>CM064338.1:19962216-21328466 GCA_032595735.1 Pelochelys cantorii
GGCTGGGGAAGATCCTGATTGGCAGGAGTGCCGACGGCCCCCATCGGGCCCCGCAGCAAACCGTGACCGTTCCCAAAAGTGAGCAGGGCGTCACGGAAGCTGCGGACCCGCTGGTAAGCCGCGGCCCCCCGCCGCCCGGTCCCTTTACCCTCCCGCAAGAGGGCTCTGACTATTTGCAAGATGAGATGAAAATCTCCCCAGCGCTGAAGGGCGAGAGCGACCTTGTTCTTGGAGCCACGGATGTCTTCCAAGAAAACACGCATCTCGCCCTTCAGCGCGTCTGGCGTCGGGGCCTCGGGCCCTCGAACGCCTTGGGGCCAGACCCCTCCGTGAGCCCCGCGACCCATCGGCACGGGGACGCAGGGCGTTTGAGGTCCCTGCTGAGAGGACAGTGGCGGAGAGAGATCAGCCCCAGATGTGCTGGGAGCAGAAGAAACGAAAACCGCCTCCCGGGGGCCAACGTCTGGACTAAACGTGGCAACCCCAGGGGCGGCAGTAACAAGTAAGGGGAGGAAAAGAGTTCAGGGAGGGGATCGGGAAAAGGAGGGAGACGAGGAAGGAGAGTAGGGGGAGGAAGAGGTGAGGGATTAGGGAAGAGACAAGAATGGCGGGGAGGAGGAAGAGGGGTGGGAAACTCGATTGAGAGGGCGTTTGAATAGGGAGCAGGAGAAGGAGCAGGGCGAGATGCCTCAGCAGAGGAGGCACCGGGGTGCGGTGCCTCCTCGCAGCGCAGAGAATCGATGGCAGTGGTAGGGGTAGTAATAGTCTCCCCAGCGCTGAGCTCCAGTGCCACAGAGAGTGCAGCACCGGAGGCCTCAGCGCCGGGGGTGACAGATATTAACGGGATCTCCCGCCCGCTGAGAGCCTCAAGGGTTGCCGCGGCCGCGGCCGAGGTGTTGTCGATGGCCGGGCAGACGGTCGCACCCCGGGGCAACTCAGAGGCAGGGAGAAGGGATAGCAGCGTGTCGGAAGGGGAAGGAGAGGTCGGTTGTTGTCCCTCCAGGACCTGATGATCCCCCTCCGAGGCAGCCGGGGTCAGCCCCAAAGCCTCCACCTCCTGAGAGAGGAAGGCGAGCCCGCCGCCCGCCACCAGGTGCTGATCTCTGTCGGTGGCAAGGTCAGCGGCCGCCCCCTCAGTGGAGGCGGGAACAGTGGGAGCATCCTCCATGGACACCCCCTCTTGCAGGGACCCCGGGAGGGAGGTGTTCACCTCTCCCGCATCCGCCGCAGTCACCTCGACCGCTTCGTGGTGCTGTGAATCGCTTGCGGGCTCAGAGGGTGGAATGGCCCCAGCGTCCACCCCCATGGGTACAGGGAGGTTGTCCTCCCCCTCAGAGGGCGGGGTGGAACGCCGAGCACGCTTTCGGCGCTTCCCCATTGCGAGCTCCCATCCCTCGGAGGAAGAGGGCTGGGCCTGAATGGAGGAAGAGCCAGGGGACAAGGGCAGCGTCGGGGGGGCAAGGGTAGATGGGGGCTGGGCAGCAGGGGAAAAGGATACCTCCCCCCGAGGTAGGTTCTGCCCGAGTCCCGTCACTGACCCCCCGCCCTCTCCTCCGCAGGCCCAGCCTTGCCGCTTTTGGCGGTGGCAGCATCAGCACCCGCACGCTCGTCTGGGCCCTGCGGAACCCGAGCGGGATTGACGACGGTCACGGTTGGAGGAGGGGCGACCCCAGGGTCCGGACCGTCAGGGCCACCGGCGATGGTAGGGCCGGTGCCCTCCCGGGCATCGGGGGTCCCGGGTGCCTCTCCAAACCGGGCCAGGGGGCAGTCCCTTCGGACGTGCCCCGTCGCCCGACAGAGAAAACACCGGGCCTCCCCCATGGTGTAGTACACCCGGTACCGGGCCCCTTGATGGGGCACCAGAAATGACCCTTCCAGGGCTTCTCCCCACGTCCCGCCGGCAGTAGTAGGATTTGTACCTGCCGGCGAAAGGAAAGGACGTGGCGGAGGGTCGGGCTTTACAGCCCAGAGGAAGGGGACTCAGGACTGACAGAGGCCTCCCCAGGGTGGAGAGGAAAGGCAGTAGGGCGGCATTGGGGAGGAAGGGAGGAACAGAGGACAAAAACCACCCGTACGCCCAGGTCCTCCAAAGGCTCGAGGGGAACGTGGACTCCCCCCACCGCCAAACCCCTTTCCACCGCCTTCTGGGCAGCGGCCTCGGACGCCAGGAAGAAGACCACCTTCCCGAACATCTTAGAGGCCGCCACCACGGCCGCGGGCCCCACCACGCGTGCCAACGCCTGCACGTAGGTCTCCACGTGGGGCGGGCCGCCACCAGGAGACAACGGACCCCGTGCCTCCTGGTCAGGGTGGGAAAGGGGCCGCGGCCGCCGGGGATGGTATTCCGGGAGGCGGCTTGGGAGGCGACAGGCGGGGGGGTGGCGGCCACCTGGGCGTACGCCCTGGGGCCCGGGACACCGTTGCCCCCAGAGCTGGTGGAAGGAACAAGCGGGAAGGAGGGGAGCCGCGGCCAACATGTGGGTCGCGGCCGGGGAGTGAGCCCCGCCTCAGGAGGTTTTGCCTTCCGGGCGGGGCTCTTGCCCTTTTTGGTCCCCAAGCCCTTCCTACCCTTCAGGGGGGCATTCTTGATGGTAGCCGGAGGTGCCGCGGCAGAAGCGGTCGAGGCCCCGGGGTCCTCGTCCATGTCCGCCCCCTCTACCGTAGTGACGGGGGGCCCGGCAGCCTCAGAGGAGTTGTTGTTTTTAGGGAGGGGTGGGGAAGGTTCTGCATGGGGTGTCATCCGACAACCCCTTCGTTGTGGTCATGGGTAGGGAGGAAAGGACAAAACAAACAATTAGGGGAGAACCAAAAAAAAAACACCAGGGAAGGGAACAGGGAGAGAAAGAGGAGGGGAGGAAGGAGATTTACCACTCCCCCCCACTAGGCTGGAAGTGGGGTGGGAGGGTGATAATTCAGAAGAAAGGGAAGGGGAAAAAGGTGTAAGGAATACAGCTCCCAGCACAGAATGGAAAGAGTGGCTCCTCCGGCTGCACTGGGGAGATGAGGGGTAAATAATCATTAAAAGGACATGGGGACAAGTGAAGCTGTGTGTGTGGGAAGAGTAACTAAAAGGAGGGGGAAGCTCAAGCGCCTAGGAAAAGAAAGCGGGGGGGGGGGGAAGCACTGGCACCCAAAGGGGTGGATGGGACAAGCAGTGGAGTGGGAAGACAGGCAGTTAAAAGATGCCTGTTCAAGGGCGGGAAGAGGGAGGAGACACTGCTGAGGGAAAGGGAAACAGTGTACCCACAGGCACCTGAGCAGCAGGCCCACAGTACCTGCTGCAAGGCCCAGAAGAGCAGAGAAGGGCAAGGAGACAAGCAGTGGGGCCGAGAATGGAAAGGCCCCTACAGCAACCGGGGCTTGGAGAGGGAGCAGCAGGAGAAGTGTGAGGGCCGATGAACTAGGGGGAGGTAAGCCACCCCCTGCCCTCAGCACCCCAAAGGAGCTGCATTGGCCCCCCCACCCAGGAGCCCTGATGGAAAGGGCCCCTAATCTCCCCTCCCCAGCACCAGGCAGGCTGTGGGGAGAGGAAAACCCCAGGGGCTGCTTTAAAGCAGCCCCCTTACCGTCTCTTCTTTGGGGAGAGCAGCAGCAGCAGGAAAGATGAAGGTCCGGCCTGCCAAGGTGGAGAAAAAGGGGGGGGGGTCAAAAATAGACCCCCAAGGAAATGGGAGCCGTGTGCTCAGGCAGGCAGGCAGGCAGTTGGAAGCTGATTAGGTTTGAATTGAAACACCGTGTGCTGATTGGCTGAGCTGTAGGCAGAGGGAGGAGCTATCAGGGAGGCCGAGCACTTAAACCCTGCTGGTAAGCGACCAGGGAGCTTTGCGAACAGGGTGAGTGCTAACAGGAGGGAGTTTTGAGAGGCTCTCCTGGAGGAGGAGAAGGAAGGAGCAAACTAAAGCACCTTGGGGTAAGTGGCTGCTTATATTTGGAGGTTTTGGGCTTGTGTGTGTTTGTTTGGAGTTTGTTTGTTTGGAGTTTGTTTGTTTGTTTGGAGCGTTTGGAGTGCTGAGCTGAGTGTGTTTGTTTGTTTGTTTGAAAGGCCGTGTGCTCAGGCAGGCAGGCAGGCAGTTGGAAGCTGATTAGGTTTGAATTGAAACACCGTGTGCTGATTGGCTGAGCTGTAGGCAGAGGGAGGAGCTATCAGGGAGCCGAGCACTTAAACCCTGCTGGTAAGCGACCAGGGAGCTTTGCGACCGGGTGCTCGCGGACAGGGTGAGTGCTAACAGGAGGGAGTTTTGAGAGGGGAGTTTAGAGGGGGAGCTTGGGGGGAGCCAGTGACTTCTATTGCCCTTAAACTAAATCCTTTATAACAACCTCTATCTGAAACATTTAATTAACCCTCATATATAATTAGAGTAGGAAATGGAGGCAGAAGCCCAGCAGCAGAGTGGGGGTATCCTGTTTATTGTGTCGAGTGCAGTATGTATGACTACCTACCCTGTGGGTGGGTGGCGTATGTGTGCGCTCGATGCAAGGAGCTCCTGGCCCTCAGAGACCAAGTGCGTGCTTTGGAGGCTAGGGTGGCTGAACTGGAGGAGCTAAGGAAGGCAGAGGTGTTTGTGGATGAGACTTTCCGGGACATAGTAGGGCTGTCCCACCTCCAATCTGACAGTCCTGATGCTGTTACAGAGGATGAAAGGCTCAGGGAAGGAGAGCAGTCAATGGGAGCAGAGGGAAACCATCCCATAGTTGGGACCCTCCTTCCAGAGGGTGATGTTGTATCCTCTCGTGCCGAGGATACTTCTCCGGGGGAGGGAGCTCCAGCTGTTAGGAAGAAGCAGGTTTTAGTAGTGGGGGATTCGATCATTAGAAATATAGATAGTTGGGTTTGTGATGACCGGGAGAACCGTATGGTTACTTGCCTGCCTGGTGCGAAGGTTGCGGATCTCTCGAGGCATCTAGACAGACTTATGGGCAGTGCTGGGGAGGAGCCGGTCGTTGTGGTACATGTTGGTACCAATGACATAGTGAAGGGTAGAAGAGATGTTCTGGAGGCCAAATTTAGGTTACTAGGAAAGAGACTGAAATCCAGAACATCTTTGGTGGCATTCTCTGAAATGCTTCCAGTTCCACGCGCAGGGCCAGATAGACAGGCAGAACTTCAGAGTCTCAATGCGTGGATGAGACGATGGTGCAGGGAAGAGGGGTTTAGATTTATTAGGAACTGGGGACACTTTTGGGGTAGGAGGAGCCTATACAGGAATGATGGGCTCCACCTAAATCAAGGTGGATCCAGACTGCTGGCATTAAACATTAAAAAGGTCGTAGAGCAGTTTTTAAACTAAGAGGTGGGGGAAAGCCGATTGGTGCGGGGGAGCACCTGGGTCGGACGGAGACTTCTCTTACACGAGGCTCCATAGGTAGGGATTCCCTAGAAGTTAGTCAGATAGGGAACGTGGGAAATAATATATGGGCAAGATCAGATGTGAAACAATCGTGCATAAAAAAATCCAATGTGTCTGTGAAAGGCGGACATATAAATAGTGGTAGTTTTCTAACATGCTTTTACACTAATGCTAGGAGTCTGTCTAATAAGATGGGTGAACTGGAGTACCTCATATCAAAGGAGGAAGTTGACATAATAGGCATCTCAGAAACATGGTGGAATGAGGACAATCAGTGGGACACTATCATACCGGGATATAAATTATATCGGAAAGACAGAACAGGTCGTGCGGGTGGCGGAGTGGTACTATATGTGAAGGATAATATAGAATCAAATGAAGTAAAAATCCTAAAGGAATCAAAATGTTCCATAGAATCATTATGGATAACAATTCATTCCTCTAATATGAATATGGCATTAGGAATATATTACCGACCACCTAACCAGGACAGTGATAGTGATGCTGAAATGATAAGGGAGATTAGAGAGGCTACCAAAATAAAAAACACAGTAATAATAGGAGATTTCAATTATCCCCATATTGATTGGGTGCATGTCACCTCAGGACGGGATTCAGAGATTAAATTTCTTGATGCCTTAAATGACTGCTTCTTGGAGCAGCTAGTACAGGAACCCACAAGGGGAGAGTCGGTTCTCGACCTAGTCTTGACTGGAACGCAGGATCTGGTCCAAGAGGTAACTGTTACTGGACCGCTTGGAAATAGTGACCACAATATAATAACTTTTAATATTCCTGTGTTGGGAAGAACACCGCAGCGGTCAAACACTCTGGCATTTAATTTCAAAAAGGGGAATTACACTAAAATGAGGAAGCTAGTTAAACAGAAACTAAAAGGGAGAGTAATTAAACTAAAATCCCTGGAAGCTGCATGGGAACTGTTTAAAGACACCATACTAGAGGCCCAACTTAAATGTATACCCCAAATAAAAAAACACAGTAAGAGACCTAACAAAGAACCACCATGGCTAAACAGCCATGTTAAAAAGGCAGTGAGAGAGAAAAGGGCAGCTTTTAAAAAGTGGAAGTCAAATCCTAGTGAGGAAAATAGAAAGGAACATAAACACTCCCAAATTAAGTGTCATAATGTAGTAAGAAAAGCCAAAAAAGAGTTTGAGGAACAGCTAGCCAAAAATTCAAAAAATGATAGTAAAATGTTTTTTAAATACATTAGAAGCAGGAAGCCCGCTAAAAAAGCAGTGGGGCCCTTGGATGATAAAGATATAAAAGGAGCGATCAAGGAAGACAGTGCCATTGCGGAGCGATTAAATGATTTCTTTGCTTCAGTCTTCACGGCTGAGGATGTTACAGAGGTTCCTAAATCTGAGCCAGCCTTTTTAGGTGACAAATCTGAGGAACTCACTCAGATTGAAGTGACATTAGAGGAGGTTATGGAATTAATTGATAAGCTGAATAGTAACAAGTCTCCGGGACCAGACGGCATTCACCCAAGGGTTCTGAAAGAACTCAAATGTGAAATTGCGGAGTTATTAACAGTGGTTTGTAACCTATCCTTTAAATCCACTTTGGTACCAAATGACTGGAAGATGGCCAATATAACACCAATATTTAAAAAAGGCTCTAGAGGAGATCCTGGCAATTATAGACCGATAAGTTTAACATCAGTACCAGGCAAATTAGTAGAAACACTAGTAAAGAGTAAAATTGCAAGGCACATAGAAGAGCACGAATTGTTGGGCAAAAGTCAGCATGGTTTCTGCAGAGGGAAGTCGTGTCTAACTAATCTGTTAGAATTCTTTGAAGGGGTTAATAAACATGCGGACAAGGGGCACCCAGTGGATATAATATACCTAGATTTCCAGAAAGCCTTTGACACGGTCCCACACCAAAGGCTTTTACGTAAATTAGGTGGTCATGGGATAGGAGGAAAGGTCCTTTCATGGATCAAGAATTGGTTAAAAGACAGAAAACAAAGGGTGGGAATAAATGGTAAATTTTCACAATGGAGGAGGGTAACTAGTGGTGTTCCCCAGGGGTCAGTACTGGGACCAATCCTGTTCAACTTGTTCATCAATGATCTAGAAAATGAGGTAAGCAGTGAGGTGGCCAAGTTTGCAGATGACACAAAGTTGTTCAGGACAGTCAAAAGCAAAAGGGATTGTGAAGAACTACAAAAAGATCTCAGCAAACTGAGTGATTGGGCAGCAAAATGGCAAATGAAATTTAATGTGGGTAAGTGTAAGGTAATGCATGTTGGAAAAAATAACCCAAATTACACGTACTACATGATGGGGTCAAATTTAGCTACGACAGATCAGGAAAGGGATCTTGGAGTTATAGTGGATAGTTCTATGAAGACATCCACGCAGTGTGCAGCGGCAGTTAGTAAGGCAAATAGGATGTTAGGAATTATTAAAAAAGGGATAGATAATAAGACAAAAGATATCATACTTCCCCTATATAAAACTATGGTACGCTCACATCTCGAGTACTGCGTGCAGATGTGGTCTCCTCACCTCAAAAAAGATATATTGGCATTAGAAAAGGTTCAGAAAAGGGCGACTAAGATGATAAAGGGCGACTAAGATGATTAGGGGCTTGGAAAGGGTCCCATATGGGGAGAGGCTAGAGAGACTGGGACTTTTCAGTTTGGAAAAAAGGCGATTGAGGGGCGATATGATAGAGGTATATAAAATCATGAATGGTGTGGAGAAAGTGATTATAGAAAAATTATTTACCTTTTCCCATAATACAAGAACTAGGGGACACCAAATGAAATTGATGGGTAGTAGGTTCAAAACTAATAAAAGGAAATTTTTCTTCACACAGCGCACAGTCAACCTGTGGAACTCCTTGCCCGAGGAGGCTGTGAAGGCCAGGACTCTATTAGGGTTTAAAAAAGAGCTTGATAAATTTTTGCAGGTTAGGTCCATAAATGGCTATTAGCCAGGGATAAAGTATGGTGCCCTAGCCTTCATAACAAGGGCAGGAGATGGATGGCAGGAGATAAATCACTTGATCATTGTCTTCTGTTCTCCTTCTCTGGGGCACCTGGCATTGGCCACCGTCGGCAGATGGGATGCTGGGCTCGATGGACCTTTGGTCTGACCCAGTATGGCCATTCTTATGTTCTTATGTTCTTATGTTCTTAATGTCATCAAGAGACATTAATCTGTCTAGTTATCCAGCCACACTTGTGATCCTAAGTTTTACTGCGTGTGTGTGACACTTTCATGCTGCTATAAAATTAAGTGGTTGAGTCAAATTATTAGCTATAATCTTTAATGCTGTGGGATAGTGGCTATTCTTCTAAACTGCCTTTTATGAGCAACAATATAAAGCAGAAATAACATAAATGGTATACTCTGTAAAAAGAGGAACTGGGAGTGCCTTGTCAGGTGTTAATAAAGATAGTGAACCCTCATACAGAAAGTGTAGCTGTAAACACTTCAGATAATCTGGTTTGTGTTTATAAAGGGCTTAACACAGTGACGGTAGGGTCTCCAGGTGGTTGGCTACAATACCAATACATTTAATGATTAAAAAAAAGAGATGCCATTACTTGAGTTGATCTATTTCTCTTTTCTTTTTCTGGAATTTTCTGATTAAAAAAAATAAAAAAACAAAATTATTGTCCAAAATTATTTGGTGACTGTTGGTTTAGTTGCTCAGTCTTTGAGCTATGCTGACTTTTCGTGACCGACGTCATAAATACAGGTGAAATAAAAATGTGTGGACATTAACTTACTCAGTTTTGTTGGTTTATTTTCTCCTGTTGACTTGTATTTGGAATTATTTCTGGAATTCTCTTTCTGAAAAGATTGTTAGGCTTTGGGTCTTCAGGAAGGAGTTTGTTTTGAGTATCTGATAGCTTAAAGTTTGAGCTGTGTTTTGACTGGACATCAAGGGGATAGTCTACACCAAGCGGTTCCCAGCGTTTTTCTTTTTGAGGCCCCTCCAATATGCTATAAGAACTCAATGCCCATCTGTGCCAAACAACTCATTTTTTGCATATAAAGCCAGGCCCAGCATAAATGACAAGCAGGGCAACTTCCAGGGCCCTGCACCACAGGGGTTCCCATAAAGCTAAATTGCTGAGGCTTCAACTTCAGCCCCAGGTAGAAGGGCTCAGGGCCCAGGACGTCAGCCCCACGTGGTGGGGCTGCAATTTTCTGCCCTAGGTCGTAGCAAGTACAATACTGGCCTTGCATGGCATCAACCCTGAAACTTGCTCATGACCCTCCCCAAGGAAACCCCAGCACTCTGAGAACCACTGTCCTGGTGCAGCTGCCCTGTTGTAGTGCATCTGGTGAAGGTGCGCTATGCTGGCAGGAGAGCACGCTCCTTGTGGCACAGTTATGCCATCTCAATGAGAGGCAGAAGTTATTCTGCAGGAGAGTGGCTCCTGCCAACATAGCACAGTGTGGACACTGCTTGGAGTCAATGTAAGTTACATCATTCAGAGGTGTGAAAAAGTCACCCCCCCCGCCCCCGAGCAACATAAGTTACATCAACTTAAGTGGTAGCGTAGACAAGCTCTAGGTCACGTAGCATTGTTTCTACTCTGTGTGGGTAAGTATATCTTTTTTTTTTTTAGGTCAGGTTTCCAGCATGAACTTGAACATTTATCATTGCAGAAGTCTCTTTCCATGAATGTTCTTTAAAATGTGCTGTTTGTGCATACATTCCTGCCAGTAAACTCATTTTCTAAAATGCACACGGAATCTGAATGTAGATTCATAATGTTTGCATTATTTTCCCAGTTATATTGTATATCTGAAGCTGAATCTATTCCCATTAATCAAATGCTCTTTACTCAGCACTGTAACTATGATAACACCATGTTTTCCACATGTGTATTCATGCCATTTCTCTTAAATCCAAAGCAGTTTATAAGCAGTGGGTATTCAGGATAAGATGGTATGGTTTGTGGTAAATTACTGTGTTTTTAGTGTCTATCTACAAATGTTGCTTCCATAGCAACTAGCATGCACTGCTAATATGAGAATATAAATGGGAATCTGGTAGTAGTCTACAGAGAAACAAAAAAAATCAATAGTTTATTATTTTTTTCTGTGTGCCCCTGATGTAATTATATTAATCTAATGACATGAAAGGCAGAGTCACTCACCCTTTTATTTATCATTTTTAATAAATATCTCTTTTCTGCCTTGACTTTGCTCTTAATGATTCAGCAAAAGAATTGATAGCAGTCTGAGTACTAGTTGACTATATACTTTCCATGTAGAATTGTTCAGTATACACAGTCCAAATCCGTGATGGGCAACCAAGATTAGTGAGTGAGCCACATGAGTGACCCTCCTTTGTCTCAGTGGGCTGCATGATTGCCAGTGGTGGGTATTGGAATCCTGCACTGCCTGTTCCACCTCCTCCCTTCCAGCACTTTCAGGGTGCCATGAATCTGCTGATTGGCACTCCGTCCCTGCTCCTCCCCCTCACAGGGAGAGGGAAGAATGGAGATGAAGCACAGTGTAGCCTATAGGGCTAACCTGTTTGCTAGCCTATATAAATGTATTACTTCCTTATGGACTTGATTACATGTTTATTATAATAAGTTACAATAGGTTTATATTGGCAGTTTGACTGTAACATAAGAGACTTACAGGCCACATCGTGTATGTTGAGCTAAGGCAAAGGTAATGTTTTTCTCTGGGACCTTTCACCCAAATAGCACAGTTAGCTCACATATGTTTGGAACATTTCACCTAGATAGATGGTGGTAAGATAGAGTGACTTTTCATGGTATAGGGGCTTCCAAGAAGACCCTCAAACTTAGCAGGTACATCATTACTTAGAAAAACCTGAAATAACTGGTGGAGACCAGACCGAATAACTGGGTAGGACAGAAATAATAAATGTGATAGACAACCACAAAAGGCCCATGGTAACGAATTGACACACGTGATAATAAGTTGATATACTGACCTATTGGAAAAGACACTTCACCATTAGTAAGGTGAGGAAATACAAATAAGGAGAAAAGGAAACATCCCCTACTGAGTATGCATCATCATAACGTCAATGTAACATATGATAAAAGTGGCATCCCACCCTAGGGGCGGTAGGAGATGTAGTCCTCGGGCGGTGCCAGAATGATGGCCACTTGTGATGATGGGAAAAGTACAGGTGTGGAGGAAGATGATGGCTAACACCTCAGGGTGTTCTCGAAGGAATGGTGTGAGTCTATGGTGTGGAAATATAGATGTACATTCCCTATTTATCTTATGAAATTGGGGTGTTTGTGACTGTGCTAAATGTATTAATAAACTATATTTGCAGATATGCAAGAGTTCCGATAGTGTGCATGTTGCATCTGTGCACATCAGGGTTCCCAACCATAGAATAATTAAATACTGGGCCTGATCCTGGGACAAAGGACCTGTCAACTCTACAGGTGGTAACTGGAAATTCACAAGCAATCTTAGATCAGGCAACAACAAATCAGCAGATTCATGGTGCGCTGAAAGTGCTGGGAGGGTGGGGGAAGGATTACGAAGTGCGGATCTCCAGTGCTCTAGTGCGTGAAAGGTGTGACGGGAGGGGACAGATATATAGATGCACTAGTCTTCCATCAGGATCATCACATGCAAATCAGTCTCATTTGCTCATGGAGGGCAGGATGTGCATCTGAGCAGGGAGCAAGAAGGAAGCATGGCTGGTCCTAACTAGCAAATTCTACAGTTTCTTCTTTCTATGAATAAGTCAATGTTAAAAATTCAGATGCATGGGTTAGAGTGGTCTCTGCCCAGCTGTGATTAGAGGAGACCAAGAAGATCAAAATAATTATTATATCTTTGATTAGCATTCCCAATAGTCATTACATCCCCAGGCTCAGTCATGTTCAAGTTTATTACATCTTGTAGTCACAAATGAAGATCTTTTAACACAAACCTCTTAAGGAGTCTGTATTTACCTCAGTTACAAGGCAATGCTAACTTGGAGAATCTTAACTTAAAGGCAGCCAGAGACATGAAAGGCAACCGCTAGATGAACCCAATTTGCTGTATGTCATCGACAGGGCGAGCTGTGATTTAGTACCCCCTCGTGTGGCAGCTCATGCTGTAACAGTGACAGTAGGGCAGAATTGTATTAAGGTCGGTTCAATTCTGGGAAATAATAATGGGTATAAGATGAAGAGGTCAACTTTCCCTTTTACTAGACAGAGTATTTATGGAGCTCATCAGTTCCTATTTAGTACAAATGAAAATTAGCCATGATGGTTAGGGGAACACATCACTATAGTTTTTAACAAACCTGGCCTTAGGGCAAAGCAAGCAAGGCAGTTGCCTTGGGCTCTGTGGCTTCAGGGTCCTGTACTGCAACTGACAGCTTTTTGGTGAGAGTCAGCCTCACAAGAAATGCCTCAGGCACTGAAACCACCCAGTTCCTGTTGAGGGGTGCCTGGCTATGGATTCCTAGCTGCAACACTAGCCATGGTGATTGGCCCAGGCCACTTCTGTGCTACCCAATGGTGGCCCAGGCTTGGGTCTAAAGCCCTGCTGGAGCCCACTCTCCCCACAATCCCTCCTGTCTGCTCCTGTAGCCTGGGGCATGCCTGCTGCTCCTGGCCCTTGCCTCTGGCTGCTGCCGCTTGCTGCCCAGCCTGGGTGAGCAGGGCTGGGCTGAGCTGGGCTGGATCCTATGGCCTGAGGGCTCCAAAACTCACCTGGGGCTTGGGGCTGGGAGTGGAGCTTCCTGGTCTGGCCCTCGCAACAGGATGTAGGAGTGGGGGCAGTTCCTTCCCCAGCCCCACTCCCTGGGGCTCCGCCTGCACCGTGGCATCCACTGTCTGGGCCCCGCTGCCTTGGGCCCCACAAACTCTTTGGCCTGGCATGGTTTTTAAAAGTTCCTTGAAATTAATTTATTTTAAGTAAAGAATATACGCATTGTGCAGAACTGTGTAACTACATTCTCTACAAATGAAAATCAGAGAACAGCCTGTTGACGGGAAAACAAAAATTGTGAAAACAAATATGTATACGGGGAAATATGACTGCTGATGACATATGTTGTTACTGAGCAGAAGTATTTGGATAGATTTTTGATCTATGTTTGAGTAACTGAACAACTTCCTATTAAAATAAATGATAAATGCATGAAGACGGGTATTTGAAGGCATTAATTTGTATAAATAGATACTTTCCATGATGTGCTAAAAAATGTTGTTTTGGCTGTTAATCAATTAGGCTGTGTATAGGCTGCTTCCTGGTTTTTGGTGCTAATCTGCACAACAAACCTTTCAGAGCACAATTTAGTTCAGTCTTACTGCTGGAAGTGGAGGGGGATTTTCACATGAAATGCTATTGCCTTCAATGAAATTGAAATCAGTATGATGTCTTCATTTTTTGTTCATTTTCTTTTAATGAGTGGCATGAGGAGAAGAAAATATTCTTAAAGAAGGGCTGGCTGCAGTCTGGTAATTCTACTGTTAGGGAGCAGCGAGTATAGGCCAGTAGTGGCAGTGCACATGTGTCCTTCATGCAGAACTAAGCCCAGGATCATGGAATCATAGAAGATTGGGGTTGGAAGTAGGGATGTTAAATATCGACTAATTGACTAATCGAATAGTCAATGCATTTTGCATCAACTATTAGATTAGTCGATAGAGTGCCTCAGCCTTTGAAGTGTAGTAACAGCCCTAGGCATGTTGCTACACTTCAAAAACGAAAGCGCTGTGTGGAGTCCGGTGTCCCCAGGGGATTCCCCCGCTGATCCTAGACTCTGTGTGGCGCTGCCGCTTTGAAATGTTCAGGCTCCTCACGGCGGTTCAAAGTGGTGGGGAGTCCACGCAGTGTTGCTGCTTTGAAACGCCATATCCAGCTTGACGCCGGTCTCCCCGTGGCGTTTCAAAATGGCAGTGCCGCATGGAGCCGGGGCGTCAGCGGGAGAGTCCCCATCTGATCCTGGGCTCCACATGGCGCTGCCACTTTGAAACACTGTGTGCAGCCTGGGGATACCCCAGCTGGCCCCAGGCTGCATGCGGAGTTTCGAAGCAGCAGCACCATGTAGAGGCTGGGGTCTGGCTGTTCTTCCCCTGCTTTGCTGCCTCTTTCTGTTCATTGAAATCTTGATCTCAAGTCAGTTCAGGGTATGTAATGTAATTAGAGCAAGCTAATGTGATTGTAAGCACCAGTATGATATGTTAATAAATAGGTTTATAAAAGGTCTCTTGGGTCCAACTTCTCTACACTGTTGTAACCAGCTTCAGGGGTCACCAGCTGCCTAGATGATGCATCTAGACTAAGCTCACTGCTATCTAGAGATGCAGCCCATTATCTGGGTGACACAGTGGTGTGAGGGTGCTGGATATTCCCTAAGGGCATGTCTATACTGAGGTGCTATTTCGGGATACTTCCAGTATCCTGAAATAGCTATTCTGTGTACTAACAGCATGTCCATTATTTCAAAATAACAGGAGCACTATTCCAATGTCCCTGTAAACCTCATTCCATGAGGATTAACGGACATTTTGGAACAGTGGTTTATTTAGAAATTTGGCGCTGTGTAGACAGTGCCAAATTACGAAATAAGCTATTTCGAAATACACTCCAAATAAACTACACAGTTGCATAGCTCAAATAGAGTAGCTTATTTTGAGCTAAGGGTACAGTGTAGATGAGTATACACTTTATACTCTATCCTTTTGTGGAGGTAGGTGCAAAGGAAAACGCTCAACACTATTGCAGTCAGTAGATCCAGAAGTCTAGTCCTGAGTACATTATGTAACATCCAAATTAAATCTACAACATCTGATCCATTTAGATCTGTTTAATTTGTACACACTTATGTAGCTGAAATAGGCCATGTGGTCTGAGGAGGGGAGCAAGCAAACAAACTGACAGTTGATTACACCCCTGCTAGTGGTGCTTTCCAGGAATGGGCAAGCTAAGCACTATAGATAAAATCCAGTAGTATGATTTGCATATTCTTAGGGGCTAAGAATAAAAAATATCGGAGTGGGAACCCAGGCACAAATTTTTGGTGGGCTGATAACATTCTATTTGCATATTCATTATGCAAATAACAAATATGCAAATATAATGTTGCCTGTCCATCTACCCCAACCCAGCCCCTTGCTTCCCTGTACCTACCACCCTTTGACCCCCCACCCCTACGCCCCGTGCCCTTTGACCCTTTAATATCTGACCCCCTATAGACCATGCCAACACTCTCTGGCCCATGACCCCACCATGCCCTCAGCCAACGCCGCATTGCCCTGGTATTTAGAATGATGCTTTAGAAAGGAATTCAGAAAGCTTCCCTCCTGGGGGGATATCCTTTCTCTGTGACTTTATTTTTCTACTGGGAGAAAAACAATTAGACTTTTTGGTGAAAGTTCTCATAGCATTTTAGTAGCAGCAAATGGGCCATTTTGTTATGAAAACTCAGAGCTACTGTAACAGATGTTTCTAAGAAAGCTTCCCCATTCTTGGAGATTGTACTTGTACCAGAATTTTGTGCATTAAATTCAAATGGCTTCTCACATTTATCAAAAGTTTTTTAGTATCAGATTTACAAAGCCCATACATTTTGAATAGAACCATCAACAACATAGTTGCTTTGACAAAAATTCATAGCCATTATCATAAATAGTTTAATGTTCATTCAGTAGAAGCTTGCTCAGGCTATTGAGATTGTCTTGAT
The DNA here is from genome assembly GCA_032595735.1 of Pelochelys cantorii. Classification (NCBI taxonomy): domain Eukaryota; kingdom Metazoa; phylum Chordata; order Testudines; family Trionychidae; genus Pelochelys; species Pelochelys cantorii. Next base: position 19,978,251 of record CM064338.1, read on the forward strand.
GTTTTTAATTGCAAAAAGACTCCTTTGAGGCTTTGAAACAGGATTTTTAATTACAAGAAATAATTTAAATAGCACCAGTTCTACTTAACATACTAAAAGAGCCATTAGAAGAGGGGTGGTGACTTGGAACATGCTGCATGTGCTGAACTATTTAGAAGGAGAGAAACCTGTGTTGGTGATAAATTATCCATTTATTTATAAAAAACGTGCACTGGATATGAGCCCAAGTGTCTCTTTCTTTAGATTCGGTGGTAGGTCTCAGCAGTAATTACAATATATCTCATATTTGGAAAGCACACCTCTCATCGCAAAGCACCATACATTGTGTATATGGAGCGATCATTTAATCCACAATGGAAATGCCTCCGGGTGCGATTCAGCAGCTGTTTACAGCTCATACCAATAAAGATTTCTCTAGTCACCTTGTATCACATTCAGCTGAATTCGCATGAGTGGTCAAATTCTACATTCAGTGATACAAGTGTAAATCAGAGTCAGTCCAGAGCTAATTCCAGGTCAATGGCATTTCTCTGACTTTGGCATAACCAGTAGTAGAATTTGGGGTCACTCTAGACTTACAAGTTCAAACTATTTTAGTTCTTGGGTTATGTAAATAACATTATCTGCCAAAATATATATAACATTATCTGCAGCAGAAAGTTAGTTGAGAAAGCAAACCTTGGCCCATTCCTTACTAGGAGTATGGCCTCTCAGCATCTTTATGGTTCACTGCTCATTTGTCAGACTGCTGTTTAAAGGTGCTAGACAATTACTCCCATTGAAATCATCTGAATTTGCAGAGATTTGACTGACTATAAGGAGTGTTTAAAAAGCCTTATGTATTGCCCCCTGCCATGTACCTTGGCCAAACCAGATTGCCTCTATGTAAAAGAATAAATAGACACAAATCAGACATCAAAAACGATAACATTCTAAAACCAGGAGGAGAACACATCAACTTATCTGATCACTCCATAACAGACTTGAAAGTTGCCATACTTGAGCAAAAAAACTTCAAAAACAGACTGCAGGGTGAAACTGAAGAGCTAGAACTCTTATGCAAACTTGATGCTATCAGACTGGGTCTGAATAGAGACTGGGACCAGCTAGCTCATGGAAAAAATAATTTCCCTTCTTTTGGTAGTCTTACCGTCTTATCAACTGTTGGGAGTGGGCTGCATATACTCTGATTGAATTGGACTTGTAGCACTGGTCCTTCACGTAGTAATGTAAAACTCCCCTCTTTGTATGTATATATCCCTGCCACACTGAAGTTTCCATTACATGCATCTGATGAAGAGGGCTCCAGTCCACAAAAGCTTATGCCCAAATAAATTTGTTGGTCTTTAAGGTGCTACAGGACTCCTTTGTTTTGGTGAAACAGAATAAACAAGAGTCCCTTTCTGAAACTTGATATGACTCTTATTTTAAACATGTCACTTATAATAACTAGAGCCCGAAAGCAGTAGAAATATTTTCACACAAACATACCTTGTGCACTGAAACATTTTAACCAACAGTATATGTAATTCCATTGGACAGAGACTATCAAACACAGATCCAGAGTGGTTTGCTTGAACTTTGAATATTTAGTTGAAATTCTTGAGAGCACAGTGACTGCTGCAAGACTAACACTAAATGGCCAGGACTGAGTTTTATATTTTATTCAAATGAAAGCAATTTCTGGCAGCGTATTGCCTCCAAACACTGTACCAGGTCATTGGTACGGTACCAACTCAGGTAGGGTATGTCTACACTACAAAGTTAATTTGAAATAACAGCAGTTATTTCGAATTAACTTTAATAGCATCTACACAGACAAACCACTATTTTGAAATAAATTCAAAATAGTGGAGCCCTTATTTCGAATTTGGTAAACCTCATTCTACGAGGAGTAACACCAAATTCGAAATAGCTATTTCGAATTAAGTGCTGTGTAGACACTTAATTCAAAATAGGGGGCCTCCAGCCCTTCCCAGGGAGCCCTGGTGGCCACTCTGGGCACAACCAGGAAAATTTACTCTCCTCTTCCCCAGCCCCTGAGCCATTAAAGGGGTAGACCGTAGCCACAGTGCCTGTCCCACCTCCAAGCCTGCCAGCCCAGAGCCAGCAGTGGCCACTGGGGCCCCTGACCCAGTGGCCCCAAAACATGAGCCAGCAAGCCACTGGCAGCCAGCCCTCCACCGCTCCCCAGGAGCAATCTGCCAGCTCCCAGGAGCCTAACAGGGGCTGGAGAAGGCGGGCGCCTTCCTGGTCCAGGGTGGAGATCATGGACCTTATTCCTGGCCACCAAAGGCCACATGCGAACCCAGGAGCAGGTTAGCATGAAAGTCAAGTTGGTCTGGCGAGACCCTCAACCCTGAGCCCTGAGCTTCTTTCCCTTGCTTCCCCCTTCCAGCTCCCTCCTCCTAGGTTTCCCCCTCCTCTCTTCCACCCTCTCTCTTCCCCCTCCCACCTCCTTTTTTCAGTATCCCCAGAGGTTCATCCCCCCCCCAGTTTTGTTCAATAAACCCAGTTTCTATTTTTGAACATACGTATCTTTTATTTGACATCAGGAAGGGGGGCTAGGAAGGGGTAAGTGGAAGGACGTGAGGGAGGAATGGGGCACAAGCCCCCGGTGGGGAGGACCGTGGAGGCTCTGAGGGCTCCTTGGGGTGGACGCTCTCCCTCAGGGCCTCCTGGATCCTGACACCCCCCCCCCCGATGGACACCCCCCCCCGGATGGCAGCCTGCAGCAAGTGCAGCCGGGCTGATGGCAACGACCCAGGGGCAGCTCTGGCTCCATGTGGCCGAGTGCTGTGGTGGGCACTCAGGGCACTCCAAGACAGGACTGCTTTGCTGTCCCTCATCGAGGTAGACAAGCAAGCAGGGAACCCTGAGAACTGTCTGTCCGGGGTGGGGGGTAGGGTCCCTTTAAGCACGGAGCTCAGTTAGTCTCAGGCTAAGCCCTAACCTGATGCCCTCCCGGCACTGGTTCCGGCCAGCCTTAACTGTGGTTCAGGGTCCACTCAGTGTGGACGTGCTATTTCGAAATAGCAAAACGCTATTTCAAAATAGTTTTTGTGTATAGATGCGCTATTTCAAATTAGCTTAATTCCAATTAACTAGTTCGAATTAAGTTAATTCGAAATAGCACTGTAGTGTAGACATACCCGTGGGAATAAAGTCTTTTGGATTAACAGTGCATTCAGTCATTGACTACAACAATATCAATTCTATCCTTTAGTGAATTCTCAAATAACTTATTTACTAGTTGCTAGATTTTTTTTCATAGCCAAACCTCCTTAGCTGTCAGCACAGTTTTATCAACCGGCAAATAGCTTATTTGAAAACGACTAAAAAGATAATGTTGTGCTTGAGTTACTTAATTTACCTCTTCTACACTGGATACTGAAAAATAAAATTAAAATGCATGAGGGAAACATGCTCTCTGGTAAATCTCTGACCTAACTTTTTGACCATCTTTCAAAAGCAAGTTACCAAGTGCCCTATATGGGAAGATATGAATCACCTTTATATACTATCCCTCTATCCATCAACAATTACAAGATAGAACTTGGCATTTGTTCATCATATTTAAACCAATATAAACTGCTTTATTTCCAAGGCATTATGCCAGCAAATATGCTTAATAGATTTGTGCTGTCTCATGAAAGCAAAAAACAATAGTTTATTCAACCGGAAACTAATGGGAGTTCACCATGGTATCATTAGTACTAATACTTGTTTATAATATGGTTGTGAATTGCAATTCTGAACATTCAGATGGGGAAACTTATTATTCTATTGGCTCAGCTATGAAAAGGCAACTTCAAGAGCTAGAGCTAAAAGAGCCTGAAGCACAGTATTTAACCTTGGCTCATGTTCCTTACATGTAGGGGCAAGCCAGAGAGATGGGGGCAATATAAATGATTTTCAATTACCACATGGCCCAGGTGCTCATCTCTCCATGAATAGTCACTTCAGTTGATAATTCAGCAGGCTCTTTGAGAGCTAAAAATTGAACTAAGGCGAGACTAGATGAGAGCTGGATTCTGAGTGACACATACCTTCCCACTTAAATGCTATGCCCATTACAGTCTAAAAAAAAACCATTACCTCAATAAATTTGCTGCAATGGAATGACAGGAAATCACAGAATTTGTTAAAAAATCTGCCTGAGCCAAGGGTATGACTAAGCTTGAGAGAAAGAAAAAAAAGTATCTTTTTATTTAACTGTGTATTTTGATTTATGTATTACCACCTGTCCTAAAAAGACACTTAGTTCTCTACGGAAGTGAGCCAAGAGACAAAGGTAGATGCCACATGGTTCCACAATAATTCTATTTGGAGTTAATTTGCTCTTGGCTTTGTAAAGGGGACTGAGGGAGAAAACTATTAATTAGCTGCATGAGGAATTGTTATTAATATTAGTGAACTGACCTGCAGCTTAGTGTCTACGCCTAAACAGAAACTAAATAGTGAGGCCCAAATTCTGTCCTTTGCTACCCATGCAGCTACATCGAAACCATCAGGGCTCTCGGTGGGTAACGTGAGGAAAGAATATTGTTATAGAATCATATGATGGTAGGATTGAAAAGGACCGTGAGAGGTCTTCTAGTCCAGTCCCCTACATTCCAGGCAGGACTAAGTATTATCTAGAGCATCCCTGATGCTCTTCAAAATCCAGTGACAGACTCCAGGCACTGTGGTTCAGTGTTTTACTAGGCGGACAGTAAATTTTTTCCTACTGTTCAATCTAAACTGTCCTTGCTGCAATTTAATCCCATTGCTTCTTATCCTATCCTCAGAGGTTAAGGAGAACAATTTTTCTCCCTCCTGTAACAACCTTTTATGTACTTAAAAACTGTTATCATGCCCCCTCTCAGTCTTCTCTTCTGTGGACTAAACAAACCCAATTTTTTCAATCTTCCCTCACTGGTCATGTTTTTCTAGACTGGTAATTATTTTTGTTGCTCTTTTGCTGCACTTTCTTCAGTTTGTTCACATTTTTCCTGAACTGCAGTGCTCAGAACTGGCTGCGCTACTCTAGTTGAATAGTAGTAGAGGTAGTAGAATGGAATAATTAATTCTTGTGTCTTGTTCACAACACTCCTGGGCTAGAGTGCTTACAGCACTCCTGCTAATACATCCCAGTATGATTATTGCTTTTTTTTTTTGCCACAGTGTTACACTGTTGACCCATATTTACCTTGTGGTCCAATATGACTGCCATATCCTTTTCTGCAGTACTCCTTCTGAAGCAGTCATTTACCATTTTGTATGTATGAAACTGATTGTTCTTTCCTAAGTGGAAGGCTTTTCACTCCTAAGTGGAGGGCTTTTCATGTTTCCTTACTGAATTTAATCCTCTTTTCTTTAGACCATTTCTTCAGTTTGTCCAGATCATTTTGAATGTTAATGAAGCACTTACAGTTCCTCCTAGCTTGGTGGTATCCACAAACTCTAATATTTTCATCAATGGTTTAGATAATGACATAGAGAGAACATTTATAAACAGCAGCAGACACAGAAATGATCATTGCAGGGCCCTTCCACTTTGATAAGCCTATTTACCTTTAGTGTGAACAACTCTTGATTTCTCTCTGAGGTGGTTTTTTCCAACCAGTTATGAACCCACCTTACAATAGCTCCATCTAGATCAGTGGTCTCCAACCTTTTTAACCACAAGATCACTTTTTCTATTTAAGTGCAATGTAAGGTCTACTTCAAACCCAAATACCCTTGCCCCACTTCCTTCCTGCCTCTTCTTTGAGGCCCTGGCCCCCGCTCTACCCCCTTCTCCAAGGCCTAACCCTGCTCACTCCATCCTCCTTCCTCCCCGATCCTCACTCACCTTCAGCAGGCTGGGGTAGCAGGTTGGGGTGCAGGCTCTGGTCTTGAGCCAAGGGGTTTGGTGTGTGTGGGGGCTCCAGGCTTAGCCCAGGGCAGGGCATTGGGGTCTAGGAAGGGTTTCAGGGTGCAAGCTCTGGGAAGGAGTTTGGGTGCAGGGGGACTCACATCTGGGGCAGGATGTTGAGTGAAGGACAAGGTTCAGGACTGGGACAGGGGTTCAGGAAGCAGATTCTGCCTGGGCACCATTTAACTGAGACTGTTTCTGGGTGGTGGAGCAGTGGGGTTAAGGCAGGCTTGCTCCTGCCCAGGCCCTGCACCACTCCTGAAAGCAGCTGGCACATACAACAATGGTTCCATGGTGCCATGTGCTGCCCCTCATCTACAGGCACTGAGCCCACAGCTTCTACTGGCCTCAGTTCTCCATTATTGATCAATGGGAGCTGCAGGAGTAGTGTCTGCAGGCAAGGACAGCATGTGGAGACCCCCCTGCTCTGCCTTTCTCAGGGGCTTCAGGGACATGCCAGCCACTTCCAGAAGCAGCAATTACCATAGGAATAATTACTCCAGCCATGACAGGTTAGGATTTTAGCACTCACTACTCAAATAAATTATTAAATTTAAGTGTAAGAGAGAAATGAAAATGATGAAATGCACAGACCAGTCAAAAACCAAACATAACACACTTTGCAAGCAGTAACAGAAGTAACAACAACTCCCATGTATGTGTTGGGTGTGGAGATGAGAGTGCAGGACAGTGTGTGTTTGTGAGAATGACAGAGACACACACAATGTGTGAGAGTGACAGATTAGCATTGCCCAACTCTCTCCATCACCTTCTCTCTGTGTGGGGATAGGGTACAGAAGGGGGGACACTCTGACATCAGTGCTCCCCTCTTTTCCCTCCCACACCCTGCACAGCAAACAGGAGGCCCCCCAAGGGGGCAGCTCCAAGGCAGAGGGCAGGAGTATCATGACAGTGGGTGAAGGGGAAACTGAAGTACCAGTGCTTGATAGCTTCCTGGCCAAACCAGTTAGGATCACCTGACAGAGGCTCCAAGATCTACCAGTAGAACCCAACCTACTGGTTGGTGACCACTGATCTAGACTGTAGTTCCCTAGCTGGTTTATGAGAAGGACATGCAAGAGGGTATCAAAAGCTAAGTGCCCTCTAAGCTTGGTGGCCACCCAGCAGTATATGAAGTGCCATACATTTCAGGTGCCTCTCCCTCCCCACTGACATGCTGCTCCTGCCCTCTGCCTTGGAGCCTCATGTCAGTTGCTCCTGGAAGTCTGGTTGCTGTGCAGAGCAGTGGGGGAAGAGGGGTGCTGATATCAGGGTGTCCCTCCTCCCAACTTTCTGTACCCCATTTCTGCAGAGCAGGAAGTTGACACAACAGGACTCAGGAGTGGGATATGGCTGCTGCTGCTGTCCAAACAAGCAGGCTTCAGACTGAACAGTGCCAATCTACTTAAAAGGGCAGCATACTTAAAGGGCAACACATTTCTGTCTCTCTCTCTCATACACACACATGCTGTGTGTCTCTGTTTCCTCTCACACGTCTTTCAATACATATTTGTTACTTCATGATACTTCTTTCAAAATGTGTTATTTTCATTTTTTTGACAGGTCTATGGCTGTGCATTTCACAATTTCTATTTCTGTTGTATGCTTAAATTGAATTTGAGTAGTGAGTTCTAAAAGGCCTAACTTGGCCTGGTTGGAGTAATTAACACCTTAGTAACTTTTTGAAAATGTCTATTGTATCTGGGTTCTTTTGTTTCTAATGGTGGCAAACATGTGCACATAGCAAAATTAATTCTGCGTATGTATGGAAAAAATTAGAGTGAATATTGATCATAAGCCTAACTATAGTCAAGATATACCACCCCTACTACTTCCCCCCAGTCCACAAGGATTGCTACCTTATCAAAGAAAGTTCTTAGCATGGATTTGTCAAGAATAACTCATGTCAAACCAACCTGTTACTCATCATCTTATCTTCTTGATTCTTCAAACTGATTACTTAATTTAACTTCAGTACCCACAAAGATAATAGCACAAATAATTGACAGGGCTGTAATTCCACGAGTGGTCTTTATTTCCTTTTTATAGATTGGCACTGTGTTTGTCCTTTTCCATGCTCTGGAAATTCACCAATCTTCCATACTTTGTAAAATGTTTACATAGCATAGTTTATTTACTCGGTGCTTTACAAAAACATTTCCAGTCTCAGAAGCTTACAATCAAGTGATCCTGTCCTGTAAACTCTTACTCATATGGGTAGCCCTGGTCGCCTCAATGGACTTAATTGTGTGAGTAAAGGTTTGTCCTAAATAAAACTAAACAAAAATTTCCCAGGGCTCACAGACATAGAACAACAGTTAAAAAAGAGAAAGGGTGTGAGCATTATTGACAACAGTAAGCAGGAAGATTTCCCACACCCAGTGGTGGCAAACTGGTGGAGCCCAGGCAGCCCCAGACCCATACAATGTCAGGATGCAGGGTGCCTGGGCTCAACCAGTGTCAGAGCCAGATCATCTTCCCTGTCCCAGCCTGCTTTCCCTGAATGTCTTCCCCAGAGCTGTGCCTCGCCTCTCCTGTGGCATGCATACGCAGCTCTTCACTGCCTTACCAGCCTCTGCAGCCTGGCTATAGGAAGCAGCACTGGCAGCAGTCTGACTGCTGCATCTGCTGAAGGAGGGAGGAATGAAAGAGGCATATGGCAGCTGGCCCCTCCCCCCCAGTGATTGAGTGTTCTGCTTCCTGTCTGGGGCTTGGGTGAGTGTGTGTTGTGCCAGGAGGCAGTGGAAAGAGGAGAAAGAAGGGGGGAGAAGGAAGGGGAAGGGAGAGCCATAGCTCCTCCCGCATCCTCATGTCCACCTGAGCCAGAGACCTAAACTAACTCCCTGCACCCCAACCCTCTGCCCTAACCCTGAGCCCCTCCCATACCCAAACCTCTTATCCCCACCCCAGGGCCTGCTTACAAATATATATCAACTTACAAGGCAGGTGTGTGGGGAGGATGGGACTTGGACTGGTTTTGGGCACCAGCAAAAATTATACGAACCTGTCACCACAGACCACAACAATGTAAGTCCAACATTTCAAATCAAATTAAAATACAAATCAGTGCTCTTAGGCTTTAACAAACCTAAAGTTTCATGATTTTGTCCCGTTTTGGAAGTGCAAAGATGTGATTAAACATTCCAGTTTAAATATATGAGAATATTAAAATTAACATTAGATCACAAAGTAAACAGAGTTCAGATTTGAGACAGAAATAATTACCAACAAACAACTCTAAGGCCCAGATTTTGCTCTCAGTCTTTGTCTTCAAAGATATTTAGGTGTATTTGAGAGCTATGACTGGCCGTCTCTTCTGGATGCCTGGTGTATAGTATTTTGTGTCATTTTCTACCTGCTCAGCAATTCAGGCAGTTGTAGTAGTTCTAAGACTATAGCCATTAGAGTATATATAATTTCATTGAATGCAACAGATGTGTGTGTGAGTGGGGGGACAGGGGGGAGGGAAAGGGTGTGACTAGAATATTTGTTGATAATGATCATTAACCAGTAACTTTCTACTTTTTAAAATGCCCAATTTACTGTCAAATTATAAGACAATTCAGTTATTCAGTGCATTAATTCTGGTTCATCAAATTATGACCTTTCTGAGAATTCCTACTTTAGTTGTTTTGCTGAAACCATATATACAAGGAGATTGCATTAATGCTTTAGGTGGAATTCTGATGTGTATTTTCAGGGAAGCTGTTCTTTGATTTTCTTTCCATCAATATTATGGCTAAACTGCTGCCTCAATATATACAAATATTTTTCTTCGCTAAAGGCCATGTCTACAGTAGGACAGTACTTCGAAATTACTAAATTCAACTCCTGATTTAACAAATTCGAAATACCATGTTCACATTAGGGGAAACCTCCCTTAATGTGGACGTGCTACCTTGGACTTAGAGCCCCAGGAAGCACTGGGGAGTAATTACTTCAGATTACTCTGGGGAGTAAATATTTCAAAATAGTGGCCCCGGAGCATCCACACCACCATTATTTTGAAATAACTATTCTGGAATTAGCGTTACTCCTGATGAAAACCAGGAGTACAGATTTCAAATTCTGTGGCCTGTTATTTCGAAATAACGGGCTTGGAAGTGTGGATGCTCCACTTATAAATTCGACCTAGGGGGGTATTTAGAATTAAAGTCCTAGTATAGACCTGGGCTAACTGATCCACCACTTACCAGGATGCTACACCAGAAGTGACAAAACATTTTATGCTAGGCACAGATAACTTACTCCTGACCTGTGTATCAGAGTAGATACTGTGTAGGATTAGGCAGAGAATATTTTCTGCAGTTTTCACACAGGATGCAGTTTGCTTTTATTTTCTCATCTCAAGTGATATTTTTCAAGGGCTCTTTAATGCCATTGTATATGCCACATAGTAGATTCCAATCACACAGGAATAATTTCTGATTTACACACATCCAGTACAATTAAATCTGACAACCCATGAATATTACAGTTAATTCTCTTGCTGTTGGACCTATCCATGCATTTATTTTTGAAGGAAAGTCCATTATCCTAGAAGACTATACTACAAGTTAAGCAGGTAAGAGCCATATGGTTCATTTGACATATCTCTCTGTCAAGGGGCCTGGAAGGCATGGGTGAACATAGTTCCACAGAAAGGACTGGCAGTGTAGTACAAGTGCTGCATTGTTAAAGATGATGTCATTTAGATGTGACATATTGAGATCCTTTCTGGTGTTTATTCGGGTGGAAGACAGAGCCTACGGCACTTTTGAAAAAGCAGAGGTTAACTGTGGTGTCTTTGGCCACATTTTCTCTCTCACTGCCTTAGCATCCCCACTGGTTACCTGATCACCCTGCAGCAATGAGACACAGGCTATGGCTACACTACAGAGTTTTTCTGGGAACGTGTCTGCTTTTTCGGATCAGTTTCCGAAAAAGCGGGTGCGTTCTTCCAGAAGCCCTGTATTCCTCATTTTATGAGGAATAAGAGCTCTTCCAAAAGAGGAGGTTTTTCCACATTTGGCCAAATGTCAGAAAAGCCTCTTCTGAAAAAAGAATCGGTAAAAGGTGCGCAAATTGGATTTGCAATTTGCGTAACTTTTTCTGAAAAAGAACGGCAGTGTAGACAGTGCATGACATTCCATGACCCACTACTGGGTTGCGACCCATCTCTTGAAAAAACACTGGTCTTTCCCTAGTGTTACAGTACTAAATGCAGGTGCCATAGATATATATAGCAACAGCTATAGCTCATATTCAAGCCAAAACACATATCCAAAATTTTTCTTCCATCTTTTGCCTCCTATAAAATTCAATACAAAATATAAAACCCTTGAAGCATTTCTATAACTCAGTCCAACATATTTAAATATGCCATTAATTCATTAAGTGCTGTCACTATGCAAACTGCTGTCAATGTAGTTCTCCTGGCTATTCCAGATACATGTCACATGGGTGAAGAGATTTCCATAAAATAGTTATTCCTTGCAGCTTAGAAATGCTTTTCTTTCTTAAATTGATGGTGTTGGTATGCGTGTTACCTGCACTTTTTAAATTAAATTATATTGAGTCAATGCACTTATTTTTAATATCTTAACAGACCAATATAAAATGAATAGGGTTTGAACTGTGTTGCATCAGTTCTGCTATTGGAAATTAAACAGATGAAACAGTTAACAGAAACTCATTAATCAATGTTAGTTCACAAGAGTCAGGAAAATGACCTAATATATAAATGCAAATTAGCTTTTTTAAATGAAATGTTTACTTTTCTGAAGCCAAAAATATCAGTCTTGTAGCTTAGTCAGGATCAATGATTTATGCCACAGAAAATGTTTGACTTCAAGCTGTATACACTGAGGAATAACATTTTATTTGCATTTTGATCAATAGCAAATATTATTTTTATAACAGAGCTCTGTAATGTAAGGATAACACATTTTCACTTCAATCTGTCATAAGACAAACCTTGATACAGCAAGTAAATATTCCTTTGTTAAAAATGAGAAAACATTAAGGTACATCATAAACTCTTCGCACTTGTAGCTTACAAAGCTTGGGTTTTTGGTTACTACGCTGTCAGATGATTTTTGGTGTGCAAAACTAATCAACTGCTTCTTGCTAGCAGCAATTATATATTTCCTTGACAACTTCAATACTTATCCCATTATAGGTAGTTCTGAATTATAAACATTTACCATATTTGGTGACTTAGTAATACATTATACAGCAAAATGTACAATATTTTACAATATAATATACAGCAATCAGGAAAAAAAATACAGTAAACATGCGTTAGGTAAGCAAACAGGAAACCCATTTTTTGCAGTAGAATCCAGCCTTTCCTATTTAACTTCTGGGGCCACAGAGGACTGCACTAAAAATGTCAGTGGATGAATCATATAGGGTCTCTGCCTTTTATCTAGAGGTAAGGCTCATAATTAAAGGAACTGTCGCACTGTCTTTCTATACGAGATGGAGTCTATTAATGTCCTATCATGTTAAACCTTGTTGACTGCTAATGGGTTTTGTAAGCACTACTGTAAGGCAGCTTGGCTCTCATCTTAACTGTGTTAATCACTTAAGTGTCAATCAATGTGTACAGTGAGCTATGCCTTTTTAAAGAACAGCTATTTAAATACATATAACTTGGCATGTAGTTCCAAAGAGCCATGTGAATGTGACTTCTATGGAAATACAATATGTGCTCAAGTTAAGCAAAGTTAACAGAGCTACCCCAGGGATCAGTTTCAATGTACAGAGAGTACATTTAAAATATCAGTGGACGGGATTAGGTTTAATGAGAATAAGGCATCCATGCCCTTAAGGGAGCTTTGCAAATCTCAGCTAGGGTCTGCAACCTAAATTTATCAGGTACTAACACTTGAATCCTCAAAAATGTTTAGTCTAAAGTAGATTTCAGTGGTTTATCTAATTAAATACTCTTTGACATTCAATAGCTATTTTATGCTATGAAATACTTTAGCTACTTTGTATAGAGAAAAGGGTTTCTGGACTGATGGCAAAAATAGAGGGATTTCATAACCAGTGAAAACATCTTTCCTAAATAAATATACTGAAAATTATACATGCAGAGAGGATAAGGTCACCTCCTTTCCCCATGTGATCTTAGTTTAAGCACAGCCACCTTTCTTGAGAGACAATACATCTCCTCTAAATATCTGGCTCTATTTCTTGCCTGAAGAGTGTTTTGGCCAAGAAGTTTTAAAATATTGAAACAATCCATGAAAATCTCTTGAAAGGAAATTCTGGAAAGATTTACCTCCATGAGGTCTCGCAGACCTCATTAACAAACTGGAATCAAATCCACCAATGTTATGTTACCTACCATCCTTCCCAACTCCCAGCCAATAAAAGTACCAGGCCAATAACTGAATAATAAAGACAGCTGAAACTAAAGCCAATGTTAAATGTGTGGGTGTGCCAGAACACTGTATATAGTATGAGTTCATTAAGAAAGTTAAATGCCTGATTTATTATAATTTGCATGAACTGGTTACATAGGAAAACCTTATTTTTACAAAAGATGCATGTGTTTAAGGAATGTTAGACACAGAATCCATACTTTGATACATTGTAATGTAAGACTGCTCCTCACTCAACTGGCTTCACAGTGCACTTTATGCCTATAGGCATATAAATAATGTCAATTGCAAACCTGGAAGCAGTTTCTTTCATATTTTATTTTACAGTTTCTCACTAAATATATTTACAGGACATGGATTTTGCTTCAGTGCAATACATAGTAATGTTGCATAAGTACAAACTGTTGAACTTTTCTAAAACAAAAGAAATAAAGCACTTAACTGATTTTACAGCTAAGTATGTAAAGCAACATTTATAACTGTCAGTGAAAATGCTAACAGAATCATTACTTTTCATACATGATTTCTAGAAACAAACCACAAACCAGCTTTACATCTTCCAAACTATTAACTCATATATAGTACTGTATCATTTTAAAAAATGAAATTATTGTAAAGCATATATACTCTACTGTACGGCAGTCTTTTTCTATGGACATCGTCTTACCTTTTTATACAAATATGATTTTGCCTTGGCAGTTTTGAAGAAGAAAGTTATCTCAAGTTATTTAACATCAGTAACAAACTCTGATAAGCGTAGCTTCTTGAGAATTTGCGTTAACAGTGTATCTTCACAGTGATATTTATGAAAGGTTGGAAAAAAGGTCAGCATAAAATATTTCCACCCTTTTTTCAATTTGTATGTAAAAATCATTACTTTTATATCAGTAATTATAAAATTACAAACACTTTCTAGAAGTAAATGCATCTGCAGTTATGATAGAAAAAGTTATTTGTAAGATACCTAAAACGAGCATAAAATGATTATGAAATTAGATAAAATTCTTTATAAGGGAAGTAACTCAGTTCAGACATGTAGAAGAAGCAACACACAGTAATTTAACAAAGATAAGTAATTAATCAACTGAAAAGACTAATAATTTATTAATAAATGTTTAATGTGAAGGAGTTGCAATGAGATGAACTCAACTTTTCAAAATATACCATTAATAATTTATTCATAATCTTGGTTTTGGCACTTCAGTGGAACAATTACATTTCCAAAGACCAGAATATATATAAAAGGTGTACAGCGCCTCAACATACCTTGCAAATATAGTACTGAAGTACTGGCAAACACTGAAACAGAGTTAATTAAACATTCCCACTGATTTGCACATGCATGCACTATTCAGACAACAACATTGTATCTATGTTCTTGATAGCGACACCCTTGCCTTAAGTGTGAGTCAGGCAGTTTCTTCAACAGATCTTGTTTCCGATTTAAGTCTCACAAATTCTTTAGCAACTTCATCATTGGTCCTCTGAGAGAGTATTCTAAGGATTGTCAACCCAGTGTCATCCATATAGATATTTTTCAGTAGAGGATACCAGGATGTGTTGCTACCTTTCTCTGCAGTGTGCTGTAGCTGGATAACTGTCATTCCCACAATGCGATCTTCCCTGGCAAAGCAGTAATCTTTCACAGAGAGGTGAAGCTCATAGGATCTCAGCCCTTCTTCATTACTCAGAATGCTGCGTGGTTTAAAAGGAGAGATTTTGAAAACAGACTTTATTTTAATTCTTCCAAGGAATTAACATGCTTTAGAAACCTTTTAAAATTAATATGCACTTCCGGGATATTCCTCAAACAGAATATTATTGATTTATAAACTGTACATGAATCAATCCTGGAAAGGTGCTGAGTGAGTGCCCTTGGTTCCCCTTGAGTTGAATGAAAACTGAAAGCAACCAGTAACTCACCTCTGCATCTGTCATAAGCACTCCTCCTTCTCTCTCTTTTTTCCAGAAATATTTCAGATGTTCAACATTTCAATCAGAGCCACTTAAGAATCTACTGACCAATCATGGTTTTTTTTAAACTCCAAACAGAAACATTTAAACTGATGTAAAACTACAATTAAGAGGTCAGAAAACTCTCTCAGGTCTTTAAAGACAACTTTCCTTTATTTAGACTCTCTGCCTCTTGCCTAAAAACTTGTTTTGATTTCTAGTAAATCTTTGATTGGTTCTTCCTACACTAGCCATTTTGAATTTAATGTTGAGGCAAATGATTTTAATATGGCAATTAAAGGGAGGCTCTCTATTTGGAGGTCTGTTTTCTACATGTTACTTCATGATGTGATCAGATACTGTGTATTCACTATAAAATTGTGGATCAGTATTTGCTATTTGAGCTTCTACCATGATTGCAAATTTTATATCTGATACAAGGCTGCCAACTTTCTAATCACATAAAATTGAACTCCCAGGACTCTGCTCCTTCTTTGAGGCTCCATCCTGCCCCACTTTTTTTCTGAGGCCATGTCCCCTGCTTGCTCCATCTCCCATCCGTTGGTTGCTCGCTCTCCTCCACCTTCACTCACTTGCTCTTTTCCACTAGGCTGGAGTAAGAGATTGGATGTGGGGGGTAGGGAGTGGGGAAGAGCTCCATGGTGGGGCCAGAAATGAGGGGTTCAGGGTGCAAGAGGACAGCTGGGCAGGAGGTTGGGGTGTGTGTGGGCTGTGGGGCTGGGAGTGCAGGACAGAGCTCCAAGCTGGGGGGGTGGGGCCAAGAAGTTCAGAGTGTGGAAGAGGATAGAAGTGTGGGAGGGAGATATGGGTTCTGGGCTGGTGGTATGGCATCTCTGTAGGGCCAGAAATTGAGGGTTCAGAGTGTTGGAGGGTCTTCCAGCTGGGGCAGGTTGGAATGTGGGGAGGAAGCTCAGAGCTGGTGGTTGTGGGAGGAGATGCTGGGTGCAGGCTCTGTGAGGGAGTTTTGTTGCAGGAGAGAGCTCAGGGCTGAGGCAAGGGGCTGTAGTGTGGAAGGGGGTGCAGGTTCCAGATGATGCTTACCTCAGGAGGGCTTCCCAGAAATGGTGATGTGTCAGACATGTCTCTGTAGTCTGAAACTCAGGACATGTCTACCCTTTCAGGGGATTGACGGAACTGCATTTGATGCAGCGGGAATCGATTTAGCAGGTCTAATGGAGTGATCTAGTGACGACCCCTCAAATGAACTGCAGAGCACTTTCCAGATGACTCCAGTACTTCACCAGAATGAAGAAGATTAAGGTAAGCTGATGGGAGAGCTTCTCCTGTTGACATCACAGTAAGTCAACCCAAGCTACATGGAC
This sequence comes from Pelochelys cantorii, assembly GCA_032595735.1. Lineage (NCBI taxonomy): Eukaryota > Metazoa > Chordata > Testudines > Trionychidae > Pelochelys > Pelochelys cantorii. The sequence continues at coordinate 19,994,819 of CM064338.1, forward strand.
TCCATTTCTGTTATTCACATATCTGGAGTAGCATAACTTAGGTCGACCTACCATGGCAGGATAGACAATGCCTTACTGTCAGTTAAGTGGGGTTTCAGGCCTCAGTCTGAAAGGTTCACAGCAGTTCTACAACATGTACTGTTTGATTATAATTTTCAGTCAAGTGGCTATGTATTTTGGTTTCCACTGTTAAAAAAAAAAGAGGGGAGAGGGGGCATTTAGGTTGGGAAAGCAATGGCTAAAATGTAATCTGTAGCTGTCAGTATGATGCTAAGTGGTTTTTAAGCAGCTTTTCTTTCTGCAGCCTCGACTTGGTTGTCAGGTGTACGTTCTGCTTTAGCTACTGTGACTGCACTAGGTACTTTTTCCAGATAATGAAAAAAAAATTAGTATGTTTGTAATTCTCACTATAAATTTATAACAACAATGCATCTCTAGCACCTTTCATCTAAGAAACTGAAGGCATTTTAGAAACACTCATTAAGTTCTACAGAAGGCCCTTCAAACAAAATGTTAAGGGGGAAATTCATGTCAGTGTACAGATCCAAATGAAGCCCTTTGCACCCCTCCCCCCCCCAGAACTGCCTTAAATGTATGCAGCACCTGCGGTCGGGTTAATTTCACTCCAGGTACTGGTGGCTAGTTGCATTTAAATAGAAATATGATTTATGGCTGGGCCAAACCAACTGGAAAAACCTGCCAGTTATGGGATTGCAGTAGCAAGAACAGTAACATTCATTGCTACTGTACCTATCATGCTATCCTGGATGCTTTTACTGCAGGAAAGCATATCATTAGTATTCCTCCTGCAGCATTCAGTAATCTCCTTGTAGGATAGACAGCGCTTTAAGGCTCCTGGACTGTATATAATAAGTGGAGCTTTGTTTCCTGAAACTCATTGCATATTTTGAGTTATAGCTGCAAGATTTCACTCATTTTGAGACACACAAAACTTGTACATAGGGCACTAGGGGAAGGTTTATATTATTATTTTCTTTGATTTAAAAATGAAACATTGTGCCAGGTAGTCTTGAATCCCCTTGACTCTAATGATATGCTGCTATGCCATAATGCAAATAAAACATAGTTTAGGCTTTAATCACTATATGATTCTAACAGTCTAGCATTGTAAAAAGCTTTAGAATGAAGGGGCACCTTAAAAATGTCTTTCATCGCCATAAAAAAATCCAGCACTATAGTTGCCAGACCAGTCAAAAAACGATCTCTGCACCTCTGGTCAGCACTGCTAATGGGGCCATTAACTGGGTCCACCCAGTTTCATGTGGCTTCCAAGTAGCTGCCTTCACCTCCCTCTGGCTTCTAGGCGTAGAGGCAGCCACAGGGGCTCCATGCAGTACCCCCATCCTGAGCACCAACTCTGCAGCTCCCATTGACCAAGAATTGTGGTTAGCGGGAGCTGTGGGAGTGGCACCTGCAGGCAGAGGTAGTGCTTGGAGCTGCCTGGCTTTTCCTGTGCCTAAGAGTCAGACATGTTGCCTCTTCTGGGAACTGCCTGAGGTGAGCACTGCCCTGCACCCCTCACCCGTCCAGCACCCAAACATCCTCCCAGAGCCCGCACTCTACAATCCCTCTTGCACCCCAACCCTCTGCCACAGTCCAGAGCCCTCTCTGAACCTCAAACCCTCATTGCAAACCCCACCCAGAGCCTGCACCCCAAGCTTGGAGCCCTCACTTCCTTCCATACCCCCACCTCCTGCCTCATTCAAGAACTCCCTCTTGCACTCCTCATTCTGGCCCTGCACCCCCAGTGCTCAGCCCATAGCCCCTTACATACTCCAGCCCTCTACTGCAACCTAGAGCCCCATCCCACACTCCAAACCCCTTGTCCCCAACATTCTGCCCTAGCCCTGAGCTCCTTCCTGCAGCCCAATCCCTTCATCTATTGTTCTACCCCAGAGCATGCACTCCCAGTGGAACCCCTTACCCTTCTTGCACCTGAACCCCCTACCTCAGCCTGGTGAAAATGAGCAATTGAGTGAGGGTGTGGGAGAGTGAGCAACAGAGGGAAGGGGATGGAATGAATGGGGGCATGCCTCAGACAAGGGGCAGGAGAGAGGCAGGGCCTTGAAGAAGGGGGCAGGGCAAGAGTGTTCAATTGTCTCCACATATGAAGTTGGCAACCCTACCACCCACTTCTGCAAGAAGTTATTTGGTAAATACATTTGTGGCATGAAATGGATTGGGCATACTTCCGAACATTGATTTCATCTTTGCTACTCTATTATTATGAATGGTAGCAGCAGAGATATTAACTATGGGTTGAGCCATTCCATGCTGAAGTCAATGAAAAGGGTCAGTTGGACTTGCAAAGGCATTGTCTCAGGCTATGTTAGACTGGTGAACAGTTAAAGGGTATGACTAGAATAGATTTTAACTACAGGTTGAACCTCTAAAAACCAAGTCTCTCTGGTCTGGTAACATCTATGGTCCAGGAAGACCACAGATATTCCTGAATCAGAGAGTCCCAGCAACTAGGAGGCAGGAGGGCCTGTGGCCAGAAGCACTGCGAGGGCCAATGACAGCAGGGCTGGTGACTGGGAGTCGGGCTGGGGCCAGTGGCAGTGGGGCTAACAGTCCAAGTGGGGCCTGTGGCAGTGGGGCAGGCAGCCCAGACATCCAGGAGCCTGGCCAGAGCTGGAAGCAGAACCAGTCCAGGGGGCCAGTGGCCAGGACTAGGAGGGGAGCTGGGCATCTGGGCTGGACTTGACCTCCCTTAGTCTGGCAAACTCCCTTAATTAGGGCCAGTCAGGTCCGGACGATGCTGGACCAGGGAGGTGTGACCTTCATCAAAACCCACTGCAGATCCTTTCAATTTCTTTCACACTTAAAAGTTAACCTGCTGATATCAACTGAATGTAGGAGACACAGATGCAGAAAACAGATTCCTGCACTGCTCAGTATGCTGTACCATTTACTACACTGCTGCTGTTAATGAAAGCAAAAGGTGCATGGAGCATGTCATTAAAAAGTATAAACTCACATTTTTTGTCACTGTAAATGTTCCCTCTAGAAGTGATAATATCACCTAATATGTAACTAATCTTACAAAGTAAAGAAAAATCCAATGAAGATTGGTACTTAATGCTGGATGGGTGTTTGCTAATTTAGAGATTAAGCCATATATAAGGAATGAAAAACACTAAATATATTGACTGCTTGATAGTCATCCAGATGGTGTTAATTGTATTTACTTGTTAGCATGTTATCCCGCTTTAGATCCTTAAGCTTGTTCTACTGCTATTTCCAAAATGGTCTTTGAGGCCAGGAACCAGCATTGACGAGGCAGTGGGGGCACAGGTGTAGTGGAACTAGAATGCACCAGAACAGCATTCTAGCACTTTAACACCACATGTTGGAGGCCCTGCATACCTGCCTGAGGTCACATGAGTAGCATATAGCTCACAGTAGGTCAGTGGTTTGAGCGTTGGCCTGCTAAACTAAAGATTATGAGCTCAAACCTTGCGGGGGCCATTTAGGGACCTAGGGCAAATCTGTCAGGGATGGTACTTGGTCCTGCCACGAGGGGGGACTGGACTTGATGACCTCTCAAGGTCCCTTCCAGTTCTATGAGATAGATATATCTCCATATATTATTATTATTATTCAGGATGACACCGCTGAACTGGAGCTGAGAGAATCACTGGCATAGAGACTCAGGCAGCTTCAGGGTCAGATGTAGGACTGATGGCCAGAAGTCTAGAAAGGAAGACTCCCAGCATGTGGAGGCAGAGCATTGTCTTTTAGCGCTTGGGAAATGGCCAGGCTATGAAAGAGGTCTTAATCTAGAAAGAGGAAGAGGATGGAGAGAACAGAAATTTGGTGTGTGCAGTGCTAAATTTGGATCCCTATATCAAATATAAAGGTTCTTTGGCTCCTGGGAATAAAGTAAAAGTGGTTACTAATAGCAGTTATCACTTTCCATCTTCAGACTTTTACAAACATTTAAGGCCCAGATTTATAGACATATATGTACATCTGCCATTAGCAAATGAGATAAGTGCACATATAGATGACTGACTAGGTATCTAATGTCTCATCTCTGTGTGCAACAAATGTGAATTTCTAACTAATCATCTCCACAATTCCAAAAATGTGCTTAATTCTATATCGACTTGACTTCCATGTTTCACACACTGGAACTGCAAATAGGAGTGCTACATGCCCGAAATACATAGATCAAAATTCATCTCTGTGTAAGACCAGACTATAACCCAGACTTCTGAACAAGCTGTAAATAGAAAGAACCCTAGCTTTGAAATGGGTGTCTAAATTTATGGTTTGTGAAATGTGCAGTCTTAGACTGTGGCATTTTCAGTTTTTGCAGCTTTAGCTGCAAAATGAATTGTAACAATGTATATAAAATGGATAGTTAAAAGACTTACAACTGGAATGTTTCATTGTATTTTGGTGACCAGGTGTTGCTCTTTGTTTTGGTGCCATGTTTTCTCTTCTTGTCACTCAGGTTAGGACCCAATATACAGACCTCCACAAATGGCCGGAACATAGCAGTTGTTTGCCAGTTTAGGTTATTAATTGCTATAACTAAAGAGAATAATAGGAAGTAGGTATGCATTAAGAATCCCAATGTAAAGTATTAGTAAATATACTTGCTTAAATATATAGTAAGGTTTAGTGTAGCCAATGAGAGGTGACTGAAGGAGGACCTGATATCTTCCTGGTAGAAAACCTACACTCCACAAACTAGCAATAACTTTGTCTAGTCCAGACTGAATTAGAGGTATAAATAACAACAGTTACAATTCCAAAGCAATCTGCAATTTCACAAATAATTTGCATTCTTGCCTGGTTTGGTCTGCCAGATGCACTGTATGTTAAAAACCCCAAACAGATATGAATCTAAACATAATTGGTTTTCTATGTACTTCAGCCTCACCAATGCCCTGTTAGACTGTATTTATTACAAGTTAAATATTTCTCTTTGTGTAATTATTCACCATCTAACTTCATCATGGCATTTTCAAAACAAAATTACATGCATGAAGAAATGTTATCTGGAACATCACAACTTATGTGTTGGGGGAAGGGTAGAATGGTTTAATAAATTTTAACTATGCAGCATGCTAGCAGATGCACACGAAACCACATTGAATATTGACTTCTCCAAACACAACTCCCAGTGTCATCAATAGGGGTAGAATATGGCTCTGAGAACTTGAAATCCTGACACAGCCTCTGTTATTATTTTTGTTAGGAAGGAAGTATATTAATACCTAAGATTTGCTGTTTTTGTATTAGAACTTTTAATGCACATTTCCTTTCTAGATTCTAAAGCCAGAAAGGCTCATTATGATGATATATTCTGACCTCCAGCATAAGGCAGGCCACACAACTTTTTCTCAAAATAATTCCTGTCTGAAGTAGAGTATGTTATTAAGAAAAACATCCAATCTTAATTTAAAAATTGTCAGTGATGGAGAAACCAGCAATATCTTTGTGTACTCCCCATTGAATTTACCCTCAGTAAATGGCCCCAGTAGTTAATTAACTCATTGTTGTTTATATTCAACTTCTAGCCATTGGCTCTTGTTAGACTTCTTTAAAAGCCCTCCATCAAATATTTGTTCCCATTATCAAATATTTGTTTCCCATGTGATCAAGTCAGTTCTTAACCTTCTCTTTAAGTTAAATAAAATGAGTTTCTTGAGTCTAATCATCAACATGTTTACCTATCTTTTCATCATTCTCAAGGCTCTTCTTTGAACCCTCTCCAATTTTATTGACCTTTTTCTTGAATTGTGGTCACCAGACCTGGAAATAGTTCTCCAGTAGTGGTTTTACTGATGCCAAATATAGTTGTAAAATAACCCTCCTATTACTTGCGGCCCTGTTTGAAACTTACCTTTTACAGTAACTCTATGTTCTCCAGTTCCAGGATGTGTAAAGACATCCACCTGCACAAAGATCTCACCAACTGCATTATTGGTAGATTGACCTGCAGGAGTAAATCATAGTTTAATACAACTGACTCAACTCAGTGGAAAATAAACAATGCTAGTATGTTACAACAAGAAGCAGGTGAAAAAAGAATGTTATATTAATGGAAGGTGAATAGCATATTTGTCATTTCCCCTTTATTTTATTTTCTTAAACTTCTGGAATATATTCAATGTCTGGATAAGGTGAGGCTATAGACTACAGATGCACCTAGTGATCACAAACATCTGCTTCCTATGTGTATTCTCAGTAGGAAAGGGGGAATCTGTCAATAGGAATCTTATATTGAGCCTGTGATTCAAAAAGTGGATGCCATTTTGAAACATGAAATATGATTGTTTTGCTGAGCTCTGTATGTATGTAGACCTCCAGGATTGTTCACCTGTTCCTATATTGTGTAAGGAGTGCCAGAAAAAATGCATCTTAATATGAAGTCAAAGACAAATGTGGACTGGATTGTAACCATATAATCTGCATAGGAAGGTGCACAGTACAGTTGCACTGCCCTGGGATTACACAAGGGACTGAAATGGGATTTAGATAGTCACAATGTGATGCCTAGTTAATCTGGGTTAACCGTTTTCTACATACAGATTTGATGGGACTGAGGATGCCCAGTCAAGACTTCATCCACTCTTTATTTGACTGCCCCATCCCTGTGCAGCCATTCCCCTTTCACCTGTGAGATCAGGAAAGCAACAGGCCCCCAGTAAAGATGCTACCCCATTGCCTGCAAGCCACACACACAAAAAGCCCATGAAGAATTTAAGGGGATGCTTTACACCCTTGCTCAGGTGCAGTAGGCAAGTGATAATCTTGCCCTAAATTAAAGATCCCAACTAATGGGTTTGCCCTATTTTTTCCTTTCTCATATCCTAAAATGCTTTCCTAGACTTCGTCATCTCAGTGACTTCCTTGAAATGTAATTCTACAGTGATGCTTATTGGTCAGGTTGGAATTAACCCATAGTTACATTCTCTTCACTGATATTACCAGGACAACTATCCCCTGGCTTACTGCATCAAAGAACAAGATTATTTTCTGACATATTACAATGTGGCAACTCTCTACTCTATTTACCTGACTGGAATCCTTGAACAAAGCACTCTCTTTGCTAGCTGCTAAGTGAGTTGGACTACAGTGCTGCAAAGAGTTCACTTGTTAAAAATCATAAACAGAAATCACAGTTTAAAAAACAAACAAAAATCTGTTTTAACATCTTAAGCAGTAGAGACTTTGCTGCAGTGTCTGAATCTCAGGGTGCTCATACAAATGCTTCTACATATATTCCAGTATCAGCCAGATTGTGTAGACCAGGGGTGGCCAACCTGTAACAGACGAAGAGCCAAAATAGTGGTAGATACAGCCCAAAGAGCTAAGGGAAAAAAGTTGTTGAGGGGGGAAAAAAAAAGGCCCCAGCCACCGTTTGGTCAAGCAAAAAAAAATTTTTTTTGCCCTTTTAAGAGCAGAGCAGGCATTGCCCTTTGAAGGCGGACATTTTGAAGTCTGCACGGGACACTGTGAATCCGTCTCTGTCTCTTTCAGACAGAAACATGCTGCCCCTTTAAGAGATGCGGGTGCGGGAGCCGCAATTTTTTCTTTGAAGAGCTGCAGGTTGGCCACCCCGGGTGTAGACCATTTATGATATGTGTAAATAAGCATTTTTTTATCCAGTGGGTTTTAGTGACGAAAGGTTTAGTTTCAGTGGCAGCCATTAGACTTCACAGTACAGTTTGATAATTCACAAAGAAATCTTTAACATCTCAAGTCCCAGCTTAAACAACTAAATTATTTAGTTTCCAATAAATGCAAAGTAAATAATGCAAGTTACTTCATCTTTCATGAATGAGTTTTAATAAAGATGTGTTAGAGTAGTACAGGTTGTACCTCCCTTAACTGGGACTCCCTGGTCTGGCAACTTCTGTGGTCTGGCATGGACCATGGGTGTTCCTGGACCACAGAGCCCAGGAACAGGGAGGTTTGGTGATGGGGCAGGAGTGCCGTAGGGGGCACCGGCAACTCAGCCGGGAGCTGCATGTGTGTGTGGGGGGGGGGAGGGAAGGGGAGGTGTGTGGTGGAAACAAGCAACATGGCAGGAAGTTCCGGCCCCAGCAGCAGCCATGGAGCTCCAGCCCCTGTGGTGGCCAGGGAGCTCTGGACCCAGCCACAGAGCTCCGGCCCTGGCCTTCTGCCCGAGCCCTGGCTGCATAGCTCCGGCCCCAGCCTTGGAGCCAGGCAGCAGCGGAGCTCTTCCCAGGCTGTGGAGCTCTGTCTATGGAGCTCCGGCTCCAGCAGCAGCATGTCCAGTGACATCTATAGAGCCCCAGGGGGCTGGGGCAGCAGCGGCATCAGGCTGGAGACCCTAACCTGGTGGCAGCATGGGCCAGGAGGGGAGGGGCCTTCTCTGGTCTGGCAAATCACTTCGTTCAGGACCAGTCCGGTCCTGAGGGTGCCAAACCAGCGAGGTCCAATTTGTAATAAAATGATTAAAAAACAAGTGAAATATCCCAACTCAAAAAATGACTAAGCAGTTTCAACAGCTAGTGGGTTTCTCTCACTATCCTGTAAAACCAATCTTTAGCAATAAGAAAGGAAACTGTTATATGCTAGAAGTGATAGATTTGAAACTGATTTCTCTTTCTGAGGGAAACACAGTATTCTCTAACTAATTCATCACTGTCCAGCCTTTATTTGTTAGCAATGACACTCAATTTCTGCTTCCTGGAAAAACAGTTTTTAGCTGAACACAAAATTGTATGTAAAATATTCTGTCAAGGAAAATAACACATTTAAAACACTGCTGCCATGACTACTACTCCTGCAGACATTTTGTTCAGGATCAGATTCTCCCTGGTGACCAGTTTTGAGTCGTATATGTGTATTCCTCTTGATTTCCATGGTGCTACTTAAAGACTTTGTGGTAATTATGAAAAAAGATGTGTTCTTAATTCTAGTGTGCTTAGGCTGTAACTTGACCTGCTCACTTGTGTGGAAAGTAAAAAATGCCTAATCTTTCATTATAATTTTACCTCAAGTTTTACCTCAAGTTAGTTGAGTAACTTGAGTTACGAATATACCTATTTTTCTGTAGTGAAGACAAGGGCACAGAATAAAGAACAATTCAAAAGGCAGAATCTGGCTAAACATTACTGTCATCTAGTTAGTGAAGTTCTTCAGGTAAGAAGAGCTCTGTCTAATTTCCAGTTACAGATGTTACCTTACTCACCCTTGTTTTTCATATTTGCAGAAATCAGGACTGTTTGGTGAACAATTGTCCAAAAACGGAGCCAGGGTTAAGTTACCAACACATTATTTGCAAGGAAAAAATCTGCTAGACCCAATCAAGGTTTTTGCTTCATATAAGAGACAAAATGCATACAACCCTAGATCCAACTAGAACAAAATCTGCTCTCCATTACAGAAGTGAAAACCCACCATATTAACTCCAGTCAAGTTCTTCATAATTTTCTTTTGCTAACCTGAGCGCAAATTCTGGCTTACAATTTCTTACAGCTGTCAACCTAAGCAAGAAATTTCCAGCATGAACTACTCAATAGAGTATTTTTCTTTTCAGAGTATTATTTGCCCCCATTGCAGCTATTAACATAGAAGAGCCCTTTAAAGCAGGGCTACTCAACTTTGGAAGCCCTAGGGGCCACAGTGATACTCACAGCACATGTTGAGGGCCGCAACTTAAGTGCGGTTGCATATACATGCAAATATATGCAAACAGCTTCTTTCACACTGATGGGCATGAATACAAAAATTAAGGCAAGACCACACAACACCCAGGCCCCATTTAAGTCAGTTCTGCTGATATTAATAAAATGCAATATTTACCTGATTTCCACCCATATGACAGCACTTTAAATGAGCAATGACAGTCCAGGAATTTAACTATTAAAACGCATATCAACCGAAGACCATTATATTGACTACTTTTTTGTTTTAGCTCCCACCTGCGGGCTGCAAACAAACAGGCCGCGGGCTGCATGTGGCCCATGGGCCGTGTGTTGAGTAACCCTGCTTTAAAGGGTTCTGCACATTTTGCATATGCCTAGCACATTACCTATAATACCGTGTGCTGTAGTCATAAGACAAATCTCATAGTATATTTAAAAATAATGAACCCTGAAGAGTTTTAAATGGAAAACCAGTTGCCATTAGCACAGCTGCTTTAAGGACAACAAGCCATAGCGACTATTACTGAGCTCAGGAGATTCCTAGCTACAGTTCATTTTAGAGAGCATAAACTTACTTAACACAAAATACTGAAATGAAAGTATTTGTTTTTCCAATCGCCAGCCCGCTCTCTCTTTGAGCTGCTGAACAAGTTCGATAGAGATCTTTAAGGCATTCAGCATTTGCAAATGTCAGCTATTGTAGCTCTTCAAGAAGTATCACAGTTCACTCTAAAGTCTCTGATCTGAGTGTGTGCACATTTCCTTTCTTACTGCCTGACTCTGAATGGTCATATCAGGAACAGCCGCCACAGTATGACTCTCTTAGCAATTCAGATTAGTCTATAGGAAGGTGCTTTTATCCTAACTCATATAACAGATCAGTTCTCCTGATAGCAAATAGACCTGCAGAGCATGACAGCACTTTCCCTTCTTTAACTGCCATTCATCTAATCAAAAGCTCTACAAACATACGAATGGACTTCATATTGAAAAGCCTTATAATTGCTTGTCTACCAGTGGAATCCATCCAGGCCCCAGAACTTTGACTTTGCATTTTATTTAATCAAAACATTAAAAAGCCTCTATGCAGTGCTCCAGGCTTAGCCACCTATTAAAAACATAGCCTCTCTGTTCTAAGGCAACCAAAAATTCTCTACAAAGGTGGAAAGTGGTCGATTGATTGACACTTATTCAATGCTATGAAGGAGGCAAATCCTCTCTGCCTCTTGCATAGCTGTGGTATAAACTTTTCAATAATCTTTTAGATGTAATTGATCAGATTTGGCACCAGAGTTCATCCGCCAACACTTGAGTCATCGTTTAGTTGTGACAGGTCTGTTACAAATCAAGGTGACCTGTTTTGACAAATCCTGGGGAGAGAATATATAAGGGCACTTCACTGATAGCTGACTACAAAAGATCATTGCTAGTCCTACAAAACCCTTGACAGAGTTGGGGAGAAGAGTAATCATCTTCAGAGTCCTTGGCAATGAGTTCCATTAGGCTTTGGAAATGGACACTCAAAACAAATGCCTCACTCCATTCTCAGATCATAGGAGCATAAAAGTGTAACTGCTGGTTGTCCCACCTTCAGCCAAAGTCCATACACTGGATCAAACAAGTGACTAATTGAATTGAACCAGCAACAGCTTGGGTGATCCCCATGATCACCCTGATGATCATGGAGTTTCTGAGTTTCTCTCTGAAGTTTCTCATCAGCTCTGTTTAGATGCTTGTTGCAAAGTAAAACACAATTACACATCTATTAAGTGTCAATTTCTTTAAGTAAGTCACTTAAGTAAGTGAGGCTATATCTACACTGCAGCGTTATTTTGGAATAACGTCAGTCATTCCAAAATAACGTAGTGCGCGTCTATACAGCAAGCCCGTTATTTTGAAATAAATTCAAAATAACGGGTTTCTTACTCTGACTCCTGAAACCTTCATTGTATGAGGAGAAAGGGAAGCTGGGGGAAGAGTGCTCTATTTCAAAATAACTGCTGTGTGGACAGTCCCAAAAGTCAAAATAAGCTATTTTGACTTAAGCTACGCAAGTAGCATAGCTCAAGTTGCCTAGCTTATTTTGAGTTTAGCCCTGCTGTGTAGACATGCCCTACGTGTAGACATGTGTGTTAGAGCATTTGTATGGAAAAGGGTTCTCTATACCATGTGAGTTACTTAATGCTGGAAAGCTCCAGTTTGTCACCTCAGGAGAGGTTTGGAAGCTAACTGTTAGTGCTGGATGAAAAAAGTTTAGACCAGGAGAAATAAATGGGACTCAGAAAAAATGAGGAAGCAAAAATTATACCTGAATGTCAGACAATTTTGTATATTAGAAAATAACTTTTTTCCTTTTCCAAAAGGGATTATTGTCATTGGGGTGGTGTTACTCAGTCTGTAACAGCTTCCCACTTATCTTCACCTATCTCTTCTAAAATGTTTCTAATTATTTCCCCTCTTAGCATTGTGTATTTTATATATGCAAGTCAGAATGGAATTCAATGTTGGAAGACAGTGGAATTTCACTAGTCTCCTGTATTTTTATTTTTGCACATGATAAATATACATGTAGTCTCAGCTCCCGAGGGGAATACTGTTAGCAGGCATTCTCTGCAAAGGCAGCTTTATAAGAGATAATGTTTCTGGGGGAGAATACTGAACCACAAAGCTGTAATTCCAATTGAACACAAGGAGTGAGTTACACAGTACAGTTACCCTGAGAACTGATCAACCAATCAGGAGGACACATTCCTGAGTGATCAGCACTACTGTGCACAATTCTCTTTTATGTGATAGATAGACATATAGTTTGAACCACCTGGCTCTCCTTGAAAACACCTCAGCCTGTGCAAGACAATAATAAGAGCAAAGAGGACAGATCAGACTGTATATCTCCCACACATAGAGAGCTCTTTAACTCAAGAAAATTGAGACAGAGGGTTCTGACCATCATAATATAGTAGCAGGAGCAGCAAGCATAACATGGTACAATGCATTTATTTTTACAAAGTCCTTTTAAGACACACTTTCACTGGAGAGGCTGTCATAGGTTAAAGGGAAGCGTTATTAGAGCCAGTTAGAGAGGACATGACTCAATGGCGCAGAGTAGAGTTTAATCATTTGAAATAGCAGGAGTGGCACATGTGAGAGAGTCATTCCCTATGTGCTCTGGAAGCCTTGCAAGGGAATCTGAGGAATGGGAATAGCTGAATGGCAGCTTTGGCAATATTATTAAAATACAAAAAATGATGTCACGGAAAAGCTGGCAACACCCTGTTACAAAAAATTGGAACCCAAACAGTTTTAAAAAACTCCATGTCCTCTAAGCTATGAGTGTGTGACTTTCAAGTAATTTGGCTCTAACTTTTTTTTAAGATCACTTTTCAACTGCAGAGTCTTTTTGCAGCGATGTGCTAAGAGCTGTGCACTACTTCTGCATATAATTGATGTGTGTCCCCCTTTGACACTCTTTGCAGTAATGTATAAGACTATTCTGTGCTACTTGAATGGACTACTGTGTATACTACAGGTACAGGAAGTAAAGTAATGATAAGTCTCAAATATTTCAGGCGGATGCATGTTACATTTTTTATTGATATGATTACTTATTTATAACAACATTGTATTTTTATGGAGGCGTATAATTACAGTTTGCAGTAAAAATTTACAGATGCGTAGTGGTTACCCTTTGAAACTTGCCAATTACCATAAACAACTAGGTCTCCTATCTCTAAAACTCCACGTAGAAAAAGGCTGAGTCATCAATTACATAGACACAATACCCAGTCCATGCATGCAAGCTGGTGTGGTGCATGTGTGGAAAAAGGCATGGGCGTCCAAATCACTAGGGTTTCCAATTATGCAATTTCACACACCTGAGTCTGAAAGACTCCTGCCTAATTAACATTCACTATTTGGGTATTTTCAGCATACATAGAGGAAAACGTAGTTCACGCTGCAATTTGTTAGATTATCATATCTCTTTGTTTAACACAAAACTCACAAGCTTTTTGTAACTTTTTTATGTCTGAATAATTTTTTCCCAAGACCATTATTCTCTTGGTCAACCTTAGTCTATTTTATCTAAAAATCAACATAGCAGTGTACAGCAAATTTTTAGCTCATAATAAAACTTCCCAAACTTGGAAATGTTAACAGACATAGTCAAATTCTCACCTGGCATAAATGGGTTAACTCCATGGCAATCAGTGGTGGTGGTACCTTTTACAGCAACAGAGAATCTGCCCCTGTCCTTAGCAGGGGAGGTTTCCTTCTCAAAAAAAAGGCCTGCATATTTTAATAGCTATCTACCTGTGGCACAGTGTCTCATTATGATCATGTAATCAGTTGCTAAGACATCAGTTCATGTTATGGAAAGCACACTGTGACTACTCTATATTTTGGCGGTCAGTCCTCCCTTTTGAAACCACTTCAAGCTTGTTAGTGTTCATCATATTATTGCTGGTAAGTGAGATTCTTAAACCCTGAGGCTTTCCTCAAATTCGTACATCTCTAGCATGGTGCAGAATGAAAAACAGTAATAAACATTGAGGGTACATCTAGACTGCAAGCTTCTTTCGAAAGAAACTTTTTCAGAAGAGATCTGAAAAAGCTTCTTTCGAAAGAGAGTGTCCACACCTCAAAACCAGATCAAAAAAGCAATCCGCTTTTTCAAAAAAGAGCATCCAGACTGCATAGACACTCTCTCGAAATGGCCACCAGGGCACCTGTGCTTTTTTCAATTGCCTCTTCTTTCAAAAAATGTCCCTGTTCTGCATCCACACATGTGTTTTTTCAAAAGAGCTCTTTCGAAAAAGGCGTTCTTCCTCGTAATTTGAGGTTTTCCAATGTCTAAAAACCCCCTGCGTTCTTTTGATTTAATTTCGAAAGAATGCGATTGCAGTGTGGACATAGGTGAAGTTTTTTCAAAAAAAGGGCAATTTTTTCAAAAAAACAATGTAGTCTAGAGACTGAAAGAGACTAATGATGCTTATTTCCTTTGTATTGCATACAAGTCTGCCATTGGGAGGGAAGAATAATGGAACTTTTTTAGTGTTCTAGTAGAGATCTATCCTTGTCATTTCCTCCACAGTAATTACACCCTTAATTAATAGCAGCTGTGATCATCCTAATGTTTTTCTTTTATCTTTTTCATTTTTTTACTGTTGCTGAAACCCCCAAAAAGGTGACAGGTCACCGATTAGTGTAGGTTCTAATCTACGTTATTGTTGTGTCCAGACACCATTCTAATTCTGTAGCTTGCTGCAACAGCAGGCCTTCTCTTACAGCCATACCTTTACCAGGGCCATCATTGATTCTATTCTTGTTTCAACACTGCCCCAGGGAACCTTGCCACTTTTTCAGAAACCTGCACTGCACTAGCAAGATGTGCAGGACATGTTTGGAAGATACTGACCTTTTGTTAAAAAACATATCACAGCAAGTGTTTAGGGTGGGACCAAATTTGCCTGGATCATAACCCAAGTTGTAGAACTGCCACTGAGTTATAGGGAAATCATTATGTCCTATATAGAGATTGGTGCATCATGCTTAATGAGTACAGAAAGGTTATAGAGCTTATTACCATGCACAATGCCAAATATAAAGGCAGAACTGCCAAAGCATAAAGGTATTGCATTGCTCCAGAATGCACAGGATTCCGACAGGGTCTTTCTTTTGTCTATTGTCATCTCCACAGCGAGATTCCCCTGGAGATCATGTTTTTATAAAATAATAATGTTTCATTTTGTAACACAAAGATGTTAGAAGGATCCAAAGAGCCTGTTAATGACACTTGTGGCATTAATTTACTGCTATGGCTCTATGAGGGCTCTATGTATCAATGAGGGCTGGTGAGGCTCCACACCTTCATCAGGAAACAAGCTCTATTTAGGCTCATTGAGAGAGACTGACAAATGTCCTTACAATCACTGAGGGAAAGCCAGTGTCAGTTTGGTAGGAGATAATCAGAATAGTAAGACTTGATGATTTGGGGATGACGTTTTTAGGGACTACAAACTCGCCTGATGAACCCAGAGAATCACATGTGGTTTATGTTTAAGAGGTAGGGAAGGGTGTTACCAATTGGTAATTTAAAGCTCACAAAGGGGGTTATAAGACCCTTGATACATATTTAAGATCAGAAAAAAGACCAGTTAGATCATTTAGTCTATTACTTACGCTATAGCAATAATGTGTTTGACTAAAGTATATCTTTCAGAAAGGCAGCCAGTATTAATATTTCATACAGTTTAATCTGCCAAATGGTGGGACTTCCATTTTTCCCAAGGGAGGTTATTCACAGAGCTCACTGTTAGAAAGATTCCCTCATCCTACCGTATCTACCCAAAATTCTCCTTTTTAAATTTCATCACATTATTCACAGTTATGCCATTCTAATTATGTTAAACTAGAATATTTACCCAGCGTTGCTCGGGTCTCTAACCTCCTGGTTTTATCACTCCTCACTGAATCTCCTCTGATTTTTTAATAATTTCTTAGGGATGAGGTGACCAGACTTGAAGAGAATATTTCAAGATTAATCACCCCTGAACTCCTAGTCTGTTTCCCTTCTCCCTGAATTCATAATCATCCACATGCATTGCTGGAAGCTAAACATCATTTCACTGTTTTCTGCATTTACATTTAGATTTTAGACTTTAGTTTTAAGAAACTTATTCCCAAGCAATTACAAGGCAAGGGCTTTTTGAACTCAGGTTCAAGTCTCTTGGACTCTAAGTCAAGACAATTCATAAATGGAGCACTTTCAGAGAAAATAAAATCTATTTCGATTCACATCTGCAGAACCTATATCGAGTGGAGGACTCATAGGTGCTGACTTCCCCTCTAGCTGAGGAGTGCTGGAGCCCTCCTCTGCCTCCAGCCCCTCTCCACTCCACTCCTTCCTGCCACCATCCTGCTCCCCATTTCACCTGTTTCCACAAACCCCCACATCTTACCTGCTCCCCCACCTGAGTGTACCATGTCCCCACTCTTCCCCCTCCAGCCCAGAACATCCCAAATTGGTGGTAGGCACTGGGAGGGAGAGGGAAGAGTTGGTCAGTGGTGTTGCTGGCAGGTGATTGATTAGCTCTGGGAGAAAGTGGGCAGAGGGGGAGCTTGGCTGCTGGTGGGTGCTGAGCAGAGGCTAATTTTTTTCTGTGGAGTCAGCATTTTAGGAGCTCCAGGGGATAGCCGAGTTAGTCTGCTACAGAAAAAAAACAACAATGGTCTGGTAGCACTTTAACAAAACATGTAGATGGTATCATGAGCTTTTGTGGACACAGCCCACTTCTTCAGATGATCGGAATTATGAGTAGGGAATATGAAAACTCGAAATAAACAGGAGAGGGGAAGGAGAGGGGGGAGAAAAAGAAAAAAAGAAAAAAAGGGGAAAAGGATGGGTGTGTGTGAGACAGGGCATCATTAAGTATCTGGAGAATGGGTAGCTAGAATCCACTGAACATCCTACATAAGAACATAAGAATGGCCATACTGGGTCAGACCAAAGGTCCATCCAGCCCAGTACCCTGTCTGCCGACAGTGGCCAATGCCAAGTGTCCCAGAGGGAGTGAATCGAACAGGTAATGATCAAATGATCTCTCTCCTGCCATCCATCTGACAAACAGAGGCTAGGGACACCGTTCCTTACCCATATTGGCTAATAGCCATTTATGGACTTAACCTCCATGAATTTATCTAGTTCTCTTTTAAACCCTGTTATAGTCCTAGCCTTCACAACCTCCTCAGGCAAGGAGTTCCACAGATTGACTATGCGCTGTGTGAAGAACTTCCTTTTATTTGTTTTAAACCTGCTGCCCATTAATTTCATTTGGTGGTCCCTAGTTCTTATATTATGGGAACAAGTAAATAACTTTTCCTTATTCACTTTCTCCACACCACTCATGATTTTATATACCTCTGTCACATCCCCCCTTAGTCTCCTCTTTTCCAAGCTGAAAAGTCCCAGTCTCTTTAATCTCTCCTCATATGGGACCCATTCCAAACCCCTCCCGAATCAATTTAGTTGCTCTTCTCTGAACCTTTTCTAATGCCAGTATATCTTTTTTGAGATGAGGCGACCACATCTGTACGCAGTATTCAAGATGTGGGTGTACCATGGATTTATATGAGGGCAATAAGATATTCTCCGTCTTATTCTCTATCCCTTTTTTAATGATTCCTAACATCCTGTTTGCTTTTTTGACAGCCACTGCATACTGCGTGGACGTCTTCAGAGAACTATCCATGATGACTCCAAGATCTCTTTCCTGATTAGTTGTAGCTAAATTAGCCCCCATCACATTATATGTATAGTTGGGTTTATTTTTTCCAATGTGCATTACTTTACATTCATCCACATTAAATTTCATTTGCCATTTTGTTGCCCAGTCACTTAGTTTGGTGAGATCTCTTTGAAGTTCTTCACAGTCTGGTTGGGTCTTAATTACCTTGAGCACTTTAGTGTTGTCTGCAAACTTTGCCACCTCATTGTTTACCCCTTTCTCCAGATCATTTATGAATAAGTTGAATAGGATTGGTCCTAGGACTGACCCTTGGGGAACACCACTAGTTACCCCTCTCCATTCTGAAAATTTACCATTTATTCCTACCCTTTGTTTCCTGTCTTTTAACCAGTTCTCAGTCCATGAAAGGATCTTCCCTCTTATCCCATGACAACTTAATTTACATAGAGCCTTTGGTGAGGGACCTTGTCAAAGGCTTTCTGGAAATCTAAGTATAGTATGTATACATGTACCCAGTGAATATGGGGATAGTTGAAATCCCCCACTATTATTGAGTTCTTTATTTTGATAGCCTCTCTAATTTCCCTTAGCATTTCATAGTCACTATTACTCTCCTGGTCAGGTGGTCGATAATAGATCCCTACTGTATATTCTTATTAGAGCAGGGAATTACTATCCACAGTGATTCTATGGAACATGTTTATTCATTTAAGATTTTTACTTCATTTTATTCGAAATTTTCTTTCACATATAGTGCCACTCCCCCACCCGCATGACCTGTTCTGTCTTTCCGATATATTTTGTACCCCGGAATGATTGTGTCCCAATGTCATTCCACCAGGTTTCTGGGATGCCTGTTATATCAGTATCCTCCTTTAACATGAGGCGCTCTAGTTCACCCATCTTATTTTTTAGACTTCTAGCATTTTTGTACAAGCACTTTAAAAACTTGTCACTGTTTATTTGTCTGCCCTTTTCTGATGTGTCAGATTCTTTTTTATGTGAATGTTTTTCATCTGATCTGGCCCATACTTTATCCTCTTCCATCCTCGCCTCCTGAATAAAACCTAGAGAATCTCTACCAATAGACTCTTCTCTAAGAGACCTCTCTGTCCGATCCACGTGCTCCTCTGCACCAATTGGCTTTCCCCCATCTCTTAGTTTAAAAACTGCTCTGCGACCTTTTTAATGTTAAGTGCCAGCAGTCTGGATCTACTTTGGTTTAGGTGGAGGCCATCCTTCCTGTATAGGCTCCCCCTATCCCCAAAGTTTCCCCAATTCCTTATAAAGCTAAATCCCTCCTCCCTACACCATCGTCTCATCCACGCATTGAGACTCTGAAGCTCTGGCTGCCTACCTGGCTCTGCGCGTGGAACTGGAAGCATTTCTGAGAATGCCACCATAGAGGTCCTGGATTTCAGCCTCTTTCCTAGCAGCCTAAATTTGGCCTCTAGGATGTCTCTGCTACCTTTCCTATGTCATTGGTACCTACATGTACCACAACCACCGGCTCCTCCCCAGCACTATGTATAAGTCTATCTAGATGCCTCGAGAGATCCACAGCCTTTGCACCAGGCAGGCAAGTCACCATACAGTTCTCCCGGTCATCGCAAACCCAGCTATCTACATTTCTAATGATTGAATCTCCCATTAGTAACAACTGCCTTTTCCTACTGACTGTTCCCTCCCCCGGAGAGGTAACCTCAGTGCGAGAGGATACCCCAACATCCGGAAGGAGGGTCCCAACTATGGAAAGGTTTCCCTCTGCTCCCGTTGACTGCTCTCCTTCCCTGAGCCTTTCATCCTCCTTAACAGCGCAGGGGCTGTCTGACTGGGACAGTTCTACAGTGTCCCAGAAAGCCTCATCTATGTACCTCTCTGCCTCCCTCAGCTCCTCCATTTCAGCCACCCTGGCCTCCAAAACCCGTATGTGGTCTCTGAGGGCCAGGAGATCCTTGCACCGAATGCACACATACGCCACCCGCCCATAGGGCAGGTAAATCATACATGCTACACTGAGTGCAATAAATAGGATAGCCCCCACTCTGCTGCTACACTGTGTATGAAAGAGATCCTACAGTCTGCACTCAGATATATGGAAGCCACAGTTCCTATTTGTGCCAGAGAGACTTCCGTATGTATTATTACATACTAATAAATATATAGTCTGTTATTTGATTGGAAGATTTAGTACAGAAGGTGGGGTGAAGGAGAGGGAGGAGCACCTTCTGTACTAAATCTGATTTGTCAGTTTAATAATGTGTTCACTTTTTTCATTGTATTCCTTTGGTATATATGGTCATGCCAATTCTCTTCCAGAATATGATCTGAGGAAGTGGGTCTGACCCACAAAAGCTCATCACCTATTAAACCATCTTGTTAGTCTTTAAAGTGCTACATAGTTTTTCCTTTTGTTTTAGCAAGATCAGACTAACATGGCTACCTCGCTATTACTATTCAAAGATCTCCTATTTACTGAATAGCTTACCTGCCCTGTGCCCACTGTGCAGGTCAGTACTGGGGTTAGTGCCTCCAGAGAATCTGTCCCTCTCAAATTAATTGTGTGTAGAGCTAATAGATTTCATACTGAAGAATGTAAATTATTTAGATAAAAACATTTTAAAATGGGATTTAAAGTATTCACTCCTTTGGCTGCACTATCTCTTCAGACACCCTTGAGCTGTCCTATATCCTTACAAATCTTTTATTTGTAAGGCCATTTTAATTTTAACCATGTCCTCCTCCTCCAACCCCCTGGGCCTTCAGATTATCTTCAGCAGCTTCAGCACATTCATGGCCTCCTCCTGACTCCTTTGGGACCTCCAATCTGCCTGATTCCCCAGACACCACACTCCATAACAGAAGTTTGTGGCTTTTCTGATGTTGTGCCTAATAGCTTCAGACTTCCAGTTTTCTCACAGCTCTGAGCTTCAGTAGATGCCTCATGTCATTTGGGGTTTTAATATCCTAGCCCCTTTGAACCTATGTGATCTCTGCCCCAGTCCCTGTCTGCAGATTTCCATAATTGTTTGATTTAGTTTTCTTCCTCCCACACACTCCCAGAAAGTTCTTATTCAACTTAAGTAGGAATTTTATCATTACTGCGACTCCAAGCATTCAACAAATCATGAAATTTTAGGGTAATGTTGAAACTTTTGTTCATTAAAGGGCTCATTTTTAGTGCCTGTGGAAGGCCCACATCAATGGCAACCTCTAGCCACAGAGCCGCTACGACATTGACAGTGCAAGTTTCTTCACCGTGTTTCACCCATATGTGTTAAGGAGTTAAACTATAAATTCTTGGCTTCTCTTCTAAGAATAAGACTGCAAACAAAGGTGCTGATTTAGGAGTGGTTTTTGTCTTTGGTCACTGGGAACTGAAAAGGGAAAAATCAAATTCATTTCACATAGGCTACAAACAACAATTTGTGGTAAAGACTTTCAGTCGTTTCCAGTGGATTAGAACCACTTGCCAGCAAGTGGGAGTTTGTGTAATCCATTATCAGTCCCTCAAGCCATCTATTCCTTCGTTGTGAAAGTTAATAAGATGTTCTTTCTAAGTAATCTATTATGAGAAAAAAAATGTTAATTTATGGCACACTGCTAGAGGCAGAGACTGCCTTTTGCTATGTGTCTTTGAGTGCCTAGCACAATGGGATCCTCATTGGCATTAAGGCCTCTAATACAAATAATTAGTAGTAGTAATAAACCTTCGTTATCATTCAGACCCAAAAGGAAGCAAATTCTTTTTATTTTTAAAGTAATGGGCTCAATCCTACCCTCAAACAAACACATACAGCTCCCCAGTTGGGAATTAGTAATTGTACATATGAATTGAGTAACGAATTGCATTCAGGGCATCTACACAGCAGGGCTAAAGCCAAAATAAACTATGCAACTTGAGCTATGTCAATTGCGTAGCTTAAGTCAAAATAGCTTATGCTATGCAGCAGGAAGTCTGAATTAGAGCATTCTTCCTCCGACTTCCCTTACTCCTCATAAAATGAGAGTTACACGAGTCTGAGTAAGAAGTCCTCCAGCTCAACAATATTTCAATATTTATGTCAACAGTCAACCGTCAGTGCTTGCTGTGTAGATGCAGACTATGTTATTTCGGAATAACATCAGTTATTCCAAAATAATGCTGCGGTGTAGACATAGCCTTAGTGAATAATAGAATAGTTATAGAACTTTGGCCTCTATCATCCTGTCAGCTTTAAGGAAAACTCCATTGATGTCAAGGAGTTCTTTTTTGAAAGTATTGGTACAATAATCACATCTATAATGTTAGCTAGAATGATATATCCAAGTATATTTGTTGACTTTTTAAAAGGTTTCTGATGGAACTTTCATTTACAACTTACTTATAATTTATTTGCATTAATATTTATTTGAGTTAAATCAGCATTCCTCTTGTAAGTAATCTAACTAGTGGGAAATATTCATTGGAAATAGATTTTCCAAAACAAACTTGGTAGCATCTGTCATAAGATACTGCTTCTGAAATTTACTATATGCACATATTAGTAGAGTTCAACTAAGCAGTTCTGATATAGGTTTCAGAGCAGACCAATGATAAGTTTGTCAACTGTAGCTGATTCTAAGTGTATTGTATAGAATCACTGTAAATTAACAATACAAGCACAGCAAATACATGAAAACTACCTGAACTGCTCTTGAGGATAGTGTAAAATGCACTTGGCCAGGATAATGCTCGTGCATGTAAATGATATTATTTCATCTTATGAAATTTAAAACTTCTCATAGAAACAGCAATGTAGGGTTAGAGCTCATCATATCCAGTCCCTTGTGCTGCGGCAGGATTCAGTAAAACCTACGCCATCCCTGACAGGTGTTTGACCAATATGTTCTTAAAAACCTCCAATGAGGGGGATTCCACAACCTCCCTGGAAAGTCTATTAGAGATCTTAATTACCCTTATAGTTAGAAAGTTTTCCCGTAATCTAATATAAATCTTACTGCAGGTTAAGACCATTACTTCTTGTCCTACCTTCTGTGGACTAACAGTTCTTAACATATTTTAAATCTATCTGGATGTCCCCTCTCAATCTTCTTTCTTAAGACTAAACATGGTAATTTTTAAAAATCTTTTTAAATTTTAAAAATCTTTACTAGTAGGGTCATGTTTTTTCAACCTTTTATCAGTTTGTTGCTCTCTAATTTGTCCATGACTTTCCTAAAGTGTGGTGCCCAGAATTGGACACAATACTTCAGGACACAATACTTCAGTTGAGGCCTCACCATGCCAAGTAGAGTGAGACATTTACTTCTGGTGCCTTACATTTGATACTCCCGTTAATACACCCCAGAACATTGGCCTTTTTCACAATCTCATCATAGTGTTGACGCATATTCAATTTGTGATCCACTGTAATCTCCCTGAGCCTTTTAAGAAGTACTACCAACTTACACCAGTTAGCCCCCATTTTGTAGTTATACATTTAACTTTTCTTTCCTAAGTGTAGTACTTTGCACTTTTCTTTATTGAATTTCACCTTGTTGATTTCAGATACATTCATCAAGGTCATTTTGAATTATAATATTGTCCTCCAAAGTACTTTCAAGCCCA
This sequence comes from Pelochelys cantorii, assembly GCA_032595735.1. Taxonomy (NCBI): domain Eukaryota; kingdom Metazoa; phylum Chordata; order Testudines; family Trionychidae; genus Pelochelys; species Pelochelys cantorii. The sequence goes on from CM064338.1 coordinate 20,018,314, forward strand.
GTTTGATGTCAGATGCAAATTTTATAAACACAATCTCCACTCCATTATCCAAGTAATTAAAATATTGAATAGCAGTGGATCTCTGGGCCTGATTCCTGCAAGACTCCACTGGACACATTGTCTCAGTTGGACAGTGAACCACTGATAACTACTGTGTAAGTATGGTCTTTCATCCAGTTGTATAAAAATTTATACTTGTATGGTAATTTCATTTAGACCACTTTACCCTACCTTGATTATGAGAAATTCATGGGGACTGTATTAATAATTTGTTTCAGAGTCTTTTCAGATATCGATGTGAGGCTGATTGCTTCAGCTAGTTCTGTAAGTATCAGGCCCTGCTGACTTAAGTATATGTTCCAGATGACTCAGCCTCATTAGCACCAGTACTACAATTGACAGGTAATTTTTTTTCTTCCCTTCTTTTTCTGTTATAAATTCTGGGTTTCTGTCATTTCCACTCCTGCTTCCAGATCATCTGAAGAAGTGGGTTTTGCCCAGAAAAGCTCATGATACTATATATAATACTATTAGTCTATAGGGTGCCACAGGACTACTTGTATCTAAACTAGTTCTCTGAGTTTGTTAAAGACTGCTTTTTAAAGTCTATTGTCCTTAATCTGCCACTCTCACTGCTATTCTTTAGGATCATATAAAAACATATTACAGTACTTGCATGCACAAGCAGATTCCCACATTTGCATATACTAAAGCCACTTCTGTAGACAAGGTGCAGCTGCACAAATAAACAGACAAGAAAAGGACACTGTCAGATTGGAAAGGTTCCAAACTTCAAAATTGTAGTTGTGCATTTTCAAATAGAACATAAATCTCCTTTACTTATAGTTGTAGCTGCCAAGACCTAACTGAACTATTGTTTTCCTCCTGGAATATATTATGACATCTCTCTCTTTGTCTAATAAATAGGTGGTCTTTTTCCCCTAAATTGCCTATAAAAGCCTGATTTCTGACGCCTAAAGAATATAGGGAACTTTTGCTTTTGTACCATCAACAGGGACAGAGAAAATACAAAAGCCTGACTTCTAGTTTGGCAGTTGGAATACTTTTCTATTCACCTGTAATGATGTCATTTCCTATTTCAGAATTTTACAAAGCAGAGCCAGATTTATGTAAGCAACTGATGTTATAGTATATTCCTTCTTATTAGACAAACATTTAATTTCTGCATACTAGACACTACCAACCACATATTGGTGTCTAATAAATAGTTTTCTCAAACTCATTTGAAAGTTGTTCTATATATTTTCTTTTTATGTTTTTAGATGTTCCCTTCTCCTTTGTCTGGCATATTGAAAGCTGTTGGCAATCACTGCATGTGTAACAACACTGTTTTGCAGCCTCTTAAGCACAATGTAGGCCCTGCAGTATGAATTTTGTGATACTGGATGAGTATTGATCCTTTAGTTAATGGCACAAAACCTCAAGAAAGCCTCCAACTCACAAACTAGAAATACTTTACAATCCAGCAACCATATTTGTTATGTCCTATATATGTTACAATAAATACTTTAGTAGTACTTTAATAGTACTTTCCTCTTTGTCATAATACAGATCAATGCAGTATATAGAGAAATTCCTCAGTGGCAAAACCTCAGGAAAGATTCCATAAATATGCTGGTTGATAAACAGCCATTCTGAATGCAATGCTGGCATTTTTAGTTTAGCAACATAATGATTAATAAGAGATTAGAGAAATTTGCAATGCCAGTGGTGTTCAAGGCATTTTCTTTTCACATGGTTGATCAAGTCTAAGAATCTGTATTCATATGAAATGCGGATGCTATATTTAAAAACTACTTTTAAACATGTACATAAAATATACTATGTAAAGATTTACATTTAGGAGCCACAGTCAGGGAATAGGATTCTATTGTACTAACAGAGAACCAAAAAACAAACAAACAAAAAACGCAAACCAAACCCAAACAACTCCCCTCCCCCCCGTTTAAAAGCACTTACAAATATTAATAGATTCTTAGCTTCAATATTGCATGTACTCATCAGAGTATGTTAAAATCCTGTATATGGAATAGTATAGCATGGAAAAGGTCCATATTAATGCTAGAAATTCTTGACATATAAAAAAGCTCAACTACATTTCATTGTATATGGTGTATTCTGTTTTTAAGGGCGTAAATATGCTCTGTTACAGCAATTTAAATCAAGAAAAACTCCACTGATTTTAATGGGGGTATTCTGGGTGTGCGCTGGTATTAACTAAGGCCAGACTTCTCTGAGTGGAGAATAGTATAAATATTGTGATCAATCCACTGTAATGTAATTACTGATTATTATGGAAAGGTTCAGAAAATGTAATGATATACGCAAAATTATAAAGCTAGTGCACTAGAGCAATCACAAACTAGCTTTTCAACTGATCTAACCAAAATTAACAAGTAAAGTATAACTTTATTGAAAATGTGATTGCTGGGAGGACATTTTTCTGTATCTTTTTTAGGAACCATTTTTGAGGAATCGTGCTGAGATTGATCCCATAGATCAAATCTATGATGCACAGACACAGTCAGTAATCTCAGCTTACAAAATAGAAGCCTCTGAGTTCAAAGGCTTTATCCAGATTAGGAAAAATCATAGAGTTTAGGTCAACTTTAGCTATAATATGCTAGTCAAGCTTGAAACTAAACTCTGTTTTTTCTTAGTATAGATGCAGAGTAACACTTTGTAGTTTGATTTAGCCAATGAGGTTTGTAGGCTACGCACCTTCAGAAGCATGTACTAGCCTACTTATTCTATTCAAGACAAAATAAAGGGAAATAAAATTGGGACCATATGGTGTCAAACTCTGTGGATTTACACTTTGGTAACATGCCATTTATATTTCTAAAGAATGCCAAAACCAGCTATTTCAACTTAGTATTACAGTAGCTAACAGCTTTAAACTCTAAGGGAGAGATCAACATTGCTGCAATTGATGCAGCAGGTGTCAATATAGCAGGTCTAGTATGGACCCACTAAATTGATGGCAGAGTGCTCTCTAGTTAATTCCAGTGCTCTAGCTTCCCGAAAAGAATAAGGTAAGTCAAAGGGACAGCACTTTCTATTGATGTAGTGCAGTGAAGACACTGTGGAAAGTTGTCCTGAATTATGTCAACTTCATTTATGTTGTTCACATAGCTGGAGTAGTGTAACTTAAGTCAACTTACCCTGATAGTGTGGACAAGACTCAATATATGGTTCGCTAAGAGAAAGAGAGGCTTGTGTTCCACATAAATTATATTCTTATATGCTGCTGTTTGGAAATGTAAAGTAACTTAAACATTCTCGGGTTAAATATTTAATTTGAGCCCAGCACAAAAGTAAAATTAACTTTCGTATCAATTTGTTAGTAAAATTTAAGTATGTTGCTTCCTACCAGAAAAGTAACTTTATGGGTCTCAAACAATTAATTACCAGAATTAAGTTAAATTATTTTCTTTTGCAATGGAGAATATTGCTCAACCTGTTTTAAATGTGTGGGTTGTAATAAACAGCTCAAATGCTTGCAAGTGTTGTATTTGAAATAAAATCCCAGTATTTGTATTGCTGAGTGGCTCCTAAAAAGTATCATTGTCCTTAGCAGCACACAAACATAGGCCAGATATTTTTCTACCAATTTTTAAGCATTCCAATGGCATTCAACTTTAAAGCACGTGAAAAAAGGGGCAAGTCTGGGACAGTAACAGTAGTGTGCTCAAGCAAAAGAATTTCCATGTCCCCTGGTGTGAAACAGAAAAATGGTATTAAAGCTAGTGTTCACAATAAGAACATAAGAATGGCCATACTGGGTCAGACCAAAGGTCCATCCAGCCCAGTATCCTGTCTGCCAACAGTGGCCAATACCAGGTGCCCCAGAGGGAGTGAACCGAACAGATAATGATCAAGCGATCTCTCTCCTGCCATCCATCTCCACCCTCTGACAAACAAAAGCTAGGGACACCATTCCTTACCCATCCTGGCTAATAGCCATTAATGGACTTAACCTCCAGGCAAGGAGTTCCACAGGTTGACTATGCACTGTGTGAAGAAGAATTTCCTTTTGTTTTAAATCTGCTGCCCATTAATTTCATTTGGTGGTCCCTAGTTCTTATATTATGGGAACAAGTATATAACTTTTCCTTATTCACTTTCTCCACACCACTCATGATTTTACATACCTCTGTCATAATCCCCCTTAGTCTCCTCTTTTCCAAGATGAAAAGTCCTAGTCTCATTAATCTCTCCTCATATAGGACCCATTCCAAACCCCTAATCAATTTAGTTGCCCTTCTCTGAACCTTTTCTAATGCCAGTATATCTTTTTTGAGGTGACGAGACCACATCTGTACGCAGTATACAATGAATGTGGGATGTCTGTTCTGTGTGCACATTTTGATGTTGTCCAATAGTTACAGCAAGGTATTGCAGCCAGGATTCTTGGCTTATCATTCACTTACACTGCTGGGCTTGCAGGCTTGTTATCAATATGCCTAGTGAACCAAAGAAGTGAAATTTCAGTACCCATCACCATTCTGGTGGTAAAATTGCTGTTATTGAAAAGTACAACTGGTTTATGCACGTTGTTCAGTCATTTAATTATTTGTTAAGCACCTGTCTGTTGGGAAAACAATTCCAATATCCAGCAGAGCCTTGAAGTAGAAAATCCATCATATATTTGTGGTACACTTTATTAACTTTATCTATCTTGATTCTGTAGTAATTTACTTTTAAAGTGCCTGTACTCAATTATATTTTCCTTGATAGTTACTTGAAATAAATCATAAAATAGATTAGCCTTTATATATTTATTACATAAAAAAACTCATTATGATTGACTCCTATTAACTCAAGCACTGAGAAAGTTAGGTAACCTTGTTTCTTGGCGTTCCTATGTAACTTCCATTTGGCTTGATTGCACAACCTAGACTACAGAAGGGGGCAAAATTAAGGCCCTGATTCAGGAAATTACCACTATTCAACACTGATACAATAGCAATGAATAAACCTTTCTGGTGTGGATATTATAAAATTTAGGCAAAATGTTAATAGAACAAAATTCTGACCTCAGTTCCTCCAGCATCATTCTAGACTATATTAAATGGGCAAAATTTTCCCTTAAAATGTTGGGTTCTAAAAACATGCCTAATTATTGTTCACTTAGGGTACGTCTACACTTGCTCCCTAGTTTGAACTAGGGATGCAAATGTAGGTGACCGAAATTGCTAATGAAGCGGGGATTTAAATATCCTGTGCTTCATTAGCATGATGTTGCTGGTGTGTTACTCCGCTCAACAGCTGTTTTGAAAGTGAAAGTGTGCGCCAGGACGCGTTAGTTCGAACCAAACCCCTTGGTTCGAACTAACGTTACTCCTCAAAAAATGAAGGAGTTTTTTGAGGAAAAATTTTTTGAGGAGTAACTTTAGTTTGAACCAAGGGGTTTGGTTCGAACTAACGCGTCCTGGCGTGCACTTTCACTTTCGAAACAGCTGTTGAGCAGAGTAACGTGCTGGTGAGATCATGCTAATGAAGCGCGGGATATTTAAATCCCTGCTTCATTAGCAATTTTGGTCGCTTATATTTGCATCCCGAGTTCGAACTAGGGAGCAAGTGTAGACGTACCCTTATAGTTTTGTGATAATTTTTTCTCTGATATTACACGGTTCATGTTAAGTGTTTTGACCTTACACAAGGAGAACCTGTTGAACTCAGTAGGATTTACCCCTAGGAATAATTAGTGTGAGCCAAATGCCCCGGCTATGTTTTATCAAAGATTTCCCAGCAACCTACCTTAAAAATGGTGTTTAAAACTCTAGGCAAAATGGCTACATTGGAACTTTCTAAAAAAGACCATTTTCAGTCAGCAAGGCCTGATCCACACACAGAGTTTGGACTGGTGTGATTTTGTTTTACTCCTTGTTATAGCAGTGCATCCCTTGTATCAATGCGGTTTTATTCAGATGCAAAGGTAACTTCACCTGGCAAAGCTTATTTCCCATTCTGTCAGGGAACAAGCTGTATCTGTATAAGCACTTTCATGCTGATGAATATGCATCCGCACTGTGGGGACTGTACCACAGTCACTAAGCTGGTATTGTTCCAGCAGCATAATGTTTGTGCATAGGCAAGGTCTAAGCCTTTTAAAATGAAAAGACAGGAAAGAAAAGGTAGCTGTGGTCTGGCTACGTCCAATTACTTTTAATTAAAAAGCCATTTAAACTGATTGTACCCATGAAACAACAGCTTGTACAGCTTTGAGAGCCCTTCATTTTACTGTTTACCTAAATGGCAAATGAGTGCATGATGCCAGCCTTCTTTGCCCTTGTCTAACTTATTTTGACTCCCCAAGGTCTCTAGAGAAAATGGTAGACATGCTGCACTGTGACTAGAGATGGGGAAAAATGTTGGCCGCAGTGATTGTAACTCTTTCTCTCTAATGTGTTGAGTTAATTTAACAATTAAATGCCAAAACCCATTATCCAACCCGCATCTTTATTTCTCCCAGTAGAAAGAGGATTTCACTGCTGTCAGACCTGCTCATTGTAAACAGTGACAGCATCTCACTAATAAACATGCAGTTTGTATATAAACCATTATAATACTAAAATGAGAAGACAAAGGGCAAAATACTTCTTTAGCCCAGTCTCTCTAAGCAGACCTGGCCAGGGGAACAGACCACCTCTTAACACAGCTGAAGAATTTCCCCTGTAGTGCCCCTCCTTCTCCATGAAACTTCTGCAGCACCTGAGAAGTTTGGCTCAAAAGCTTTACTCTCATATGCTGGGGAAGGAGAGAGACACTGGAGAATTATTGAAAGGTGGGGTATGGAAATGTGAAGCTGGACAAGGGGTTGAATAAGCATTGGTGTCAAGGACTAATAGTTGAACAGAAAGGAGTGAGATCCAGAATGTAAACAGGATCTCTGTCACGGGGTATGCACATCCCATCCTTGGGTTTCAAGTACCCAGGGGTGTGGCCACTGCCTGGTTGTCTGTTGGGTTGCCGGCCGCCAAAATAAACTAGTCTCTGTTTAGAGTAGTACAGCCTAAAGGCTACAGTTAATAAGGCATGAGCCTTTAACTTAGGGTAGCACGGCCTAGTGGCCAAAGTCAATGGGATTGCCCTTTAACTCCAGGCAAGCATAGTCTCGCGGACAAAGTTAATATGGGGTTGCCCTTTAACTCACGGTAGGGACAATAAGTTGGGGGGACCTGGGCCCACAGTATGGGGACCTGGGCCCACCCTACTCCACCAGCTCCTGACCCAAGGCCCTGTGAGTGGCAGAGCGTTCTACCACTTGCTCAGCGAGGAGTCTGACCAAAACACACCGAGCTCACCTGGGTGGGAGATACCACTCCAACACCCTCCCTGGGTCACTTCCTACCGAGTGCTTCCTGTGTTAGTTGCCTCTTTAGGTTCTGGAAAGCCCTCTCACATTGTTCTGTCCATTTTACCTGACAGGGTTGGGAGCTCTTTGTTAAATCTGTAAGCAGTGTTGCAATTATCGCAAAGTCCAAATTAATCATCTGTAATAGACAGCCAGACCTAAAAACTGGCATACTTGCCTTTTTGTTCTTGGCACTGGTGTGTCTGACAATGCTTGTATTTTGATAGTCATTGGTCATAACTTCCTGCCACCCACTATGTATCCAAGGTAAGTCACCTCTTCCTTTCTGAAGTAGCACTTTGCAGAGTTTGTCATGAGACCTGCTTCTTGTAGGGGCCTAAAGAACTTCCTTGAGGTAATGCAGGTGGTCTTCTCAGATACTAATGTAGATGACAATGTCATCTATATATGCGGCTGTGTACTGGTTGTGTGGTAGTAGCAGTTTGTTCATCAGCCTCTGGAAGGTGGCAGCTGCCCCATTCAGTCCAAATGTCATGGTAATAAATTGGTAGAGACCAAAGGGTATGAAGACAGTTTTCACCCTTGAGTCAGGCGTGAGGGGTATTTGCCAGTACCCTTTTGTCAAGTTGATGGTGAATAGTTACTTGGCCCCTCTTAGCTACTCCAGCAGTTTCTTGACCCAGGGCATTAGCTAGGCATCGAAATGGGATACAGAATTGACTTTCTGGAAATAGATGCAGAACTTGATGGTTTCATTGGGTTTTAGCACTAGGATGATAGGGCTCCTCCAATCGCTCAGCGATTCTTCAATCCCACCCATTTTGAACATTGTTTTAAGCTCCTGGTGGCATCTCATATCTTCCTTGGTGGGGGCCAGTGAGTGTCTCTCACCTTCTGTCCTGGTTTTGTTGCAATGTGATGGTAAATCAGGCTTGTCCATCCTGTGTGGGAGGATAAGACATCTTGGAAGGTCCCTAAGAGTTATTGTACCAGGTCCCATTGTAGGCCCTCGCCTAACTCTGCCAGTTTTGGATCAAGACGTTCGCCCGCTAAAGGGCTGAGTTCAGATTTTGGAGGTGCCAGAGCAATACACATGGCCTCTCGTGTCTTCCAGGTTTTCAGTATGTTCACATAATACGTACGTACCTCCTTCCTGCAACCTGGAAGCTTAACTTCATAGTCCACAGAGTCCATGCGACATACCACTTCAAAGGGGCCCTGCCACTTGGCTAGAAGTTTTGACGCGGCTGAGAGTAACAATAGTAATACCCATTCCCTGGTTCAAAGCTACAGACACTAATATAAAGAAAAATTATATTGCTTTTCTTGAGCTTGTTGAGCCTGTATTGTGTTCTCCAGGGCAAAGGCACCTAGGCTGCGTCTAGACTGGCATGATTTCGCGCAAATACTTTTAACGGAAAAGTTTTTCCGTTAAAAGTATTTGCACAAGAGAGTGTCTATACTGGCATGTGCCTTTGCGCAAAAGATTTGCTTTTGCGCAAAAGCATCCGTGCCCAGTATAGACGCTCTCTTGCGCAAGAAAGCTCCGATGGCCATTTTAGCCATCGGGCTTTCTTGAACAAGAAATTAACGTTCCTGTCTACACTGGCCCTCTTACACAAGTATTCTTGCGCAAGAGGGCTTATGCCTGAGCAGGAGCATCAAAGTATTTGCACAAGAAGCACTGATTTTGTACGTTACAAAGTCAGTGTTCTTGTGCAAATTCTCGCGGCCAGTGTAGACAGGTGGCAAGTTTTTGCGCAAAAGCAACCACTTTTGCGCAAAATCTTGCCAGTCTAGATGCACCCCTAATGTTTGAAGCCACTCTGAGATGTAACACATACTGGGTGGTGCCAAGCACCTGAGTTTCCTGAGCCTCCCAATCCTCCCTCAATAAGTCAAGCATGCCACAGGGTTGAGTCTTGAGGGACCTCCCTTGCAGCAGAGAGTAGGGCTGGTAGGAGCATGCCCCAAAATTGTGGGTCATCTCCTACGAGCTTACGTAGCATTGATTTAAGGGTACTATTAAAGTGTTCCACGAGTCCATCTGTCTGGGGATGATATACTGATGTCTGGATGGTTAGATTGTGTGTGAGCCAACACAGATCTGCAATCAGCTTGAATGAGACACTGATACCCTGATTGGTCAAGATTTCTCTGGGTATAACCACCCTGGCAAATACGTTCACCAACTCATTTGCTATAGGCATTGCAGTTGCTACTCTAAGTGAGACAGCTTATGGATATCGAGTCACATAATCTACTATCACCAGGATGAATTGGTTCCCCATCTTGCTCTTCTCTAATGATCTGACAAGGTACATCCCGATCCGTTCAAAATGTACACATACGACCAGTAGAGGTATGAGGGGAGTCTTGGGTATGCCCTTAGTCCCAGCTTGTTGGCATTCTCGGCATGATGCATAGTAGTCTTGGATTTCTTTGTGTATACCAGGCCTAAAGAACCTGCATGCCACTCGCTGGAGGCACTTTTCCCTACCTAGGTGTCCTGCCCAGGGGGTAGCGTGTGCCAAATGTAGGAGGCTTTGGTGTAGCCTCCAAGGGACAGGTAACTGGTGTATCTCTTCCCATGTCTGGGGATCTGCCACCACCCAGTATAACTGGTCTTTCTGAATCTCAAAGTGTGGCCCCTGTCGGCATCTTGCTTCCTCTGTTTCCTTTGGGTTGTGGCCCTTGGCTTGCTCACACTCAGCTCAGCATCTAGTCTTCCCTTTGTTCCTGCAGGAAGCTTATGTCCCTCTCCAACTCTAGCTAGACATCCTCCTCTGGCATATTTTCACCTGGGTCCAGGTCTATCACAGATCCTGGATGGTTCAAGGGACCTTCTCGGGGGTCTGTCTCCATGGGAAGCCTCAGCATCCTCCCTCCTGGAGTCCTAGGTTGCTGCTTTCTCATGAGGCAATAGTCGCACTCCTTCATGACCTCTTGAAACATGGGCCAATCTCATCCTAAGATCACTGAGAAGGCCACATCTACCAGTAGGAGCTCCCTTTGACTCTGGACCTTGAAATTTACATGGGTGGTAGGGTAGGGACACACATCTCCATGGATGAATTGGAAGCTGAACATCTCCTCAGGCCACTGGAGGTCCTGTACCAGGCCCTCTTGTATGATGGTCTGGCTGCAGCTGGAGTCCACCAGACTGGTGGCCTTCACGCCTTACACTACCAAAGGGAACACCAATTTTCCTGGTTGGGGTCCCTGTGCCATATGGCCGGTCACCCAGACCTTTCCGTAGTTGCAATCCATGTAGAGACAGTCTTTCCGGAAGTGTCCTCCTTGGCCACACTCCAAACAACAATCTCGGGGGGCCTGTGGATCATGAATCATCTTTGGGTGGGCTTCTTTCCCCTTGTGGAGGTCTTTCTTTCCCTGTAGTATCGTGGGTCTCCACTCTTTGCCGTTCTGTCCTGTGAGGCTTGGCCTGCTGAGTGTAATTGGTGCGCAGGGGCCCCAACGGTTCCATCCTCCATGGTTTCCCTTGCCCCAGACCCTCTCGTCTCATTGGGCTCTCCACCCATTGAGTTCGGGCTCCAGTTTCTTCTGCTGCTAGGTAATCAAGCTTACTGACAGTGTGGTTGGCCAATTTCGCTGCACCCACACCTTGGCTCCTGTGGGGAGTACCTGTATGAACTGTTCTAGGGCTACTATCTCTGCGACTTGGGGATGGTTAAGTCCTCTGGGTTCAGCCACTTCCAGAAGTGGTCCCTGCTCCTCTGGGTGACAACTTGTGGCCAGGCCCGAGTGGTGTGCCCTCCCTTATGTAGCCTTTGCTGGTATGTCTCTGGACTGATACCAGTACAGTCTAAAATGGCCACCTTCACCCGTGGATACTCCAGTGCATTTCGGGAGTCTAGATGGTGATATGCGGTCTGCTCTGGGCCTGTTGGGTAAGGGGCCAATATGGTAGCCCAGTGTTCCTGGGACCAGTAAGTGGCCACTGCAACCCATTTGAAGGTAACTAAAAATGCCTCAGGGTCATCCCCTGTACAAATCTTCATTAGCAGAATGGGCAGTCCTAGTCCAGTGTCTCCTGTCTCTGTGCCTATGGCAACGAGGCTTGGTGAACCCCTTGGCTATAACAGAACAGCTACCTGTTGAAGCAGGCCTTCCTGCTGGGTCTCATGCTGGGTGATCAGGTCCCGGAGAAGCTGCTGTTGTTGCTCCTGCTGTTGTGCCATTTGCAGCTGGTGCTGGTGGATTAGCTGCTGTATCAGCTGCGCCTGCTGCTGTTGATGCTGGGTTGCTTGCTGCTGGCAATGGGGTTTGTTGCAGGAATAGGTTCTTGGATTCGTGTTTACGTTGTGGGGTGTGGAATTGACGGTGAGTATTTGCCTCAGGTTTGGGCACGGGGGGCTGTCTGTACGTGAGAACTGGCCTGCCTCCCAAGGTCTGTGAAAGTATAAGATAATCTATGATAGCTTGTAGATCCTGGAGCAGGGGTGGCCAACCCATTAAATGAAGAGAACCGAAACAGCGGTGGAAAAAATGTGAAGAGCCGCACCAGAATTGTTGAGGAAAAAAAAAAAAGATGCTGCCCCTTTAAAAACCACCGGTTAGGCTTCTTGGCCACATCAGGCTCTCACCAGCTGACACCATCTTGCTGACGCCATTTTACCATGCTGGACAGTTCCCCTGCATCCAGTGAGCACAGGGAGGGCGCATGGGCCGCACTTTCAGAGGTGAAGAGCCGCATGCGGCTCGCAAGTCGTGGGTTGGCCACCTCTGTCCTGCAGGATGTGCAGGAGTAGTTTTACCTGGGGGTGTAGGAAATTGCTAGTGGCATTCTATAGCTTTCTTTGTTGGGTCTTTAGAAGTCACCCACTAGTGACACCATCACACCTGTCATCACGCTATGTACAAAGGTGTTTCTCAGATAATAATGAAGAAAATAGAGACCTTGGCTCTCTTCAGTTAAGCTTTAGCTCAGATTCATGCATTACTTTGCAAATTGCACCTTGATCAATTTGCAGACCAGGACTCATTTGTTGAAGACATTTGCAAATCATTTCAAATAAAGAACAAATGAATGACTTTTATAATCTGTTTACACACAACTGCCAAGAGAAAACAGACAAAATGTAAGGCTTTCTTGGTGAGACATCCACCAACATTAGATAGGAAGCAGGGATATGCTTAAGCTACTTTGAAAGTGAGTTGTTTCTCATCTCTATCAATATGTAGAATTCACAGGCATCTTGGGCTTCTCACTGAATATATTAAAAAGAACTGATGTGTACAATAAAATCATTCTGATATCATTTCTGTATAAGATATTTTTATTTCTGCATTCTTACTGTGTGTTTGGATAATTTATAACTTTTGGTATGAAAATGTTTGCAGAGGCTGATCTGCTGCACTGAAATTCTTTTGAAGGGCCACGTCTAGACCGTAGGCTTCTTTCGGAAGAATTTTTTTTGGAAGAGATCTTCAAAAAAACCCTTCTTTTGAAAGAGAGTATCCACACACAAAAGCACATCGAAAAAGTGATCCGCTTTTTCAAAAGAGAGTGTCCAGACTGATTGGATGCTCTCTCGCATAAAAGGCAACCCGGAACCAGTTCAGGCAGGGCATTAGGTCAGCAGTTGCTTCCCAGTGCTGTTGCCTAAGGCTATCTTAGACGCGTGCTTAAAGGGACCCCTCTGGACAGCCGTTTCTCAGGTTCTGCTGTGTGCTTGTCTACCTCTCCAAGGGACAGCAAAGCTTGTGCAGTGTGTGCTTTGGTTGCCCAGCTTTTTGACACCACAGCATTCTTTTTATTATGGAGCCGAAGTTGCCTCTGGGCATGCGATGGCTCCACACTACCATGCTGCAAGTTCTGCAGCAGTTTGTGCAAACTGTCTTGACGGTCCTGCCCTACCTCGACTCCGAGCTTGTCTGTGAGTTCCTCTGCCTGGATGTGGGAGCAATGACCTTGCACCCGCACCTGATGGTAGAGAGACGAGTCTGGAGGCTGGACACCAGTTCTGACTGGTGGGACCGGCTGGTGGTGGAGCAGTGGGCATATTCCGAAACTCCAGCCTGTACCACAAGCTGGAGGCTGGCACATTCTTCCCCCAACGGGACTTTCGCGTGGGGGACGTCCAGATGCCACTGTGCATCATTGGGGAAGTGGTCTACCCCCTCATGCCATGGCTCATGAAGCCCTTCACTGGCCACCTGGACCCCAGCAGGGAACAATTCAATGCGCACCTCAACCAGGCCTGCATGCAGGTGTAAGGCGCCTTTGGGTGCCTCAAGGTGTGGTTCAGGTGCCTCCTGACTCGCCTTGACGTGCGGGAGCACAACATCTCTGTGGTGGTCACGGCGTGTTGTGTTCTCCACAACATTGTGGAGAGTAAGTGGGAGGCCTTCCTCCCGGGGTTGGGGGCAGAGGCTGGCCATGAAGGGAGGGCCTTGGAGCAGCCGCAGACAGCTGCCATACACCAGGCACATCAGGTCGGGGTGCGCACCCGGGAAGCCCTGAGGGAGAGTCTCTCTCTGAAGGAGTCCAGTAACTCTCCCCAGTGCCTCCCCACTAGGGGCCTCTGCCTTGCCCCCCTATACATTTCCAACCACAACCCCTCCCTTCTCCCTTTCCCTGTACTCCCAATAAACACACCAGCTTCGAGTGGAACCACAAAATCTTTGTATTTTTTCCCCAAAGAATAGTAACTGGGGAGGAGGGAGGCAGAGTACCCGGAGAGAGGAGGGAGGTTCGTGGCTGGGAGTGGTGTGTGGGGTGGCTGGTGGAGCCACCTCAGGTCCGGGGACCTTGGTGAACTCGAGGGTGGCTGGGCCCTGGAACCAGAGGGGGGCTGGCAGGATGGGGGGCTGCAGCGGGGTCAGGGATGGCTGCTTCCAGTGGTGTCTGGTAGTGGGAGGGCATCCCCCCAGGGGTCAGATGTGTGTGGGGCTTCCACACAGCCTGTGAGCATGAGGCCATGGGTGCTCCGGGGCTAGCTCCTAAGGCCATGTGGTGCACACTGATGCTGCATGTGCATGGAGTGCAGCGTGCTGCCCAGGCTGAGCAGGCTGGGCAACGGTCGCTCCCCATCTCCTCTGCACCCGTCTCCCCCGCCCTGTGTGTGTGTGTGTGTGTGTGTGTGTGTGTGTGTGTGTGTGTAAAACTGACAGCACTCACCTGATGATCCCTTCCCAGCATCAGAGGATGCCTCGGAGATGTCCAGGGTCTGGGGTGCTGGGTGAGTGTGACCGTACTGGCTGTGTCCTCCTCTTCCTGCAGCTGCTGTTCGTCCTTCTCCTCTTCCTCATCAAGGAGCTCTGGGTGGGCAACCATGGGTGTCTTGACCCCGAGTCCACCATTATGGGTGGGGAAAGGGCTTCACCACCCCCCCAGGATTCTGTGCAGCCCCTCATAATATGGGCACAAGTGTGGTCCTGCCCCGGAGTGAGAACTGCGCTCCCTGGCCCTGGCGTATCCTTGGCACAGCTCCTTGACCTTGCCTACTGTCTTGGTCCAAGGTGCGGGGGTGGTGTCCCCTCTCAGCTAGAGCCTTGGCCATCCAGCCATAATTGTCAGCATTCCGCCTCCGGGGATGCTGCAGGGTGGCCTCCTTCTCCCACAGCTCCAGGAGGGACAGGATCTTCACCCCAGACCAGGAGGGTGCACAGCATTTGTTGCCCCTGGGTCCTGGGAGCCCTGGGGCTGCTCCCTGTGAGGGCCAGGAGGATCTTGGGGGGCTTGTTGCTCGACCATACCTTTGATTTGTTTGTCAGGGAGAGCTGCGCGGTCAGGGTGCTGCTCCACAGCTTGTTTCCTGCCACAAGGCTTGTCCTTGGTGCCTGCAGCTTTAAGAGCTGGCAGGAGACAGGAACTATAGAACTGTGATTAGTATGGACAGTGAGCACCTGTGTTATTTTCTGGAGGCCTCTTCTTTTGAAAGAAAACCCTCCTTCCCATCCACACACATCTTTTTCCAAAAGAGCCCTTTTGGAAAAGGCATTCTTCCTAATAGAAATAGGAATACTGCTGTTAGAAAAACCCCTCTGTTCTTTCAATTTACTTTCAAAGAATGCAATTTCAGTGTGGACGTAACTCAAATTTTGTTGGAAAAACAGCCGTTTTTCTGACAAAACTCTGTAGTGTAGACATACCCAAAGAGACTTTGCAAACAATTAGATGCAACCGATTGTTTTTTTGTGTGGATTTTTTTTTTTGCTGTATTTGGAACCTACACTGTCATTTTAAGTAACAATGATCAAGGTAATAAAAATTGCTAGAAGGGCACTTTTCGAATTTCATAAGGGAAAACTAGATTTCATCAACAGAAAGCGTGAGAATAAAAACTAAATCAATTTGAGTTTAAACAACTGATTTTATCAATAAATTTACAAGTAGCAGCTCATTCATTCAGTAAAGAAAATAATAAAAACATAAAATACAATATTGGAGATTGATATTGAAAAAGTAGAACCCCATTGCTTACACAATTCGTTGACAAATGCACACACATTTGCACATGCATTACTCATCTAATTATTTCTTATTAAACATTCATTATAACTCCATGTCAATAGCATAGCCACAGTTGGGAAGAGACCAGGAATGAGAATAAATGAGTCCTTGCTTTCTTAACCGTGTGGGACAGTAACAGTAAAACATTCGGCGATGTATTTCCCTAGCCCTTGTCCCTGGTGGTACTTATGCTAACAAAAGTGTGCAAATACGAGCACACTAATGTGGGCACAGCAATGCACACAGACTTTGAACTTCTGTTAATGAAAATCAGGCCCTTCAGGTTTGTGGCTTGAAATTTGTAAATGGTCTTTATTTAATGACTACAACCTGTGTAATTTTCTCTCTTATGCACATTTTCATTATAACTTAAGGGAAAAAAACAAAGTGTATGTTAGCATTAGTAATTAATCATCTTCTGCCTAAATCTATATTATATTATCTTATTAGAGAGAGAAACATCTTCCTTATATATTTGAATTTTAAGCTTTTTTCTTCTGATGCACACATTATTAATGAAGACCCTTAATGTAATGGAGTAGCTGCTCAGAAAATCATTCCTTACAATGAATCTTGCGAGCAAGTTGCAAGGTTTTTAAGTAACAAATTGCATTTCAAAAGTAAAAGTAATTACTTTTCAGGTTAATGTTCAATTAAAACTGCACTTACCGTCATGAGATGGAGCAAGACAAAAATTAGAGATCTGCAAATTATATTTCCACAGAAAGACAGCAAGTGATGGACAAAACCATTTTTAAAATACCTCTTACACTTTGTGAAATCTAGCACTGATTTGCAGTATGCAAAAGTAATCCTGTAGTATGGAATTTTAATATATGTTTTATAGTGTTCAACACAATAGACGGTCAATTCCTAATAGGTGATGCCAGCCTTTGAAAGTAGTAGGAACCTATGTGGAGCCCTTTTGTCACTTGAAAATGCCTCCCTAGAAGTTGTTACTCTTCACTGAACATAAGCTTCAGGGGGTAGCCGAGTTAGTCTGTACAGGTAAACTGAAAAAACAACAAATGGTCTGGTAGCACTTTATAGACTAACAAAACATGTAGATGGTATCAGAAGCTTTCTTTCCAATAACCATGCTACACAGCTACATCATAAATATCCAGGGACCCATCCTTGCAATCAACCACAGTGCCAACTCTGCGCACACATCTATACAAGCGAACTCATTACTGGAGCCAACCACATAAGCCACCAAATCAGAGGTTCATTCAACTGCACATCCAGTAATTTAATCTATGCCATCAAATGCCAGCAATGCCCCACTGCAATATATATCGGACAAACTGGACAGTCCTACGTGAAAGAATTAATGAACACAAATCAGATATTTGTAAAGGGAACATACAAAAGCCTGTGGGGGCACACTTGAATCTCCCTGGGCATACATTAACAGATCTTCAAGTGGCTGTTTTGCTACAAACCAATTACAGGAGCCACATACACAGGGAAGGACTGGAACTTCAGCTCATTCCCAAATTAAATTCTCACACCTCTGGATTAAACAAAGATACTGGATGGTTAGGTCATTACCTACCTATCAACCAATGAGGGCGACAATCGTTCTTTGTCTTTGAAGAATCCTCATGATGCCATCTAGATGTTTTATCAGTCTTTAAGTGTTTCCTGACTCTTTGTTGTTTGCTAATTAATGGCTCTTATCTGCCCCCTTTGACTATCTAATCTTTAGGTGCTTATAGACTCGGCTTTACCTTGATATATTTTTTACCCACTGCCTTTTCTTGTCATCCCCCCCAATTTTCCCTTCTTCCTCCCCTCTCCCCTCTCCCATCTCCCCTTTTTATTTTGGTCCCAGACATCCAACAGTGTGGTCATCTGAAGAAGTGGGCTGTGCTCACGGAAACTCATGATACCATCTACATGTTTTGTTAGTCTATAAAGTGCTACCAGACTATTTGTTATAAGAACATAATGTGGAAACCATTTCATATTTAGCTAGAAGCCATTCTGTATAACAAAAGCCATTTCAGTTTCTTGCTTCTGCACGTACGCCAGTGAGTGAACTGACCTTCACCAATGTGGAAAAAAGCCAGTAAGATGGGCTGTTGGAATGTGTTAATGAACCATTTTGAAGTCAAAACTCTCACTCCCTAAAACCTGTTTCTTTCTTTGCTGATAACCATTTCTCTTTGAAGTTTGCTTTGGTGGTATGCCCTGGCATCAAACTTGTTTGGTTAAGGGTATAAAATACTAGGATTGATTGTATTAGCCAGCCTTACTGGGCCCGGCTCTGCGGGGACCACGTTTGGCTCACTTTGTGCCTTATTGATCAATAAAGCTGTTTGTTAGCTGCCAAACCAGAGAGGAGCATTTGCTTCAACAATAAGAATGGCCATGCTGGGTCAGACCAAAGCTCCATCTAGCCCAGTATCCTGTCTGCCAACAGTGGCCAATACCAGATCATCACATGGGAAAGAAAAATTAAAAATCATCACATGGGAAAGAAAAATTGCCTTTCCCTCTTAAAGCAACCCAGGTACAGGTGGTGGATGTGGTAGACAATCCTGCATAAAAATGGGGGAGCATGAGAGAGACTTGCCCTTCTCCTATGAAAGTCAATCCACAAACTCCCATTTGATCCAAATACAGAGGCAGGTGTTGCCCACAATCTTTTCCTCTGGGTCTGAAATTGCCCAAGTCCACAGTTTTGGTTAAGGCCTTTTGCAGATGGTGGTATATCCCGTCAGTACATGAGCACGGGGGAGGCCAGGCCTAGAGATAGGGTATTTACCAATTAGGCCTGGAGTATGCAACTATATGGACAAGTCAGCCTGTATGTCAGCCTGTGAAATCATTAGGTTATGGGCAAGAACCACATTTTGTTGTTCTCAAATAAAATAGTATGTAGTGTAGTCTAGCTGAGAGGTATTTACAGTCAGTCATTTTTAGCTGTTTGTTTTGTGTGTCTGCATAGTTGCTAAAATATGATGTATTGGAGTTTTCTACCCAGTAATGGTATACGCTGTGGGCTAAGCTGTGTAGCCCTTACTCTTGCTGGCAAGCACTTAGAGTTTAAGGCCAGAAGGGACCATCAGATTATGTGGTTTGATGTCCTATATATCACAGGCCTCAAGCATCTGCACATTAAATCCAATCACCAAAATTAAACTGAAGTATTACAGCCCACAGGAGATTAGACTATTACATGCCACAGAAAGAGAACAGGTAGAACGGAGGTGCCCCTGTGCCTGTTGCCCCTGCAATGGAAGGGAAATGACCAAGTGAGACAGATATCCTGGCAACTGACATTCACTCATCTATTGCAGAGGAAAACAACACCCCACCCCCAAGGTCACTGCCAATCGGACCTGGCGGAAAATTCCTTCCTGGCCTCACACAAGGCAATCAGACCCTGAGCATGTGAGCAAGCACCAGCCAGTCACGTACTAGTGCCATCTTGGAGCACTGTCTCTCTCCCAGCCTGTGTTCAGTCCCTAGATGAATATCTCTGATGCTTCAGGGGAAAGAGACCATCCCCTCCAGTACACGGAAGGGGAGATCACTGCCTGACTCCTGCAGGGGGCTTGATGATGTGCTGAAGCAAGAGCTTTCAGGAAAAGATGACAAACTGAAAGTGAAGCCCCAGGGCTGCTGAACCTCCCTGTCATGACAAGCATCCCTATTATCAAATTGCACTTACTGGTTACTCCAGCTCTCTTCAATTCTAATTCGGATTTCTGTCTCTCTCTGTCTAAAGCTAATTAAGTTGTTTGCTCCCCCAACTCTTACTGGGAGGCTGTTCAAAATCCTTAGCCCTCTAATGGCTGGAAACCTTCTTGTAATTTCCCGGGCACAGTTACAGCATTTCTACCATACAACTCATAACTCCATCCTCCCTGCAAGGGAAACAGCAGGTGCCTTCTCTTTAGCCAGTTCTTTAGCCACCTTACAATTCTGAAGTGATTCCCAGACATCCTTGATGACACTGATTTCAAACGGACTATGCATGTGGGTAAGCACTTAGCAGCATGCATAATGTTAGTGCTGGAGCTTCAGCTCGCGTAAATGAGCTTAGCTGCACTGATCAGCTGAGCACCTGGCTCAATATAATCTCACACACTTGGGTGGATACAGCTCCTTGTATTGTTTGCCTAGGTAGATATGAATGTACTATAGAATCTATTGTCCACCTAGATTTACTTATTGTTGAGACTGACGTTTTATTACCATTGCATAAATGTAGCTTATATTAATATGGGTAGAATCTGCAACTGTGACTTGAATGGAACAGTACTTTGCACTGAGTAGTCACACTGAAATCAGTTGGACTGTTTGGTAAGATACCTATTGTATAGTGATGTCTTAAGACCAACTTGATCATTATAACTTGAGAATAAGTTTTGACCATTATAATTAGCATCTATTGATAGTAAAATATGCATTTAAAATATTGAAAGTAATCTTGGCTACATTTCTAGCTCCACTGAACAAGTTACTTACTTTGAGAAGTCTGGGTTGCTATAAATTTCTTTATCAAGGCATCAGTAGTTTGTGTATAAAGGCTAAGAGCATATTTCAAAGACTGTAGATCCGGGCTCTTCTCCAAGAAATTCTTTTTCAGCCCATTTCCTCCAGCATGAAAGTATTGCTAAAAAAGAAAAATATAGATAAGGCATTGAGAGAAATAAATTATTGGATAAAAATCTCTAGGTAAGACTTGATGTTTACATAGCAATATCTAAAATTAGGATTAATGCAGTGCTTAAAATTACAATTTTAAAATCCTGGGGTAATTGTTATTGTACACATTATAGTTTTTGTATGATTCCCCCTTCCCACACAAAACACGAGTATTCTTTTTCTCTTAAAATGTATATAACTCAAAAATAGTTAAACGTGTGGGGGTTTTTTCAGGGTTATGTAGTTATAACAGGGGTGGGCAATAATTTTTGAAAGGGAGTCTCTCTGCGAATTGCTGAAGTGGTCATGGGCTGCCCCAGAAGGGGCGGGGCCAGGAGACTTTGAGTGCTCCCCTGTCCACAGCCCCTGATTGGCCTGAAGTCTTTGTCCCCTGCCCTGCCAAGGGTGCCCAGTACCTAGAGAGAACCACCAGTTGTTTTGAACAGCTAGCCCCTGGCACTGTGAGAAGACTTGCCCGTGCTCCCTCTGCCCCCAGGCCAATCAGGGGGCGCACTCTGCCCCTGCCAAGAAAGGAAGTAAGAAAGTAAGAATGCAGCAGCATCAAGAGGGGAGCCGAAGGGAGGGTTTCCCCTTAATTTGGGAGGTGTCTCGCCTCCCCTCCACTTGCCACACCTTGCCTCCCAGCCGCTGGGAAGGGCCTGGGGGCGGGGGAGCGCACCACACAGTCTTTGGCTCCTCCACCCCACTCCGTCAAGTTCTCTCTAACCAATCAGGGCCTGGGGGTGGGAGAACATGCAAAGTCTCTCACACCCCGCCCTTCCAGAGGTGCGTGGTTCTCTCCTGGAAGGGTGGGGTGAGAGACTTCGTGTGTTCCCTTGGCCCCAGGCCCTGATTGGCCTGGGGGCGGGGGAGCATCAGGATGACTATAGGCTGGATCAACCCGCTATATGGGCTGGATGCAGCCCACGGAGACACCTTTGCCCACCCCTGAGTTACATCCATATAAAAACAGAGTTTATAGTGCAATTACAGATTCAAATTTCTTCTGACAGCATGTTTGGCATGGTAGAAATCTGCCCACATGTAGCACTAAAACACTGTCAGAGAAATGTAATATATGGTGGGAAGTCTTGAATTGGATATGGTAACAAATTTAAAGAATAGCTAGAGTTCTAGAGAGGGATTAGGATTGCTTTCTCCTCTTCTAGTCTTCTGTTCTGAATAATTGGCCTTGTGAGTTTCCATGGTTATTGTATCTTAGGGCTAGATTGTGACCAGTTCTAAGGTGGACATGCAGAGAAGTAAAACCCCAAACCTATATACAGAGTTAGAGCTGTCCATTACATTTGCAGTGTGGAAATATGGGATGGGGGGGGGGGGCAGAAGAAGAGGGGATAAGCACAGTATAACCCCTTCTCCCCCCAAAGATAAAGCAAAATGCATCCAAAAACGGGAAAATAACTTCGGCCAGGTCTACACTGGGGAAGAAAGTCAACCTAAGATACACAACTCCAGCTATGTGAATAGCATAGCTGGAGTCTATGTACCTTAGGATGAATTTCTGCAGTGTCCCCATTGCAGGAGTCAATGGGAGAAACTCTCTCCTTAACTTCCCTTACTCCTCATGGCCTGGTGGAATACTGGAGTACCAGAATTGATGGGGCATAAGTGGTTGATTTAGTGGGTCCTTACTAGACCTGCTAAATTGAACCCTGAAATATCGATCTCCACAATGTCCATCTTTTGGTAAGTGGAGACAATATTATCACTTCCAGATGAAAAGACAGAGACAGAGGATAATTTGTGACTTTGAGTCACAGTTCCTTTGTGATTCTCTTCCTGAGGTCTGGTGCCGCTACATGCCACCTACCTATGCAGGGCTGTGCCAAAAGGCTCAATCTTGAACCATTGAGAGTCTATAGCAAATATATAATTTGCAAGTATAAAGATTTTCTTTCCTAATTGCCAGTCTTTCTGTCGTTCCAAAAAAATTAGGCAAAAGGCCCTCTGTGATGCCTCTGCTAATCATTCTCATTTCAACACAACACTTGAAGGGGTTCTTCTGATAGTATCACAAAGGTCTTTGTGGGCAGGTTGTACAGGGAATGAAGGTAAGACATAAATGTTCTAGAGCAGTGGCTTTCCTCTCAACCTTTTCAGGTAACTGTACCCTTTCAAGACTCCGAATTGTTTTGCATACTCCCAAGTTTCATCTCACTTAAAAACTACAGGTTGGACCTTCTTGGTCCAGCATTCTCGGGACCGGACTGGTCCCAGATGAGGGATTTTTCCAGACCATTTCCAGCCCTGCTGCTGCCTGCCTCCCCCACCCCCTGACTTCCTGGCTCCCCCCTGCAGCCCAGCTGAGTCATGTGCCAGCTCCTGGCTCCTCGCCAGTCCAGCTGAGCAGTGTGCTGGCTTTTGCAGCCCAGATGAGCCACACACAGGCTCCTGCCCCTTCCATCCTCATAGCCCAATTGAGCTGCATGCTGGTTCCTGGGCCCCTACCCCCCTGCAGTGCACCATGACTCTCTGATCCTGGAACTTCTGTAGTTATGTCAGACCATGGATGTTGCTGGACCAGAAAATCCCGGATTTTAGAGGTGCAATCTGTACTTGCTTACAAAATGAAACAAAAATACAAAAGTTGCACAATACACTATTATTGAAATATTATTTTCTAATTTTTACCATATAATAAAATAAACTGGAATACAATGTACTTACATTTCAATATACAGTGTCAATAGAACAGTATAAACAAGTTGTATGAAATTTTAGTTTGTACTGACTTTGCTAGTGCTTTTTATGTCGTCTGTTGTAATAGTAGGTAAATGAGTTGCAGATGAGTTGATGTACCCTGAAAAACACCATGTCTGAGAACCACTGTTCTAGAGGTGAAGAAGGGCATCAAACAAGGAGCTGTCTCCAAAGTGTAACCCATGACAAAGATTTCCAGAATAAAGGAAAGTTGGATGAAGTTAGAAACCACACCCAGTCTACAAAGAAGACAGATAAATATGCACCAGCAATGTGCACCAACCAAAACTTTTTGCATTTCTTCAAGTTTTAAGAATCAAGATCCATATAAATAATGATCTCTTATGCAATACCTAATTAGAAGGAAAAAAAGAAGAAATAAGTGTTTAGGAGGATATTGAGGCTATTTGAAGGCGGCTTGAAACAATCTATGCTCTCTTAGACATAGATCTATAGGTAGCCAAGGTAGAATACATCCTCTTTGCACCTGGGTGGGTGTTGAGGAATACACCTCATTGCTGTGTGCGAGTTCACATGCCTCAGCAGAACCCATGTAACTATCTGTGGCAAAAGAGATATGCAATCAGCAGCATGTTGGCTACTGGTTCATTCACACATGTTCATCAGCGGAGCTTAAGGTCAATGGAAAAGTTGCTTTATATGTGCTTTGACTATCTAAGCTCATTTTTACACCAGAACAATAGTTTCAAGTTAGCTCTGCAGGTGACATTTGATAATTACTCAGTGTTCTTACTGAGACCAAAATGTAGAGGTTTGCTTGTACTTGGCCATGTTCAAAGGCTCAGCATGAAAGGACACAGCTGGAACTACCTGTATTATTCCATGATGCTTGTTGAAGTGAACAGAAGAGTGATTTGGCCAAGGGGCACTTCTGGCAGGTAGTCCTTGGGAATAACTGGGCTGGTCTCCTTGTGGTTTGCTTCATGGAATAGAGCAGGACTGTCTACCCTCTAGCTTTTATACATCTGCTTTAAAAGTCAACAGGCACCATGAATTCCACTAGCAGGTTTATATTGCTGTACACCCATGCTGGACACAGGAGCAATGTAGTAATGCTGCCCTCATTGCTCTAATTGTCTCAAGAATTCAATGGAAGTGTGTAATCATGTGAATACTCAATGAATTAGTTAGTAGAACACTTCTCAAGGAAGTCTTGGCTGGGATGTTTAAAACTGTATATATGTTTCCATCACACCTTTTCATCAGCTTATCAATGAGCTCTAAAATTGCGAGTGATATTTCTTCATACCCAAATCACTCATTCTTATTATTCTAGTTGCTAATGCACTGCACTGAAACTTACTTTGAGTAAAAAGCAAACAAAATAAATGCTGGATAGACTCCTACCTCAGGCCTATGTTTCTGAACAGGAACTTTTGTTTGTGAATACGAGGCTTGCATTTAGAGAGCAGGCATGCAACAAAATGTAGCAACGTAACCAATATATGGGACATCACTTTTCCTAGACCTGTACAACAAACATCACAAATTTTCCCTTTCACAAAGTATATTAATCACAGAAAGGGGAGAGAGCAAGAAGGCAGCTACATGAGATGTTATAAAAAACAATTCACCAGGTACTGGAATGGAGATAGATAGGAAAAGCGAGATCTGCCATAAAACAGCAGCTAGAGATAAATTGTGTGGGGGTGGTGGGAAGGAGAAGTAGAACAAAACTCAGGGGGAAAAGTGAGTCATGGGAGAAGCAGAACATAATAGAAAATGGATGATGAAGGTGGAAATGGAGACAATAATTTATAAAAAGGTTTTAGAAGATGTTGGGAAATAGATATATAGTTGTGGCACTTGAAATGGTCCATCCCTTTGGAAAACAATTCCAGTATAATTGGCTTTTCTGGCCGTCCCTTACCTCAGCTGCAGGAATCAGTTTCCTGTCAGGTGCAACAATGATTATACCCCCTTTGAAAAACCCCTTAGGTAGGGCCAGTCCTCCTAGGGCTGGCTATATTAACTTTAGCACACCTATGCTATCACAAGAAAAGAGCTGGGCTCTCAACTAATAAAGCCACTTAGCACTTAAGTGTAAAAAACCTGCTTTACCGAGGCAGAAATTGAGGCAGAGAGAAATTACATGATTTGTTCTAGCTCACACAACAAACAAGGGGCAGAACTGAGAAAATTAACTTTAAATTTGACTCCCAGAATTGTTACTTGGCTTTGGAAGGTATAGCAGTTTGTTTTTTAACCTGCTGCAGACTTTGCAGAAACCCTGTTCTGAGATCTAAACCCCCTAATTACAGTTGCTGTTTAGCTTTCCATTTTTCATAGGAGACAAAATTGATTTGGAATAGCCTGTACATGGAAGTTTCATATTGCTATAGAATATAGTGTACATTTAGAGTATACTCATCACTACTATATGCCTGCAAACATGAATACATCTTTCTTGACAGTGTTTCAGCATTGTGGAGTGCCTACATTTTTCTTTATATTACTTGAAAGGACCAAAAGCTAGAGTAGAATGAGGATTAGCAGTGAATATCTTTTCCTACCTGGTTCCAGGGGCTTATTGAAACTGATGTTCTTTCAGTATCCCCAAGGTAGGCTTTGCTTTTAAAAAATGTTTCTCTCTGCGCTACATTATTTATAGAGATAGCAAATGATATGATGCCAAAACACTCTGCGGCTAGGCATCAGTCTCTGCTAGGGATGAACAGGGCTTCACTGGCTCATATAAACAAGCTGTCCAACAAAGCATTCCCAGGGATGGCATGAACATCTGGAAATCAAGCCCATCTTCATTTCCGTGAGGTAAGTGTTTGGAATGAGAACCTGATTCTCAGTCTGTGAGATGAATGTACAAATATGAATAATGAAGTAATGGCCCAGGAGAGCCATGTTTCCTAATACTAAACGAGGTTGTTACAGACAGTTCACTATATGGAGAGTGATAATATGAGGTTTAAGATAAATGGTTATTTTTCAATGAAATGTTCTTCCACATGTTCACAGGAAAATAATGTATTAAATGATCATTGCAGCTTCTTTCATGAATTTACTTTTTAGTTCCCAACTAATCCCAATAATAAATGGAAGTGTGGGAATGGTTTTTAAAAATGATTGTATTGGTTTAAAAGTCATACAAATGTATGCATGACACTATCAACCCAACCTGGCAAACAGAATGAATTCCAAGACTTCTATACCTCTCTCTCCCTCCAACTGCATCATCTCACATTCCTCTTACTTGTACTTGTTTGCTTTTCGATAAGTATATATTCTCTCTGTCACTTCACTTTTGCTTAGTATATATTCTCTGTGTCTCCATTTTTGGCATTAATCTTATACATTGATGTCTTTATGAAACAATTTCTGCCATGTCATGCTTAAAAGTGGGACACAAGAGCTTTTCCATCTTCTAATAATCAGTCTGTTGGCACAACCAAGGGCAATTGCAGTTCATTTGGAAAAGATTTTGTGATTCTGTCGATTGAGAAAAATCATGTGGCAAATACTGTTTTGACTCAGTGGGTAACTTAGAGTGCCATGTTATGCGAGTAACATTTGACAAACAGTCATGCAACAGGACCATTATTTTACTCCAGTTTATGAGGTAAGCTTACAGTGATCAGAATCCTGGATTAATACTTCATGGTTGTGTCTAGACTGGCATGATTTTCCGCAAATGCTTTTAATGGAAAAGTTTTTCCGTTAAAAGCATTTGTGGAAAAGAGCGTCTAGATTGGCACGGACGCTTTTGCGCAAAAGCACTTTTTGCGGAAAAGCGTCCGTGCCAATCTAGACACGGTTTTGCGCAAGAAAGCCCCAATCGCCATTTTCGCCATCGGGGCTTTTTTGCGCAAAACGGTTCTCAGTTGTCTACACTGGCCCTCTTGCGCAAAAGCATTTGCGCAAGAGGGCTTTTTCCCGAATGGGAGAGTCATTGTATTTGTGCAAGAAAACTGACGATCATACATTAGATCGTCAGTGTTCTTGTACAAATTCAAGTGGCCAGTGTAGACAGCTGGCAAGTTTTTCCGCAAAAGCAACTGCTTTTGCGGAAAAACGTACCAGTCTAGATGCAGCCCGTAAGTTTTAATAGCTACTGCAAGCTCCATTGAGTTAGCGAGCTATTGGGACAGAATTCAAACAAGGGGAAGAACTTTACATGTTCTGCCAATTTATAATCAGTCCCAGGACCTTTGAAATGTCATTAATGACTTTCATCATGTGAGTTAAGTGTGCCACTGCATTCCTTAGCCCTAAAAGGCTATTATCCCTACAGCTTTTGTGATACTCCTCTTGCCCCCAATGGCAGAAATCCCAAAATATATTGTGATTGCTTCCACAAGAGGTTCCACAATGGGTAGCATTGTCTGGCATCCCTTCCATGTTCAAAGAGATGAGACATTAGACAGGACGAATATACTGGTCCCAACATCTCCTCTTCCTTATATCATTTTTTTTGTCTAAAATAGCTAGAGCCATTCCAGCCTGCCAAAGGTCTTCTCTGCAGCCAAAGATTTAGGGGCAGAGCCCCAGTTTGTGTAATCAGACTTCATTGGAGATTGACAACTTACACCACTGAGAATCTGGCTGATAGGGAGTAGTGAGTTGTGAGTGTTCTGTGCTATAGATAACAAAGTTCAAATGTTTCCAGTGACAGACTTCTTTTCCCCACCCTAATTGTACAACAGTGGATTGCTACATCCCCACACTCTACTAAGATTGCGGTACAGCTATTTACTTCTGTATCTGAAAGTGATGTAGGTTGATAGTTCAGACATGTTAGTTCATTCCTAGACCACTAAAAGAAAATCATAACTCTGTTGAGATGAGACACGACCCTTTTTCACAGCTTCTAAGAAATCAAACTTCATTATCAAGGCAAACAGTTCTCAAACCAACTTCACCTAGGGATTCAGCTGTGTGTCAGTGCTTTACTGACATTCACATTTTCCCACAAGAGTTGGGACTTTTCACATCCCACTTTATATCTGGTATTAACAGACTATTGGCCGTGGTGAAAGACACCCAAGAGAATGATATAGTGGATGAGATTCTGTTTTGTGCCTCTTAGTACTTACAGACTACGTAGAAAGGTGGCTTTAGGTTCTCACAATCTTTGGCTGTTCAGGAGGTTGGTGTAATTTTGCTTGATCCTTGGGCCTGTCTGAGTTAGGATTGGCTTCCTGGGAAGAGCTACCAAGAATTTCCATAATATTCTAATCTGCTTACCTCTAGGCACATGCCCTAAACCAGAGCTTGTGAAGGGTTCCTTATAGATGGCCATACTCTGTCTGGTGCAATGTCTGCACGAGAAGCCATGGCACATGGGGGCAATGGTCTCATCCAATATGTATCAAAGAGGAGTGTAAGCCATACCTCATAGGGTTAGCCCGCTATAGTATAGCCTTTCTTTATTTACCAATTTGATTGATTTTATTATATTTGGCTTATATTTGTGTATTAATAACTTCAGTAGACATTACTTCATTGTATTTGGCTGTAATGGAAAGAACCCACAAGTCTGTAGACTCTGTGGTCAGCTAAAGCACATTTGTAACCTTTGGCATAGATAAATGGCTTACCAGTTACTCTTCAGATTTTGGAAAACTGAATGTGTTTGCCAACAATTTTTGGGACCCACTGTTAACCATAAGATGTGTCACAAGGACATGGAAATAATGATTCAGTCCAAAGGTAACATGTTTCAACAATGAGATAATTGGAATAATCATGAGTGCATCTGCTTTGATATGTATGAATATGTTAGCCTACAGAGTAAGGGGACCCTACGATTCTGTAGGTGAGGAAATTAAATTTGGGCATTCACTGACATGAATATTCAGGGTAGTGCCATGACCTTCTAAGAGGGCAAACCTACCATGTGGGAGGAGTGCTCTTTCTAATTAGTTCAGTTCCCTTTTGTTCTTTTCATCTTTAGGTTAGCTACTCAACATTTGGCCCTTCTCTCCAGCAGCAATCACCGATAGTGAGGAACTGGACCCATTAGACTCCTATTGGCATGCCAGAGATGAGGCTGGTCTCTCATAACTGGCTCCCAAGGAAGGGTATGAGTACCCCCCTGCATTGTACGATTTGTTTTTGAGTCTGTAGTTGGGAGTTTGATAATTTTTTCCTTTATTTTAATAAAAATCTGAAATGCTTGGCTTTGTTGTCCACATGACTGTTCTTGCCACATACCATAGGGTGTCCTTAGAAAAATATTGAATTCTCTATTTAATTCTGTGTAGCTTGATTTCAGGACAAGAACCTGATTATCTTCTGGTCTGATCACTGGTGAGCCTATAATAATATACAACCCTCTGAAAATCAGGTTAAGAGAGCCAAGAGCATTAGTTATAAATGTGGCAGATTACATAGGGCATTGGTAAGTTATCTAGATTCTCTTTTTAAAAGCTGGAATAGAATAATTAATTTTCATGCAGTACAGAGAGAATAATTAAACTGCAGCTGTACTCTGAATTGACTCAAGAAGTGGCATCATGGGGTTCAAAGATTATTCAGTCTCAGTCACTCCCAGATCAAATGTGCTTAATTTACAAGATGTTTTCTCTAACTGCCAACTCTGCAAACTCAAATGAAAAGTTAAGTCAGCTATGTCTGGCTCTGACATCTTAATAATAATCAGTGATACAAGGGCAAGAACACAAACAAGTTCAGTGCCTTATAGCTCTGTTGGCTCTGGGAGGATAACCCAAGGAAGAATAATATCAGAGAATCACACACTTCAGTGCTTCTGTAAGCAGAGCTCATTGCATACACTAGGGGCATTCACCTTCCCACCTCCCTCTATTTCACAGACTCCCAGCAAACCCCTCTCCCATCCCAGAGTATCTGTGTGCTCCTACCATGTGCCAAGGGCTCTGTTTCTCCCCACTGTTTACCTCCTTGATTATCATTGCTTCCCATGTCTGGAGCTCCCCGAGCCAGGGACTTTGGGTGCGTGTTCCTGTTCACCTGACTATTCCTATTTCATTTCTTTCTATCGGCGAGAGAAGTCATTCAGTGCCATCATTTTAAACCATACTGCAATGGTAGGCAGACCTGAGATGGGGGTATTCTTATGGTAGAAGGTATTAATAACAGTCATTAACCTGGTAAGAAGTTACTGGGTCTGTTATCCAGATGCCGAGGCTCTTTGTATCCCTCATTTTCCCTTCTATTTTTTTTTATTTTTACAAGACTCAGTAGGGTTCAGCACCTTTATATTTCTAGAACATTTCCTTACTGTTCAAATTGATTGGCTGTGTCATTCAAACATAATCCCATTATACACAGACAGAATACCATCAAGTTGAGTGAAAGGCCTTGCTTTGCTTGGCCAACAAGATTTTTGTTAATCAAGTCAGCAAATATACACACAGAAGTCAGATCTAGTAAGAAAGATGCTGCAATTTTTCTGACCACAAGCATGTTTTAATACAACAATTAGTTCAGTTATACTATGTTTGCCTATCAGTAAAATGAAGATAACAATACTGATTTTTACTTAAGAGGGTCTTTAATATTTTAAAGCAATCGGAGACCCTCTGCTGGAAGGTATGTTAAAAGCGCAAAATACTCTGTCCTTGGCCAAAAAATAAGTTTTATGTCTGTTAATACTGTGGAATCTATAATGTAGGAATTGCATAGACTCTTTTTAAAGGGAAAATAGCTTTTTTATGCACAACATTTTGGTTAGCCTAAATCCTTTCACTTTTACTGTAGCATTTACTGTATCAGTAAGATTTTCTAAAGTAATTATCTTGTAGATTGTGAAAACATACAACATTAATTGATTCATTCATGTTCTTAACAGCTGCCTGACAAATGTGATTGGTTTCACTGAAAAGAGGCCATGGTACAGAATAATTAAAAGGTATCAGTGAAAGAAATCCAATTATGTACAGGTGGCTGATAATTAGAGGGTGAGTACAAAAGCAGAGGGACAAATTTAATTGGACATTTGTGGAAAAACCAGTACATTGTACAACAGAAAAATACCTCAACTTCCAACAGACAGTGAAAGGTTTTCCTTTCTCCTGTATGTTTGCAGGACTGAGAGAGGTGGGCCATGCTACAACACAAGGAGAATTCAACCTGATTCAGCCAGACTAATGCTCTAGGGGAGAGCACCATAACCTTTTTTTTGGAGGGGCGTCAGAGGCTCCATAGAAAAATCAGTGAAGGGTTGCACAAAAAGCAAGAAGCACTTCTGGGTGGGGTCAGAAATGAGGAGTTCAGTCTGTGGGAGAGGGCTGCTGGGAAGTGGGCTTGGTGTGTGGGGTCTGGGCGGGAGGGAGAGTATAGGAGTGGGTTAGGAGTTGATGGGTATGGGAGGATGCAGGAGGGGGCCTTAGGGCTGGAGCACCAGCTCCCCAACACTAGGAGGGAGCCCTGAGTCTTGGGGGCCCGACCCAGGTAAGCTGGGGACCATATTTGACCCCTGCTCCATAAATTCCCCACCTCTGAGCTAAAGCTTGGCTTTCCCCTGAATGGATGCAGTGCATTCCCTGCCTGCAGTTGGCCAGTTCCTTGAGAGACCTGGGGACCATAGCTTTGAGTTCAGCCCACCTTGAGGAGCCTAGCACCACCTTGCATGATGTCTGTGCTCCCCAATCACTTTGTGACAGGAGGGAAAGGATCTTTATGGCCCTGCTTCACCATTATGCTCCCACCTAGGGCCAGCTAAAATCAAGCTCATACTGCAAATACCCACAGATCATATATTTGCTCATTCAAGACATATAATATATGCATACAGGACATAGACAGCTGTACCTTAATTGTAGCTAGTGCTATCTCCATTACTGCACACTGCCTCAGTGTCAAACTTCTAGCTTCCTCTCGAGTGACATGGTCCTGCAAAACACATTAATATTGTAGTTGTTATAAGGAAAAGCAAGTCTTGCTGCTTGTCTTGTCTTTCTAAAAAATCTACATTTGGCATGAATGCACTCATGCTTAGACTCTTTTAAAATAAATTACAACCCAAAGCTATTCCATTGTTTGTTGACAATGAAAAGAAAAATTGAAATGTAATGCTAGGATATGTGTAAAGTGGTTTCCAATTATTCTGAAAAGATAAATTGTTTCTCTGTTCTGGAAAGGAAATTGATTAAATATTATAAATCATTATGAACACTCGTGGTTGCCATTAAAATTGTATGTTTTACTAATGAAATTTGACTGTAAATGGGTGTTTGGCAGAAGCCCAAACTTAAACAAAAGTCTGACTGGAAGGAAAGTTAAGTAAAGGCAAAAAGTGTTTTATATTCCTGAAAAATATTTTGAACAGGTCATTATTTATGTAGGCTGTATTTAACTGCTGTACTAGATTGGGATGTTATTCAAAGAAACACAAATTGCCACATTTTTACAAAACTCAAATGCCAGTATTACAAGTGGCTGGAAACTGAATGGGATAAAAACCAATCTCAGAAGCTTTTTTATCATCTTAGCATTTCATGTCCTACACAGCTGAGTAACAGAAGACTTTTTCTTTTTTAAGCTGTTCAGAACAGGGGTAGAGACGAAAAACAATTAACTTTTTGGAAACCAATGGCAAAAATCTGTCCTTTTGCCTTGTCCCACGCAGAAAGATGTTTTATTTTTACTGCAGCTGCCATGGCTGTAAGGACTCATTGACATGAATGCATAAAGAATCGATAATTTTGCACTGACATAGAATCACCCTGGAAGAGGCAGATTTACATGAACATTGGGAATACAAAGAATTGGTTCTTTGCTACATTTCTGTTCTTCATCATTATCTCTGCTTTAACCTCTTTGGTAAAGAGAACATTTACATTTTCAAGAGTGATACCGTGCCATGGAAAGTTGGTACAGAGCTTGAGAATATCAGTAAAACATCTATAAAATCATGTAAAATGTCTAGCCAAAAGTTTTTAGCTATTGTAAGGTAATTTGCTAAGGTAATACACTGATTTACACTCAAGGGTAGAATTTCTGTCGTATAGTAAGGGCCAGGTTATGTTTCTTGAGAGGGATTTTCCTAATAGGCCAAAATGACATAGTAGCACAAATCCCTTCGAAAGTGTTCACTGCTACTGCTGGTTGCGTTTTTTAAATGAAAAAATGTCATTATTGTCAAAACTCAAATATTTTAAAAATATTAATTTTGACAAAATTCCCATAAGAAAAAATCCATTTCAGAAATCTTTGATGTGTTTTAGAAACGTCTCATGTTAATTTTCAATTTTATCTTCTTTCATTTTTAAATTACTGTATATTGTTTATGACATGTCCATAGTCATAATAAGCTCTACTCTTACTGCCCTGCCATAATATGACAATATAGTTGAAATAACCTCTTTTATTTTTAAAATCACAGTGTCAAAACTGTTTCATTGCAATACAAACAGGACACACTTTGATCTAAAGCAGATATTTCAATAAGTACTAAAGTAGCAGCTGCCCTTAATGATTGTAAAATACAATAAAAGTTGAATAATTATGCACTACTGCTGACATCATGAAATAACAACAATTAAAACATATACAATTAAAAAAATAAAAATAAAATTTTTAAAAGGAGAATTTTCCAGTTTTTTTCAGAATTTCCATTTTGCAGGATTTTAAAAAAATATTTGTTTTCATTTTGAATCAGAACAAAAACAACTGTCTCAGTTTTCCCACAGAAAAGGAAATTCAGAGTTTTAACCACCACCTCTACGCATGTGTCTCTCAGGCCCTTTAGAACGCCACCTCCACCTTGTCTCTCAAGAAATTCTCTGAAGGTGAGGAGTGACAGTGCTGCAGTCACAGTGAGCTAATTTCCAGGCAGTATGCCCCAGTGAGGCAGATACAGCTTGTGCCCCAACGGTCTGTACTGGAACCATTGCTGTTCAGCATATTCTTAAAAGTGGGAAATAGTGAGGTGGCAAAGGTCACAGATAGTTAAGTCCAAATCTGTGTGTGAAGATTTACAGACTAAGTTGGATCCCTGGGTAACAAACTGGCAGATGAAATTAAATGGTTATAAATACAAAGTAATGCACATTGGAAAATAAACCATAATCCCGACTATCCACAGAAAATTATGGGGGTCTAAACTAGCTGAGAGCATTTAAGAAAGAGTTCTTGGAGCTAGTTTGGACAGTTTTCTGAAAACAGCTGCTCAACATGCAGTGGCAGTCAAAAAATCTGACAGAAAATATTATACTGCCACTATATAAATTCATGGAATGCCCACATCTTGAACACTGCGGGGAACTTTCCCTTCTCAGAAAAGATATATTAGAATTGGAAAAAGTACAGAGAAGGCCAATAAAAATGATTAGGTGTTTGGCACAGCTTCCATATGAAAGAGTGATTAAAAGTACTGTGACTGTTCAGCTTAAAAAAGAGACGACCAGGAGAGGATATGATACCAGGTTATAAACTCATGAATGGGGCGTAGAAAGTGAATAAGGAAAATTGATTTACCCTTTCACGAAGCACACAAACTAGAGATGGCCCCATACAATTATTAGCCAGCAGGTTTAAAACAAAAAACTTTTTCACACAACAAACAGTCTGTGAACTTGTTACTGGGGGAGGGGGGAGGGCGGGGAAGAGATCATGAAAGCAAAAAGAGTACCTGGGTTCAAAAAAGAATTAGATAAAGTCACAGAGAATAGTTCCATCAATAGCTATTACTCAAGATCGTTTGGGATGTTCTTAAATGTTTGACTGCCAAAATTTGGGACTGGAGAAGAATCACTCTATGATTACCATGTCTCTCCATTCCCTCTAAAGCATCTGGCACCAGTCACTAGGCTAGAGAGACCATTGGTTTGACCCAGTATGACTGTTTTTATGTTATTTTGAATTGGCCAGCTTTAGTGGCCAACATAGAGGTGCATGTGGGCCATCATATCAGGCATAACAGTGATCCCATGGCTATCACATCAGGCACCTTGTAGCCATGGGACCACTGTGAGAAAGTAGTGACTGAACTCCTAAGTCACAGAAACACAAGAGTGGGAAAGGGGTTCTGTGTAACCTTCACCCCTTGTGTATTCTTGTAGAGGACTGAATCACAGTTTAACCCTTGTTTTGTTTTGTGTGTTTATGTTGGGATGCAGCATTGTGGATGCTATAAAAGCTTGTGTTTCTAAACTACTCCAGGGCAATTTTTGTTGTTTGTACCTAAGCAGGAGTAATAACAAAGAGTGCTGGGCACTTTAGATATTGTGCAGAAGATACTATAAATACAAGTGAGACAAACTATAGGGTTCACTTTTGTGACCCTACTTGCTATGTAAACGTTTATATAAGTTTGTATATGAGTATAGTATTATATATATGGTAACATTGGAGGGGGGTTATACACTGATGTCAAAACTGTGCTGACATCTTAACAATTTTTTTTTATAGTCACTGCTAAAATTTATGAGACCCAATCCTTTTCCCATTAGCTAGAGCAGCTCTAGAATTTTAATGTAGAGGAGAGAAAGCACAGAGCAGTCCATTATCTTCATTGTAGACAATGAGCAGGACAAAATTTACAAGTAGTTATATATTATTTTTATTTTCCCTGAGGAGCAAACCAGATGTTCTAATGTAATGGTCTACAATTTCTATTAAAGACTAATTCTCTTGCAAACTATGGGGTACAATCATTGATGTTAACAATAGACAAATCCAATGAAAGTCTGTGGTGTGGTATAAAGGAACATACAGTAAGGATTGCTATAATAGAATAGATCCATGTAGCCTGCTATAATAGAATAGATCCATGTAGCCTCAGGCCAATGCTGCACCAACAGAGGCCAATGCTAAATGCTTCAGGAGAAGGGTTAAAACACCCATATTACATTTGGTCACTTGTGCAATATGGAGATAGGAAGAACATTTTCCTGAAACTAATTATTGGTCAGTCAAGTGCATATGTGGATACTAGTCTTATTCATATCGGGCCACACTGTGAAACCACTGCTCATTTTTGCTGAGCAGTTACTCACACAAGTTGGCTTCAATGGGTTTATGACAATAAGCAAGAGTGAGGAGAAAAAGGGTAAACACACAATTTATCCACACTCTCCTTACAATAGGACATACATAGATCTATTTAACCCATGTTACCTTCAGCTTTGACAATTGTCCAAGATCTTTAGCGGCACTAAATATCATCTGGGGCCCCTAAAAACAAACAAAGTTGAAACTGAAGAAGACACAGAATTTTCAACATCATTATAGAAGTTTTTGCTTTTTATCTCAACATCATTATTATTGTCAAATGGCTGCCTTTTTTTTTAAAGAAAAGGTCTTCGTAGCATTGATTAACTCCAGCATTCTGCAGATCAAAAATTAAATAAAACCTTCAATTCCAATTTAGTTCTATTTGGACACAGTTGACACAGTTGACAAAACACAGTATTTGGAAACATACAATACAGTATGGCGTAAAATGAGCACAGCCCTGCAGAGGTTGATTCCTATTGACTTCTAAAAATAAACATTTGTGTAATGAGGACTGGATAAAGTCCAAACACCTCAATATGGAACCAGAAACATGGTTTTGGAATATATTTGAATGGCATATATGTAGACAAAATAGTGTTTTATAAATAGCAAGATAGTAAGATGCAGAAGGCTAATGTTACCCCTTTAGGTTAAACAACCATCTGCTTGAAATCCTACTATAATGCACTGTAAACATTTGATGTAGCACAATTCCCCAAGAACTGTAATTACTAGTGTTTTTTGGCAGCTTAACAAGGAGTGGTTATAGATGATTGGCTTCCACTAATGGCAAATGACAGAAATCAGCTCAACTTAAATAGTATAATAGACAGTTTTTCATTAGTCTTTCCTTTCTTTCCAGTAGATTTCAATTTTCAAAACTAGTCTTTTTGTTTTGGTGTATCCTCACTAATGACATTTTACCTTTCCAGTACATAAACTCAGCTTAAATTCTCTTTGCTTATTAGCAGGCAGAATGATAAGTGAAAATTTGCATATTGTAAAACAATGTTTCTAGGAATCTGTGGGTATGTCTACACTACAGCACTAATTCGAACTAACTTAATTCGAATTAGTTAATTCGAACTAAGCTAATTCGAACTAGTGCATCTAGACCTAAAAACTAATTCGAATTAGCATTTTGTTCATTCGAACTAGCATGTCCACGTTGAGTGGACCCTGAACCGAAGTTAAGGCTGGCCGGAACCAGGACTTAGAGTGTGGAGCTGCTGCCTCAGGCTAGCCGAGGGCTGTGCTTAAAGGGACCCGAGCCCCCACCCCGGACAGACAGTTCTCAGGGTTCCCCGCTTGCTTGTCTACCTCGATGAGGGACAGCAAAGCAGTCCTGTCTTGGAGTGCCCTGAGTGCCCACACTCGGCACATCACAGCACTCGGCCACAGCACTTGGCCATCAGCCCGGCTGCACTTGCCGCAGGCTGCCATCCAGGGGTGTCAATCGGGGGGCTGTCAGGATCCAGGAGGCCCTGCAGGAGAGCTTCCACCCTGAGGAGCCCGCAGAGCCACCCCAGTCCTCCCCATCAGGGGCTCCTCCCTCACCTCCTTCCACTTACCCCTCTCTAGCCCCCCTTCCTGATGTAAAAAATAAAGGACACATGTTCAAAAATAGAAACTCTCTTTATTTAACAAAACTGGGGGTAGGGGGATTAACCTCTCCGGAGACTGGGAAGAGGAGGTGGGAGAGGGGAAGAGAGAGGGTGGGAGAGGGGAGGTGGAAACCTGGGAGGAGGGAGCTGGAAGGGGGAAGCCAGGGGAAGAAGGAGGAGGGGACGTATAAAACTATGGTATGCCATATCTTCAGTATTGTGTAGAAATGTGGTCTCTTCACCTCAAAAAAGATATTTTGGCCTTGGAAAGGGTTCAGAAAAGGGCAACTACAATGATTAGGGGTTTGGAACAGGTCCCATATGAAGAGAGGCTAAAGAGACTGGGACTTTTCAGCTTAGAAAAGAGGAGACTGAGGGGGGATATGATAGAGGTATATAAAATCATGAGTGGTGTGGAGAGGGTGCATAAAGAAAAGTTCTTCATTAGTTCCCATAATATAAGGACTAGAGGACACCAAATGAAATGAATGGGTAGCAGGCTTCAAACTAATAAAAGAAAGTTCTTCTTCACAAAGCAAATAGTCAACCTGTGGAACTCCTTGCCACAGGAGGCTGTGAAGGCTAGAACTATAACAGAGTTTAAAGAGAAGTTAGATAAAGTCATGGAGGTTGGGTCCATGGAGTGCTATTAGCCAGGGGGTAGGAATGGTGTCCCTGGCCTCTGTTTGTGGAAGGCTGGAGATGGATGGCACAAGACAAAAGGCTTGGTCATTGTCTTCGGTCCATCCCCTCCGGGGTACCTGGTGGTGGCTGCTGTCGGCAGACAGGCTACTGGGCTAGATGGACCTTTGGTCTGACCCAGTACGGCCATTCTTATGTTCTAAGCTCAGGGCTCAGGGTCGGGGGTCTCACTGGACCAACTTGATTTTCATGCAAACCTGCTCCTGGGTTCGCATGTGGCCTTTGGTGGCCAGGCTGGCAGCTATCCTGCCATAGACGGCCTCATTCCTGTGCCTAGTGCGGAGGTCGTGGACGTTGGAGGTCTCCCCCCAAACCTCGATGAGGTCCACGATCTCCACACTAGACCAGGCGGGCACCCGCCTTTTGCGGCCCCAGGCAGGCTCCCGGGAGCCGCCAGCCTGGTCCTGGGAAGAGGCGGAGGGCTGGGTGGCAGCGGGTGGCTGGCTCATGATGTGCCAGGTGCAGGGTCTGCTGGCTGGGTGCTGGCAGGCTTGCAACCTGGCATGGGCACTGTAGCCAGACCGTGCCCCTTTAAGGGCTCCGGGGCCGGGAGGGGGGCAGAAGAGTTTCCCTGGCTTGGCCCAGAGTGGCCACCAGGCAAGATGGGAAGGGCTAGCCTCCAACTAATTCGAATTAAGTGGCTACACAGCCCTTAATTCGAACTACTTAATTCGGACTAGGCATTAGTCCTTGTAGAATGAGGTTTACCTAGTTCGAATTAAGCGCTCCGCTAGTTCGAATTAAGTTCGAACTAGCGGTTTGCGTGTGTAGTGCCTATGAAAGTCAATTCGAACTAACAGCTGTTAGTTCGAATTAACTTTGTAGTGTAGACATACCCTGTGTGTGTAACTTCTAGTAAGGGAAGTGATATTCACGTCTATATAAGTAAAGGGAAGAAACTTCCTTGGTCATTCCTATTGTTGTTTGAATTTGGTTAATTACAAATAAGCTTTGTGAAAAATAAAACCAGCCTGTGGCTATGTACTTTTCCAGCATGCCATGCATCACTTCATAGAAGTTACACATTGGGAAGTTAACAGATGATGCAGCAGAGTACTCACCTGTGGTCCTGTGAACACATTTAAAAACTGGCCAGTATTCTTTTGTAACTAATTTTTACACCCCTTGACC
The DNA here is from genome assembly GCA_032595735.1 of Pelochelys cantorii. Lineage (NCBI taxonomy): Eukaryota > Metazoa > Chordata > Testudines > Trionychidae > Pelochelys > Pelochelys cantorii. The sequence continues at coordinate 20,057,912 of CM064338.1, forward strand.
TCTACACAGTGGCGGATATAGGGCAGGGCGAGTGGGGCAGCTGCCCCGGGTCCCACGCTTCATAGGCCCCGCACCAGCGCCAGGGGCGGACTAGCCAGGCAGGATACTGGGAATTTCCCGGTGGGCCATCTGCTGAAGGGCCGGCTGGCGGCTGCTGGAGGAGGAGGGGGATTGTGACGGGGTGCCGCAGCCCCTCACTTTAAATTCCCCGGTGCCGGCCAGTATGGGCCATGCGGGGCTGAGGGAGCACATGCGCGGCATGCTGAAATGCTGCGCAACAGCTGAGAGGGGAGACGCCCGGGCGTGGCGTGACATCATGGCCCGGGACTTTAAAACCGCACGGTCCAGCGATGCACTGCTTGGTTTGGCACGTGGCCTGGAGCCTGGGCTGGGGGTTGCGGCTGCCCTGCAAACTGGAAGACAGAAGGTGGATGGCAGAGGAAGGGGCTTGTGCTGAGGGAAGGGGGGGGGCAGGTCAGGAGAAGAAAGGGGAAGGCACCAAGGGACAGCGTGGAGGGGAGACAAATGCCAAGGGGCCAAGTGCAGACAATGAGGAAAAGGGCAGGAGGGGAGGTGTCAGTGGGAGGGGGGACAGGGTGATGCTGGGTGAGGAGAGGGTAAGGGCATTGGGGGCTAAAGGGGGGAGAGGGAGGTGCAGGGAGAAGGCTTGAAAGGAGGGGTGGGCATGAGGAAGGTGGGGATGGAGCAAGGCATGTGTGAGGGCTCAGAGGGGCATGAGGGGAATGGGGGCAGAGGGTGGTGAGGGGGTGGGCATAAGGGAAAAAAGAGGGCAAAGGGCACAGGGGCAGTGAGGGAAGGGGGAGGCACCAGGAGGGTGCAGGGGTAAGGGAAGGTATAGGTGCCAGGGGATTCTGGGGGTGAAGCAGAAGGGCAGACACCTGCAGGGGAGGGACCAGCACCAGAGGAGAGAGGCAGGGCAGGTGTGAAGAGGGAGGTGTTAGGAGAGGGGATGAAGAGGGGTAGCTCACATGATCAGAGTGGGGCTACTGGAGGAGTGGACACAAGGGGGGATGCCTTTTTTCTATTTTTTCTCCAAATGGGGGCCCCGTGAAATTGTGCTGCCCTGGGCCCCGCAAAACTCTTATCCGCCCCTGCCTCTAGAGACCACGAATGTTCTATTTTATTTCTCACTTCTATTGTGTACTGGCTAAACAACGCTTGAAAAATATAATAGACAGCTACTAGTCCGGGCAATGTTAAAGGGCTGTGTGTGAGGTGTATTTCCAATCAATGAGGTCCTGGGGCCCAGCTCAAGCCAGCAATCCTGTTTAGAAGGAAACTGAGGCTGGACTTCTCCCATGTCTGTCCCTGTCCATTTTTGCCTCTGTCTAGTAGTAGATGATAAATGTGATGACTTCACACTCAGCCGTGTCCTGGAAAGGAGAAGACACACACTCTTGCTAGACCAGGCCTGGGCAAAATACAGCCTGTGGGCCAGATCTGGCCTGCCAAGCCACCGGATTCAGCCTGAGGCCCCCGGCAGGCTCCCCTGCTTGCCCCGCAGCCCTGTGTGCTGTACAGAAACGTGGCTGCAGGGCTCCCTTTCTGTTTTGAAACTGGAGGGGAGAGGAAAAGTTTTAGAAGCTGCCCCGCCCCCAGCACATTCCCTTTGGACGGTTTCTGTCAGAAACCAGCCAATGGGAGCTGCTTGTTAGAATAACAGGCAGCGAAGAAGAATCACGCCCCCTCTCCCGGGCTCAGATATTCATGAAGCACATGGCCAGGCAGGCAGGCTGGCTGGCTGGGAAACATATTAAGCTCTGCAGGCAGGCTAGTTTGGCAGCTGACAAGTAAGTCTCTATCCACAGCCTGCTTCTGGCACCCCAGCCCTTTCCTGCCCCAACTCTCTGCCCCCCCATCATACCCAACCCTCTGTCCCCCTCTTACACCCATAGCCCCTCCCAGATCTTGCACCCCGATCTCCTGCCCCAGATCACAATCCCCTCCTACCCTCGGTCATATCCCAAACCCCTGCACTCCACTCCCCTGCCCTAAGTCCTACTTCATCCCAACTCCCTCCCAGACTCCAGTCTCCCTCCTGTACCCCAATCCCTTACCCCAAGCTCCCATCTGCCCCCAACCTCCATTCCAGACCCCACATCTCCATCAATATCCTGGAAGTGTGCAGCCCTCGACCACTTTCCAAAATCTTGGAGTGGCCCCCGGTCAAAAATTATTGTCCACCCCTGCGCTAGACCCTGGTTGATATCCCAAAGCCTCATGATGGTTGGGTGGGGGTTGAGAGGAAGAGGGTCCTTGGGCTTTATACCAATTCCTGCATTCCTTGCTTCTGTCTGAACTGGACAGATCATTGCACTCTAAGCTTTCACCAGAGCTTAACAAGTAGCAGTGTGACAGGATAGATGTCAGCTTCCCAGCTGCCCACAAGCAGCCATGAAAGTCTGATTTCAGATGGCATCCTCAGGACTTCCTGAAAGTTCTGAGATGCCTTTCATGATCCAGGGGTTCAGGGGCAGTCCTGCTGAGTGCACTGTCCCAGGTTGGGGACCCAACAGTTTCCAGACCCCCAGGCTGGCTTGCTCCCTGGCCTGCTTGAATCATGCAGGTAGTTGATTTAGCTTCCCTGAGAGTTGGGGCACAGGTGCTGGAATGAAGGATGTGGGAGAGGGGAGTACTGCAGCACCCCTGGCTTTAAGTGGTTTCTATCATATACAGGGATCTCATTTTGGTTCAATAGCTCTCAGCACCCCCAGTATAAAAGTTGCTCCAACACCCCTGGTTGGGGGTTGCCCCAAAGCAGCAGACCCTGGAAACCCCAGCAGCTGAATTAAGCTGATGTTCTTGTCAATTTCACATTGTTGTTCCTGGAGGGTAGAAGTGAAACTGATCAGAATCAGCTTCTGGGGCCCAGGCACAATTTTTTGTTTCAGAAATACCACATGTTGCTGTTTCTGAAATAATTCTTTTGACAGGTTTTCTGGTTTGTGGAAATTTAAAAAAAGTGGGTTTGGTCTGAATTGGAACAAACCCAAATTCCAAAATTTCAAGTTGAGCTCTCTCTGTGCATCAGCACAGGCAGCAGAGTTATCTACCTGCAGTAGAGGCTCATGCACTAAGCTCCAGAGCTCCCCCATTCAGTTCTGCCCTCCAGTGACCTGGGTCTGTTGACATTACAGTAGCACATCAGAATTTATTCTGTTCATATTTGAAGGGTTATCTTCACGCTTGTAAAACTACAAGGTAATGTTTTAAAGGCTGCTTGAATTCACCAAAATTTATAGCTTTGTCAGGAAAACTTTCAAACTAATCACTGATGAGAGGGAGAGTAGTTTTTTCAATATTAAACATATTTTTCATATATTCTGTGCATGTACATATTTTTGCTTCCAAAATTCACATTTTAAATTTAATTTATGTTAGTTGTCAAAATGTATATTAGAGTGGCATGAAATCAAATTAAATATCTCAGAAATATAAATATTAAATGGTTGGTCTTTGGGGAAGGAATTGTCTTTCATTATATATGTCAGATCAACATTAAAAAGTTTTTCAGTTAAAAATTAAATTAATCCAGTAAAGGACTGTGACTCCACTGTGAACATCTACATCTCCACTCTTGAACATCTTTTTTAAAAATCCTGTATTATTTAACTGCAGTCTTGTTTAATAATACTTTCACTGCACACCCACAAACCCCTTTTCTGATTTATCTATACTAATCACAATACTTTAAAATATGTTAATTGTTGCTATTGTAAAATGCTGATTAATTATGTCATCAGAGCGAGATTTGGATTTTGATATATTTACTAGCTAAAAAAAGAGAAAAAAGCAATTTTTTCAAGAGGATTTGTCATTAGTATTTGAGCTGTTCCCGACTGTATCATGTTCTAATGGATGTAATTTATATTTCAAACTCAGTATACTTTATAAATGTCATCTGCAGTTCTATGAGTACAAATGTTTCAGGTCTTACTTTTGACTCCCTGGCACTAGGTTTTTAGCTGTTTCAATGAAAAACACGATATACAGTAACATTGTCTCTGGACACACTGTAATAATATAACAATCAGCTTGTAACAAAAGACAGTAGACTCATTAAATGCAAGATTAACTCCCCATCCACACACACATATACATACATGCACCCACCAAAAATAATTCTATATTACACATTTCCTTCTCCTCCCCATATTGCCCCCCAAAAAATCACAGCAGTCTGAGATCATTGTTCTACTGCTTTCTCATAGCAGGTCCACCCAGAATTTGACCGATCCCCTACACCAGCCATGTAAGTATCCCTACACAGCATCGCCATCTACCAGTCATGTCAGACTATTCTCACTACTGCCTTGGGTAGCAGAATGACCATTGGCTGGGAAGTGGCTGCATTTTGGGGTTGCAATGAGGCATAGTATAGCAGGAGTCTTTTGAGGAAGGGCATACTGGTGTGTATGGTCTGTGATCCTTTGAAAGGACACAAGAAACACTCCCATCATGCACTGGCTGAGCTCCCCTGCTTTGTGCACAGGAAGGACAAGTCCGTGACTCTGTAGGCTCTCACTTTGCATCTCTACCCTCATGGGAAGGCTAGAGTCTGTTCTGAAATAGGTCAGTGATTGAATGCCCACTGTAGCTAGTTGCTTGTGTTCTCTCTTGTCCTTATACATGTGTGAAGGGTGAGTCATCATCTAGCTGTTACTTCTTACTATAGGCAATAAACCATCACAAATAACATTTAAAAACATGTTATATGAACCTGCCTTTTACACCATACTTCCCCTTGGTGCACTATGAGTTTGCACCAAACTAGGATGGGCAAGTAATAGTGAGGATTTCCTAACAAGCTACTAAATATCTGCCCCAGCTTTTCTGCTGAAAAAGTGCTCACAAAGCTTCATGCAGTGTCAAAGTTCCTCTTTTGGGGGCAATTTTCTGAGAAGAATGTTTTAAAAACAGCTACCAGCTGTCTGATTAAGCAAGGTGATTACTACAAATGTTTTCAATGTGTTTGAGTTGTGGCTTGAACACTTACAGTTTGGTCTGTCAAAGGTGGAAGCACAATTTGTTTTTCTATTTTGTTCAGGACTGTTTTCCACAGCTCTTTCAAAACCCGTTTCAGAACTGTCTTCTCACAGATTTTTGCAGAGAGACTTAAACTGGAATCAAGTAAAACACAAGCTGGTCTCAAAATCTAGCATTAAAACATCAAAGGCGCTGCATTAACATAAACTCAGATTAAGTGCTAGAATGTGTCTGAACCACTCCACCAGTAAAGCCCTTTAGTGAGCAGTGTTATTTTTACAATATTACTCACATGGATTTTTGAACATTTCCAATCTTGTCTTTCTGATTAGGAACAAATATTCCATGTAAACATCCAGCATCGCTTTTACCATGTGTCTGCTTAATGTATTTAACAGAACCGTATTTACTGAAAATAAGAATAGGCTTGGAAATAAGTGTTTGGAGGACCAGTTACCCATGACAGGTTTATTAGCATCTAAGGTTTTTCTACACTTCTAGTTTTAAAGCACTGCCCATTAACATTGCAGTGTGGTCACGGCACCAGCATTGGCAGAGAGCTCTCCCAGTGCTCGTAAACCACCTCCCCCAGGGAAGCAGCTAACTGCTCCCAGCGCTGACAGCCTGTTTACACTGGCATTTTACCGCACTGTAACTTGCTGCGCTCATGTGTGTTTTTTCACACCCATTAGCAAGAAAGTTACAGCACAGTAAGGTGGCAGTGTAGACAAGCCCTAAAAGAATTCATGAAACTTGCTATATGCAAAATTAAGCCCCCTTTACTTCAAAGCACAGACACGAGAAAAATCTTCAGTTTATACTTTTAAAAAACTGCAATTTGTAAATATGTATGAGGGGAGTCTTATGGAATTTTATGGAAGTTTTGCTCATGTAACAGAAGATATAACCTAGAGGATGTACAAATCAAATCACATATACCCATTAATCTATCTATTAGTGTGTATGCATATGAAAAGTGAAAGTAATAGAAAATCGTTACAGCAGAAATCACATACATCTGAAAGGCAAGAAATACACCTTAGAAGTGTTTATATTTCAGTTTCTTGTTTTATATGTAGGTTTGCTTGGATTACATTTACATTTAAATATACATCCACATGTTACAAAAATGTCTTTTTGCCTAGTATTTAAAACTTCTTTTAAAAATTACATTTACATTTGTTTATATATCAAGGAAGGTGTGTCAGGTACCTCCAATATATACTGATTTGAGACTTGATTCAATGGAAAAGAGAATCAAATGGTAGGGCATTCCATTCTTACCATTCAAGGACTGATATGTGTGTTTGTGAAGATTTTTGGCCTTGCCTTCTTACAAACTTATAAGAGAATCATGTTCCTTGCCTCAAAGGAAATTGAGACCAAGAAAGTATGCTTCCAGCAGCTTTACATACAGGACTAGATAGATGGCTAGAAATGAAATATTGACTTAGAGATATAGCTGCTGGAAAGCCTTCTGTCAGGGTTAGGAATCTGGCTTTCCCATCTGCTAGTGTCGCAAAAAAAAAAAAAAAAAAAGTCAGCTCCTAAAATGGGAGTAAATTAAGGAGAAAGAATGGATGCTTTCCACACTGCCAGTTACACTGAGCTGCAGTGCCAAGTGACAAAGAACCAAATAAACAGAATGTATAGATTTCTCAGTATTTTATGGTGTATTTTATATATTACATGGAACCCACATAAAGCAAACTAAAAACTCTATTTCCTTCTCCTCATCTTGCTCCTTTATAAGCCCTCTTAGATTGTATTCACCTTCTCTAGATGTACTTCCTGTTTCCCTGACATGGAAAAATAAATCACTATTTCATAATGTTGGGACCCTGTCCAAGAAGTAAGCTTCTAGAAAAAAATATTCACCCACAACTCAGTTATGGGTCTATTTGTTTTGGTGTTCTGGGATTCCGCTTATATCACTCCCACTCTCCAACCAGGAAACATGCTTATGTAAATGATATTTTGAAAGTACAAAGCAGCAAGCCTATGTGTAAATGTCACAGCAGTCTAAAAAGGAAAACAGAAGAATATACAAAAGGGTCTGACTTTCAGAAGCGCTGAGATACTGCAGTTGCCTTCCATGGGAGCTGAAAACAAAGCCTATAAGATGTGATCTTTAGAAGCAACAAGAGTATAAATTTATGTCTCAAAGAAAGAACTCAAGAAAGAAAGAAACAGTTAAAGAGCTGAGTGGATGCCTCTTTAGTCCCTTTTCCAGCACAAAGGTAAAATCTGAAACAGAAGGGAAGGAAGATGGGTATTGGAATAGAGCCCGATGTCTTCAAAGAAAGAATATAATCCAAAATGAGAGGAAGGTTTCGGGGAGAAAGTCTCTTTGATGTGCTTTGGAAGAAAAGCGCTTCCATTTAGCTAGTTACATCTAGTAGTGTCCTTTCTACTATTAGAATGTGGAGTATGAATGTTCTAAGGATGATAGCCATCCAAACACAAAGCTCTAATGTGGAGTGTATGAAGATCAGGATGCTTGATCTTGCCATTGTACAGGGACAGAAGCATGGGAAATGTTCAGAGGATGATTGGTGGCCAGGATGGCATGTATAGGAGGTTGGGAAAAACAATGCTGGGTGAGAAGGGACCTGCTCTGTCCTGCTGGATTTTGTATAGAACTCATAGCAGGAGCAGGAGCAGGGGGAAGGCATAACTGATCTGGTCCAACTAAGGAAGAGTCTGAACATCATCATGGGAACAATGGCCTAGAATTGTTTTGCAGTAATATGTGGTGCATTTCCTGTTTGCAAAAGACGTGACCAGATCCCTGGTCGGGGTTTGCCATAGATTGAAAATATTGTGCAGGGCCAAGTCATGTAGCTCCAACTTACGGTTGATTGTAAAATGCCTGCTAAGGGAGTCTGCAAGAACATTTTGCTTTTCCAGAATGTAGATGGCTGATAGGGTGATTTGATGGCTGATTCACCAGTTCCAGAGACTGACTCTGTACATGAGGAGGTGGATCTCCTTCCTTCCTGTTTGTTGGAGTAGAAGACCAGTGTAGTCATGTTTCTAGAACACTGTGAGTGTGGATGAAGGAAAAGAAAAGACTCACATGCCTTCTAAACTGCTCAGAACTTGAGATATTCAGGAACCTTGTGCTATTTGGCTATTAATGTAGGCTCTCCAATCTAATAAGGATGTGTCTGTAATAATGGTCCTGTCTATAGAGGCAGACAAAAGGGGATGCCCATGCATAATTGATGAGAATTTGTCCACTACATCAGTGGTGCTCAAGCTTTTTTAATTCACAAACCCCCGGGAACATTTTGTTGTGGCCCCTTTAATTTAAAGCGCCGGTCCACTTCCCTGCCACTTCCCCCACCCCCGTTGCATGTTCATTGGGTGCTGAGCCAGGAAAAGAAAATGGCGGCCAGCCCAGCACTGCAGCCCCCCGAGAATACAGCCGTGATCCCCAAGGGGGTCGCAACCCACAGGTTGCGCACCACTGCACTATAGTAGGGAAGACATTATCTTTGTGGAAACTGTTACCATGAGATACATGGTATGATAGTTTGGAGACTGCAGCCGCATTTCAAGGTTGGTATAAAGCCATGTGACCCAGGAGAGGCAGACATGTCTTGAATGGTACTTGAAAGTTGCTTGTGATGTGAGCTGTGATATTGTTCATGGTCTGGAACCTGTCCTTGGGCAGATACACTTTTGCAGTGATAGAATTCCAGGTTGCCCCAATGAAATCCAGAGACTATGGGGAGTGAGACCAGATTTTTTGGCATTAACACTGACTCCCAGTGAAGAGAGAAGATGTAACATTAAGAAGTTGATGTGTAGGAATGCTGGTGGGATTCGGCAACAAGTCATTGAGATAGGGAAAGACAATGAGACCACAGCATCTGACATGGGCATCTATGTCTAAGAGTATATTGGCAAAGACTCTATTCTGTAGGGGAGTGCTCTGTACTGAAAATGTTCAGAGCCCACCATGAATCCAAGGAAGCCTCCATGAACAGGATGAATATCTATGTGAAAGCAGGTATCCTACATACAGAAAGCCATGAACCTCAGGCATTTTTCTAAAGATGGGGTTGCAGAGGACAACATGAGCACGTGAAAACAATTTGGAAATGTAAGTTTTGGATATGATGCGATTGAGATGGCAGAAGTCAAGGATTGGTCTCCAATCACTCTTCTTTTAGGTACTAAAAAGTGAGTTGAGTAGAGCTCTCTCCCTTGTTACTGAAGAAGGCTGTGTTCTGTTGCTCCTCACGGCAACAAGGAGTTCACTTCTTGTTTAAGAATACTCTTGTGAGACTGCCCCCTGAAGGGTGATGGGAACAGGGATTTGGCAGAGGAAGGTATGCAAATTCTCTTATATAGCCAGTGTGGGTGATGTTCAACACTCACTTGTCTGTAATTACATTCCAGATGTTGAAAAAGGGTACTAGATGACTCCTAAACTGTGATGGGGATGGAGGTTGAGGTGTGTTGGGCTTTAATGTTTGTTGGTTCATGACCTCCCATAAAAATAACATTGAGCCAGGGGATGAGATTGGAAGGTGGAGCCCGTTGCAGGGGGTGTGAGGAAGCAGGATTTTTGAATCCTCAGCTTTTATGTGGTGAGTCATAGACTCTCTGATGGAAAAACTACTGAGCCACATGTTTGAACTGAACGATGGGTAGTGAAATTTCCTCATGTATATTCCTAATGAGACTAAGGTATCACTAGGTTCCTCCTGGGTGTGTGGGGACATGTCTGTCTTCTGGCTGAAGAGGTGTGATTCACAGGGGGAAATCCCCTAGGGTATTCTGGACCTCTCTAGGGAATACTGATGCATGTAACTATGCCTACCTGCACATGATGATGGAAGTACCCATAGCTCTGCAGTTCAAGAGCCGTCATGGCTATCAGTTTGCCTTCATCTATCAGAGCTTGGAGACAAGCTCTGTATTGCTGTTGAATACTGATAGCAAACTTGGTAGCCATTAGTGCCTGGTAACTGGCTATCCTGAACTGGAGGCAGAGTGATAAGAACTTTTCCTCAGAAGATCCAGGGATTTACTGAGAGGGGGGCTATTGCTATCTAGCCCTTTCAGAAGTGATCTGAATCACCATTGAGTTGGAAGTAGGATGAGAAAATAGAAGTTCTGCTTCTTTGGTTGGCACAAAATAACCTTCTCTGCCTTTTTGGGGGTTATGAGTGCAGGCGGCAGGGATGTGTAAATGTGTTCTACTTTGCTCTAGTATCACTGCATGACTGAGGAGAGATATTCTGCTGGATCCAGATGTGTGAAGAAATCTAAGAATTTGTGCTGAAAATCTTAGACCTCTTCAGGAGGAATCTGAAGTTTTCCAGCAACTCTGTGAAAAAAGTCCTGGAGTTGCCTGAAGTCATCAGGATATGTGTGGAGAAAACAAGACTCACTTCATCCTCTGGAGGGGTAACAATGGAACTGCTGAGTACTCAGAGTAATGTTTCTCCTCATCATCTGTCAGTTCTGGTGGCAGATCCAAGCATAGCCTTTGAGGGGAGGCAGGGGGTGAGTCAATGGCAAACTGGATCAACTCTGCAGGGGAGTAATGATCATGAGTTGCCGCACCCCCCCCCAGCATGGCCAGCCGGGGTGTGTGTCAGTAAGTGTTCAAAGGGGCTTTATGGCATGGGCTGCCAGTGGCTCAGAGTTAGACAAGGTGGTGGTTAGTCCTAAACAGGTTTAGGTCTTTTGGATAGTGGAGGATAGGTAGGATAAAAGAAGAAAGGTTCCTCTGGTGGTTTTGAATCTCTGGATGAAGAGAAGGTGGATACCAATTCCAGCAGTGGTATTCTTGCTGCCTTTGGAGGGGAGATGTATTCTGCCTATAGGATAGGTAAAAAACTCCTTCCAGCAAAGAACTTCCTTGGTGGACTTGTTATCTCTCTGGAGAAGGAGGGGATTCTAGATGCAGGAAAGCAAGAATGTCATGTGGGGCGGCAATGGATTCAGACCTCCCCAGTCTTCTACTTGTTCGAGCCACCAAAGTCAGCATGGAGGGCAGTGCCTGAAATTAATGGTAACGAGATTCCATTGGTGCTAATTGATCCCAGAGTTGAGGAGATGATGAGGATGGTGGTAGTAAAGGAATGTGGTCCAATGCCTTTAGGCTTTCTTATAGTGCCTCTGGTCTTGTCCTGGATTTGAACAGTATATAAATCCAAGAATTTACTAACATGAGAACATAAGAATGGCCATGCTGGGTCAGACCAAAGGTTCATCTAGCCCAGCATCCTGTCTTCTGACAGTGGCCATGCCAGACATCCCAGAGGGAGTGAATAGAATGGGTAATCATCAAATAATCCCTCTCCTGTCATCCATATCCAGCCCCTGACAAACAGAGGCTAGGGACAGCATTCCTACCCATCCTGGCTAATAGCCAATGGTGGACTGAACCTCCATGAATTTATCTAGTTCTTTTTTGAACCCTGTTAAAGTCCTGGTCTTCACAACATCCTCTGGCAAGAAGTTCCACAGGTTGACTGTGCGCTGCATGAAGAAAAACTTCCTTTTGATTGTTTTAAACCTGCTGCCTATTAATTTGATTTGGTGACCCCTAGTCCTATCCCTTTTTAATGATTCCTAACGTTCTGTTTGCTTTTTTGACCGCCACTGCACATTGAGTGGATGTTTTCAGAGAACTATACACAATGTCTCCAAGATCTCTCTCTTGAGTGGTTATAACTAAATTAATCCCCATCATTTTGTATGTTTACTTGGGATTATTTTTTCCAATGTGTATTACTCTGCAACATTTATCAACATTAAAATTTGTTTGCAATTTTGTTGCCCAATCACCTAGCTTTGAGAGATCTCTTTGAAGCTCTGGCTACAAAGATGGTGTCGCCAGAAGGGCTTTGGCTTCCTCGATCACAGGATGCTATTCCAGGAAGGACTGCTAGGCAGAGATGGCGTTCATCTTTTGAGGAGGGGGAAGACCCTATTTGGACACAGACTGGCTAACCTAGTGAGGAGGGCTTTAAACTAGGTTCGACGGGGACAGGTGAGCGAAGCCCACAGGTAAGTGGAGAACATGGAGACCTGGGAGATGGGTCGGAAATGGGAGGGAGCATGGGCTATAATGGCAGAGAGAAAGGAGGGTCAGGGCAAAACTGGGAGGTAAGGTCAAATCAGTATCTTAGATGCCTATATACAAATGCGAGAAGTATGGGTAATAAGAAGGAAGAACTGGAACTGCTAATAAATAAGTACAATTATGACACTGTTGGCATCACAGAAACTTGGTGGGATAATACACATGATTGGAATGTTTGTATGGAAGGGTACAGCTTGCTCAGGAAGGATAGACAGGGGAAAAAAGGGAGGAGGTGTTGCCTTATATATTAAAAATGAACACACTTGGAGTGAGGTGGAGATGGACATAGGAGACGGAAGTGTTGAGAGTCTCTGGGTTAGGCTAAAAGGGGTTAAAAACAAGGGTGATGTCATACTAGGAGTCTACTACAAGCCACCTACCCAGGTGGAAGAAGTGGATGAGGCTTTTTTTAAACAACTAACAATATCATCCAAAGCCCAAGATTTGGTGGTGATGGGGGACTTCAACTATCCAGATATATGTTGGGAAAATAACAACAGCGGGGCACAGACGATCCAATAAGTTCTTAGACTGCATTGGAGACAACTTTTTATTTCAGAAGGTTGAAAAAGCTACCGGGGGGAAGCTGTTCTAGATTTGATTTTAACAAATAGGGAGGAACTGGTTGAGAATTTGAAAGTGGAAGGCAGCTTGGGTGAAAGTGATCATGAAATCATAGAGTTCACAATTCTAAGGAAGGGTAGAAGGGAGAACAGCAAAATAGAGACAATGGATTTCAGGAAGGCGGATACTGGTAAGCTCAGAGAGCTGATAGGTGAGGTCCCATGGGAATCAAGACTGAGGGGAAAAACAACTCAGGAGAGTTGGCAGTTTTTCAAAGGGACATTGTTAAGGGCCCAAAAGCAAGCTATTCCGCTGTGTTGGAAAGAAAGAAAATGGCAGAGATGCTCAATGACTTCTTTGTTTTGGTCTTCACCAAGAAGTCTGATGAAGGAAACCCTAACATAGTGAATGCTAGTGGGAAGGGGGGTAGGTTTAGAAGATAAAATAAAAAAAGAACAAGTTAAAAATCACCTAGAAAAGTTAGATGCCTGCAAGTCACCAGGGCCTAATGAAATGCACCCTAGAATACTCAAGGAGCTGATAGAGGAGGTATCTGAGCCTCTAGCTATCATCTTTGGAAAATCATGGGAGGCAGGAGAGATTCCAGAAGACTGGAAAAGGGCAAATATAGTGCCCATTTATAAAAAGGGAAATAAGAACAACCCAGGAAACTACAGACTAGTTAGTTTAACTTCTGTGCCAGGGAAGATAATGGAGCAAGTAATTAAGGAAATCATTTGTAAACACTTGGAAGGTGGCAAGGTGATAGGGAACAGCCAGCATGGATTTGTAAAGAACAAATCATGTCAAACCAATCCGATAGCTTTCTTTGATAGGATAACGAGTCTTGTGGATAAGGGAGAAGCGGTGGATGTGATATACCTAGACTTTAGTAAGGCATTTGAGATGGTCTCGCAGGATATTCTTATCAATAAACTAGGTAAATACAACTTAGATGGGGCTACTATAAGGTGGGTGCATAACTGGCTGGATAACCGTACTCAGAGAGTAGTTATTAATGGTTCACAATCCTGCTAGAAAGGTATAATGAGTGGGGTTCCGCAGGAGTCTGTTTTGGGACCGGCTCTGTTCAATATCTTCATCAACGATTTAGATATTGGCATAGAAAGTACGCTTATTAAGTTTGCAGATGATACCAAGCTGGGAGGGGTTGCGACTGCTCTGGAGGATAGGGTCATAATTCAAAATGATCTGGACAAATTGGAGAAATGGTCTGAGGTAAACAGGATGAAGTTTAATAAAGACAAATGCAAACTGCGCCACTTAGGAAGGAACAATCAGTTTCACACATACAGAATGGGAAGTGACTGTCTAGGAAGGAGTACGGCAGAAAGGGATCAAGGGGTTTTAGTGGACCACCAGCTGAATATGAGTCAGCAGTGTGATGCTGTTTCAAAAAAAAGCAAACATGATTCTGGGAGGCATTAACAGGTGTGTTGTGAGCAAGACACGAGAAGTCATTCTTCCGCTCTACTCTGTGCTGGTTAGGCCTCAGTTGGAATATTGTGTCCAATTCTGGGCACCACATTTCAAGAAAGATGTGGAGAAATGGGAGAGGGTCCAGAGAAGAGCAACAAGAATGATTAAAGATCTAGAGAACATGACCTATGAAGGAAGGCTGAAAGAATTGGGTTTATTTAGTTTAGAAAAGAGAAGATTGAGGGGGCACATGATAGCAGTTTTCAGGTATCTAAAAGGGTGTCATAAGGAGGAGGGAGAAAACTTGTTCATCTTGGCCTCTGAGGATAGAACAAGAAGCAATGGGCTTAAACTGCAGCAAGGGAGGTTGGACATTAGGAAAAAGTTCCTAACTGTCTGGGTAGTCAAACACTGGAATAAATTGCCCAGGGAGGTTGTAGAATCTCCATCTCTGGAGATATTTAAGAGTAGGTTAGGTAAATGTCTATTAGGGATGGTCTAGACAGTATTTGGTCCTGCCATGAGGGCAGGGGACTGGACTCGATGACCTCTTGAGGTCCCTTCCAGTCCTAGTATTCTATGATTCTATGATTCCCTTCACAGTCTGCTTTTTTTTAACTATCTTGAGCAGTTTAGTATCATCAGCAAATTTTGTCACTTCATTCTCCAGATCATTTATAAATATGTTGAATAGGATTAGTCCCAGGATAGATCGTTGGGGGACACCACTAGTTACCTCTCTGTATTCGGAAAACTTACCATTTATTCCTACCCTTTGTTTCCTGTCTTTTAACCAGTTATCAGTCCATGAAAGGACCTTCCCTTTTATCCTATGATAACTTATTTTACTTAGGAGCCTTTGGTGAGGGACCTTGTCAAAGGCTTTCTGGAAATCTAAGTACACTATATCCACTGGATCCCCCTTGTCCACATGTTTGTTAACTCCCTCAAAGAATTCTAGATTAGTAAGGCATGATTTCCCTTTACAGAAACCATGTTGACTTTTCCCTCAACAAATTATGTCCCTCTATGTGTCTGACAATTCTATTCTTTAGAATAGTTTCAACTAATTTGCCCAGTACTGACGTCAGGCTTACTGGTTTGTAGTTGCTAGGATCACCTCTAGAGCCCTTTTTAAATATTGGCATCCCATGAATTATCTTCCAGTCATTAGGTACAGCAGCTGATTTAAAGGGTAGGTTACAAACCACAGTTAATAGTTCTGCAATTTCACATTTGAGCTCTTTCAGAACTCTTGGGTAAATGTCATCTTGTCCTAGTGACTTGATATTGTTAAGTTTATCAATATGTTCCAAACCTCAACTAATGACACCTCAATCTCCTCAGATTCCAAATTCCTCATATTAGTCACCTAAAAAGAATGGCTCAGGTTTGGGAATCTTCCTAACATCCTCAGCTGTGAAGACCAAAGCAAAGAATTCATTTAGTTTCTCCCCAATGACCTTATCATCTTTGAGTGCTCCTTTTGCATCTCGATCGTCCAGGGGTTCCACTGGTTGTTTAGCAGGCTTCCTGCTTCTGATATGCTTAAAAAAACATTTTGCTATTACTTTTTGAGTTTTTGGCTAGCTGTTCTTCAAACTCCTTTTTGGCTTTTCTTATTATATTTTTACACTTAATTTGACAGCATTTATGCTCCCTTCTATTTTCCTCGCTGGGATTTAGCTTTTTAAACAATGCCTTTTTCTCTCTCACTGCTTCTTGTACGTAGTTGTTAAGCCACGACGGCACTTTTTTGGTTCTCTTACTATATTTTTTAATTTGAGGTATACTTTTAAGTTGGGCCTCTATTATAGTGTCTTTACAAAGTTTCCATGCAGCTTGCAGGGATTTTAATTTTGGCACTGTACCTTTTAATTTCGGTTTAACTAACCTACTAATTTTTGTGTAGATCCCCTTTCTGAAATAAAATGTCACAGTGTTGGGCTGCTGAGGTAATTTTCCCATCACAGGGATGTTACATTTTATTACATTAGGGTCACTCTTTCCAAGTGATCTAGTTATATTTACCTCTTGGACCAGATCCTGTCCTCCACTTAGAACTAAATCAAGGATTGACTCTCCTCTTATGGGTTCCAGAACCAGCTGCTCCAAGAAGCAGTCATTTAAGGTGTCAAAAAACTTTCTCTGCATCTCATCCTGAGGTGAAATGTACCTGGTCAATATGGGGATAGTTGAAATCCCCCACTATTATTGAGTTTTTAAAATTTTTATAGCCTCTCTAAACTCCCTTAGCATTTCATAGTCACTACCATTATCCTGGTCATGTGCTCATTAATATCTCTCTAGTGCTATATTCTTATCATTAGAATATGGAATTAGAGCATAGAGATTCGATGGCACATTTTGGTTCATTTTAGATTTTTACTTCATTTGATTCTACATTTTCTTTCACGTATAGTGCCACTCCTCCTCCAGCATGACCTGTTCTGTCCTTCCAATATATTTTATACCCTGATATGACTGTGTCCCATTGATTGTCCTCATTCCACCAAGTTTCTGTAATGCCTATTATATCAATATCCTCCTTTAATATGAGGCACTCTACTTCACCCATCTAAGCTAATTGCAATCATATTATATTCATTCAGCCATTATGGATTAATAAAACAGAACACTACATAGTTGAGGGATAATTTGGAGACAGGGTTTCAGAAGTAAGGTCATAACTACTGGCAGTTTTGCAAATCAGTATGGGAGGAATGGAGAAGAAAAGTAAATAACAGTAAAAAAGATATATGGATGGACAGCCTCAAGTCTAGATGCCTGTGATAATAAATATATTGAAAGTGAGGGAAAATGATGAGTTAGTAAGGGGCATTATGACCTATGTGTTTAGTAGAAGTTAGTTATAACAAGTTCAGATAATAGCGTATTTGTGAGCAGTCCTCAGGAGCTATCCTGGGAGAGACATTTTCCTGACATCTTTATTCCTCAGTATTTGGCCAGTGTTGATCTGTCATTCATTACTCAATACTATCTCACAATACAGGTAAATATCTGGGATATTCTAAAACTATCGCTTATGTCTGTGTGTGCTTAAAAATCTAATCAGCTGTGGTGTCAGACAAAAACAAGCTTACTTGCATTTCTCCTTGATCAGAGAAACAAGTTCCTGTTGATTTATTCCTTACGGTGCCTAGAGTGAATTGCCCTATTGGGGGTTCTGATAACCCCGGATAACACTGGGACCTTGGAGGTACAAAGCCCTCATGAGCCAAGGTGACAGGCTTACTTAAAACAGAATCAAACTTCCTTGAAGCAAATTAAGAGGAAAGTGTAGTCTTCTTGGCTTCCTGATGAGATCCAGCCTCTGAGGGGTAGGTTCTCCCACACCAGAATCAGAGTTTGCATCAGGAAGGACACTCCTTGCTGAATTAGGCTGACATATGGAGAGTTCCCTGGTTTGGGTCCAGCTGGGGTCTTGTGGACTTTGTACTTGCAGATAGAAAGTTCCCACCCTTCTCATGCTCAGCTGGGGAATGATGGGCAGATACTGCACTTCACTGCATTGCGAGCTTCCCCAGGCAGTGCAGGCAGTGCTGGTGGTCATCACTGACTGAAAACGATTGCACACAGAAAGTGTAGAGTTCAAAGCCCAGAGTCCTGGGCACAGTCCAATGCCCGAATGGATTGCACAGGGGAGGAGTCCCCCCAGGAGAGTTAGCTAAACACTGAAGAACTATAACATTCTAACTGTGGAAACTGTTTACAAACTAGATACTTCTTATTTTGTAGGCCAAAGCCGAAGCTGTGGACAGCGAAGTTCCAACCTGGACCATGTGGCAGTGGTAGAAGGAGTTGGCCCGCCCCACCAGGATGCAAGCACAGACCAAAGGCCGCTATTTTCAAAAACATTGGCGTACACCATGGTGGAATACAGTTGGGACAATTTCAGTTATGAATTAATCCTTTGAATTGGCCATTGAGCATTATAGTCATAACACCAGAAAATCTTTTCATCCCTTGAGCAACATTTTATAAATATTACCCTCACAGCTGGGCATTAATTATAAGCCCAAATTATAGATGGATATCCTGGTTCAGCAAAAGTACCCTGTCTAAACTAAAAAAAGCCCAATGAGTACAATAGTATGTGATATCATGAGTTTTCTTGGGTAAAACCCACATCATCACATGAGTTGTAGTAGAAACAACAGAAACCAAGATATATATATATATAGCAGGAAAAGAAGTACCTGTCAATTGCATAAAATAACAGTTTGATACAAATGTAATCCTTATGTCAAGAAAACAAACCATGTAAAACATTTATGTCTTAGATAGGGTTGTAAGTGAGTAGTCAAGTCGATTACTTGAGTACTTGCTTCTGCCCCCTCTCCCGCTGCCTCTGTATGAGAAACGGCAAGGTGGGAGAACAGGAGACGGTGCTGGGGGGAGCTGGCTTAAAAGCCAGTTCTCCCCAGCACTGTCTGCAGTGCTGCCTTCCCCCCACCCCCAAATGCCTGTATCAGAGACTGGGCAGGGGAAACTGCCGTGAAATAGCATCTGTCCACAGTAGCCCAGGCTGACTATGGGCAGAGGCTGCTCTGGCAGCAGCTCTGTCCATGGTCAGCCTCAGCCCCTGCAAACAGGGGTTGCTGAATCTGGCGCGAGCTGGGACTGAGCAGTCCTGGCTCAAGCCAGTCTGGGACCACTGCACCTCTGCATTTTAAATGTAGGAATTGCTGCTGTGTTCTTACTACATTTGAAATGCAGAGGCACAGCGGTCCTGGAGCCAGCGTGAGCCCGGAACTGCTCAGTTCCAGCTTGCGCTGGCTCTGGGAGCCACCCACTCAGTGGCTCTGCACTTTAAATGTAAGAGCCTGACAGCTTTTACTACATTTAAGATGCAGAGCCGCAATGGTCTGGAGCTGGCACGAGCCAGGACTGCTCAGTCCCACTGCAGCTCTGCAGAGCGGCCCCCCTTATTGACTATTTGTGTAGTTGATACAAATTCTATTGACTACATGATTAACCAAATATCAGCTCTTTAACTTCCTTAGTTTTAGGAAAAGATGTGACTATGAAGATGAATGTAAGTGGTTATGTTTCAGAGCAATAGATACGGATTGTAACATAAGCTATTCCCTGGTTTGTTTGTTCGGGTTTTTTTCAAAGAAAAACCTCTGTTTGTGTTCTTAAAACTTTAGAAAAAAATGTGTGCAATTAGGGTAATGTTTTAACCTTTTGGTTTTTCTTAAATGTTAAAATGGCAAACACCTTTGTGAAATGCAAACTTTTAATTATGCTAGTTAAATGCAAATCTCCTAAAATAATTCCTAATATAATTTGTTACATAAATGGTAAAATGCTTTATACCAATGTGAAATCTAAGGACCTTGCTAAACTGATTACTAATACAAAAAGCCATTTGAGTACATAGAATATTTTTTTAAATAATGGGGAATTAATTAAATTGACATTGTCAAACAACTCCTTCAACCAATTCAGGAAGACAAGAAGAATAATTCCTCCAGAAATTATGAAGAATCAACAATTTTTTAAATGCCTATTTGGACTAAACACAATTTATTTGGGCAAAAGCTACTGTGGACAAAAGATGCATGGAGTGGAAATTACTAATTTTCTCTCATAGTGGTAATTTCCACTCCATGCATAGGATAAAGTGGGTTTTTGCCCACAAAAGTTTATGCCCAAATAAACCTGTTAGTCTTTATGGCGCCACAGGATGCTGATACTTGGAAATGCTGTTGTAATTTAGGATAAACAGATTCTCCTGTTGATTACCAAATGGTTAGACCATGTATTCCTGGAAAGGAGATACAGACTTACCATTGGTAAACAGAGAAATAGTGGGATTTCATTGGATTAAGATTCTTCATTGCCCTGTTTTAAAATAGCTCCTTAAATGGTTTATTATAAGTAATAGATTTCATAGGATTTCATTAAAATTGCTTACTGCCCAGTTATAAACATTTAAACTTATCAGTAACATACCCAATAGGATCTAAATTTTTAGTAATTTGAAACATGAAATTATTTGGCATCCAACAATTTAAAATTAATCCTTTTTACCGTACACTTACATTTTGTCCAGAAAATCCATGAGAGGTCGCAGCACAATCTCAGCATCAATAGTTGCATTGTTCTTATTGGCTGATGCATTTCCATTTCCTCTCATCTGATTTAGCTCAAAGCTCATCTGTCTTACACAATCCTCAATAACAAGCTGGAAACTAACGAGAAAAAAGGAGAGTGGAGGAATTATAGGATTGAAAATGACAATTTACATTCTGCTACATCGACTTCACTGATGAACACAAAATCATTTGCGAGCAGATAGGAAGCCCACATGCTTAAGGCACTATATACTTAAGAAATTGAAAAATAACCATTTCTAAGAAGTTATTATTTGTATAAGGCCAAGTAATATATTTACCATTACTATTTGTATTTTGTTTTCATTTTACACTGTCTATATCCCTACAGCAATCCAGTAATTATTTTCTTATAGGAATTACACAATAAGAAGGTGAACCAGAGACTTTAGTTGAGATACGACTGGCTGTTAAGATAGACATCAGTGTTAGCCAGAATGATTATTCCTGCTTTTAGTTTTGGTATGAGAGGATTACAGACAGACATTCTATTTATGTGTATTTTAAAAAGGGGTCTTGTCAAATAGTCTCTCTTTTTGGTAAATTTCATACTCATATGCTCCTTGAAGACAGAAAATAACAAGACTTCTACCAATTTGTTTTAGCTGGCTAAATTGCACTTTTTCTTGTCATGGCTCATGTACCAATACAGAAAAGTTGTGTTTACTATTCTCTTAAGTTATATAGTAAAAATATTTCATGGCAATATCTGACATTTTAAATTAAAAAATGGGGGCCAATTTTCTATTCTGAGGAACTGATTTCCACACAGCTGAAAACTAGAGGTGACAGGGGAGTGAAAGTTCTGTATAAATTAGTTTGTTTACAAGTGTGTAAATGGAAGCTGTTCTCAATTCCCCACAAAGCGGGTTTACTTATTTAGCTCATTTCTTGTTTTTTCTGGAGGTCATTCAATTTTCTTCCATTATGGTAGTATCTGTCTGACAAAAAATCTAGGAGAGACTTAGGAGTAGTAGAACCAGAGTGAGGACTTCAATTGGTACGTTTAAGCAATACAAAACTGAGTATTTGGAATCCGCGTCTGAGAAGCAAAAGTACCACATGACCAGGGCAATAAACATGGTAGTCAATTCTAAATGCATTCATAGACAAATTGAGTAGCTAAAGAATGTGGAGGAAACAATTGGAAAAAGAAGAAGCAAACCAAACAGACTAAAAAATCCCAACCATTGTGCTTCACCTCAAAAAATCCAACATGAAAACCCACATGAACGCATCTGATTGCTGAGAGGAGAGAAGGCTTTTTCAGTGACATTTATTCACATATCAACTTTGAAATGAATAAAAAGGAGTCCAAAACCCAGTGCAGGGCACAGCTGCTTTCCCAGTTCATTCTCAGAATTCTTTTGGCTGCCAGTGCTGCTCTCAAAGCCACCTCATTCAGATTATGCAGGGCAGGCCTACCAATAGGGGTGGGGTGAAGAGCAAAGGGAATAATTGCCCTGCGGCTTAGGCAATTTAAAAGGGCCCGGGGAGTGCAACAGGGTTAAGGAACATTTCCTGCTCATCCTTACTCCACACTGCTCCTAGAAGTGCGCTGAGGCCCTGACTCCACAGCCCCCCAGCCCAGCCCAGCCCAGCCGTCGATGCCAGAGGGGTTTGCCAATCACTTTTGGGAGCTGTCAAAGATAAGTGTTGTCCCCCACACCTCCTCCCCTGCTCCAGCCCAGACCCTGCACCCATCACCCCTCCCACATCCCAACTCCCTCCTAGAGCCTGATCCAACCCCCCCTGCACTCATACCCTCTCTTGCACCCAAACTCCATCTCAGAGTCTGACCCTGCACTCCCTCTTGCACCCAAAGTTCATCTCAATCTGACCCAGCACCCCCTCCCACACGCAAATTCCCTCTGAGAATCTGACCCCACACTCAAACTCCTTCCCTGAGCCCAATATTGCTCCTCTTCCTGCACCCAAACTCCCACCCAAAGCCCACACCCTGAACTCCCTACCACACTCCAATCCTCCACCCCAGTCTTGTGAAAGTGAGTGAGGGTGGGGGAGGATGAGCAAAAGAGGGAGGGGGGCTGGAGTGAGTGGTGGTGGGGCAGGGGCCTCAGAGATGGGTCTGCACAGGGACATGGCCTCAGGGAAGGGGCAGAGTGAGTTAAGCATCTTTGGGTTAGCGCTATTAAACAGTTGGTGACCCTACTGGGCAGGCACGTGGAAGCCCTGCTATGGTGGAAGAGCATACCCAGACACTAGCAGCTTGCTGGACACCAGCCAGCACAGGCAAAACACCACCCAAAATGTCAGGCACACCGTGTCTGCGCAGACATGAAGGCCCATGAACTGTTCTACCCTGGGGCCCAGAATTGCTGTTGATGGGCTTGGTGCAGGGAGCGAGTGTGCTCTAAAACCCAAACTGCTGCATCTCATTCAGCGGAGGCAATGTTCAATGTTCTGAGCTGTAGACAACTCCATCCTCAGCAAACTGCTGCCGTGCTCATTAGCTCAGCATAGTCAGCTGGGCAGCCTCTAAAAGAATGAGGTAAGACTCAGAGGAAGCAAAAGGCCTCCTAGAGAAGTTTTAGTTTTCTTCAGAGAAAGGCTATGAAGCTATCTGGGTGCCCTTGTTCTGATTGGTAGCTAGAGAGTGTCACAGGCAAAACTGTGGACATTGGCATGGACAAATGTAAGGGAGAAAAAAAGCACATGAAAAATGTACAAAGCAGAATTGGGGACATTCTGACCAAACACATGGCAATGGCAATGACGGCTGTTGAGTGACTTGTTGGCTTTTCTGCAGAAGAGTGAAAAATATCATAGGCCCCTATGGCCACTCATTCTTAACAAAGGGGGTAGATCTTTTCTTTAAATTAAAAAAGCTATTTCACCCAGAGGATTAGATCAATTTCAGGAAAATCCAAACATAGGGATTCACCCACTTAATGGTTAAGACAAGGAGAGAACAGAACACAGGGAGCTAGTCCAGGCATTATCCATCATTTAGTCTTTGGCTGACATTTTCCCTTCAGACTAAGTCACTTCATTTTCCCTCTTATTTGGATTGTCTCAGCCAATTGATGATTTGAGGCAGGCACGACTCTTCCTCAACTGTATTTATTCCAACCAAGTGCCACATCCATTTTCATAGTTAATGAATCCACACGCAGAAAAGGAAAACAATCTGCACAGAATGTACATTTAGGGCATTAGCTGTTAATGAGGCTATGTGTACACTACACTTCTTTTTCGGAAAAAGGTACACAAATTGCACTCTGCAATTTGTGTACCTTTTTCCGATTGTTTTTTCAGAAGAGGCTTTTTCGAAATTTGGCCCATTTACACTTGGCCAAATTTCAGAAAAACCTCCTCTTTCAGAAGAGCCCTTTTTTCCTCATGAAACAAGGTTTACGGGGCTTCGGAAAGAGCACGTCTGCTCTTCCGCAAAAAATGTCCGAAGAGCAGATGCGTTCCTTGGACGTAGCGGAGTTTTTCCAGGATACTTCAGGTATCCCAGAAAAACTCCATAGCGTAGACATAGCCTGAGTAATTATAAATTTCACCCACCTCCACCACTGCAGATTTTGTGAACAGCCACTCTCTTATATTCCTTTCCAAGGAAAGGCAGAAACAGTCCTACACTTTTTGCTTCCCATAGCAAGACACAGTTATGTTGCTGGTACAATGCAAAACTCTTTTTGGTCATCAAGAGTGAGGCTTGCTAGCTGATTCCAGCAGACTGAAAATGGCAGAGTAAAAGGCCCAGAAGACTATGCACAGTGACCATTTGAAGAAGAATAAATTCAGGCAGGCAGCATGCATGGGGCAGCCCACCACATAAAGCTGTCAGTCTCAGGGAATCAACACACACTCAGAGTAAAAGAGAGGTATTGTGTTAGTTCATAACAAATCAGGGCATTTTTGTCTGCCAGAAGTAGAAAGTAAAGCTGTGTCACTATAACCTAGTTAAGCTCATACACTAGTTTTAGTGTCCTTTGGAGGGGAGGATATTGCAGTATTGCCCAAAATGAACAGATAGTCACACACACGTACATGCAGTGGATCTTGTTATACTGGCTGAAAAGGCATATAATTATCCAAGCTAGTCAATGGATTGGATCTCAGCTATATACATGTCTGCCTACATGAGGCACAACAGGACATTTTGAATGGTCACCAACACTATAGCACAGATTCTTTAAGTACATATATTACCTTGCACCATAGGCAATGCTGAGCTCATCTAGGACATTACTGAGTTTCATCTGAAGTTCTTTGAGGACAACACTTGCTTCAGGATCCAGCTGGAAAGAGATGTGTAATGTTATTCTTATGCATTCTTCTCACACGCAGTCTATTTCTCTGTTACAATTGATAGATTAGGCATTACATACATTCTTTACACTGCACTACTAGAAAACAAATATGGAAACACCAACTAGAACAGGGAAACTTTTAATTAGCTTTAATGTGCAATTATTGTACAGGTTGGACCTCCAAAAACTGGGACTCCCTCGTCTGACAACATCCGTGGTCCAGGGAGTCCTGGCTGGGAGCCCCAGTGGCAAGAGGGCTGGCAGCCCCAGTAGCACAGTCAGGGCCGCGGCAGCCCCAATAGCGGGGTCAGAGACACGACAACTGCAGCAGCAGCGGCAGCCCCAGTAGCGGGGCCTGGGACGTGGCAGTCCAGGCTGCCAGGGCCGCAGCAGAAAGGCAGCCCGCTGGGGGGGTGGCTGGTAGCAGGGGAACTCCCCTGGTCCCGCAAATTCCCTCGTTTGGGAACAGTCAAGTCCCGAGGGTGCCAGACCAGAGAGGTCCAACCTGTAGTACTAACAGTGCAAAATAACTTGTTCAAGTGAAATAAAAATTACCTTACAAGAAGACAAAAAGAGTATAATTAAGGGTATGATGGGATTGGTATAGAAAGTGTTAACAGTTAACAAGATTATGAGAATTTCAGAAATCACCTCAGCACAGGTGGTACACGCTAGGGCTCATGTATGAAAAAGTCAATTTGCTTATTTTTATAACCAATTGATTTTTATTTTTGTACATATGCTTTTGTAGGTGGCATTTTTAAAATTTACATGGAAGGTGTTTCCACAATTTTCCATTAATGCATCTGGCAGACTTAGACCATCTGGCAAGGCAAAATCTATTAACCTTTGTATTCCTTAAAGCCGCTAAGACACAGACTGGCCCAAAATAGCTTTCTCTCAGGCATAGTGCAATACAATCCTATGGTAAATTGATCTATGAGGAATTGGGGAAAATGGCTGCTGTATCTCTGATATAGGCTCTTTCTGACCATAGGAAGAAATGGAAGAGCAGGAGAAAGAATTAATGTTACATCTCTTCTCAGGTACAGGGCTAGGGGATCCATGCATAGACATTTTACCTGTAATGCATTCTTTTTCAAATGTCTATCAGAATCAATTCAAATAATATCCTGAAATAAAAAACCCTACATTTTTGTCTTCTTGAATTTTGGAATTTAAAAAAATAGTTTGTGACCATTTTAAGATATGACTGATTAAAAGAATATTAGGATAGTTATTTTAATATGAATTGGTAACTGACTTCCTCTTCAGTTCATCTACATTAGAATGTGATTTGAAAGGAAATTTTGCATTTGGAGGAAATACGTAATCATGGTTGTCTGTATTCGCATTTATTTTTTGTTTTATGTATGAACAGGTTCATTACTCTAGGTCCTGAGAGCTTCAGAACACCTTTGTAAAATAGATAAGCATTATTATGTGCATTTTATAGTTGGGGAACCTATGGTACTATGCTGTTAGGTGACTTAACCAAGGCCACACAGAGCATCAGTGACAGAGGATAGACAGATACCAGATTTGCTGACTCTTAGTCTTGTGTGTTAACCAAAAGGTCAGGTGCCTCAAAGCCTATCAACCATGACATTATCACTGCATGTATTTTTAGAAGCTTAGAAAGTCAGAAAGAATCATTAATTTTGTTTAGCAAAAATCTAAAATATTGAAAGAATGGGATTACTATATATATGCTATGAGTAGTAACATTGAGTAGGACCTGGGTGGAACTACTGATGTGCTTAAAGTTGAGAAATGTGCAAATGTTATCAATGTGATGATACAGCCTAGGAATGTGAGCAATGAAGAAGTTTGTGAGCTCAAACCAAAACCCTGGAAGCAAGCATCTCTGAAGCTTGCAGAAGTTCAACTGAACCCAGATCCATACTTTGCAGTTGGCCCTCCATATGGAATAGATTGAACCAGAAGTTTGGATAAGGAAGCTTGGACCAATCTCAATTTTTTTTAATCATCTGTGAAACTCATTCATGTGGCTCTGATATTTATCAGTGGACAGTTCAGAGAGGTCTTTTATCTCTCCTCTTCTTGTGATGTTTCCCTACAGTAAAACACTTTTACTGATAGTGCAAATTTCTTCCTTAATGATCTTTCCCCTTAGACTCTGTACAGATCTTAGATTACTTACTAAGAGCTGTACAGAGTCAAAAGTTAGCATTTGCACCAGCAAAACCATTAGCTGCAAAGAGTGGGATAAGATGATTCTCTAACTTATTGTTTGCATGTTACAGCTCTGGTAAGGTGTTTTGAAAACCCTGCCTACCTAGAATATGCTGTTTCTTATAAAATATGCCACATGCAATGTGAATGCTCATGTGTACAATTTAATATTTGTTATATGTGAATATTTAAATGCTTAAAATCTTTTTTCCATGGATATAAAGCCATCTCTCAAATGTTTGGAAAAAGTGATCAAGTTTATTTCTATATATTGAGCAACTAGTCAAAAAAATTCTTTGCATTTACTCAACCAATTCTACTATTGATTCTCAGTATGAATTATTTAATGAGATTAGTTTGTTTTTCCCAGCCATACTTTAAAATTCTTATCAGATGTTTGTGCTTTCAAAGTATAAGAATATATTTGTGTGTGCAAAACTGGAGGTCCACAGACAGAAAATCCAGGTTTCTGCATACTCTCAGTCTATGCATATGAATGCAATGCCAGTCAAAGGAGTGGAATATGAAGAGGTACTCTCCTTGTCTGGATATGTTATACGTCTATAGGCAGTTCAATGAGCTAAGGATTACAAAACTTGGAGGCACAATACAGTTATTTAGATTTAATGAAAGCAAATACTCCATGAGACTAAACAATAATTTGGGATGTAGCTAAGATGTACACTTTTCTCTCTCTTTATCTCAGGCTTTTTGAATGCCAGCCGGGTCCCCCACATAAATTAGAGCAGCCTTCAGACAACAGAAATATACCAAAAAATGAAATGTGTCAACAAACTGTAAGTAACTTAGTTCTGTTTTGGGTTAAAAATAACTGTGTTATTTAAGACGGAGCTAATGAGGTAGAAATATGTGTACAAATCTTATGCAAATTAAGATTTGGTAGGAAAAAAGTGTTTGAAGTTAACTGTTAACATCCATTCCCATTGCTGATACAAAATTTGCTATGGTAATGAAGCCAGAAATGTGCCATGTTGCATTAGCCTTTTCGTGCCTATCATTGTGGTCTCTGGGGAGAGTAGGTGGCTAAACAACTTCTATGGGTTAGTCTACACAGCCAAGAAAAACCTGTGGTTGGCTTGTGCCAGCTGACTTGGGCTTGCAAGACATGAGTTCTGAGGCTGCTTCATTGCTGTTTAGGTTTCCGAGCTTGGGATGGAACTGGGGTTCTCAGACCATGAAGGATGTGAGGGTCCCAGAGCTTAGGCTCCAGTCTGAGCCTGGCAGTCTACACAGCGATGAAACAGCCCCGCATCCTGTGAGCCCAAGTCCAGTGAGCATGAGTCAGCTGGCATGGGCCAACCATGGATTTTTCTTTGCTGCATAGACATATGTTATGGTTCCAAGGACCCTCCTACACACAGGGATGATTCAGTGGCTGTCTGAGATGGCCTTTGAGAAGTTTTGCACTGAGGGAGTTGTGTGCAGCAATCCAAGGAAAACAATCCAAGGAAAACAATACATCAGGCCATTTATATTGTATGGCTATGTCAATCCATTAGTTTGTTAACATGCAAAGCAGAGGTTGACATGTAACACTCTGATGCATTATTAAGAAAGCAAAGTAACAAATAATAACATTAAGTGGAAATGGGAAGCAATTACAGTGCATATCTGTCATTTCTTAATTGTTTTAAAACACTCAAGCCTGTAGCTACATTTTGTTACAGTGGCACAAGCCTTCCAATATAAAATTACAACAATCTCACAAACGAGTGCTTGCACTTATAAAAGTTCTATCAGTTTGCCAGTACTTTCAGCAAGTTATATTGATCTGTGGTATGTAAAGTTTGCTGTATTTTAGGGAAGCTTTTATGTAGGGAATGTACTATAGCAACGCCAGAGTGTTCTGAATTCATGGCACTGAGAAGGTGCAAGGCTTGTGCTGGCCTGGCATTAGAGGATACTCTGTGCAATGCAATACTAATGCCTACTTCTCAAATAGCAATTTTCATCAGTCAATATCAAAGCACTTTACAAAGGAGGTGACTCATCCTCATTTTAGATAGTGAAACATAGGCATGGAAAGATGAAGTGACTTACCCAAAGTAACAGTAGTTAAGTGGCAGAGCTGCGAATGGAACCCTGGTTTCCTTAGCCCTAGAATACTCTTCTATACATTAGGCCACACTGACTCCTAATGGAGCAGTAACCAATCAGGCAACTTCTTTGCCCACATACACTGTTGTTGCAGACCATATAAATGCTCAGGATATATCCAGACTACAGAGAAGATTGATGCTGCGGTGGTCGATATTCTGGCATTGGATTTAGTGTGTCTAGTAAAGACCTGCTAAATCAAATGCTGAGGGTGCCATCGACACCGGCACTCCTACTCCTCGCAAGGAGTAATGGAAGTTGATGGGAGCATTTTTCCCGTCAACCTCCCACCGTGAGGATGGCACCGAAGCTTGGCTTAAGGTATGTCGAGTCCAGCTACATTATTTATATAGCTGGAATTGCATACTGTAAGCTGACCTGGCCTAAGACATAAGCACAAAGATACCACAGGAGTGGTTCAGGATAAGAATTCAGACAGAAGAGTTTTATAAAACCCGTACTTGCTTTTCTTGTGCTAAGGTTACAAGTACTAACATTTTAAGAAGACTGACTCCTACACTTTCCAATTTGTGTAGACTTCATCTTCTATCAAATGATTGATTTCAAGGGTCAAGGTCTTTTCTGGAATAACTTTTTTTACTCCTGGTTTCATCTTCCTTTGAGTTCAAACAGAGTGTAAGAAAATGATCGGAACTAAACACTGAAGTGAATGGGGAGTGACTGTATCCTGAGCAGCTCTGAAATTTATAAGTTTGAATGCAGACAAGATTATAACACCAACACCTTTTGAGAACGTCCACCACATTCAGAGGATATTGCATAAGAAGAAGAAAGCATCCAAAAATCAAGTGTCTGGTATAGGTTTTTTTCACCAGAGGAGGAAGTGGGAAGTCTGATCTGATGTGCTGTTGATGGTTCGGTGGAGATGAAAATGAAGTCCAATGACTAACCTTCTTTTTATGAAAAAGAAGTAAATTATTGGTGGATCAGATTGTCATAGAGAGAAAACAAAATGACCAGTGGCCCCTAACTTCAAATCCATTTTAAAAATGGACTATGAGTGCATGATCCATTCATTCCCCAACTCCTTGGGTTCCATTCACAGTTCAGTGCAGCATGTGGGCTGGATCCTGAAAGAAATCTATAATCTGATTAATTGTTAAGGTTCCTTGCCTCATTACCAGAGCAAATTTTGTATCAGCAATGGGAATGGTTGTTAATAGTTAACTTCAAACATTTTTTCTATCAATTCTTAATTTGTATAAAATTTCCATCTTGATAAATATTTCAACCTCATTAGAGCCTTCTTAAATAATACAGTTATTTTTTACCCAAAACAGAACACAGTGACTTAAAAATTGTTGTCACATTTCACGAAGTACCATTAATTTAAGATTATTAAACATATCATTAGTGGTTGGACTACTTTGGAATGTTAAATAAAGATACATTTGCAGAATTTAAAAATATTAAGAAATATTTGTGTATTTTCATTTGATTTCAAGATGCCAGCTGCCTAAGACTGCTAAAAAGTTTTAAAATATCTAAAGCTTGGACATGTATTAAAGACCCTGTAAATTCTGCCTGGCTGCTTTTGACTCACTCAGTTTTCCTGGGCTACTCTCATCTGAAATTTAGCCTGACTCAACTTATGCTAGTCAAGAGAAAACTTTGACAATGGTATGTTTCCTAGATTTTGCACAAGAAACTGCAGGATGTGTGACAGTCCATATCCTTATGTTCACCACTTTTACAAGATTATGATACATTTTTTACAAAGTATGTCTTGTGAGTTATAATTGAAAACTCATAATCTGCGGAACATTAATGTCCTGGTAAAATATGCACAAAAACATTGTATTTAAAATTAAAAGATTCTATTGTATCGTACATGTTCCAAGTTGGAGAAACAGCTTCAAACCAGTGCTCCAGAGACAAAAGATTAGCTAGCACCTCAGCCAGGTATCAACAAAATCTAAAGGAATATCACCTGCTTAAGTGGTACCTGGTTAAATGGCCATTCTTTGGAAGGAAGAAGATGTGAGCAAAAAAATTAAATCTTGGCAATGGAACAGCTGGAATTTCCTATTCAAACGGACTTGCTGTTGCCTGAATCCCAGCTGGAAGTGAATCTCAAAGAGAAGGAAGAGATAAAACTGAGGAACAGAGACCCTAAATAATCTCTAACCCCTTATCTCTACTTATGGCATGAAAAACAAAAGAAGCATCATTTAACTGGGAGAGGATATTGACTGAAAAAAAAAATCCAGCCCAACTGCTGTTAGCATGTGGTGGGAGAAACCTTTTTGCTTTAAGCACACTTAGCTTGTTAAATTAGGTATTGGCTTGTGTTTTACCTTTTATTTCTTCGTAACCAAGTCCGATTGTATGCCTCATTACCTGTAGTCACTTACACTCTGTAGTTAATAAAGTTGTTTTATTGTTTTTATCTAAGACAGTGCATTTGGACTGAAATGTTTGGGGAACTCTATTTGAGATAACAAGGTTTGTGCAGTACAAGTCACAGACTTCTGGGGGAAAAGTCTGGCCTTGAAGTGTAACACAAAGATAGTAGGCTGACTGGCTTGCAGTGTAGCTAGGGGTAATTGACATGCTGGAGGCCGTGTGTAGGTAGACCAGGAGGAGACCATGAAGCAGTGAAGAGTACCCCATCTTGGAGAATGGAGGATACCCAGCTATCTGACAGTGCAAAGTGTACCTGGGTCATGTCACAAGGTGCTAAAACAAACTTTCCCACACATGTGTTTCTTATATTTGTTTACTGTATTGATGAAAAGCTGCAGTTCAGTTCCCATCTCCTACCCCTTTTTCTCTCTGACAGATTAGTCTTATGTTGACTGTGGAACATCTGTTTCCCCCCCTAGTATCCTTCTCTCAGTGGGCTAATTTGTATTTCTGCAATACAGATATGCATATTGTTCTGACAATTTTATGCTAATGGCTAGTAGCTGAATGCCTATTTTTTCCTTCGGTTTATGGAGCTCCCTGCCCTGTTATTCTCAAGAGCCCTGCTTTGAATGCTGGAATTCTGTTTTATTACAGAATTTTCACCGCACCGTTTGACATGCAAAGTGGTTGAACACCCTTTAATGATGTACACTTGAAGAGATTTACAGCTTTCAATTTTGTATACATTTATTTTTGCTTTAACCAATATAAGATTTTGTTTTCTGTTGCTTTTTTTTTAAACTCTTGCACCTTCCATGTGCTCAATGAGAAACTCTTTTCACCCTCATAGGAAACTATCAACAGGTTTCATTACTTGTTGCGTTTCTTTGTATGTACTATTTGAATAAGGCAAACTGGCAAGTAGAGTTTATTCTTGGAACATGTAGGGGATTCAGAATTCCAGCTGAATTTTAGTGGCATTTCGAAAAGGAAAAAAGTGGAACATAAATGCACTTTCCTACAAGAAATTCACTTGACAGGAAAACAT
The DNA here is from genome assembly GCA_032595735.1 of Pelochelys cantorii. Classification (NCBI taxonomy): domain Eukaryota; kingdom Metazoa; phylum Chordata; order Testudines; family Trionychidae; genus Pelochelys; species Pelochelys cantorii. Next base: position 20,090,192 of record CM064338.1, read on the forward strand.
AATACTGAACATGGGCTTTGAAGGTGAAATGTTTCATGCTTCATTTCATCACTGAGGGCAAAATCTTGAATTCTCTATTCTTTCCTTTCTCTGGGTAAACTCCCTAAACTGAACAAGGTGTTGATCTAAAATTCACCCCAAGGCTTAATTTAAGACCTTAATGGAGGACTTAAAGGTAACCTGCAAAGGATTTTATAAAAATGGGCTGGTACCCTTCTTTACGGTATATGGAGGACAAAAGTGTTTAATGTATTTTTAATTGCTTATATTTTATTTTAGAAACAGGAATGTCAAATTTGGTCTTCACTGATTTTGCTAGAGAACCTGTAGGAGGTTCCAGTGATTTTATAATCTCTAATACATTAACAGATGGGGTGAGCATGTGGGATCTCTACTAAACTGTTCCTTTATCCAAGATATTAATTAGTCTTTTAGGCAGAGTAGGTCTCATGAAAAACACTTTAAACAGACACTAAAAATCCTCTCCCCTCTCAGTATCTCTACTTTTGTATTGGCTCTTGCAGTGGCACTATTTCATTAGTTCTTCAGTGATGAAGAATATTAATCTCATAATGTTAAGTCTGAATGGAATGCCCAGCATATGTTTAAGTTACAGACAATGAGAATGACTTGACCATTTATAAGATGTGAAATGCATCAGTAACATTTATCTAACAACTTCTGCGCATGGACATAAATCAGCCTAACTTTTCCTAAAATGTAGCCATGCCTAGTAATGATTAGTTGCCTTTCACTGTCTAGCTTTGAATGTTTAACTACATTACCATTTAAATAAGCTTTTTACCCAAGGAAAACACTCCAGTAGCAAAACAACCACAACTACAGTACTTGATGAATGAGCAAGTAATAATCTACCATCGGGATGAACGTAGTTGTTAGTTGTAGTGCAGTATTGCCCAAAGGCCTCAATAATGAAAACTGCTAAGTTCCTAAATTCTGTTATCTCAGGGTCTCCTATTTAAGCACTTTATGCACCACTGTTGTAGTGGTGTCATCTTCCCTCTTATTGGGTCTGTGTATTTTGTCTCCCAGGGGAACCTCCTTGGTCTACTTTCCACTATACTTGGATGTAGCTCCATTCAAAAATCTTAAACATCCCAAGGGAAAACAATAAAAGTTAGAGGGACACAGTTACCACTCCTGTAAGAAGCCTAGGAGAAAGTGAGAGGCATTTTAAGGGGCAACAAGAGGCTAAACAGGATCTGAAGCAAGGCCTTTAGAATCAGGGAGGGGAAAAGGAGGAGCTGACATATCTGTACTACCCTCCCGTCCCCAAGGGTAATCCGTGTGAGTTAATGCCTTTTTAAATAGTATGGACGCTGTATGGTTTTGTGTTGTGGATGATGACTGATCTCTTGTTCCATTTCCTTCCATATTGACCTTAACACTAGAGCAGCTCTCCTGGAGGGAATTATGTGGGGTCCCACAGAGAAGAGGATGACTCTTTGGAGTCATGTGTCTTCCTTCTCTCCTCTAAGGCTATGTCTACATTACCAGGTTATTTCAAAATAAGTTGAAATAATAACTCCCAAAATAACTATTTCAAAATAATCTTATTTCTCTTCACAAGCAGGAGTTAGAACATAAGAACATAAGAATGGCCATACTGGGTCAGACCAAAGGTCCATCGAGCCCAGCATCCCATCTGCCGACGGTGGCCAATGCCAGGTGCCCCAGAGAAGGAGAACAGAAGACAATGATCAAGTGATTTATCTCCTGCCATCCATCTCCTGCCCTTGTTATGAAGGCTAGGGCACCATACTTTATCCCTGGCTAATAGCCATTTATGGACCTAACCTGCAAAAATTTATCAAGCTCTTTTTTAAACCCTAATAGAGTCCTGGCCTTCACAGCCTCCTCGGGCAAGGAGTTCCACAGGTTGACTGTGCGCTGTGTGAAGAAAAATTTCCTTTTATTAGTTATGAACCTACTACCCATCAATTTCATTTGGTGTCCCCTAGTTCTTGTATTATGGGAAAAGGTAAATAATTTTTCTATAATCACTTTCTCCACACCATTCATGATTTTATATACCTCTATCATATTGCCCCTCAATCGCCTTTTTTCCAAACTGAAAAGTCCCAGTCTCTCTAGCCTCTCCCCATATGGGACCCTTTCCAAGCCCCTAATCATCTTAGTCGCCCTTTTCTGAACCTTTTCTAATGCCAATATATCTTTTTTGAGGTGAGGAGACCACATCTGCACGCAGTACTCGAGATGTGGGCGTACCATAGTTTTATATAGGGGAAGTATGATATCTTTTGTCTTATTATCTATCCCTTTTTTAATAATTCCTAACATCCTATTTGCCTTACTAACTGCCGCTGCACATTTAAAAAGTTATTATTTCAAAATAAGCCCATTATTTCAAAATAACAGGCTTGGTAGTATGGACGTTCGCCTTGTTATTTTGAAATAAGGGGAGTTATTTCAAAATAACTCCCCAGTGTACACGTCCCTAAGAGAGATCAATTGTATCTCAATTCTCTCTGTTCATAGTCTGGGCTAGAATTAATTACACTCTCTATTTTAGAGCCTGAACTAGGTCAACACCCAAATCTTAGGGTGATCTACCTACATCACTCAAGAGTACGGAAAAAAGGTGTGTTCTAGATGGCTCTTCAAAACAAATGATTTTTAGTAAGGTTGTTAAATTGCATTTAATCAGCTAATCGATAAGGGGGGAAACTGCAGAGCTGCAGTGGGAACCCAACTGTGACTCTGCCTCTTTAAAAGTAGTAAGAGCCTGGAGCCTCTTACTACATTTTAAAAGCAAAGGCGCAGCATCTGGGATGGGCGTGAGCTGGGAAAGCTGAGTCCCGTCTTGCATCCTGCCCCCCACTGTGCCTCTGCCTCCTCTGTCCCTCCCCCCCACCCCGCCAGGGAGATGGTGCAGGGTGGAACTGGCTTTTAAGCCAGCTTCCCATCTCCCCCTGCACTGGCAACTGCTCCCTCCCCCCTCCTTGCTGGGGAAGAAGCAACTAGTCAAGTGATGACTCGAGTACCTATCCGATAAGCTGACTAGTCACTTACATCCCTAATTTTTGAAACACAGTATATTTAGGTAAACAACTCTTGAGGCAAATATAACCAGGCAAACTCAGCAATGAAAGAATCCTGCTATCCTGAAAGTGAAAACCATTTACTGTAGTGGGAAATGTAAAGTCAGCTGTAGTTGTTTCTGCCCAAATTGCTGTTCCCTTCCTGCCTTGCCTACATAAATGGAGAATGTATCCTGATGCTTTCTTACAGACCCTGCTTTGAGCAGATAAACATGTGACTTTCGAAAAGGCGAATTTGGAAACACTCCCTGTTTAGGCAATGCATCTTCCTCTCTAATGAGTGCCTGAGAAGATGAGCCTAAACAGGAAGACAGTGAAGACAATGATTAAATAACTTGAGAGGACATTACTCTTTCTTTCCGTGAAACAATTGTGGGTAAATTCTGGCCAGAATTGAAAATACTAAGCCAAACCAGTGTGCCAAAAATTCACACTCACCTATTCCATTGCCGATACTGAGTCCATAACTGCACTTATTGACTCAGAAGACGTATTCCGACTGCTCTCCTTTTCTCCTGTCTTAGCAAATGGTCCCTTGGCAGTGGAATCAATGTGATTCCCAGTATATATGAATGAAGGCAGAAGGGCCCAGGGTGCTTGCATGGGATATGTGGATGCTTGTATGCTTGCTTTTGTGGGTAGAAGCCAGCATGGAGAATATGGAGCGCTTTGTCAGCCATTTATTCTCTGCTCTCCTACTTATGTATTTGGATTGTTATCAAGCTGAGAACCCTGTCTGGAAACATCTGTACACATTTTTCTGCACTGATGGAACCCATTGGTGGTAGCAGTGGTGAAGGATTTAGCATAGAAAAGACATCACCAATAGCATCACTATGCTACCTGGGTTAGGTGACATTGTGCAAGCATCTGTCCCTAACTGCAGCCACCAGCATTGGTATAGAAACATGGTTATGAAATTACCCACTAATGATAGCACACCCTAACAGTTCGGCTCCCTTTTTCATATAACTACAACTTACATATGAACTTTATATATGCCACAACTAGGAACAATTCAATGAAGCGACTACTGAACTCACATTCTGTATACTCCAGTGGGCTCAGCTAGCTATTTAATACTAGCCCAATTCTTGTTCCGAACACACTGAATATGTGGGTAGGAAATACAGATGTAAATCCTCTGCATTCTCCATTCTCAAATCCAGACTGCCTCATTCAATACAGAAAAATATACCTGAGCACCAGTGCAGCAGCAGCAAGATAACAATCTGCTTCACAAGTGAGCACTTTTTTTCCAGGCTATATTTGGTAGCACTAGAGTACCACTGAACTAAGCTGAAGCTGTTTGGCCATTTATTGTGTTCATAGTGAGCAAACACTTTTTGCATCTCTAATGCACATACATCTGACACATAAAATACAGCTCTCTTAGAGAAAATATTTTCCTCTTCTAAAAGATTACTTGATTTAAAAGCAAGAATGAAAGAAAACCCTATTTTGATCACCTAACAAACACACTTGTTCTCCTTACGTTGCATGCACATGAATATTTAGATCAGGAAATGTGCACACTATTGGATTTTGAGAGTTACCTTGGTAAAGCCTTTTTCTTTCTTTGGTAACTAGTGTAAGAGCCAGTGTAAGAAACTACGGACACAAGCTCATCAGTCAACATACTAAAGCTCTTGCATGAAACAAATTCAAAAGACCTTAGTGTTCCACTCTGAATACAATATAGGCCCAATCCTGCATGCCTTCTCTTGTAAGCATAACTCTTAGTAATTTTAGAGGGAGTCATGCAAGGCAAGCATGAGAAATCCGTCACAGGTAAGGAAAATATATCATATTAAGTAGAAGTATAAACAAAAATGTTTCATTCTACACAGTTTTTAATTTCCACCTGTCCTCGAAACATGATTTAAAAAAAACAAAAACAACCAACCAACCACACAGTGACTGGATTTTACTGGCATTGACCCCACAAGGCAGTGGCCATTTTAAGGCTCTAGGATTGAGTTTAGGAAATTGAATTTGGACTGTCTGAATGTTGGCACCATAAAAACATCTCTCATTACAAGGTACAATTCCGGATTGATTTCAGTGCATCCCATCAACTCGGGGGATGCCATTTTAAAAGTTCTAAATGACATGTAAGTAATATACCTCAATTTGTGCAGCTGAACTCTCCTGTGGGTACATCTATCCTGGTGTGACAGTGGCTAGTATATGCATGCCTGTGCTGCTTTAGGTAACACGTCTGAAAACAGCAGTAAAGATGCAGCACGGCAGGCTTCAATGTGGGCTATTCAAGCCTGCCTGGAGCCCAGGGTACAATACTCACATCCATAGCCCACAACAGGGTCTATGCCACTTCATCACAGCTTTAGCAATGCCCGTTAGATTCAAGCTACCCATCACACCTCCAATTACAGTGTAGACTTATCCATAGGGGTTGAAATTCACCTTGTGCAGAGGGCCAGAGTAAGTGCCACCTAGATAAAGGCTAGTCACCTGGGACTGATGGCACAGTGTGGGCCTTAGCATGGACACCCACAATAAATTGAAAAGAAATCCCCAAAGGTAAATCTCCTAAATGTTGGTTTTAGACTAAATTACTGCGTATACGTGTTTTACAGTATATGAATACTTATCACTTCCACACACTTCCAAAATAGAATTTTTAATGTGGTAAGAACTTTAATTTTTTAATTTTCTCCTATTCAGCTGCGGAATTTAAGAATCTACATTAATAAAAATACATCCTCTGGGTCCAGTAAATACCTTATGTATTCTAGTTCCTGCACTTAATAGGTTAATTGTAGCATTTCTGAATGGATCACTATTTTGTGCTTGCCAACAGGGGGGAAAGGCCTTTGTGTCCATAGAACTTTCAGTGCTAGTTTCATTAAGTACCATTTGACTTCTGCAGTACAGAACAGTGCTTCTGAACTGAAGGGTTGTGACCCCTCCCCCAGGGTTACAAACAAATCAGGAGAGGTGTTTGCTGGGCATTGAACATTTTATCACAATTTTAAGCAAAGAAAAATCTCACTTCCCTTGTGTCCTTAACCCTTCAAGGTCAAGTACTCAGTCATCCACTGAAAACAGACACAAATTCTTTATATAGGGTTAGTTTTATTCTTATTTTCATAGTAAATGTGAGGATGTTGCAGTTTTTAAAACTTCAGATGAGGCAACGCCAACCCCCAAATATGAAAAATACATACATAGAAACATCCCTCCATCTTAAGACTCACATCTTATATATGTTTAATATGTTTCAGATATGAGCCTGAACTGGGAAAGGGAATCTGAACCCCCTGGAATATGTGGAACTTCAGATCATATCCACACTTCTTATCAATGAAGGATATAAGTTGTATAGCTAGTAAACACTACATGCCAGATGTTAGTCACTTCACTCAAGGTACTACAGGATAGGTGCAAGATAGAATCCAACAGAATGACAAATCATTATTAGTCTTATTTTGAGTTTACTTCAGTGGAAATTTTCCTGATTAAGCATTGAATAAAAAACGAGTAAGGGATATTTGTCTGGTTATATTAAAATACGTTAAAATTAAAGAATAAATATGACTAAAACTCAGTGCCATAGGTAGGCATTTTAATTTACAGGGCAAGTAAATATATTTGAGCCCCCAACCATTGTTCCCCACCCGCACAGTTTTGAAACCCAGGCAGCTGCCCCACTCACTCTGGCCTGGTAACACTATTCATGTACACTTAAGCTATCTTCTTTTCCACATTAAGTTGTCTTGTGTTATTTCACATACAAGTATATTTTAAGGGCTGTCAACATGTTTATTTCATGCATGCAGTACATATCACAGTTGAAATATACAGAGGTTCCAATAAAAGAACAACCTCCAGTCAATTCCCATATGAACCTGCCCGGGGATTGAGGTCAGCTGGGGAGGCTCTGCTCACTGTTCTCCCACTTATGGAGATAAGATTAACATATACGCGGAACAGGGCCTTCTCAGCTTTTGCTCCTCGGCTGAGAAAGTCTTTTCCTTGAGATATTCGTTTGTTTCAGCATCATGCTAAAGCCGCCCTTTTTACTTGTGCTTTGATTGGAGTTTGAGTCTGTATGTGTGTGTTCCTCCTCTCAAGACGTTTTTAGCAGATTTTATGTCCCTCTGGGATCTCGTATTTTTAATTTTTTTTTTATATATTTGTATTGTGTTTTAAAAAAATTTGTAAGCCACCTTGAATATTTTAAATAGAAAGGAGGAGTAAAAATATTTTAAATAAATAAATAAATTCCTTAGCCAAAACTTGGACTAAGTGATTTACTTTTAATAATGAAAGCACCACAGCTCTAAGACTAATGATGATTAATGTTTCATCAACAAATGTGTTATATTCCTGTCTGATATATGTTCTGGTGCTACTAGTCTGTGTTTTCCTTTGTGATATAACATTCACGTTGATAGCTCATTTTAGCCCAAATCAGGGCTTGAAGATCCTTTGCTGAATATCAAGGAAATAAGGTTTAGCAGCAGCAGTGAAATTTAAATTTGACTTGTCTGCTCTATTCAATTACTTATCTAGGCTATGAGAGCATTAATTCAGTAATTAAACTCTAAGTGTGTCAACCCTCATTTTTCATTTACTATATAACTTAATATTCAAGTAATAGAGAGGGAGGCTTATAATTTACACAGATGATGTTCAGTGTTTTATGGTGTTTGAGACTAGAAACATTACCAGAAACATAGAGGAGTTCTACAGAGTAATGATCTTACTAGTGCTATTCAAACACGAGTAAAATGGATGAATCATACATAAAGTAGTGTAATAGGAAACAAACATTCTTAGGTGGGTGAATGTACTTTGTGAGCATATTTGTTTTCAAGATGAATACTATACGAAGAACAGCATGACTGAGGAGACTGTTAAATGAATTTTGGAGTTTTTCATATTTAGGTCAGAGGGACAAATCAGAATAGGAACTAGATTCAGACTGTAATTACACCATTGTAAATCTGCAATCACTAATTCTAGTGATTATATGCTTATCCCCTTTATAAGAAACTTGTTCACTTAGATTTTTCTTTAGGGCAGATACCGTGACTAATCTCATGTTTTGTTTGGAAAGCAGTTACCATGCTCTGGGGAGAACATAAGAATGGCCCTACTGGGTCAGACCAAAGGTCCATCTAGCCCAGTATCCTGGCTTCTGACAGTGGCCAATGCCAGGTGCCCCAGAGGAAATGAACAAAACAGGCAATCATCAAGTGATCCCTCCCCTGTTGCCCATTCCCAATTTCTGACAAACAGGGGCTAGAGACACCATTCCTGCCCATCCTGGCTAATAACTAATAGCTATTTATGGGAGCATTATCAGGCAGATGATACTTGATAATGAACATCTGAGTGAACAGGGCATCCTGTGCATCTGATTTTTAATGTCAACATGGAGCTGCACAATTAACCTACAGCTGCATAATGAAGCAACAATCCACAAATTAAACAAAATTAATTCAGATATCACACAGTAGATTTATGTTCTCTCAAAAATCTGGCTGGTACACATTTAGCACATTTTATAATGAAGCATTGATAATAATATTGTAGCTCTTCAATTCCCACTCCTGAAACAGAGAGAGAAATCTCTATATATGGCTTAGTAACAGCTATAAAAAGGCTGCTGTTTTAAGACAAATATTAGAGATGTACTTGAGTGGGAACAGAACATTCACCATCCCTATTTGTCCACTTTTACACAGCTGAGCTGATTACATTTTACTGCCCATTTAACAAAAAGATACTAAAACCAACAAATCTGCAGCTTTTCTGTAAATGTTGGATGTGCCGCCCCCCAGTTGCAGCCAGTACATCAGTTTTTCATTGCTGCTGTGCACTGACATTGATTTTATCAGATCCAAACATTTTTGAAAATTATTTTGGTGTGGGATCAGTGTTCCCTGGTAGCTGAGTGCTTGGGTGGTCACCCAGAAGAGATTCAAATGCCGCCCAGCTGTTTAGCAGAGTGCCTACATCCTCCCTTAGCTAGCAGCATACATTTCTATTGGTGTGGCACATCTGCACATACCTTGGTGCATATAACAAAATTTATTCTGCACATAGATTGGAAAAAATTAGAGAACATTGTGCAGGATCCCTGAAGTGAATGAATGGCAAGTAATATATTTTGGCCCTAATTTTAGAAGGTGCTGTGTTTTCTTAATTCCCATTGACTTCAGTATCATGGGAGGTATTCTGAAACTGGCTCCCTAAAATATTATGATTTATACAGTTCTTATAGAGATGAAGTATTAATATACAGCTGAAAATTGCTAAAACACCTGAATTTCATTCCAATTATATACATGTAATTGCCAATAACATGGTCACTGCTGAGGCAATTAGATTTTGAGTACCTCACCCAAATCTTAAGGTCTTTGTTATTCAAAGAAGAAAACAAGTTTTAAAAAGAAATTTCATTTTCACAGAACAAATCATTATTTGAAGCTTGATTATTTGACCTGTAGCTTGGGATATGTCACAACATATCATGTCAATCATATCTGTCAAGTTCCTTGACACAAAACACTGCATTGGCCCTAGTATAGTAAACTTCAGCAAAGCATAATTTCCAGATACCAAGCTTTTAAAAATCCCTGCGTGTTGCACAAAAGACTGTCAGAAGCACTTGTTTGTTATATTGTACATAATTTCTGAGTATTCTTTAAGGATTAGATTTAGGTTTTTAGACCTTTCTTTTAGCTAAACAACATTCATAACAATAGAATGAGAAGCGAAGAACATTTGAAATGTTCACGTCTACTGTTCACAGTTGTCCAGGGTCTGGGGTGGGCACTGACTTTCCTTTTCATGGTATTCTATCTAATAAAAATCAGGCTTTAAAATGTTTCTTGTATTGGTGGATCTAACACTCTGAAAAAGAATACATTGCTATTCATTTGATTAGCAACATCAACAATTTTCAAATGGCAGGTCTGTTCTGGATGCAAGGGCTGTAAACGTTACTCATGTGAGTAATCAGTTACTTTAAGGGAACTACCTGCTGACCTGATTCACCAAAGCACCTGTGCATGTGGTTATGTCCCATTAAAGTCAATGGAACTTAGAGACATGCTTATAATGTTAAGCACATGCTTCGCTGCTTTGCTGAATAGGAATGACTGCTGGCATGCTGCTTGAGTTCATCAGTATTGCCCATTTGAGTGAGATTTGCAAGATTGGGACTTTAGGTACTGAAAAAATATATTTTACAAGCTTCTCGTGATTTCTTGAAGATTTTACACTATTTGCATATTGTAAGATTTAATGCAAAGTGTAAACTGAGTGCCAAAGCATAGTAGTTAGCATTATAGGGAATAATTAAATGCAAACATGGAAATTAGGAGGAAACGGTTCAAAGCCTTAGGATATATGGTCAGGAATAATAAAAGATGCTTACTATCACAAACCTCATAAAAGAATCGCTCTCCTTCTTTCTTCTGCTCAGTGGATTGCAAGTCAAAGGCATTGGACAAAGACATGACACATTACAGACAAAGCACAAGGCACATTTTCTACAGAATTTTGAAAACAAAACAGATGGGTATAAAACAAAATATATTCCAGTACAAACATTAAAATCAAGCTGGCACTATAGAATGCAACATAAAACATCTAATATTAGTTGAACTTTACAGATCATTAGCATGTTTCTATGAAAATGCATTACTTGTTTCCCCAGACATTCCCAGTGCATTAAATAGATCTCACATGACATTGCTTTTAAATAAGATCTTATATTTTTTCAGACTCTGTAAGATGTCTTATTTTTACATTTTGATTTTCTTGGCAAGCAGAAGCAAAGGCTATGGAGAGGTTGTGAACATACCGCTAATGATCTCTAAGTAACTGCACAGTGAACGCAGGGAATTAAAACCGCCTACCTCTTTTCCTCCCATAGATTCAAACATTTTCTCAAGCTGCACTCGCAACTGCTGGATATTGTTCATCAAGATACAGGGCTATAAATAAAGTACAGCATGTGTTATATGAACATTCAAATACAAACCAACAGAAACACAACAGCTGAGAATGGCAACAAGGAAGAAACTTTATAAGGTGATCCAAGAGTGTAATATCTATTTTTTTTTTCTGGAAATCAATCTGGTAAGTGTACATACTACCGTGAAGTTAACCTTTGAAATCTTAGCATGTGAGTAAATCAGGCAATTCCATAACAATCTCTAAATGATTCCATAGATGAACAATTTTGCATTACTTTAAGAGCGCTTTAATAATAATCTAGGCAATATTAGTCACATAAAGATGCATTTGTATTTTATTTTTAAAATACTACTGTTCAGACTTTTCACTTAAGCCACAGTCTTTCAAATGGTATGCCAAATAACAAGGGAATCACACTGCAAAAGACAGCAATTGTCAGAAATAGATTTGAAATTAAGCAGATTATTTTGTAATTATGCAAAAAAGATACCACTACTGGGGCTCCGTATGTGTGGCTTTATATACTACCTTGTAATGTAAAAAACAATCATGATAATAGAATTCTGTTTTGGCAGGATTACTGTGCCAGTGCCTCTGCACACTGCATTCAAACCTTCATGAAACAAATTTCTATAATGCAACAATTCTCAAACCTCACAAGAGTACGATGGGCATTGAAGTGATAACAGCAATCTATATACATTTAAAAACCCTTTTAGTTGGTGATGCAGCTCACTGTTGGCTGAAGCATGGTTTGAGTAGACTTTAGTGTTCAGAAGAGCATTTAAATAATTAAGCATCCTACTCCGTAAAATCTAAGGGAACTCAGGGTCAGAAAGAAAAAGGAAACTGGAGGGGAAAAAAAAGAAGATTCTTATCTAGCAAACCCTTTCATCACTCATCCTAAACTCTAGCACACTGTCCTGAGTGTGCTCTTCTTCCCCTCAACAAGTGACCTGAGCTCATGTAACTATTTAACCAATTTCCCCATTGCTGCCCACAAGAAGCTCCCTTATGTCCTGCTCCTTTCTCTATCTAATATGAGTGCTGTCTCCTTAAGGATTGGGTAGGAAAGTTCATGAAAGAGGGCACTCAGCACCAGTGAATTGGGGCATCTTGATTTACATTTCAGACAAAAACACCCACCCACCCCCAACTAGTTCCCCTAGAAAAAAGCCAGCAAATCCTTGAATAAAGCCATTTTCTATCATGAATCATGTTTATTATGACTAACCAAGAACATAGCCGCATTGTTTTAGGCAGTGCACACACTAATAGACTCTGTCATATCTTAAGGTTAGGATAATACTGTGGTTGATGTTTCCATAAAAAATTAAGCAAAACAACAGTATTTAAAAGGCTGATGACATTTCCTGTGAAACATTAACATTAGAAACAAATTTGCTTATATATATCCTAGTTCTGTGGTTTTTCCAACTGGCACCCATGGATGGCTTTTATCCAGGGAGCCATATCTGTTGCAATAGGGAAGCATGCCCCATCAAAACAGCAGGTCACTAACTCCGTCATACAAGAACTGCCAGTTACTTGTGCATCAGGCTTCAAAAGAGCACCACTGATCATATGGCTGAATGGAAGCTAAAATTTGTTAGTGAACCTTTCGTCATTGCGTGCCCGTTGCTAAATATTCAACCATGACCAAATCTGCAGATTGCACTGAAATTCAGGAGAGTTGTTGTTGATGTAGCAAACTGGAGAACTGAACCCAAATACAAAATAAGCCATCTGAGCCCTTCTATAACAACTAGAATTGGAAGTTAGGAAAGGATTAAAAGCGATGAGTATATGAAAAAAGGGTTATGGACCGAGAGGAGGGCAGTTAATAATAAGTATATATAGAAAAAGATAAATACACAACTAAATAATATAAAAATATACCTAGTAGTATATGTGAATTATATATACAAGATCTGCACTTTCTATGTATCATTGTATAGCAATAGTGTGCATGTACATAATCAAATTTTTAAAATAATGAAAAGAATATTTGATATTGGATGAGAATACTACGAAGTCAATGGGTCTGCAGGGTTAAAAAAAATAGAGAAATAATAGTTTGTCTTACTGCTTGTTCCTGTTTCTTTTTCAGACTATTACTGTGGAACTCCCATTCCACAGGCCTTCAATGGGGACTATTCATAGTAATAAACACTATGGCTATCAATAAGCATTTGCAGGTTCATGTCACTTGATTGTTCACTTTGGGAAAGGACCTGTCATATTGTATGGATGTAAGACATCTAGAGTTTTCAGGGTGCTATAAATACACGGCCACCAAGCTCTAAAGCTGCTGCAGGGCAGGTTCCGGGCTGAGCAGTTGCCCACATCAGAGTCTCTCTTTTTTAAGAGGATATTGAGAGCCACTGGTCATCCTAGTATGTCATTTCTGACATTCTCTCCACGAAAAAGCATACTTGTTTCCTACCACTTAGTTGTATCATTACTGATAGTTTTGGAAACAATCTGTGACATCAAAAACAGGTGATTATGATTTCTGATGAGCAATAAGCAGTTGAAGCAGGTGTATTTCTTCTAAACCAGTGTTTCTCAACCAGTGGTATGAGTACCCTTAGGGATACTTGAGAGAAGTCTGGGGGGGTACATCAACACAACTGTAATTTGGAGAGAACTTAATTTTTGTTTTAAATTTTATAGTGCTTTATTATTTTTGTACTTTTTACGCCCAAAAATTTCATCGCCCGCCCGGCTACGATTAAGTTATTTAAACAAATGTATTGAAATGGTAGCAAAAATGTGTGTGTGTCTGAAAACTGTAGGTACTGGGGGTACTTATAATTTTTTTTTTAAAGGAGGTACTTTATAAAAAAGGTTGGGAAACACTGTTCTAAACAAATGCCAATGCTCCTGGCAATACAGGAAAAGAGAAGCTAAGTACAAAAACAAGTATCAGGTGAATTGTTCCTAAGGAGACAGGTTGAAAGTTTCCTCTCAGATCATTAAGGGCCCGATTCTGCACCTGCTATTTCACTGGTGACATTTGCACTGACTTCAGTGGGAGTAGATCTGTGGTTCATAAAAGTTCCCAGCTTATTGTATGTGTTGAACCTTAAGAGTTCGATTTAAGGGAAATTTAGAGGAGGCAGATACAATACACAAAACTGAATAGCATACACAATGCATAACTCTGAAATATGTTCATAAACAGTGACTGGCTGTGGGAAAATAATATACATTTAATAAAGAGATATACACTACAGAAAATGTACTGCTTAGTCTGTCTTTTATTTGAAAAGTCTGCCTGTCAATTTTATTGAATGGAATTAATAAAATGGAACTAAAATACATTTGATAACTTTGCTCTTGGCTACAATAATAAAACAGTGTTTATTTAAATCTCTTTTATCAAATGAAAGACAGAAGATGGCATTTTGGTATAACTTGAGATCACTAGATCAAATGAAATCTCAGAAATATGAATTTCCAATAACTTATTTTTATTTAGAAATCATCTATCTTTCTACAAAGTCATTTGTTGTAATCCTTTATATGTCTGTTACAAAGCCATAATGAGATTAATTTTATCCAAAGCCTTAGCAAAGATTAGCATTCCAGGATGGCTTCAGAAATCAGTCACTTCAACAATTAAAAAAAATCCCATTGGATAGACTAAGCGGCAGCAGAAACAGATTTTGATGACCTAACAAGGTATCAGAGTCCATTCATTTCAGAAACAGTTAATTTGATTTAATGCTAGGATTAATTTGAAATGAACTGTACATTCAGTACTACAAATTTTAATTCATGTGCACACTACATGTAAAATGCAAGTGCCTATATGGCAACATATCAGACCAAACTTATAGATAAACACCCATCTGAAGCAGGTGGGCTAGATGACTGACATAGCTACTGGGGGGAAAAAAAGGATGTGTTCACTCCCACATCATGGGAGATACTCTGTCCCCAGGTCTTTTCAGCTCACTAGCTCCTCTGGGAGTTGGGGGAAATTTGAGTAAAGACATACAACCATGTGCAGATCTATATCTACATTGACTGAACCATTAAAGTGCCCTGCTGGGCAAACTTATGACAACATCACACTACAGGCTGAACCTCTCTAGTCCGGAATCGTCGGGACCAGACCGGTTCTGAACGAGAGAATTTTCTGGACGATGGGAGGTCAATGTTGTCTAGCAGCATTACCAATACTTCCACTGCTTACTGTACTGTTAAAAGACATTTAGGGGTAAAACTTAAACAACAAATAGCCTGGTAGCACTTTAAAGACTAAAAAAACATGTAGGTGGTATCATTTTTCCACTCCATATGGCTGAATGCAGTGCCTTGCATGTTCAAAAGTTTCAGAGGGGTAGCTGAGTTAGTCTGTAATGGGAAAAACTTAAAAACAACAAATAGTCTGGTAGCACTGTTTTAGGGGTAAATTAGAGCTAAATAACAGCACAGAACACCAAGAGCTAGGACTGGTGGCTGTAAACAAATTTTTGGGGACTGTGGGAAACTTGGCCACACCCATGGAAAGTGGACAGCCGGCTAACCAAAACCATTCTGGATAACAGATGTTTCTGGATGAGAGAGTTCTGGATTAGAGAGGTTCAGCCTGTAACTATGCTTCTTGGAATTATTACAGTAATGACTGCCAAGCCTAGCCTACTGCGTAGTGTCTTCTTTCTGATGTAAGCGAGAATTAAGTATTGACAGATGCAAAATATGTGGAAATCTCCTTCTCTATGTTCTTTTCACTATGTTTGCTGTAAGGGCTCCAAGGATGAAAATATTTCAAGTACAAGGAGAGTCTGAAATATGACAAATCCATATGAATAAAATTCATTCCCTTCTAAAAATATTTATATAAAACCACTATCTAAAGTTACAGATTTCTAAATTATCTCATTACTCACAGTTTCATAAATTGACATTATAAAATGTAATTGCACAGGAAGCAGAGAATACTTAAGTCTTTTCCTACCATATGGATCTCTGTGGTTTGGAAGAAAAAATAATATTTCAAATGTCTTCTGTGATGAAATCTATGACTGTTGCTGTTTAGCTATTAGAAACAAGGTGGGAGAGGTAGCATCTTTTATTGGATCACTTCTGTTAGTGAGAGACAAGCTTTCAAGCTTTTACAAAGTTCTTCAGGTCTGAGAAATATACACAGCATACAGCTGTCTCACCATCATATTTCTGATTTCTTTTGTTGCACATGCTTGTGACCTTTGGATTGTGATAACATCAAGCTCTGGTGTTAACGAGGGCATATTATTTCCATTTTCTCATGTATTCTGTTCTAATAACACCAGTGTATTCCTCTGCCAGTTCTATGTGTGTGTAGAGGAGAGGGGGATAAATTTGTGCTCTAGTTTAATTTTCAACTTTTATAAATCTATAAAAGTTCTGAACTTCTGGGTTTTTGAATAACTGCAGGATGCCAAGAATCTCTTCTAAGGTGCTAAACACCCCAGAGTTGTCTAGACTCCAGTGGGAGTTGAAGTGCAAATAACCTCACAGAATGCACACCCCATTTAGGAACTGTTTGTGGGGACCAGCAATGGCTGGGACAGTCCTTCAGCACTTTGGGTGGAGTTTCCTGTGTTCTGAGTTTCATGAGGGTGCTCCCTGTTTGATCTTCACCAGTCCTTTGCAGTGCCACATAGGACAATTTGGATGCGGTGGGCAGTGGCTAATGACTTTATTCCCTCTCTGGAAGTGACTGGAAAAGGGTTATTTGCGGCAGGACTTTCTGGGCTTTGAGCATCATTTTGTTGAGCTGTCTCTTTCCCGCCGCAGTGCTTCCTGCACATCTTGATTTGTTATTTCTATGACCGGGCCTTCTCTCACTCTGAATTTCAGTTGATCACCTTGCAGGGGTGGAGAAGGGGTTCTATGGGACTATAGACTAGCCCTTCAGTCTGTGATTTTCTACCTTCCAAGAACACAAGCAAGGCCAAGTGTTCTGGGGATGGAGAAACACTGCCCCTTTACAGCTATGTATTGATCCCAAAATTGCAGATGACCAAGGAACCTAGGTGTTGATTTTTGGTTTTGCCATTGGGTGCCCCATCCTGGCTCCACCCCTCTCCTAGACCCCGCTCCTCAATGCACCTTTTTGTGCCACCTCCCCCCTAGATAACCCTGGCAAACTACGTCTGACTCATAGGCCACCTATTGCTCACCTCTGCTCTAAACCCCACCACTGAGTGCCTGCTGTTTGTTTCTCTCTGCCTTAAAAGCAACGGGTGTGTGTTGGGGGGCAGGGAAGTGGCCAGTTTGGGAGAGGCTATTTTCAGCATATTTATACACTTCTTTCATATTCTAGTTTCTGAATATGGGCCTAGTACCATTGGAATCACCCCTTCTGGATGTTTCCCCCCTACTGTGTCCCTTTTCCCATCTCTCTCTCTCTCTCTTTCTCTGCTCCCCACCTCCTCTGTCTAATACTCGCTCCCACCCACCACTCTCAAAGCATCTATTTTCTCCCAAGCCTACCCCTGCAGCCACCCCAGAAACTGCCCACCCTGACACACAGAGAGAAATTAAAATCAACTGCACAGCATAGAAATGGACTATTCACTCATCCTGATGTGACTCTTCAGCTTCTCCCAGTCCCCGGGGCTGCACACCCCCTCCTCCTCTGAAGCTTTTGCTGACTCCTTCACATACTCTGCAACTTGTGATAGGGGAGCATCTGGTGGGACCATGCCAAAGGTGGGGGGAGGGGATTGTTGAAATGCTTCCTGCACTGGCCTGCTACAGCCCAGCATCCTAAGTTGAAGCTTCTCCTGACTTGAAGCTTAGACCTTGGAGAAAGTGCTGGATGCAGTGGAAGGGGTGTGTGTGGGGGTGTATCCAGGGGAAGGTGTCATAGAGTCTTCCACTCACAACCCCCCAAGGGGAGTAGTCGGGTCCTAAGGGCTCTTGAAATTAGACCCACCCCCACATGTCCAGAAATTTCTCTCTAGGCCTAACCCCCTTGCCCTATAGGGCCTAACTCCAAAAGTCAATGTTCAACACCCCTCTTGCTGGGGCTGTGTGACCTAGCAGCCAGAGTCACTAATATGGCGGATGTAGGCCCCATAGGTTGGGGGATTGGGGCAGGGGGACCCAGGCCCTCCTTACTCACCAGGTCCCAACCAGAGCCCTGGTAGCAGTGGCACAGGCCTCTGCTCACTCAGGAATCCCATCGCAACAGGCTGAGCTCCTCAGGATACAATCTCTTACTCTGGGCTACTTCCTCCCATTCTCCACTGGATTCTCTCCAGGGTCCTTCCTCCAGATCCTCTATAGCACAGATGTCTCACTGGCTGGCTTCCAGGTCCAGTCTCTCTGGCAGTTCAACTGCAGGAGCTCTGGCAGTACCTCCTTCCTCCTCAGCAGGCTTTTACACCTGGGCTGCAGTGTGAGCATGCCCAGCAGGGCTGGAGGTTGGGGGGGCGGGGGGAGGCTCAGGGCTTCTTCAGCCAGGTGAGCCTGGTTAGGCTCAGCTTTCTCAGTGGGGGGGGGGGGGGAGAGGGGAGAGACAGGGGCTGGCACACCCTGTCACAGAAGGAAATTGATCCTCTCTGATGCAGGGAGGAGGTAGCATTGGAGACAGACTCTCATGGGGAGGAAAAGTCCCCCAAGCAGGCTTGATCTGGGAGGGAAAGAAGAGACTGCCGTGAGCTGGGGAAGCATTATTTTCCCAGGCATAAGAGCCAGGCATGGGATGGGAGAGAGCCTGAAGGGAAGATGTGCACCCCCCTTCTGTTCTCCCACACACAGGGGAAGGGATGGATTGGGAGCCCCGGGTCCCAGTCTGAATCAGGACCTTGGTCAGAACTGTGGGGAAGAGGATTGGGCGGGGGTTGGGAGCTCCTAAAGCCTGGAGGGTGAGGGTGTGGGCACAGGCAGGGTCTGGGCTGGTGGACGCAATAGGGGGTAGCTGCCTATGCGCTCCTGGGGCTGCAGTGAAGCTGAAAGTTCACTCATCAGACATAGGGCAAGCAATTTTTTCATAAAAGAGCCACATCTATTGTCCTCCCACCCTCTGGCCAGTGCACAGAGGGAGATTGCCACGAGTCCTGGGGGAGATACAAGTGTGCACTGAGAATGGCTGGTTTGGTCCTTGAGAAACCCCCTGAGGGCTGACCTCCCCCAAATAACCCTCCAGTGGCTAGCTGAGAAAGTGCTCACCTCATCTCCCCCCTCTGCAGCTAGTCCAGGGAAATGGCTGTGCCCAGGCTGCTTGTCCCCCTAACCCAGCTCCCTTTGCCCTGGAAATTAAAAGCACTCACACGTACATTTAGCAGCAGGTGGGAGCCTGGCTGGGAACTTCAGCAGCCCCATGCTGGGAAACAGGCCATTTGCGCCAAACAGCTGATTGGATGCAGCCAGCCAAAGGGCTGATGGGGGCTGCTGCACTTGCCAGATAACGGATTGGCAATTGACAACAGCTGATGCTAAGCACTCACTAATGTTTTTAGCACATCCATGGAGTCAATGTCTATGCACCAGGAACAATTAACATAATCCCATGCCGATGCATAAAGGGGTGACAGGATAAGGCCAGGTCCTGCATATGAGTTTGAGTTGGTTTAAACCTAAATATAGAGACATGAGGTACCTTTTGGGTTGCACCTTTGCCACTCAGATGAGGACAAAGTAGTAGAGTCACGGCACGTGCCAACTCCTGCTCTGGTACTCATTGGACAAGGCCAAGAAAGGCCTTTCCTGGTTGTTTTGGTCTTCATGGCACAGTAGTTACACCACACACTGTGCCAGTTTGCTTAGGGGTTTTCCTTGGTTAAGTCATTAATAATGTTGTGACTCCTATTTAACTTCACTGTGTGTCTCTCATTTACTGCTGTATCAGTCAGGCTTGCTATTCAAGAATTCTCTGCAGCCAGCAAGACAATACAATAGTTTTTACTACTGCATGGTCAGAGAGTAAATGGGGGGAGGGGCTAAGGATGTCAAATTACAGTAATTTCTGATCATTCCCTGGGATTTAGGAGAGAACAACATAAGTTTCTGTCATACACAAAGCCCACCTTTATTTAGTGCAAATCTACATCAGTGTAATCACTTCAAATCTAGGAAATCACCAGTTTCTTCCACATGCATAATATTTTTCCTTCTAATATTAATTTCTCTCCTACGCCATCGGTTATTACATGACAACGTAAGCGATCAAGGAAAACAGGATATACCCTGGGGAAAAAACTCTCCCTTTTCCCATTCATTTTCTTGCTGTAAAATGATATTTCCAATAATTATAATAAGATCTCTAAGTGTATATTTTAAAGACAGAAATAATAATATTTTTAAAATTTTACTTACCAAGCTTTCTTTATCGCAGTATGAACTGAAGTCATTTGAAATAATTGCAGCATACTGAAGAAGCACTTTGTTGATAGTCTGGGGGCAGAAGAAGAAAATGTTTAATTGAGATATCTAATCATGTGACAGTCTGAAGAATTGTAAGTAAAAATACAAAACAGTATTCAAGTGAAAATGGAGGTTTTTTTTCAAAGCAGATAACATTTGTAAATGATAGAAAAATATTCTGTATTAAATGTACAAAATTTTAGTTTTCCTTTGCTTAGAGGAAATCCCTTCACAATGGATAAGGTTTCTTTTTTAATGAATATAATTTTCTATAGAGGAAACACTTTGCATTTAGACATGCTGACACTGAAAAATAAGAACATTGAGTATTGTGAGACTTGTACTGAGCAGAATGCTAGAAATCTGAAAATCCTCTAGGATGACAAACTCCAGATTAAAATGTGAACTTAATCCTCAACATTCATGTTAATATGTATTTTGTTTACAGACTGAGAAAAGGTGTGATGAAAGCACAGATTTATGTGTAAATACAAACCACTGCATAGTTCCTGGCATGGTAATGGAATTCTAATGCTTGCAGGTAAGTGTGGTAATCCAAGCAGAGAGCTGGCCTAACAAAATGTGCAAGCTTATCAAATAGCAGATTAAGAAACCTAGAAAAAAGAGGTGTCTGATCCACTAACAGCTGTTCAAACTTGCCTTCAGATATGAGAGAGATAATTACTTTTGCCCTTTTTCTGAAGAGTGATATTTTACTTGCACACAGCACTAATTTCCAGATAGGTTTATTATAACTATAGTCAAGGCTCTTCAACCAACACTACTTTTCAAGTATATATACAGTGATCAACCTGTATTAGCAATATTACCTCTCCTTTCCTGTAGTTATTATTCTGGGAGTTAAGGGAAATACTGTAAATACTCAGGTGAGCTTAACTATGTAATGCAACTAGCAAGTCTCTAAGAGTGCGTCTACACTGCAGCATTATTTCGGAATAATGGCTGTTATTCCGAAATAACCATGTGAGAGTCTACACAGCAATTTTGTTATTTCAGAATAAATTTGAAATAACAGATAGCTTATTTTGACTTCTATAAACCTCATTCCATGAGGAATAATGCCTCTTCCGAAATTTCTATTTCAAAATAGCTGTAGTGTGGATGCTCCACTGCTGCTACTTTGAAATGGCTCCTCCCTAGGGCCATTCAAAGTAATTACTTCCTAGTGCTTCCTGAGGTTCTAAGTCGAGGTAGTGCATCCACATTAAGGGAGCCTGCCTTGGTCTAATTTCGAGGCTTCCCTGTAGTGTAGACACGCTATTTTGAAATAAACTATTTTGGAGTATTTCTTCTGGAATAGCTTATTCCTAAATAAAAGTGTAGTGTAGATGTACCCTAAGGGTGAACCCTGTAAACTGAGCAGTTAATACCCACACAAGATTAGAACTTGACACACAAGGTCTCAGCAGCGGAGTCTAGTTTGTAAAAAAAAACCCATGTTTAATCTTTAAAAACAAGATTGTCTGAGTGCCACAGGATTACTCATTGTTTTTAAAGTTACAGATTAACACGGCTATCCCTCAGAGGCTATGTCTACACAGCAGCGTTATTCCGTTATTCCAAAATAACAAAGTCTGCATCTACACTACAAGCCATTATTTTGACATAATGTAGCTCAAGTTGCATACCTTATTTTGGCTTTAGCCCTGCTGTGTAGATGTGCCCTCAGATGTTTAATCTTTGGCACTCAGAAAAATAAACATGTTTATGGTCTAAAACTTGTGACTCAGACCATAAAACCTAGAAATAGTCCTATGTTAAACAAAAAATGGCAGGTGAATAGCATATGGCATAGTTTAATCGCTTATGGTATTTTAAAAATGTAACGATCAAAGTAATAATAATATCTTGCATATCAGTAGACTTCAAAGTGCTTCACAAAAGGAGACAACCATTATTACCCACATTTTACAGGTGGGGAAACTGAGGTAAGGAGAAATGACTTGCCCAATATCACCTACCAATGCAGAGGGTTTAGAATCTTGGAATAGCACCTACATCTCCTGAATTTGGATCCACTTCACTATCCTTTTTGCTGCCTGCCACCCCTTCTAAAGCAAAGCCCACAGCTGGAAAGCTCTGGGAAGGAAAGGGCCCTATGAATAGGACCTTACAAAATTAATGGTCCATTTTGGTCAATTTCATGGTCCTGGAATTTAAAAAATCATACATTTTATTATTTCAGCTATTTAAATCTGAAATGTCACGATGTTGTAATTGTAGGGGTCCTGATTAAAAAAGGAGATGTAGGAGGTTATTGTAGGAGTCTTTCTGTACTGCTACTCTTACCTCTGCTGCTGGTGATGGCTTTGCCTTCAGAGCTGGGCAGCTGGAGTGAAGTAGCTGCTGGCTGGAAACCCAGCTCTGAAGGCAGAGCCAATGGCCAGAGCTGCTTAGAAATAAGGTGGCATGGTACAGTACTGCCACCCTGCTTCTGTGGCAGAGTGCTGCCTTCAGAGCTGGGCACCTGGCCAACAGCTGCTGCTCCCTCGCTGCCCAACTCTGAAGGCAGCACAGAAGTAAGGTGACAATACTGTGACCGCACCCCCCCCCCAAAAACCCATTGTGACCTCCCTGCAACTGCCTTTTGGGGCAGAACCTCCAATTTGAGAAACACTGGTCTCCCCTGTGAAATCTATATAGTATAGGGTAAACACACACAAAAGTCCAGATTATTTCGCATGAGGAGACCAGATTTCACAGTCTGTGACACTTTTTTTATGGCCATGAATTTGGTAGAGCCCTACCTATGAGGATTTTCTCATTGAGTTCTTCCCCCATTGTGCTCTACCAAATTGGTCATAGGGCCTGCTCCTGAGCCTTGTGGATCTTGAGGGATAAGTTGGAAATGAGGGTCTTTGTCATAGCACTGGCTCTAGCCCCTGATGGCCCTTCCTTTAGCAAGTACAGAAGGTCATATCCTCTTCTGTGCTAAGCAGATGATTGACACTCTTGGGATGGGATAAAGTGGCTCTCCCCAAACCTGAGGCTCTGGCTTTGGCTCTCCTGTCCTGACATATTCCTAGCATGCGTTTCCCATTCCTGACATTCACCTTACATCAGAGGTGAAGGAAGTAAATAGTATAAAGTCAGCTCTGCCTGCTTTACCCCAGCTGAGAACATCCCCTGTCTGGGGAGTCTTTAGAAGCTGGTTCCTTTAAGTTGCTTTGAAGATGCAAAAAGGTCTTAGAGGGGGCCAGGAGCTGGTTGGAAATGTTGGAAGAATACTGTATAATTGGAAATATTGTACAATAGAGTAGGATAAGAAAGCCTGCCTGATAGACCTTAAAAAGGCTGTATTTATCAGTGATGAAATCTAAAAATGGAGAAAGAGAGGGCAGCACATGAGATCCTGCAGAGATCAGCACTGCTCACTGTCTTCTTAGCAATCCAGAGGAAATGGAAAATCACTGATTTTAAGTGACATCAGAGAATGAGAGTCATACTTGGTCTTCAAGAAAAACTCATCACTTCTCCAAGCTTCCAAAACAACTTAGGAGTGCAAACTATCCATCAGCAGGACCAATATGTGGATGAGGTGGCAGAGCAAGAAACAAACCAGAGCTGGAGAGGCTTCAACTGACAGCATTTTGGTGCCAAAATTATGTAGAAGTAAGGCCCTATATTTCTTCCAGCCATCCCACAGACCTGACACATCACTATGATTCATTGAGGGATTGCTCTGAAATTTAAGTAGTGATTCAATGATTAACAAGAACAACAAAGAAGCTTTATGCAGTTTTATAGGAGATGAGAGTTTCTCAAAATGGATGATGAGTTTAGAAAAGATCATCTCATCTGAAGAAATGCGTTTTGCCCACAAAAGCTCATGCTACTGTGTATATATATCTCTAAGGTGTCAGAGGACTACCTGTTGTTTTTTTTAAATAACTGGTAATTTCCCAAGAACAAACATGAAACAACTTGCCTAAGGATCCCGGTCTGCAACATGGACTACAGGTTCTAAATAACATTAGAATGTTTTTAAGCACAATGATAGCAGAATGTCACTTTCTCTGAAACTTGGTCAAGATGCATTGATTTTAATTTACCTTTGCAAATCTTCTCATTAAATGAGACAGTGCTTCGGGATTAGGGCACTCCAGTTTCCTGATAATCTCAAAGCTTTGATTGAGTTGTGTGAAGACATCTACCACAGAGCAAGAGAAAAGGGCATGATCTGATGTTTGCTGAAACTAGAGGAGAATGAAGAAAGGAGGGAACAAAAAAAACCAATTAAAATGAGTTAACATTTGCAAAGCCACCTTCTGACAATAAAACAGGATTCACTGATTTCCTATTACTTTAAATCCATCCTAGATCTAGAAAATGGAAATGTAAAAAAAAAAAAAAAAACCTGCATGCACTTAACAGGGTATAACACAGTGATTTGATGTATTCTTTTGTGCTCTTCTGGGAGCAGGGTGGAACTTTATAAACTACAGAAATGGTCCTATACTGGGATCTCAGGTGTAGAGATATAGACCTGTGTGGAATATGACTGGCTTCACAGAGTCTGTGCTACAGACCTGCACCTAAGGACCGGAACATAAATACTTAGTCTTCTATGGAGCT
Source organism: Pelochelys cantorii (assembly GCA_032595735.1). Taxonomy (NCBI): domain Eukaryota; kingdom Metazoa; phylum Chordata; order Testudines; family Trionychidae; genus Pelochelys; species Pelochelys cantorii. The sequence continues at coordinate 20,115,196 of CM064338.1, forward strand.
GTACCATAATTATCTGAATCTCTGCACAGACTATGTGGCATGAAATCCTGGCCCCACTCATGTCAATAGCAACATCCCAATTGTCTTCAATAGAGCCAGGATTTTACCCACGTTTTTTTGGGTAAAAAAAGACTTGCTAGGCCCTTGAGTAAGGTGGGGCTGAGAGGGGGGCAGCTCTGCACTCCAGGACGTGGCGGTGCCTCAGACAGAAATGACAGGGTTGGAGCTACCCTCCCTCGGCAGCCCTCAACACTGCTCAGAGTGCACCAATCCTCCCCTAAACAGCCCTAAGCGCTGCTCAGACCATGCTGAGCCTCCCCCAAGCAGTCCTCTGCGCTGCCTGGAGCACACCACCATGGCTCTGGCAGTGATTTGAAGGGCTCAGGGCTACAGCTGTTCCCTGGGCCCTGTTGAATCACTGGGCCCTAGGACAGTTGCCATCTTTATCCCTCCCTGTCAGTGGGCCTGGATAGAAGTATGGCCTTATGTCTTCTGCAGCTTATGAGATCTGAATGTAATAACTGTACGTACTTCCCCTGCTAACTAGAGAATGCTGTTACTCTATTAATTATAGCATTGCTGCAGTCATATTTTTATCCTTATACAACATTAATAAATATTTAACAATCAAGATCTTTTTCTATGAAAATGTTCATCCAGAAGGGTGATACTCTGAAAGTTCTGTATAAACCAACATAGAAATTATCAGAAGGAACCTCTAAAGACCTGCCATCTCACAGATGCATCACAGCAGCTGGTGGACAGTGCAAAGCAGCATTATGCACTTGTGTAGGGCAAGCAACCAGTAAATTCTATAATGGCAGCTGTAAGGGGCACTGAGGTAGGCAAAAACCATTGAGGGGTTGGAATCTGGCTGCAGGACTAGCATCAAAATACAAGCACTGACCAGTAATGACTCTGCATAATGTGTGATATCTAATAAGGACACAGTATAAGGTGTACCTATACAGTATGGCACTTTGTGATACCCAATCTTTCTCCTGCCTCATGCAATTTTTCATAAAAGGACTTACTCCATCTTTTTTGTCTCTTCCCAGTGCTCCATGAAGAAACTCCATTGAGACATCTTCATTTTCATCCAACCATTGAATGACAAAAGGCTCAAACCATCTAAAAAATACAACCATTGACGTTAACTATTCATTTTATTCCAGAATAGACACACAGTTGATCTCTTTTATGACATTAAGGCAGGCCCACTGACAGTAATTCCAGGCAGAGCAGTCAGTGAGTCCCCATGTGCACACAAGCATGCTGGGAATGCTCTTCCGGCATGGCCAGAAAGGGTTGCCAAATATCTAATCACCCAGAGCAAAGACTCTTGACCTGCCCTGTACCATGATCCTTCTCTGAGGGTGCATCCTGTCCTACCCCATCTCTGAGGCCACTTGCTCCATCCTCCCTCTGTCCGTTGCTTGCTTTCCTCCACGCTCACTCACTTTTACCAGGCTGAGGCAGGGAGTGCCAGGTGCAGGCTCTGGGAAGGAATCTGGGTGCAAAAGGTTGGTGCTTACCTCAGGTGGCCCCTGAAAGAAACCAGCACAGCCCTCTGGCAGCAGTTCCTTGTCAGGGAATCAGAGCGTCTCTGTGTGCCACTGCCCACAGGCACTGCCCCTGCAGCTCCCAGTGGATGCAGTTCCCAGCTAATGGGAGCTGTGGAGTTTGCACTCGGGAGGGTGGGGATGAGGTAGGGTATGGAGGCCTTCTCCTCAGGGTGTGCAGGGACATGCCAGCCACTTCTGGGAGTGGTGTGGAGCAAGGAAGGATAGGAACCTTGCCTCAGCCCTGCTCCCCTGCCATTGGCCCTTGGGCCCTTTTACATCGCCCAGGCCTCCAGGCAATTGTCCCTGTTGCTTCCCTTGTTGGAAGGCCTGCACTAAGACACTTTAATATCATGATTGTATACAATATCAAACATTTAGGTTCTGATCTGACTGAAATTGTCACCAAAATTTTTTGATTCATACATTATTGTGTGCGGTATGCTTTAGATTTGCATGTATATGCTCAGTTTTGGCAGGTGCAAAAATGTAATTCTGAAAGATGTAATTGTTTTGGCCAATTTTAATTATTAATTAGCATTCCTATTTGTTATGTAAATGCTTTCACATCATAGGCAAGTATTGTGCTAAAACACTAATTGCTTTAAGTGGGAGTTGGATGTGGATTTTGTGGAGGAAGGCTTGCCCCTTCGCAACAGTAAAATAAACACCAGTGGGTGGAGGTTTCGATGGCAAAGATAATGAGCCTGTGTTAGCTTTTCTAAGGAATCTCTATGGGGTTGAAGGAGCTTGGTCTATTTCCCCTCAGTCCCTACCCCAAGCAGGTAGGATCAGGGACAATGTGTGTGTGAGTTTCTATTGTCTGAGACTTAGAAAATGTCCTTTATAAAATAGATTCCATTTCTGGGGCGGGGGGACATTGTTTGTTTTTGTTTCTTGGCATACTTTTGAATTCTTACTAATAATGGGATGAGCTGGAGATAGTTTTACATTGATAAAATCTCAGGTAGAGTATGTTTTATTTGCAGCTTTGGATTTGTGGTCTATGAAAACCGATGACATATCCCAAACTTCTGAGGCAAGTTTTTGGAACTTTAAAAATTAGAAGACACAGAAATGTGAATGAAAGTCATGCATAGGATCAAAAACATTATTTAATTCCAGCAAAAGAGAAGAAAAGAGAATTAGTTCTATGGCATAAAAACTGTTATTGTCCTTATTGCCCATTACTGCTGTATCTTAATCCAGGTTTGGGCATGAAATGAATATAATGACATATAATTAATGTTGTCATACCCACCTTTTTGCCTTCCCCAGGGATCCTCTGACCTTAAGATTTTGCCATTTGTAAAGCCCTACCATTAAATGCAATTGTTGAATCAACACATTAATCTAAAATCATTAACAAAATGTTTAAATATCTGGTATTACTCTTTTTCAGTAATCAAGAATTAAGGATGAAATGTGTGTAGAGTATGGAGAAGAGTTATTTGTGTTGCTGAGCTTAAATGCACTCTGCTTTTAGTGTTATAAAGGATAAATATTTAAAGAAAATAAAACTTAACAAGCAGAGCAAAAACTCAGGGGACATTCTCCCCACTACTTACAGAGAGTACTCGGGCACTGCATCCTGGAAGGCGGGGAGTTCTCGTACATACTCATTATAAAACCATTTCACTTTGAAGTGCAAATTCATATAATCTGTGCTCTTGCATAACCTCTGCTTTTCATGTTCTGTTGAATAGAGAAAATAAAAAAATTGCATAAAGCTCTGATTGTAAATAGCATTCTTGTGTCTCAATTCAGTTTCTAATGTGACTAGTATTAGAGAGATGAATTATACAGTACTTGCTTCTAAGGGCAAGTGGTCTAATTTCTCAGAGGAACTCGGCACCCACACTTTCAATTGTGTGTTTTAAGCGCCCCTGGAAAATGTCATGCCACAAGTTAAGCAAAATGTTTTGAAGACCCCATCACTGAAATGATCTTCAGCTATTTGTGAAGTAAAGAGAATACTTTCAGAGTGGGTAGAATGCTGTAATGTCTTGCTGAAAAAGTGAATAATGAAAATTTTATTAAAAGACTGAGAAAATTCGAATAGCTTATATATCAAACTCTGTCCTTATTCTGATTCCTCTTAGACAGGCATGAAATGCATTGGAAAAGAAGAAAAATCAAAAAATAAAAATTTAACCATGAGTTAAACAAAGGAAAATAATAGCTAGCCATAACTATTGGAAACATCTGAAGAAGTGAATACTGTAGCTCTAAACAGGTTGCATTATAGTGTGTAGTAGTGAAAAGAAGACTCCTCTACAACTGTTAATATATTTGACTTTTTCTTCCTCTGTACCAACAAAAGAAGAGCCATTTTGAGAAAGTGTTTTTGCATTAAACTGATTTTTGAAATTTGATTCTTCTACCTTGCCTACAGATTCCTAACCAGGGATGTAAAGAAGGGAAGTTTTGCACAATATGCAGGACAGCTAGAAGATGTGTTTTTCCTGGTAGCAATTTTTGTCAGTATCTCGCGATTATGCAGAAATTATATTACAGTAGGGGAATGGAATAGGGAACTCTTTTTCTAAACACTGTGTTTGTTGCTTGTAAAATTCTATTTACCTACAGCAGATCAATAACGAGAAGCACAGGAAAAGTTGTGCCCTTCCATGGATTACATTATCCCTGGTCCCTGCAAGAAGGCTTTGCATATACCCATTTTCCATTTCTTTTAACCACATTCCAACTCTGTATTCAGGTTTTGGAATAAAGGGTATCTCTCTGCAGCTATTAAAAAATTTGAAATACCTAACCCACTTGTTTGAGGTAAAACAAAAAGATTTACTTAGATTTTGAGCTTTTTTATTTTAAAATGTATTTTTTAATAAATTGAAGGAATGTTTTAAATGATTAGGTGGAGACAGTTAAGTGAAAGGGATGCAAATCTATGAAATGTTTTGGTTCCCCTGAAACTTCATTTTTCACTGTAAAAGTTTTGTCTGAAAAATTTCACTTCCAACACTACAAATTGTCACTACTTGATGGTTGCGAAAACCGTTATTACCCTAACTTTAGAAATATGTAAAAACTTTAAGGCAATCAGACTTTAATAGCTATCCTGATGTGTGGTCCATGTAAACAATAAGGGAATGCAAGAAAAGATCTGGTGTGGGGGGAAGTAGAACTTTTTGTGGTGGATGAAGGAACCATGAAATGCATGCTGTCACCTCCCACACTGAGGCGGTAGAGCGAAGGATTGTGCCATTAAGCAGGAAGACAGTGAATGAATAATTAGCATATGGCATCTTTGAAAATTGTCAAACTGTTTCCATTCCAAGGAATGGGTAAAAGCTTATGATCAATACTGATACACTTCATGTATGGATGGCATGTAAAATACTGACAAGCTGTAACTATTAAAGGAAGGACAAGTTCCCTGTTTATGAATAAAAAATGTACAAATTTCCTTTAAAAATAAACTGTGCAATTGTATAATATCCAAAGTCAGTGCTAGCAGCGTGTTGACCCAAGCAAGCTAGCAAATCTCTGTTGACCCAAGCAAGCTAGCAAATCAGCTCAGTTTTCTGTCAATCGTATAGTAGAGAGATTCACCTGGAGATACTGTACAAACTATCTAGTTATCCAACCAGTTCCCAATCTTTGCTCTGCTTCTTTGCCACTGCAAAAATGTAGAAATCTTTAGAGTTTAATTATTAAAAGAAGCCAGAAAAAGCAGGAGAGAGGTTATTTTGTGTGTTACTTGTCTTATAATAATGTCTCTCCATACAATTACCCAGCCAACACTTTTTAAGATTAAAAAAACCCTAGAAAACTTTACATTAGATTAATTGCAAATCCTGATTCAAACACATCCTCTTAACTGTTGCTATGATTTCAACACTTATATTAACCCAACTGTGATCTGCAAAGTTCATTAGAACATAAATATTAGTTTCACACAGTCCAGTAGAGTTTAAATGATTCTTTAACATTTAATAGCCACTGCCAGATCTACTGCATATTTATTTTTGACAATTAATATTTAAAACTGCCATTCAATTTACAAAATAAAGCATTTAATTAGTTCCTCAAAATGCTGTGTAATCATTTTGTATACAATTTCATCTCTGGAATTTAAAGGAGTCAGATCTTCCGACTATGAATATTCTAGCACAAGGATAAAAATGCGTCATCAAAATTATGTCAACTAAAAACTAATCATGTAATTGAAGGAAAAAATACTATTTTCCATTAGCAAGGTACAGTGTATTCCTAAAAGGCTTATTTTTATATAAAGAACCAAATTCTGATATAGTGCGCAGGCATGGAGTTCTTCTCACTGACTTTAGTAATAGCTATAGTTTGTGGGCAAAACTGACCTAAAAATACTCACTTTTGCATTCATTAACTCATAATTTACTTTCCAGCAGTTCAATACACATCCATTCTTGAATACAAGATAGCCCTTTGGTAACAGGTTTGTGACCCTATTATCTGAGTTCTCACTGGAGAAGATGACAACACGGAGTAGTCAGGTTTGTTGTTTACTGTCCTATCTTAATAAAAAAACCTATTTGTGAAGAGAACTCACACTACCTTTTCTTTTATGTTCCCAAAGGTTCATGAAGAAACTTCACTCTTACATCTTGGGCAGGGGGCTGGACTTGATGACCTCCTAAGGTCTCTTCCAGCTCTATGATTCTATGATTCTATCTTTGTACCAAGAAAACAATTTGAAATGTACCTCAGCTTTTAAAAGGCATCAGTGCTCCATGAACACTGGAAAAGGAATCATAGAAATCACCAGGTGCCCGCCTCCCAATATGTTCAATCAAAGGAAAGAAAGTCTTCAGATTCAGCAGGACAGATGCTATTCAGATTGACTGTTTAAGTCCCAGAGATGCAACTGCCTCTCTTCCTCTTGAAATTACACCAAGAGATGGTCAAAGGTTCCATACTCACCAGTCTTTGTTGCTGTGATCAGATATAAAGAGAAATGGGTCTATGTCAAAAAGCCTGGACATGGATCCAAACATTTGTGTATGTTTAGATCCAGGCAGTTAATTGAGTCTACTATTGAGATGGGGCTGGCAGTAAAGTTTTAGTTTAGGGGCCAGATTTATAAAGGTGTTTAGGCATTTCAAATGCAAATAGGTACCTAACTTGCTTTGTGTATGCTACATAAGCAGCTAACTGCCATTGGAACCTATTTTCACCTAAATATCTCTGTAAATCTGGTCTTAAATCTAAACTTCATCAAACTTCAAGAGCTAGTCCCATTTGTCCATATACAAACAACAGACATCCCCCTAAGTGGAATATATGTTTCCATTTATTAAAATACATTAAAGCTACCTTGTGTCTTGAAAAATATGTAAAAATGTTATTAAACTTCATCTGTTCATAAAGGAATAACACTTCAAAAAATTCTTGCCCTGTGAAAATGAATGAATAAGATTCTAAAATATAATTAAAGTAGTTTCCTTTGCAAATTATTTGATTGAGTCCTATGCGTATAAAAGTGTCCACTGGACAAATTCAATTATAAACAGTTACAGCAAAAAGCTTAATTTTTCATCTCATTACTGTTTGCACTAGTGGTAACTTCTGTTAAGTAACCTAATTAAACCCTCTTCTATTAACTGTACTATAGCTTGATTGTCAGGTTCTAAGTTACCATACTAAAAGCAGGAAAAAAATGAAAAGACAGAAGAAGAGTTTAGCTATTTTACAAGTTAAGAGGGAACAAGCTGTTTGTTTTTATTTTAGCCTTAGAACCTTGGGCAGCTTTAACAAGAACCTTGTCAGATCAGGGCCATCCTTACCCATATGTAGAATATACAGCTGTGCTGGGCACCTGAAAATTTGGGGCACCACTGTTTTAATGTCCACCCGCCTGCCTCTTCCTATCCCTGTCTTGTAGCTCTGCCTCCCCCAGAGAGGATCTGGTTAACCTAAAAGTGAAAAAGCCTGCCAGAGGTATTAGCAGAACACTGAACCTGTGAAATTGCCATGCAAGTGGTAATGATGCTATTTAACAGGCATGTGCCAATCCCAGGTATGTACTGTCAATTTCTGAATTTACGGTGTTAGTTGACAGCAACTTACTTTAAAATTGACTCTAAAACTTTTTCATTAGTGTGTTGCTGAAAATTATAAAATCATATCTCAAAAAAATTGTGCCCTCCACGCCTCTGTCTCCCCTCCCCCTCCCCCCAATGGGCACGGTGGATCAGTTTAATAGTACTGCATAGGGCCCCGTAAATTCTAAGGACAGCTCTGCGTGAGATGTGTATGCCTTCTGTGTATGCCAGGGATGAACATTGCCCAAACGGAGACTACAAAAAGGTGGGTTATGGCCTTTATACTCCTTGCCAAATCTAATTACCAGGCCAGGCACACAGGAGAAGGCTATGCCATTCTTAAAGATGATGCAAAGAACACTCTACCTTGGGGCACCATGGAGTTTGGGGGTATATTTTGCATGATACTTCCCTGATTGTGGTGGACCACCATGGCAGTCTCTTGCAGACAGGGCTGTGTTTGTTTGGCACAGTGCAGTTCTTAGACTTGTAAACTATTCAAAGAAGAGAGCTATTCTCTTTACTGTAGACAAGGGATAGTTATAATAATTGATTATGATTTGGCAGTCCAGCTATTCAGAGAGACTTGTGTGCTCATCAACATTTGAATGTTTATAACAAATATGGGTGCTGATGTAAACCAACCCTCCCAGTCCAGTAGTCTAAACGCTACTAGAATGTTGCTGGAAACATCAGCAGCATTCGTAAAGGGTGTTTTCTTCACAGTGTCATCTATTCCGATCACAGCAGCTCTGGATGCCTGGGAAATAAACATCTATTCTTGTCTACCCTAATACTCCCAACACTTGTGAAGCTGTTCCATGGTTGTGCAATGGTGAGAAATTTTCCCCAAAGTGCTAGTGCAGACAGACCATTATGCTTTGTCTTTATTGTAATACACTGGATGATGGAGCTTCCTGTCAGTAAAGAGAGTTCTAATAGGCAAAACTGGTCCTCAGAATGTTATGGGTGCCGTAATCATTGACAAAGTTTCTACACTACGACAAAGTTTAAATCCTTATCAAAGATTCTACACAAAACGCATACTCTAGTCCCAGAGTACAGGAATACAGAAGCATTTCTGAATTTAACAGCAATGTTCTCATTAAAGCATTGCATACTCGGTAAGTTTGTAGTGATATTACAAACCTTGTGGATTCTTGATCTAGTGGTAGAAATAACTCCAGACAGTCTTTATAATACAGTGAAAGCTTTGTTATCCAGCACTCATGGAGAATGGGGGTGGCCGGTTAATTGAATGTGCCAAATAACAAAGCTCATTGCTCTGCCCCCACCTCCTACCGACAGATCCAGCTCTCAGCAGCTCAAGACAGAATAAGGGGGAAGGATGCACTTGCTGATGACATCAGCTGACAGTGTTGGCTGTCAGAAGCCACAATGGCCGGGTGGACAGGCAGGAGTCAGATGCTCATGCTTGAAGATGCGGTGGTATTGTCACTGGGGGCAATGCTTGTTAAAGTTTTCAGGTTAACAGAGTGCTGGATACCAAAGCTTTCACTGTACTGGTATATTTCGTTATTGAACTTCAGACCGAAAATACAATGGATTAGGAATGAATACAATAGATCATTCTTGAATAACTAAATATTTTTTCTATATTTTTACACAAGTCAGAAGATACATTGTGCACCAATCTCACAAGATATGACTTGCAGTTAAATTACATAAACAGACATATTGCCTAAATTCTATCACAAGTCCAAATATGAAGACACTCCCCAAGGCTTCCCAGCATAAGTATTTTATGTCAGTGTCCACAGTATATGCTATGATAAAAATGAGAGACTGAAAGCTAAAGGCCTACGAGACAGCCATAATGGAGACAGATGTCACAGTAATTGCACGGTATAATTCCTTCCAATACAGCTCAATCCTGCTCTGTAATACCCTCCCATATAGCACTGAGCCAGTTTTGAACTAAACCTGCCAATCGCAGGGTTGTTGTTTTATATTTGCAACCATGTCCACTTGGGATCACACTGGGAATGTCATGCTCATTTCATTTCTGAGTCAAGACAAATTGGGTCTCTTGCAGTGGAAGCCTAATGCTAGTCACCTTTTTGTTGTGGAAGTGCTACAAAATGCTCCGGGTGGTGCAATGGATCTGCTAAGCAATTTATTCATTCACTGACAGGCCTGTCCCAAGAGTTTGCAAGGCCCAAGGTGGCATGGTGTGGTTGGCTACACTGTGTGACTTTCAGCCTGGCCAGCGAGTGAGCAGCCGGGTGGGTGGGAGCTGGGCAGCATGGGGTCCTGAAGGCACGGAGCCCAAGGCAACCACCTTGCTCACCTTTCCTAAGGCTGGGCCTGTTCACTGAAATGTGTGAGGGTGACATACCCACTTCCCAGGAGAGCTAATGGCACATAATTCCCATGTTCCATGTATCACTGAGAAAAAATATTTGGGAATCAAGGTCTGTACACTACAGAAGCCAATAAATGTTCTTTCTGGATGTTTAACTACACACTCTGTATATGGTCTCAGAGGGACAGCTGTATTAGTTTGTAACTTTAAAAACACTGATTAGTCCTCTAAAATATATAGAGAATCATGAGCTTTCATTGGTAAAACCCACTTCATCAGATGTGTTTAGAATATTAATTATGTAGGACCAAAATTTTCAATCTTTTTCAAAAACCTCTTCAAAGTTTTTCACCTAAATCCATATGTAGAAACCTAAATAAATACCTTGAAATGCCATGTAGAAATTCTGAGCTCCTATTAACTTTAATAGTGGTTATACATGTGTAGCAACTCAGATAGTCCAGACACTTATTTAGCTGCCTCATTATGGATTTAATTAGATGCATTTCAAGTTTGAAATTTTCGGCCTATACCAGCGGGATCCCAGTTTTTCAGTTTACAGGCCAAACACGCTATTTCAAAAAAGTCATGTGGCCATATACATTTTGGGGCAGATTACATACCTTATTCTGCTCATATCCCTGCTGGGAATTCTCCCAGAATCAGTTAGTCCCCACTGGGCATAGTGCTGGTGTTGCTGGCTCCTATGTTTCCCTTCCTGGCAGCCACTTGTGCCGGGTGGCTGGAGAACATTGTACTCTGGTTATCCCAGGCTGGTATACAGTCCCCTGGAGATCACAGCCAGCTGGTACAAATTAGAGCAACACCCAGGCTACCACTACCTAACCTTGTTGACATAAACAGCTCAACAATTTTTGCTGAAAAATTCAAATAAAATTCAACCTGAGGCAGAGGGCAAATATGGATAATGTCAGACCAAAATTAAAGTTTGACTAAATGACCGAAAACGAGGACTTGCAATGGAAAGTGTTAGGCAACCTAAACTAAACTTTGTTAGCAGGTCCACCTGAAATAACGCTTCTTGAAAGCCATTTTCCTTTGCCTGTAAACCAATGGGATTAAATTATTTGCAATAGTTTGTGATCCCTCAAAGCATTTGAACAAGCTACAAAACCTTGAATTCAGTGAAGGACATCTATTCCCATTGTGAGATCATTCAAAACATGCATAGTTAAGGAGCTTCAGAGGGGTAGCCGAGTTAGTCTAACAGGAAAAAATTAAAAAACACTGAAGTGTTGGGGAACACTTCAATCTAACTAATCACTCTTTAAAAGATTTCCAGATGGCTTTCTTATCACAAACCAATTCTACAAGTCAAATACACAGAGAGGTGTTGGAATTACTATTCATCCACAAGTTCAATTCTCAAGCTAATGGCCTCAATCGAGATTAGGGATGGCTGGGACATTATCAACCTAACATTCAATGAAGGTGCGAATAGCTCTTTGTCTGTGTGGATTCTCGCTATTGCTATCCTTTGATCCTTATCTGCTTCTTTTTAACTATTCAATCCTCAGGTGTTTATAGATGCCAATTCTGCCTACTTGTTTTTCCCTTTGATATTTTCATACTCTCTGCTCCTTGTTTCCTGCCCTCCTCCTCTTTTTTTTACTCCTTCCCCCATCTCCCTTCTCCCCTATTTATTTTGGGTCTGCTCATCCTAAACTCAAAATTCCACTCATCTGAAGAAGTGGGCTGTGCCACGAAAACTCGTATCACCATCTATATGTTTTGTTAGTCTATAAAGTGCTACCAGACCATTTGTTGTTTTTTTGTAATTTATCCTGTACAGACTAACTCGGCTACCCCCTGAAGCTTAAAATCAATGAATAGTTTAGCAGCACCTGAAAGACTAACAAAGCATGTAGATGGTATCATGAGCTTTTGTGGGCACAACCCACTTCTTCAGATGAATGGAGTTATTAAAAGTTCAGTTCCAAAATAAATAGGAGATGAGGGCAGGGAAAAGGAAAAAAGAAGGGGAAAAGGGGGAACAAGGTTAATTAGAGTATTCATGCTACATGAAGCTGATAGAGAAGGTACAAATTGTTCTTCAGTACCCATTGTTTGGTTTTTAATGAAGGAGGACTTCCAGTGCTTTTTAGATCAGCTCTTCCTGTCAATATGTTGATCAGTGTTGTTTACCATGGATTCATGTTCCAGCAAGTTAACCAAGGTATAAATGTCTTGAAAATACTTAAAACTCACATATAGCCTCAACATTTTTTTTGCGTTCCACCTAATAAAATAGCATGAAAATTATATGAGATTGACTATAGGTTAAACTTTTGTTTTGTTGGTTTATGACAAATTTATATAGCTAATAATATTAAGGCATAACACTGCGTAGGAACAAGAATTTAAATAATGTGTGACAGCAAAGCATTTAAAATCCCATGGTATTTTCTGCTACTCACTGGTTTATTTTCTGTGTATTGCTCCACAGCTGATAGCAACAATTCTAAAGGAAGGGGGCGGAGATGAGAAAAAAAGATCATATTATGCCTTGCAACACAGCCCTCGCACCATGGGACACTTATGTCACACTGCTTGTGATCGCCTTCTCGTTTTCAATCCACAAGCAAACAGCCCTCAGAGTGACCTTCTGAGATCAGTCATGCCCTTGTGTAGAAACTCAGTGCTAATGCTGTAATCATGATTCCAGCCCTGGCCCAGAGTGCTGGAAACCAAAGAGCAGTCACCCGGGTAAAAAAAGCTCAGATTGCTACAGTAGCTTTATTAATGTCCTAAGCTGTGGCAGTGCTTTAAAAAAATCCCATCGGCTGAACAGCTCACAATTTTAACTGAAGTTTCAGTTTTTCCTTCCCATTTCCACCTAAATATTTTGAAATGTCACACTCTGCCTTCAGATTCTGCTTGAGCACTAATGACTTCCAAGTAAACACAATACCTCCTTGATATATGTTACAAACTCTGATTTTATGTGACCCAAGGCATGGATACTAAATTTTGACTCAGCTGTCATTGCTATTTATCTTTACAAACTTTGAGTAGCTTTGCAATTAGTACCACAGTGAAAATAAAGGATAGCAATATCGCAATGCAACACCCATATGCTTGGTGTGTACTTACATAATTGGGATTGTAAATTTGGTCAAGTATCCCTATTCTTGTCTGATATTAGTAAATCCAATCAAGGGAAGGACTGTAACATGAACAATAAAACTACTCTGAGAGTTGTGGTTTCTCAAGCAAAACTGATACACAGATTTAATGGTTAAAAAACCAAACAAAGAAATGTTTTGAAAATTACAAGTTTGATGAATTTTGTAGCATCTGTTGTACAAGTTTCTTTTGCAGTTTTTGTAACAGACGAAACAGCGATGTTTAGACATGACTGAATATTTATGCAGGAGATGCCAGCTGGAGCCAATTTAATCTGGGACTAAAATTATCATGAGCATAAGGAAATAACTAAATCTGTGGGCTCACTAGTGACTTGCCCTGTTTGGGTGCTCAAAGATAGAAAAGGGTGCAAGGAGACTTCCTCCTTGAGCCCCTGAGCAGGAGCCAGGCACATTCTCACTGGGAATTTCAGGCATTACTTCTTGACAGCTCGCTGGAGAAGTTCCCAAACTCCTTTTCTCTCTGAGTATAAGCCAGCAAGCTACTGGAAATGCAGAACATGCACATGAGGGTGAAGGGAGTCCCCAGTGGGCAAAGAGATGGCATATTTGGCTCCTGTACCTCCCTCCTTGCAGCCATTAGTGCAGGGTGGCTGGAGAACCCTGCACTCTAGCTATCCCAGGCAGCGGCGGATATAGGGCAGGGCAAGCGAGGCGGCTGCCCCGGGCCCTGTGCTTCAATAGGCCCTGCGCACGCGCTACTACCTGTTGGCTGTGGCGCATGCGCGAAATTGTGCTGCCCCGGGCCTTGCGCTTCAATAGGCCCCGTGCCCTGGGCCCCGCAAAACTCTCATCCGCCCCTGATCCCAAGGTGACATTGCCCCTTGGAAACTACAGTCACCTGGTACAAATTAGAACACACTCCTTGAAACCTTCCTCTTCACCCATCCTCTTGTGGAGGCCAAGGCTTAAGTTTGGGCTACTGGCTGTAGGGCATCTGCTAACTTCTAGAGAGTAGAAGCTTTTTGATAGATACGATATGAGACAACTTTTGGCCGTTGCAGGCTGGATGGAAAAGGGAGCATGGTAGTGGTTCCTGTGATGATGAGCAGTGTAAGAAACCCTAAGACAGGCAGTGTTCCCATTAGGAGCATGACTGAGCAAAGCTTATGTCTCAGCTCCATTCCTGCTGGAGGGAGGACACTTCAGGGAACAGGGATTACAACTGTCACCCGCTCCTCTGTGCTCCCTACCTTTGAGGAGGCATTACAAACAAAACTATAATATTTCAAGCCCCGGCACTTGGGTGGTGCATCTCCTCCACCTGCCTTTCAGGACTCTGACCCTGCAGAGGAATAATGGAGACCCCTCAGGATTTTTTTGAAAGCAATTTCTGTTCTTCAGAAAAAGATTCTCCTTTGGAGCATTTTAAAAACATCTTTGCACTCTTTAGAAAAATGGTGGTGGCAGTGGGTGTGGGTGTTCCATCCTGGCTGTTCCCATCTATGTCACACCGCACCACTTGTGTCACACCATCGCTCTTGTGTTGAAAAGTAGAGATGTCAATCTCCAGCATACTTGTGTTTAGTCAGAGACCAGCAAATGCAAATGCAACACTTCATGAAATACACAGCCAGATGTCACCAGAAGCATGCACTGTGCTGAGGAATTGGAGCAGTAACAGACTAGAAGGCAGACTGTATTTCATCCGTGATATGCCTCAGTTATCCTTAAGTTATGGATAGCTGATACTATATTTCAGAATTAGCTTCCTGAAGGTTTAATGAAGAACCAGAATTCTTCTAGGGTGATAATGCTTTTTAGAAACAAACAAAAAGTCTCAAAGGGAAAGTTCTGCCCTCTGTGGTGTAAAAACTATATCCACACGGCAAAGGCCTTCTACAATAAGGGTCAAGGGAAAGTCAAATTGTTCACTTCTATTGTAATTTTTCTCCAAACTATTTGCTGTGATGCCCCTTCCACAGGAGATTAACCATGAGATATTTAAATATTACAAAACACCCAGGATGTGGCAGCTCTTCATTTGAACTTCAGCCTAGGCAAACATTCTCCAAGCCCATACACCCAATGTTCATCCAGTTCTAATAGCTATACATTCCATGGGTGAAACTGACAACCTAAATGAACAGGGGAGTGACTGGATACTCCACATTCTCTGAAACGGACATACCTGTTCAAGCAGAAAATATTCTACTCATTGTGGCTTGTGAGCTGTTTTCTGTTCACAGGACATAATGCAGTTGCTAATCTAAACCCTCACCTTGCCATTTTATCACTGTAATTAATTCCCTCTCTATTCCACAGGAAAAAAAAACCCATCCAATCTTCACAAAGACAAAGTTAAAGTTGAGCATCTTATCACAAAAATGGGTTATTTTACCCTTCTCTTTGCACTCTGTGCTATTACGGATGAATTAGACTAAGCTCTGCCCTATAAAATAAGTGGCACAAATCAGTCCATAGGCTTTTTTGGAAGCTTTGGTTAACTCTCCCTTTCTGAACTTGAGGTGATAGTATCTCATCATATCACTGATTGTATTAATCCTTTTAGGTCTTCCCTGGTAGTCATGCCTGAATACCTTCATTCTTCTTCCAGACTTATGGTAGTGGACCCAGCACTCATAGGCTACGTCTACACTGCTTCCCTCTTCTGCAAAAGCCTATGCAAATGAAGCGTGGACTAGCATATTGCTGTGCTTCATTTGCATAATTAATTAGGAGCTGATTTTGCGCAAGAGATTTTTGCACAAAAACCCCCTCTTGTGCAAGAGCCATTCTTCCTGAAAAAATGAGGAAGAACGACTCTTGCACAAGAGGGGGTTTTTGTGCAAAAAGGCATGTGCAGACAGTGCCTTTTTGTGCAAAAACCTCTGGCACAAAAATGGCTCCTAATTAGTTATGCAAATGAAGCACAGCAATATGCTAATCCACGCTTCATTTGGATAGGCTTTTGTGGAAGAGGAAAGCTGTGTAGACATAGCCATACTAAAGGATGCTAAAAGGATGAGGCCTATGATTACTCCCTGAAAGACACCTATTACTGGGGAACAGGGAATGGACACACCTTCCAAGAGGATTCCTATATACTGAAGGATGAGGGAAGCCTCTTTCAAAGCATCCTATAACCAGACAAAAGGTTTTAAACCAGACAACGTCTTAAACTGAAAAGCCACATCAAGTGCACTAATCTAATCTGTATTTATATCTATCTATCTGTATATATATATATATGTATATGTATATATACTACCTGATCTCCTAACCATTGGCATGGTGACATTATATTTGGCAAATAATCCAATTGGGCAAACTTCACCCCATCCTCCTTGGTCACTGAGGTGCCTAGATTAGTGAACTTCCACTGCATGGAGGAGGTGCAGGATTTGGGGAACATTTGCAGATGTTCTAAGTGTTGCTTCGTTGTGTGTGGGCTCTTGGATTTCCATGTGTGGTTGGGTTTGATGGGCACAGTAGGAGCAGATCAGGAGAGGTGCTGGGGAAGGGCTGTTAGAGCAGATACTGTGTAGCCCCCGAGTCAATAGGGATTCTTAAAAAGGAGGCTGCAGAAACAGGGGAGACAGCAAAGTAGTTCCACTGGCAATCTGCAGCCAGGGAAGTATTTATTCTCCTCTTGCCACAGCAAAATTGCAGCACCTAGCCTGAAATGCACTTATATTTTACAGCCTATGTCAAACCCAACAAGCAGCAATACAGAATGCTGTGAAATGTGTTATATGTGGCAGGGGCTTTTTTTCCAGTGCTCAGTTCCCTGGTTAAGGCCCCTACCACAACACAAATTCAAATGATAATTCTAATAATAAAGAGTACCAAAATGGCCTGATTTTCAGAGGAAGTTAACAGACAAAACTCTGATTGAGAACAGTGGGAGTGCTGAATGCCCAGCTCCTCTGACAGCTGGGTCTATAGTTTGGTTGAAGTTTTCAAAGAAGGTTGGGATGACTTCTTCCTTTTTTTTTAAAGGTTTGCTCCTCTGTTTTAAGCATAGCAAGATGAAAGACACAAATTATAGGTGTCTGAACATCCCATTAGTCCCATGTACAACAATCCTCTTGAGTTTAGTGTGAGTTGTATGTGCATAACTGATGGGATAATTGGACTCCAGGATTTTTGAGTACCAGAGGAAGAGCTTTTAGGACTTCTATTGCTACTTTAAGGGCACTCATGGCAGAGATATCTCAGGTATGGCATGCTATACATTACATAGCAAGCAATAATTTCTCTGATATTATCTTGTGAATGAAAGAGTTTAAGGGTACGTCTACACAGAAGCGTTATTTCGGAATAATAGACATTATTTTGACATAACAAAATGCACGTCTACACAGCAAGCCATTATTTCAAAATTCTGTCGAGATGGAGGACTTCTTACTTCAACTCCTGTAACCTTCACTTCACAAGGAGTAAGGGAAGTCAAAAGAAAAGTGTTCTTCCTTCGACGTCCTGCTGTGTAGACAGTGCCAAAAGCCGAATTAAGCTATTTCGACTTCAACTATGCAGTTGACATAGCTGAAGTTACATATCTTAATTAGACTTTTGCCTTGCAGTGTACTAAGTTTTTTTCAGCAGCCAAAAGAGACTATGATACAACTTTCAGTGTTCTAATCTTAATGAGTTTATATGTTGAAAGTGTGTGGGCTATCACACTGAAATGATGCCTTGTTAAGCAGCCCTGTTCAATGAGGCATAGGCCAGAAAGGAAATATTACATGAACTGTTTACTGAATTGGAACAAAACCCAATTTGCTTCAAAAGTCAGCTCACCTCTATTTTAATGTTTTTTTAAGAATGGAGTTTTAAACAAATAGTATGTAGCTTCACATCTTTTGATACGCCTCAGTTGATAAAAATTAGACTATAATGTGAAACTCTAAGACCTTTTGTATAAAATCAAACATGATTTTATACAATCAATGTGCTATTCTGTTCAGTTCTAAGTTTCCATAAGATCTATGCAAGCTGAGACACAGGAGATTTTACCACAAAAGTATTTTCGCCACTGCCAGTGGCAAGTAGCCAGTGACAAGTTAATTCCATGAAAGATCTCAAAACTGTCTGGTTAAGAAGACTATTTCAAATCTTTTTGAACACAAACCACAATGATGACTGTCATTTTTCTGTATAAACTCCCAGGATGACTGGAAGATATTTTTCCTTAGTTCATGTGTACAAACATATATAAATATCAAACAAATAATACAATTTGTCCAATTGTTTGTAACTCCAGCCTTTACAATGCGAAAAATAAAGCTTCAGCAATGAACAACAATGACAAAGTATGTGTGATGTGCATATCAAATTAATATACTTAGATAATCAGTGAGGGGAAAACTATTGATTGGCATGTCAACCGAATAAATGCTAAATACTATAGATGTAGATTGGCAAAATGGAAATGATCTGTCTGGACTGCAGCTGAGCATAAGCTAGTTCAGTCTGGATTAATTGTGGGAAAAATCTTCCATTTAAATTCATGCACTCTGCTTAACTATATTGACATTGTTCCAAAGTTATTTGCACTCAATTACATACAGACCGCTATCAAGGGTATCAACTGTGCATATTTTATCACTAAAATATTAAAGGTCTGATTTTTTACTGAACATTCTGCCTTATGCCTTGAGCTGTGATCTTGTCAGATGATATTAGCTAAGCATGGGACCACAGGGTCATGGTAGAGTGGGAAACCCTAAAGAGGTGCCCCCAAAGAATTAGATTTAGCAGTTGGTGTTCTCCCCCAAGTCACTATGGAAGCAATGTCCCAGCATGGTGTCAAGGGGCAAACTGACCTAGAGCTGTTACTTTTTGCAGAAGGTGGAAAAGCAGGTCCACTGATGATCCTAAGGCACTCTTGCTATGTTGAGAAAGTCAACTGTACTGCCTTCACTAAATTATAGTTTGGGAAATATCATTCTGGCTACAAAATCTAAGCTTTTCCTAGCAGTTTCCCTTATATACCATACTTATTTCTGAACTTCTCATCCTAAAGTAGTGTGAAATATTGACTTATGTAGTTAAATAACGTGGAATATAGAAAATGCCGTACTGGGTCAGACCTGTCTCCAATAGTGGCTACAATCAGCTGCTTCACAGAATGTGCAAGAAATTCTGTGGCAGAAAGCAAGGGGATAATCTGTAGAGCCCTGCACAGATACAAAATTTGTATCCGCATCCACATCTGTATCTGCAAAAATGAGCTGCAGATATCCACATCCACAGATGCAAATACCTGCAGATATAAAGCATGGATTTGCAGGGCTCTAATAATCTGCCATACAATGGTGTGTCTACACAGCAAAGTTATTTTGGAATAACGGCTGTTATTCCAAAATAACTATGTGAGCGTCTACACAGCAATTCAGTTATTTCAAAATAATTTCATAATAACGGATGGCTTATTCCAACTTCTGTAAACCTCATTCTACAAAGAATAATGCCTATTCCGAAATAGCTATTTTGAAATCCGGCATTTGTAGATGCTCCACTTCTGCTATTTTTGAAATAGCCCCTCACCAGGGCCATTCAAAGTTATTCCTCCTGAGGCTCTAAATTGAGATAGCACATCTATATTAGGGAAGCCTGCCTTGGACTAATTTGAGGCTTCCTTGCAGTGTAGACATGCTGTTTCGAAATAAGCTATTTTGGAATAACTATTCCAGAATAGCTTATTCCAAAATAACTGTGCAGTGTAGACGTACCCAAAGAAAATTTCTACAGAAAATCACTATGTACCAAAACAGACCTAGAATACATTTCAGAGTTGAATAAAATAAGCCCTGTATACAAAGAGGCAGATTCTGACTTAGTATAAATGAGTACAAACACTGAAAGAAGGAAGTTATGCATCCCTGAAACTAGGCCTGAATTTCGACCACACCACAATATTTGCAAAATGGTTCAAAAGAGTGATTTCTCTAAGCTACCATTACAAGCAAAATTACATTCTTATATGATTGTAATAATACTAATAAAAGTAATGTGGAGCAGAATATCTTACTGCTACTCATATGTAGGTGGCTTTTCTTAAAAGATCCCTTTCAACAAGGAGCTGACAAATCCTCTCACCTCTGAGGATATGGGATATTTCATTTATATTGTAGTCTTAAACAGAGTAGATGCACCAAAGCACCACAAGCATCCAGGAAACGTATATTCTTCTTTCTGCAATTTATAGTTCAAATATTTGAGTCCATAGATTATTAGGTTCATTAAAGCAATACTATGTAGTCTATGAGCGATTGCTAATTTTGTTGTTGTTGTTGTTATTTTATTACATTGTAGCCCATAGGTTTCAATCAGGGTCCAGAACAATAAAGAAATCAGTGTTAAAACAGGATCTGGACTGCTTAACGGCCTGGTCACAGGTCCTGTTCTTGGCCGTACCGACTGAACATTGTCAGCAATATTGGGATCTTGTTTAGTGACCTCTGAGCAATCTACCGTCAGTCTCAATTCAGTTCCCAGACTGTGCACAAGTCTCCCTATCACAAAACCCACAATCACAACTGGCATTAACTGACACTGCTGTTGGCACATTAAGTGGCCTGTACTCTCTGCAGAGAAGCCAAATAAGGAAAGGTCACACAGACTGAATTATGCTCTCACTTTTGGTGGTCATCCAGGGGATACATGGAAGTGGGAAGCTTCGAGTGCTGCAGCTTGTTTGTATCGCTTCTATTCTTTGGATAAATGGAGGACTGAAGCCTTCAGGGTTAACAATCCAATTCACACAAAAACATGAACTCTGCACTGGCCCTCTGGAAGGGGAGGGAAGTGACTACACAGGGGTGTAAGTACCTATGCAGAGGGTTGGGGAGGGGGACTGATGGCTCAGTGCCAACTTCGAATAAATAGTGGCATCTGAGACAATGGAGCTACTAAGGTAGCTGGGTGATAAGGATTGTATACATTTGCAACACTAGAGAGAGAGGAAGAGGAAGGGACAAGAAGGCAAGACTGATCTGTAGCTACTAACTTTGTAGAGCCCTGCATGGATACAAATTTGAACCTGCATCTATATCCGCATCCATAAAATTGAGCTGTGGATATCTGCGGATGTGGGTACCGGCAGATATAAAATGGATATCTGTAGATTTGTATAGTGCTAAAACTTTGGGGCTGAGCAGACCACTGCCCTTAACACCCCATCCTGATGGTGTAGTAGAGTAGAAACAGAAAGACTTTGTTGCTGCCCAGTGCCCAGGACCCAGATTGGAAGGCTGCATTTTGCCTTGCCGACTGCACACACATCCCTCCCTCTGTCTCTAAGCTTTATGTAGGATTAAGCTTAATCTTAAAAAAAATGCTATTCCTTGACAGTATTTATGGAACACTAGTAACCAGATGTGTTATGGGCCCAATCTAGCTGAAGTCAATAGAGAGCCTCTGATTATCAAACATGGCATTTGTTGGGTTAGGCCCTAGAGGAAGTAAAATAGAGTGAAACAATTCACAGCTGATTTAGGAAGAAAAATATTACATTCACAAGACACTTTATCCCAGGGTTTTTATTGTTTTCCTAAAGGCAATAGAAACTAGTGGCTATCTAAAATAAGGGCAAGATACATCTAATTAACAATTAAGTACAATTTAAGCAATCTCTTGATAATGTCAAATATTGCCCTTCCTGAGACAGCCTGTCTCTTCAAGTCTGGATAAAAATTATGAATGTGAAATTCATATTTCTGTCATTGCTGTCTCTCTCAGATTCTAGGCACTGCAGTTGAATCACTGGTTCTGTAAGTATCCCGAAGCCCCGATGTGTCCTACAAGAGGCTGCAGGTCTTGTCACACCTCACCCCAGTGAAAGGAGCAGAAGAGAGGTCCTCCAGGCAGGATAGAATGGCTGTCTCCGCAGCGGCCAATCAGGTCCCAGCAGACCAGTAAAAAAGAAGCTGCTGGGCTAAGGCCTGGCAGTTCCACACAGGAGCTCGACCCAGACAGATCTATGTACTGACTAGGAGAACAGCAGCACTGCAGACAGCTCTGAGAGCAAGCAGAACTTTAGGCCTGGGTGAGGACCAGGTCCAATGGCTGAAGACTAGCCACAAGCTGACTAGAAGAGCTGATAGCATCCTGGACAGGATCTATTGAAAACCCAGCCTCAGAACCCTGAAATGACCAGATGGAGCAGCATCTTGGGGAAGTGGCCTAGGGAATAAGGAAGTAGCAGACAATGGAGACTTGCAACAGGCACCTACTACTTATAAGTCTCTGGGCTGGGACCCAGAGGAGTGGGCAGGTCTGGGTCCTCCCAACCCTCTAGCAGCCAGAGCAAGGAGGCAAGAAGAAGCCTGGTCCTAGGACATATACTGACATTTCCTCTGCCACAGACGACCAAGCAGGGAACTTACCAGACACCCCTCAGCCACAAAGGTGCACTCTCAAGCAGTCAGGCCCCATTACACCTCCCAAAAAGTCTTCTTCTGATCCTTTACAAGAGAGCCATACCTTGTAATAAAAACAGCAGCAGGACTTTGCATCCCGGTGGGAGTTTTCATCCAAATGTCTTCAAACACAAAATTATTAACGAGTTAAGCCTCACAACAGTTCACAAAACTAATTAAGTATCACACTACCCATTTTTACAAATGGAGAAACTGAGGCACAGAGACACTGAATGATTTAGAGTAAAGAAATGTGTACAACGAAACTAGTAAGGAATCTAAGAATGAATCCCAGCACCATACCGTAACTACATCAACATCTTTCCTGCCGAAATAGACACCGAGAGCCAGATCTTCTGGCCCACTTCTGTGGCAAAGGTCATTTTAAGGATCCTTCACACTTCCTTGACCCCAGGATAGGACAGAGGCTCCAGTCTCCGAGGCCATGTCTACATGAGGAAACTATTTCAAAAACTAAAGTTGACTTAATAACTCCTGATTTTACAAAATCGAAATAGCATGTCCCCATTATGGGGAAACCTCAAAATTAGTCTGAGGAAGGCTCTGTTACTTTGGACACGCTACCTTGACTTAGAGCCTGAGGAAGCACTGGGGACTAATTCGTTCAAATTATTCTGGGGCTTAGTTATTTCAAAATAGTGGCACCAGAGCATTCATACTAACGCTATTTTGAAATAACTCTTTCAAAATTAACGTTAGCCCCGGAGAAAAGCAGGATTACAGATTTCAAAATAAGTGGCCCCTTATTTTTAAATAATGGGCTTGGCAGTGTGGACGCTCTGCTTATAAATTCAACCTAAGGGGGGATTATTTCAAAATAAACCCTAGTCTAGACCAGGGCCAACATATACTTTAGGGCTGCGTCTAGACTGGCCGCTTGAATTTGCGCAAGAACACTGATGATCTAATGTATGATCGTCAGTATACTTGCGCAAATACAATGACGCTCCCGTTCGGGCAAAAGCCCTCTTGCGCAAATGTATTTGCGCAAGCGGGCCAGTGTAGACAGCTAAAAAGTGTTTTGCGCAAAAAAGCCCTGATGGCTAAAATGGCGATCGGGGCTTTCTTGCGCAAAACCGCGTCTAGATTGGCACGGACGTTTTTCCGCAAAAAGTGCTTTTGCGGAAAAGCATCCGTGCCAATCTAGATGCTCTTTTCCGCAAATGCTTTTAACGAAAAACTTTTCCATTAAAAGCATTTGCGGAAAATCATGCCAGTCTAGACGTAGCCTAGCAGTATACTGGCTTCCCATGAAGGACTATCTTCTGTTAAATGAGCACTTTAAGGCATCAGAATCCTGATTTTTCATAATATATTTTTCTTCATGCTACAAGAGGCCATATACAAAATATGCAAACATGCTACAAATGATATAATGTCTTTCTTCTGCAGCAGCATTTTGCATTTGCCACTGTACTCTTTTTTCCATCATTTGGCATCTTTATACTACAGAGAATTAAAAATAAAGTATTTGAAAAATGACCTCGTTTGGAGGAGAGGAAAACCTTCACAAGAATAATGGAGTTGTGCCTCTAAAGCCCTTGTGCACCTCCTGAAAATGTACCTCACTATCAATCTCATGCGATGGCTTCTTCCTCGTGCATCAAATGCTGCCAGTACTGAAAATAGCATGTCTCTGGAGAGACTGAGTGTAACTGTACATCAAACTGAAAACAACATGCATGGTTGCAAGACAGATGCTAATCCAGTTCAACATGACTTCACATAACTTGCTATTCAAATAAACAGAGGAAAAACTTCAATACAATAAGTAGGTCAGTAAGTTCAAACTCAGTATCCCTTTTGCTCTTCAGCTCAGCTTTAGAGTGAAACTGAAGTGTGCTATGAAAGCTTAGCAAATCAAAAATATTAAAAGAAGATATTTGAACCAACAATAAAAGACAAAACTCTGTCCTCACATGTGTCTAGTTTTCATTGACTTCAATGGGAGCCAAGTAACATTTTTTGAGGAGTAACGTTAGTTTGAACCAAGGGGTCTGATTCGAACTAACGCGTCCCGGAACACACTTCCTGGTTCAAATCAGCTGGTGAGCAGAATAGCATGCGGGTGAGATTATGAATGACTCATAATGAAGTCATGAAGCGCGGGATATTTAAATCCCTGCTTCATTAGCAATTTTGGTCAGCTTCATTTGCATCCCTAGTTCGAACTAGGGAGCAAGTGTAGACGTACCCTCTGATATTAGCATATTGAAGTGAAGGGATAGAATATTGTAATGCATGTCAGCATTAGATAAAGCCTTGTTTAAAGAAGTTTAATGTTGAAAGACTTCGTAACTTTGTTAAAGTGACTAGAAGTACCCTTTGTTCCATGCTGCAATTCTGTAAATGTATTTTTTGTGTGAATGAGAGAGAGAATGTTTTAGGAGAGATAAGTGTGAAGGCCACTGCATGCTCAAATGGTCAGAAGAGGGGCCAGAGCCTCAGAAGCATCAAATAATTATCAATGAAGTGAAAGCGCACTGACGACGCAGACTACCGGGGTAGATTGAGAAACCCTGAAGTTAGTGGCAAGGAAACCAATAACAAGTTTCACCAGAAGACGACACCCAGCACACTGATATCAGATGACTGTGAGAACTACTTCTAGATAAACATATGTGGCAGAAAAACTAATTGTGATGCTAAATGACTCATTAAGGTCTGACAAGGCATAATGCATAGACTTGCATGGAAGGAAAATCCTATAAAGGATGGGGTGTCTTGTATGGTTCTTCAGGTTCCCGTCCTGCTAAGACCATGGAGCATCAGTCCGGACTGACAAGAACCCGGCTCCCCGCTTTGTACTCGACCTATCTGGCCAATAGGGTGGGCCAAGCAACAGACTGGTAACTATTCCATCAGTGGTGTGTGTGTGTGTGTGTTATATTGTCAATAAATGTGGCGTGTTGCCTTATCTCCCTGAAAACATCCCGTGTGCTTCTTTTAATCGTAACATCACTGGTTAAAATTTAACTAGATAGGCAATTAACGCTAAATTATGAGCAACCATGATGATACCCTCTTTGTGAGAATGCACATGTAAAAGCCCTTATATAGACATTTGCTACTCCAGAAAAAGCGACAGTCAAAAAATGAACTTAGATGCAGAGAATTCTGATACGTGTTAAATAGAACTTGGTACCCTACCAAATGGTATCAGGAAGATCACTTAAGGCTGAAATCTGGCATCAAGCCTGGGCTTACAAGAACTAATCTAAGAATGAGTCATTTAATGTAACTGATCTCTGTTGTCTTGAAGTGCACTTATTTAGTTTTTATTTTCATGGAAGAGTGATTTTAGTCATTTGAATGGGATTGCTTTTGAAAGCCATCCAATTTGGGATTTTAAAACATGCTAAAAATTTATCTTAAATAGTAAACTTGTTTTTACGACTCATATTCGTTGAATAACATTGTAGAGCATATACACACATTTTAAAGATGTGATACAAAGTCAGGTGATCGTATATCAATGTAGAGTGATTGCCTGCACTGAAATACTGGCAATTCTTTAAAACCAAACTCCCATTGCATATACACTATGTATGATAAAAGGTCTAAACAAATTAACATCAACAGAAGAATGAATCCAAAGAGCATAAATAAGTGGCTCAAAGCACTTTTGAAGAGTTTATTGAATAGAAACACTGATTGTATCTTGCATCAGAAGTAATGGTCACTTAATATTTACAGGTTATAAAATGTATATATAGAATAACCGACAAAATGTAGCAAAGAATATTGATGTTGAAATGAAGAAAATAAAAAAAAGAACCAAAGAATTAAAGTGTAACTCCATTCACGATGCCAGACTACTAAATATTCTATTAAAGCCTTTGAGGAAGTTATTGTTAACAGATGTGCTGGTACATTGCTTCAGTGAATATGATCCCTAATGAGACAGAAAGAAGGTACCACACCTTGACCTTCCCAGTGCAGGCCTGCAGGAGACCAAAGCCTCACAGAAATCTTGTTCCTAGATACAGCAGAAAGGCCTCTTTTGCCTTTGATCTAATGATCTATGTCAGACTGAAGTTCAGAAGCCGCAAGTGGCTCTTTAATATGTCTTCTGTGGCTCTTTGCAGCACAATATTAAAACACTGTGTGATTCAATTATTAACCAATATAAGTTATTCACCAAGCAGGATGCATTTACTAAGTAATTAACTAATGGTAGAATACTTAGTCATTTTGCTGTGAGAAAAACATAAAAATAGTAAATGAAACAAAGAATTCACATTATTGTTGTTCTTTTGGGTAATGTTGATTGCTAATTTGGTTCCTGAACCACTGAGGTCTGAATTTCACTGATCTGTGTGGTGACAGAAGGTGGAATTACAGCTCCTGCCACCACAGTTTGTCAATCTGGACCTATTCTGGCAGCATTGCTGACAATAATCTTTCTCTATTAGAGCCCAACATAGATCTATGAGTCACATAATCAAGACTAACACAGAAGCCTGGGAACAAAGGTTTTCTATTTGGTGGGACCCCAAAAGGGATGTTATCATTGAAAGCCCTATCTGTGTCGTGCTAGATATACCATCATCTGCCGGTTAAACCCCAGTATATACAGAATGCTGTTGCCAGACCATCTATTCCTGCCACTCCAGACATGTACTTTCTATCATTGAATCTCTTCATTCATTTGTCTTTTTTATTTCAAACTCCTCACTTTCAAGACTCTTCGTGACACTTCTCCTGTCTCCACAGACCCAGTTAAGACTCTTCTTATCCCAGCCTATACTGTTCTGCATCCATATCTCCATTCCCGATTCCCTCTAACCTCACTTGTATGTCTTCTTGCATGGAGAGCAACCCTCTTTCTTTCCTCAAATCCAAAACTTTTCTTTCCTCAAAATCCTTCTTGCTAGTAGGAATTCATACTTTCTTTTATCTGACCTCTTCTGTGTTGTCCTGAGGTAAGCTTTTTGAGCCATGTACCCCATCTTTCCATGTGTTTTGTAAAGCACACAGAATCATAGAATACTAGAACTGGAAGGAACCATGAGAGATCATTGAGTCCAGTCCCCTGTCCTCATGGCAGGATCAAGCACCATCTAGATCATCCCTGATAGATGTCTGTCTCACCTGCTCTTAAATATCTCCAGAGATGGAGATTCCATAACCTCCCTAGGCAATTTATTCCAGTGTTTAAGCACCCTGACCATTAGGAAGTTTTTTCTAATGTCCAACCTTAACCACCCTTGCTGCTTCTTGCCCTGTCAACAGAGGCCAAGGAGAACAATATTCCCTCCTCCTCCCTGTGACTTCCTTTTAGATACCTGAAAACTGCTATCATGTCCCCCCCCCCCCAGTCTTCTCTTTTCCAAACTAAACAAGACCAATTCCTTCAGCCTTCTCTCATAGCTCATATTTTCTAGACCTTTAGTCATTTTTGTTGCTCTTCTCTGGACCTTCTCCAATTTCTCCACATCTTTCTTGAAATGTGGTACCCAGAACTGGACACAATACTCCAACTGAGGCCTGACTGGAGCAGAGTAGAGCGGAAGAATGACTTCTCGTGTCTTGCTCACAACACTCCTGTTAATACATCCCAGAATCATGTTTGCTTTTTTTGCAACAGCGTCACACTGTTGACTCATATTTAGCTTGTGGTCCACTATGACCACTAGTTCCCTTTCTGCCGTACTCCTTCCTAGTCCATCACTTCCCATTCTGTATGTGTGAAACAGATTGTTCCTTCCTAAGTGGAGTACTTTGCATTTGTCCTTATTAAACTTCATCCTATTTACTTCAGACCATTTTTCCAGTTTGTCCAGATCATTTTGACCCTATCCTCCAAAGCTGTTGCAACCCCTCCCAGCTTGATATTATCTGCAAACTCAGTAAGTGTACTCTCTATGCCATCATCTAAATTATTGATGAAAATATTGAACAGATGCGGTTCCAAAACAGACCCCTGTGGAACCCCACTTGTTATGCCCTTCCAGCATGACCGTTAACCATTAATAACTACTCTCTGAGAATGGTTATTCAGCCAGTTATGCACCCACCTTATAGTAGCCCTATCTAGGTTGCATTTTCCTAGTTTATTGATAAGAAGGTCATGCGAGACCGTATCAAATGCCTTACTAAAGTCTAGGTATACCACATCTACCGCTTCTCCCTTATCCACAAGACTTGTTATCCTATCAAAGAAAGCTATCAGATTGGTTTGACATGATTTTTTTCTTTACAAATCGATGCTGGCTGTTACCGATCACCTTATTTTCTTCCAGATGTTTGCAGATGAATTCCTTAATTACCTGCTCCATTACCTTTCCTGGCACAGAAGTTAAACTGACTGGTCTGAAGTTTCCTGGGTTATTCTTATTTCCCTTTTGTAGATGGGCACTATATTTATCCTTTTCCAATCTTCTGGAATCTCTCCCAACTTCCATGATTTTTCAAAAATGATAGCTAAAGGCTCAGATACTTTCTCTATCAGCTTCTGCAGTATTCCAAGATGCATTTCATCAGTCCCTGGTGACTTGAAGACATCTAACTTTTCTAAGTAATTTTAACTCATTCTTTTTTTATTTTAACTTCTAAACTTATTCCATTTCCACTAGCATTCACTAAGTTAGGCATCCCTTCATCATCAATCTTCTTGGTGAAGACAGAAACCAAGAAGTCATTAAGCACCTTTGTCATTTCTAAATTTCCTGTTACTGTTTCTCCCTCTTCACTGAGCAATGGGCTTACCCTGTCCTTGGTCTTCCTCTTGCTTCTAATATATTTATAGAATGTCTTCTCATTATCCTTTATGTCTCTAGCTAGATTGAGCTTGTTTTGTTCCCTTGCCTTTCTAATCTTGGCCCTGCAGACCTGTATTGTTTGTTTATCTTCATCCTTTGTAATTTGACCTAGTGTCCTTTTTTTATATGACTCCTTTTTTATTTTTAGATCATGCAAGGTCTCCTGGTTAAGCCAAGGTGGTCTTTTGCCATACCTTCTATCTTTTCTACACAGTGGAATAGTTTGCTTTTGGGCCCCCTTAATAATGTCCCTTTGAAAAACTGCCAACTCTCCTCAGTTGTTTTCCTCTTAGTCTTGCTTCCCATGGGACTTTACCTACCCGCTCCCTCAGTTTACTAAAATCTGCCTTCTTGAACCCATTGTCTTTATTTTGCTGTTCTCCCTTCTACCATTCCTTAGAATCATGAACACTATGATTTCACGATCACTTTCACCCAAACTGCTTTCCACTTTCAAATTTTCAACCGGTTCCCCCCTGTTTGTTTAAATCAAATCTAGAACAGCTTCACCCCTAGTAGCTTTCTCAACCTTCTGAAATAAAAAATTGTCTCCAATGCAGTCCAAGAACTTATTGGATAATCTGTGTTCTGCTGTGTTAGTTTTCCAACATATGTCTGGATATTTGAAGTCCCCCATCACCACCAAATCCAGCACTTTGGATGATTTTGTTAGGCTTTTTAAAAACACCTCATCCAGCTCTTCTGCCTGGGTTGGTGGCTTGTAGGAGAGCCCTAGCATGACATCACCCTTGTTTTTTACCCATTTTAACCTAACCCAGAGACTTTCAACAAGTCTGTCTCCTACGTCCATCTCTGCCTCATCGCAACACCTCCCCCATTTTTTCCCTGCCTATCCTTCCTGAGTAAGCTGTACTCTTCTATACCAATATTCTAGTTGTGTGTATTATCCCAGCAGGTCTCTGTGATACCAACTATGTCATAGTTGTGTTTATTTATTAGCACTTCAAGTTCTTCTTGCTTATTACCCATACTCCTTGCATTTGTGTACAGGCCTTGTCCCTCCTTTATCTCTTCTATTACACAGAGCTACTATATAAAATACATGTAGGACCTGATTTACAGAGATGCTGGGCACTCCCCAGTTGATTTCAATGGAGATGATGGGTGATCAGCACCTGTATAAATCAGCTCCAGAAGCATTGATAGCTGTTATTGTTATTCTGGACATTGGGTGAAACCTTGTTGAAACTGGTGGGATAAAAGTAGAAGTGGCAATTTATGGAGACAAGACCCTGTGGGAAAAATTGTGTGTGATTATATACTTAAATCTAGATAATAATCCAGGTGTATAAGATGGGAGCCTTACTCTAATGAAATGAGTAAAAGTAGTGCATCATGTTACTGGCATAGTACAGTAATCAAAGATAAAAGGGAAAACCACAGATCTCCATCAAGATGAGGTGTCTCATGAAATATGCAGCAGGTTGTGACTGCCCTGTGTTTGAGCACTGCTAATTAGAAAACATTTAGGAATCTCTTAGAACAATATGTTGCAGTTACTGCTGAATCTCACATTTTTTTCACTACACTGATGCACACTTTGCACTAATATAAATGTGTTGCATTAAGAATGGGTCTCCTTAAAACTTTAAATATTAACCCTTTCCAGAGATAGTACAGGTATTCCACTGTAGTGCTAGCATGAAAATTTAGGGATTTGGTAATAGTTTTGAGAGTCACCCTTTATTGTCCCTCCATCCCAGCACTTCCTGTAGACTGGGAGCTCCTCTTCAGGATCTAAGAGAAGGCAGAAATCCCAGAAGCCCTCCTTCCCAAGATAATTTCCTTAGACCAAAATTTCTCTATCACTATCAGAATGGGCCTAAGACAAGCTGGGCAGACAGGAAATAACAGTCCAAACCTGCTCCAAGGCTGAACATAATGAAGAAATCCAGGCTCCTTTCCTTTTTCAAGGGTGTTTTGAAAGCCCCTTTCAGGCTGGAACAGCAAACAATAGTGTTCCCCCAGAACATAAAGAAACACCAACCAAAATCTTCTGACAGCTCAGGTACCCATGTTTCCTCCCCTTCCCCCACACTCCTATCAGCCTATCAGCTGCCTCTCTCTTTCAGCAGACTGTCATTAGACTAAACAGCTTGAAATGTTTTCCAACTCTGCCCACCCTACTCTCCACTCCCCTTGGAAACAGATGGCATAACACATCCTTTCACGGGATACATTTACCAGTTAACAAGTTCAAGTCAGAGAAATCTCTTTTGATTCAAAATGTCCCTTTTCTCTGTGCAGTATTCAACACACTGCAAAAGACACAAGTTGGAATGCAAAAAATGTTCTTACTGTTTTGTTGTTTAACTGATGTTAAGTCTGAGGATATATGAATATGCAACAGACTGTTTTCTCACCAAGAGAATGGAAATTTTGAGATAACAAAAACATATCAAGAAGGTTTAATCAACTACACTTCAAAAAATTTAGTATTTTTGCACTTCCCGCATTACCAAAGTGATCATTAGCAAGAAACACGCATGTTAACCCATGCTGACTGCAACATTAAAATGTAATGTAGCCATGAATCTTTAAGAACAGCTTTTCCAAGAATATTCTAATTTGTTCAGTCTAATTTCATTTCACTGACTGTAGCTGAGCACGATTCTACTGTCGCTTTAAGTTTACTTCAAGTCATAGAATATTCTGTTCTTTTGTTCTTGCCAGAAAATAATTAGCTCATTTGGAAATACAGGAAACAAAAGGCTTGTCAAACCAACATAAGTGGTTCCAGAAATTAGATAATACAGACACAAAGTTACTGTAATTGTATTTACACTTACATACAATGTATAAGTATGTATATTCTGTGAGAGCATGGGTACAATGTATACTTTTTTCTGCAACAGAACTTATTGTCATTTGGGGCACAATGAAACACCCATGTCTTTTCTTGGTCTATTCTTAAGGGCCTGGGTGGGAAGTTCAAGATTATTTTATGACAGAGTTATTAATTTCTTTATTATTATAAAGTTAATATAATTTCTTCTTTTTTTGGGGGGGAAAAATGTGCAGCTTGTCAGGGAGGATTTGCTAAACGGAGAGCCCATGACAGAGAATGCAACATAAAAGATTTATCAGGCTGAGTCTGGAATCAGTTGATTATAAATGAGTATTCATTTCCACTCCTTTCCAATGCTGCTGGGGCTTTTTGCACTTGAGTGTTGTCTTGTGGTGTTCAGTTTAATAATGTTTAAACCTTATGGCCTTATTCTACACAAATTTGTCTCCTCATTGGATCCTGCTTCCATCCCCAATGTTTTAAAGGTCTCCGATGCCAAAGTCACAGGTCTAGATAGCATCTGTGCCATGTAGCTACAATATCCCAGGAGATATCCCTTGGAGAAGTACTGTAAATCAGAAATGTGGGATAGTGTGTACTTTGACATAGGATGCTCCTTCATTGCTCTTGTGCGAGGTATAATTTGTTACAACCCTTTTCTTCATGCAGCATAATCCCCTCCGACCTCATACGAAGTCATCTCTGCTGGTACACTGGGATGATGGTTCCCAGGGAGAGCTAATTCCTTGCCCTCTCTATGCACATGTTATAGAAGGTACTGATGGCTCCAGGGAGCCTGATCTCCATCACTCTGGGCAACGTGTGAATCTGGACAAGGCATGTAGAAGGAATAGTTTATTGGTTTTTTCCCCCTGTGCAACTAAATTAGTGCAGGTGACATCCTTGTTCATGATGCGGGATTTGCATTGAAAGTACATACACAGATGATTCTCCATCAATGCCTGACTGTGTAAAAGCTTATAGTCAAGTTTCATAACAAAATTAATATGCAATGGTTAAAAGAGATTACATAAGGCTAAGGCTTTAAATAAACAATTCTGGGGTAATACAGCACTACAGTGAATGACAACTTAATCCTTTAAACCTAAATAATGAAATCAGGTGTCCACTGATGTATTGTGTTGTTTCAGGACCATCTGGCAGCACCCATATACCCCTAGTAATCAGAAATAAAGAAGTATTAACTTCTTAGGGGTGCTGCATTCTCGTGATTTTACAGTATTTATAGTAGTAGAGAATGATATGCTACACAAATATACACTCCACAACTGATACAATTGTCTTCTTTGCTTGTCATGATGACTGTACTACATTCCCTCTCTAAAGACACTTTTTATGATACCAAATTCAATATTAATTATTGAATGGCCCAATATTCAAGCCTTTTCAGAAATCTATCCCTCTTCTTATCTATTCTTGTCCTTTATCACATCGTTCTGTCAGCCGATGGTCAGGGCAGTGCGTGTGTGTGTGTTATACACCCGAGTCTTCAACTGCTGGGACACAAGGTCCTGTCGCAGCGGGCGGCCTTAGGGGAGGCCGACGGGCGCCCCGAGAAGTTTAACGTCCGTGTCTTTGACCGCTAGGACCAGGGTCCCTTCGCGGTGGGCAGCCAGCAGGCTGACAGACGCCCCAGAGTTTAGAGGGAGAGCTTATTACATCTCAGATTTTGACTGCTAGGATACAGGATCCCTTCGCAGCGGGCAGCCTAGGGAAGGCTGAGAGATGCCCCACGGATCTGTCCTCTGGAAGTGACACGATCCAAACGCCCAGCTCTGCCTGTATCTGTCCCTTATGACCGGCTGGAGTTCTTTTAAATTGTGCTTGGTTCTGTTACAGCAACTGAAGGAGTCAGGTTAAAGCTTAAACAGTTACAGGTTTATTAAAGAAGCTTATAAACCATATGGTTACAATGGCTATTGCTCTATTTCTTAACTGCTAGCAAATATAGATCTTAAAAATGGTTACAAAGAAAATAAAAATAGAAAATAAAAATAATGGTACCAAGTGACAGCTTAATCTTTAAAGAGCTCTAAGTCTATGTGTACACTTAAGACAAAGGACACATCCAGGTACAATTTTTACCCCCTTCTGTGCCTCTCGACTCCAGCGTATCAGGGCCAGGGTCGGTCCCTCAATTCCTAGGAAAGACAAATATGAGGTGGGCGTCCCCGTGGAACATCGGGAGGCCAATCACCTAACCCGACCAGCAAATAGATGGTAGATTGACGCTCAGAGTAAGTGTGCTGCTGGACCCATCTTTATACCCATAGGGGCCCGTATCCTCTTTCTTATCTAAGATGCCAAATTGTGTTGGTCCGTCTTTGTGACGACAGTTCTTACAAGGGAGTTTCAACTTAATTTACACTTGCAAGAAAGATAACTAAATTGTGAGTACTGGACATTCTTTACTGGGCAGGAGATTCCTCCCCCCGGACGAGTGTGTGTTCGTATCAATATGGGTTTCAGTCAAGGGCACTCCTCTGCAGCCTCTAGATCAGCAATTGGCGTATCTCTGTTTACAGCCATCCAGGGTCACAGCAGCCAGCATATCCGGGCCTCCTGTCTATGCTTCAAAGACTATGCTGATTTTACTGCTCTGTGTGCCCTGTGTGCTCCAGGCATCTCAGAGAGGGGCAAGCAAGATGTTACGGAGGGGGGGGATGTTCCTGTCTGGCTACACCTTCCCAGTCCCTACCATCTCAGCTACCCTCATGACTCCAACTTTGACCTCTACTAAAGGTCTTTGTGAGAGCTGGCCAGAAAAATTCTGACTAACCATTTTTTGTCAGTATTTGATGATTTGTTGAAATCAGAATGTTTCATAGAGAGGCTTTGATTTCAGCAAAAGTCTGACACAACCCAGGCAGGCTTTGAAACCTGCCTGGATTCCTGCCAGCTTATATGCTTGGCTCCTCAGCAGCTGGCTGTCATACTGCCACAGATTCGGAATCCCTGGCCTTCCTGGTTTGGGGCAGCATGTTGACTGTGTTGGAATCTGGGCTGCATTCCCTTATACAGGGAATTTCTAAAATTTTTTGGCTTTTGTTCTGAATCAGAACAAAAT
This sequence comes from Pelochelys cantorii, assembly GCA_032595735.1. Classification (NCBI taxonomy): domain Eukaryota; kingdom Metazoa; phylum Chordata; order Testudines; family Trionychidae; genus Pelochelys; species Pelochelys cantorii. Next base: position 20,150,342 of record CM064338.1, read on the forward strand.
CATGTTTTGAAATCCTCTACAAACTTTTGTGCATACAGGTCTAGTCTTTTTGCCTTCTCCCATACTGCCTATCATGCTTGGAATGGACTCCTCAAACTGTCATCCTTTCTCTAAATCCAATTGAGCCATGAGGTCACCAACAATTATTCTGAGAAGCAGTATGAGGAAGCAGTATAAAGGAAGCAGTATGAGGAAGCAGTATAAAGAAGCAGTATTTTCTTTATAAGCTAGATGAATTCCAAACAAGGCAAACAAATAAATCTACGTAAGTGATTCTGATCTGATTCTGATTGTAGACATCTGAATCTCATCCACTAATAAAGTTTTCATATAGTTCATCCTTTTGGATTGCAAGCTCTTCTGGGCAGGTAATGTGTCTATCTCTATATTTATAAGACCTGTAGCACAATGATGATTGAGTGTCTGGGTGTTACAATATTAAACAGTAAAAATAATAGTAATTTACAATTTTTCTAACAGACTAAATTGTTTTGGCTACCAGAACTGCGCTATATTATTCAAAAGTAAAGGTAAAAGAGGGTCGGGAAAATGTGTTTGAGGAGCATAGCTGGACAAACAGGAGAAGTATGTATTGAAAATGTTTGCTAAATCCAACTGCCTGACCATGTTTCTACCCTAATCTTCAGGCATTGCTCTTCGTCCAGTCAGGGACAAGAAACCATACCATGTTTGTATGATAGCAAATCATACAGAGTGAGGTGAAATTCTGCCTCCACTGAGATCCATCCCAAAACTCCAATTGACACCAGGGGCACAGGACTTCATTATGAATACACAATACTTTGAAACATGTACTAGGTACAAAAAATTGCCAAACCCCATAGGCTCAAATATATTCATAAAAACTACAGGTCACACAATGTTGAATAAATAAACACAGTACTGAAAAACATAAATAGATCCACAGAAAAAGTGTGAAGGGGGGCGGGGGAGGTGGAATGCCAAATCCAATGAATTAAATGTTTAGAAAGAAAAATTCAACCAATGAAAAACTCCCTGCACCACAAAGAAAATTAGAACTGGCATGGAATTGATTTGTTAATGCTTGCACAGCACTTTTCATGACATAGAAAAGCTAAACGCATTGTTATTAATTTAAAAGGAAGAAAAATAGAGTATACTGATTATTTAAATACGAGATTTTAAAGCAGTCCTGTTTGCATGGCCTACTAACTCAGTGTATTGAGTATTTATTTTACTGGAAAGCTTTTGCTTTTTCCAGTATGTAACGACACCTCCTCCTACTCCCACTCATCCAGTCTCTTTTATTGTTGTTATTATTTTGATGGCAGTGTGCATCTGGATATATATAACAAGGAAATGCCTTGACTAGAGAAACATGAGAGTCCAATATGATTTTTAGCAATGTCAGAGATTCACTTGCAAATGATGCGGGATTATCATTATCTCCAGGTCAGATGCCAAGAAAAAAAAAATCCCCAACAAAAACCAAGAACCCCAAGCCCAACTTTAGGGCAGAAAGATACCATTGTGTTGCTTAAGGAGATTAATGGTAAATTGGATCACACAAAGTTTGCAGTAGCTGAACTGGGCTCTCAATATGAACAGCAGGTAGCCTACATTAACATGAACAGCAGAGCTGGCACATCAGAATGCATTGCAATTTAATGATGGAATCCATTGAAAATTGGGGGATCAAGTGTATAATCCTATTGGACTCAAGGCAAAAATTCTGTTCGTTTCAAAAAGAGCAGGATCAAATCCTCAGCTTCTAGCATATCCAGGGAGGAAAAAACCCATGAGATTAAGAGCTGGGAAATATCAAACTAAGCCCACATCCTACAGGGTTTGCTTACTAAGAAAGAGTGAACATCATTTGTTGCATGAATGGTTTAAAAGTCCTGATCTCTGCCACAGGATTTTAATAAGTACTCAGAACCTTGACTGAAGTACTCAGAACTTTTCAGTGAAAGACAGTACCTCCAGCAACAAAAGGGCACCATAAAACTTCCAGGGGATACTGGATCAGGATTGAGTTATGCCACATAATGACCCACCAATACCACTCCCCGCAGCACCAGACCATTTCTTAAGGGTCCCTATTGCAGTCCAACCTTGTTTAACCTGTGAATGTGATCAGATCACAACACAAAATAAAATCACAATAGTCAGCTATTTTCACTGTATAGATACATTAGAGCTGTCGATTAATTGGAGTTAACTCACACAATTAACTGAAAAAATAATCACGATTAATGGCACTGTTAAACAGCAGAATATCAAGTGAAATGTATTAAATAATTTTGGACGTTTTCCTATATTTTCAGTATTTATTTCAATTACAACACAAAATACAAAGAGTGAAGTGCTCACTTTATATTATTTTTGATTGCAAATATTTGCACTAAAAATGATAAATAAAAGAAATAATATTTTTCAGTTCACCTCATGCAAGTATTGAAGTGCAATATCTTTATCTTTTCTGTACATAATTTTACATTAGTAAGTTCAACTTTCATAATACAGAGACTACATTATAGTTGCAACTACAGAATGTATGAGATTAATTGAAAAATGCATTGTTTATTCTTTATAGTACAAATATTTGTAATAAAAATAAATATAAAGTGAGCCCTGTACACTTTGGTATTGTCTTGTAATTGAAATCAGTATGTTTGAAAATGTAGAAAACATCCAAAATATTTAAAATAAATGGTATTCTATTTTTAACAGTGCAATTAATTGCACGATTAATTGCCATTCATTTTTTTTCATTGCTTAACAGCCCTAATACACATGCACAACAAAATAGAAAATGAATTTCTTTTATATAAAAAGCTAACATATACAGTATTTTAACTGTTCCAAAATATTTACTTCAAATTTGTACATGTAAGGATTTCTTAAGTTTCATGTAAGTGGAATAAAACAGATTTCATTCTATTTTCTTCCTGAATCTCTCTTGTTTTTCTCCAGTTATAAGTCTTCAATAGCAAATACTAATCCTTTAATACCTCATTGGATTGCTGGGCACAAACAACAAATATCACAGCACCGAAATGTGACATGCTGGCTATGATAAAAACCAGTGCTCTTTTGAACATGTTCTCCATGGCCACAAATATGACAGTTTCTCTTCAGTAATCTCAGTAAAGTGCAACAATATTTTCTTTTACTTCAACTTAAAACATTATTTTTCTTTCAGTGTATTATGAATTCCTTCAAGATCTCACAATAAAGTCTTGCTTGAATTCCATGTTTCTGTGCTTCACAACCAGGATATAAACAGCTGACCTGGCCTAATTTGAAGCTGCCCTCAGAGTTATGTATAATGTCTGACTAGAAAACAGAGTAAGCTGTTGCAAGTTATTAAATAGCTTTTGTATTTCATTGGTCACAAACACCATCATTTAGTCAAATAATTTGTAGCAGGGTGCTTGGGGATGAATCCATGGAGAGGGCTATCATTATTTTACATAAGAACATAAGAACGGCTGTACTGGGTCAGACCAAAGGTCCATCTAGCTCAGTAGCCTGTCTGCCGACAGTGGCCAGCACCAGGTGCCCCAGAGGGGGTGGACCGAAGACAATGATCAAGCGATTTGTCTCCTGCCATCCTTCTCCAGCCTCTGACAGAGGCCAGGGACTCCATTTCTACCCCCTACCAGTTTTCTACAAGTTAAAGGTTATAAGATAAAATAGCTTTTGAAAATACATATTAATCGACATGCTAAAGCTGGGACTCACTTTTGTTAAATATCTGTACTGTGTTAATAATCTTCCGTTATTGTCCTGCCATTCCATGAATCCTCTCTCTACTTCTGCACTCTCTACTACATAGAAACAGCTCTCAGAGAAGCTCATGTGATCAAATCTCACATCTTCTATGTTGTCCTTATGCTCCTTAATTGCTCTTAAGTCTTTAATATCACTGATCACACCCTCCTTCTCCAGTGTGATTTCCAGCCTTCCACTGGCCTTCACATCCCTGACCGCTAAATTTTCTCTGATTGCTCTTAACAACAGCTTATCACAGCAAGTTTCCACTTCTTGTCTTCTCCTTCAGTATGAATAACTTCTTCCTGACTATATCTTAGGTTTTATTTCTTACGTCCTCCCTCATCACCTTCCCAGCTGCTTTTGTTGCTTCCTTTCACACTGCTTTTTGCCTTCTTTCACTTAGCATCCTGTGAGAACAAGGTTGTCTATTTCTAGAGCAACAGGCATCATCAGTCTTTTCTGACTGATATGTCCACAAACACTTGCCCATAACAAATGTTTTCTCTATTCAACATAATATAAAAGGCAACACAAAACAATAAAATAACTCCCCCTCCCCCAAAATTAGCTTTCTCTGGATCTCTCAGCTTTTTCTGACTTCCTTATCTCTCTTTATCATTGCATTATTGCCATAAATATCTGGAGTATGTCATCAAAGGAGCGCTGTACTGCAATTTATTTCATTGGATACTTTGCAGTAAATATTAGGGCCATCCAGTGATTAAAAATTAATTGAGATTAATCACACGAATAAAAAAATTAATGGTGCTTAATCATGCACTTAATTGCACTGTTAAACAATAATAGAGCACAATTTATTTTAAAACTCTTTGGATATTTTCTGTATTTTCAGATATATTAATTTCAGTTGCAACATAATACAAAGTGTACAGTGCTCGCTTTACATTTATTTTTATTACAAATATTTGCACTGTAAAGGACAAAAATGCATTTTTCAGTTCATCTCATACAAGTGCCACAGTGCAATCTCTGTAACATGAAAGTTGAACTTACAGAAAAATTATGAACAGAAAAATCTTCTCTCGTATACAAAACAATGTGAAACTTTAGAACCTACAAGTCCACTCAATCCTACTTCTTGTGCAGCCAAACTCTCTGATAAACAGGTTTGGTTACAATTTGAAGACGATAATGCTACCCACTTTTTGTTCACTATGTCACCTGAAAGTGAGAACTGGCATTTGTATGGCACTGTTGTAGCCAGCGTTGCAAGGTTTTACATGCCAGATGCCCTAAATATTCAAATATCCCTTCATGCTTCAGTAGTCATTCCAGAGGACATGCATCTCTGTTGATGACAGGTTCCACCAGTTAATGATCTGAACCAGTGTGGATTGATGCATGTTCATGATCATCATCTGAGTCAGGTGCCTCCAATAGAAGGTTAATTTTATTTTTGGTGGTTCAGGTTCTGCTGTTTCCTCATCAGAGTTTTGCTCATTTAAGACTTCTGAAAGAGATTTCTATAAGTCTCAAATTGGTACCTTCTTGGTATTTTGTCAAATCTGCTGTAAAAGTACTCTTAAATGAGCATGTGCTGGGTCATCGTCCAAGACTGCTATCACATGAAATATATGGTAGAATGGTAAAAAGAGAAGGAGCCATATTCGTCTCCCTCAAGGAGTTCTGTCACAAATTTAATTAATGTGTTTTTTTAAATGAGCATCATTGTCATGGAAGTATGTCCTCTGGAATAGTGCCCGAAGCATGAAGAAGTATACATGAGTTTAGTGTAGCTGACAATAAATATGTTGCAACACCAGCTACAAAAGTGCCATGTCAATGCCTATTCTGACTTTCTGATGTCATTGTAAATAAGAAGCAGATGACAGTATCTTCCATCAGTGCAAACAAATTTGTTTGTCTTAGCGATTGGCAGGAAAAGTAAGACTGAGTAGACTTATAGGCTCTAAAGTTTTACATTGTTTGGTTTTTGACTGCAGTTATGTATTAAAAAAAATTATACATTTGTAAGTTACACTTTCATGGTAAAGAGATACTTTTAAAGAGATACTTCAATACTCATATGAGGTAAATGAAAAATACTATTTATTTTGTTTATCATTTTTACAGTATATATATTTGTAATGAAAAATAATTACAAATATTTAATAAATTTCAGTTGGTATTCCATTATTTAATAGTGCAATTAATCACAATTACCTTTTGGAGTTAGTTGTGTGAGTTAACCATGATTAATCAACAGCCTAGTAAATACCATGCCATTCAATCCTCGAATATTGTTTTTACCTAATAGGCCTACTAAATTTCTAAAGAAACCTACCTAATACTTATTTTCATTATATATTACCACAACTCTGTAGCCACTACTGTGCCTAATTGAAATAAATTAGACTTTTGCCTGCAAAAAGACTGCACGATCTGGTTTATTATGGTTAGCTTTAATTACTGCTGAACAGATCCTCACAGGGTGTTTTACTTGCAAAATCCCATTATCTTAAATAACTTGAAAGAAAGGGTAATGAATCTGTATCAGGAGAGCTGCACTGCATGTGGGATTTCTTCTCAATGCTCTTAGCAGGTTGGCCCAGGAGTTTAACAGGGTAGACAGTACTGATTGATTTATAATTGAACCCTGTGACTGGTTATTTGGGGAGAAAGTTTATAGAATCATATAATTGTAGGACTGCAAGGAACCTTGATAAGACATCTAATCCTTCCAATGCATGGAGGCAGGACTAAATAGTCTAGATTAGTGCCAATAGTGGTCTACAATACGTCCAGGGCCTCCTAGGGGTCCATGAACAGATTTCAGGGGGCCAACAAACAGGGCCAGCATTAGACTTGCAGAAATCCTGAGCAACTTAGCTTGCTATGGTCCCCTGTGGTATGCAGCCTTCCTACATGATACTCCCTAACACTGGCCCTGGCTTTAATATGCGGAAAAACAATTGTTGTGGCACAGTTGGGCAGTGGAGTTTTTATAGCATGTTAGGGGAGGGTTGGGAAAGAAAAATGTTGAGAACCTCTTGCTTAGGCCATTATTGACAGGTATTTGAATAACCTCTTCTTACAAACCTCCAATGAAAGAGATTCCCCAACTTCCGTAGGTAATTTGTTCTAGTGCTTAACTATCAGCTTGTCAAAGTTGCACAAATAATAAGGGAGGAGATGCTGACTTTGTTCCACCAAATTTTATTGTACGGTATAAAAACATTTTTCCTTTTGAATATAGTTTTGACAGTCAGTTTTAGTACCATACATTTGCTATGGATTTAACTACAAAATTACTTTGGAGCTGAACTCTTTCTGTTTTATGTAGAGACAAATTCTTCTTTCATTTCTTCTGTGGATTGAATGGAGCTACCATCTCCATCCCTGCATACTTTAATGGAGGCTGAAATCTATAGAATTCAGCTTGTTGAGGTAACAAGTGTGTGGCACACAGTATGAAATAAATATACTAGAAACTCTGAAAACCACCTCTGTTATTCCTAGGTTTCTTGTGGCATCCTAATAAGTATAAGGAACATATATGCAGGCATTAGGGACTTTAATGCATAGCTTAGGAAACCTGAATGATTTTCTACTCCTGAACAGACTGCACATATATTTGAATTCTCAGCCTTTTCTTTTTTATTTAGTTCTTCTGTTATAAATATTGGTTTATGGATTTCAATACTTTGTCTTTAGAGGTTATCTGTTATAGAAAAAATATTTATGTGTTTTTACTTTTTCTTAGCCTAAACAAAGTGCTTTCCTAAAGAATGCTGGGAAAATTCTATTTGATTCTCTTATTGCGTCTGTTTGGTTTTACATAGAAGATGGGTATAATGAAATCTTTAAATAATAGAAAATAGGTATTGGCTATTTTAAATCATTTTCTCCATAATGTTGTGCCTTAAAAACATTTGGGTTATATTTCTATGCGTATGTTAACATTTTAAGTAACATTTATAACAAATCTTTGAACATTTACAGTTCTTTTTGCTAAGGATGTTAGTTAGTAATGATGAAGACTTCAAATTTCAGTAAACAATAGTATTTTCATTTTACACTGGTGAAGTGACTTGCGCAAGGTCTTTCCATATTACTCCATTTTTCATGCCATATACCCTTTCACCCTTAATATTTAGTCTCATTCTTCCACTCACAATTCCATGCTTACTTTTCAGGGTGCCTTCTGGCTGGCACCTGGGGACTACCACCCCCCTCTTTTATAACCATTTGTCTGAGTTCTCCATTTCAGTAAACCTGGAAAAATATTATGAAAGTGAAAACTCTTAACACTTCCAGACATTTGATGTCAGGTGTAATTTATGTTGGAAACCAATCTGGGTGAGCTCTCTAGTCTGATGAATAATTTGCACTAATTACCTTCCAGAGCATACTTCATGTCCTGGGCAAACAGAGTCCACATGATTTCAGCACTGACTTTTCCCATGTTCAGCTCTTGAGGGAACCTGAAAGCAATCACATAACATCAGTTCACCTGCTAGAAATTATATTAACATCTGTACAACAGAAATGCACATTTTTTGTATAAAATCACTCTGAAAGTACGCACTGCACTATATTTTCTGTTCTGTACAATTATTTTAACCATGTAGAAAGATGAGCCTTCAGATAAGCTCTACCATCAGTATAATTGTAATAATGTTAGTGCCCTAATTCGATAATGAAGTATGTTCTGTACCAATTATATAACAGTGCACATTTATAAACACGAAGTTGGGACTATCCTTGAGTTAAATCTATAGATTTACAATGAGTTATACCAGGGAGGGGATGGGCCCTTGGTCTACACTATTGCAGCATTACTGGCATCCTGAAGACTTAGAAGAAAGAAGTAAAGAGCAGTAAGACAGGTGAAAACATTGAACTGTTAGAGCTTTTACTATTCATCTCATGTTTAATGTGCTCTTTGAAAAACAATCTATTTGTACATTAAGAAGTAAACAGTTGCCTACATTTTGGACAAAACAATTAAGTAAAAACCATGTGATCTCAATTACAATTGTCCAGTAGTAGCTGGCAAAATCTGACCTTTTAATGACAGATACTTTATGTTTCTCACCAGATTAAAAAAAATAAGGGGCGCATGTGCACGTAAATATCCATTTCTTGTTCTGAATGTGGAACTCATCAATATGAAAAAGAGTTAATGGAATGGAGCCAGGGAAAACCTTGCCCCAAAAATTAGAGCGTTGCAAGTCCTGAACAAAAACTTAACTTGGTCAATGGGTCTATTAATGCTGGATGTAATAACGTATCTAGGTACATATAAGATTCTGCAGAATATGCCAACTTTTGACCCTAAAAATGATTACAGGCCAAATCTTATCCCCTTTGTTAGGGACCACATTACATTAGTGATGGTCATAAGTAAAAAAGGGGAATTTCTCAACATTTACTGCTGTCATCTTTGAAAAATCATGGAAGACAGATTCCAGAAGACTAGAGAGATTCCAGAAGACTAGAAAAGGGCAAATATAGTGCCCATCTGTAAAAAGGGAAATAAGAACAACCCAGGAAATGACAGTCCAGTCAGTTTAACTTCTGTGCCAGGAAGGATAATGGAGCAAGTAATTAAGGAATTCATCTATAAACACCTCGAAGATAATAGGGTGATAGGTAACAGCCAGCATGGATTTGTGAAGACCAAATCATGTCATACCAATCTTTGATAGGATAACTGTCTTGTGGATAAGGGTATATGTGGATGTGGTATACCTAGACTTTAGTAAGGCATTTGATATAGTCTTGCATGATCTTCTTATCAATATATTAGGCAAATACAACTTAGATGGGGCTACAATAAGGTGGGTGCATAACTGGCTGAATAACCATCTCAGAGAGTTGTTATTAATGATTCACAATCATGCTGGAAGGGCATAACAAGTGGGGTTTCACAGGGGTCTGTTTTGGGACCAGTTCTGTTCAATATCTTCATCAACAATTTAGATATTGGCATAGAGTACGCTTTTTAAGTTTGCAGATGATACCAAGCTGGGAGGGGTTCAAACTGCTTTGGAGGATCGGGTCATAATTCAAAATGTTGTGGACAAACTAGAGAAATGGTCTGAGGTAAATAGGATGAAGTTTAATAAGGACAAATGAAAAGTACTCCACTTAGGAAGGAATAATCCATTTCACACATACAGAATGGGAAGTGACTGTCTAGGAAGGAGTACTGCAGAATGGGATCTATTGGTCATAACGGACCACAAGCTAAGTATAAGTCAACAGCATGACGCTGCTGCAAAAAAAGCAAATATGATTCTGGGATGGATTAACAGGAGTGTTGTGAGCAAGACACGAGAAGTCATACTTCAGCCCTACTCTGCACTGATCAGGCCTCAGTTGGAGTATTCTGTCCAGTTCTGGGTACCACATTTCAAGAAAGAGATGGAGAAATTGGAGAAGGTCCAGAGAATAGCAACAAGAATGATTAATGGGATAGAGAACCTGACCTATGAAGGAAGACTGAAAGAATTGGGCTTGTTTAGTTTGTGAAGGAGAAGACTGAGAGGGGACATGATAGTGGTTTTCAGATATCTAAAAGGGTGTCACAGGGAGGAGGGAGAAAAATTGTTCTCCTTGGCATCTGATGATAGGACAAGAAGCAATGGGCTCAAACTGCAACAAGGGAGGTTTAGGCTAGATATTAGGAAAAACTACCTAACTGTCAGGGTGGTTAAACACTGGAATAAATTGCCTAGGGAGATTGTGGAATCTCCATCTCTGGAGATATTTAAGAGCAGGCTAGGCAAACATCTATCAGGTTTGGTCTAGACCAGGGTGGGCAAAAGGGCCTCCGCGGGCCGGATGTGGCCTGCCAAGAGAATTGATGCGGCCTGCGGATGCCCGCTGCCTCTGGGCCAATCAGGGTTTGTGGGTGGAGAAGCACAGAGTGTACAGACTCCACTCTTCTGCCTAAGGCCCCACCCCCTTTGGGGTGGCCCGGGGCTACTTCAAAAATTTCTCAAGTGGCCCCCAGTAAAAATTATTGCCCACCCCTCGTCTAGATGGTACTGGGTCCTGTTGTGAGGGCAGGGGACTGGACTCAATGACCCCTCAAGTTCTAGTATTCTATGATTCTATTCCAGTTCTAGTATTCTATGATTCATTCACTATCCTGAACACACATTATTTGCAACCCCACCATTCTCAGAGAGATAAAAAAAGAAACTTACCATGGTGATTAGCCTATGTAAACAAAATGTTTTCACTTATTTGTTATAGCAATAATGAGCTGATTTATGGCTTTTCTTTATGCTGTCATTCAATAGATTGTTTTGCCACAAGAAAATAACCTTGTGTAGTCCACTAATTTGCTGTGTAGTCTCCAAATTCTTTATCCTGTTTATTAATGTACGATTCCGAACATTTATTAATAACTTATGCTGAAAAACTCATTACCCAGAAAAATTATTAACAAGATTTATTATATAAGACCATCTCTGAGTAATAAGTAAAAATTATCTACTGCTGCTAAATGTGCTTATGCACATATAAATTCTAATGGGTAAAAACTAACTCATTTAAATGGAGATATTATTGTACATTGAGCATGATTTGACTATATTTTTCAAATACTCTTAGTTTATAGAGAAATTATTTAAGAATGTGATTGGTAGGCAACTTCTGTGCTACTTATATTTTCTTAAATGGAATGCAACACTCAATCAGCTTTCTACCCTCTTTTCCACCAATTATTGCAAAGGAAGTTAAAAACTTTGTAAGCAATTTTTCTTTGTTTACTTTTACATAGCCTTGTCAGATTTCATTTTGTTAAATAATGCCAAAGGATATCAGTGATGTTTATTTTTAAGAATTTTTTGAATTTTGTTATTGATTTAAATTTTCACAGCTATTGGACATTATGGGGGAGTCAGACAGTGCAGGGGACAAGGATAATTATTTAATGACAGTGGACAATAAGATTCAAAAATGTAAAGCTTTGTAGTCATTAAAATGCAAATCATCAGAATCACAAGCCAAATTTTTCAAGGAACATTTTTCTTACTTCACTTTTCTGTAAATTTTGGATATCGATGGCAGTATTCTTCCATTGGTTTGAGTGTGTATGGTGAAAATTATCTTTACTCACATTTACTGATAAAAAGCTAATCCTTCCAAGTCAACATACAGATAAGTAGGTTGGATAAATATAATTGCAATGTATGATGGGCTTAATGTGGGGTAAGGAGGAGGCCAGACAGGCTACAGCTGAGGGGAATCAGGAGTTTTGAATCATCCTCTGACTGAATACTGGAGCCCAGCTGAGGAGGAAAACCTGGGCTACAAAGACAGAAAGTTGGCTGCAGAAAGGAAGGCTGCAGTGGAGTCGTCTGTAGTTATTCACTGGAAAAAGAGAGGTGCATATGGGACTATAAAAGCAAGTAGCCTAAAGTTACTCTCTGGGAGGAAGAAGTTTTGTGGCTGGCAAACCCAGAGAAAGGAGGAGCCAGGAGACTGGGAAAGCATCAGGGAAAAGCCAATAAGGTTCAGGATGGAACAAACCTTGGCTGCTGATAAGAGGGTCCCTGAACTGGAACCCAGAGTAGAGGGGAGCAATGTTCCTTGTAAGCTGAATGGTATGGCAGCCATCCAAAAGAGATTCAAATATTGTCCAGCTGATTAGCAGAGCACACACAGTGCTCACAGCCAGCAGCATGTGTTTCTATTAGTGGTGCACGTCCACACATGACTCAGAGCACACAACAAAATGTATTCTACACATTAATGGAAAACATTAGAGGAAACATTGAAGGGTAGGCCTGCTTTCCCCTACTGGGGAAGTACTAGCTCAGGAGTGTATGGAAAGACTGCCTGAGTCCATTCATGAGAAGATCCATTGATACCCCAGAAAGGGAGGACACACAGCCTGGCTGGACGGTTAAGGCATGATCACAGACCACTGTCCTCACTGAGAGCCAGAAAGAGAAGGTGGAACTTGTGGCAAGAGACAGAAGGGAGATGTCTAACCTGGAACCAGCTAATCCCCAGAGAGACCAGAAAGTGGAACACTCTTGTAAGCAGAACCTGTGACAGAACCTGAAAGTGCAGGAGCAATGAGGAGTCCCATCAAACCTTAAATGCCACCACATTTATTTGGGCATAAACTTTCATGGGCTGGAGGCCATTTCATCATATGCATGAAGTGGAAATCACAACCACATCATAAGCATCCAGGAACCCAGCCCTGCAATCAACCGTGGTTCCAACAAGAGAATTCATTACTGGAGCCAACAACATAAGCTACCAAATCAGGGGATCATTCAACTGCACATCCAGTAATTTGATCTATGGCATCAAATGCCAGGAAAGCCCCACTGTTATATATATTGGACAAACTGAACAGTCCTTACAGGAAAGAATCAATGGACACAAATTAGATATCCGTAAAGGGAACATACAGAAACCTGTTGGGGAACATTTCAGTCTACCTAATCACTCTTTAAAAGATCTCCAGGTGGCTGTCTTGTCACAAACCAGTTCTACTAGTCAAATACACAGGGAGGCATTGGAATTACAATTCATCCACAAATTCAATTCTCACTCTGATCATCATCTCCTCAATCGGGACAATGGATGGCTGGGACATTATCAACCTAACATTCAATGAAGGTGCCAACAGCTCTCTGTGTGGATTCTTGTGTTAGTTCCCTTTGATACTTATCTGCTTCCTTTTAACTATCCAATCTTCAGGAGCTTATAAGCACCAGCTCTGCCTACTTGTTTTTCCCTTTGATATTTTCATTCCCTTTGATCCTTGTTTCCCGCCCCCTTCTCTTTTTCCTCCCTTCTTCTCTCTTCACCCCTATTTATTTTGGGTCTGCACATCCTAAACTCATAACTCCGGTTATCTGAAGAAGTGGGTTGTGCCCATAAAAGCTCATGATACCATCTACATGTTTTGTTAGTCTATAAAGTGCTACCAGACCTTTTGTTGTTTTTTAAGTTTATCCTATACAGACTAACTCGACTACCCCCTGAAGTTTCAGAATACTGTGATTTAAAGCCAACTGTCCCCTACCCTGCTCTTGTGAGGATTGTTTGTTGCAATCCCATCATACTAACTGCCATCACTTCCTGTCATCACTGAAAAGTGAGTTAAGGACAAAGGGACAACCTTACATGTTCTCTTGCTTTCTTGGGTTTAAAGCAGAGTTGTACATGTACAATACAATAACTGCCATTACACAACTCAGCATTAGCAGTATGTACCACACAGTGGTATCTGACATATCACAAGATTTTCCTCTAGGTACTATGGAAAATAGTGGCCATATGGCTGGCACAACAAGTAGGATACATGTTGGCAAAAACTAATTTGCTAATTACAACCAGTGAAATATTATAAAGACAAAGAAGAAAAAATTAGCAACTGATAGATGTGTTATAATGGCACAATCTTCCTGTAGTTTAACACAATAGGAATATAAGTATTAATGATTCCTATTTACATTACAAAGGCTTGAAGTCCCTGACAAGGATGGTGACTGGTACTCATTCTCTTTGTTGATATGGCCACATATATGCTAAGACTCTGCACCTATGATTATAAATTTGAGCTAGTATTTTTTTAACCATGCAACATCACCATAGTCTGGCAGTATTCAGTAGGCCGGACTAGTCCTTTAGATTCTGCCAGTTCATGTGGGTGGAAATGTGGGCCCCAAGGTTGAAAGTTGTTGTGGGGGTGAACAAAGAGCAGTTGAAACATGCCACAACCTTTCCTATGCTACAGGATCTGGAGCTGTCTGATAAAATGGCCCAAGTGGACAGGGATTTTGTGTGGGAAAGAGCAGGACCAGACAGTCTGGGAGATGTTCTGAATGTACTCAGTGAATCTCCTGGGTACCCTCCACTGGTCAAGATACCAATGGATGTCAAGCAGATTTCTCCATGTGGGAGAGGGCACAAGTAGCATGACTCACTGCTCTCACAGGTGGCAGGACAGTGTAATTTACACCCCAGGAATCTGCAGCATTGAACCTAGCTCCATATTTTTATGATATATAAAAGTGCTATTTCATCTTGCTGTAGTTTTGCAGAATTAAGAACATTGGTGCCACAGTTTGCACTACACGGGCTTCAATGGAACCATTGTAAAATAAAAAATATGATATAAATGTAAGTAGAGATAATCCCATTGAAATCAATGAGCTTCATACTGCATCATGTCTTTCATGTGAGATATAATATGAGTGAGGCTGCGAAGATTTAAATGTAAATTCCTACCGACTTCAATGGGATTTGGGGTAGAGTATCTAAAAGTTCACGAAATGTGCTGAAATGATGAAAAGAAAAAAGCAGCATTAGGAAAAATATCTTTTACAGAGAATAGCCATTCTTCAGAATTTCTATAACCAATTTGACAATGTCTGCTGATTTTTAGAAATATTTGTCAAGCACTGTTGGGATAATTGCCTACCAAACCTTTTAAAACTTTTCATTTAAGCAAGATCCTTTAAAATAGAAATTGAAAAAAATAAAGTGAGACTCAGAGAAAGCTAATGCAAAGACCTTTTTTCCCCTAGATAAAAATGTATCTAAATTGAGAATGTATTTCTGAATGTTGAGCCTGTACAAACTGTAAGGTGGAAATTATTGAATCAATCAAAACAAGGGTGTAGCATGGAAATAGACTTTTCAATATGGCAAAATTAGGCTATGTCTAGACTATATTCTATTTTTGAAAGAGGATATGCAAATTCCTGTGGAATTTGCATATCTTCTTCCAATCTCACTTTCGAAAGCAGATCTTTCGAAAGTGAAAGTAGTCTGGACGTGTTTTTTTCAGAAAAAAACCCGCTCTTCCTTAAAAAACGAGGTTTAAGCGTTTTTTTTCAAAAAGGGGGTTTTTCCCAAAAAAACTGCATCCAGATTACTTTCACTTTTGAAAGCTCTGCCTTTGAAAGTGAGATCAGAAGATATGCAAATTCCCGTGGAATTTGCATATCCTCTTTCAAAAACAGAACATCGTTTAGACGTACGCTGTGTCACTGTACCCTTAGTGTTATTTGACTAATGCTAAAGAGGAAATTTAATTTCCCCTGTCATGTGTGACATACTTGAAATGAGCAACCATGAGGCCATGAGCTGTAGCCAAGGATTCTCATCGAGCATAATGAGAAGTACATGGATCAATGGCAGCATAACATCAGTAGTAAATGAAGCAACATCTATGGGGCAAATTTTTCAAACACAGTCATTGGATCTGAGTATCTCCACGTTTCGATGCCTGTACAGGCATAATTTCCAGAGGGTCTGAGCATCCACAGGTTCCACTGACTTCCATTCCAAAACTGAGTTTGGATTCCCCAGAATCAAGGTATCCAATATCAGCAAGTGATTTTGAAAATGTAGTCCACAGACCCAACCATACTCCCACTGGAGCAATGCAAAAATTCTTACTGAGTTCAGTCAAGGCCTAATATATTAAGAAACAAGACAAATTACATTCTTCTTTAGTGCTAGACTTCATTGTTAAAAAAAATACCACTGTGTACCTATTTGTTATTTAACATCTGGATCCATGTTCTTTGTAGTACTAAGGTAATTTACCACGAAACGTAAGTTGAGTGCATGGAATGCATGATTCAATGGTTGTCTGATATTACTTCTCTGCAGAGTAAATAGTAAACAAATATTTCCCTGGTCTCAGGAATTCTGGCTCTTTTAATTCATTCACTCTAGTTGTGTGCAGTAATATCTGTGATCACTTATTTGTTCATACACTGTGTATTTCACAGGAAGCTTACATAAGCTGTGCTGAAGTATTCTTTAATGGTGAAACATAACTCAGATATAAATTACAAAACCATCAATATAAATATCCTGACAAATCTATTGCATATACTCCATGCAACAGAAAACAACTGAAGACATTACCATGCTAAATTATTTTGACCTGTTGTGATTCATCACAGAACAACGCTGCATCAAACATTCTACTCTTTGCATAGCTCACATAAAATTCAGTCGTCATGTTGGAAAATTAACTCATTTATTTTTATCCTTACACTGCAAATCTGCTTTCACTTTTAAGAGCTATATTCAACTGAAAAGAGGGAGATTTTTCAAATGCACAGAAGTCAGTTAGGTGCCCAAATCCCTATTAAGAACAGCTGGGTGCCTAATACAGTTGGTCAAACTTTTTGTTTTGAAAGAACAGTTTTCTCCTGGAAAAGCAGTTTAATAAAAAATTAACATTTAGCAGGATCATATTAATTCAGACAAAATTTTGAATGGAAAAGTCTAAATGATTCATTCTTGTTTAATTCTGATTAAATGGACATGTTTCATTGTGCTAATGCAAAACCTTTTATTGTGTATATAATTTCATTTTGATTTACATTCTACTATTAATTTCAACATACATTATTTATATATTGTTCTATATTAAATAGGCTATATTTTAATGTCAAAATTAAAGGTTTCTGCCTTATTAATGTTTTAACATTATTATAATGAAATTTTTGACATTTTCAAAATGAAATAATTTAACATTCTCTAAGCAAATGTTTCAATGTTGACAAATTGAGTTTCCTTTTTTTAAATTTTGATTTTATTTACTTATTTTGCATATTCATCTTCCTGGGAGCTTATAGGGGGGCTCTAGTAATCCATCAATCTTGTAACTTAATTAAAATACAGGGAGAACTCAGTCACTAGATAAACGGATATTTGTTGGGAGTTCCAGCCTCTTGTGTTCATAGGCTTTGTGGTACTAGTAATGGATGGTTTTCGTTTAAAGAGATAGTAAAATCTGTTTGTGTGGGGAGTTTTTTGTTTGTTTTCTTCCATTTGGGTTTTAGTGACCCCAACAACTCAAAAGTGGAATTCCTTCAGGTACACTTTTGCCTGGCTTAGGTACCAAACTACACCAGGATCACTGAGGCTGGACTGAAGAAACTCTTCCAAAGGTTCACTGAAAAAACTGCATACCTTTCATCCAATTTGGCTGAAGTTTCAGGTTTATAATGGATTCTCTGTACAGGTCTAGACATGAATGAGTCACTGCTAGAAGTATCACTACCCTCTGATAGAGTAAAATCTTTGTTGTACCGGTATGAATGCATGTAGTCTGCATTTCTGATGGAGATACCCAGGCTAAGCAGAATATATCAATGTGACCATTATCTTAAAGTATGCTAGTGCTCCACTGTTCCTGATTGATTGGCTGAGCCTTGGTAGGGGGAGGGACTTTCAGGCAGCCCAGGTCTTTATAAGGCAGTGGGCAAGCGACCAAGGAGCTTGTGAACAGGTGAGTGCTAACAGGGAGTTTAGAGAGGGAGTTGGGAAGGGCGCGAGGTTCTCTTGCTTTTTTTTTTTTTTTTGGTTAAATCCTTTTTCCAGGACAGCAGGGAGGGATGGTGATAGGTCTGCTGTTGTTACCTGCACAGCGTGTGCCATGTTTGTCTTCCTCCCGGAAGAAAGAACAGATTTCATCTGCACAAGGTGCAAGCTGGTTGCCATTTTGGAAGAAAAAATTAGAGGACTGGAGGCACAAGTGTCGACCCTATGCTCGATCAGAGAGGATGAAGACTTCCTCGATAGAAGGCAGCGGTTAATCCTACAAGCACGGCAGGCAGAAGAGCCAGAGACGGCAGTACGGGACCAGGAAGAGAACTGGCAGCATGTAACTTCTAGAAGGGGAAAAAGGCCAGCACGGGAATCCCCCAATGCTATAGAGGTAAGTAATCGCTTTCAGGCTCTCTCCACAGGCTCTGTGGTGGTGAATGCTTTGCAAGGGACCTCACAAGGAAGAAACCGAAAGGGAACACCATCTACTGGAAGGCATGGAATGCGTAGTCCTAGGGATGGGGGTTCCACGACCACCACCCCCAAAAGAAGACGACAGGTGGTGGTGGTCGGGGACTCGCTCCTAAGAGGGACTGAGCCACCCATCTGTCGTCTGGACCTGGAATCTCGAGAGGTGTGCTGATTACCATGAGCTCGAATTCAGGATGTGACTGAGAGGCTTACCAAGCTGATCAAACCTTCAGATCGCTACCCCTTCCTGCTTCTCCACGTGGGAACTAACGATACAGCCAAGAATGATCTTGAGCGGGTTACTGCGGACTATGTAGCGCTGGGAAGAAGGACCCAAGAATTCGGAGCGCAAGTGGTGTTCTCGTCCATCCTCCCTGTTGAAGGGAAAGGACTGGGCAGGGATCGTCGAATTGAGGAAGTAAATGCGTGGTTGCGCAGGTGGTGTCGCAGAGAGGGCTTTGGTTTCTTCGACCATGGGACTCTGTTCCGGGCACAAGGATTGTTAGGAAGAGATGGGATCCACCTAACGAAGAGAGGAAGGAGCATCTTCGCGGGCAGGCTTGCAAACCTAGTGAGGAGGGCTTTAAACTAGGTTCGTTGGGGGACGGTGACCAACACCCTGAGGGGAGTGGGAAAGTCGGATACCGGGAAGGAATGCAAAGATGAACGAGCAAGAAAGGAGGACCCCTGATTCGAATGGAGAAGATGGGGTGATCAGCTGGTTATCTGAGGTGTTTGTACACTAATGCGAGAAGCCTGGGCAACAGACAGGAAGAACTGGAGGCCCTGGCCCAGTCCAAGAAATATGATTTAATTGGGATAACAGAGACTTGGTGGGATGACTCGCATGACTGGAGCGCTGTCATGGAAGGGTATAGACTGTTCAGGAAAAACAGGCAGGGGAGAAAAGGAGGAGGAGTTGCACTATACGTAAGAGAGAACTATGATTGCTCTGAACTCCAGTATATAGAGGGAGAAAAACCTGTTGAGAGTCTATGGGTTAAGTTTAGAGGTGCAAACAACAACAGTGGTGTTGTGGTTGGTGTCTACTATAGGCCACTGAATCAGGTGGATGAGGTAGATGAGGCTTTCTTCGGACAACTGAGAGAAGCTTCCAGATCGCAGGCCCTGGTTCTCGTAGGGGACTTTAATCACCCTGACATCTGTTGGGAAACCAATACGGCAGTACACAGGCAATCCAGGAAGTTTTTGGAGAATGTTGGGGATAACTTCTTGGTACAAGTGCTGAAGGATCCGACCAGGGGCCGTGCGCAGCTTGACCTTCTGCTCACAAACAGGGAGGAACTAATAGGGGAAGTAGAGGTGGGTGACAACCTGGGAAGCAGTGATCATGAGATGGTAGATTTCAGGATCCTGACCAAAGGAAGAAAAGAGAGTAGTAAAATACACACCTTGGACTTCAGAAAAGCAGATTTTGACTCCCTCAGAGACCTGCTGGGCAGAATCCCCTGGGATGCTAACATGAAGGGGAAAGGAGTCCAGGACAGCTGGCAGTATTTTAAAGAAGCCTTGTTGAAGGCACAGAAAGAAACCATCCCGATGTGTAGCAAGAGAGGCAAACATGGTAGGAGACCGGATTGGCTTACAGGGGAAATCTTTGGTGAACTTAAGCACAAAAAGGAAGCTCAAAAAAAGTGGAAACTTGGACAAATGACCAGGGAGGGGTTTAAATATATAGCTCGAGAATGCCGGGGGGTTATCAGGAAGGCGAAAGCGCAAATGGAATTGCGACTGGCTAAGGATGTGAAGGATAACAAGAAAGGTTTCTACAGGCATGTTAACAAGAAGAGGGTGATCAGAAGGGTGTGCGGCCCCTACTGGATGAAGGAGGTAACCTAGTGACAGATGATGTGGGGAAAGCTGAAGTACTCAATGCTTTCTTTGCCTCTGTATTCACGGACAAGGTCGGCTCCCGGACTAATGCGCTAAGTGATGCAAGATGGGATGAAGATCGACAGCCCTTAGTGGGTAAAGAACAGGTTAGGAACTATTTAGGAAAGCTAAACATACACAAATCCATGGGTCCAGACTTAATGCATCCGAGGGTAATGAGGGAGTTGGCAAATGTCATTGAGGAGCCTTTGGCCATTATCTTTGAAAAGTCGTGGAGATCGGGAGAGATCCCGGATGATTGGAAAAAGGCAAATGTAGTGCCCATCTTCAAAAAAGGCAAAAAGGATGATCCAGGGAACTATAGGCCGGTCAGTCTTATCTTGGTTCCTGGAAAAATCATGGAAGGGATCCTTAAGGAATCCATTTTGAGGCACTTGGAGGAGAGGAAAGTGATTAGGAATAGTCAGCATGGATTCACAAAGGGCAAGTTGTGCCTGACCAATCTGATTAGCTTCTATGATGAGGTAACTGGCTCTTGGATATGGGAAAGTCAGTGGATGTGATATACCTTGACTTTAGCAAGGCTTTTGATATGGTCTCCCACGATATTCTTGCCAGCAAGTTAAGGGAATGTGGATTAGATAATGGACGGTAAGATGGATAGAAAGCTGGCTAGAAGGCCGGGCCCAGCAGGTAGTGATCAACGGTTCGATGTCAGGATGGTGGTCGGTTTCTAGCGGAGTGCCCCAAGGTTTGGTTCTGGGACCGGTTTTGTTCAATATCTTTATTAATGACCCGGATGAAGGGATGGATTGCACCCTCAGCAAGTTTGCAGATGACACTAAGCTAGAGGGAGAGGTAGACATGCTAGAGGGCAGGGATAGAGTCCAGAGTGACTTAGACAAATTGGAGGGTTGGGCCACAAGAAATCTGATGAGGTTGAGCAAAGATAAGTGCAGAGTCCTGCACTTGGGACAGAAGAATCCCAAGCATTGTTACAGGCTGGGGACCACTCACCTAAGTAGTAGTTCTGCAGAAAAGGACCTGGGGGTTACAGTGGATGAGAAGCTGGATATGTGCCCTTGTAGCCAAGAAGGCTAATGGCATATTAGGATGCATTAAGAGGAGCATTGCCAGCACATCCAGAGATGTCATTATTCCCCTTTATTCAGCTCTGGTGAGGCCACATCTGGAGTATTGTGTCCAGTTCTGGGCCCCCCACTACAAAAAGGATGTGGACGCATTGGAAAGGGTCCAGCGGAGGGCAACCAAAATGATTAGGGGGCTGGAGCATACGACCTATGAGGAGAGGCTGAGGGAGTTGGGTCTGTTTAGTCTGCAGAAGTGAAGAGTGAGGGGGGATTTGACAGCAGCCTTCAACTTCCTGAAGGGATGTTCCAAAGAGGATGGAGAAAGGCTGTTCTCAGTAGTGACGGATGACAGAACAAGGAGCAATGGTCTTAAGTTGTGGCGGGAGAGGTCCAGGTTGGATATTAGGAAAAACTATTTCACTAGGAGAGTGGTGAAACACTGGAATGGTTTACCTAGGGAAGTAGTGGAGTCTCCATCCCTAGAGGTATTTAAGTCTCGGCTTGACAAAGCCCTGACTGGGTTGATCTAATTGGGATTGGTCCTGCCTAGAGCAGGGGGCTGGACTTGATGACCTCCTGAGGTCTCTTTCAGCTCTATGGTTCTATGATTCTATGCTTTCCAAGATTAAAAATACTGTATATAAGGAAACCTGAAATATATCATTTTTCTCGTATGTTCATACAAGATGACTTATCAAGCACTGTTCGGGTCCTTCAGGGCAGGGGGCTGGTGATGTGGAGAGTGCAGAAGTCAGGGTGGTGGTTGGGAGATTCAGGACAGGTAGTGGGGAGTGAAGGGGTCAGGGTAGGGGGTTGGATGTGGAGGGGGCTTAGAGTGACGGGGTAGGAATGCAGGAGTCAGGGCAGGAAGCTGGGAGGTATAGGGGGCTCAGGACAGGGGTCTGGAAGTATGGGAGGCTCAGGGCAGGGAATGAGGATACACAAGTAAAGGCAGGGGGTGGCAGGCTCAGGATAGGGGTTTGGGACGTGTGGGAGATTCTGGGCAGAGAGGATGTAGTATTCAGGGCCAAAGGGGGCTCAGGCCAGGGGGCTCAGCGCAGACAGCTGGGAAGTCTGAGGTGGCTCAGCCCTGGCCCTGGCAGTCCTCTGTGGGGGTGGGGGAGGGGCATGCTGGGAATGCATGGCACACCAGGACTGTGGCGGCCTGGCCCCAGCCTTGGCAGGTCCTAGGGGTTGGTTGTGTGTGTGGGGAGCAGGGGGCCAATACCGGGGCTCACAGGGGTCTGGGGTAGGCAGACCATTTACCGTGGTCAGTGGTTGGCAATATGGAGAGCTCTGGCCTCAGCTGGCCATTCTCTTCCTAGTAGAACACTCCCCTGTGATTACTCTGTGGTACAAGTGTCCTCTGTGTTCGCTGCCTCAAGTGATCATTGTGGAGCATAGCTTTCTCTGCTCTGAGGTCCCTCCCTTTCTGTGTAATGGAACACAATACGATTCCAGGCACATCCTTTCTTTCTGGCAAAACCAAAGTCTGACCTTGCTTTAAGTTAGGACAAGAGGAAGCTGCATAACAGATTTGGCCGTCCTAGCTCTTACAGTATAGGAGGAATTCTTGAACAAACGGACTTACAAACTCATGGACAAACAGATGCACAAACTCTCTAAAATAGATAGATAGATAGATTAGATAGATAATATGTATATAAAATTATAGACAATCCATGGCCTTTTATTGTTTGATTTTATGTAGCTGTTTTGTTGTATACACACATTAGAAAAAGGAAATGGTCATACTAATATTCCTCCTGAATCTCATTGAATTCCTCATCACAAAGGCATGAGTCTGAATCACTTTGAACCAGAACTGTTTGGGATTTTAACCCACACTGATTACATAAGGGGCCAGATGGAGGAAAACCTCCATTTGAAAGAATGATTTGGATATACTGGATGCCAGGGCTATCCCTAATCAGCCCTGTGTTCTGGCACCAGATCCAAGGCCCCTTGGACTTCCAGGTTATCTGACAACAAGTCTTTAACTATGCCATGCTCACAGGGAATTTGTGGCTTGCTGCTGATCCTGGGAATCTTATCTAAGGTGGCTTCCACACAATACAAGGAAATGCAGGAAAAAATTAAGGAATTCTGAGATAGGTGGAGCCTCTATAGGCAGCTGGTGGGCTTGTGTGGATAACCAGAGACAACCCCCATCGTCTCCATACGACTCTCCGATCCCATGGGGAACAATCACCCTTCTTCAATCATCACAGAAATTTCTGCTATCTTCTGTAGCAGTAACTGCTAAAGTTAATTTTATTATTTGATTCTGTGTAGCAAATTAATTTTTATTTCTGTTGGTGAATCATAGTGAAAAAAAGTTATCTTTCCATTCTCAGGTACAGAGTGTCCATGTTCCTGGGCTTTTTCCAAAGGGAAAATAATTTACTTCCAAAGGAAAAACACCTCAAATGCTTGTTTGGGGGATTTAGATGAGCTGTTTCCTTTTGGTGTGCTTTCCTTTCTGAGGTGCTCTACATACTGGTCAAAAACACGTAGAGCTGATCTGTAACGGAAACTTACATTGAAACAGTGTCTCTCTGAGAGGCATGAAAAATCCACACTCTTCAAGATGGAGCTGTGCCACCCTCGTGTTTGGTGCACACAGCGTTCGGTTGATGGAAGAATTCTTCTGTCGACCTACCTACTGCCTCTCAGGTCTTGTCTATACTAAACAGAGGATCGCCAGTGTCGTGATCAATCTTCCAGAGTTCCATTTAGCCAGCCTATTTAAGCATTTGCTTCCATCAGCCTCCTGCTGTGGGGATGCTGCCAAGCTTGGCTTAAGGTAAGCCAACTCAAGCTACATATTTGATGTAGCTGGAATTGCATACCTTAAGCCAAGTTGCTGGGTTTGGTGTAAACCTGATCTAAGGGAGGTGGACTAAATACAGCAATGGGAAATCCCCTCCTGTCAATGTAGTGAGCATCTACACTGAACCAGATGTAGTCTTTGGGCTATGTCTAGACTACGCTGAAGTTTCGAAAGAGGATATGCAAATTCTTCAAATCTCACTTTCAAAAGCAGAGCACCCTGAAGGTAGGGAGGTGGGGAGGGTCCTGGCGTGGCTTAGCGGATAGGACATTCACTCCCACCCCACCTCCCTACCTTCAGGGTGCCCCTTATCCTGCCTTAGCCCACTCCAGTTCTGTCCATCTGCTCCCGTGGTCGGGGAGGGGGAGGCTTTTCGAAAAAGGGGGGAGGGTTGCCGAAAAAACCACGTCCTGACTACTTTCACTTTCGAAAGCTCTGCTTTCGAAAGTGAGATCGGAAGAAGGTATGCAAATTCCCACAGAATTTGCATATCCTCTTTCGAAACTTCAGCGTAGTCTAGACGAGCCCTCGCTAATAGCTTTGCTTAAAGCTCCATTTTGTTTTCACTTCTATGCAGCCTCTCTCTTTTTTCCTCCTTTTCTCTCTCTGGGTGAACTGTAATTTATCATTTTTCCTCGCATAAAGCTCAAAGGCCAAGAACAAGCACAAAATGAGGCACCAAGAAAGATAATAAAGAATTACTCAGAAAGAAAATGTAGTCTAGTCTAATGAAGAGTGAAAAAGAGTAAAGGAACAAATAACAAACTGGAGGGAATAAAACTCTATGAAGCAAATTAATCAAGAAAACCAGGAAACTGAAAGCACCTACTACACTTAATGGGGTGACAAATGCTACCCCAGGTTCCAATATACAAAGACTTAGATGAAATCCCTCAGGAAAATCAGCTTAAGCCACAAGCAAGTCCCATGATTGCAAACCCTATAAAATATGCCATGTTCAGCAATCTGATCTCATTATTCTCGTTCATTCGATGGCTTGAAGCAAGGCTGTCCTTCAATTTTTCAAATAAGCTGGCAGTCTCTTTCATACTGGTCTGTCCTGCACCTGCCATCTTGGATCATCTCTTATAAACAAACACATTAATTCTCTCCGGTAATGCCGTGAAACAGAGTGATAGCTATACAGGGGAGGAGGGGGCATTTGGAACCCAGTCCTGATTTTGTGGCAGCAGGATCAGGCCCTCTGAGTTTCTGAGGGATATGCACAACATTGTGTGAAACTATGATGATGATGCTGGTCTCATTCAGCATCCAAAACTCAATAATTTTGTCTCAGAGGGGTACCCATGTTAGTCTGTAACTTTAAAAACAACGAGCTGTGCTGTGGCACCTTAGAGACCTTAGAGTTTGTATTAGACATAAAAAATTCTACACCAAATAGCATCCAGGATTATGATCCTACTAATACAGCTGCATTTAATGAGAATGACCTATGGTATAAACTAGAGTAATGGCCCAAAGGGGGGAAATAGGATGAAACAATCAATTCTGGCAATGAGCTGAAGGCCAAGTACAGACAACTGGCATTGCCAAAAGGTACATGAAAATTAAATCTTATTTGAAAATGTGCACAGATGTCGAGGCCAGCTCGATGCTTGTTACATCTCTGGTATTCCAACAGTGGGAGAAATAATCAGCGTGAAATGTTTTAAGGACTGATTACTCAAAAAAAATGAAAATGCAAAAATGAATGAAATAAAAACCTATAAGGAGTCTAATTGTAGCTATACTTCAGAGACAGGAAAATAGAATCATGATGCTTTATCATAAACAGAGATGTCTAGTTTGCACACTTGTGCCTGACCAGCAAATGGAAATGGGGTCTTAAAATCTGTATTTACAAGAGTTCCATGAAATTTGGTGTGTCTCATGGAGGTGAGAAGTGAAGTCACTGATTCAAATATGGGATCATTTGCCAAGAGGGTTTCTGAGATACAGCCACCACCAAAACAGCTTTTCTTAAAGTTTTGGCAACATTTTTCTGCACACAGAGACTGAACCAGAATGCACCTCACCCACTGGTCTTTTGGGGGAAAACTCTTTACTATGTTATTAGCTCTTTGGCATATTAGCCAGAGTTCGGTTCTCCAATTTGGCACATGCCAAACAGATTACACTGCACATGTGCAGAGAGCATCATTCTAAGGGGGTTGGAAGCTAGCTATGACTCTCAGGGTCTGAATAGCTCAAAGGGGAACATTACAGCCATTGATCCTGAAGAACAACAAGGCTCTGTGAATTAAATCCCAATACTAGGTAAAATCTGAAATAGCAACAGTAACAAAGGAGACATCCTGCTACAATCTGCCTCTGGCAAAGTTTTATTTATGGTAGTGAAATAGAATCTGAATGCAGCAGAATAATCAGAAGGCAAGGAAATTATTTTTGGAAAGAAAATAAAGATCATGTATGCAAATGCTCACTGGGAGGGGAAGTGATTGTAGTGGAAGAGTGGGTGATAATGGGCAGAGGGATGCGCAAGAAAAAGAGCAATTATGGGGAGCGGGGATGGGTGGTAAGAAAAAGGCTGGGTCTCAGGTGATGGAAGGAGGTAGGGTGAGGTGAAGTGGGAGGAGAGAGTTGGGACACTGGGAAGAAGAGAGTTGTGGATGAGTCACAGGGACTTTGTCAGCCCAACATTCCCCTCCCATGTGTGAGCCAGGATCTGGAGGGGCTGCTTATCTTGCTGGGGTCTGAGTATCTCCCTACTTTTGTGTGCTAGGATCTAGGGACCTGGAGCCCCTAAATGGGGGGATCTAATCCCCCATCCATGTCCCAAGCATGTGAGCTGGGTTGTGGGGAACTTGCCTTTCTGAGGTCTGAGACTTTCTCTCTACTTTACATGAACTGGGAACTGAGGGTCCATGGCTCTTTGGTTGGTAGCTTGGAACAGGCATGCTCAGAACATACACCAAGATCATTGTGCTGATATTGGGGTAAGGAGATGAGAATGGATGTGCCTGATGCATTTCACAGCAGGAGGGCTGAGGAACACCTACTGAAATGAATGGAGTAGTTCCTATGTCTCAGAACTATTCTTTCAGGCTGCATTCACTTCCATGGAGTTCTATTTTCAGATGAGAAAAATGTATCCAGTATCCTGAAATAGCATTGTAGTGTAGATGTACCCTTACTGAAAAAGGTACATCAGTTTCACTGTAGGTATGATTTTAAATAGCTTTAGTTTAACCGGTTCAAAAGCTTGTATGCTAATTTTTAATTTGCTTTAAATCAGATTAATTTCAGTTTAATTTAATGGAACTAGGAACTGTTTTAAGATAAATGGCAACTAGGCAACTGAAATAAGAATGTCCATATAACAGTTTGCATGGTTTGATTAAATTTATTTAAAATTATTTAATTTAAACCTATGCACCTTACTCATGGCCTAAGAGACAGCTGGCTTTATTGTCACTAGATGGATAATGAGCAAAAAGCAGTAAAGGCTTGTTTTTGTCACATATACAACTGATATAATGCACAGTACACATTTGGAAGAATATCTACTGTGTTAAAAGGGAACCATTTCATATAATCATATGTTCCCTTGCATGGTCAGCCACATGATCTTTTGACTTTTTTCACTAGACTTGAAACATAACATTACATAGTTTAAAATTAAAAGGACAAAACATGAGGAATTCATTGCTACTGAAGTATCAGAATATCAGACACTGTTCTTTCATCTCTCCCGCTTTCAGAAGCAATGAAAACTTTTGCATATTTAACCTGAATATTTACTATAAATATAAAAGTTGGGTATTAAACTATAACAGTCACCCACATTACAATGTCACATTTCCTATTGAGTAATACTGGATTTAGATACATACTCCTTTTAAGAAACAAAATAGAAATCATAGTTGCACATTGGTGGTTCATGGCCCATTTTTTGCACAAATCACATCATATCTCTGTTTTCCCATCAGTAAAATGGGAATAATGATGCTTAGCTTATTTATAAAGTGCTTTGAGACATACTGATGACCAGCACCAAATAAGAGCTAGTATTACTATTATTATGTATTTGCCCTTGAAAGACAAACTTTTATATGGTTCTTTGTAATTCATTTGTGTCTACTTTTTGTCTACATTTGGGAACACTTCAGTATCTTTAAGAAATTACATCTCCTGAATTGTTATTAAGTGTCCACTATTTCTAGAACTTACATGATGGATTGTGCATGAGGCTCTTGTCCACCCCCTGCAAGAATTTCCAGTTAAGACAACACATTTCCAACTGCATTACAGCAAACAAAAAATATTTTTAACAAATACCAACTTTCTGACATTGCTGAAAAGTAGAAACCTTGTGCAGAGCACGTTAGAGTAAGAATACTGATTAGTTTGCAATATGACAGGGTCTGGCCAGAGGGCTAGATTAGAAGAGAAGAGAGGCAGCTTTAAAAAGCAGAAAAAAACCTGGCTAATTAGGAGAGGGTTACTTCAGGGCAGCCAGGAGCAGATGACCCAGAGTTATGAGGGGCAGAGTGGGAGCAGTGGAGTCGGGGCTGCTATAAATCAGTTAGGGCCAGCCGATCTCACTTCAGGCTGCCACGTGGCCATCTCACTTCAGGCTGCCACATGGCCTTTTAAAAAGCGTTGCCTGCTGGAGGAAGATGTGGAGAATGGGAGAGGAAACTGGGGTGAGATAGAGAGTATAACAGATATGGAGACAATCAGAGAAGCAGATAAGGGGAATGTCAGCTTTGCCAGAGACAGCAGGGGAAGAGAGGGTTTCCAACAAAGAGTGTTTGTACTCCCTTCCCCAAATAGCCTAAGAATTCAGCTGGTGGCTGGAGAGGACTGTTTACCCAGCCCAGGCAGACTGGGGCACCTACCCCAATACCCTTCCAGCTGGGGGACAGAAGTCAAAATCCCGGCAAGGGCAAGTGGGGCCTGTGTCACAGTACCTGAACTATCGGCAAGACTCTGAAATGAACAGGGGCCTGAGGCCCAGGAGTGGGACTGACCTAGTCACACCAAATACAATTTGAGGTATTGGTTTTGACCTAGTCTAGGTCTAAATCGTTTAGATATTTCTATAACAGAAAACAACTCTCCCTCACTGGATTATATAGCTCCATCTCTAATCAATGGTGGATTCAAGTTCGTATGTCCTTATACAAAAGAAAGTTGGCTGATGAGTTGTCTAGGAGACAAGCAGGAAGTGGGTGGTCCTAGACTCTGGAATTCTCTTCTCTCATTGGTTCTAAAAAACCTGGGTTTCTTTATTCTCTGTTCATACTACAAAGCTCATCTTTTTACAAGATCATCTAGATGAGATGGGATAAGGATATTACACTTATCTATGGGACAGATTTGGCCACCTTTGCTCACACTGAGTGTACTACTAACTCTATTCTTTTCAATTAACTATTCACAAAGTAAGGTACTACTTGGTGTGTGTAAGGGTGGCAGGAGCTGGCCCTTTACTGAATCCTTAACTACTAGAAGAGAGCTGAGCTTACAGTTATATAGAGCTTTGAATGTCAGTGATGATTTGTTGGGTGAAATTTATTTTATTGGCAATTTTTACGTTTTGCACAGTGCCTAGGTTCAAGAAAGGCAATTTAAAAAAACAAGTAAACCTCCAGACTTCAATAAATTAAATAAAAATTAAAACTAAATATTCTAGCTGTTTCCTATTACAATAAAACAAACCATCGCATGCTTTGCATACAAACACAA
This sequence comes from Pelochelys cantorii, assembly GCA_032595735.1. NCBI lineage: Eukaryota > Metazoa > Chordata > Testudines > Trionychidae > Pelochelys > Pelochelys cantorii. Next base: position 20,180,363 of record CM064338.1, read on the forward strand.
GAGAATTCAGATTGAATGGGCATTTAAAAAGTTTTGAATTGCTCACTTCATTTATTTTACAACAAAAATAGTGAATATTAGCAACAAAGAGTCCTGTGGCACCTTAAAGAATAACAGATTTATTTGGGCATAAGCTTTCATGGGTAATAAACATTTAGTCAGGTGGTTTCTCCCCACAAAAGCTTATGCCCAAATAAATCTGTTAGGGTGCGTTTATACTGCACTGTTATTTTGAGATAACTAGCATTAATTTAAAATAACAATGCAAGTGTCTACACAGCCATTCCGTTATTTTAAAATAATTTTCAAATAATGGACAGCTTATTCCAAAATCTGTAAACCTCATTCTACGAGGAATAACGCCTAATCCAAAATAGCTATTTCAAAATAAGGCCTGTGTAGATGCTCCACTGCTGCTATTTCAAAATAGCCCCTCACCAGGGCCATTCTAAGTTATTCCTCCCCAGTGCCTCCTGGGACTCTAAATAGAAATAGCACGTCTACATTAGGGAAGCCTGCCTCAGACTAATTTTGAGGCTTCCCTGAAGTGTAGACGTGCTATTTCGAAATAATCTAGTCTGGAATAACTATTCCGGAATAGTTTATTTTGAAATAAGCATGCAGTATAGACATACTCTTAGTCGTTAAGCCCTGGTCTACCTGTAGGGGGTTATATTGAAATAATTCCCCTTATTTCAAAATAACAAGCAGAGCATCCACACTACCAAGCCCATTATTTTGAAATAATGGGCTGGTCATTTTGAAATAATAACTCCTGCTTTCCACAAGGAATAAAACTTATTTCAAAATAGTTATTTCAAAATAGCAGTAGTGTGGCTGTTCTGCTGCTATTTCAAAATAACTGCTCCCCATAGTCATTCAAAGTAATTACTCCCCAGTGCTTCCTGGGGTTCTAAGTCAAGGTAGCACATCCACATAAAGGGAGCCTGCCTTGGACTAATTTTGAGGCTTCTCTGTAGTGTGGACATGCTATTTCAAAATAGTTATTTTGGGAGTTATTATTTCAAAATAATTTCCTCGTGTAGACATGCCCTAAGCTGCCACCAGACTCCTCATTCTTTTTATATAGACAGACTAATACATCTACCTCTCAGAGACTAAATAAGAGCTTAATTAAAGCCTTAAGTCTCTTGCTTGTCTATGTTTAATGTTGGGTGTCAGAGTCTCCCTGTCTATACTTTCCACACGGAATGTTTACAGACAGGCTTTTTGGCCAAATATTTCCCGCTCATCCTACCACTTGGTCACCTTCATTGGTGGTAGAAAACATGGGACTCAATGGTATTGACGGCGCTTCAGACAGGCAATTTTTGTATCATGTCATCTAATCCTGGTAAGTGCAGGTGTACCAGACAGAGTGAAATTCGGGCCTTCTTTAAGTCAATTGCAAAACTCCCACTGACTTCAATGGAGCCAGGATTGCAGCCATGGTACTCAAAAATGTAAGCCCGGGAATCTTATCTATATCTTTGCTAGCACTAGAGGAATCAAACCAAGGCTAGCACTGATAGGAAATTTTAGAGTAGACAAGGCCCATTAGGTGCTGAAAACAGCTGGTAAGTAGATCAATTAATTATTACTGGACATATCAGCTTGGTCAACATGAGGTGCTGATTCAGTGGATCCAACCCATATCGGTGATACTACTATGTATAGTGTTGGTAGGAAGGCAAGCAGGCTGATGGTGGGCTCTGCTTCAAATCCAATATCATATACAGCAGTGATTGTAGTGACACTGAGACTGCATTTACATTATCATAAAACTGTGGAAACTGTGGAATTAGAGCAAACAAAAACAACCGGAAATGATCATCTTTAATAGAATGTCCCATTTAATTTTGCTGCCAAGAGTACCTATGCAAAGAACAGGGAAAGATATTGGTATTATTTTTATGATTATTAGGTCTTACTCTGTTTATTTGTATAATCTGCCCTATGGCATCAGATTTAATTCCTGCAGCAGTTACTCATGTGCCCCCAGGAAAGGAGCATAATGATTTCAAGACAGACAACCATATACTCACACCTCTGAGACAATGACTGTCCTCTTGGATGATCTACCTCCACTCACTGGGATGTTCACCAGATAGATGGACCAGGGCAGGGGACCCCAATGTGGGGACTCTGAGAATAAAGGGGCTGGTGTGGTTTTAAAACAACACATTTGCTAAAGTTTAGAGAATACTACGGACAGAAAGGCAGTGTTCATAGAGAAACAGACCCTAAAGCCAGGGTACCTGTGATAAAGACCAGTCTAAGTCTTAAAGGAAATAGGAAGCTTCAATAAAACATCCACATGCAAGGTTTTTGTTGTTTTAACCCTTTGCTCTCTGAATACTCTATTTCTATGGATAAATAATACTTGATTTTGAAGAAGCTGACCTGCATCACTGCGTTTACCTACTGGCAGCCACTTCCACAAAAATGCCTATTACAGGTGCTAACCAAGTTGGACCTGCTGAAAAAAATACAGTTGTTAAACAGGGTAGTACAGCCTGATTTAAAAACAGTGCTCTCCAGCAGCCTGCTTTTTCATTTAAATACATTCATGAAATATTTGAAGAAGGAGAGAAGAAAAAAAAACTGCTAGAAAAAAGCTGTCTCACTGTGCCTCCGTTACCTAAATGTCTCACGGGGATTCAGGGGAGCCAGTAAGATTGCTGGGCCCGTGGGTAATGTGGGAGGGGGCTGACTCCCCACTCCCAGAAGGGGGGTGGCCTTGAGTGGAAGGATGGGGATGGGGCAGCCAGCCCCCCTCCTGCCCTCAGAATGGTCCAGAGTACGTTGGCATGGGGCGCTGGAGTGCACAGCACGGTGTTCCAGGGGCAATTCTAAAGGGACGAGAGCTCCAGGCCCGTTAGAATTCCGGGCCCTTCTCCCCTCCTCATCGGCGGGCCTGCTGCATTCCTTTTGGCAAAACTTGGGTATTTAGCAAAGTAGGCCACAATACTGCCAATGTTTAATACTTGAGTAATTTTATACATGAGCTGTCCAATTAACTCCAGTGTGACTCTTGAAAGATCAAAGGTCACTTGTATGCAACAATAACAACAAATTATCCATTATTTGTGCTGTAGAATAGTATAGCCTAGGGGTGAGATTAGGGGTTCACTGTAAAATACTTAGTAAGAATCAGTCACTGAATTTACAGTCTGAATAGGGAAGATGGTGCCTTGGAAAGCAAACAGAGGAAGAGAATGGAAAGCCCTTGCTCAAGGTCCCATAGCAAATCTGTGGAGAAGCTTGGAGTAGAAGGCAGGTCTCCTAAATCCTAATTCTGTGTCCTATCCACTGCAGGACCTGGGATCTAGTTTGTACAAATACACATGCTAAATAATTCAATATTTAGAGTAAAATGGGAAGTAAGCAGGAATGGGAAACACCAGCTGGTGTTTTAGCCTTCCCATTTGACCCAGAGTATATAGGTCACAAACAAACTGCTTGAACATATTTTATAGGAGAAAAATCCCATTCAGTGTTTCAGAATCTAATAGATTGATTTTAAGAAATACATATTTGGTGGCAGTAGTTTATACATTGAGCTATGTGCTTGTGCAAAAAAAAGCACACACCATGATTTTGCAAGATATGCAGCAACATGTATCTGCACAGCAGAGGAGCATTGATTTTTTAAATCTGCCTTTCACTGTTCAACACTGTATAATCGTTACAGATTATTTTGCTTTCAGAAATATGATGTCTATGTAATATTTTAAACTGTGCTCTTTATTTCCTAATCTTGTCATGTGCGCCCACTGTAAAAACTGCTACATGTTAAACCTCCCTGGTCCGGCACCTGCCAGACCACGGGAGGTCAATGCTACCCAGGGCTCCCCTTTCCTCCCACTGCCTGGGGCTCCACTGATGCCAGGGACTCCACTTTCCCCTGGCTTCCTGCTGCCCTCATTTCTACCTGCTGTCCCCTTCTCCCCTTTTCCTCTGGCAGCTCTGCTGTTCCGGTGGCTCCACAGCTCTCCCTATGGCAGCAGCTGGGGGCTTCACTGCTCCCCTCCCCCCCCCCCCACATGGTAGCTGGAGGCTCCACTGCCCTCAGCCACTGAGGGTTCCATTCTTCCAGTCTCCTAGTCTGGCTATACTCCTGGCTCCAGCCTGCTGGTCTCTTCCTGTGAGTGTTCCCACAGGGTCTCCAATGATGCCGGATGAGGGGTGTTACCAGTTAGGGAAGTCCAGATTAGAGAGGTTCAACCTTTAGTAGGCATCAAACACAGCATTTTAATAAATGAAGGCTTGCTTTATTACAGTTCTCTGTGGCACTGTGTTATGCCCAAATTAGTATTTGACAACTATAAATATAACTTTCAATTGTCATTTTACATAGCTCTGGTGTATCTTATATTTGATATCAAATGTTATAGGGAGCACAATTCTTCATTTAACCTTAATGCATTTTCAGTTAAAAAATAACAAAAGAAGCTGAAGTATTTGGGGTTTATGCAACTTTCTGCTATCAACTAAGGTGGCACACAAATGAAAACACAAACAATGATACATGTCTACTGTATGCAGAATATTAATAATTGTCAGAGTTGCTTAAATGGGCCCTATTGGCTCCATCCTCCTCAACATTGCAAAGTTGAGTAGGGAATGGTCATTACCCAGTTCATTATTATTTGTCTTTGTAAGTCCCCCATCAACTCACTATCTAGGTGTCACTGTTTGTTCTGTGTTTGCCATCCTGACCTACATTGTGAAGTTTGTGTTCTATGGCCTTGCACCTTATTGATTTTTTTTTATTTCCTATATTGAAATTATTCTGGAGTTTGGGTTTTCTATAACTGTGGGGACATTGTTCTCTATGATCCCTATATCCAAACATTTTGTGGAATATGTATTTTCAGCCTTTATATACACAAATCTACTTTAGCTTTGTGACTGTATTTAGTGCTTCTGGACTACTCAGATAATTTCTTCCAAATTATTTCCAAGTTTCCTTATTAAAACTCATACTTGGTTCCATATTGAAAACCACTTACTTTCTGGTTGTTACTTCAGCAATCACCTGTCAAAAGTTAACAGTATTTAACACAGAGCGGTAAGCTGAAGAAAAGCCCCCACAATTCCCCACCACCCATTTCCCATATAATGAGAAAACAAGATAACCGTGAAAACTCATAGACTCATAGACTTTAAGGTCAGAAGGGACCATTTTGATCATCTAGTCTGACCCCCTGCACAATGCAGGCCACAGAATCTCACCCACCCACTGCTAGAATAATCCTCTCACCTATATCTCAGATATTGAAGTCCTTGAAACGATGGTTCAAAGACCCCAAGATGCAGAGAATCCTCCTGCTGGTGACCCATGCCCCATGCTACAGAGGAAGGCGAAAAACCTCCAGGGCCTCTGCCAATCTACCCTAGAGGAAAATTCCTTCCCGACCCCAAATATGGCGATCAGCTGAACCCTGAGCATGTGGGCAAGACTCACGAGCCAGACACCCAGAAACAAGTTCTCTTTAGCAACTCCTATCGTCCCACCATGCTCTGATTCTTAATGGCTTCTATTCTGCATAACCAAATACCACCAATGAAAGACAACGACCCAGGATCAACTACTGCAGTCTTTATAGAAGCAAAGTTTATATTTACTTATCTGTAAGCTATTGAAGTAAGAGTTTTCTTCAAGTAAGAACTAGAGAATTTGGCCCCTAGACAGCAATTAAATTTTCCACGGGGACAATCTGACCACATAACATACTGTATATTATATTACTTATAGACATTTTAGTGTTCCATGTAGTAGTCATGAATTTTCACTTTTCTCAGGGAGCCAAGCAAACCATGACAGTGCTATATGATTCATTTTGTTTCTTCTTGCTACAATTATTTCTGTCTCCTGGGCCATCATTTTGCTAATTTCTCTGTCACTTTCACAGAAATACTATAAAATTTCTGTTCATCCAAAACACAGCTGTCAAAATCATCTTCCTTGTCTCCATGACAGCCTTTAGTCCCTAACTCATACCAAGCTATGTGGTGGAACTTGTTAATAGAGAGAAGAATAAATTAGGTTTCACTATCACCAAATTTACATCTATTTTGAATGTTGAAATGTCTGAGGTCTACAGTTCAACTCCCTGGATCCTTCTTATTATAGTAAATTGTGAATTTTTTAATGAAGCCACTTTGTATGCTGCATTATTTTGAAGAAAGCAGAATCCACAAGCAAAAGGAGAAAAAGCAGCACTGTTTTTATAGTTTAACACTAATAAAAGGGTACATATAAATACATAAATCTAGACAATTAAAACTGAACCCAAACTGAATAATAACAACAAGAGATATTACCATAAAAGCCAGAACTTAAGTAAATGCAGGAATATCATACTAAAATGCATTAATTATTAATAACTATCTCCCTAATTGAAATAATAAACCAGATCAGAAATTTCAAAAGTTTTTTAAAAAAAGGATGCCACTTGACCTTTCTGTTTAAATGACATGACCTCCAGGGTCCATCTCATCTGTATATTTTGTGTGGCACTAAGCAAAAATTCCTATCAACAATTTTTTTTTAAAACAGGGATCCTGGTTCTCAATTAAACTAGTATTATAAAGAATTAATCAGATATTCTTCATCCACTATAGCAGAGTCAGAATGAGAACACTTTGTGTCAGGTTCTCCATGCAGAACAGAAAGCAGGTGTTACTTCTTAGTAACTAACCCAGCATCAAAGATTTATTGTAAAAGTGCTACAAGAAGTGGGTCCTTTGATACTTTTGTACAGTGGGACAGAATTCTTAGATGAAGTTTCTCAAATATATATTGTAAATTACAAATTGAGTACAAAGCTCTTAATTAGACATAGGCCACAGATTCAAAATTTGGATATAAGATCTTGATTTCTAAAAACTCAGGTACATTTTAATCCAGAGTTTTTGTTTGGGTCCATTGCACTTTTACATTAAAACATCCATTTCCCTTTACTGGCAGCTACTGCTATGAGATATTATGCATAGCTTTAGCTGTACAGACCTGGGAGAATACTCTAACTCCTCGTAAGTTAGTTAAACAAGTATTAAATTAGTCTGGAACCTAACAGAGAAATAATATTTACAATTTAAATATTGAACATGTTTTTCTTCTCGCTTGCACTTGCTTAGAGAACATGTTTCCCTTAAATCACATTAGAGGCTGTAAACTGCAAGGACTCCCACTGAAGCCCCGGGGAATCTCAGGGTACATCTAGACTACAGGCTTATGTCGACATAAGTTTTGTCAACAGAATCTGTCGACAAAACTTATGTCGACATAGAGCGTCCAGACTACATTGCTTTGTCGACAAAGCGATGAGTTTTGTCGACAAAGAGCGTCCAGACTGCAGGACGCTCTGTCGACAGAAGAAGGCACCCGGAAGTGCTTCTGAAAGGTCACAGGGGCAGCCTTAAAGCCCAGGCACTGCTGCATGCTCTCTGCAGAGACGCGTGCTTAAAGGGATACTCCTCGACAGCCGTAGCTCTGCTCCTGCTTCTGGCTTGCCCTACCTTATACAGGGAAAGCAAAGCTGCTGCAGTTTTTCTGGCTCTGGTTGACCTGCTTTGTCGGACACCACAGCTGCTTATTTTCTGGTTTGTCCCTTTGTCTGTCTGTCTGTGTGTTTGCTTCTGTGTTTGCTTGTTTGGGTTTTGGCTTTTTTGGTTTTTGGTTTCTTTGTTTGTATTTTTGTCCGCTTGTTTGTTTCTTTTGTTTGTGTGTTAATTTGGCTTTTTTAGCCAGGGAGCCTGAGCTGCCCCTGGGCAGGCGATGGCCCCACACCGTGCTGCTGGAAGCTTTGCTACACGCTCAGGAGAGCATGATGACCTTGGCAGCAGAGCTGGATTCTGAGCCCAGCTTTGAGCCCCTCACTCAGCAGCCCTGCTGCCCTTGCTCCCCAACTTATTCCGAGAGAGGTGAGTTTGGAGGCTGGACACCAGTTCTGACTGGTGGGACCAGCTAGTGCTGCAGCAGTGGGACGACGACCAGTGGCTCTGGAACTTCCGGATGTGGAAGGCCACTTTCCAGGAGCTCTGTACCTGGCTTGCCCCTGCCCTGCAATGCCAGGACACCCACTTGTGGTCTGCCATCCGCCTGGAGAAGCGCGTCGCCATTGTGCTGTGGAAGCTGGCTACCCCCGACAGCTACTGCTCTGTGGGGCATCGGTTTGGTGTGGGGAAGTCTACCATCAGGGCCATCTGGATGGAGGTGAGTCACTCCCAGGGGACAGTCCAGGGGGCAGTCAGGACCAGGCACAGGGAATTGGGGATGGGGTGGCAGAGGTAGGAGCCCTCTCAGCCTCACTGTGCCATGGTACGGGGAGCAGGGGGTGAGGGAGGGGCTGTCAGGGGGGGGCTGTTGGGGTCTGGGGGGGTGAGGGGAGGAGCACCTATCATCAGCTGAGCCAACCCCTCTAATGTCCTGTTCTGTGTCTTTCTATTTGTCCCTTTCTGCAGGTGGTGACGGCCATCAATTCCGAGCTGCTCCACAGGACCGTCCGCCTTGGAGACCTACAGACCATCCTGGCCGGATTTGCGGGGCTGGGGTTCCCAAACCGCGGTGGAGCACTCGACGGGACCCACATCCCCATCCATGCCCCACCCCATCGAGCAGCACAGTACATCAACAGGAAGGGCTACTTCTCCATTGTGCTGCAGGCCCTGGCTGACCACAGGGGACAGTTCACTGATGTTTGTGTCGGGTGGTCAGGCCAGGCATACGATGCCCGCATGTTCAGGAACTCCTACCTGTACCGCAGGCTGCAGGCTGGGGCATTCTCCCCAGAGAGGAACCTGGCAGTCGGGGATGTGCAGATGCCTACGTGCATTGTGGCCGATGCGGCCTACCCTCTCATGCCCTGGGTCATTAAGCCCTACACCGGCCACCGGGATGCGAGCAGGGAACTGTTCAACTCCCACCTCAATAGGGCTCGCTTCCAGGTGGAGTGCGCCTTCGGCCGTCTGAAGGGCAAGTTTAGGTGCCTGCTCATGTGGCTGGACATGGGGGAACACAACATCCCCAATGTGGTTGCTGCATGCTGTGTGCTGCACAACCTCATGGAGAGGAAAGGGGAGGCCTTCCTCCTTGCGTGGGGGACACGGGCTGATGTGGAGGGGGAACACTTTGAGCAGCCCCAGACAGCTGCCACCCGGCAAGCCCAGCAGCTGGGCCTGTGCATTCGGGAAGCCCTGAGGGAGCAATTCACACAGGGAGGCCCCTGATTGTTCCCAGGGCCTTCCACATGTGGGAGTGCCCCATGCCCCCAGTGCCTTCCTCCCCAAAACCCCTCCCGGCCCCACATTCACACATTGTACTCATTCCCCACTCACTGAAAACGTAGACAGGTGGTGGTGAAAACTGTTGTGCATTTAATTTAATTGTTGCGTTTGGGACAAAATAAAATACATAACTCTTTTGTTCAGAGAAAAATAAAAATGTCTTTCTTAGAAAATAAACTGTTTTGAAAAAAAATTAAGTGTGGCCCTCAGTTTCTGTCGCTGGTGGGAAGGGGAATGTGAACTTGGAAGGGGGGAGGGAGGCTCAGGGCTGAGGGGGCTGCCTGGAGGAAGAGCTCCTGGCGGTTTGGCTCTGGAGGCCTTGTCGTACTCAGCTGCAGAATGCCACAGCAGGGGGCTGGGCAGGAGGTGGGGCTGGGGCTGGGATGGCAGGGGCGGGCAGGACCAGGCAAAGGACAGGGGAAGGCCATGGCCTCCCAGATGGCAGCGCAGATGTCCCTGCGCTACTGGGCAAATTCCTGCAGCAACTGGCGATGCCACTTGGCCTCTGCCTCCAGCCTCCTGTCCATCGACTCCTGCATCCCTCGCAGGACTGTGATGTGCTGGTGCACCAGCTCTAAATAGGTGCGCCAGTGCCGACGGGTTCCCTGCGGCCGTCTGGGTGGTGGGGCAGGTGTGGCACCCCCCTCCTGGTCAGCTGGTCCGGCTGTGGAGGACAAGAGGGGAACGTCGTCAGTCATGCATGCTCACCCTTTCCCTGAGAGGGCATGCCCTCCTTCTTCTCATCAGGCAATGCCTGTGCTAGGGTCAGAGGCTGCTCATGTGTGTCTCAGTAAGGCATGGTGTGGCCTGGCCCTCAGCCTCGGCCTCCCTGTAGCCCAGGCGGTGTGCAGGCCACCGTCGTGCCCCCCCTCACGTATCCCCCATGGCCGAGCAGCATGGAGGAGTGTCAGGCCATGGTTGAGGCTCCTGCAGAGTGCTGAGAGGCCTGCAGCTGTGCGGCAATCCCAGCGTCTCCAGCCCATGCCTTCATGTGGCATCCCTGCCTGCAAGAACAGGCAGTGGCTAGCAGCTGTGTGGGTGCAGGGGGGTAGCACAGCCCTCCCTGAGGGTGGCCATGGTTGTGCCCTCCCTTCCCCCGGGCCATGCTCAGCATGACATGTCACAGCACTGCACCGTCGCCTTTGCTCCCGCCTGCCCTGCCCTGCCCTGCCCTGTGTGTGTGTGTTGGACCCTCACAGCACTCACCTAATGTTCCGTCGCCGGTGTCCGAGGTGGTCTGGGAGGCCTCCTGCATCTGGGTGCCTGGCTCCTGGGTGCCGTCCTCCTCCTCTTCTTCCTCCTCCTAGAGCTCCTGGTCCCCCAGCAGGTGTTGCGGCCGCTGTAGTACGGGGGTCTCCAGCCTGGACTCCACGAGCCTCTCAGGAGGCAGGGGTTCCCCTGGCCCCAGGATCCTGTCCAGCTCCTCATAGTGCAGGCAGGCATGCGGTGCCTCCCCGGAGCAGGAGCAGCGCTCACGGGCTCTGACATACCCCTGCCGCAGCTCCTTAACTTTGGCCCTGACCTGCTCCAGTGTGTGGGGGTGGTGACCTTGTTTGGCCAGGCCTTCTGCCATTCTGGCATACGTGTCTGCATTCCTCCTTTTGGTGGAGTGCATGGCCTGGAGGGACTCCTCCTCAGCCCAGAGGCCCAGGAGGGCTTTTATCTCCAGCCCTGACCAGGAGGGTGCCCGGCGCTTGGTGCCCTGGGAGTCCCTGGAAGGGCCAGGGGAGTCTTGGGGGGCTTGTCCCTGTGACATGGCTCCGACTTGCCTGACTGCAAAGAGCTGCATGGTCTCAGGTTCCTGGCTGTAGCAGGCTTGCTGCCAGAATGGTAATCCCGGGTGCCTGTGCCTTTTAAAGATGGCTGCAGGCAGGAACAATAGAGTTGCAAGCTGTGGCAGGAGTGTCCACCGGGGTCCTTCCTGGAGGTTTTTTCTGTCGACATATCTTTACCCCTGCGTCCATACTGCCCTTTTGTCGACATAACTACGTCGACGAAAGAGTTATTCCCCGTGGAATGAGGTTTACAGCTATCAACAAAACTCCTGAGTTATGTCAACGTTATGTCGACATAACTCAAAGGCAATGTGGACACAGGTTTAGTTTTGTTGACAAAAGTCCACTTTTGTCGACAAAACCCTGTAGTCTAGACACACCCTCACTGTGAATCAAGGGCACTATTGAGGCAATCAAGTCATGTCTCATCAGTCACACAGATAACTGCTGCTATTCAAAGTGCTCTATCACAATGCTTTCTGTTCCCCCAGAAAATATGTAAAATTAGCACTCCCAAAAGTTCTGGAAATAAATGTTGGAGAAAAATGAAAATTCTATTATTCTCCATTGTCAACAGTGTAAGAACTCACTACTGGAAAGCAGGGGCGGCCCGTGACTATAGGCAGACTCAGCCGCCGCCGCCCGGGGCACCCGATGATGACATCAGTCCATTGACGGCCCTGCAGGCGGGGGCGCCGATCGCACATTCCGCCTGGGGCGCCAGCTGCTGCAGCCGGCCTCAGGCCACTCCTGCTAGAAAGCATCACATGCATCTGACGAAGTGGGTCTTTGCCCACGAAAGCTTATGCTCCAATAAATCTGTTAGTCTATAAGGTGCCACAGGACTCCTCGTCGCTCTTGCAGATTCAGACTAACACGGTTACCCCTCTGATACTAGAAAGCTTGGGGCTTATAAAGGAAGTGACAGGTAACTAGCCTGGTTTCTCTTCGCCTTCAGTCCTGATTTTACCATCATAGCCACAGAGGCAGGGCCCTGACAATTGCAGTGGAGCTTTGCATGGCCGTGGTGAACCATCTCCAGCAAGTCAGAGAAAATAAGGTTTTTATGAATGTTTAATTATATGTACTTTGAACCTTTTAGTTATTAACCAACCATGACATGAAATAGGCATTGTATCTCTTCAAACACACCTACATTATTCTCACAATAAATTAATTCATTGTTAGCTTAACCTAAAAGGTTATCAATGGAGAGTTGGGAATTTAAGAGGTTTTTAATTCAAAGATTTTTGGGTTTGGAATATCCTTAAGGACACAGCTGATGTCTAGTGCTATTCATTTTCTATTTTTGAATTGAGGAGGAGATTAGTCGTCATTTTCTTAACTGTTTTGCTTTCGAGGAAAGAGAGAAGGTCTCTTTTGATTTTTGGTTTTTAATGTACCAAGTGCCATTTTAAGCTACTACCTTTCAGGTCTTGCCACTTAGTCAAATCTGATCACATCAAAGTCCAGTGTATTTCCTTTCCTTAAATCCCTCATTCTTCATAGAAATTTCCAAAGTGTACTTACTGGTTCAAGACAGGCGTGTATGCTGTTTTATCCTCATCAATGATGGTAACCATTAGAGTAATCAGCTGGGCCCAAAAATCCAAATTCTTAGTGGTTGGTCCCTGCTCTTCCCGAGGGACTTCCTGCTTCTTACCCTGTTAACAAGATTTAGGGAAAAGATCTAAATTTTATTATTTCAATTATTCATTGTTGCTAAGGAGAGAGAGACAGAGAGAGAAAAAGACCGATGGCATAGATCACTTTGTTACTAGTTCAGGAAAGAACACTAACATGTGTTACACTTTAAGCACATGCCCAAATCCCACAAATTTAAACATATTCTTAATTCCTTTGCATTTTAATCCATTCCTATCCAATATTTAGTGTTTTACTAATTCACAACCTACCGAGTAAAGTGTTGTATCAGATAACTGGGAGCAGCAATGTGGAACATTTCTTAATATAAGATTATGATTTGTTGGCAATAAAACAGATTCATGTGGAATTAAAAAAACAGAAATCTATGTATCTTTCTGAAAATTAAATATCCTTTTTATTTATTAACAAATCTGGCAAATAATAGAGTTTATATTTCCCTCACCCCTTATTTTGACCACTATTGCCTAGCTGGACCTATCAGCATTCTGTTGCTGAAATAACTTTAATTGAGAATGCCGTCCTTTTTGCCTCACTCAGTTACACTTTCAGAAAGTGTAGTCTGGATTTAGCAAATTTTAATCTAATTTCCCAAACAATGGAACATCTCAGTTTTTAGCTTTTCACACACCAACCTGTACAACAAAGACCCCACATTTACACCACAGCCAATAAAAATAAATAAATTGCAGAAAACCAAGTGACAAAAAGTTGCAAAGCTATGAAAAAAGTGCATGCAAACAATGCCTGTACTTTATAAATCACCACTAATTAACCCCTAAGTGAGACACAGTAATTGTGAACAGGTTCAACGGACATACTTTAAAAAGCTACATGTGACTATCCTGCCTGAATAACCACTGATATTGGTAGGAATCGCTTCCTTTATTTGCTGGTGTATGGACACACGAATACACATATTTAGTGCTTGGCTTCCTTACTTTTTACCTCTCTCTTTCTCTGTTCTCAGTGTTCGTGTGTCCTGCATTCCCTTCCCGCAACCTATGCAAAACAATACTAATCAAAACAATAAGCCTCTATATCCACTCAGTCCAAACACCTAGGCAGAGGCTCATCCTTACAGTTATGTTACTTAAACAGTAAGAGTTCACATCTCTGAATCTGAATCAGTCATAACTAAATCTATAACAAGGTTTCATCAAGCTCATATATAAAGACAGAGACAGTTAATGCTACAGAGAAAATAATTTTGAATGATTAAATATATGTACATTGTATCTTTTATTTCTTAACTATGACAACATGAAATAAACATTGTATGTCTTCAAACACAGCTTTATTATTCTCATTATACATTATTTCAAAGTTAGCTGAAGCTATAAGATTATCTATTAATAAAGAGTTGGGAAAGGCAGAATGGAAATTTTAACAATGTGTAATCATAATTATTTTGCAGCAATCTTCATGACATATATTAGAAAAGAATCATTAATCACTTTGTTATGTACACAGCTGAACTTCAAATGTTCAGAAGTCTAATGTGACTGAATTAAAGGAAATGCTCAGTAAAATTTACAATGGTTGGTATGACTTATATTACAGCCAACTTGCAATTGCCCTGAAAATGGAGGAACTTTTAAAAAAGAGACAGGAATATCCATGCATTAATTTCAACACTGAAGTCTTTCACCTCATGTAGATTACACTTTCATTATAGTGCCCTGTATTTTTAATAGTAGAGATTTATTTCTAGCACCATTCTTTCATAGAGGCATAATATCTTTTACCCAAAGTAAATGAAAAGCAGTTTTACGATACAGAGCTATTTCACATTTAGTAGGGAAAATCCATTAACACATTTCAATAACAATATTTCAGATAATTCATAGCAACATGTAGCTGAAACAACCCTTTGGCATTTATGTGAAAATTCTATGTCTCAATACACTAAAAAAGTGTTTGGTCTCTGTAAAAATAGCATCAAGACTATTTGCCATGGGCTTCTCTGGTACAGAAATAGATTGAAATTTTAAATTAAGTATTACTTTTAGACATTTAAAGATGTATTTACATTAAGATGTTAGCACACAGAAATTTCCATATACTGAAGTAATACCTCCTAGATAGCATAGGACCAAACAATTACTACTCCATGTGTTACAATCCAGCAAGGATATACTATTTCAGTAAATGTTGGATGAAACAACAAAAGCGTTTAGGTCATATTTACATAAAAATGTTCATTTTTGTTGTATGACACTCTATTTAATAAACACTTGTCAGAGATTGTAAGAAACAGTTCTAAAGGAGAAAAATGATACTATGTTTTAGTGCTGTAGTTGGGAATTGAAGTACCATATCAATAATGTCCTTGCTTAACAAGTTTAATTCAATGCTGCTCTGTTCAAGTCTAGGTTCTGGAGACATAAGCTCAACATTAGCATGTCATTAAGGGTATGTCTAAACTACGTCCCTCTGCCAACAGAGGGGTATAGTTTAGATGTACCCTAACAGTCAAAAAGTATACCCTCTCATTAAATGGGAATGCAAGTAATGTTTTTCGTTCTGCATGCTCTTAGAAGACATTGATCTGCTGTAATTTTGCTATTGTAATGACAAATCTAGGGCTTATGCTGTATCTTCATATCTATTTAGTTCCCTATAACATGCATTTTTCCTTTTTAGAAAATAATACCAAGTAGACTTGCTTGTATAATACACTAATGGACTAGCAGTCACGGGAGATACCTTTTTGAACATCAAGATTTAATTTGTATATAATTAACGTGAAAAAAATAATTACTAGAGTATAAACATGGCTAAATAGTATACTCTACTAACTGATTTAGGGAAATCTATAAGACTAAACTAAAAAAAAGTTGCTGTAACATTCTTACTCACAAATCTCCTTTTGCTGATGCAAACAACATATACAAAAAAGAAGCTCTCCTTGGGAAAATATAAATCAAACCCAACATCAGGAGATTGTGCAGCATTTGATTTATCATATCACCGAGATGCATAAGGAACCTGAGATAGTGTATACCAGTGTATATGAAATAGTGAATACCAGTGTTTCTCAAAGTGGGCTGCGAAATCACTTTGAAAAACTTGCTAACTGGCCGCTCTGGTGTGTTTATTTATTGGCTCCAAGGCCACGGAGCCTTGTGGCTTATATTGACCCTGGTTTGCCATTTGTAGCCAAGGGGAGGCACAGGAAGCAGTGGCCCAGCTCTGAGGCTTCATGGCTGCGGAGCGGGTAAATAAACACACCAGAGTGGCCAGTTAGCAGGTTTCTCAAAGTGGTTTCATGGATCACTTTGAGAAACACTGGTGTACACTGCCTATCATTTTAGAGAATAGCATTGTTATTAAGATTCTACTTTTTCTTTTAACAAGTTTAAAAATGTTGAAAGAAACATAAATCCAGAAATAAATCAGAAAGACAACATCCCTGGTCCATAGATATTGTGCACCGTTTAGTGATTCTTTTAAATTAAGAGTTTTCTAAAGTTGCCTTCCTTTCATTTTGAGGGATATATTACTTACTGAATACGTTTAAATCAGAAACTTCTAGGGCAAGAAGTAATGAAGGAAAACTTTTTTTTTTTTGGTGCTGATCCCAATCTCATAATAAAAGTCTGTCAAGTAGCAAAAGCTATAACAAGATATTAATGAGTAACATCACCATCAACAATGGTATCTTGGAAGTGCCAAGGCACTAGACAAATAGGAGGAGGAAATACCATAAAAAGATGTGAAATGGTCTTATGAACACAAACATGCATAACTCAAAGATGCTTTGAACAAATTGCCTCATGTAACCTATCAGTCTTAAAGTCTTAATCTGCTGGATCTGTTTATGTATCATTCTTGTGTATAAAAGTAGACATATGGCGTATGGAACGGTTTATGGTTTTTAAATGTGCAAATGAAAGCCATCAAGGATGGCTCCAAGGCTGGAACGCCTCAATGTCTGGGCAATCATAGGCAAACAGCCTTTTGTCCTTAAGTCTTAGCAGTGGTGGGTCTTAGGAAGTCATATCAACTACCTAACTGGTAGGGACTTGTCAGGCAGCTCCCCATGCAAAAGTGAGAATCTTTACAACAGTGAGAAGAGCTTAGGAGCTTCTTTGTCTTTGGGCTGGCTGTACACACCCAAGGGAAGGAACCAAAGACCCAAGGGTGAGGAATAGCCCTGGTTTAGAAGGCTTGGCTGGAAAAGAAATAGTTTTAGGGTAAGTTTGTAATGACTTTGTAATAAGTTTGTACTGAGGTTTTAGTGTAGAATTAGCTAAGCGTTTTCTGTTATTTTGAGTTTGTAATCTACTTTGCTCTGACTGTTTTTACTTATTACCACTTAAATCCTACTGCTTAATAAAATCACTTTTATTTTCTATCAAGCCCAGTGTAAATAATTGTTCCCTGTGGGGTGGGCAATCAGTGTACACATTCCTCCTTTCATTGTTAAAGGGGGTTTACCTAAATAATTCATTTGGGGTTCTGATTCCATTTGGGGAGTGGCATCCTAGGAAGCTGAGCCTTAATCTGCACTTTCCTTGGGCCTGAAGTAATTCAGTGTCTGTATTGCTTCTCGGGGGGAGGGAATTGATCTCAGCTTGGTGCCTTGGCTGAGGGAGACCAAAGGAGCTGGCCTAGTAGGACCAGATGATGAGAAGCCCCAGAGGGCAGGAAGGTGAGTGGCAGTGGCCTTGTCAGCACCTCAGGAAGCCCTTTTCTCCCCCTCCCCCGGTATCTTCTGTGACCTCACCTCATCACATACAAGTTTAGGAGCTACACCCCATAACTTGTGCTGATACCCTGCTGAACGTTGAAGTAGTGAAATGTACTGAAGTTTTAGAATTATCCTTAATATAAAATGTTAAAAGCAGATATGGGGGAACCTTGGATCTTATTTCATACCATCAAATCTGAAATAAAGCTTCCACCAAAAATTCAATATTATTAGCACTATAAAATACTAATATGAACCACACAATGATTGCTTTTCACTATCTTCTCTTGCACTCAGAAGACGTTGGGTTCATAATTAGAATCCAGTTTCTGCATTAGACCAAATTTGTGACAATTAAAGCAATCTAATAATGATTTCCACTAGTAAATTGTCAATAAATCCCACTCATTCATCTGTATCAGTGGTTCACTGCTGGTCTGCAAAGCCTTTGTAAATTTTGTAAGCATAGAGAGATCAATTACACAAGTACATTCTCTTATTATATTTCAGCTAATGCTTAAGCTATCACAGGGATATGCCATAAAAAATGGGAAGGAGATCATCACAATTGTCAATGGGATGAGAGGTGGCCTATGAGATGAAAACTTCTATTAAGATGAATTACAAAATGAAAGAATTTAGAAACTCCTGTAGGTGCAGTATGATTGACTAATGCTTCAGTGTATTAGTGTGAAATTTCAAGTCATTTTCTCTTTATTCATTCAGAAGTTTTATATCACCATCGTATAAATCCAGTACAACACAGAGGGACTGAAGCAATGGCACTAGATAGTCTTGTCTAATATTACCGATCCTCAGTGTTTATGCCCAATTATGTAGAGAAAGGTATAAAACAGATTAGTAAGCTCAATTTCTTAATTCAGTTAGGAATATAACTTATATATACCGGCTCCAAGATTCCAAACATTCTCTCAATCAACAGTCTCTTTGTCTTATAGGTGCACCATTGATTTATACCTAAGCCGGTATCCAGAATGTTTCCTCGGGGGGTCATAATTATGATCTATAGGCATTAAAATCTATGGTGGATTCTTTAAATTATGGGTCTTTATTTACTCCTGTACAATTACGTACAGTTATAGGGTTGCACATGGAATGGGGGCTGTATAGCCAACTCTCTACAACCACAATAAAAAAGCTCAGCTACAGTATAATGAGAATAGGAGTTTGAGAAAAGTTACTTGCAACATATTAACAAAGAGTAAAATTCTGGCTTCACTCAAATCAATGCCACGATTGCCATCAACTTCAAGGTGCTTAGGATTTCACATGTTCTTGCAAAAGAAAATCAAATTATATCTCTTGACCAATATAACCCCAGATTATGGGCCTCACTCTTGCAATCAATACCAGGTATAGTGCTAGAGCTTTTTTAATTTGTTCGTACATCAACCAAAAACCCTCCCCACTTACAATTGTTCACACTTTTTTTAGTAGCCCAAGCATTCATTGCTTAGTTACACATTTCATTGGAAGATGAGTAATTTTTCCAAGAAAACATAATTTTAAACAACTTTTATACAGGAAATTATCTCTGAGCACAAATCATGTTGTTCAATCAGAAGTTATGGGCTTGATGCACAATTATGACAAGAAATGGAATGGCCTGTGTGACATGAGAAGTCATGTGAAGTGATCATAACAGTCCTTCTGATTTTTTTATGATTCTTTTGATGTTTGTACTATGGTAATCTGAAAGACAGCAGGTATACGCCATAATGAAGAAAAGAATGTTTTTCACCTAACCAAATGTTCCTTCACCTAGCAAATGTTTTGGAGGGTCAAAAAGGGGTCATTGGATTGAGTGGAATTAAATTAATTTAAATAGATTTTAAAGAAAATTCTTCTGTCTTTTTATATTGGAACAATCAGGTTCAGAGAGAGAAGAGAAAACAGACTCTGCTGTATCTCATGAATCTACTAACAACAGTGTAGGAAGCACAACCCATAGGCATTACGCTGATGTATGGCTAGGCGTTCATTTGTACGCCAGGTACAATACTACTGTGGCGTACAAATGAACAAGTCAAATACTAGCCATGCCTATGTAGAGGGAATAGAATGGAGGAAAAAGAAAGCCCCCTTAGCTCTCAATTCCCTTTCCTTCCCATGCATTATAAGCCTCACATTGCTGACTGTCCTATCAAATCCCCATTCCAGAAACTGGGGGAGGCTTTGGTCTGTTCTCAAAGTTTCTTTAGTACCCAGACACCTAAGTCCTGATTTCAAAAGTGACATAGGCATTTAGGAAACTAATCTTACTGAAAGTCCAGAGGACATGGTGCCTAAGTCACAAAAGGAATGTACAGTGAAAGCTTTGTTATCTGGCACTCATGGGAATGGGAGTTGCTGCTTAATTGAATGTGCCAGATAACAAAGCTTATTGCTCTGCCCCCGCCCCCTACTGGCAGATCCAGTTCCCGATAGCTCAAGGCAGGCTGAGGGGGAAGGAGGCACGTGCTGATGACATCAGCCAGCAGCAGTGCCAGCTGTCAGAAGCCCTGCAATGGCCAGCTGTACAGGTGGAAGTCAGGTGTGTGCGCCTGAAGACACAGCGGTATAGTGGCTGAGGACAATGCTGGTTAACAAAGTTTTCTGGTTAACTGAGTGCCAGATAAAGCTTTCACTGTATATACTGCCATTGGAGGTGTGATTGCTGCTACGCTTGTCACATTTGCACTACTTTTAATCTAGTTAGTATGGCTAAAAATAGAAATAAAGATGTGACCACATGGGTGTCAACATGGGGCGATCACTGAAGGTCCTGTATGTGTATTTGTGTTCCTCATCTATGCTGACTCTGTGCCACATTTTCACGGCTAGTTTAGTTGTGCTAGCTGGATGAAAGCTGGAGTGTGTATGTCAAACTGTACTGCAGTTACACCTCTGATTGCAATGTCAACATACCTGAGGGTCCCTTTGAAAATTTCACTCAGTATGTAACATATTAACCGCTATTTCAAATGACCACCTTATTTGTATGAGTTTGATAGAAAATATTTACAAATTCAACACAAATTGAATAACTGATTATGAACATGTCTCCAAAAATACACAGAATTTCAATAACAGTCTCTGATAGCTGTCAGATACAGAAAATGTCAACACCTTTCTGCATCATTCTGGTAGTAAGGGATATTAAATCCTTTGTATTGAGCTAAGAGCCATTTGGAGAACAGGGGCAGGCTGATTGCTTTATACCATTCTCACCAGGTGAAGGAGGCTGCCAAAAGAATTGCTGAAGTGACTGCAGAGTTTGTGAGCTACAGCCAATTCTTTTGTTTGCTCAAGAAAAAGATAATAGGGACTGTGACATACTTATACTCTGCGTAAATGCTTTAAAAACTGCTTTTCTATCCATCTCAGTGTAAGGCAGCCAGCTTTTCCACTCATTGCACAGTATTCATGAGAAAGTAAATGTGTTGCAGAGGCTCCCTAAGGAGTTGAATATACTGCTGCTTGCTAGTAGTTCCTTTTTCTCACCAGAGTATTTTCTCTCAAATAATGAGGCCAATAGGATACCTGCCAGTGAAGATCGGGAATATGTCTGTGTATCATGAATTATATAATATAGTCATCATTTGGTTTTTAGCAGCTAGATATGCTATTTCTTATTTCCTGGCATAAAGCAGTATTATGGAATGGTGGCATACTGTTAGCAATCACCATGTTGCACCCCAGAAATGCTTGCCATTCACTGGTAAAACTTCATGCCAATACATTCCCTTTCTAACAAACACTTATCAGTAAGGCTATGTCTAGACTACGGTTTTTTTCGAAAGAGATAGGTGGAATTTGCATATCTTCTTCCAAACTCACTTTCGAAAGATGATCTTTTGAAAGTGAAAGTAGTCTGGACGCATTTTTTTCAGAAAAAATGCTCTTCCTTAAAAAATGAGGTTTACGTGGTTCTTTCGAAAAAGGGTTTTTTTTCCAAAAAAACCCCGCATCCAGACTACTTTCACTTTCAAACGATCCTCTTTCAAAAGTGAGAGAGGAAGGAATTCTGCAGGAATTTGCATATCCTCTTTTGAAAAAAAACGTAGTTTAGACGTACCCTAAGGGTGCATCTATACTGCACCAGAGGTCAAAATAAGATATACAGTTTGATACACAAAGATAAGATATGCAAAATAAGATACGCAAATTGCGTAGTTTATTTCAATGTTATTTCGAAATAACTTATTTCGAAATTTGGCGCTCTCTACACAGCACTTATTTCCAAATAAATTCCTATTCCAAAATGTCCCTTACTCCTCATGGAATGAGGTTTACAGGGACATCAGAATAGCGAGCCTGTTATATTTCGAAATAATGGGTGTGCTCAATAGACACAGAATAACTATTTCAAAATAGCGCTGCAGTGTAAACATAGACTAAGTGGACAATCTGATTCTCCAGTGTGGTGATGGGTAGATGGAAAAGTGAGGTGGGACAATAGAAGTAATCAAAGGCTTTTGTGAATTCTGTTAACTTTTGTTTCACACAGCTTACAAGTCCTCAAAATTCTGCTTTATATGAACTACGAATGACCTCACATTTAACTGCATAATAGACAGTGTCATTTTCTTTTCACTTAAAATTCAGAGAATTACTAATTCTCAGGAAATACCCTGGCAGATACCTTCAGTGTATTCCAGTGTATTCTGTGGAAAGAGGCCAATAAGGGCATAGAGCAACCCCTAGACACAGACAAACAAACACACAGACACACACACACTATGTATAGTACATAGACACATACCAGGTCAGACAGTATAGAAATATAGCTAGAGATGTATGTGCTCTGTTTCTGCATGAAACACAAGGCACAAGGATCAGTACTGACATTGATGATCCATCACACAACCTGTTTTTCAGCCATGAGACTGTGAGCCATCAACTGTCTTGAAGGAGCAAGCAGGCAGGCGGTCAGCCACATAAGAACCATCTTTCACTGTTTTGGGCTAATCTGTCTCAGCTGTGTGATGGGGCACCTACTACACACTGGGCTCAAAAGGGTTAACAGAGCCATTGGGACGCTCCACAGAAGGCAGAGGAACAGAGCATCTTCAGTCACTCCCTGGAGCTTGAGTAGGGGGAAGGATAAGCTGACTTGCAGGCAGAGGGCAGCAAGTGCCCTGGACTCAGCAGGCAGAGACCCAGGGAGCTAAAGTCAGCTCTTGGAGGTTGCAGGGGTCTGCAGGCTGAGGTCATGAGGCAAGGGCAAAGAGAGTGCTAAGGCTACGGAGAAGTGGCCCAGGGAGATCTACTGGGGAGTTGGGATGAGATGCAGAAAGTGGAAGCCAAATACAGGATCCCTGGGTTGGGACCTGGAATAATGGGCAGCAGGCCTGAGTCCTCCACCATTTGCCACGGAGGAGGTGGCTGGACTGAGGGACTGCAACCATGTCCCATGGGAGGGAGGAACACAGAGTGTGGCATAGCCACAGGGCTGTGCTATGAAGAGGACACCATGGTCCTGGGAGTGATTTGGGTTCCTGGAGCAGAAGTGACAGTGGCCAGACATCAACAAAAGAGGATGCACTGACATACAGAGCTAATCCCTAGGGCAACCAGTAGGAGGCACCACAGTGGCAAGTCAAATTCTTCCCAGGGCCTATCCCACAACTGCATGCACATCCTTATCTGCATCACCTTTTGTGGACTCCTCCCTTTTCTCCCAATTACTGTTTATGAAACACCACACAACATTCCCACTCCTCACTGAGGGTGCATTTACACAGCACCCAAAACTCAAAATAGTTTATTTGGTCATTCGGTGCTGTCTACACAGCACCAAATTTCAAAATACAGCGCTGTTTTAAGTTATCCCTTACTCCTCGTACAATGAGGTTTACAGGGATGGCAAAATAGCATGTCTACTATATTTCAAAATAGTGGACGTGGTCAAAAGACAAGGGGTAGCTATTTTGGGATACCTCTGGTATTCTGAAATAACTTTGCTGTGTAGACATACCCTTAGAGTTCATGTCCATGTTGCCCAGGAGTGAAGCTAGTCAAGAATGTCTGTGGTCTAAGACTGGAATTTGGGGCAGTCAGAGCTAGAGAAGCAAGCATGAGGCCAAGGGCATACGGGTTATTATTGTTGCTTATTATGATTATGGCAGCATACAGGGCAACTGCCTACCTACTGCATTTCCGTAGCGTTACTAATGTTAATGACTTGTATGCTTAGACTCAACATTGTATGCTTAGACTCAACATTTGCATACTGGTGGGCAACCTACACATAAGGCCACACAGTAAGTCAGAGTCCCCATTTCCACACCAGTGTTTGGGAAAACCACTGAAAATGCACTGTTTGAATGATTTCTGAACTGTCTGAATCATCTCCCTATTAAATCTAGTCTGCTGAAAATAGCTCTGCCACTTGTGCTGTAATAAAGGCTTTTAGTGCCAGTTATTAAAGTTGTGTTCATGTTAGGCATTTTCCATGTAGCTATTTTCAAAATTTTGCATTCTGCAATTATTCCCTAAAATTTGCTTAACATTTATTCTTGCTCATAACTGCGCAATTCTCAGATTGTTTGTTTTAATAACATTGCTGCCAGCAAATTAATCCTCTGGAATATCTGCAGAAAACGAACAGAAGGACGAGTGTAACATAGCCAAGCCAGAGTTAATTCAATTTTCTCTCTCAGTGAATATTCATAGAATTTTTTATTTCAGGTGCTCTCACTGCTTTCATTGGAAGATAGAGCTTTAAAATAATTGTGTAAGACAGAGGTGTGCTACCTTATTACAGAGGAGGGCCATGTACAGTACAAGCTTGCATGAGCTAAACAGATTCTATATATTTTAATACTGATTTATATTTTAAGTTGGGTTTGTTTAGTATGTAATTAGGTTGTTTTTATACACAGAATTGTCTCGTTACATGCTTCTGTAAACTAAAATTATGTAAACAACAACAAAACGCTAATGAATCAATTTGTCTTTAGTGTACAGTATTGAAATTGGCTAAAAACCTTATAAAATGCTCTGATGGGCAACGTATGGCCCACAGGCTGTAGGTTGGACACTTTGGTGTAAGAGATAATGTCTAATGACAACTGGCCTACCCTGATGCCCTAAAAAAGAAACCTGAATAAAGGTGTCACTAATTTTCCATTCTTTACAAAAAGTGAAAAACTGTTACATTCCCATTTCTTTGGAAGTTCCTGCTAAAATTATTGCCCCACAGTTAAGCAGGGGAGGGGTTGTCTGGTCTTGCCAAAGGAGAATGGCTCTGCTTTATGGCAGAAGGGGAGGGATGAGGTCAGAAACTGCCGCAAAGAGGTGGACGGCAAGCAGCTTTGCAGTGCTGAGTCACTGACCCCCAGGAATGTGAGGTCCAACAGGTATAAAATACAAGCCCAGGAAGGGGAAGCCTCTTTGTGCACCCAGAAAGCAAAGCCAGCACCCACCTTCCCACCCCTTGAGAAGGTGACTATCCAGTTGGGTTAGTCTTGCCTTCTTAAGGAGGGCTGGGAAGGAATTTTTCCCACACCACCAGATTGGCTTTGGTGGACTGAGGTTTTTTCGCCCTCCCCACAGCAAGTGTCAGGGTGGACACTTCTTGTGAGAAGAAAAGGTGGCTGCCCATGTCTCAACTAATTTTGTGAGGCTGGGCAGATGTCCAGTGCAAGTACTCCATAGGGAAAACATCCAGGGACTAGACAAATTACCTGGTAAAGGACATAAAAGGAGGTAATGGATAAAAGAACAGAACAGGGGAGTGGAGTTGGTTGATATGGCAGGATGCCAAACTACCCCTCCCCCATTCTCATAGATCACCTTAACCCTTCAAGGTCCAAGATATGCGTTGGCTGCAGACCAGGATGGAAATTAATGCGTTGATGGAGCCTTGGGTAATGATTTGAATAAACATGGATTTGCCTACACTGTACATTGTATGCCCCACACATCTATATAGTAAAGTGGCGGCCTGATTAAAATCCACATCAAGGGTCTCCTATCCTTCTTTCAGTATACCCAGACAACAGAAATAGGATTGTTTTTTCAAAGTCACTCAAAGGAATGTAAATAATATTTTAGACGAAGGCAGCATTTTGGTACAATTTGAAGCTGAAAGAAAATAAGACTAATGGAGTTTGGTTTATATTCCATTTTAACTATTTTACTTAAATGGGCTCAGTGTAGAGGCAAGTGCATGCTATATTTAACAGACCATACTGCAACTTCAGCATTGTAAATGTTAACAGTGAAATGTGACTGTCATATGGCAAAAAAGCTATGACCCTCAGCAGCTGTTCCTTCTACTAAGTCACATTGTTACATCCTGAGCACTTTAATATGTTGCAGAATAACTGCATGTATAAGCACTTAGTCAAAGACTGCTTCATGATTAATTTATTAGGTACAAGAAACCATGGAAAGTATGTAGCATTTTATGTGAAGACATATGTATTTGACAAAATCAACCTGGTAAACAAATGGACATTTTATGGAACACTTATGAACCAAATGAGAGCTTAATAAAAACACTCAGGATGCATCTATACAGAACCCTAAAGTCAAAATAAGACACGCAGTTTGTGTTATGCAAATTACGTATTTTATTTTGATTGAATTTCAAAATAGGTTATTTTGAAATTTGGCACGTCTACACAGCGCCAAATTTCAAAATAACGCACTATTTGGAGACATCCTTTAACCCTTGTGGAACAAGGGTTACCGGGATGCCGAAATAGCACACCTGTTATTTTGAAAAATACTTTGAAAAAATGGGTGGCTTGTTAAGATGCAGGGTAGCTATTTCGGGGTACTTCCAGTATCCCAAAATATCTGTGCAGTGTAGATGTACCCTCACAGAATATAGATGGGATTTTAAAAATAAAGGACAACAACAAATTTAAAATAAAACTACATTTTAAAACTAGATGTCAAGAGGTGAGTGTGTCATAGATCAGCTATGTGGGGTTTGAGAGCTTTAATGAACAATAAAGGTTGGCTTTGTGTGTGTGTAGGGGGTGGCGAATGGAAAGCTACCCACACCCATCCACCTTCTCAAAGCTAAACCTGATAATTGCAAATGTAGATCATGCTTGCTTACTTGTTACCATTTCCTATTAATTTCAGAAACAAGCCCACTAACTCCCCTCCCATCCCCTGTTCTTTTTTTTTTTGAAGAAAGTAAAATAAATAAAACTGCATAACTGCATCCAAGTACAAAAAACCTCAAGAGATTTTACTATAAGACTAGTTTCTGAAGATTTCTCATCAGCATTCAGTATAATGCTTATAGGAGAAAAGAGAGAGAAAAAACAAAACAAAAGAATTGAGCAAAAGAGTAAAATGTTGCAGCATGAATGGAGAAAAAAAGCCATTTCTTAGTTACGGAATAGATTTTCTAAATTTTCCAAACTCATGCAAAGGCAGCTTCAACTGGAAATGAATCTGCAGAGGTCAAATACCTATCACATCAGGGTATCTGATTTTATTTTACCAAACTTTTTAAAGAATCCTGAATGCATGTTAGACTAAATCTTTCTCCCTCTACTGGAACTCTATGATGTCAATAGGAATTACTCATACCTCAAAGGAGAAAACAGGGATCCAAGATTCATTATTTTGGATAATCACTCGTCTTCCTATATTTAAATTACACACTCACTATATTCTATTCTTCTCCTCATAATAATATGGATTTAGATGGACATAGTTTGTATTAGAGTGCACTAGAGTCCTCTTGTTCTCATTTGTGCAAAATTTCTCATCCTTTTTATTTAGTGGAGCTTGAGAAATAGAGATGCTCAGTTGAGCTGGTCAGAATAAAAGCTTTTTCCATCAGAAAATGCTGATTTATTGAAATTGAAACTTTTAGTGGAAATGTATTGCTTCTGGATTTTATAGAATCATAGAACTGGAAGGGACCTTGAGAACTCATTGAGTCCAGTCCCCTGCCCTCATGGCAGGACCAAGCACTGTCTAGATCAGGCTTTGCTTAAATTTTCATCAGAAAGTTCACTGTGGTGCAAGATGGAAGTTCTGGTCAAAATGAGAGAGAGGCTATGTCTACACTCCAGAGTTTTTCCAGGATCCTGGAAAAACTCTGCCGCATCCAGGGAACGTGTCCTCTTTTTCGGATCAGTTTCCGAAAAAGCAGGTACGATCTTTCGGAAGCCCTGTATTCCTCATTTTATGAGGAATAAGGGCTCTTCCAAGGAGGAGGTTTTTCCCACATTTGGCCCGTGTAGATGGGCCAAATGTCGGAAAAGCCTCTTCCGAAAAAAAGAATCGGAAAAAGCTACGCAAATTGCGGTTCGCAATTTGCATCCCTTTTTCTGAAAATAACCTGCAATATAGACATAGCCAGAAAGACTCACCCTAGAACAGCCAAAAGCCTGAATCAGGCAGAGCAAGGACTAGAAGCTGGGATACCCATATCCCAGTTGAGTGCCCTAAGTAATGGGATATTCTGGGGCCTCTCTTATGTAATCTCTTCTGTAAAAATATTTAAAAGGTTTATTTTTTTTCCAATGTGGAACAAAAAATTTAGAAAATGTGAAATTTTTTGTGAAACAGAATTCTCATTTCCTGGCCAGCCCATTGCTCTGGGTTATGCTATTACCTAATCATTGCCCGTAGCAGGTGTGTCTCTGTTAAGTGTTTCTTTTATTTGTGGGTCTTGATTTTCTTTTCTTCATCTGCAGGAAAAACCTGTTTGAATGGCCCGGGGTCCTCAGCTTCTAGCAATTTCACAAGTCCCTCCCCACCTGTCAGGACGTAGTGTGGGTGATAGCAGGACGTGATCCACTCCAGTGATCCTCAGCCAGCAGACTGGTCTTTATAGGGCTGTTGTAGCAAACACAATTTAAAGCAGCTATCTGGTTTCTCTGTATTATGCAGTGGGCCATTTCTGCCTGCAGAAGGCTCTGGGACTGGAGTAGAAGAATAGTCGTATGGCAACAAATTATGATGCTCAGCAGCTGTTCCTCCTACTAACTCAAACCATTACACACTGTGCAGTTAAATCTAGTGAAGGACAAATGCTTGTACAAGCACTCAAAGATTGATTCATTATTAATTGATGAGTCCCAGAAGCCATGGCATGGTTTTTAGGCACCTTTCCTTCTGCATCTCAGGTCCTGAATATTTGCAACATCATCATGCTCTAAGATCTGGCCCTCACATAGCCCTTTATTTGTTAAATGTCCAGTAATTTCGGTGTTTTTAAAACCTTCTCTTATGTGTTTTGTTCAGAATTTCAATCTCAAGGAAACAAAGAAAGAAAAAAACCAGACATCTGAGTAGAGGTTTGTACATTAGAACAACACAACATATTAGAGATGACTATTCTCTAGGATTCACAAATTATACTTAAATGATCTGCAGGTTTTATCCAATGGTCTCAAGGGACTGAAATGAAGATCAATGCCAGCTACCTCAATAGGAATTCAAATAATTTAAGAACTTTTTTGTGCCTCTGCGGTAAAAATCAATAACAAGCAATGACAGATCAGTTTAAAACTTTTTTAATGAAATCTGGGTTGATGCCACTTGCCGCATAGAGTCACTGTTCCAAAATTCACTGCAGAAGACTAAATGATCCCCATACCAGAAGCAGACTTCATGGCTAATATTAAACAGAACTGCATCAATGAATCTTATTGTTGGAAAATCACTGTGGTGCTGCTCTTGGAAAAACATATGCATATACTTTAAGCATACAGGAAGTTCCATCGATGTTAAGAGATTTCTGTCCATCTCTTGCTCTAATCACTAGAACATACTTCTTCCTATACATTGTACTCAGTATATTATTTTCAGCTTGAGACATTTATACTCTATTTAGTGACTGATTTTCTGTCCCAAATGATATCACCATGGCTTCTGAGAAGTCAAGAAAAATAGCTGACTTAGCACAGATGGATACAGCAAAATCTGAAGCGAAGTTTAAATATTACAGAAATCTAAGGAGCAGCTATGTTCAAATGTTCAGTCATCTAGCACTTTCTTTCAAAAAACACGATTCCGATTTCCATGAGATTTTAAGTATTTTAGCACATTCCCAAATCCATTAAAATCATTTGTAAAGATCAGATGCTTGGCCTATGTCACTATTCCCACCACCTGAAAAAGACACCAGTCAAAGGCCCCAGTTCAACCACTCCACCATGCCTTTCAGTGCCACAATTCTTGGGCACTGCCTAGGCCATAGAGAGCTATCTATACTGAACCACAAGGAACCTCTAAGACCGTTAGAGTGCATATGCAAGTACAATTGGTTGGGAAATAGGAAAAAAATAAGTAACTAGAAAAATAACAGATTAGCTCGAAGATATTACCTGCGAAAGGTTCTTAACTTTCTATAGAGATACAAAACAAATTTCCAGAAATAGGAGTAAGTCCCATTTTCAGAAGTGACACAAGCCCATATTTTTAAGGGTATTTAATCATTGTGGTGCTCTGTGTGCAGTGCTTAACTCATTTAGGAGACTAAGTATCATTTTCAAAGGGATTTAGGCACGGGCAGTTGGTAATGTAGGCAAGGGAAGGTGTGACGGACCCTCTCTCCCCCATTGTTTATGAAATGGACTTATGAACACAAATATACATAACTCAAAGATGCTTGGGACAAATTGCTTCATGTAACCTATCAGTCTTCATGTCTTAATCTGCTGGATCTGTTTATCTTATTTTGGTGCATGTATCATTCTTGTGTGTAAAATTAGACATATGGAGTGTGGAATGCATTATGGTTTTTAAGTGTGTGAATGAAAGCCATCACAGGTGTTACCCTCAATGTTGTGATGACCAGCTGTTAAACAATCTCTTTTGTTCTTTGTCTTAGCAGTGTTGGTCTGGGGAAGTCACATGTCTACTCCAACTGGCCAGGTGACTTCCCATGCAAGAAGGGAATCTTTAAAAACAATAGGAAAGTAGGAATGCTTGGTCTTTGGCTGGCACACACAGGAGAGTGAACCAGGGGAAGGGGAGATTCCCCTGGTTGGAAGGCTTAGCTGGGAAAGGAACAGTTTTTGTGTGAGTCTGAAATAAGTTTGTACTGAGGATTTGTACTGATAATTAGCTAAGTTTGTGCTGAGTTTGTACTGAGAATTAGCTAAGTGTTTTCTGTTATTTTTTTGTTTGTAACCTTCTTTGCTCTACCTGTTCTTACTTATTACCACTTAAATCCTACTGCTTGAACTTAATAAAATCACTTTTATTCTTTATCAAGCCCAATGTAAATAATTGTTGCCCGAGCAGGGGAGGGGGAGCAATCAGTGTGTTCATTCCCCCTTTCATTACAAAGGGAGCTTACCCAAATAATTCATTAGGGGTTCTGATCCCACTTGGGGAGTGGTATCCCAGGAAACTGGGCCCTAAACTGCTTTCTCCTCGGACCTGAAGAGCTTCAGTGTCTGTACTGCTTCTCGGGGGGGAGGGGAGGAGA
This sequence comes from Pelochelys cantorii, assembly GCA_032595735.1. Taxonomy (NCBI): domain Eukaryota; kingdom Metazoa; phylum Chordata; order Testudines; family Trionychidae; genus Pelochelys; species Pelochelys cantorii. The sequence goes on from CM064338.1 coordinate 20,211,216, forward strand.
GAGAGGAGGGAGGGAGTGTCAGCTCTGTATCTTGGCTGGGGGGACCAGGGAGCTGGCCCAGCAGGACCAGGTGGTGAGAAGCCCCAGAGAGCAGGAAGGTGACTGGAAGTCTTGTCAGCACTCCAGGAAGCACGCCCAAGGGGGTCTTCCGTGATCTCACCCTGTCACAGAAGGCACTGCCTTCCCAAGACTGCCTATAATGCCCAGCTTCCCAGGAAGGGCGGGGCCACAACACATGGCAGCCTGGCTCCCGGGCAGCTGGGGAAGCCTGGGGACATGCCATGCGGCAATCTAGTTCCCTGGTGGCAGGGGAAGGCTGGGCCTGAGCTGTGCAGCAGCCTGACACCCCGGAGACTGGGAAAGGCTGGGGCTGTTCCATGTGGCAGCCCTGGCCCTCAGCTGGGGTTGGGCGGGGGCAGTTTGTTGAAGGTGTGGGGTTTTGGGTCAACGGGGTGGGGATTTGGCTTGCCTTCCCCAGCTGGACCTTCACCCACCACCCATGGATTTAGGCATTTATCCTAAAAACTATTGATTGTCAACTGGATTGGCCATACTCGGTCAGACCAATGGTCAGCTAGTCCAGTATCCTGACTTCTGACAGTGCTAGGGGCTTCCACCCCCTGTTGTGCACTCCCAGCTTCTGGAAATCAGAGGCAAAGGATATCAGGATCATGGGGTTGCATCCTTGCCTATCTTGGCTAATAGTCATTGATGGACCTATCCTCTATGAACTTATCTGCTTCTTTTTTGAATCTTGTTATAATTTTGGCTTTCGTTACATCCCCTGGCAACAAGTTCCACTGGTGGACTCCACACTGTGTGATGTACTTCCTTTTGTTTGCTTTAAACCTGCTGTCTATTAATTTTGTTGGGTAACCCCTGGTTGTTGTTTTATGAGGAGTAAATGACACTTCCGTATTTACTCTCTCTACACTAGTCATGATTTTATAGACCTCTATCGTATCACCTCTTAACTATTTCTTTTCCAAGCTATAAAACCCCAGTCTTTTAAATCCCTCTTCATACAGAAGCTGTTCCATATCCTTAATAATTGTTGTTGCCCTTTTCTGTACTTTTTCCAATTCCAATATATCTTTTTTGAGATGGGGTGACCACAACTGCATGCAGCATTCAGCATGTGGGCAAACCATGGATTTATGCAGTAGCATAATGATATTTTCTGTCTTTATAATCTATTCTGGTCCTAATTGTTTCTTATATTAGCTCTTTTGACTACCACTTCACATTGAGTGGATATTTTCAGATAACTATCCACAATGACTCCAAGATCTTTTTTCAGATAATTTAGACCCCATCATTTTGTATTTTTGTTTCAATTAGGTTTTCTAATGTGCATTACTTTGCATTTATCAACAGTTAATATCATCTGCCATTTTATTGCCTAGTCACCCAGTTTTGCAAGATCCCTTTGTAACTCTTGGAAATCTGCTGTGGACTTAACTATCTTGAGTAGTTTTGTATTATCACCAAATTATGCTACCTCTCTCTTTACCTCTATTCCAGAGCATTCATGAATATGTTGAAAAGCACTGATCCCAGTACACATCACTGGAGGACACAAGTGTTTATCTCTCTCCATTCTGAAAACTGGTAATTTATTACTACCCTTTGTTTCCTGTCATTTAACTCAGAGTTTTTCACTGAGGTAGTAAAATTATTTTTTTCTAATAATCCAGCACTAAAACTTAAGAAACAGTGCTATCTTATGCAAAGATGGTTTAACACAGAAAAAAAACCCAGTTTCAATACTGCAGTAAAAAACTCTCTCAGGGTACATCTACACTGCATGGCTATTTCAGGATACTGGAGGTATCCCAAAATAGCTACCCTGTGTCTACACAAGCTGCCCATTATTTCAAAATATTTTTTGAAATAATAGGCGCGCTATTTCGCCATCCTGGTAAACTTTGTTTACCAGGAATGGCTCGAAATAGTGCGTTATTTTGAAATTTGGTACTGTGTGTAGAAGTTTCAAATTTCAAAATAGCTTATTTCGAAGTAGATTCGAAATAAGTGATGCAATTTGCATTGTGCAAATTGTGTCTCTTATTTCAAGTTTAGGGTGCTGTGTAGATGCACCCCAAGAAAACAGTCTATTCGTTCAGGCCCTGATTTAGGAAAGTGCCTCTATAATTCAATGTGTATAAATATGTGATTGAAATTAAGTCTGTGCCTAACTATTTCCTGAGTTGGTGCCTTAACCTTGTGGTCTTTGGAGGCAGTGTGTGCTACTGGAAGCCTCTCTCAAAATCTCACTGATGTAGCAGAGCCTGTTACAACGCATAGTGTCTTATCATACATATTGTTTTTCTGGGAGTATTTAAATAATTCTGTAACACTTTAATGCTTCAATGAGACTTGATTTAGATTTTCAGACTTTATTTATAGAAAGCAATGAAAATAGGTGTTAGAAAACTATATATCTTTAGAGTCAGTGAAAACTGAGATTGAGTACCTTATCCTTAACATTTCTTGGTGTGTTATTGCAGGGCTCTGATAAATGTGCAGGTGTTATGATATCAAGACACAAGGTGCTTCCATTACAACCTTCCTATGACTTAAAAGCACAATATAAAACAAGTCCTTGGCTATAGTGGAAGAAGACATATCAGTATTGACAAAATAGTCAATAACTCCTCAAGGGTGAACAAATAAAAATGTGAAGTATTTCATTCCCTACATACACCCTTTATGTATTTGGAGGCTTAAAGTTACTGAATCTTGTGTTTTTATCAGACAAACCTTAATGCAGTTCAATTCACTCCATTGATTTTTTTGCAGAGGAAATGTTTTGCTCAAGGGTACTATTGAAAGGTTATCTCACCCAAGGTTTGATATCTAGAGATAAATCCGTTTGCTCATAAAACAAGACTCAAACAACATAACCCAGTCCTTTCTCATTTCAGAACAACATGGACGCAATGCATTGCTCTCCTTGAACTCAGATGCATGTCAGAATTCATGTATTTGGATCTGACAGCAGTTTGCTTTTGGATAACAATTTGCTGTGTCTAATCACATCTAAGCAGAATATTCTTACATGGGATACACTTTACAGCATATATGTCATTTCCTAACTAGATAGTTTACTTTTTCCAAAGTGGGAATAGTCAGTCAGTATTATTTCCATCCAACGTTCACAGGACAAAGTTATTGTACAAATGATACATGGAGAAACCAATGGTGCTCTGTATAGGCATGGGTATTTTTGTAGGTCAGAGTTGTGAACTTACTCATTTTAACATTTATCAAATGGATTGCCTGAGCACTTTACAGAAAAAAAAAGTGACATCTGCAACAGATTGGGGTGGTATTTGAAAGAAGAAAACGGCTACATTTTGTATTGATTTTTGAGATCTTGACAGCTCCTTATTCAGAAATATCCTAGCAGGAACACCATCCTTTTTTAATAACAATACCAAATTTCACTCCTCCTGAGGTAAATACAAAAAGTGGTCCCCAAGTATGCATCTTAGTTGTTAAAATATAAATCTAAGGCTCCGGGAATACAGCATGTCACTTTCATCAAATGGTTATAACACCTCTTTCCTACAGCCAGTAAAGTGAGCAACATATAAATCTCTGGATGGAACCATTGAATGGTTTTGAAGAAATATGGGATTTGTTTTCTATTTTCCTATTGACCTCACACAGTAATCACTCTATTTTCTTCTTCCAGAAAGTCACAAGCATATTTACCTTCTTGCCCCATGCAAGGAAGAATATATATTTAAGGATTTATACATTTTCTCATTAATTTTGATATTCATATAGTTAATTGTTTTAGTGTCCGTAACCCATCTGTGAGTTTATTATACCTTGCTTCCTCCCTTTTTACCCTGCAGATATAACAGTTCTTAGGCATAGTACTTATATATAACGAAACTATTCAAATGTATTGGTCAACTGATTTATTTTTTGTCCTGTATTTATTGTATTACTACCTGACTCTCACAAACATCAGAAAAGAATGAAAAAAGGCATCAAGAAATTCCAAAGTTGGTCTCACCTGATCCATTAGCTGGGAATAGAGTTCATAGCAGTTGTCAAAAATATACTTGTAGGTAGAGTCCAAGCAAGCTCTGACACAGTCTTTAACCACCATACTGGCTCGAGGTGGACTCTGCAGTTCCAGGACCTTACAGAATATTTCATAAAATCAGAAAATAAGAGAATTTCAGAAACAGCTGGACTAGAATTACATATGCATTGTATAATGAATTATCTGTCTAGTGCAGAATTGGCAGGAGTAAAGCTGGTTTCAGCTGTGGCAAGGGAATAAAACTGAACAAAAGATTATTTTCATAAATACAGCTGTTACATACAGCATAACCTCGGAGTTACGAACAGTCAATTACACACCCCATTTGGAACTGGAAGTACAGTAATTACTCATTTAACACATGCCCACTTAACACGTTTTCACAATAGCATGATTTTTTTTTAGGGAACTTTTTTGAATAACATGACCATCCCCGAAATAACACGAAAATAATCAAGTGGCGGACTACTTCGCATGGCAGTATACGTTGGTGAAAACAGTGGTAATACGCACGAGCAGATTAATACACATGGTCACAGTGCTCCTCCGCTCACTCATGTGTTTATATTTGTGTTTTAACAAACCGCGGCAACTTGTGTTGCTAGATATCTTGTGTTGCTAGATATCTAATGTTGACACTGATGACCCAGCACCAACAAAAAATTGACTTTGCCACCACCACCTGAAACACAACCCCTGTCTTTTCCATTATTTTTAATGGGAAATTTGACCCCGCATAGCACGTTTTTGCTTAGCACAAACATTTTCAGAAACGCATGTATAGTGTTAAATGAAGAATTACTGTACATAATCAAGCACCAGAGATAAAACAAATGAACCAATGAATAAAGTACAGGACAGTCCTGTGTTAAATATCAACTACTAAAAAAAGAAAGGGAAAGTTTAAAACAGATTGGCAAGGTAAGAAAACTTCCTGAGCTTGTTTCATTTAACAATGTTAAAAGCAGCATTTTTTTCCTGCATAGTAAAGTTTCAAAGATGTCTTAAGGCAACGTTCTGTTGTAAACTTTTGAAAGACCCACAACATTTTGTTGAGAGGACGTGAGCTGACAGACCCAGTGGGCCTCTGGGCAAGGGGTGGGGGTGCCAGCTCTGTGCTCCCAGAAGGGGTAGGGCCTAAGGTGGAAGGGGAAGGGCTGGGGTAGCCAGCTCACAGTGCCACCTGGCATGCACGACATGGGGCTCTGCAATGTGCCGCCTGGGGCACTGGTAGATATTTAAAGTGTCCTAGGCTAGTGGCAGTGGCTGGGAGCCCCAGGCACCTATGAATCGCTGGGGCAATTGCCCTCTTTTGCCTCTCCCCACATTGGCAGGCCTGGTTGAGAGTTTTGAACATTTCAGAGTTATGAACAACCTCCATTTGTGTTTGTAATTCTGAGGTTCTACTGTGGATTCTTAAGAGCTGCAGTTCAATAATGTCTTTAGTTAAACCAGAGAAAGATAAAGATAATGTACAGCACTTCTGAATTGATTCACTTTTTCATTCTTTCAGTAAAAGATTTCCATTTAGCTAAATCTTCAGAAAGCTTAGGGATTTAATTAAAACTGCAGCAGCTGAAATACAAATTTAGACTATAACCAGTGATGTTCTGTATCTTAAATCTAGCCTCAGTGAAGGATTCATCAAGCTAAGGTATCAAGAGCCCAACACTGAGGTTTAATAGTGGTGATCAAGAGTAGCCAATACAGTATGAATTTCCTAGAAAATAAATGTGTGCTATGTTTTTCTGGTGCCAGTAACAGAGAAATTAGGGTACCTTCATTCGAAAAAAAGTAATGCTGGTTAGCAGGTCGACTGTTGATTTCAGGTCTTGTAGCCTTTCAGAATTGCTGGCAGGAAAGTTATCCTAGTTAATTGAGGAAAAGGAAATGAGTATAATGTTAAAGGCAAGACCATTAAATGTTAAGGAAAAAAAAATCTTTCAGGAAAACAAAGAAAGCAATAAACACAGTGGGTGGGATTATCAACAATGCTCCATGTTGGTCCATGTATGCTTCCCCTGTAGTCACCAGTAAACACCTACTGACATCAATGGAAGCAGCATAAGGTCCAAACTGACCATTTTTGGAACTCTTACGGTCTGTGATAACATGCAAGTTTAAAAATGTTGCATTGCCAAGTCTTAAAAATCTTATAGAAACAATTCTGCAATGAGAAGATTAAAGAAATGCTATTTGTGAGTTAAAGGGAAGCCTTTTGTTTGCTTCACATCATGTATAAATCAGTTCTACAGCTCAGTGGGCTAGCTGGGCTTTGTTATATTTATTGGTACTATAGCTTAGCTTTCTTTGCATTATATGCAACTTTGCACTAGATACACCAGAAATGCAGGCCTATATTCTGTAAGATATTAGCTTCAGCAAGTTAGCATAAACCTTGTGGCCCATAAACTTTAAACAAACTTTGTACAGATTAAAAGCCCAATTGAAAACCCAGAGTACTTAGGGAATTAAAAATAGAGGTGAAGGGCCTTAGTAAAACGGTAAATATAATGTGTATGAGAGAGAGACTGTTTTGTGTGGCCTCTGGGAAGAGAAGTTATGTTGAGCTATGGCAAAGTGAGAATACATATGTTCCGGATGGTTCATCTATTGCATGGTGATGAGCTAAAGCATAAGGTTCACATATGATGTGTTAAAGCAGATTGGCAGAGGGGTTTTCCTAAGTTCATACCCTTTGAAACTTAACAGGTACACCACAACTTGGGAAAAACCAAAATAACTGGCTAGAATGGAAATAACAAATGTGATACCTAAATGAAAAAGGGCCATGGTAATGAATTGACATATTTGATACTAAGTTGCGATAATTGATACACAAACCTATAGAAAAAAGATATTCCAACATTAATAAGGGAAAAAATACAAATAAGGAAAAGAGGAAGAATCACCTATTAAATATATAATTAAACGTAATGGCATCAGCATAACATATTACAAAAGGGACATCCCAGCTTAGGGGCAGTAGGAGAAGGAGACGTAGTCTTTGGGAGGTGCCACAATGATGGCCATTGGTGAGGAAGGGGAAGGGGATGGTGATGAGGAAGATGATGGCCAACACTTCCGGTTGTTTTGTGAGGGATGTTATGAGTGGACGTGCAGATGTACATTCTGTAGTATCTCTGTCTTACTAAGTTGAAGTGTTTGTAACTGCTATATTTCAATAATACTGGGCCTGATCTTAGAACAAGAACCTGACAACCCTCAAATGAAAACTGGGGATCCTTGAGTAATTGATATAATTAATACAGACTCTAAAGATCAGATACAGGTTGAACTTTTCTTGTCCGGCACTCTCTGGACCTGACTGGTGTCAATCCAGGGAATTTCCCAAACCACAGGATGCCAATATTGTCTCACAGAATTACCAACACTTCCACTGCTTACTAGGCTCTTAGAAGACATTTAGGGGTAAATTAGAGCTAAATAACAGCATAGAACACTGAGAGCCTGGACTGGTGGCTGTAAACAAACTTTACAGGACCACAGGGTCCAGCAACATCCATGGTCCGGCATGATTTTAATTAGCTGGATGTCCACTTAACTAAAATCATGCCGGACTACTGATGTTGCCAGACCAGATAGTGTCGAACTAGAGGGGTTCAACCTATAGTTTCATAATAAGCTTAATGAATTTGAATGTAAGTGAAATAAGAATTCCCTATATTAGCAAAAAGATTGATAGTCAGGAAATATTTTTGGTAGTCTTTTAGGCTACGTCTACACTGCACAGTTATTTTGGAATAAGCTATTCTGGAATAGTTATTCCGAAATATCTTATTTTGAAACAGCATATCTACACGGCAAGGAAGCATCAAAATTAGTCTGAGGCAGGCTTCCCTAATGTAGACATGCTATCTTGAGTTAGAGCCCCATGAGGAATAACATCGAATGGCCCTGGTGAAGGGCTATTTTGAAATAGCAGAAGTGGAGCATCTACACATGCCTTATTTAGAAATAGCTATTTTGGAATAGGCGTTATTCTTCATAGAATGAGGTTTACAGAAGTCGGAATAAGCTGTCCGTTATTTGGAAATTATTTCAAAATAACTGAATTGCTGTGTAGAAGCTTGCATAGTTATTTCAGAATAACAGCTGTTATTCTGAAACTAGCCAATTAGCCCGTCATAAGCCGGGATTTTCAGGTCTCTCCTCCACGTCAGTCTTCTCTCCTGAGCCTCCGGTCTCTTGCTCCGCGTCTCTTTCTCTCACTCTCCTCCTCCTACTGCCTCCCCCTCTCTCTCTCAGCTCTCCTCCACCTTCTGCCTCTCTTGCTGTCTCTCTTTCTCTTCTCCCCCTATTGCCTCTCACTCTCTCTCCGCTCTCCTCTGTCTCCATCGGGGATGCACGCTCGTCCAGGCCCCTCCCCCTGGGCATGTACGTCACGTCACCGCCCCGCCCCCCTTCGCCTCCTGCCATAGCGCTCGGCTGACTTCTGTGCTGCTCAGCTAGGCCGCCGCGCGGGAGCAAGCAGCACAAACGGCCTCTCTTTCTCTTCTCCTCCTACTGCCTCATCCTCTCTCTCTCTCTCTCAGCTCTCGTCCGCCTCCTGTCTCTCTCTTCTTCTCTCTCTCTTTCTCTTCTCCCCCTCCCGCCTCTCACTCTGTGTTTCTCTTCTCCTCCTTCTGCTGCGTTTCTCTCATTCTCTCTCTAGCTGTCGTCCGCCTCCTCTCCGCCTCCTCCATTCTCCTTTCTGTCTCCTCCGCATCCGCTCCGCTTTCCTCTTTTTGAATCTGGTGCCCTTTCCTGACGTTAGAGATGCACACTTGTCCAGGCCCCGCCCCCTGGCTATTCCCTCTGGGCGGCGCTGTTGCCTCCCGCCATGGCACTCAGCTGACTTCTGCGCCACTCAGCCAGGCTGCTGCGTGGGAGCAAGCGGCGCAAGCGGCTGTTTGGACCCCACGCACCCCATGCAGCGCCGCTGTGCTGCATGAGAAGCATGGACCCCAAACGGCTGCTTGCGCTGCTTGCACCAGCGCGGCGGCCCGGCTGAGTGGCGCAGAAGTCAGCCGAGCGCCATGGCAGGAGGCAACAGCGCCGCCCAGAGGGAATAGCCAGAGTTTCAGCATTACAGAATCACAGACATTGGACTACTATATATATGATAACTGCTGTGTAAACACACCCTTAATGGCCTTATATTATCAAAGGGCTAGTCAACTATCCTTATAGTCTGATAGGGAGTGGATATCTTTCTTCAATGCTGAAGGAACCCACAGACAGACATTTATGCTGAATGAAACTTTGATATCCTAAATCCTCAAAAATGCCCCACAATTTCAATACCACACAATTACCTTCTTTTCTGAGATTTTAGTCTCCAGAAGAAACAGAACAACTTGCTTAATCCAGAAAAAAAAATGTTTTTGTTAAAACACTGAAGTCCTAAGATTTGAATTCTAATTCAAGAACTGATGATACAGTGTTAGAACTTCGATGCTTTCAAACTTCATGGGAGATGAGTGATTAATGTCTAAAATTGTTATAAGCAAATAAAGAGCACTGATATATTTATACTAAACAATGTATGATTCAGTTCCTGGGTAGAATCTGTTGTACATACCCTGTATTTAGATAGGTCAATCCTCAGTGAATTGTGCAATTGATCCAGCAGTTTTATGAATTTTTCCCTCTGTACAAAGAAGACAAGAAGATTTGCACATGAGATATAGTGGGATGCCAAGTTTCTGTAGTTATGAGTGTAAATCTATAGCCCACACAGTTATCATAAAGCATACAACCTGCTGTCTTCCCTTCTGGATTGTTTGGAAAGTGTGTTGTTTTCAATTTATTTGTATAAAAGCATTGGTCTGACATAACTCTAAGTACATCAGAAACTAAACGTGTTATGCCTTCTGCCATATTTCATGATTCATCTAATATAGTACAAATTTCTGGCATTCATTCACAATCATGAAGCCTTAAAATGCCTTAGTGAAGCACAGCAGCTTTTCCCCTAAACTGCTTTTCTTTATCTTAATAACTGATGCATTGTTAAGTAAACAGCTAAATCAAAAGTACCCAAGGAATCTTAAAAAAACAAATAACACCACACACACACATTGTCAGCAGACTGAACAACAACAGAATCAACTCAAATTAAAGTTAAAAGGTTTTCAGTCATGGACATGCGTTTCTTCAGAAAAGATTGGCTTATTCTGTTTCTGTATTCAGCTCATTACAAAATACTGCTTGCCCATTTTAAAACTGTAGGGCACATTATTTGTTTGCATAAGGGATTTTTAGCAAGAGGTAAAAATATGTATGAAAATGACTCCCTAGAGATGGTGGCCTTCTGAAACCTATCTGAGCAATAGCTTCTCCCTTGGAAAATCGAGATTGACTTGTGAATTTAGCATATGAAGATCGAGGGGTAAAATTTTAATGCAGTGCACACAACTTCACTCTATGAGTCCCAGTGATGTTAATGAGAGTTGCATGCTTAATCCAGAAAAAAAAGTTTTTGTTAAAACACCGAAGTCCTAAGATTTGTGTTCCTTTGTGTTGTAACACATACTCTTTACATAATTGCAAAGAAACATGCAATTATACCACCTGAATTAGGGACGTAATTGGTTAACTAATTAACTAGTTACCTGGTAAGTATCACCCAGTTAACGGGTGGCCCAGCTGGACTGGAGCAGTCCTGTGCCTGATGTGGGGGGAGGAGGGGCTGCTCCAGCCCAGCTGGGCCAATTGTGCTGCAGTATGGGGGCACTCCAGACCATCTGGGCACGCTGCACCATGGGCGGAGGCACTCCAGCCTGGTCTGCCCATGGCGTGGTGAGCCTGGCCTGAGCAACCCCCCACCCATGGTGGACTCAGCCTGGTCGGGCCAGAGCTGTCCCCCGCCTGTGGATCCCAGTTAAGTGGTTAATCAGTTAAACATAACGTTTAACCAGTTAACTGATTAAATGGGATTTCACATCCCTAATCTGAATATGTAAAGTCTATACATTGCTGGAAGCTGCAAGATCTGATAGCCATCAACATATGGTCTGATATGTATAACACTGCTGAAACATGCAATGATGTGACCTGGTATAACTTGCACTCTCCCTCTTCCTCTCATATTCCAGATGAGTACTAACCTACATAAAGCCTTTGATCTGGCACAGTTCCCTTAGGTGTTCAACACAAAAGGGGATGTTTATGTCATGTTAAAAATCTCCACTGACATACTCAAGCAAATCCATTCCAGATGTAGGCTAGAGGACTTGAATTTGGGGTGTTCTTTTAGATAAACAGTATGTAGCTTAGCTATCCACTGTCATGCAACCTGACCCAGAGGTTTCAGAAATGAGAAAAATAATCTTATATTTTGCCTATAAGTCAATTGTTTGGGGGGAAAAAAAAAGAACCCAGAATCTCTATTAGGGATGTTTTTAATACTGTCTTTCTACCCATCTGTTGAACTACAAATTGGATTCGTATTTGCGTCAAAGTTAAATTGGCATTAACATCAGAGAGAAGACTTAATCTGCCCCTCCAAGATGAGGATAAAAATAATGTTCTGATCACTAGCAAAATGGAAATAAAGAAGAGAAAATCCAGGGTGAAAAAAAAAGAAAAACTTTAAATTTTAAAACCTGGATCAAACTTAAAACATCTGATAAAGAGTTCACTGTTGAACTGAATGCCATTGCAACAGAAGAGTAAGAGCCAGAATGATTTCATAACAAACCAACAATGTACTTTTAAAATTAGAACCCGAATAAACAAATCTAAATTCTATCACCAGAATATTTGGTAACATAATAAATAAATCATGTATAATCTGATAGTGCTTGTAAGCTATAAACTCTGCAGAACTTCACTATCATTATTACTACAGGTTGCACCTCTATAAACCAGGACTCTCTAGTCTGGCAACAGCGGGACCATGGATGTTCCAGGATCAGAAAGTCCCAGTGCATTGTGGGAGATGCTCCAAACTGAGGATCTGATCCTACTTGCCTTTATTATTGGCTATAATCCTTGCTGTCACAAATAGCTCCATTAACCCCAACATATTTTAAAACAACAATGAATAGAAATGTAATACAATATTTGTTCAATATTTATTTAATGGATGCAACAGTTAAGACTTGATTATTTTCTGGAAATATGATTTAAAATGAAATCATAAGATGTCCTAAGGGAGTGGAATAAGTTTGGAATAAGTTTCCAAAGGGAGTTAGATATCTTAAGGTTAGTAAATATTATCCCCCTATCACATAAGAGTTAATTATCAACCACTCCCAGTGGTAAACACTTGCAGTATCAGGCCCTTGGAATGGTTCCATGATTCTGCAATGATAAGCAAGATCATCCTTTCCCAAGATTATTATACAAATGAGGCTAACAGATACCAATTCTACTCCACAGAGGCGCTAGTTTGCATTTCCTCCACAAATATTCAGCTTCAGTTATTTCTCTAAGAATGCAAGGCTCCTCACAGAGAAAATATATAACAATGCCATACATAGTAATGTATGTAAATTTGATTTACTGCATACTGTGGAAAAATGCCCAGAATAAATTTTCCTTACAAAAAAAAATTAAAAACTGTTTCAGATACAGATAATTATTTTGTTGGCCATACTCTGCCAATTGTATCCTCTGTTGAAAACAAATAGAATTAATCTTTGTTGGCTTAGTGGCCAGATTTTATCATTGTTAATAATGCCCTTGCAAAGCATGCAGAAATGGAAATACTTTCATTTCACTTAGCTTTGGAGAGGGGCCTTAAAGTTCCAGAAAGTGTTTCATGCAGCTGCACTTGTACTTCATTAATATTGTGTACGATATTTGACTAAATCCCAAATTTATTAAAATAGATGTTGATAAATATTTTAGAAATCATTAGTGTGTGTTTGCATTTTGTAATGAATCAGAGAATTGTTCTTTGAAAATGGCTGACGTCCAAATAATAGAGATGCAAACTGAAAAAAATGAAGACTTAATATATGAATTATTCACGGCCAAACCGTGTTTATGCCCCTTCTCTAGCTACTCGTCTCAGGAGTAGCAGTGTGGGAGTAGAAGCAGTAGGTGAGGGGAAGTGTAGGGGAAGTGGAGGTTGGGAAAAAATGAGCAGATCCTTAGTTCTGCCATCTCCAAAGCACTGGGCAGTATACACTCTGCCAGACATTGACACACCAGAGTTTACTCCCTCTCTGGAGCTGCTGGGGAACCACGAGAATCATGATCTCCCTCTTGGGCTGCTTTGCCAACCCTGAGGGCAGATATTACATCATCTCATGATCTCATCTTTAGTATGCAGTACTTTCCAATTCCATACTGAATTTTCAAAACTTGAGACTGACTCTTGAAAAGTCAGCTTTCTTGTCTTGCCTATTGAATGAGCCTGTTTAAAATCATTGTACCAGAAGTCTAACTTTAAAAGTCATTCCAATGATAACAAAGAGAAAAATCATATTGAACTTCACTTTCCCTACACAGGACTGGCATGCTTTGATCAATCGTGTTTTGTAATACTCCTGATGCCATTTAATTCTACAAAAGAGAGGAGTTTGGGAGGAGAGCTCAGTACTGAACCTGAAACAGTAGGTGCAATCTTTAGTCTCTTAGATGAAAGGTTTATTACAAGCACTTTCCCTAATGATGGAGACAAAGGAAAGGAACCTCTACTGAATTCCTAGTATATATGTGGAATTATAATGAGTTAGAAAGAACTATAAATGAGTTATAATTGTAATGAGTTAGAGGGAAATTCTTAGTTTTGTTTCAGCTACTGATGGTTACATACTCATATGAAAAGACATTGAATCTTAATTATAATGTTTCTCTATTACTGACACCCACAATTACAAAAAAAAGAAGAGTTTTTTAAAGAACGTCAGTACAAATATTCTTATGCTAATGATCCTGAACTTGAAGGCTTAATTTTGATGATTTAGGGCCAGATCCATTATGTCCAAGAAGGCCCACTGAAGCCAATAACTGGTCTATTGATTTAATATGGCATTGTGATGCGTTTGTAAGCTTCTACTTGAAATCAAAACAAAATCCTTCTGATGTGAATTTAATTCAAAATGTCACTAATGTGTATGCCATACTCCATCAATCTTTGTGGATATAAGAGTTTAAAAAAAGATGTGACCAAAATATTCTAATGTTAACTTACCAAAAAGATCCAGAGCACAATTTTTAAAAGCATTAAGTCTCATGTCAGAACTGACTAAGGCTACTCCAACACTTACGATTAGGGTTGCACAGATATAATCACACCAGCTTTTATTGAACTAGAGCACTAGAAAATGTAGTACAGCCAAGGTAGCATGGGCAGCAGTAAGTAACAACACAGATTAGGCGCCCACGTAAAAATGTACCTGGACCCTATGAGTATGCACTTGGGATAGCTAACTCATTCTATTACTTGCTGCTGCCCACGTTACTGTGGCTATACCACTATTTTTAGCCTGTTAGCCTGATGAAAGCCAGAGTGAGTATGTTTTTGTGGGCTGGGAATCACAACCCTAACTCCAAGTGTAGATACAGCATCAGACACTTTTGAAAATATTGTCATCCCTAATGTCATAGGCTCCATACTATATCAACTCTTAAGAAAGTAGATACTGGGAATTCTATCATATTTCTAGGATAAAGGAATGGGACTTACACCAAAGTTGGTAGCAGCAAAGCGATCTGAGGCAGACACATTAGTTGTAGTTGTTGTGTGAGCATAAAATGCATTTATGTTGGCCAACAAGGTACTCATTACTGCTGGAACTCCAGGGCACATATATTTAGAAGACAGACATGAAAAGTGCCTAAAATGCAAACAGAAATTAATATTAAAATGTTAGAAGTATGCAATACAGATACATTCCAAGTGTTCTCTGGGCAGCTTCCCCTTTCATTTCCACCACTGTAAATTTCAAAGTAACATCACTGATGCCAAACAGCATCTGTCGGGACCTACACTGGCACACATGGGATCAAAATCTAACCCTGATCTATACTACAGCTATGGGTTGTACACTGCAATTTAAAACTGAATACGACTGGAATGTTAGTTTGTTGTATCAATTACATTAAAATGTGATTGCATTATTATAGTTATATTTGTATTAAAAGAAAAATGTTTATGAAATATAAAATTTGTCATCACAGAAGGCTACAATGGATGAAGGCTACAATGGATATAAAATTTGTCATCACAGAAGGCTACAATGCCATCACGAAGGTTACCTTCACACTATGCAGGTTAGTTTCAGGCGGGAAACATTTGGGTGCTAGGAATAAAGAGGCTCTTTCTAACACTTTACTGAGACTTATTTTTATTACTTTATTACTGGGAAGTGAGATTTCCAAAAGTCATTGAGACTAGAAATCTTTCCATCTTTCATTTCTCTTAAGAAACCAAAAAGCTTCAATAGGAATCAATAGGGCATTCTCATATGTCAGGTCCCAGCTGCCTTGCATCACTAAGTTTTGGGCTTCAAGAGGCAGGAATCCAGTAGTCAGATTTCAGTATATCTGATCTCTGATACCAGGTCTCTTTTTACATAACTCAGGAGGGGTGTGTCTAGACTACAGGGTTTTTTCAAAAAAAACTTCCCCTGCGTCTAGACTGCAGCCGTGTTCTTTCGAAAGTAAATCGAAAGAACACGGCAGTTTTTTCGATTGCGGTAAACCTCATTTTACGAGGAATAACGCCTTTTTTCGAAAGTACTCTTTCAAAAAAAGATGCTATTGAATGCAAACTGTGCTTTTTCAGAATAGAGCATCTAGACTCTCTTTTGAAAAAGCAGCTGGTTTTTTCGAAAAATCTGCTTGTAGTCTAGATGCTCTTTTTTCAAAAGAGGCTTTTTCAAAAGTATCTTTTGGAAAAGCCTCTTTCAAAAGAGGCTTGCAGTCTAGACATAGCCAAGATGTCCTATAGTGGACACCATTCACTTCCAGACACAGCTCTTGTTCACTAGCCTTAACCAGTCAGAAAGGATACTAGTCAGTGCCACAGGATTTGAGCTTGAATCAATGATTTGTATCCTATTGATCTCAGAGCAAGATAAGTCACACACTGAATCAGAATAGATTTCCAGTATATTCCCAAATACTTCAGCCACAGGTCTTGTCCTTATTTTAATTTTTTTCCCGAAAAGAATATAGCATTGAAGGATGTAATCAGCTGACCCTTGTAATTGAAATGCAATTGGCTGGAAAAAATTCTCATACTGCAATTTGCTAGTTCCCTACTGCAAGTCATTCAGGACAAGTAACCTTAGAGTTTTGTTTTAAAATCATGATTTCCAAGAAATAAATGAGTCATTAATTTGCTCAGCCACAAAACTCTTCAAAAATACCTAACCTTCTACTTAGTTTTTGTTATGCTAGGCACAAATAAATACAAAGTTAGTATGGACTGGTTGCTGGGATGAATCAATCCTCCACGCCCAATCATGAGCCAGGCTGTGAGGCTGGAACATCCATTTTATTGTACTTAAAATTCCACTGCTGACCTAACATTATTTCCATACAAACTTTGCAATTAATGGAAAACGTTAAAGATCCTATACTCTGTTCCATTTTCTTGGTTACTTTTATTCAAGATTTCATTTCATACAGCAACTTTACAGCTACTGAAAAGATTTACTGTAAAATGTAACACCCACCCAGTTTGTTTATGTTGCTCAGCATCTTTGATACTTTTGATTGTGCAAAATAAAACCATGAGTACTGAAAATCAGAAACGGTGTGCTATCTCTCTCTTATTAGAAATTATTATTTATTACTAAGAGCCTGAACATTCAATTTTCACTCGGAGTAACATTTACTCATGTTAGTGATAACATTGACTTCATCTGGACTATTCCCGTGAGAAAGTGCTGCTCAGAGTTGAGTAAGGGTTCCAGAATTGGGTTCTTTGCTTTTGTCGGTTGGTTCTGAATCACAGTCATTCTGAATTACAAAGTAATTTAAAACTATAATAATCAATTCAGTAAATACAGTCTAATGTTTAATTAATTTGACATTTATTTTTCACTTTTA
Source organism: Pelochelys cantorii (assembly GCA_032595735.1). Lineage (NCBI taxonomy): Eukaryota > Metazoa > Chordata > Testudines > Trionychidae > Pelochelys > Pelochelys cantorii. The sequence goes on from CM064338.1 coordinate 20,228,296, forward strand.
AATCCCCTTTCACTTTCTTAAGACCTATGGCCAATTAAAAGTCAATGGGATTTAGGTTCCTTTGCACGTAAGTCCCTTTTTAGAATGACACACAGATTTTGGAATGCTGAATGGATCCATGCCTTTAAAAATCTGGGTCTAGCACTTGAAAACATGAATTAAACTGATCATCAACATATTGACCATAATCTCATAATTAGGTAAGAGTTATGTGGTATTTACACTGTTTTTGTATGACTACATGAAAAAGTTCATGTAATACTCCTCATACAAGTCTGGGTTTCTTGGTATTAGGAGTCCAAACGAATGAAAATGTATTTTAGCAGTGAAAAATTGAGGAAATGGAACATAATCACTAACTAAAATAATTCATCAAAACAAATCCTGGAATGTGTTCTAAAAATACCAACATGCAAGTATGACTAGTTCCTTAGCAGGTTACTTTATAATATTTGTTCTTATGCTGTAGGTATTGCAGCCTGTCACTAATCTTAATAACATTATAGCAATGATAATTACACGATTTGATCTCACTTTTTTTTAAAGTGTTGAAAATGTGAAGAAGGCCTGTGAACGATATCAGCAATGCATTAGGGTCAAGCACTGCATATAACAGTTTGTCTTTCTTTGTTTTTCTACTGAACAAACATTTTGCTAGTGGAAGTAATTTTTGCTAGACAGTTATATCTAGACAAGAACATTTTCAGTTTCTCAGCAGCTGAACTGACAAGAACCCTAGTGTTGTATATAATAAGTAATGGAGTTTTCTTATATACCAAGTAAGAAAAAAGAGCAATTATAAAATATAACAAATGGGAATATGACTGCATGTTTTGCATATGTTCCAGGCCATTAAAAATAAGTGGCTGTTCATCTTCATAGAAAACATTTCAGTATTCCAACAGTACAGAGCCACCATCATCTTTCAAAAACAAATACAATAATTAATTTTATGAAATCTATCTTTAGAGGTGCATTTTTGGATCTCACTGACACTGGAGAGAGCCTACATTTGCTCCAGGAGCAGAATTTTCCCTAATGTCATACTTTGGTTTAATTACCTGGGATGCTATATTATGATTGCCAGTGGGGGCGTAGCAGGTCCCTGGAAGAGTTACTGCACTCATCTTTCATTTCTAGAGACTTTAATTCAAAGTAGAGCCGTACAAACAAATCCACCTATTATTACATATGAACCTTTTCATAGCTTTGTTTCAAGCTTTTGCACTATTGAAATTTCACAGAAATTTTTAGTTTCATATCTGAAAGAGGGTAAATGAGAAATTGCTCATGGTTTTGATTGGAAGTAACATTTATTTGCAACAACTGATTTTTTTTCTTTTAAATTTTGCATATGCAGTTGGAAGCAGGCAAATTTTTGAGAGAAAATTGATAAGCAATAACATTTTACTTTTGTGTGAGAAATTGGGCCATTTAAAACAAATATCTGGAAACCTCCATAAGTTAAGAACATAAGAATGGCCATAGTGGGTCCGACCAAAGGTCCGTCTAGCCCAGTATCCTGGCTTCTGACAGTGGCCAATGCCAGATGCCCCAGAGGGAGTGAACAGAACAGATAATCATCAAGTGATCCCTGTTCTGTCATCTATTTCCAGCCTCTGACACACAGAGGCTAGGGACACCATTCACAGTTTTTGAATTTTGTTTCAGTTTCTAATTAACCTCTAAGCTTAGGGTCACAAATGAAAATGACATTTATTATCTCAGTCTGCATCTCATTTTTTCCACAACAAAAGACATATTGTAGGCTAGATTGAAACTATATAAAAATGGTATCATGAGCTTTCATGGGTACAACCCACTTACCATTTACATGTTTTGTTAGTCTTTAAGGTGCTACTAAACTATTCATTGTTTTTTAAGTTTTTCTAGTTACAGACTAACTTGGCTACCTCTGTGAAGCTTTTGAGACTTTATGATCAGCCCTGAAGAAGGGAGAGTGCATTACTGCACTCCCTGAAGCAGCCAGGGATAGAGAATGTGACTCAATCACTCTCTCTCCTGGCTCCCCAAGGGGGGAGAAAATTGCACCTGAATTGCAGTTCTTTGGCATATGTATTCTGGCCAGTGCATTTGGGATGATGTGAAGACTCTGGCTACATCTACACTGCAGCTCTTTTCCAGGATACCAGAGGTATCCCGGAAAACCTATGCTGCGTCCAAGGAACGTCCGATTTTCCAAAAAAAAAATTGGAAAAGCGGATGCACTCTTTCACCATCCCTGTAAACCTTACTGTACGAGGAAAATGTAGATGTGCCAAATGTAGACGTGCCAAATTTCAGAAAAGCCTCTTCTAAAGAAAAGCGGAAAAAGATACGCAAATTGCGGTTCACAATTTCCTTATCTTTTTCTGACTTTCTTTGTAGTGTAGACACAGCCTCTGTCCCAACTCTACTGACTTCAGCCCACCTGCACAGAATGGGATTCACAGTTGCTCTAAGGAGCCTGTTTTCCTTCCCACATTGTTACCAACAGGCAAGGGATTAAGAGAGTGTCAAAAAAGCCAGGCCATAATTTGCACTTATTCATTTAATATAAATGGTGGTGCCTGTTCAAGAAATGCCCAGGATGTTGAAGGTTCACACCAAGAAGCTCAATTTAAATCAATTTTTTTAGTTCTTCATTTTTAAGAGCAATACATTCATTCATGCATGTTAAAATGGAAGAAAACGCAATAAGGAGATCAAGACTTGGAAATCTTTTCACTTTTTATTACAATGAAAATGTTACACTCACTCTAAAATAGCTCTTCACTTAACCATACATGGGCAAAGGCTTCAGAAATAAGAATCCTAAGAATCTGGTTTTTGAAAAGAATTAATATAAATTGTTCTTAGCACTTCATGAGTTGTAAATTACAGATTTGCTTGGGCAACAGTTACAGCAGAGTTACTTGTGACCTATGGTTCACAGTCAACATTTTTAATCTAGTTATAAAACTATAACATTTAGTTACTGAAGTTAAAGATAATAAGACAAGAAAAGGTTTGGTTACAACTAGACATACTGATCCAACTCATACATACAAAATGGGAAGTGACTGGAAAGAGTATTGCAGAAAGGGATCTAGGAGTCATAGTGAACCACAAGCTAAATATGAGTCAACAGTGTAATACTGCTGAAAAAAACCATACATGATTCTAGGATGAATTAGAAAGAGTTTTGTAAACGGGACATGAGAGTAATTCTTCTGCCCTACTCTGTTGATTAGGCCTCAACTGGAGTATTGTGTCCTGTTCTTGACAGGAAAGATGTGGAGAAATTAGAGATGGTCCAAAAAAGAGCAACAAAAATGATTAAAGGTCAAGAAAACATGATGAGGGAAGACTGAAAGAACTGGCTTTGTTTACTTTGGAAAAAGAGAAGACTGAGGGGGACATGATAGTAGTTTCATGTACCTAAAATGGTATTACAAGTAAGAGGGAGAAAAATTATTCTCCTTATCCTCTGATGATAGGACAAGAAGCAATGGGCTTGTATAATAGCATAGCAAGTTTAGGTTGGACATTAGAGAACATTTTCCTGTCAAAGTGGTGAACCTCTGGAATAAATTGACTAAGAGGTTGTGGAATCTTCATCACTGGAGATTTTTAAGAGCAGGTTAGACAGAAACCTGTGATGGATGATCTAGATGATGTTTCATCCTGCCATAAGTGCAGGGGACTAGATTTGATGGCCTCTCGATATCTCTTCCAGTTTTAGTATTCTGTGAGTCTACTGTTCTGAGCAGGACTTTGTGTGAATGTGAGATGGGGCAAGGAGGATAAAGGTGGCTTTACTTGGTTTTTTATCTCCCTAGATCATTAAACTGGCTGTGGGCTGGTTCAGTTGCCAGTGAAAGTTAGAGCGACCCCTGTGCTACTCTACTGGCAGCAGCTAGTAATGTTCCTCAAAATGCCCATTCTCATGGCTGTGGATTGCCAGAAAGCAGGGAGGGTGGAAGAAGAAGGGCTGAGGGCAGCCAGCCCTCATTGCTACCCAGAGTATGATGCCTCCCACCCCAGCTCTTAGCATTGTTCAGAGTGTGTGGCCTGGTGTGCTGGTGGCAATTTAAAGGGCGTGGGGCTCTAGCCCCTTTGACTCACCAGGCCCTGGGACAATTGCCATCTTTGCCCTTCCTCAGTGTTGTACCGGTCTCTAGTCACTCTCCTTCTCCTGGTAAGCCACACATAATTAGTCCAATGTTATGTCCCCTTTCGTAGTTGGAATGGTGTAAGAAGAACACAGAGAACTAGGATGTAGCTCAAGGTATGGATCTCAGCCTTTTAATTGTGGCACTTCCTTAACTCTGGAACTCTCAATGAAGTGGATTGCTTCTATGAGTAGGGATTAATCACACAAATTAAGCTTTGCAAGCTTAATACTAGGTTTTTTTAAGGTCAGCCATAAAATAAATTTCCTGTGATTTACCAGGCTAAATTAGTGTTTTGCTCTTGGGAGCCATTTTCAGTCATTTTGCCTACTGCATCATAGTGGTCAAAGCACAGGGGTAAATTATATAGGCTACAAGAGTGCCTTCGGATTCATTTTATAAATGCCATCATATAGGAAAAGACTAAATTATAAGATAAAACAAACTAAAATGCAAATATCTGGGGTTCTTTTTAGAATGAAACTACAGGCTTTGGAAATGCGTACATTTTTCATCAGCATGGTTAAAAGGCACTGGATTATTAACATCAAGCACTTTGGCTTCAATTTTGCAATAGAATTAGCTTGATGTCAAAACAATTTTAAGAATCTAAATGCAGTTTCCTTACTGTATCAACATCATGGAAATTCTAAGTATGTAACATTTAAATTGCTGTTAATGAGGGAGCTTAGTGGCATATTTTGAGCAGCAGCAGATTTGCAATAATAGTCTATTACAAGGTTTTAGAAAACTAATAGAAAGAAAATCATTTGAAAATATAAAATTGCTTCTGTTGCCTTTTAGTGTTATTAGACAACATTTTTCTTTTTTCACAAAAAAATGCAAGACAAATGGATGAGTAAATATACTAGCACTGTAGCAAACATGGCTGGCAAGGTGGACCAAACCACCCCAAGGAGGTGGGGAATAAAGATCATAGCCTACTCTCTTGATCTTACATTATACAGAAGAAACCTCATCCTGGTCAAGGGAGTGAGGAAATACAGTTTGTAGCTTCTTGATACTGAAGCTGCTAGGGTCTAGTTTACTCCTGGAGTTGCTGGGCACAGTCCAGCACCCAGCTGCCATCAAAGAATCATAGAATACTAGAACTGGAAGAGACCTCAAGAGATCAAGTCCAGTCCCCTGCCCTCCTGGCAGGATCAAGCATGATCTGTATCATCCCTGATAGATGTCTATCTAACATGCTCTTAAATATCTCCAGTGATGGAGATTCTACAACTTCCCTAGGCAATTTATTCCAGTGTTTAATGACCCTGACCTTTAGGAGGTTTTTCCTAATGTGCAGCTAAACCTCCCTTGCTGCAATTTAAATCCATTGCTTCTTGTCCTATCATCACAGACAAAGGAGAACAATTTTCCCCCTCATTCCTGTGACACACTTTTAGATACCTGAAAACCGCTATCCTCTCAGTCTTCTCTTTTCCAAACTAAACAAACCCAATTCCTCACACTTGCCTCATAGCTCACATTTTCTAGATCTTTAATCATTTTTGTTGCTCTTCTCTGGACCTTCTCCAATTTCTCCACATCTTTCTTGAAATGTGGTGCCCAGAACTGGACACAATACTCCAACTGAAGCCTGATCAGCCCAGAGTAGAGAGGAAGAATGACTTCTCATGTCTTGCTCACAACACTCTTGTTAAAACATCCTAGAATCATATTTGATTTTTCTGTAACAGTGTCACACTGCTGACTCACAGTTAGCTTGTGGTGCACTATGATCCTAGATCCCTTTCTGCAGTACTCCTTCCTAGACTGTCACTTCCCATTCTGTATGTGTGAAATGGATTGTTCCTTCCTAAGTGGAGTACTTTGCATTTGTCCTTATCAAACTTCGTCCTATTTACCTCGGACCATTTCTCTAGTTTGTCCAGATCATTTTGAATGTTGATCCTATCCTCCTAAGCAGTTGCAACCCCTCCCAGCTTGGTATCATCTGCACACTAAATAAGCGTACTCTCTATAACATCATCTAAATCATTGATGAAGATATTGAACAGAAACGGTCCCAAAAGACACCCCTGAGGAACCCACTTGTTATGCCCTTCCAGCATGACTATGAATCATTAATAACTACTCTCTGCGAATGGTTATTCAGCCAGTTATGCACCCACCTTATAGTAGCCCCATCTAAGTTGTATTTGCCTAGTTTATTGATACGAAGGTCATGTGAGACTGTATCAAATGCCTTACTAAAGTCCAGGTATACCACGTCCACCACTTCTCCCTTATCCACAAGATTTGTTATCCTATCAAAGAAAGCTATCAGATTGTTTTGACATGATTTCTTCATTACAAATCCATGCTGGCTTTTACCTATCACCTTATTTTCTTCCAGATGTTTGCAGATGAATTCTGTAATTCACCAGTTCCGTTATCTTTCCTGGCACAGAAGTTAAACTGACTGGTCTGTCGTTTCCTGGGTTGTTTTTATTTCCCTTTTTATAGATGGGCACTATATTTGCCCTTTTCCAGTCTTCTGAAATATCTCCAGACTTCCATGATTTTTTCAAAGATGATAGCTAAAGGCTCAGATACTTCCTCTATCAGTTCCTTGAGTATTCTAGGATGCATTTCATCAGGCCCTGGTGGCTTGAAGACATCTAACTTTTCTAAGTAATTATTAACTTGTTCTTTTTTTATTTTAACTTCTAAACCTACTCCATTTCCACTAGCATTCACTAAGGGTATGTCTACACTTGCACCTTAGTTCGAACTAGGGATGCAAATGTAGGTATTCGAAATAGTCAGTGAAGCAGGGATTTAAATATCCCACGCTTCATTAGCATGATCTCGCCGGTGAGTTACTCCAATCAACAGCTGTTTCAAAAGTGAAAGTGCGTGCCGGGACACATTAGTTCGAACCAAACCCCTTGGTTCGAACTAACTTTACTCCTCAAAAGTAACGTTAGTTTGAACCAAGGGGTTTGGTTCGAATTAACGCGTCCCGGCATGCACTTTCACTTTAGAAACAGCTGTTGATCAGAGTAACATGCCAGCGAGATCATGCTAATGAAGCGCGGGATATTTAAATCCCCGCTTCATTGACTATTTCGAATGCCTACATTTGCATCCCTAGTTTGAAGTAGGGTGCAAGTGTAGACATGCCCTAAGTTAGACGTCCCTTCATCATCAATATTCTTGGTGAAGACAGAAACTAAGAAGTCATTAAGCATCTCTGTCATTTCCAAGTTTCCAGTTATTGTTTCTCCCTCCTCACTGAGCAATGGGCCTACCCATTGCTTCATGCTTCTAATATATTTATAGAAAGTCTTCTTTATGTCTCTAGGTAGATTGAGCTTGTTTTGTGCCTTTGCCTTTCAAATCTTGCCCTTCCATACCTATATTGTTTGCTTATGTTCATACTTTGTAATTTGACCTAGTTTCTACTTTTTATATGTCTCCTTTTTGATTTTTAGATCATGTAAGGTCTCCTGGTTAAGCCAAGGTGATCTCTTACCATACTTTCTATCTTTCCTATGCAACAGAAGAATTTGCTTTTTGGGCCCATAATAATGTCCCTTTGAAATACTGCCAACTCTCTTCAGTTATTTTTCCTTAGTCTTGCTTCACATGGGACCTTACCTACCTGCTCTCTGAGTTTACTAAAATTTGCCTTCCTGAAATCCATTGTCTCTATTTTGCTGTTCTCCCTTCTACCATTCCTTAGTATCATGAACTCTATGATTTCATGATCACTTTCACCCAAGTTGCCTTCCACTTTCAAATTTTCAACCAGTTCCTCCCTATTTGTTAAAATCAAATCTAGAAGAGCTTCCCCTTAGTAGCTTTCTCAACCTTCTAAAATAAAAAAATTGTCTCCAATGCAGTCCAAGAACTTATTGCATAATCTGTGCCCTGCTGTGTTAGTTTCCTAACATATGTCTGGATAGTTGAAGTCCCCTATCACCACCAAATCCTGCACTTTGGATGATTTTGTAAGTTGTTTATAAAAAGCCTCATCCAGCTCTTCTGCCTGGGTAGGTGGTCGTAGTAGACCCCTAGCATGACATCACCCTTGTTTTACCCCTTTTAACCTAACCCAGAGACTCTCAACAAGTCTATCCCCTAGGTCCTTCTCCACCTCAGTCCAAGTGTATACATTTTTAATATATAAGGCAACACCTCCCCCCTTTTTTCCTGCCTATCCTGAGTAAGCTGTACCCTTCTATACCAATATTCCAGTCATGTATATTATCCCAGCTGGTCACTATTATACCAACTATGTCATATCTGTGTTCATTTATTAGCACAGTAGATATGGTGCTGGAAGAAGCTGAAGAATGCTTGGAGAATAGGAATCACTGGATATTCCTTCTTCCTGTTCACAACAAGACCCCCTTTCCCCTCTCACCTCTTCTGGGGATTCTAAGTCTGTCAAAAAAGCTCCCTACATCAGGGATATTTCCAGAACATGGCTTGGCTTTCAGTTATTTTTCTTAGTATTTCTTTGTGGCCAAAGCACAGGAATGAATTCACCCCAAAACTCTAGGAAGAAGAGGCAACAATATAAGGATCTGGTCCTACTTCCACTAAAGTGAATAGCAACATATCTGTTGACTTGAATGAGAGCTGGATCAGGAAGCAAGGTAAGAAAACTCACGGTTTCTTGGTGGGTGGCATGATGCTACTTCATCTGTGGCCAAAACTGAGCTGGGGCCTGATTTTCAGAGGTGATGACATCCCACTGACTTCATTTGGAGTTTGGTTGCTCAGCACTACTGAAAATCAGGCACATTATCTATTTATTGCTGCCTGAAAATAATTCAAGATCCCATCCAATCTGCAGGGCCTGTGACTCTTATACTCTTCATGCTAGAATGCATCTCATCAGAGCTGAAGCTTACAAAGATACTTGCTGGACAGGCTAATTAATGAGCATACCTAAACAAAGCACAAGCTATTGATGAAAATGACCATAGTGGGTGATTTGTGTCCTTTCTGCACTCCAGGCACATTCATTGATGACTTGCAGGGAAGAGAGGTAGCACAGCTAATGGGAATTATTCCACTGGAATGAGAATTATATTACTGAGATAAGAGGGTTAGGTGCCATCCATGCTGACTCTTGCTAGTAAGAAGAGAAGATGCAAGGCTTATTGCATTTAATTCCACTACATAATATGCCTGGGCATACAAATACATAATTTCTGAGTCCAGGTATTTACCCCTGATTTGGCTATTTCTTTTAAAGGGAAAGAAATTAGATCGGACTGGAAAAGGAGACAGAAACATCTTCCCCTCTATTCTGTTACCATTTCAGTAAGTTTTGCAACCTCACAAGATTCTCCTTCAAGTTATAGCATTTGCAGCCTACCTCAACAACCCCATGCTACTACGTGAAACACAGGTCCTCAAAATGGGGGACCACTCGAAAATTTAACCCCCTTCAATGTGTCCCTGTACTTTCCATCAATAACGCCCTCCTTCTGTGTCTGTCTCTCTTCATTTTCCCAATGTCCTTCTCTCCAGGAACTGCTTCTGTTCTGATTACTTTCCTAATTTGCCTTTCTCATTCCCACTGCTCTCTTAACCTATGTCTAGACTGCACATTTATTTCAAAATAACACGTTATTTCAGAATAACAGAGTGCACATCTACACCGCAACCCTTTCAAAATAATGGGCTTCTTACTTCGACTTCTGTAACTCTCATTCTAGAGTGTTCTTCCCTCAACTTCCTGCTGTGCAGACAGCACCTAAAGCCAACTTAAGGTACTTTGTCTTCAGCTATGCAATTAATGTAGCTGAAGCTGCATATCTTAACTCAACTTTAGCCCGCAGAGTTGACATACATGTTGTGAGGAGCCACACTCCAGCAGGGTCTCTGCCTTTGGTACTAAGTGGCCATGAAGTTACTTTCTGGAGAGCGACTGTGGTTCTTTGAGATGTTTTGTCCATATAGACTCACCACTGGGTGTATCAGACTAATTCTCCTGGTTAGCAGTGACTGTTGGAGCCGTGTCTGTGTCCCAGACATTGTCATGTCACCACATCTGAGGGCATAAAGGGCAGAGGATGACCAATCATCCTTTAGTCCCTTTGCCACTATGGGACCCCAGAGGAGAACAGAAAAAAAAAAAGACAGGTCACAGAATTTATTGGACAACATATTTTGAAGAAACACAGTTACTGTAAGGTAAGTAACCATTCTTTCTTTGAACCATTGTCCATATGGATTCCACTCTTGGTGCCTAGCAAGCAGTTGTCTGTTTGCTTGGAGGCAGGCAGTAGGGGTCCTACTTAAACAATGACAGCAGATCAGCCTTACCAAAGTAGACATCTGATCTGGAAGCTGCATTAAAGAGTAATATATTGCAAAGTTGTGAATTAAGCTCCATGTAACTGCCCTACATATGTCAAAATTAGGGACGTACTTATAACAGGTGGATGAGACTGCCTGACTTCTAGTGGAAAGAGCTCTGATGTGGGTAGGTGTATCTACCTGGCTATTGGTGCGGCTATTGCTTGACCCTTAATCCTGCTAGCAACCACTCCAAAAAGTTTAGTGTGTTCCTGATTGGTTTTATTCGATCACTGTAAAAAAAAAAAACAGTAAAAAAACATTGTGTGTGAGAAGTTGAGCTGAAGGAGTGAGGCTGGAGGAAGAAAAATGGGAGATGACCATATTGATTCAGGTCTCTGAAACAATTTTGTGCAGGAACTGAGGAGGAGACCTTTGAATGACCTTGTCCTTTTAAAACACTAAATGAAGGGCGTACCTTCCCTATATTGCCAACGAGATGCAATGGCTACTATAAAGGCCATCTTCCCAGATAGGAGGTAAAAGGAAGTGAGGAGGACCTATCTAATCTGTTAATATTATACTGAGGTCCCAAGAGACAGGGGGGACTCTTGAACTGGTGTGAAAAACCCAAATCAAGACTTTAAAGAATCTTGCAACTCTGATTCTGGTGTGGAGATGTCCAAACAGAAAGTCTCTTCCTCCTAGCTTTCCAAGTTACCATGGCTAAGGATTTCCTGCTTTGGAACATAATGTTCTGAATTTTAGCCAGACTGCTTCTTTTAGTGTTGTCAGCCAGCCAGCCAGCACCCAGGCTGTCAGATATAACAAAATCAGGTCCAGGTGCTCCTCAGAGCTGCTTTTTTTTTTTTTGAAAACCTGTCAGCTCCCTTAGACATGGCTATAATGGACTCTGGCGTGTGCCACAACTCTTCTTCTGAGGTACGACTACACAGCAGTGATTCTTATGGCCAAGCTCAACAGACTGGGCTGTCCTGCAAATAGCTGCATGGAAGTTGTGGTTTGAGCTGGAGTGCAGGCTCCAAAACCTACTCCTATTGGTAGCTTAAGAGCCCAAGCCACAATGTCTATACAGATATTTTTAGCACAATAGCATGAGCCTGAGCCTGTTGACCTGGGCTGGCAGTCTCATTGCTGCAAGCTGTGTAGACATGCCTGTTCAGAGTCCAACAGTTCCCCATTTGTGAGCATAGTGAGCCTGCCAGGCCTGGCAGGAGAAGAGGTGGTGTGGTGTACATTGGAGAGAAATCCTTATCATGCCTCATTGGGGGTGAAGAAAAGCAAAACACCTCTTTCAGGAGAGGGTTGCCCTGTCAGCGGGTTTCTGTCTCCGTTGTGCTCTATTAAGTGGGAAGATGGTGAAGTCAGTATTGAAGATCCTGCATCTACTGACGATTCTGCTGAGCACCACTCCGATACTGAGCCCTCCCATAAATCATCCAGTACTGTAGGTGCCCTAGGAACCAACACACAAGTTACTGATGTGCTAAGCGCCAGGGAACATGGTTCCAAATTTGCCTGCACACAAGCGGTGAGTACTAAGTATGATCCTTACTGAGAGACAGAAAGTCCACAGGTTTAGCAGGTATAACCACCACCCTCTTAACAATCAGTAGTAGGACTCCAGAGAGACATTTCTCAGGCTATTGGCTGCCCTTTGACTGTTGAATCCAGAGAAGCTGGGCATGTGGTAACTCTTGTGCCTCAACTAAGTAGGCACTAGAGACAGTAACCTGTGCCTTTGCTCAGCTCTCGACTGGTGGTTCTTCCTACCTTGGTTAAAAGTCATTGAGGCTGGAATAGAGTTAGAGACAGGGGGCTTCCCTGTCAATGTAGCATGGGAACTTGGGGTGGAATCTCAGTTCACCAGGGCACTATTGCGGGGGGTGGAAACTCCTTTCAGCGTCCAAGGAGCTTGCCTAGAGTGCACCAGGAGGAACATGTTAGGCTGGCTTCTGAGCTTCTGAGTCCATTTAGGGAAGTAGTGAAATGGAAAAAGTTCCTCTTCCAAACAAAATTGGAACATAAAATGCCCATCACAAAGAGGGGCTGAAACTTCATAGGAGGGGCAGGTATAAAATGTCAGAACCAAAATCTCTAAAATTTAAAGAGAGACCCCTGTATAAGGGCAAGAGTTTAGCCTCCAGATAAAATCAGACTAAAGTAAGAATTCTGTGCATGAGTGGTGCCAATGATCAGTCGTAAATTACCATTTTGTGGGGTGCTGGGCCAGAGCAAGTGGGGACCCCTTCCTACCCCTTATGCCTGCAGTCCACCTTACCTTTCCCCCAGTGCTCCTGCCCAGCACTCCTGCCATGGAGTGGGAGAAGACCCCACTTTCCTGCATGAGTGCTGGGTGGGCAGAGCAGGACAAACCCCCACACCCAACCCCTCATCCCACTGGTGTGCAGAGTGGGATGCAGAGGCACCCGTTTTTGTAGGGTCCTCCAACTGGCTGGGGTCACTGGGCATTGGCCCCACTGGCGCAGTGGCTAATCCACCACTGCCAATGGGCAGCAAGACCAATTGACATCCAAGCAACAACTAACACTAAACTCGCCCAGAAATGCAGTCAGGCACTGCAGGGTTTCTGTCTTGCTACCGTAGTCCATAAGAAAGACCTGAGGGAATGGCGGGACCAGTTCTAGCCCTTAAGCTATCTGGTAGCAGTGCGCTGGACTGTGTGGGCATGTCTGCACTGCATACCCCTGGTGTCATGCTGCAGGTGAAAAGCAGTCTGGTTCCACACTGGGATGTGGAGCTGCACTTGCCAATGAAAGGCTCTGGCAGAAGGGAACCAATTCAGTAGCTCCTCATTCTGGCTGAGCCTTTCCCTGCTGCCTCCACTATCAAAGCCAGAGTCTTTCCCTGTGGAGGGAAAGGGCCTGAGCAGCAGGCAGGTGCCAAAGTCTTTTCCCACTCTGGAGCCTTTCCCCTGCTGGAGCCTTTTCCTGCAGCAGAAAAGAAGTCCAGGGGCAGAACCTTTCCCAATTGTCTTCCTTGACAGAACTTGTTCCCACTACAGGAGTCTCTTCTTGCATAGGGGAAATAGGGCTCTGGCAGCAAGGAAGCAACGAGACCTATGCTGCTTAAAATATCACTGGAGACAGGGACATCCAGCTTTGGTGAGTAGAGAACATGTAGGGTATGTACTCAGATACATACCCACCCCCTCTGACAAGTCTTGGCTTACCTAAACTGTGCCTTACCTGCATCACTGCTATTTCTGCTGGTGCTAGGGGGCCACTGGAAGCATGCACTCTATATGCTGCATGCTTCTTTCCATGGTGTGGACATACCCAAGGCTCTATGTGCAGCCCCAACCAACACTGTTGGCCAGAAGAATCTGATCTTTCACACATGGTGTGCACGCACACCCAAGAGGAGTAGAAGCCATGTGCACAGTCACTCAAAGAACCAGTTGCTCAGCACAGGAAGGAATGGTTATGGTGAAGGAAGTATAGCTGGAGGAGTTGCAAAGCTGCAGCTCTGGAGACAGGAGTTCATGACTGACAGAGAGAGCATCTGTTGCACTGGCAGTGGGTTTGCAAGCCTCTTCCCACTGTCCCATCCCCAGCCATTGTGCCTCAGACTATTCACAGAAGAATCAGGTATCAGTCTGAAAGGCTTTCTGGGGCCACTTAATCTCTCTTCTGAGAACACCAACAAAGATATTAACCACCGTCAGTTGTTGTGGGGCTTTTTGTGAATTTTACCATAAGGCATGCAATGGACAGAGTTTGTAAATCAGAGCTTGGAGTGTCAAATGCCTCTGAAGTGTTCCTCTCAGCAAGTACATTCACATTCTCTTTCTGTGGCGCCCTGGAAAATTGCTTTTCTTTTGGACTGAAGATATATTTACCACATGGGATGTGCTCTTTATTTGGATCACTCGGTTCTCCAAATCAAGAAACTGAATTTCTCCATGAAAAAAGATGTATTTTTATTAAAAAAGCAAAGACAATCAATGATCATCCCCATAGAAAACTCCCTGCAGTAGATCTACAGTGTTTTTACCCAGATGCTTTCTTAAGGTGTAGGAGTGCACATTCTTTTTACGAGTTGCCTATTAGTTTTGAATGAATAATTCACTACAGATATTTGATAGACTATCTGTTTTTTTCACAAATTGTCCACAGTTTTCTGAACACGCTTATTATTCAAAATTAATTATTGCCAATTAATTTTACTAAATAATACTTGGTCTGTAACTTATATAATCATTCATACATTGTGAGCACTCAACATTTAAAATGTGATAACTCATGATAGACTCCTTTCTCTTCTCTGACTGTATGGTTATAACTCTTAGTCTCCCATTTTTGGTGAAATTACTTGTGATTAGGAAACAAGTTTACACTCTGCAATATTCTACAATACTTGTTTTTCTAGTTTGGAGTTCCTGACAATAGAGTCAATTCTTAGCCTATTTGTAGATGGCCAACACAAAAAAGGGTTTCAGAGGGGTAGCTGAGTTAGCCTGTAACTTTAAAATTCATGAGTGGTCCTGTGGCACTTTAGGGCATGTTTATACTAGAATATTATTTTGAAATAATTATTTTGAAATAGCATGGCCACACTACAGGGAAGACTCAAAATTAATCTGAAGCAGGCTCCCTTAATGTGGACGCATTACCTCAACTTAGAGTCCCAGGAAGCAATGGGGAGTAATTAATCTGAATGACTCTGGGGAGTAGTTATTTCAAAGAAGCAGCAGCGGAGCATCCACATTACCGCTATTTCAAAATAACTATTTTTAAATGTGTTAATCCTTGTGGAAAGCATGAGTTATTATTTCAAAATAATCAGCCCCTTATTTTGAAATAATGGGCTTGGTAGTGTGGACACTCCACTTGTTATTTCGAAATAAGGGGATTTATTTCGAAATAACTCCCTAGTGTAGACCAGGGCTTAGAGACTAACTTCGTCTTTGATGATGAAAATAGCCTCTTGGTTACATTATTTACCAAATGAAACCTGCAGAAACTTTAAATGAAAAAATAATAAATTTTTACTACTAATAAATGTAAACCTTAATTCAAAAGAATCAAGCATATAAAACTAGCTTATGTTACATTCAAATTCTAGAAAGAGTTAGATTGAAACTACTTTGAACAGTGCTCTCAAACCTTCCAATAGATTTATCATCTAGCCATCATGAAGTAAAATAGACAAATTAATATAGACATTTTTCAGCTAACTGTCTCTGACTGATGCACATTTATCCTAGTGAAATACCAGTCACGCCAAAGGAGTAGGTAGAAGGGAACTTTATGATTGAGAATTAGACCTGCTTTTTATGAGAAAAACATTTAATCCCACAGCCTTAATTTTCAAGAGATCATCATGAAGCAGAACCAATACTGGTTTTGCTTCCATCAAGGAAGCACCATACACTGCAGCATTTTATAATATGAAATAAATGTCATTTCTCTTTAAATGACTTGGTCTTAAATCATTTGTTCTGACATTGCTGAGTAGAAATAAATCTTACTATAAAATTGTATTAGTACATTAATAATAATTCACCTCTTTGAGCAAGTTGTAAGGATGTACAAAGCTAATGGAAAGATCTAGAGGGCAAAGGCATCTAGAGGTTAGAATAAGGCAGTAGGAATTAGAGGTTTAGGAACTATATATGTTCATTTTGTACACAAATTTCCCTACATGTAGCATGGTTATAACAATACCAGAAGGGGACTGCCAGGTTTAACTAATTCATTTGTCCAGTGACTTTGAGACCCTTGGAGAAATTGCACTAAAAAAGTGCATATAAACTCAAAAATGCCCTTCTGTTTTGCAGATAGAAATCAGGTACAATATTTAACAATAAGCAGCAGTAAATAAAAGTAATAAACATTGTAATAGATGGTGCCATTAAATCCTGTGATGAAAAAATGTGGGGTTCATGTGTCTTAGCATTGGAAGAGAAGATATTTTGTTTTTAGAATAAACTTTTAAGAAATGGTGGAAACAAAATATATGTTACTGTTACTTCTTCTCCTCCTCCTCCTCTATAACAGCAACTATTGTAGTGTCAATAATTTTAATAATATTCATCTGGATTTCCATAAGTGTAATTGAGAACAGAATTTGGTCCTTTTATACTGACAGATTTATACTGATTGGGAAAATATACTGCAGATATTTATTCTCCTTTAATCTCCAGACTCAACACCCCGTAAGTAAGGGGCCCTGTTTTAAAGTGACCAAAGGACATTTCAATCTGAATTATCTAGTGCAGACTAAAATCACTTACAAGTTTTAGAAGTTATGGTCAGCATGCCTTCTCTGTGTGTGTGTGTATTTGTGAAAATGTACTGTTGTATTACTGACATTTCCATTAAGTTTTCTTTACCTTAGGGACTGATGTATCACTTCACCTACTGATTTATTGACTCATCCAAAAATAATCTGGTCTGAGACAAAGCCAAATGATGAAAATAATAGTCTTTTTTTTTACTGACTCCAGTGGGTTCTAGATCTGGCTAACTGAGATTATGATGGTGTGTTGTTAAGAATAATCTGTAGATAAAAATAACAACTAATAAAAAACCACTTTCACATTTCTATTGCTAACTGGGAAGTGCTTCACTCTGAGTATTATTTGAGAAATAGATTTAAGTGACAGTGGTTTTTTTTTTAAAAAACAGGGTTGCATTTAAAATGAAGAAACAAGGATGAAGATTTTGAATTCTTCACTCCTCTCCCGTGGATTTTTTTATAAAATAGAAATGATATACTTACGTCATAGCTTGATAAATATATTCAATTCCATAACGCATTGCAAATTCATCTACAATTTCTTGTGCAGCAGCATCAAAGTACACCTTCCAGGCTTCATCTCCTTTCACTTCAGGGATTTTTACAACACCATTAGATTTAACTTCAGTCAAGTAATGGAATAGGTTCTAAAAGTAGGAGATTTTTTTCAAATTAATAGGACATTACAAGATCTAGGTGGCATTATGTGAGTATATATTCTATATTATAAAATATTTTCAGAGTATAATTAATTTCAAATTTTGTTTGCTTCTGCAATTACTAACATCAAACTAATCATCATATAGAAGAGGACAAACTAAAGCTTTAAATATATTTTGTAATGGAGCTCTGCCAAGTCAGGTTAGTGATTCAGCAATCTAATCTATCTCCTTGACATGAGGTCATTGCAATTAACCATTGCCAACAGAGACAGTTCTAATGTTGTGCAAAATAGTGCAGGAAGTTTCTGTTTTGTCTTTCATGGCCTTGTTATAATGCTCACCAAACTGTCTAGCAGCTTTAATTGGATTTCTAACCAATGTATTTAAGGTTTCATGATTTAAAAATTCTGAGTTATAGGCAATCTGTTAAGAACATCTCAGAAATCACTCAAAAATCGAAGGGACAGCTCAGGGTATAGCAACCTTTGCAGCAAGAGCTAGCACTTAATTTGCAAGCAAAGGCAGAGAATTTGATCTCAGATTGCCTTGCTTAGCTACAAGCAAATCCAGAAATGGATTGTTGAAATCGGTTTCTTGGATATTTTTTAATGACAAAAGACAACCGTCAATTTTGAGATCATCTCCATTTTATCTGTATACAATCATTTCTCTTTAACCCATTCCACCATAGAGGGTGATCCTGTACAAATGATGCCAATGAAATCATATTCATTTCAAACTGAAACTGATCTGGTGTCTTTACAACGTAAATAGCCACACTCTGCATGAAGACAGGTGCCCAGGGCAACACTACCTTAGAGTCAATTTTGTAGATACCCTTTAAAATGTCAGTAGTGTGCCTTTCGGAGTACTGCCATACAAAGTTGATCTATTTTTCTTGTGCTTTGGGGATAAAGATTAAATGGTGGGACAGTCTGATGCAAAGAGGAATTAATGGTGACACAGATGCTCTCAGGTAGCAGATGCTTTTATTTGTGATTAACTTCCTTTTAATTTATGTCGTAGGTGGCCTAGTCTTGGTGTTGCTTGTCTCTTCCCATCATCCTCAGGAACTCTTCCTCTTCACCATAACTCCTGGGACATTGCAGAACTATTGCAGGGATATTAATGCTCATATGCCCACGGTGCTGTGAACTGTAAGGCATCCTTCACTGAATTGAAGGTTGGAACATACTCAAATAATATAAAAAGCAACAAATAGCCCTGCAGCACCTTAGAGAATAACAACAAATGTAGATGGTATCATGAACTTTCACGGGCACAACTCACTTCTCCAGATGAATGGAGTTAAGGAGAGGAGTTAAGGCATAAATAAATAGCAGAAGAAGAGAGAGGATGGGGAGGGAAAGAGACATTAAAAATGGGGAAAATATTGTTAATTAGAGAGTCCATGCTAAATGAGGCTAATAGAATGGGCTCTAAGTACCCAGTGCTTAGCTTTTTATGTCTTTACAGTGTGGATGGGCCACTACATTCCCAGTCAGGTCCCAGCAGGGTAAATACTGCTCCCTATAGACCTCAGTGACCTGTGTGCCTATTATTTTAATTTCATGTCTTCCATGGGTGATATGGGAGCATATGTGTTCTGAAGGGGTTTTTTAAAATAATTTTAAAATAAATAAATTCAATCCTAGAATTCCCAATGACATGAACAAGCATGAGGCATTTAAAATGTTGAGGGTGGAGAACTGCAGAAGCAAAGCTTAGGAAGTCACATGCCCATTTCACCTCTTTCTGCTTTCTAACCATTTGGCAAGACCAATCTGTTGATGTAGCGGCATCAGCAGTCTCTCCTCCTGGGACACAATGGTTTTGAATCTGGTCATCAGATTCAACCACTGATGCTTACGCCAAAGTTTGAACTGAAAAACCTATTGCAATGAAACTAAATGTATCAGTGGTCTAGTCTTCATAGCGTTATATTCTCTACTTATCTAATTTCTATGTAGCAAAATGATTTTGTAAATGAACAAATGTCATCAACATACCTCATGTAAACATGTGTATTGCACATGATATGGAGCAACTTTCTCCTCTCCTTTTATTTCAACATTGATTTTTAACCTAATGGCACCAGAGACAGCAGATTTATCTGTTCGTTTTTCTGATGAAAAGAAAAATAATTGTTAGTTATTACCAAGAATACATT
The DNA here is from genome assembly GCA_032595735.1 of Pelochelys cantorii. Taxonomy (NCBI): domain Eukaryota; kingdom Metazoa; phylum Chordata; order Testudines; family Trionychidae; genus Pelochelys; species Pelochelys cantorii. Next base: position 20,247,834 of record CM064338.1, read on the forward strand.
TTTGTCAAAACAGAGAAACACCACTGCAGCTCTAAAATTTGTTTTGATCCAAATGATGTTTTCTGTGCTACAGAAGTCCAGCTGTTGAGCAGAACATATATTGATTTTCATAGTTAGGAATTTCAAATGTAATATCGTTCTTGATATATTTGCAAACCTGAGCTCCCATGTGGTCCAAGGTATGAAGCAGAATATCTTACTGTGAAATAACAAATCTCCCATACTTTGCCACCCAAACAAACACAAAATAGTACACAAGTTTGTATACAACTTATTTTCTTCTAAAAGAAATGAGGTATTAATTATTATTTACTATTATTGTTATTATTATTGTTGTTGTTATTTCCTCATGGACATCCTCAACTTCATCAACAGACTCAAAGACCTCCATCCCTTAGGGGAACTCCAAATTATGTGCATCGGCATGATTCCTCAGCTGGGAATGAATCATACCAAAGAAAAGATCTGGAGAACTTTGCACAAAGCCATCTACATTAGTCTATCTAGTTATTACTGCTCCTTGTGCCAGCTGTTCTTTGAGTTCACTTTTTATCCTAGTGTAGCCCAACAGTGTAATTTAACAAGCATTAAGCTGTTCCTTTAAATAATTTTTTTGTACAATGCTGTGAAATGAATCATGAATGAAGGGAATGGTATCCCTTTTCCCAGGTCATGTGATCTGTAAGCACATGCATTACATTAGAATGACATATACTATCCTCTTTTTTTAGATATTACAATTATCAAGAGCCACCTACAACATTTACTGCTGAAGATGGGTAAAAGCTTTTTATTCTATGCTTTTTCTTTCTTTTCTCCAGCTATACAAGAAGGATATGTATTTTCAACATTAAGTTGCTTCCAATCAAATCAATTAAGCAACAATTTTTTAGATCAGTTTTGTCAGTTGCATGTATACTATTGTATCAGTTTCATCCATTGAAAGATATTATGCAAATCTTCCAGGATAATTATGAACTTATCTTATTAAAAACTACTCTGTGTACAAATATAAAATAGCACATAGCTAAAAAAAATTGTTTAATTTGATGCAAAGAATCAAACATTTTTCTTTCCATGTCCATATATTTTAATGGCTAAAAAAACGATAAGTAGAACATTGGAGAAATAAAGGTATTACATTGTGTGATAAAGATTTTTTGTCCAGAAAACACATATTCCGACTTCAGCAAATTCCTTGTTACATAATTTACCTTCACCGAGCAGACAATCTAGATAAATATAAACATAACAATATTCACATGACAAATAGAGGAAGGTAGGATTTGAGCTGCAGGACATCTAGAGCACACAAACGTGCTTCCAGAAGAAAAAGCTATATTGCATGATTATCTTTAAGTAAGCTAAAATCTGTTTCTAAACACAAAGATTCATTATTTGAACAAATACAGATTGGCACATAGTATGTAATCAGGGGCCTCATTTCTGTTAAATGGGAATAAATTAGAAGAGAGCCCAATGATAACAGAATAGCACAAGTGAAATGTCAAAGGAGAATGAGGTCCAGGGCTCTACATAAGCATATTTTAAATGATAACCTGGTTATTATTTGATAGTCAGTAGGCAGATGCTTATATATAGTTTTCTGTGGATCTTTGCAGATTCATTTACCATCCAATGAGGTGTGAATGAAGTGATATGAGGTGTTTATTTACACTGTCCTGACAGCTGTAGCAAAATTATCCACCAGATCCTTTGAAATAATCTCATTTTGAATTAAATAAAAAAATATGTCCTTTGGAGTAGGAGTTGTTTTAATTGACCTGCTAATTAATCTTTATACAATGTTTTATTTCTCTTCAGTGACTCAAAAGTGAGATTTAATTCCACCTTGATCTGAACCTGGAATCCAAAATGAGTATATAATTTTATATATTAATATGGAGGCTAGCAGAAGCCCAGAGGTAGATATTGAATGAACATGGAATTACCTGCACTGTGGAGTTACCTGCACAAGTTGTATCATACAACTTTTATCTGTCTACTAGTCCCAGTCATCTAATAATACAACTGCAACCTGATTAAAACCATGCCAAGTGTTTCCTGTTCTTCTTTTGGCATACCTGGACAATATTTCTCTAAAATTTGACTTAAAAGTAAGCTCTACTTCCATCCTTTTAAACCTGGAATCCAAAACTGAGTATAATTTTATATATTAATGGTAGTGTTAGTCTCAGACAACAAATATGCATTACAAAGTTGACACCACTATACATGCTCAGAGTTTGTCTTAACTAATTTGAGAAGAAGTAATATAAAATGGTTAATACCTAAGTTGTACCATACATCCATTTCTCCGCTTAGTGTTCTCACTTCAATGATTGTTTGTCCCAGAAAGTCATCTGATTCCTTTTTGAAATGTTGCTTTACTCTAGATTTAATGTCATCATCTTCATCCCAGACTCTCACTTTTATTCTGTCTGTGGAGTTATGGCATTCACTGTAAAATAACACACAACAAAGAGAAGACTATACTACATTTTCCCAGACTTGTGAATTACTGTTTATTATTACTTATTTGTTGTATTTTTGGAGTCCCTAGGAACTCCAGTCATTGACCATTGTGCTAGGTACTGTTGAAATACAGAATGAAGACAATCCCTGCCCAAAAAGCTTACAATATAAAACAAGAGACAACAGATGGTAGGGTGGATAATGCAGAAGGAGGCAGGGAAAGCAAGCATCGGTAGCTTTCAAAATGTTCTTTGACACTGTAAAGCATTTTAAGTGGTAAGAATTATTACTCTGAGAGCCAATCAATAAGTAAATGAGACACACATTTTATTATATTTCATTTTAACTATTGTTTAGGTGTCACAAAAATGCCTCTGCTAGATCAGTTGCCAAACATTTTCAGTATATTCATTATTATTATTGTTTTATTATTAAAATCACTGTTTTCTAAAATATTGACCAGCACCGTGGACAAAGTCCCCATTGCATTTGTAGCATACAATCCAGTATTTAAATACAAAGTGGAAAATTAAGTGAGAACATTTTCATAGGCATTACAGTTAAAAGAGATATAAAAATCAAACAAAGGCATGGTAAAGATTAAAAAGAATTATTCTTTTATTTTCCTGCTTCCTAATTTACTGCCATGTCTTTTTCCTCCTGGAGCAATTCTAATTCCCATTCTGATATTCACCAGGCTCAGAGAAGAGCATACAGGAGAGCAAGACCCTTGCTTTAGAATTCCTCCTCTTCTCTGATTATGGAGTCCTGACCCATATGGACTAAAGAGTTTTCCTCGAGTTTTCCCCTTTCTGAAGCCCTCCTCCCATTTTCCCCAGATTCTGCTCCCTTTTGTTTCTATTAGTGAATCATCCAGCCTAGCAATGCATTTTAATTAATAAGGCTAACAAAGCATTTCAGCTCACATCTGCATGCAAAAGCCAGCATAATCAGTTGCTTGCATGTGACTGATATAACCCAAATATCATTGCTTCTCTTGTAGCTGCATTCAAGGATTAATTTAATTTGGAGTAAGAAAAGATAAACCATTGTGGCTATTTCGGTGCTTGACCTGTGTGGTTGAGTAGCGAAAATGTCTATTTGTCTTCAGAATGAATCTAAAAAGCCTGAAGAATATTTCCTGGTTGGCTGCACATCATAACTGGGGTGATAAGAGGTGCTTTTCAAATCACATAGTAACTTGTGGTAAATCTAGGTCAATGACTAAACAAAACCAGCTTATTGTAGATTGGTGTTTTCAGTATCTGATTATCTGCTCTCTTTTTCTGAAGAAAGCCAACATAGTTCCTTGAGTACAGCCATCCAGCTTATTAGACTGTACAATTTAAAATCATAGGGCTCCATCATGAGGGTAACTATTAATATACATTGGCCTTAGTATGACTATTCATGTGAAAAAAGTGATCGTATGTGTAAGAGTCTGCTGGACTAGATCTTTGTAAGGTAACTTAAGTGAGAGTTAAAGCATTCTCCAACTTTCTGTCCTATAACGAGGTAGCATGCAATGGCAATTAAAAGGTCTTTCCTTCGCTGCATTTTTCAATTGGTATCAAGAGCCTGTTAATTAATTAGGAAAGTATTACAGTTATATGTATTTTCGTTTGCTGTTCAGAGAGATGGATTAAATACCACAGGAGGTTTTCATGAGCTGGTGTAAAGGCTCTCATACCTCCATGGCTGCTTCTGGCATAGCAGGAGGAAAGTGGCATGTTGGAGAAAAGAGAATATGACCATGACAGTCCAACGTGACACCAATTCTTGTGTAATATTTGCTCCCATAGAGTTGCTTGCCGCTAGCATAGCTAAGAATAGAATCGAGGATGCTCTTGGAGCTGAGAGACCAGCCTTGAACTCAGCTTGAGGGGAGTGCAACTCTGATCTGCATACTGGATGCAAGTTTATTAGAACACCAGGACTGGCCCCCTGTTTATTCAATCACAGTGTAAGCCACCATTTTTTGGACTAAAGTTTTGTCTACTACATTTCTTTGTTCTGGAAGGCTAATAACATCTCAAGATTTGGGAGGAACCAAAACACAATTCTCATTAGAAGTTAAATACAGATTAAACTGTAACCTATCAATGTGCACCCCCTAGTAAAGGCAGAATCAGGTGGAGGCACTCATTCTAAATTTGTTCCTGGCATGTTATCCCATGAGTCTTTTTCAATGATTTGGATCTAAACTTATCAGAAAAAATTTCCTGACTCCATGAAATGCATCTTTTTTTTCTCTTCTGGATCTCAGTTTAGTGAGTTGTGAGACACATTATTATCTACCCCTGTGGTGCTCAAACTTTAGCAATTTAATTTAATTTTCCCGCCCTTCCTTCCCTCCCTGCTCAGTGCATCCCCCCCCCCCGTCCCTCTGTTGCTCACTCTCCCATGTCTTCATTCATTTTCTCTGCCCCAGGGGATTGGAGTGTTGAGGGGTGTGGGGTATGGGATCTAGCAGGAGGTTGGGGTCTGGAGTGGGGGGAGGTAGAGCTCCATCTGGGAGGTATGGGCTCTGGGGTGGGGCCATGGTGTTGGAGTATTAAAGGGGAGCGCAGCAGGAAGTATGATTGTGGGAAGGGACTCTGGGCTGGGGTAGGGGTGTGGAATGTGGGGTCCCAGTGGTACTTACCACAGTTCCCAGTAAATGGCCACCAAGTCCCTGTGACCCCTAGGTGCACAGGCAGCCAGGGAGGCTCCGCTCACTGCATTTATGCCTGCAAGTGCAACCCCCACATCTCCCACTAGTTGCTGTTTCTGGCTAATGGGCACTGCAGAGATGGCACTCAGGTGGGGGCAGCCTGTGTGCCTAGGGACCACAGGGACCTGGTAGCTGCTTCTGGGAGCCAGGTGGAACAAGGGCAGAGAGGGAGACTGCTTTAGCCTGAGAGGAGGAGATGTTGAGGGGGGAGGAGTTGATCAGCAAGGCCTGTGGATCACCTGGAATTCTCTTGTGGACCTCCAAGACAACTGTGAACTGCAGTTTGAAAAATGCTGGTCTAAGCATTTATACCAGTCTCATTACCCTGTCTGAGCCCTTAGCTCCAGATCCAGCCCCTGCTCCATATGAGCAGGAGCTCCTAGAATCAGGTTGGTTCTGCAATGGAAGGAGGGACAGGATCCCAGGAGGCTGAATAGTAGGTGTACAGCTCCATGGGGAGCCCTACAAGGCAGTAAGATTATGGGGAGATATACCACTGAGATTATGGAGGCTGTGCCACTGCATGAATCTTCTTGACCTTCCTATGCCACAGACCGCATCTGGCACTATGCTCCCTGGACTGCTATAACCTACATATGAGACTGAGTCTGTGTGTGTGTGTGTGTGTGTGTGTGTCCGCACACGGGGACAGGAGGATACTCCCCCGCCGTGCCTACCTTACTTTCCTGCCCAGTGCCCAGCCTATCCCGACTCTGAGGATAAAATTGGTCCCTTGCAAAAACATTCTTCCTACAGCAACTCACTAGTAAGAAAAGATGAATGTGGGGCAAAGTATACTGTGAGGCGGCTAAGATGTGAATCGCTATTTAGAGCACAAAGATTCTCGGAACAGTTATATCCCAAAGCTGAAAAGGTTATAGTACATTCTGATACTAAATGCTACATGAACGTTTTTGTCATGGAGTAGGAGTACTCAGCTGCACTCTCACGCTTACAAAATGATTTACGGACATGAAAGATGCATCACTTGATGATTAGCTGTTCTGTTAATTCCCTCTGGGCACCTGGCTTTGGTCACTGATGGAAGATAGGATACTGGGCTAGAGGGACCTTTGGTCTGACCCGGTATGGGTGTTTTTTTTATGAATACCTAATGCTCACATCACCCCTTTTCTGAGAGGTCAAAGTGCAGTTTTGGATTACATACTATTATACGAGTTATCAAGGTACTTACATAATAGTTATGTAAATGTAATGTAACCTACCCTGTCTCAACTCTACTGTATTTCCTTATGTTGTATATCAACACGCTCTCTTCAAATAACTCTCCAATGTCTCCAAGCTCATCATCAGAAGCAAGTTCCTCACAGACCAGGCCACACCAACCCAAAGCAGCAACAGACAGTGCAATATCTGTAGACATACCTCTATTGCTAGGATGATCATCACCCCTCCCCCTCCTACACCCACTTGTCAGGATTTAGAGATCCTAGACTTGCCTACCACCATGTGTGGCATACCACATGCAGTGCTCTACATCCCTCAATAACAACTATATGGGTGAAATGAGACAAGTAGCAAGAATTTGAATGAACTCACACAGAAAAATGATAAAAACGCCATATCACACCTAAGTGTACACTTTTCAAAAATCAGCCATCACATCTGACCTCTCAGTTCTCAAGGGGACCTGCACAATGTCTTCAAAAATGAGCCTGGAAGCTTAAATTCATAACTTTGCTTGAGGCTAAATAAATGGACTGAATAGACACACTGGATTTGTGGTTCATTACAATAATCTATAACCCACTAACACCCAATCCAAGCTTTTCAAATTCCTTCTTGTGACTAGAGAGTGTGAACTATCCACTTCACCTTGAATGATCCCTTGAAATATGTGTTAACTTCTCATGCTAAACAATCTGTTCCACTTTGTATTTAGTTGACACTCTGAGTACATTTCCCAGACCTGCAGAAGAACTCTGTGTAAGCACAAAAATTTCTCCTTCCACAATTCCAATAAATGATATTAACTCTTCCACCTTGTTTCTCTTTTAATATTTAAATCTGAAGATAACCTTGTATAATGAGAAATTCTGTTTACCATTAATTTAAAGACCCTGGTATGTAAACCAACAGACTGGACGAAGAAAAGTTTCTCTCTCTAGTCCAGCACACTCTGGTACGGCAACATCCATGGTCTAGCATGATAGTTAGCTGGATGTCCCGTCTCATGGGTGTGACCAAGTTTCCCACAGTCCCATAACATTTGTTTACAGACACCAGATATTGCTCTCAGTGTTCTGTGCTGTTATTTAGGTCTAATTTACCCCTAAGTGTCTTCTAAGAGCTCAGTAAGCTTTGGAAGTACTGGTAATGCTGCTAGATAATATTGATTTCCTGTGGTTTGGCAAATTCTCTGGTTTGGTACCAGTCAGGTTCCAAGGGTGTCGGACCAGAGAGGTTCAAACTATAATCAAATTTTACTGAGAATGAAATTATATGCTGTTGTACAGAAAATAAATTATCTGTGTTGAACAGATCAGTAGTTTAAACACAGAAACATAGTTTTCTAATGATCTTTCAGAAGAACACTCATTGTCAGAGGAATTTCTTATTTTGAAACTTACACTTTAAAGCATCAGTTTTATATTGCTAAAAGGAAATCAATTTTGTGGAACATCTACATTTTCTTGATATTTCACATGAACTGTACTGTATGCTTGTAAAAATGCAGGCACTAGTCAATAGATTAGTAGAGGTTAGGGATGGGGCAAGTCTACAGCTTGTGATTGAGACTGATATGTAAATTTTCTGTTAAATTTTCAATCCCCAGAGACTTGGTGACATCTTTACCAGCCAACTTCCACTTATGCAAATTGCCACAGCTGCTTTGAAAACCACAAAAACTTTTCTTGTGGTTTATTCATTTAATTTAAATACAAATGTAATGAAAACATGAGCAAATTAATGTTATTCCTCACATATAACAATGATTAAATTCAAAAGCTACAAGAACCTAAGCTCTGGGGGATTCAACCTTTTGCATGAAACACTGTAATAATGCTTTCACAATACATTTAGTGTGAATTTGTGTTAGTTACAAAAGGGCATTAAGTTTTCTGTTGAGAAGATCTGTTGAGAAGAAGATCTTCTTCTGTTGAGAAGAAGACGGAGACTTTACAGCCCCAACACCAATTAAAAGAGCTATGCAATCTGTAGAAATGTGGGAAGCTGCCAGACAAAGGATGGACTAGATGATTATGAAATACAGGTTGAACCTCTTGAGTCCAGTACCCTTGGGACTTGATTGGTGGCAAACCAGAGAATTTGCCAAACCACAGGAGGTCAATATTGTCTAGCAGCATTACTAACACTTTCACTGTGTGCTGGACTCTTGGTAGAAATTTAAGGGTAAATTAGAGCTAAATAACAGCACAGAACACTAAGAGCCAGGACTAGTGGCTGCATACAAATTTTATGGGACCACAGGAAATGTGGCCACATCCCTGATAAGTGGACATTCGGCTAAGTAAAATCATGCCAGATCACAGATTTGAAAGTGGCAGAACAGAGAGTGCCAGATCAGAGAGGTTCAACCTGTAGTACCTTGCTCTCCAGCTCCTCTCAACTTGGGGATTTAAGGCTGCTTTGTGCTACTCCTTTATTTTTGCTGAACTGGTCAATTATGGATACCCCTTGCATAAAAGAAACTTCTGATGACACAGAGTTCTTTAATAGCTCCTATGCCATCCTCTTCTTAGTGGCTTAAGGGAAGAAGTTGTGTGTGAGGGAGGAGAGAGAGCTCATGTACATGGCTAATTCCTAGCTGCCATAAGGGCCATGTGGACAGTTGGCAAACAATATCAAATAGAGAAAATGATAGGATATTGTCTTAAACACAGTGATAGAAATGTAGCCGTGTTAGTCTGGTGTAGCTGAAACAAAAAACAGGACTATGTAGCACTTTAAAGACTAATAAGATGGTTTAATAGGTGATGAGCTTTCGTGGGCCAGACCCACTTCCTCAGATCAAATAGTGGAAGAAAATTGTCACAACCATATATACTGTATTTGAAAGACAAGAAGCAGGAGTTGAATTGGATGGTGACAAAAAGTGATACTATTTCAAAATCAAGCCACCAATCAAACCCTGCTAACTTGAGGTGCTAAATAAGGGTATGTCTACACAGCAAAGTTATTTTGAAATAACAGCCCTTATTTCAAAATAACTTTCCTATCGTCTACACAGCCAAACCGCTATTTTGAAATAAATTCAAAATAGCGGAGCGCTTATTTCGAATTTGGTAAACCTCATTCCATGAGGAATAACGCCAAATTCAAAATAGCTATTTTGAAATAAGTGCTGTGTAGACACTTATTTCGAAATAGGGGGCCTCCAGCCTTCACAGGGTGCCCTGGTGGCCACTCCAGCCTCAACCAAGAACACCTCTCTCCCTCCCCCACTCCCCAGAGCCCTTAAAGGGGTAGACTCTGGCCACAGTGCCTGTGCCAGCTCCAAGCCTGCCAGCCCAGAGCCAGCAGTCACTGTCCCTGACCCAATGGCCCCAAAACATAAGACAGCAAGCCACTGGCAGCCAGCCCTCCACCGCTCCCCAGGAGCAGTCTGCCAGGTCCCAGGAGCCTACCAGGGCCCGGAGAAGGTGGGCGCCTTCCTGGTCCAGGGTGAGATCATGGACCTTATTCAGGTTTGGGGGGCATGCCCCCAACGTCCATGATCTATGCACTAGATGGAGGAATGTGGCCATTTATGGCAGGATAGCTGCCAGCCTGGCCACCAAAGGCCACATGCGAACCCAGGAGCAGGTTTGCATGAAAATCAAGTTGGTCCGGCGAGACCCTCAACCCTGAGCTTCCCCTCCCCCTTCTTCTCCTTGCTTCCCCCTTCCAGCTCCCTCCTCCCAGGTTTCCCCCTCCCCCTCCCACCCTCTTTTCTCCCTTCTCCTGCCTCCTTTCCCCAGTCTCACCAGAGTTTCATTCCCTCCCCCCCCCCCGTTTTGTTAAATAAAGAGAGTTTGTGTTCATGAAAATACGTGTATTTTATTTGACATCAGGAAGGGGGGTTAGGAAGGGTTAAGTGGAAGGACGTGAGGGAGGAATGAGGCACAAGCCCCCAGTGGGGCAGAGCAGGGAGGCTCTTAGTGCTCCTCAGGGTGGAAGCTCTCCCACAGGGCCTCCTGGATACTGACAGCCCTCCGATGGACCTCCCGGATGGCAGCATGCAGAAAGTGCAGCCAGGCTTACAGCAATGTGTCCACGAGAAGCACCAGAGTGCTCAGGGGCAGCTCTGGCTCCATGTTGCAGAGTGCTATGGTGTCCCGAGTGAGGGCAACCAGAGCACACAGAGACAAAATGTTTTGCTGTCCCTCACTGAGGTAGACAAGCAAGCAAGGAAACCTGAGAACTGGCTGTCCAGGGGGGTCCCTTTAAGCACAGACCTCAGATAGCCTCAGGCAGCAGCCCCACACACAGTAAGTCCTGACCTGGTGCCCTGCTGGAACTGGTTCTGGCTAGCCTTAAATGCAATTCAGAGTCCACTCAGTGTGGACGCGCTATTTCAAAATAGCAAAATGCTATGTCGAAATGCATTTTGTGCGTAAAAGCGTTATTTCAAAATAACTCTGTAGTGTAGACATACTCTAAGATTTCCAAATGGGACATGGCACACAGCAGGTTGCACAGACATTCATACTGTGTGCACGCATGCATACTCAGTTGCCCCTGAATAACCTCCAGAGTTCCACTTGACTGCTCAGACTTAGCTTCCTCTTGCTAGGGCTTGCGTGCCTACCAGGGTTCTGCTGGGATCCTTGGAAATGGCTCCATGTCAGTGGCTTTCAGAAACCCCACTGGTGTGATGTCTCTCTGTAATGGAATGCGCCCCTGTATTCACATCTCATACACTATTTTAATAATCTTTGTACAAATATGCCTTGTAAGGTATCATTTGAAAACAGGTAACTCATTGGTCAATAATATCATGGTGAAATGTATGTAACAACATTATATGAACATAAGCTGAAAGCATGACTGAAGTGTGTTTGCCATACAGTCTGGGGAGTAGGTAAACCTTTTCCTCAAAGACAAAGGATAAGTTTGCACCTGGCTAGGCATCATCAAAGCTGATGGGACATCACCTATCAAATGGCTATTATTTGACCAGGAAAGGGGGCAGGAACAAACAGATCTGCCTCTTAGCAAACAGCTTTGCAAATTTCCGCCCCCCCAGACCTGCACGTCTCCTAGTTCTCAGCTGGGGATCACTCTCAAGAAAATGCATTTCCAAGGGTGACAACTATAAAAGTGAAGGGCAAAAACACCTCAGGTTATCTCACTCTCACTTCCTGTATATCCCTATTTGCACCTAAAAAAACATCAGAAACAGTTGATGGACTTTGGGGGATGGTTCCAGACCTGAAGATTTTGGTCAGTAATATTGGTGGAAGGATGTGATAAAGACTTTAGTTTAAATCAAGTGTAGTTAACTAAGTTAGGCAGTATAAAGCATTTTATCTTTTATTTTTCTTATATACCACATTTATGCCCATTTCTTATACACACTTAACTTCCCATCTTCTTTTGTTAATAAATATGTTTTATTGTAAAATCCAGTTTAGTGTGTTTAAGTTAAATTGTCTGGGTAACTCCATTTAAGGTGGCAAGTTGTTATGCACCATTCACTTTGAGGGACAATGGGCCTGATATATCTGGACAGTCCACAAGATCAGTGAAACGGCACCAATGATGCATTTTTTTGGGGGAAAATCCAGGACTGGTAGTGTGCTGGAGTTGCTCGGTAGTGGTAACCAAGGTTGGTGAGCATCTGAGTGTGACCAGAGTGTGGCTGGCAGTTCTGCAGTAACACACCGACACTCAGGGTGCACGAATGCTGGTGGCTGTTTGTGAGTGATCCAGGCTGGGAGCTAAAGAGTCAGGCATTGCAGAGCATCCCAGGTGACAGGGCTAGTGATGACATAGTATCTAGCTGGTCTGGAAAACATCATTAATGTCATATACACAGAGTCAATTGTGCAGATCTTCCTAAAATCCCCTTTCCTGCTTGTGTTCACTGATCAGCAGTAAAATAGTAACAAAGCTGATGTTTAAATGCTCATTTTAAAGTCTATAGTGTTTACACCTCTTAAGATGCATCATCTCTTAAGAGATCATCTTCACCTCTTAGCACTATTGTTTCAGACGAGACAGTCTCAGAAAGACAGCATTGTAATGACTGATGCTTGGGTTCATTTTTCATAGTTATCTCCACAACTATAAAGACTAGAGACCTAACTGTTTCAAAATAAAATCCGAGGGTATGTCTAGACTACATGGCTCCATCGACTGAGCCATGTAGATGAGTTTACTAGACAAAGGAAAATGAAGCGATTTAAATAATCTCAATCATTATTTAAATGAAGCAATTTAAATAATTTCTGCTTCATTTACATCAAAATGGCTGCCGCGCTGTGCCGATCAGCTCTTTGAAGGCACAGCGGGGCAGTCTGGACACTCCCGTGGTCGACAACGGAAGCCTTTGTCGACCGCTCCAGTAAACCTCATTCCATGAGGCATAACATACCCTCAGATTCTGCAGCTTCCAGAGAAAACCTGAAGTGCTGTGAGCCAGCCCAATTTTACTCCAAATATATATATACATACATATATACATCAAAATTAAAATGTAAATCGCCTATTCCCTGCATTTTGTCATTCATCATGTGTTGGTATACAGATATTTTAAACTATCCTGCTCCATGCCATCTTTCAGTTCAGATGTCCTGTACATACCTATTTCAAGGGATACTAAACTTACCTATAAAAATACTCTGTATAGTTTTGCATAGGTTTTTTATTCTGCCATATGTATTTTTTAATCACTCCTTACAGGAATTAATCATTTAAAAAAGCAAAAAAATGTTGCTTTTATACTCTCTATCTAAGCAATATACATTATCTGAACCATGAAAGATAGATTTGTTTATGTCAGGTACTGGTTCTGTATTTTTTGTGCATACAGGAATGCAAAACAGGGTCCTCAGTGCCAATTTGATTGCTTTTTAATTATGAAGCAGTCATAGGATTAATTAAAAAAACCATAATAAGAACCCATTTTCAACTATTTAAAATCATATTCAGTGAGATTATATCTGAAGCTATACTTATTAAATGTCATAATTAATAATTTAGTACCATTTAGCTGAGATTTGAAAATACTTTAATATTTCAGAAAAAGAGGTAATACAATTAGAAGCACTGGCTGAATCTATTTCTGATGTTTATAGAATGGCTTCTGTTAATTGCAATTTCTGGGGACAACCACAACCTTGAGAGTCTACATAGCCTATCACTGTCTTCAATGTTTTTTCCCTTGCCTCACTGTCTTAATTTGCCTATCTGTTTTAGTTTAAGAAAGCTAAACTCCAAACCAGCCCAATACAGTATTGATTTTGTCCGTCCTTCTCAGATAATGGATCTCGTCTAAAGTACACGGAAGTCAAGAAAGTCTTTCCATTGATGGCTTTGGATCCCACCCAACACTTTCTTTACCCCAAATTCTGTAGCAGAACTCAGATTCTGCTGTAATTTGCTTTAACCAAGATGCTTTATTTTTACAAAACAAATATTCTGGGGATATAATGTTTAAATTTTGAAATAAATGCTTCATCAAAATGCTGTTATTCTGAAACAATTAAAAATATAAAATTCAGGTGAATTCTAGTTCTATATCTGCTTTGATGATGATTAAGTAATAGGACAGAGATAAAAAGAAGTAGCATATAATAGTTAAGAGCGATTGCCCCCTTCCCAAGAACTGGATCACAGATATCCACTACAATTTCAGTTCATTCTATTTCACAATGTCCGTTAGTTGTATTATACAGATACTGAACAGGATAGGAAGTGGTCAGATAAGGTGATGGCTCTGGAGACAGAGGAGTATGTTTCTATGATGACTCTGTGGATGTGGCTTGAAAGAAATGGATAAAACCATCTCAGAAGTTCTGATAACTTCTGCCACATTTCTGACACCAGGCAAGAGAAGTCCAGAGTAAGCGTACTATGCATGTTTTTCTCTGCTAGTACGAATAAGAAAATGGACCTAGCAGCTCAGAGCCCATATTGTTAATACTGTTCTAGTAGTCAATGTGTCACCAAAAAACAGCCTTTGTTAGGAAAAAAAATATTTAAAATGTTCTTCTAACATCATTAATCTTTTTAAGATTCCTCCCCATTAAGCAATCCTGTATACTAGAGCCACTGTGTCATCACAAGGCAGATACATTTATTAAACCCAGAGGATTAATAAGAATACAACATCTTACCCAATTAGGTATAAAAATAGTTATTCACTTTAAAGGTGTGTAGAATGATAAAACAACACAGAAACAACTGTATAAGACAAAATGGAATATTTAGCCCTATGATGCCAGTTCTCTTCAGCTTTCTAAGAGTCAGTAGAAAGAACTGTCAGTTTAACCATATAATGAATCCCAAGCTAACTCAGTTCATTCAGTGAGGATTTTTCACTGAAAAGATAAAATAATAGCATATTTATGAATTATATCAGTGGGGCATATTTTAGAAGAGACCTGATGGAAGATATTAAGAAGCAAGATTCAAAGCTGCAGACCACAAACTGTAAAGCTATCTTAAACCAAATTTGAAAGTCTGTTGAGTTATCATCACTGCTTCTTTTGGGGTTTTACTATTGATTCTTTGTCAGTAGATGGCTCCCACAGTCCTAAATATATGTATTTTCATTATTCATGCATCCTCAGTTTGGCAGAAATAAAAATGAAAATTTGAATGCCTTCCTGAGTAAAAGATTTTTCTAAGTATTCACTTTCTTCCCCCATACCTGCAAAGCAGAGATTATATACAGAAAAAAAGACTGCTGTTTTTTAAAAGAATGTGCAGTTGAACTCAAACAGCTCATATGGATGGCAATGATCTCTGGAAGTCTAAAAGCTTATTTATTACTGCTAATTACACTGAATTGAATGCTATCTTGATTGATACAGGAATGTCTTTTTCAACTGCGTCTGGGGCACTGAGAAGCAATCTCTGGTTATAGATAATTCCTGATATGATAATATTCCAAAAATGAATCTGGCTCTCAAAATCTTCCAGCACTTATTTCACACAGTAGCATTTTAGACAAGATTTCTAGTAAAAAAAACCTCTTCTTCCAAAGTTGGCACATTCAGTTCTTCATATTGGGGCCATCTATTTTTCTCCTCTTTAATTTCTGTGCATCCTGTCAAGTAATTAAACTGAGATCCGTTTATCTTCTCCAGCAGTGGAAGAATGGTTGACATTTTGATGTTTGGGTAAGTTATGAGATCAAGTATTTCTCTGGCAGCACCCTTGGAGTTCAAGGTCAAGGGACTGAATTGGACTAGGTTGAACACAGCAGCTCTAATAGGGAATTTTAATTACAGTATCAGTTTTTTCAAGACTGTTCTTCCTCAAAAGCATATTTTCTGTAGTAGCTAAGCTACTGGTGCTAGGCCAAACAGAAGTCATTCAAAATCACAGACATTCAAGGAACTGAAAATGTGTAGTTTTTTAAAAGAATAAATAATAAATCTTTGCATTTAAGCTTCATAGTGCTTAGCTTCCAAAAGCTTTACAGAAACATTAGTGAATTAATCCTTACAGAACACATATGAGTGGTGTAAGAAGTATTCATCTATTCAGCCATCACTATCTGAGCTGTGATTAGAACTCTTGATTCCCAGTCCCGTGTTCATTCCTCAAACAAACCACAATGCCACTCTATACGCAGGTAGCCCTTACAACAGGAACAAATGGACAGGACAGCAAATGCCAACCAGATCCTTATCAGTAATGTAAACAAAAAAGGCCGTAGCTCGAAGGGAGCGCTACACTGCAACTCTTTTACTAAATCTGCCCATTTTTTGTCAATCCTGCCTCCTTGTTGGTTGGTCCTCTTAGATTCATCTATTCCTCATTGCTCCAGACACAGAAACTTTTCAACCCTCTGCTTCATAAAAGCATCCCATTAGTTCATTAGTCCACTAACACCTATCCTTAAATCTACACCTAACATAAATATGACCTGCTCAGATCCTCAGCAGATTTAAATTGGAATAGCGCCATTGACTCAATATAATTTTTACATTTTCTTCTTAGCGCAGTTGGGTGATTCCCTGGAATACAATACTTTGTAATAATAAATAATAATAATAATAATAATGAAAAACACTAATTCAGACTGACACAATTCACACATCATTCATCTGTTTACATACTATGTTTATCTTTGTAATTCATATTTTACAGTTACAATTTAGCTCGCAAATAACTCTATCAACACTGAATTTTTCCCACCATCCAAGTAATAATTTATTATAAATGTGAGCAAATTAAATGAATGAAGGCATGTGAAACCTAACAAGCTATTCACCAGACTGATCTGGCTTTAAGAAATTTGGCACAAATTACTATTTAAGATATCTATTCTGATAAGCATTTTATTGTTTGGGTTTCTTTTGGCTTCCATAGAAGTGATATTGTGTCAGGCCATGAAGGAACCTATAGAAAGGCGATTTCCTCATTACTAAGAACAAATTGTCCTCGCTGAAGTACTGTGACTATCAGAGCTTGATGACTATATTTCACTAGAACAATAGAATTGTCTCACAAAAGTGAAACTCATAGGGGCTGGAGACAGAGCTTGGAAGCCTGCCCATGATGGTGGAACTCACTGCCAGATCATCTTAGACTCACTACAAATTTTGGTGTCTTCAATACAAAAATGTAACACGTACATTGCTTTGACCTAGCTTTCCTCAAATAATCATTTGCTCAATAAAGAGGTAAGCCATTTTTGTGCTGCAATAAACCCAGACAAACAGTGCAGACTTAAAGAGGAGATAAACAGACTGTTATACTGAAAAGACTCCCAAAAGCAAGATCCACGTTTTATTCTTCATCAGATTACTATCAGTTCTCCACATTAATTGCCAACTGCCTGCCATGATAAGTGAGGATAATATACCAGCTATTTGTCCTTTTTAAGAAAACTACATTTTTGTTAAGCATTGAAGCTGAAAGGTGAACTTCATTTTCTCTCTGTACCACAACTGTGACAGCAAGAGCTGTCTGAATGCTCTTAAAGCACTTTTTATTTTCACAGATCATCCAAATTTCAGGTGCATTTTCATGCACAGAAACATTGATTTTGTACCACCTTATACTAACTTGCCAAACAATACAAGCTAAACAAAGTAGCGACATTTTAAGTTTGAGGAATAAAAAAGGTGTCATTCAGTAAGCTAGATTTTGTAGGAAAATGAAGTGATCTGACCTTCTGGAGTCAAGATAGCTCTCTTTTACTCTTGCTTGCATACATAAGCACACTATCATATTGGTTACTTCAATTTAAATATGTATACACTGGTATACAAAAGAAAATGGGGCCCCTGTTGTGCTAAACAGTGTATAAACATGTAGCAAGGTAGTCCTTAGCCTGAAGAGTCTAAGGCTACGTTTAGACTGCAGGCGTCTTTCGAAAGAAGTTTTTCTGGAAGAGATCTTCTGGGAAAGCTTATTTCAAAAGAGAGTGTCCACACAGCAAAAGTGCAACGAAAAAGCAACATGCTTTTTCGAAAGATAGTGTCCACATTGATTGGACACTATCTCACATATACATTGTGATTAGTCTGGACAGAGTGGCCACCAAGGCACCTATGTTATTTCTTGGAGGCCTCTTCTTTTGAAAGAATTCCCTATTCTGCATCCACATACACCTTTTTCCGAAAAAGCGTTTTTGGAAAAAGGCTTCTTCCTTGTAGAATGAGGTTTACTGCTGTTGGAAAAACCCCTCTGTTCTTTTGACTTTCTGTCAAAAGAATGCAGTAGCAGTGTGGATGCAAGTATCATTTTTCTGGAAAAACAGCCATTTTTCTGGAAAAACGCTGCAGTATAGATGCACAATGAGGGGGAAATTTTCAAAGGCATAAAGAAGAGATAGATGTCCAGTTCTCCTTTTTAAATCACCCCCCTAAAGAGGTGAGGCAGAGGAGGGAAACATCATCATACCCATTTTATAAATAGGTAACTGATGCATGATAAGATTAAGTGACATGCCTAAGGTCACATATGAAGTTTGTGGCAGAACCAGGATCTAAACCCAGATCTCTTACGGCTCAAGATCATCCTGATTTATTTTTGTTTAAAAAGTTGATGGCTATTCATTATTAATGAAAGTCCATGTTTTAAACAGAAATTATCACCAGATGGCTAAATGTAAAGTTTAATGCTAAGCATGTAAGTTGTCCCAGTGATGTCAGTGGGACTACTCATGCTGAAGTTAAAGATGTGCAGCACTTTGCTGAATTGGGCCCTAAGAAATTAGTTTTTAAAAAGAGTAGTACTGTCATATAAACCAGACAATTTAAAAAAACTTTTTAAAAATCAGATGGTCAGAGAAAAATTTCCTAACCATAGGTAATTAAAAAGTATAGAGAAAATGCAAATTTGGAAGCTTTCCATTAAAAGTTCAATTTTCCAACTACACAGTTTGTTTCAATCCAGGTTTATAACGTTTTAACCAATGATAGCAAAAATTTTAAAAAAGCATGTAGTGACTAGATTACAAGCAGAATTTAATAAAAAATACACTGTGGCCACAACCTGAAAGAATAGATCAATAGAAGCCAGCACAAGTTTTTGCCAGCCAGGTTCTACATATGCTAGTAGAAGAAAAACCGCACTTTCTATCTCCTTTTGTGCTTCTGTTTATTGCATCTAAAGCAATTCCCTTTGATTATGTCAGAAATCAGCTACTACCCCTCTTTGACTTGAAAGACTTCAGAGTTCAGAGGGAAATGTAACAGCAGACTGAAGACTAGCATGAGTGCAAGAGGTACTATTTAGATTCTAATCATGATGGTAAATCCTTGCATGTTCATGGAAGAAGAAGAAAATTGAGTCTTAAATCAAAGCCACAGTTGTGGGCAGATGAGGAGTAAGGACAACATGTGCCATCAGTTTGGGTGAGGTTCAGTATCTGGGATATCAGTGAGGGTGTGTCTAGACTACAGTGTTTTTTCGAAAAAAGTGGCCTTTTTTCGAAAAAACTTCCCCTGAATCTAGACTACTGCCATGTTCTGACTGCAGCAGTTTTTTTGACCACGGAAAACCTCGTTTTAAGAGGAATAATGCCTTTTTTCAAAAGTGCTCTTTTGAAAAAAGGCACTATGTAATGCAAACTGTTCTTTTTCAAAAGGGAGTATCCAGACTGCCTGGGTGCTCTCTTTCGAAAAAGCAGCTTCCTTTTTCGAAAATACTGGTTGTAGTCTAGACGCTCTTTTTCGAAAGAGGCTTTTTCGAAAGTATCTTTCGAAAAAGCCTCTTTTGAAAGAGGCTTGCAGTCTAGATGTAGCCCAAGTGAGCCACAGAAAGGGAACTGTTGTTGTACCTAGAAATTGCTGCAGATGTCCTCAAACTGGTAGGGAAGTGGCATGGAATGTATGCTGTTTGTGCACAAGAAACTTTTATGGAACAAAATCTTACTGCACACATTCAGAATTGGGTGTCTGGAAAGCGGCAGCTTCTGGCTAGGCCCCCAGCTCTGAAGGCAGCAACACCATTACCAACAGCAAAGTAAGGGTGGCAATACCATCCCATGCCTCCTTTACAAAAGCTCTGTCACTGGCAGTGGTGCTGCTGTCCAAGCTGGGTGCCCAGCCAGCAGCCACAGCTCTCTGCTGTGCCTTCAGAGCTGGGTGGCCCGACATCAATGGCTGCTGGCTAAGCACCAATAGGGTGAGAGGGGGCTGGGCTGCAAACTCCTACAGGCACAAAGAAGGGGGAGTGATCAAATGAGTTTGAGAACTACTGAACTATAGAAGGATAATGTTCAGGCAATGCTCATTTCAGGCACAGCAGTGAGATGAAAGCCTTAACACCCTTTGACAGTCAGCTCTACCAAACAGAGTCACTACCGATTAAAAAGCAAAATGAATTACATAATTCCTTTCTTCCCTGTTGGAAAGCAAACATGGGTCAGATTTGATGATATGATCCCTCTTGACTGTGGGTTTCATAGGCACCAAAAGCTACCTCTAAGTTTATACAATATTAGATCAGTGCACACATTTTATAGGAAGGCAAATACGTCAAGGTACACTGATTTTCAGTTTACCAATAATGAGCTTAGATGTGCTATAATATATTCAACAAATGCCACCTTTATATATGTAATCATTTGACCCAATGAGGTGTGGAGTTATTGGACTCACAGTGATGTATAAAAATTGTGTAGGGTACGTCTACATTGTGCACTATTTTGGGATACTTCAGGTGTCCCCAGATAGCTATTCCATATCTTAACAGCATTCCCGTTATTTCAAAATATCTTTCGAAATAACGGGTGCACTATTCCGATGTCCCTGTAAACCTTGTTCCATTAGAAGACAAGTGATAAATTGTAGTGGAGTTTATTGGAACTGTGTATGTTATACACACCTCAAACAATATTTACGGAAAAGAGCACTATTGTTTCTTTGCTAGTTTGTTATTCCTTAATTTTGCTGTTAGGAAAAAACAACCCCCTTCTTTCCATTAATTGTTCTGTAAAGTGGCAAAAACCAAAGAGTACTCAATAAATAACACTTATCACTCATGTGATTTGGAAGTCTCAGAGAGGTAATCATGTTACCTTTAAAAACAATGAGTCGTCCTGTGGCACCTGAGGATATGTCTACAAAGGAACATTATTTCGGAATAACTGACATGATTTTAAAATAACATAGTGTGCATCTACACAGCAAGCCATTATTTTGGAATAATGTTGAGCTAGCGGACTTCTTACTCCAACTCCCATAACCGTCATTTCACAAGGAGTAAGGGAAGTCAAAGAAAGAGTGTTCTTCCTTCAATTTCCTGCTGTGTAGATAGCTGAAAAGCCGAATTAAGGTATTTCGACTTCAGCTATGCAATTGACATAGCTGAAGTTACATATCTTAATTCGACTTCTGCCCTGCAGTGTAGATGTGCCCTTAGAGACTAACAAAAATATATAGTGTCATGATTTAGAAAGAAAATATGTTTTGGAGATGTTAGTCACATTTTTCCTTTTATGAGTGTTTATTTAATTATTTATCTATCACCAGGATGCACAAAACATATTCCACTATATAAACATTTTGTGCTTTCAAATGTTATGCCATTTCAATTAACCACAAATGATTTATATAAAAGACTGGGGCATATTTCCATAGGCAAATAAAAATCCCATGTGCCACTTGGTTGTAAGTATGGCCTATGTAGGGAAGCACAAGAAGCATTAACATATATAAATAGAAATTTCCCTGCAACTGGCATGCTACTGTTGCATTTTGTTCACACTCTTAGAAATAAATCATAGAGTTATGTAAAGATTATGCTGTGTCGAAGAAAAAAGTTTGTGTAACATAAAATAAATTCAAGCTTGTAGTCTGCAAATTAAACCTCCTAAAACTTCTGTCCTTGTTGCTAAAATGTTAATGTACTGATGGCATACACATGAAGATTAAATTATATAGTCCTTATATGATTAATTCTTAACCTATTCTTAAGGAGATAAGAATTACCATACCAGATCAGACCTACAGTCCATCTAGTGTCAAGTTTCTGATGTTAGCTGAAACCAGATGTTTCCGAGGAAGGTGCTAAAACCTCTGGAGACATTTATGGGATAACCTGCCTGCTGCCTATGGCATGCGTCTTCTTCATGCCCTATAAAGTTGCCAAAGGAACATATACATATTAACTATTTCAGATTTTGCAGCAAGTCATTTTCAAAGAAGGCTGACCATTTCCACAGTCCATTTTAATATTTTTTTCTTTTGGTATTTATTTGTTTCCCTCCTGTCTTCGTCTCCTTTTTCAAATCACCACATGTATAGTAAGCAGAGAAGGATTAGGGGTTTGTGGGATGTGGACCAAAGTAAGAGGGGCCCTTCCTCCCTTCCACCTACAATCTACTCTACCCCCCTTTTCCCAGTGCTCTTGATGGGGAGGCTGAAGTAGGGGCCGAGGGGTTTGCCTCACCTGCCTGATGCAGGGAGTGGGATCAGAGTGTGGGGGCATCACCTGCTCCCCAGCAGGAGAGAATGGCAGGCGGAGTGGGTTGAGATGCTGGGCACTCATTTTCCTGGGGGGCCCCAATTGGCTGGGGCCACTGGGCACAGACTCCGTTGGTCCAAACCTAATCCTTCACTGATGGCTAGCACTGTTTCCCCTACATAGCAAACAGCAGCACTGAGTTACTGTTTATTTTATAATAAAATAGAAACATTTTATACAAAATAAAAGGTGTGTTTATAATTCTGTTTGCCTTCTTTCTCCATTTGGTGAAGTCCTCATTATGGACTGCTTGGATGTGGAATACAGCATAGAAAAGAATGCCAGGCTTTTCCTAATTGTTGCACCTTTGCTTTGTTAACCTACATTATTTAAAACTGCCATCATACCTATTTATCATCCCTTTCAATGGCTGCCATTGATTTTGATCCTTTTGATGTAATATGTATCAATTCTCAGCAAACTGGGAGGCATGCTAATAGTACCTGCATGATCTGCTTGCAAAGTGAGCTTGCAAACCGATTTTTCAGTTCAACCTGACATAACACCCCCTCCCTTCCCAACAGGGGCGGATGAGAGTTTTGCGGGGCCCAGGGCAGCACAATTTTGTGGGGCCCCCCTTTGGAGACAAAATAGAAAAAAGGCGTCAAATGCGCAAATTGAAGGCTATTTTTCATATTAAATGTGAATTGGGTAAATTTGATAGAAACTTAATTTAGTTGGATAATTTTTATTTTAATTATATTGTAATTCATTCTTAAACACAATTCTGCATTAATAATTAAACATTTTAATTTGCATTTAAGTCTACTATAGCTGTCTAGCTCTTTTGGCAGCACATTCTTCAATTATGTCAGTAAAGTCCATTTCTTTATACAGGTCGTTTTCAATCGATATAATGGAAAGACCTACAAAACACTCCTGGCTCACAGTAGATTCTCTTTGGCTGCCCATGGCTGGTATTTGCCAGGCAGCGTTGGGTGTTCCGCAGCCAGGCAGCATTGGGACTTGCGGGCGCCAGGTGGAGTGTGGGTGTTGAGACTTGGGGGGGCCAGGGGGCGTGTGGGTGTTGAGGCTTGGGGGGGACAGGCAGCGCTGGGTGTTGGGGGAAGGCAGCATGTGGCTGTTGGGACTTGGGGGGCCAGGCAGAATTAGGTATTGGGATTGGGGGGGGGACAGGCAGTGTGTGGGTGCTGGGATTTGGGGGGCAGGCAGCGCTGGGTGTTGGGGGAAGGCAGCATGTGGCTGTTGGGACTTGGGGGGCCAGGCAGCATTAGGTGTTGGGATTTGGGGGGGGACAGGCAGTGTGTGGGTGCTGGGATTTGGGGGGCAGGCAGCGCTGGGTGTTGGGGGAAGGCAGCATGTGGCTGTTGGAACTTGGGGGGCCAGGCAGCATTAGGTGTTGGGATTTGGGGGGCAGGCAGCGTGTGGGTGTTGGGACTTGGGGGGCAGGCAGCGTGTGGTTACTCGGGTTGGGGGGCAGGCAGGGTGTGGCTACGTGGAGGATGGCGCACAGATGGGCCATAGGGAGGACCAGCGGGCAGGGGCGTCTGACTCATCAGACAGGCCAAAATAACCATTTCAGCCTCTCGAACAGCTCCTGGCTGGGCGGGGGCAGCTGGCAACTGCCCCTGCTCCCCGGGACGTGTGTGTGTGGGGGGGGGGCGTTGTCTGTGGAGCTGGATCGCGCTGAGCCCACGAGTGGGGGAGGTGGGGACTGGCGGGAGGAGATGGGGGTCTCCCTGGCGGGTGGGTCGCTCTACCCCCGGGCGCGGCGGGAAAGGGGTCTGGGCTCCCCCCGGGGGAGAAACCGCGCCACCCCCAGCCTCTCTCTGGGCGGGGCAGGAGGGTGGAGCAGGGGGATACCCGGGCGCCATGGCCAGGCGTCGCCCTTCGCCTCCCTGGCAACAAGCCGCCGCCGCGCGCGCCACTGGCTCACGGAGCCGCTTGTGGACTCGCCGCGAAAGGCAGCGGCGGAGGCGGCTCCAGCAGGTAAGGGCAGCCCCGGCAGACATACGGCAGGGCGAGCGGGGCTGGCGCGGGGCCTATTGAAGCGCGGGGCCCGGGGCAGCCGCCCCGCTCGCCCTGCCCTAAATCCGCCGCTGCTTCCTAATCCCACAGACCAACCAGCCCTCTCCTCCCACCACGCTAAAAGAATGTGAAGGTTGCAAAAATTAAGTACACAAAAGTTAGGAAATGTCTGAATTGCAGCTGCCCGTGCAATTTTAATTTGTCCCTTTTCTGCATTATGATAGTCTTTGGTTCTATAATAACGTACTATTTTTTCCACAGGACCCCAAAACCTCTGGGATTTTTCTATTTATATCTTCTCTGGCATTAACTTTTGGGGTCGAATCACGGAGTGTGGGGTTTTCAAAGACACTAATGGCAGTGATATGCCTCACTCCCAGTAATTTTCACAGTCATTTGTGCCTTTGAAAAGCTACCTAGTAATGGTCATCTTTATCTGACTTTGTGCAGAATACCCATTGCACGACCTCTCTATTCACATCTGTACATGATGCAAGTCAGAGTTTCACACAATCTGAGTATTCAGTGCATGCAGTAAATTAACAGACGACTAATTCCTTTTGAAAGTTAAATCTTTAACGCTCAAGATTTTTCTTCATTTATATCAATATAATGGTTTTATCTGCTGATGAGTGGTGTGATTTGAAACCATGACTCCAGACTAGCTGCCTGGGTTTAGTTAATTATTACAACTGCAATCTCAGGAATTTCCATGTACTCCTTGCGGTGTGAGTGAATAAAGAGATGGAAAGCCATTCTGGCCACCACAGCCATACTGGACATTCAGGAAAGAAAATGGGCGTTACTGATAAGGATTAAGTGCGGCTGTTGGGGGTTAGAAAGAGCATCCTTCATTGCTGACTATGAACTGGCTGAACTACATGGAGGGAGAATGTGCCAATGTTCTTGGTCCTGCCATGAGGGCAGAGGACTGGACTTGATGACCTCTCGAGGTCCCTTCCAGTTCTAGTAGTCTGTGATCAACAAGATGGGATTGTTTAACTGAAATAAAAGTCTTTAGTTGCTTGGAAAGCAAGAGAGAACTGTTAAGTCACGCACTAAATTTGTGGAGTACCAGGAGTTAAACTGCTCAACAGCAGCAATCAGGGAATGTAAAGGACAGTTGCATTTGCATTTGTGAATGCATTCTTTCCTGTTTTGTTATCAAGGACTGTAATTTTCTGACTACCAGCTCAAACTCACAAAAATTAATTAGGATTCTAAGTAGCCTTGATTGTCGACTGAGTCAATTGGAATAGATTGGAATTTTTACATGTTGATTACAGATATTTTCCTTAGGGAGGAAAAATAGAATAAGGGGTCTGATTCTGATTTCACAGTGGTTTTATACTGCTGTAACTTAACAGACTTCTATGTTAATCTTTTCTCTATATTTTTGTTAGTCTCTTAGTACGTCTACACTAGCAGGGCTAAAGTTGAATTAAGATACGCAATGTCAGCTATGTCAATTGAGTAGCTTAAGTCAAAGTAGCATAATTTGGCTTTTGATGGTGTCTACTCAGCAAGAAGCCAAAGGAAGAACTCTTCCTTTGATTTCCCTTACTCCTCATGAAATGAGGGTTACTATGAGTTGGAATAAGATGTCCTCCCGCTTCACATTATTTCAGAATAAAGGCTTGTACTGTAGACTTGCACTATTTCGGAATAACGCTGCTGTGTAGATGTACCCTAAGGGGCCACAGGGCTACACATGGACTTCTGTGAAGTTAACCATGAGTCAGACCAGTGTAAAGGAAGAATTAGGCTCATGTCTACTGCGAAAATGACAATTATTTGTGTTATTAACAGTTCAGGCAGATGAATGACTGTAGCTGTGTGATATAGGTTTTTTTAAGAAGAGAATTCAATCCCACAAAGTTACTGACTTGGCTGCTTACTGAGGAAGTTTTAGCGTGGAAAAAAAATCAGATAATTCATTTTTGGGTTTGTATCCTGTTATCCATGGGCGTTGGGTGAAAGCACAGCTGGGGAAGGCAAGCCTCAGCCCCGCCCCTTCTGCCTGAGGCCCTGCCGACTCCCAGCGGATCCTTCCTGGCCACATGGAGAGCCAGGGCTAGTGCTTCACCGCTCCATCCCTCCCTGGTGGCTGTGGGGGAGTCATGCTGCCGTGCTGCAGTCCTAGCCTTCCCTGGTGGCTGGGCTGCTGGACTGGGCTGCCACATCATGGTCCTAGCCTACCCCAGTGGTGGCCTCAGCCTTAGGCAGTCGGGTGTGTAGGCAGTTTTCGCTACATTACCCTGCCTACATTACCGACTGCCCATACTGTTATCCTAAAGGTTCTGAAAACTAGGGATTCTGATTTTCTGGCAGATACTATTTCCTGCAAAACAATCCTTAAACTAGTCGCTTCTGCGCCTCCCTCCCATGCCTCTTGAGGCAATTCGCAATCTTACAAAACATAAGAAACTCATCTTAAGCCACTAAAATTCTGATATATTCAGCCCCATTGGAACCCTATGTTCTTTTCCCAGTAATTTAAGTTGGTGAGGAATGGGGATGTGTCCTTTTCCCATAAACCTATAAACAATCTACTTTAGTGATTATGTGGTTATATAAAGGGTTAGTATTTGCTATTATAACATTTGCTATGATTTCATATTTTCATAATTTACTACATTATTAATGTTTTTCACATACATTTACTAAACATATCTGTTAACATCAAATAATAAGGTAATACCAGATGAGGCTAGACTAGACTAGAACTATAGTAAAAACATAAAACCTTGCCTGAAATAAATATTTTTCTTTCAGTTATACTTTCTAAACTAACTGGGAGGTTCAATTTTCTTTTCAGAATCCTTAATTGCCTTTGAAATATAACAGTTAAGTACATCATGTACTGTGACATATAGCAATCCTGCTGAGAAATGGATAGACACTGATATACTCCTTACTAGACTCAAACAGGTAATGCACTGTACTAAGTGGTCCTATACTCACACTGATGTAATTGCCAGAAAAATGCTGCACTCAGAAAGCATTTTTTCCCCAGGAAAAAAGTTAGCATGCTGGCAGATTGGGATTTCCTATGCCTTACCACCATTCCAAGAATACCATTTTCTGTAAGATGTTCTTCTTAGCAGGATGTCTGTCCTAAGTAGGTAAGTTCAGGCATTATTATTGTGTCAAGGTTACTTATACATTTGGGGAATACCCAAATATCTGCATTTTACAATCTAAAAGACAGAATACAATCATATTTAAGCATTGACTCAATATGCCATGGAAAAGCATCGACTTTTCAGACAGAACTAAACTTCAGTGAGATACTGACCGCAAATGCCACTACCCTAATTATTTTTGCAGCTATTGTGTCCCTGAAAAAATAAACAAGAATTATGAACACTGTAATTATATTGACCTAAACTTCCTGATGTATCACATTAGTATTTTTTACAGTTTTTTTTAATGAGATAGCTAAACACAAGACAGACTATTTCTAACTGAGGTTATTTTGGGGTGGTTTTTTTTTGAATGGTCAGGGTAAAGTTCTACTTTAAACTGAAGATGTGCACACAGTCTGTCCCATTTGTGGTAACATGCCCTGGGATGGCAGGATTTGCTTTGTAGTAGACCTACATCCAGCTCTTCATAGCTACCTCTTCTCTGCCAGATACAAGACTAGATTTAATTCTATTTTTGTTTCAAAGCTTGAGGATCAGATCGAGGGTGGCCAGATCTAGGATTATGATGAAGCAAGCATAGCCATGATGTCTCTTTCAGTGATACCCAACTGATGAAAACACTTGTTGGACTAAGGGCAGTCAGTATTAAGTTAAAAGAGCCCTGAGATTAGTCTAACTCATGCCGGAAACTCATCAATTCTCTGGCTGAATCTAGGATTACAGGAGGGAAAGTGTAAAGGCAGTGAAAAACCAGGCACAGGTGAGACACCAAAGGAAATTAATAAGAGGCAGGTTTAAAACATAAGGAAGTATTTCTTCACACAACATACAACCCATGTAACTCCTCGCCAGAGGATGTTGTGAAGACCAGGAATTTAACAGGATTTAAAAAAAACCTAGATAAATGGAGGAAAGGTGCATCAATGGCTATTAGCCAGGATTGGTAGGTATGGTGTTCCTAGCCTCTGTTTGTCAGAAGCTGGGAATGAGTGACAGGGGATAGATCACTTGATGATTAATTGTTCTGTTTATTCCCTCTGTGGCATATGGCATTGGCCACTATCAGAAGACAGGACACTGGGTTAGACAGACCTTTGGTCTGACTTAGAATGGCCGTTCTTATGTTCTTATGACATAGCCAAAGTTTAACCCCTAATCTTACTATATATTTTAGAAATGTGTCTGTTTGTTTGTCCATCCATCTGTGAGTCCATTTGTCCAAGAACTGCTCCTACATCGTAAGAGCTAGGACCACCAAATTGGGTATGCAGCTTACTCTTATCCTAACTTAAAGCAAGGTTAGGTTTGGTTGTGTCAGTACAATGGGATGCACCTAGAATTCAAATGTTTCTCATAAAATGGAAAGGGAGGGGTCTGGTAGGAGATAGTTATAGTGTAGAATGACCACAGGGACAGCAAGGGACCAGAGATGGATACCAGGACAGCTATGACTCCATTGGGATAGGAGAGGGCTGGAGTGGATTAAGGGGCAGCTATCTGCTATATATTTTTGAGTGTGTCTGTCCCCCAGCCAGAGGGCATACACCACCTCCACCCGCCCCTGGCTGTGCCTACTGCAGGTGCATTGGCCATGGACAGGAACTTCTCACTTGGCCCAAAGCTGCTGTGGTGACAGAGGGCTGGAGTTATCTTCTCTCCCCAGGGCAGCCTGCATACTGAACCCCTCATCCCTAGCTCCACCCCAGAGCAATGATATAATTGAAGAAAAATAAAGCCTATTTGAGTTAAAGATCCAAGCAACACCCAATAAATCTTCTCGTTTACTATATATTTGAGAGAGTTTGACCATCTCTGTGTGACTCTGTCTGTTTCTCTGTTCAAGAACTTCTCCTAAACTGTAAGAGCTACAACAACCAAATTCAGTATATGGCTTCCTCTTATCATAACAAGCATATAGCAAGGTCAGGGGTTGGGTGTGCCAGCAAAATGGTTTGTGCCTGGAATGGCATTGCTTCTCATAAATCCATACAGAAAAGAGATAGACTCACCAAGCAGGTGAAAGGGGCTGGCTGGAGGTGCGGTACCCCACTCCAGGACTGCTCCAACCCTGAGCCTCCCCCTCCCCCCCCCAGAGACCTTTAGAGGGGTGGGGAGAGCTGATTCATATGGGAGTAAGGAGAAACTGCAGTTTGCTATTTCTCTCACTCTAGCTGGGGAGCGCAGGGCCTGCTGGAGCTGCAGCAGCCATGGAGAGGTGCTTCTCACCTGGCACCATGCTGCTGCCGTGAGAGAGGTCTGGGGTTTGTCCTCTCTCCTCAAGGCAGCCTGCACACTTGACTCCTCATCCCAAGCCCCAGCTAAGAGCTATGATTTAAATGAAGAAAAACAAGAAATAATTCAGTTAAGGACCCAAGTAACTCTGGGTAAATCTTCTAGCATTAAACTATAAATAAACCTTTGAATACTAAACACAATGAGACATTTTTTATTAGCACAATGCAAACTAAAGCCAAGAAATTCTTTTATCTTTCTCTCTGAAGAGTGTGAAGCAGATGGCAATAGCTCAGGAAAAATTCAAATGTAGACAAAGTTTATGACCATGGACAGCTTTTGAAATTGATTTGCAATGAAAGGAAATTCTGAAATTAGGTAATGAGCAGTTCTAGTCAATAGGGCCTTTTCAAAACAAAGTAACACTTTTTCCTCTGGTAGGGTTTGATTTGTTGTTTATTTATTAAAATACTTTTACTCTAATGCATTAGTCTAATGCTTGCCACCCTATCCAAACACAAAGATTAAAATTCAAACAAATAGAACACTGGACACTAGAGGAGTATGCTTTCCATATGCATCATATTAATGAATGATGTGAGACAAATACATATAAAAGGGAATGTAACATTTATATGTATAGTTATTTAGGTAACATTCAAAACTTTTCATTAGAGCACCACTGTTAAAAAGGAATTTATTTTAATGGATTTTCCCAACTGGATTCTTCTTTATCTGAAAATCCAGAGCACAAACAAACAAAAAATCTGTGTTGAGAGCCTAAATGTAGTGCATAGTAATATTTTCAAAGCATCCCAAACTGCACACGTGGATTCTTTTCTTCACACATTAAAATCCATTCCCTTATCAGCTGCTGAAAATATCTGGGTCCATTATTGAAATGTTAGTACCTAAATTAGGGCAACCATTTCTACATTTAAGTGTTCCAGTTGGCATGGAGAACAGGTGCTTAAGGGCTCACTTAGACTGGATAACTTAGCTTTAGTACTTCAACTTTGAATTTGGTCTCTTTAGCTCTTTGTGACAAAGTATACATAGGGTGAGTCTTCCCCATGAGCCTGTGTGAGGACAGTTTCACATGAGCTGCTGGGGAGTTCCCTGTAGAAGTGTATGATAATATGTTTTCCTTGTCAAGATCAAGTTTTTTGGGCATTATCACTTGGCCTCCTTTTGATCCTTTATTACTTATGTTGAGTGGATTCTTGTTCAGCAAATGAATTAAATACAACATTTTTCAATGGCAAAAACAGTGGTCAGGAATCTAACTCCTTTTGACTTGCAATGAAAGTTAGGCACCTATCTGCCATCTGTGCTACTGAAAATCTACCCCTAAATGTCAGTAAATGAGATCTCTTTTTGCTGTGCATTGCACAGGAAAACAGATGTTTAGAAGAAAATTAAGAAGAATTTATAATCATAACCGCTGTAATTATTTTAATTAATTTGTCTCGGCTCAATAAACAAAACAGATCAGTTTGCTACTGGGTTTGTCTTTGGACTGATTCCCTTCCTTATGTGAGGGAGTCGTAACATAACCAAGACTTCAATATCTATGTAGTCAGTCCCACCAAAGATTTGCTAATTAATGCCTTATGGAAATGTGTGATGTATACAGTGAATATTTACAGATGAAATAATCTCACTCAATAGCATAATGTCACAAAGTTTACCAAAAAACTGTTGCATGTCTATACTCACAAATAAAATTTTTCATCCCATACTGGATTCAAGTTGCCAAAGATAGTTTTAGTTCTCCGTTTGGTTTTGCCAACCTGTACGGTAACATAAGGATCACTTGAGCCTGTTTTATCCTTTGCTTGTAAACCTTGAGCACAAACCACTGCAAGAAAAATGAAACAAACAGGTTTTACCACGCAGCTTTCGTTGTGTAGAACCACATGCAATAGTGCCTAAAAAAAGGAGAAAAAATTCATTATATGAAGTCATGAAAAGAAAGGATAACGGGCAATCAAGGAGAGGGCTGGAGAGAATATCATTTCAACTTCAGTTAGCTGGGGACTTGATGCAGAAATTACTGGGTGTGTTCCATGACCTCTGTTATGCAGAAGGTTAAACCACATGATTGCAATGACCCCTTTTGGTCATAAAATCTATAAATCTAGCTAATGTGCAATAATTTAAAGATTAACTGCAGAGTTTATCTACTATACAGTATGTATGATACAAAGCAAGTAGTTTCAGCAACATTGAGCACTAAGATTCCCTTCTAAAGCTGTATTTCAAAGCACTATAAGCAGCATAATGTCTAACTCAGTTCAAGTTTATGATTCCCTTTACAGTAAGAAAGACTTTCAAAATCTAAAAAAATATTTTTGGTTGCACTGGCAGAATGTTTGTCATGAATTTTGGAACTAAACCTGGATATCCTTAACGAACCCTTCACTGTATTGTTCCTCCATGGCATACTTGGGACTAAAGCAGTCTAACTGTAAATATTTTCACAATACTATATAGCATACTCAGCCAGTTAAAAGCCTGCAGTAACAATGGAGAGACTGGATTCAAGACAATTAACTATCACTAATTGTGTGTATGCTGTTGCCATATTAGTTCCAGGATATTACAGAGACTAGGTGGGTGAGGAAATACCTTTTGTTAATAGAAGAGTCAAGTGGCTGGTAAGATCAGCAGAGATTTATTATTTTGAACTTCTTATTTAAAAACATCTTGATGGGACCATTCAGTTAACATTTCCTGCTGTCAATCACATGGGATAATGAAGCTCACCGTGTACTCAAAAAGGTGACTGTATAAAAATGGCACTTTCTGAGCCAGCAGTTCTGCTCCCTGTGTATGTTCAGAGTCAAATCTGCTGACCTTCATGAAAAAGTAAATTTTCATTACTGTTTGCACCTGTCAGCCCTGCAGAACACATCTCTGGGGATTCAATTGGATTGGTTTCTGCTTGGCACTTCCCGGTTAACAGAAGGAGCCCTTTTCAAAGTCACAAACAGCAAGTGCACCCCCAGTGCCCAGTCATGGAACCACAGAACACTAGAATTGGAAGGGACCTTAGAGGTCATCAAATCCAGTCCCCAGCCCTCATGGCAGGACCAAGCACCATCTAGGCCATCCCTGATAGATGTAAATGATCATAGATGAAGTTACACGCTAGGCTACCTTTTGTGTCTGTGGAAAGTCTCCCCTGGAATGAACTAAATTCCATTGGAAGGTCACCTGTGTAACACACTTTGGTCCTCAGTAACACCTGTGCAATCTCACTGAATGCAAGAGACAGGTACATCTGAAGGCATGGATATTGGAGCTACACCACAGTAATTGAGAGGAAGATTTAGACTTTGTTTCTGGGGATGATTTGGGCATCACGAAAGATTACCCTGGAGTCTTAAATCAGGTTCCTTAGGGCTGTTTAGGGCTGGGAAAATAGCAAACATTTATCTTCTTACTTGTAAATTGACCATATTTGAAGTGGGAATAAGGGAGGCATAATAAATGTGAGTTTACACAATATGCCATTTTACAAAGTGATTTTGCAGAGTAGAACCATACTTTAAAGGGCAAATGCTGAGCTTTCAAGGGCTTTTGCTCTAGCGTGGACGGAGACCAATTGGTGAAAAATCCAGAGCAGGCATGATGCACAGCTTACTCCAGGTGCTGCTCTGCTGATGAGGATCAGAAATCACAGAGAAGATTCTTAAATACTTGGCCACACCGTAACAAATGGACATCCAGCTAACTAAAATCATGCAGGTCCACGGATGTTGCCAGATCAGAAAGAGTCGGTCTAGAGAGATTCAACCTATATAGGAGAAGACTATGGTAGGGAGAGAGGACAGTGCCAGGTTGATGAATCTGTGAAAGAGGTGTCCAGAGCTCTGTTGCTCAGGACTAAAGCTAAATAATTTCCTTGCAAGGAGGTATACACGGAATTACACTATAGGAACATTGTGAATAATGAATAATAATCCCAAGTGGGGATACATGTTTGCCCTTCTTCCTCCAAATTATAAGTACTATCTGAGTCTTCCCTTTGCACTTTGCAGGAGAGGAAAGGTGGCTTTGTTGTTAATGTGCAGGGTCTGGAACTCAGGAGACCTGGATTCTATTTCCAAACCAATTAACCTGTTTTTGCTTCAGTCTCTCTCACCTTGTAAGAGTTCTAGGGCTCACTCCACTAATGCTGTATGCTTCTTGGGATCCTGAAATAGAAGGTGCTATACAAGTGTATAGCATTGTATTGGTTTGAACGGTGCCTCGCACGATGGGGCACAGATGCAGGAGTGGAATTCTAGGTGTCACCACAAACAACAACTGAGAACCCATTATTCTCATGATATGGTTATTGTTGCCGCACTTCCAGAGACATTTAATTTGTATATGTAAATATTGGTATATTGGATGTGAAAACCACAGCACAATGCACAGAGCACTGTGTTGCAGTTCCACCTCCCTAGCAAGAAGCAAAAAATAGGTTTGTTCTCCTCTTCTCTGCTGAGTCAGCAAACCTCCTCCTGCATTTCTGCCTAGCTCCTACTTTCTCCTCCCAGCCTGGACCATTTAACCTCACTCTCCCAGCGAGGGGTGGCCCGTGCATATAGGCCAACTAGGCTGTCACCTAGGGCGCTGCGTTAAACAGGCGCCCAGTGATAATGTCACACCATTGAGGGCTGTGAAGGCGGGGGCACCGATTGCGCATTCCGCCTGGGGCGCCAGCTGCTGGCAGCCCGCCTCGGGCCACCCCTGCTCCCAGCCCATCTCACCATTCTCCTGGCTGCCTTCAACCACCCTCCCTCCCCCCCCCCACAGAGGAGTCTGATTCACAGCCCATTGAAGTCAGAGTCTTTCCACTGATTGCAAAGGGCTCTAGATCAGATCCCAGGTCAGGACATGTCCTGTCCTTTCTAGGCTGATAGGACTAGAGCTTTGCTGTTTTCAGGCAGGCCTCTGAGGCTCCATTCACACATCCATAGGAGTTTTGATGCTGACATCAGTGAGAGCAGGATCAAGCCCTTAATGGTTGAACTAGGTTTATACCATCTGGTGCAGTGATTTGTGAATCTATCATGTCATTCCACGTAATGGGTAAAGTATGATTGGATTTGCGTATTTCCTCAGTAATGCACAAGATAATTTCATCTCTGTATGCTGGCTGTGCAGTTCCATTTAATTCACAGGCATAAACAGTAATAAGAATATTCCTGTGTCTCGCAGCACTATGTATGTATGCAGGTCTTTTCTTCTGATGAAGAAATACAATTTGTGACCATAATACTATTGAAGTAGCAGCAGTTGGCAAGTTGATCAATTGATAAAAAATAATAAATAGAAATAGAAAAATAATTTTATACACCCATTCACTAGCACATGCATCAATGTTTAATAGAAAGCCAACCTTTTGTGTTATTTTATTGTATTTACAAGTGGGTAGTGAAAGCTGGAAGGCGTTTTAAAGCTTATCTTCTGATCCCCTGTGACAGTACATCGAAATCATGAAAAGGAAGGTAATGCATAATTCACTTTTAAGATCAGAATATGGATTATTTTAATGAAATTAAAGTTAAATTAAATTAATGTGGAATCTAATCAAATTCAAAGGTACTTAATGTTTCACATCACTAGCTTTTAATTCTTTAGATTTGTAGTTAAGTTGTTATTTCATGCACAAATATCATATACAAGGAATTCAGTTTGTGAAACTAACTGAATTTTTTATTATACTTAAATTCCCTGTGCTGATATCTGAATTCAGAAACTAAAATATATAAGTAATAAATTCCTGGTTCCTGAGCTTTAACGCAAGCTGGGAATCTGTGTGAACAGCTGGCCAAATTCAAAGGTTAAGAACAGTTAACAGCAGTTTTGAGCAGATGTGCTAGATGGATATCACTTAAGTGGAACACAATCTTACTCAAGCAACAAAAATGGATGGGGAAACATGTACCAAAGGGGATAGAATTGTTAGCTTCTTAGCATTTCTGCCATTAAAAACCATTTAAGGATTTCATCAACTATATCCCTTGCAATTGATCAATATTAGCAAAATCTCAAGCACGGGAAGAGCTGGTAGGAGGCAGAACAGATAAAAAAAAAGAACAGTTGGTTATCTTTGCATACTAAAATAAGAGGAGTTATTTATATTGTGAAGGAAATATACATTTATTTTACTGACATTTTCTACATAGAGTGCAGTATTTTTCCTATTGTTCAACCTTTCTGTTAATATCTATAAATGGTTGGTTCAATAGCATATCTCAGACATAAAATTTAATGGAATTTCATCTGAGATTCTATAAACATGAACGTAAGGCAATAGGCTACATTTATATAATGTAAATTTCTGTATATTGGCTGTCAAAAGCCACAGCAATTTGTGCCACAGTTCCATCTCCCCATCAGAAGCAAGATATCTAAAAAGTTTCTTTTCCACTTATTTTCTGGCTTAGAATGCTACTACCTGTGTTTCCACCTAGCTCCTACTTTGTCCTCCCAGTCTGAACCACTCAACTTCAGTCTCTTCCCAGCCCACATCAGCACTCTCTTGATTGCCTTTAACCACCCTCACCTTCCCTCCAGCCTCTGGGCCTGATTCACAGGCCCTTAAGTCAGCAAAGAGCTAGTTTCAGCTAGAAAATATTTCAATATGAAATTTTGCAGGAAGAATAACCTCACCTGTGATGGTTATTTTTGCAGACCACTTGGACGTCCCATCAAGCACACTCTGTTTTGCTGCCTTTGTGTATTGCACAAAATCTTCTTTGGAAATCTGGAACATTTCCTGGATCACTTCAAATACCTCTGGCCTATTTCTCTCCCTAATCTTCATTCTTTCCTTCATAGCAGTAATAATATTCTGGGTCTTATCTTCTGCACCATGTTTAGAACTCTTCTCTGCAGCTCCTGAGTTTAAAAAAAATGAAGTGATCAATGTATTCATCATGTTTGGTTTTCAAGTCTAGAATCCCTAGGCAACATTAGGTACAACTCTTCTAAACACTGCAAACTAGAAGCCAAGGTGCCATCACACAAGAGAAATCACAGGTGGGAACTGCTGTGCCATCCACTTTGGTATAATTCTCTATACTGAAGGTTAAGATTGTAATTTTACTTGATGTGATACTGAAAAGTAGAGTATTCCATATTTTGCAATTAGGTGATGAATGAGTTGTAAATGGCCATTATAAATGAAAAGGAATGTATTTCAAATTACTGTGTGGGGACATTGTCCGACTGTATTAGCATTTGCAGGATCTTTACCTCTGTCCCAAATGAATTAAATATCAGTACTGTGATTTTTAATCATTGGTCTGCTTGTTCAGATACTTTAAATATTACTTTTCCTTTCTGAGTATTTAATACAATAGCATTTTTCATGGTTTCCTTAGCAAACAATTAACATTCTACTTGCTAAAATAAAAGAAGCTAGAAGAAATTCTGTGCTGAATGGGAAACCCTGATTTTCAAGGCACAGACTATTTGGTCTGTCACAAATATCAGTATAGCATTGCATGACTGTTACGAATATAAGACAGTCATTGTTTCCATTACAAACCCCTTTTATCAGAGATCTGATAACTTGACCTAAAACCAAAAATGGTTTCAACACTTTCAGGACAGCTCCTTGGAAAATCCCAGAGTTTGCAGGTACTGCATACACTTGGGGGAATTTCTTCCCATCTCCTCATGTGGAGCATTTCCACAAGACTGTATCCAAAAGCCACATAACCCAGGCATTATGGGTAAAATCCATTCCACTCACCGAGAGTCTGAGTATATAGAACCTGAAAGCTATTCTATCTTGTGACAGGTAGAACAGCCACCCCCTCTCCCTCGCTCTACCCCAAGTGCCAATCAGGAAGCCCAATCTGGGATCATTGGAGGGGAGCACACTCTGGTCACACCTGATTTCCATCTAAGTACGCTGCTGGAAGGCTTCCGTGAGCTGAAACTAGGAGAGCAGGTTTCATGTTATCTATGGCCTCTCTTACTGGGCCTCTGAAACAGTGGCCAATATCTGGCCCTTGTTGATTAAATTCTGGTTTGAGGGAGGAGACAGGCTTCAAGCTCCCCAGCATGCAGGAACAGAGTTCTGAATTCTATACCCCTTTAGAGGATGCAGCATACCTCCTCCAGTTCTGCTAGCCAGTGTATAAGAGGTGGGCATAGTCCTACTTCTTTGCTGTCTCCTTGATCATGTCTTGCACTCCAGCGGAGTATAAGGACATGGATGGGCCCTGCAGTGGCAAAGAGCTATAGAGGACTCCTAGTATCTTTCCCTGCCTTCCTACCATGAGTGCCTGAGGAACAGCAAGGCAGAGTGTGACCCAAAGTGCTGAAACCAGATCCTAAGAAAGTTCCTTCCTCTAACACAACTCCCACTATCGTTCATTTCCCAAACTATGGGTGGGTTGTGGAAGAGACCAAAGGACATTGCCTAGGTGACTGTAATTTATATACAATGTGTACATAGGATCAACTCTATTGTTCAGTTGGTAAAAGTGGCCAAGGAAGAAAATAGAATATTAGGAGCAGCAAAACTTAGCATCTCTTTGCTCAGGTGACTGCTAGAACTGCCCCAGTATACCTAAAATAACTGCATGCACCTAAAGAAAGTCACAAGGCTGGGGAGGGCATCATAAAAAATTCTCCACAGCTGAAGGCTTGAATCTGTAATTCATGAATGGAGACATTACAGGCCTTTGAAGATATTTATTTTTATAAATGTACGCACTGATTGCTGTGGTATTCAGGGCTAACTCCACTATTGTAAAGTCCTTTCTGTCAGCTGGAAGCACTTCTGAGAGACAGCCCATCCACTGCATATTGTCCTTGAGTAATACAACAGTGTTTTAAGTGTCTGACAATGATTTGGTTTGTTTTTCAGTTCAGAATAGGGCCCGAGGACGAGAAGGGAAACACAGCTGTGAGGAGGGCATGGGAAAGTGGGGGATGTGGCATTTCAAACTCTGTAGTGCACATCTGGGAGAAGAACACCACCAGAAGCCAGGTGTTCAATCCTACATTAAAAATTCTAGCAGCAGAGAAGTAAGGTAGCTGGGATCACTGAACAGGAAACACTATAGGTGTTATATGGAGATTGACAAGAAAGGAAGGTTGACAGACTAAAACAAAGATTTTCTAACCAGTAAAACAGTGATGTGATAAACATCTCTTGTTTTCATGACAGGTCCTATGAGAATAGATGCTACTGATCGTTGATTTATACTATTGAATACTGTGGGCCAAATTCTGCAGTTCCTTGTTCAGGCAAAACTAGATTTGAGTCCAACGGGAGATTTGGCTGAGATAGAATGATAGGATTGGATGCTGGCTATATATTTATCCACTGACATCTATCCCAGTGTATATTTATTTATTTAAAAAGCTGCTTTTTGCACTTTCCATCTGAAATACATGCTTTGTTTTCATGAGGGTCCCAGGAGGGAATAACCCATATAACCTTACAACAAGCAGACATCAGTACAACCAGACAGCATAATGTAGAACACTCAAACCTAATGCTGCTGGCAACAGTTAGCAATCACTAAAATAAAGAATTAGAAGTTTCTCAAAACCAGAAAATGTGGGTGCCCAGTTAATGAAGCAAGTAATGTATTCAGGCTTTTTATATCCTCAGTCCACAAACCTCTCCTCTGTAGCTAGTTTTAGCTCTGGGCACTTTGAAATTAATACACTGGTTGGAGCAAAGGGAATGGCTGCCGTCTGCATTGGATAAAAGAAAACATAACGAATATGGTGGAACCAAATTATTAACACATTTTTAAATGTAGCAAATCAGTGTCTATTTTGCATTGGTATTTATCTTATGGCATTGTGTGCCTCTCTCAAAAGCCACCGTCCCCTGGCTCTATGCCAGCTGAGGAGATCTGACTATTTTCCAGGCTGCAGGAAAAAAAGATGGAGTACTTCACTAAAAATATCCTGGATATCTTAAAACTGTGCTATGTTTGCCTGAATTAAATAGACGAGGTTACATCATAATATACTAATTGTATTTTGGCTTGTATAGTGTAAGAAAAATTTACAGAACATTGCACATAAAGATGTCACATTATTTAGTTACCTAGGACAATAGGCTATTTGTGAGAATGCTAATCGAATCCCAAAGACAATGCTTTGCAGCCATTTTTGTTTGTTGTTTCTATTTCTGATCTTTGGTGATCAGGTCTTCTGGCATACAAGTTGACCTTCTGTCATAAGGAACTCTTTCAGTATTTACTGTGACTGAGAGCAGCCCAATCATCAGGATTATTAGCAGCTGTACAGCACTTGCCACATTTCCAAACACGGTGCAACTATTATCTAATTAGCCTTCCACACACAATTCCTGAGGGGTACATGAAAGTACAAAAGACATTATTCGCTTTTTACAGTAGGCAAAACTAAAAACAAAGTGAGGCTAAGTGACTTGTTCTGCAGTTAGAATTTGGGAGTTTCAGCTCTGTGATTAATGTGCTGGAATACAATCCCTCTTCCATGATGTATCAAATGCTACTATTTTGTTTTCATATTTTTCTTTAAAGCTCTCTCAGGCTGTCATGGCTCAAGAAGAGACTATCTGTCCAACAGCTAGGGAAGAGTCTGTCAGCAAGGGGACTTCAACGGAATCTTATTGAATCTTTGAAACTAATCATCTATATTGTTTTTTATTCTATATACTAGCAGATGTATCCAGTGTTGCTTGGCTCTGTAAACCAATTATTATTTTAAATGAAAGGAAAATTAACCTGCTTTATTTAAGTGCTTGAATTTTTCACAAATATAGTGTTATTTTTATTAAATTAACTTTTATTTCAGATTTCTTTAAAAAGGGATTGTTAAAATCTTTCTGTGAAATTTGTTTTGTGAATTTTAAAATGGGAATTCCATTCAGTGTATTTTTAGTCTTCATCCCTATAAACTCTTATTATTTACTATGTTTTAATAAAAAAAGTCAATTGGTTTCCAATTAACATTTTCTTCTAGTTTTCAAACTGTATGGTTTATTGAGAAGCAATCCTATTCCATGTTCATCCTATTTTTCTGGATCATCTTGGTTCAGTCTCTTTCAGTATTTCCTCAGTTATGTCAGATTTGAGGACTGCACTTGCTTTGGTGATTCTGTCTCATTTCTGTATGTTTTTTATGAGAAGCAATTCCTTCCAGGCACTTCCCCTTTTCCTGGCACAACCAAACCCTTACTTGCTTTAAGTTATGATAAGAGGACACTGTATACTGAATTTGGTGGTCTTAGCTCTTGCCGTTTACAAGGACTTCTTGATCAAACAGACAAATTCTCTAAAATATATAGTAGATTGTGCCTGAAAGATGCTAGACACTTTACAGAGTAACAATGACAGATTTATTGCCCTGAGGGATGGATGGCTCGATCCACTGCACTAGATTGGTAGGGCAATGGCTAAATTGAGAGTGGAATGCCAGAGGCTAAATTCCATGGGATATTATGTGACACAGTAGCATAATCTTCTATGGGCTTCTACATGTTGAGGATCTATGGCTGAGACTTCAAGTGATTTTAGATTTTATGGGGGAGGTGAAAGATGACTACTGAAGTGCTTCAACTATATGATGAATGTTCAACTTTGACCTTACATATCTTTTTGCTAGACATCAAAAAGCAACATGCTCCATTTTCCATTATTACTTTTCATTAATAAACACAGACTGAAGACATCATTGTGATGTAATAATAAATCATGGATACATTTAATGTGCAGTAGCAGGCCACTGTAAATATTCATGCTTATTTTCCAGGCTATCCAGAAAAAATTGAAGATTTGCATTAACTACCAAAAATTACAAGTGCCAAGCTATACCGTAGAATGTAATGAAACTATTGTTACATCCTGTGATACTGTCAATCCATGAACAGCTCGTCCATGCATTATTGATGCAAGTAATTTAGACAATATAATAGTAAAATTAACAGACCCCTCTTACCCAAGGACTGATCCAAACAATGTGTTAGAGATCAGATCTGATTTAATACTGTGCCTACTTCTAAAAGCAGTATTTTGGTGAAGATGAAAGGCTTAATGAATACAGAATTGATTTTTATTTTTTAAACCCCATCTAGGAACATTCTATAATAATGACCTAACTGAGCTTGTTATCTGAATTCCTTTCTAATGGACAGCAATCCACACTAGAAAAAAACACATTATCTAAAACCGAAATGCAGCAGCTTATAAGACAATCCATTATAGCTCACCAGATTGCTAGCCAGACAGATTGTCTGGCAGGGTGCTAAAGAGAACCAAAAGGCCAAATTCTCAGATTATGTACATGACTTGATGACATGATTATGGGCATGACTCCACTAAGGTCAAATCAGCTGAGGCTCTGGCCTTTCATTTTATAGCACTGTTAATTATAGCCTTCTCTCTCACACACATATACACATAAGCAAAAAACTGCATGGAATTGTCACTGAATTCAGAAAGATATTTACAATTTCCTTTCGGGCTGGTTATATGTCACCTATGAAACTTTAAAATTTCTTTTAAACCTAAAAGACAAAATGCATAAGGACCTACTTTTCAAATACAGGTGGCATAGTAGAATGTCCAAAGCCTGTATTTGAGTACTGAAATCTACACATGGGAAACCAAAATTGATACTGGGGAATTTACAGCACCCAAAAGTGATCTGGAGACCCAAGATATCAAAGACTGGATCCTTTATATGGATTTAATTTTTATATCTATAGTTTACATTGTAGATATTTATTTGCTCAAAACTGCCTGTGCCTTGCCTAGGAGAGGAAGAAACCATAGAGTAACACACTTTAGATGTGTGTCCCCATTGTTAGTTTTGTAATTTTGCCAAGTGCTCAGATAGCTTGCTGATATGTGTGGCACAAGTATCAACTGAACATTAGGTCCCAGTGTGATGCTGTGGCAAAACAAAACCCAGAAAAACACCCCACTAACAAGGTCAAGGATTGGGCAGGTGTTAGTACCCCTGTACACATGACACTGTTGTGACCCACATTGGAACTCCATATCCAGCACTTACCCACACTTTTTAAAAAAGATGTTGGAAAACTGGAGGGAGTTTAACAAAGAGCTGCATAAATGATTCATGGGCTGAAAAACATGCCTTCCAATAACAACGGGAAACTAAAGGAACTCATTCTAATTAGCTACAAAAAGGTTATGGAGCCTGGTTCATAGCTACGTACATGGGAAGATTTCTGACACTAAAGGATTCTTTAACCTAGCAGACAAAGGCATAATCAGAGAAAATGGCTGGAAATAGAAGACAGTAAAGTTTAAATAGTGATGGTAACTAATTACTGAAACAGCATGGCAACTCTCCGTTGAAAGTCAATGAGATTTATGTTCTTAATGCATTTACATGTGCTTTGAAAAGCCACACTCTGTGGTCTGTATTGTATATCATATCAGATGAGGCAGTGCCTTCTGATCTTAAAATCTATGAAATAAAATGATAGACAGATTGACAGATTGCAAAAACCAAGCCAAGACTA
This sequence comes from Pelochelys cantorii, assembly GCA_032595735.1. NCBI lineage: Eukaryota > Metazoa > Chordata > Testudines > Trionychidae > Pelochelys > Pelochelys cantorii. Next base: position 20,291,026 of record CM064338.1, read on the forward strand.
TTATTATATCAATAGTCTAATTCTAGAAGTTTGTAACGTGTAAATGTTAAAAAACAAGTATGCCAAATGTTTGTGCATATGTAACTGTGGTGTTAATATTTGTTATAGAGCAGTTATGCTTAAGAGTCAAGCCAAAAATATTTTGAACCTTTAAATTCAAATTAATTTTTAAAATAAACAATTATTAAACTGAGAAATGAAACAAAATATTAGATTTCAGTGGATCTATCTTAGGTATGTATCTAGCCCAATAACAAGTACACATAGCAATCCATATTCAGGGTCTGAAGTGGTGCATGTTGATAAATGTGGGTAAAATAACAGAACTGAGTCTAAAGGACTCTAGAGGGTGTATGCACAGAGGCTCTTCAATAGAGGAATCTACTAGGAAAAACCACTAGCAGCAGGGTATAAGAAAGTGTAAGTATAAGTAGGAACCATACACCCCCATACACACATAGGGCTCAATACTGCAAGATACTGATATTTCAGACCATGATACAGAAAAATAATGTAAACGTGCTTAACTTCAAGCACACAAATAGCCTCATAGACTACAATGTTATTTCTCACCATATAAACAGTGACAGAAAATTTATTTTAGTTCTTAAGTAGCTTCTCCAGGAAAAGCCTCTGTGAACTCTCTCCTTATCAAGCCCTCTCTGTGATACTGTGGATTCAGTGAGTAGAAACTGCAAGAGGATGATTGTCCTCAATATTTAGGGACTGAATCCTAGATCCCTCTTTACACCCTCTAAATATAATTTGCAGGCAATTGGCAAGAAAGATTTTCTTTGAACTATGACTCTCTCAAACAGCAGAATATCACTTCTGATAACCTCTCCAGGGTGTCTCAGCCAGTCTTCAGTTGCCAGTGTACAGATTTCTCTATGTCTGGGAACCACCAGACTCAGCATTGCTCTCTTCACTATAAATGGGCCCAACACAGAAAGTTCAGGTTTGAGCTGAGGCATCAGTGCATAATAATGTTCATATTATTCTCTGTAGTGCCATAGGATAGGTCAGCATGCCAAAGAAATTAAGGCCTGTGTCACATCAAGCTTCCACGCCAAAACTGAGTCCTTGAAATATAACTCAGAAAAGGCATTGAATAGACACAGTGGTCATTGCTGTCGCGATGCTTTATGGAAGACGATGATTATTAGAAAACATTTGGTAAAAGAGGAGGAGGGACCTGACTAACAATAACAGACATTCTTCCATAGACGCTGACCTCCCCTCTAGCTGGGGATGCTCAAGCCCCCTGGCACTCCAGGCCCTGTTCCTACGCCATCTCTTTCCCCAAGTCCCCACCTCTTCCTACCCCTGCTCTGCCCCATTCCACTGCTTCCCCAGGCCCTGCCCATTTCTACCCCTCTCCCCCGAGACTTCATTCCTGCTCCACCGCTTCCTGTCACAATCCCTTCTTCCCCGCCTCCTCACCCAAGCGTGCCCCATCCCCGCTCCAGCCACTCTCTTCCAGGATTTCCTGAATGCCACAAATCAGCTGTTCACAGTGTTCCAGAACTGCTGGGAGGGGAGGTTGAGAGTTGGTCAGTGGGGCCACCAGTGTGTGAGAAGCTCAGTGTCAGTGTTCCCTCTAAGATGTGGGGCAGTACAGCTTCACAGGGGATTAATCAGCCCCACCCAGTCAGCTCCATGCACAGGAGCCCTGAGTGTCTGACTGGGCGGGGCTGATTAATCATCTGTGAAGCTGTCCTGCTGCCCAGCCTAGAGGGAACAATGCTCAGCACCCACTGATTTTTCCCCATGGGTGCTCCAGCCTCAGAGCTCTCATGCAGTCAGTGTCTATGCATTCTTTCATGCAAAAGGGGATGTCAGAAAAGGCACCAAGTCAAGAGGATGGTTGCAAGCAGCCATCTGATCTATAATGCCCTGTGGCCAGGTCTCCCTGGCAACGGGGTGGCCTAGTGGTTAGGTCCCAGAGTTAGCCAGCAGAAAAGAGGTGCAGAACCCTGCCACTGGTGCCCCAGCCTAGAAACTCCAGCCCACTATAGGAGTTTCGTCGTTGAGTTTGGGGCATGGCCCCAAGAGTCCAAATTTTCCCCTTAGCTAGGGGTCTAGTAGGTTTCCCCCTTTGTCCGGGGGCGGGGACAGGGGGTTGGAGACTTACTTCCTCCTTTGGTTCCTGTCCTGCAGACAGCAGAACCGTGCTTCTCTCTCTTTGTTGGTAAGCAGCTAAGTCAGGCTCCTTTTTATCCTACCTCCGGACCTGGCATTGGCTACTGGTAAAGTGGGATGGGACTAGCTGGGCCAAAAGGTTTGCTTAACCCCTGAAATGTCAGGTCCCCCCTCTCTTCACTCCTTCATATGCCCACTGTAATATTTCACTCCACGTAATATGAAACTGAAATGTTCACAATGAGCATTCTTTCTGACAAAGGAGTGAATCTTCTGTTCTACTATGATTAGATCATGTTGCCTCTGCCTTCCTAGACCTGCATGTGAAAGATTTTCCCCTTCCAGAGAAAGAAATGAAGGATACCCCTACCAGCAATGGCATCCCCTCCTCCTGGACCAGGAGCACAACTCTACCCAATGTCCAAGATCCATGCATAGTATTTGTATGAGACAGATATTGTTCCCAGTGCTCTTTTTGTCTTCTCAAGTGCCATAGAAGACTATGGGGATTCTAGAAGTAGCTATAGATGGGAAAAGCCCAGGCAGCACAACTCTAAACTCAGTGGTTAAAGGTTCCCTGAAACAGGTGTTGATGGGACTGGTTCCTATTAGACCTGTCGAGATCCATATAGGATCTCCCAAAATTTGCAAGTTCTGGTGCTAAAATCCCTCTCCATTCTATCAGGCAACAAACCCTGTAGCCCTAATGGAATAATCTAGGGAAAATTCCATGAGTTTGTGGAATCTATCCCTTCTGCTGAATTTTTCTGTGAGAGGGTACGATCTGGATCCAATACTATCAAAAATTGAAAAAGAGGCAAGCTCAAATTTCAAATATGGCAGCTCACTGTTGCTTGGTTCTTGCACTGAGAGTGATAAGCGGTTAGTCAACAAAGAACTTGCACATACTCTGTTGCCAGCAGCATGACAATCTGACAGCAGCTTTGTTTCATTTTTACGCTTGAAAATCAGAGCAGTAAAAGCCAAGTGATTCCCAAAAGACCTACTACACCAAATCATTACACAGAACTGTAAGAGATCAATGGTCTGATACATAATGAATTATTTTTAGATGGAGTCTTAAAATGTTGCTGGCATAAAATGTATTAGCTGGTCAAATGAGATCAGACAGGATCAGATACTTTCTGTATATTAAAGAGTACACGCTCCTTAGACCACATACTGCTCAGAAAACAGAAGTTTTGCACACTTGTTAAAAGACTTATTTATTAGCATTGTGTTCACATTAAATATACCTGAAACTTGAAACTATGCTAGAAGCAATCCTAGTCTACACCATAATGCACTGTTTTATAATATGACTTTCAGCACAAACAAACAAACAAAGCCTCTTTTCATCCTGTTTAGTTAAAATGCACTAGCAACACGTGCCATACAAGGTTGCTACTAACTCATTTTCAACCATCATGTGGAATCAATGCTTGGTGCTGCAAATTCTCCATTGCACTATGGCCCCTTTGAATATGTGCCTCTGGCCAGCTGGCAATTCCCCCTGCATAGTGGGAATCCCTAGGGGTTTTAAAGCTAGAAAATGGCTGTATGACATTCATCATAAATATAATAACCATGGCACACAGGATAAAGCTGGGAGAAAGAAGGTGTGTCTGGGACATCTATATATATTAAAAGCTTTGTTACCTGGCATGTTGGGGGAATGAATGATGCTGGATAACTGGGAGTTACTTTACCAATGGAATACCATTTTTCAAAGCATTAGAATACAACAAAATGAATAAAGTATGTAATAGTACACAGATACTCACCATTCCAGTAGCAGTGCTGCACCGCAGAGTGATTGGCTTCTTGAAGCACTTAGGTATATACAGGTAAAGTTTTCTATACAGTAGATTATTTGATGACACGACATATACTAAGGGCAGTGCAGGGCATACACCCACATCACTAAAAATATAGTTAACACTAAAACTACACTGAACATAAGTTAATCTTTCTTTGATCATTCAGAAGGAACTTTAGGATCTTGCAGTGCCCCAGGGACATCGTTATCAACATCAATGATCATTGTAGATGTAGAAGATATCAGAGGGTGTGTCTACACTGCACCATAACTCAAAATAAGATATGCAATTTGAGCTACGCAAACCACATATCTTATTCGAATGTTATTTCAAAATAGCTTATTTTGTCATTTGGTGCTGTCTACAGAGTGCCAAATTTCAAAATAAAGCACTATTCCAAAACGTCCCTTACTCCTTGTAGAACAAGGTTTACAGGGACATTGGAATAGTGAGCCTGAAATAATGGGCTTGCTGTGAAGACATGGGATAGCTTTTTGGGATATTCTGGTATCCTGAAATAGCGTTGCAGTGTAGACGTACCCAGACTGGGCTGGATCTGCAAAGACCCTATAACCCTGGAGGCTGCTTTGTTGAATAAATCCCTGATCTGAGCTTGTTTGCTTGTCTTCTGCCTCTTTTTCATAAAAGGAGAGTACAGAATGTGCTATTGTATAATGTGCTAGTCCTGATTACAAGATTGAAGATTTTTATTGGGAGATATCAGAAATGCTGGTTAATTGAGCTTTCAGACTGAGTGCTGGATCACAGAGCTTTTACTGTATTGTGGCTATCTCCTAACTGCTGGAAAGGACATGTTAGCTATGCATAAGACAAAGCAACCCTAAATCTGCTATAACACATATTGGGAGCCAAAACAGTTTCTTGTCAGCCCCAGAATTGACAAGTCACAAATGTGGCATGTCCTGATTCCCTACTGCCTTGTGTTGCATAGACAGCACAGTGAGTATAAAACACTACTGAATTTAGTTGATCTAAAATTTTTCCCAAGTTAGTTTTTGGGAGAGATGCTCAGGATGGCCAGAGTCAATTGGACCATCAAGGGACAAAGGATAGCAAAGTTCACTTAGGAGAGTGCATCTAACTGAGATGAGCTCAGCATCTTTTCTGTCACTTATCTGAACATGGCTGATCACTTCGTAGAGGATTAATCCAATTAAATTTTAGTTTAAAAGAAATGCTGTCTAGATGCAGTTATTTTGAAAGAAAACCCTTCTTTCAAAATTACCCTTAAACCTCATTTTATAAGGACAGAGTTTCTTTTTTCGAAATAGGGTATTTCAAAATAGCGCCCGGACGCGATTATACAAATGAAGCACAGGAAATTCAAATCCGTGCTTCATTTGCAATTTCGTTCACCTGCATTTGCATTCCTCTCTCGAAAGAGGAATGCAGTGTAGATATACCCTAAGAGGTTGAGCTGATTAAGTGAGAAAAGAGAGAAAATTCCCTGTTGCCCGCAGCATTTCCTTATCTCTTAAATACTGTCGATAACACTTTTTTGCCTTATTTTAGGGGGGGAAGGGGGATGTACTGAAACCATTAGCTTACAAGGCCAAGAAAGAAGTTATTTCCATAAAGAGCGTATAAGTAAATATTTATTTATTTCCAAAGTGAATATATTTGCTGCAGGAGTTGCTATGATGATAAGCATTTTGTAATAAAGTAGACATCTGTGCCACATAATAGACAAAAGGGAAAGAGGGTTTAAAAGTACTTGTGTACTATTGTTCTGTCTAATATTTTCCCCTTAACTAGATACTGTTAGGTCTTCTGAAAAAGAGATACTTTTTACTGCCTTATTTTGTTTTTGCTACTTCTTTTTTGGATTCTTTCCCGAGACACTGCAGCAGAACATCTTTCAAATCAATCTACATTTTTAATTGTATTCTGTACTTGAGTAATGTGTATTGTATCAGGTCTCATGTATTCACTAAAACTCTTATTACAATCACTCCAAACAGCATATTTCTCAATGGGAAAATGCCGTAATTTTTACAGCTGGTGCTTTCATATGTATTTATTCATTTATTCATACCGGAGTACAACCGAAAGCAACAAAATATAAATGACCTAAAACTGGCATACACCTCAAAATGCATTCACATCACAATTTCAGATGAAGATTTTTAGTAGCAATTCACAAATAAAACTGAACTTTGAATGGAAAAAATATTATTAAATGTGACATTAAAGAATCATAATTTTCCATACTTTAACCACCTTTCTAATAGATTAAGGGTAACACAGGTAATATACTGATTTATAACATTGAAATATAAAATGAAGAATTGTTAATGGTAAGGTTAAGAGCTTTGATAGCTATATTTTCTATTAAGTATAGAAAATGAGCACAGAGGAGGGAAAACTTAGGGCAAACCATTGTTGGCATGTGTTTGCTTTTCCTAGTTCTTCTTTTATATAGCATTGCTAATCATCTTAAAATGTTATTGCTACAGAACAAAAGTAACATGTTATGCTTGATGATGTAAGTAAAGGACAAAAAAAGCAAGCAATCTTAAATATTCCCCTTCCTTTTCTGGGAAAAGTCAGGGCAGGGTGACACAAAAACAGCATGAACCAGAAACTGCAAAGCCATTAAAAAAAAAAAAAACAATTTGACCCAGAAACTGCAAAGAGGTCAGGAAAAATGGAGAAGCTGCATAACTGAAGTTTTCACACGTGTAATGTGTGGGTTAATGTGCTAAAAGCCAATTAGATAAAGAGTAAGTAATTTGCCATGTAGAAATATATAAAAATCTTAAGTCAACATGGGCTCTTGACTGGAGAAACACCAGAACAGAAAGTGAAGAATAGGAATGAAGGATTAGACCTAGCAGATGGAGAAGGTGAGAACTAACATGAAAGATGGGAAATAACTTCCTCCTGCTCCAGAATATGGTAGCTTGGGACCATTTACCAATTTTGTCTTGTCTGTTACTATTTGTCTGGCTTAAATGTACTTCCAGACACTATAAGTAACAATAATTATGTCTGAAATAGGATAAAGGCAAAAACTGATTAAGCTTAAATTGGATTGACTTGTGACTCAGTTCCCCATTTTTTAATCCCAATGACTACAATTAACATATCTTTACTGTGGCCACACAGAGAGAATTTTAATGAGGTAATGTGACTGCAGAAAGTACATTATGGTGACTGTAATCACTAGCAGCCGCATTTCCATTTTTATCTTTGCTCTGACATTTTCATATATTTTGAATGAAATAAAATGAACAGGGATTATGTCACATGATTTCAATTATTTCTGGTGAGCAATTGCAAGAGAAAGTAGACAATATATTGATGTCATAAGACATTATTCATAACTGAATGACAGAGGATCGGCAGAAACAACTGACTAAATAATTCAAATGACCAAACCAAATTAACAACAGGTGTACCCTAGATGGCTGTCCCAATCCTTAGCTCAAGTAAATCAGCATCATTCCACTGACTTCACCAACTGAGAATCTGGCCCTTCACTTATGTGGGTGTCTGCCAACACAGATAGTATGTCAAAAGGCGTGAAGTATTGTAAAAAATCAGCTGTCACAAAATACTCACTTTGCAAACAGTCAGCATTTAGGAGGTCTTGGCACTTCTCATGACATTTGACACCACATTCAGTGCATCTCATGCCTTGCCTGGCTATGCCCCAAAGGAGACCTTCACATTCGTAACAGTATGTGGGAGTTGTAGCTGTCCACACTTCGAAGTTATGAGGAGTGGTTGATGACATTGGATAGATTAAAGCCTGTAATGTCTTTCTGAAAACATGCATTTTCTGTTGGGTGGGATGGAGGAAAAAAAATCAATAAAAAAAATCTTAGGTTTCAACGTTCTTTCACACTAGTGACATACAGTTAAAATGTTCATAAAATATATCACACCTTTATAAAATATCAGATTATACATCAAATTATAGCGAAATACTAAACTACTCCTGTCACCTCTTACTTTGAAGAGCAGGTTGTCTGAAAGACCTAGTTTAACTGATTACATCAACAGCAGCATTAAGATGTATTTGATCAGTCATTTATATTTTCAGCACAGAGTCCAATATCATTCATTTTTTTCACCTTGATGATGGAAATGCAAAAGAATAATTAGCATTACATTTGCAGATACTTTTAGGCAATTACCTTAAATATAGGGCTCCTGAATATGTATATGCTTCCTACAGGGATTTGTCTGACTACACACATTGCATGGAATGTATCTCTATTATGTAGAAAGTGCCTTCTCTTAAATCTCATTTCTGTATTGTCTCCCCACAGAATTGAAGTAGGCAAGTTTCATGAGTTCCATTTTTGGCAGTTTTCCTGCAGTACAGAGTCTAACACTTTTCCTCCAGGAGTCAAGACTTTTTTTTCTTAGGAGGAGTGGTTCCAAATCAAACCTCAGAACTGATTGAGAGCAGCTTTGGATCAGGGTCCAAATTTTGCTGCTCATTAACACCCCGGTCAAAAATTAGTGCTAATACACTAACTAGCACAGCAAAAAAAACTGAAATCAAGCTCATTAGCGCCAAAAAGCCAGTTGAACACTGACAAACTTACCCCTGTAGGTCTGTATATAAAACAAGTGCATAAAACCCTATAGGTTTCCACAGACAACATCCCTTACTATTCAATTTACTCAGCTTTGAGTGCTAACTTCAGCTGTGCCAGGTACTGATTGCTTCCAAGTTCCACTGATATCAGTGAGAATAGAGGTAGTTCAGCAGCTCTCAGGTAATGCTCAGCACCACACACACAGGATCAGGCCCCAACTTTGTTTCTCTGATTACATGGAGATGGCTGACAAAATCCTGCTAAGAGTTCTAATCTTGTCTGCTTCTAAATAAGTTTAAAAAAATCTATCATGAAGGAGGACCAGTCCTGTCAGAGACAGCTGTGGAGGAAGCTGGATATTTTGAAAACTTGGTAAACACAGGAAAATGAGGCCTCACATTATCCTGCGGGTTTGCTTATGAAAAGCAGAGAGTGAGAAAGAGTTGAAGTGTGACAAGGCTGGACTCTATGTGCGTCTACACATCAGGGCTTAACTCAAAATAAGCTACTCAAATTGAGCTACGTCAATTGCATAGCTTTTTTCGAAATAGCTTATTTTGAAATTGGGAGAATCTACACAGCACTTATTTCAAAATAGAGCACTCTTCCTCTGACTTCCCTTACTCCTCATACAATGAGGGTTACAGAAGTTGAAGTAAGAAGTCCTCCAGCTTGACAGTATTTTGACATTATTTCAAAATAACTGCCTGATGTGTAGACGTGGACTAAGTTATTTCAGAATAGTGCTAGTTATTTCAGAATAGTGTTGCACTGTAGACGTACCCTATGGCCGGAAAGGAAGAGGAAGTAGCTATTTTAATGTAAACCCATGTTTTGAACGTGACTCAAGGAAAAGATTAGGAAGATTGGAACTGAAGCTTTTTCCCCTTGTCATTATGAATCCTCTCCAACACTGAGACTTACTCTGCCATTCAAAAATCTAATTTTTCATTGTGACATTGATCCCTGCCTTCACACTACCAATGAAACCAGCCTCAATTGCCTGCTCTTCCCATAAACACCTTTGTGAGTCCTCTATTATGCTTGGACAAAACTCCCCATCCCCAACTGAAGAGACATCACTTGTTTTTTTTAAATCTGTCTTTGAAACCTATGTGATGCTTACAAGTCAGTGTCTGATATAGGTTAGGGAGGCAATCAGCTGTGGCCTTTGAGACTACAGTTTTGATTAATTTATGCTGACACCTGTTTCTACTCTAATGTTGACCCCCCTCTTTCCTCTCCTGTTTGCCTGCCACATATTAGTGTATAGTTGATAATTTTTGACCAGGGGTGGCAATGAGCAGTCTAAAGTATTCCCTGAAAATTTTCTGGATCTAGGACTATTTCTTTGTTAATTGTTTGTATGTTGCCAAATAAGATGTAAGTGGACCTTGAATTGTTATCATGATTGAAACATCACTAATAATAAATAGCTATGGAAACTTAAGTAAAATTACTTGTGGCATCCTCACGGTAATTGGTACAATGTACAGCCTAGCTAGCTATGCAAAACTGGGCAGAAATTCTGCTGTGGTTCAAACTCATGTGATCCAAATAACTTTGAAACTCTTAGAAGACTATAGAGTGTCATCTGTAGTAACATAAGACTGAAAACAACTTGAGTAAACAGTAAAGAGTAAATGGGATGATGGGATGGGTGCAACAGTGAAGTGCAAGACAGCCAAGGAAGTGGCTCTACATATTTTTTCTACAGCTCCCTGCCTGGGTCAGGTCTTCTCCCAGCTGGAAAACCTTTTAAAGCTTCTGTAACATTCATTGGTAGATATATAACAACTAGGAACTCCTTTGCTAGCCATGATTGCTAAAGTCCAACATGTTCCATTCCTTCCACAATTTCTGGAATGCCCCTTTCATAGTTTGCAGGTACAGAGGTTAAAAGAATCTTCAAAAACATCTCAAACCAAATTTATACAGTAATGCTGATTAATCACAATTCACAGAAATGACCATATGTTTGAAGATTCTTTTGCAGATTTACTGCTATAATATTTATGATCTCATTAGTCTGTCAGTGCAAATCCTGCCCTGTCTTTCACCCTATTCAATTCCACTGATTTTCACAGGCTATATTTCATTTGTAACATAGACCATTACATTGTATAAAGAAATAAAAATAAATAATTTTAGTAGCCCTTGAAAGAAACACCTTATATATAATCCTTGAAATAGCATAGAAGCCAAATAATCCATGTTTTGTTTTTTGTTATTTAGCACCAGGGAAACTCAAGGATAAAAAAAAGTTTTGTCTGAATAATTAATTGATTTACAAGGTGTACCTTTGAAATAAAAAAAAATGTACTCATATTTGTTAAAAGGCGGTATAACTTTATGAATGATATTTGTGTATATATATTTGTTAAGAAAAGCTTCTTGATAAACAATAACAATTAAATCTCCTCTATGTTATTTAACATGCAGCAAAAGGATAATTGTATGTACCTTATTATCTCATCATCAGAATGCTTTCATTTGTAATAGTATTCTGTCCTAATCTATTGTTCATATTTATAAAGCTCTAATCACAGCAATATCTAGGCATTTTTAATGCACAGCAAAATCCTCCACCACTGAAAAATTATCCACTTATTCTCCTTGCTGAAGATAATTTCACTCAAGCATTATGTCACATGCTATTTGAACATGCCATTCCTTTTAAGAAAAGGACAAAAACAAATAATTATGCTTCCAATTAGCAATATTTTGAGCACCAGAGACTTACCACAGACCTACAACTTTATGGTCCTTATTCAGCAAAGCAGTTAAATGTATGCTTTAAGCACTTAATTAAGTCCCAGTGAAGTTAACAACATTCAGCACACTGGCTATGTCTACACTGCAATGCTATTTCAGGATACTGGAGAATCCCGAAATAGCCATCCCGTTATCTTAACAGCAAGCCCGTTATTTTGGGTTCACTATTCCGACGTCCCTGTAATCCTCATTCTATGAGGAGTAAGGGACATTTTTGAATAGCAGGTTATTTCGAAATTTGGCGCTACGTAAATAGTGCCAAATTACGAAATAAGCATTTTGAAATAAGATTGAAATAAGATATGCAATTTGCGTAGCTCAAATTGCATATCTTATTTCAAACCATGGTGCAGTGTAGATGTAGCCATTAAGGCTATGTCTAGACTACATTCCTCTTTTGAAAGAGGAATGAAATTAGGCAAATCTAAAGTGCAAATGAAGCGCGGATTTAAATATCCCACGCTTCATTTGTATATTTGCGTCCAAGTGCTTTTTCAAAAAAGGGTTTTTCGAAAGTGAAAGCACAGTCTAGAAGTGGTTCTTTTTTAAAAAAAAACCCTTTTTCGAAAGAACCCGTACTCCTGAAAAAATGAGTACAGTCTTTCGAAAAAGGTTTTTTTTTTTTTTCGAAAGAACCGCATCTAGACTATGCTTTCACTTTCAAAAAACCCTTTTTTGAAAAAAGCACTCAAATGCGAGTATGCAAATGAAGCACAGGATATTTAAATCCGCGCTTCATTTGCGCTTTCAATTTGCCTAAATTACATTCCTCTTTCGAAAGAGGAATGTAGTTTAGACATGCCCTAAGTGCTCTGCTGAATCAGGCCTTAGACTACATGCATTGACTACATAGCATAATTATGTAGCAATGCATGGGGCAGCAATCCTTATACAATCTATTCCCAGAGTTTAATTTATGGGAGGTAGGTGGCAAATTATTCCTGCTGGAGATCACCAACTGAAAATTAGAAGTTAGAATTTTCTGGCTCAAACCAGTTGTCCAGCCAGCCCATGTTCCTGCCTCAAACTGTGATCAGTAGCAGACATCTCAGAAGTAGCTGAAAAACACCCAGTAAGGAAATAACCTGCCCCTCCTGTCAACTAATGGATGTCTTGTGAGCTAAAGATTGAGGGTTTACCTCCATTACCTGTAAGGCTGTCTATAATTGGATGTTCCCACTATTCATGTAAATATCTGGTTCTTGTTTCAATCCTGCAAAGCTCTTGTTCTCAATGATACCTTGTGGCAATGTTCTACTGGTTACGTATAGATTGGATAGAACGGTATAGCCTTTTATCACTTCTAAAATTGTTGCCATTCAATTTTATTGTATGCCCCCTATAGGCGCCCAGTTTGCCTTCGCTATGCCATTCATTATAACAACTGTCATATGACAGGCTGCCCTTATTTCTCTCCTTTCTAAAACCATCAGACTCAATCTTTTCATTCTCTCATCACGTAGGTGTCTTCCTATGCTTGTAATCGTTTTTGTTGTCTGTTTTCAGACGTGTGTTTCTGGTACAGTACATATTGTTTGATAGAGGCTGACTTGAAGTGAAAACAGTTATCAATTTCAAGGCCTATAACAGTCTTAGGTATGCAGTATTATTTTCCATCCTATTCCTTATGCATCCTAATGCTGTATTAACTTTTCTGACCCCTGGCGTGTATTGAGCAGACGTTTTCATGAAGCTGTCTGAAAGGGCCCCTACTTTTTCCCCCAGAGGGGTTACAGTTAATTCAGAATCAAACAGTGTGGTTAAAATTAGTCTTTTTGTTCTGCATTATATTGCATTTGGCAACAATAAATATGTCAGCTGTAGAGTAGTAGCTTCAAAACAAAACAAAACGCTGTGAAAAGGAATGTGTTGAATCATTCACCTTCCCCTTTTTTTCCTGATTTGAGTCAGTAACTGAATGGATAGATATTGTCACCATAGTGGGCAATGTTTGGAAAATGGTTTTTTGTGTGTGTTTATTAGTAATACATATTGTTTTCAACTTTTGAAAATGTGGCAAGCTATTTAATAATCATATGAAAGAAACATCACAGTTTTATTTTGCACTAGTTGTGTGATGCATTTTGGTCTAGATAGGTTATACTTTTCTGTGCCTCTTGTCTTTTTTTATGATTCCACACTTCTCTTGCTCTAACAACCTTTGTTGCTATTTTAAGACTGCAGCACAAGGTAACTGCTGCCTTTATTGAAAAGGATAATTTTAAACACTAGCTGTTTTCCACTTCATCATTCTATTTTACAGTACTAACCGCTCGTTCCATAACGATTACCTATGGCTCCACACCAGGGGTGGGCAAAAGGGCCTCTGCAGGCCAGATCTGGCCTGCAAAGTGGGTTGATCCAGCCCATGGAGGCCCTGCCACTCCCCTGTCCCCAAGCCAATTAGTGTCTGGGAGCAGGGGGGAGCACACAAAGTTTCCTCCGCCCTGCCAAGAGCGCATGGCACCACATGCTCCTGGCAGGGCGGGAGGAGGCTTCACGCTCTCCCCTGTCCCCAAGCTCTGATTGGCCTGGGGGCAGAAGGGGGAGCATGTGGAGTCTCCTCCCACCACCGGGGCCTGAGAACCTAGGGGGAAACTCGGGGTGGGGGCAAAGGCCAATCATGGTCTGTGGGTGGGGAAGCAAGGGAGTATCCTGACCCTGCGCTTTCTGCTTGAGGCCCCACCCCTTCCAGAGTGGCCCAAGGCCACTTAAAAAATTTCTGAAGTGGCCCCCGGCAAAAAATTATTGCCCACCCCTGCTCCACACCATCTCCAGTCAAATCACGGGGCCTCCTTTGAAGTCTTCAGTATTAACATGTTGCCCACTAGCAGCCTCTCTACTTTTCTCCACTGTGGAGCCTAACTGTATTCTAAACCAATGAAATGTGTTTTATTTCCTCAAAGGAGAATAAATCATAGAAGAATGTGTTTAGACTGGTAACTGGGAGGAGACACAGGGGTGGCCTTTATCCCTCAAATTAAAGTTTCTGTTTAATCATGCTAGGTTTAGCCAGGTAAAATTACTTGCATCTCCATGGAGGGAATGACATCTGTTGTGCTCTTGATTAAAACAATCTTCTTTTGCAAAATACTGGTGGGAAATAGTTATGGTCAGAATTTAACACTTATCAGTGTGTAACTGGCTTTGAAAGATTGTCACTGTAAGCTTATGTGGGAAATAATCATTCTAGTCCAACCATTCACCCACCAAACTCCTTGTTATTGGTGGTTATTATTATAGGAGCCAAAAATCTGCTCAGTGCCTATCAGTAGTGAAAAACTAAACATGGTCCCTGCATTCTAATCTAACAGGTAAACTGTGACACAGAAGGAGTACTAGGAGTGGAAAGACAAGTAGACCCTTGTCAAAAGCCCATGAACAACACTGTTAAACATCTTTAAAATGACAGTTCCCCATAAACAAAATGCACATAAAATGAATGTTTTAAAAACAGAAATGTCTCCTATGACCCATTTCAAGTGAGTGTCATGACAGAAGAAAAATCAATCAAGTCACATATGGGTTAAATGCCAGAATCAAGACTAAATTTATTCAGAAAGCGAGAGCAGACAAATACTCCAAGGGGATACAAAACTCTTACATTTATGTAACACCTTTTAGCCTGTTAGATCTAGCAAGGCTGCTTAACTAGCCAGGTTGTGCAGCAAAAGGGAAGGGATGAGTAGAATCAATCTCTGCTCTTATGAAAAGGAATAAAAGATCAATATTGTCCTGTCACATCAGACAAGATTTTGATTACGCATGGTCTCATCTGAAAGCCCCCACATAGTAAATGGCACCGTTTATTCTATGCCGGAACAACAAAGGGCTAAATGACTTCTGAAGTATTCAAAGAATTCAGCTTTTCCATACCATTTGCTTAGACCAATATATTAGGAACCAATATATTACACCAAACCATATATTACGAAGATTAACATAATGGGTCATTTATTATTTCAACATAAATATATGATCCTAAGAGCCTGATATAGCATTCCTTATTTGGTTTACTTTAGTGAAGGCAAAAAGTTCTGGGTTTGTGAGAGACAAAATACATATAGATATCCCTTACTTCAAAGATTTGCTATTTTTTAAAAGTGTAAAATTTGCTCTTGGGAGCATATCTTTCTGTAGGTTTGTACAGCATCTAGCAATACAGGGCACTTACACAAAAAAGAGCATCGTGGTGCTACCAGAAAATATATAAATAAATAAACAGCAAAACTATAAAAAAGGCCAATCAAGACTAAACAAAGTTTACAACATCATCATAATCTTTTGCATTACATTAATAATAGATGTTCAAATAGCTCTGTCAAAGTTTCTTCCTTACTTAAACGAACACAACTTCCACTGAAAAGCACTTACCATTTCTTCATTGTTTATGGAAGTCCGGATAACCATGGCCAGAGATATACCAGACTTTCGAGCAGCAAGTGTCTATTTAAAATGAACACACACAAAAAAAAGTTACCACAAACCATACAAACTGTAGAATCTAATGGAAAAAAGAGGGGTTGATAATGTTATTCTGTGTGAGTTTAAGCAAAACTGTAACAGTGATTAATACATTTCAGTTACTGTTTACTGCACAGAACTTTTAATGTTGCAAAGGAAACACACCTTCCATCATCATCATTGTTTCTATTGGCAATGCCTGGCTGAGCTGCCATTCTTAATATAAAACCTGTTTTTCAGGATTTTGCAGCTCAGGTTTTTTTTGTTTTTTATCCCACAGGCTGTCACCATTTTTTTCCACTTTGCCAAGCAAATTCATGTGCCCTAATATGCAAGCAGGATGTCTTTAGCAATGTAGAGATTATTTTGCAGTGGGCTTATATTTCAAGTTGCCAGCCTGATTCATTTTTTTTGTAAGTCGCTGACGGTTTTGAACATTTGTGTGTGTGTAAAATATTTCCCTGCCTTAAAAAAGCTGCAGAAAATTTCATTACAGTAAAAGAAAACAAGTCTTTATTAAAGAAGCTAACAATATTCACTCAGCATTCTGACAGGATACGGGTACAGTGAAAGCACTCTTCAGCTAGGAAAGGATTAATTCTGTCTCCCTTCTTGCTTTCCCATTGCCCAGCTGTTCAGACTAGAGGCTATAAGAATGGCTTCTGGGTTCTGAAGACTGGGATGAAATCCAGATGGGGGGAGTGCCCAGTGTTGTTTGTTTTGATTTATGGCAATGCATCTGGAGTTATGATAGGGATTCATTCTTCATAGTGCTGAGCACGTCCATGAGTGCTTCCAATGGCTAAAAAAAAGGCATCCAAGGGGCTCAGCAGCAGGCAGTAGTGAGCCAGTACAGACTTATACTTAAGACCTTGCTGATTACTTATGTGGCTTATTTCTACCCACCATCTCCAAAACGGCAAAAAGCAGGTACAACAAATCTCTTTTATACCAAAAACAAGGTGGTTGGATGCCATTCCAGTTCCTGAGTGTGTTCTTTGTTGTCATTGTGATCATGTAAAATGGGTCCTTAACAATTAACCTGAAGGTGTAACATCAAGAAGGGGGATGCGCCCATAGAAATGAGCCTTGTGTGCTATTATGCTCCATGCACATCCTCCACAAATACTATCCACACCATTGTATAGAAACTGCACCAGTCCTAGAGCCAGAAGGTCCCTTTCATTCTTGGGGAAACAGAAAGGATTTATTCCAGGATACAAAATCCTAGCTGTAATACCATGACATCATTGTAAAATATTGTTACCTCTGAAGCCGAACTAAAACATTCCCTTCCCAGTCACAGTAAATAATTCCAGGAGTGTCTGAATGCTTTTATCAGTGCTCTTCTCTTACCCAGCCTCTGCCTTGCCTCACATCTCTTCCCTTGGGGTCTAGCGGAATTAAGGATGATCAGTTATGGCCATTACAGACCCTCTCGTCTATTACCCTGGTGGGGATCATATAGATGTTCACATTGCTGCCTGCTAGGTCTCTAATTCATGTTAACAGAAGCTCTTGCAATACTTTTCCTTCCAAGCTCCTTACTTTCTAATGTCCTTAATTTATACTGCCATGCCTACTACATTATCTGGTTTGGAGACCACATACTGAACCACCGCCACACGGATTTCCACCAGCCAAGGAGCTGGTTCATGACGTTTTGGCTGGAGTGAAGATGTTACATTCTTTCAAGTTTAATTTTGAACTTGGAGGTAATTGGAAATTGATTTTTGTGCTTAGATATATCAAGACTGCTCATTTTAACATTTTAAATGTTTACTTTCTTCAGTTGGTCTAGCTATCCAATTTTCAACAAGTTTCCCTTGATGATAATTAAACTTGCAGAGAGAGATAAAATTATTAATCTTGTGAAACTAATTATGGTGTAAGAAAAAGACCATGGCATGGAAATATTTGATTTGCTTCATCACTATCCTATTAGAGTTAATAGATGATCCCAGCAATCTTTTTTCCTTCTTAAACTCTCAGCAATTTACCTAGTCTGTGAGATTCATTCAGCATTAATTTTCTTAGACGGTCATTAATAACTAAATAATTCTGTCTGCCTGTCTATTGCCATCTCTTTTATTTTTATGGCATATTGAAAATGGGTGTGCTGTTAAGGCTGATAAAGATAGAATGTCTATGACAGAGGTGATTTAAATATTTTCAAGGTTTTGCCTTTCAAAGTTGCTATAACATTGCTACATAATGTGAGCTGACCAATCAGAGAAGAGAAAAAGGAGCCAAAATATGCTATGAAGCTACATATGGGTAGGCAAAACCTCTGCTGATGGCCAGTGGATCTCCAGTGTATGAAGGACTCAGACAGGAATTAACATGTTAAATCACATACCTTGTTGGTTTGCTTGCTTTTGGTTTCTTTAAAGCATGGAATGAGGTTTACAGAAATCGGAATAAACAATCTGTTTATTTTGAATTTATTTCGAAATAATGGAATTTCTGTGTAAACACTCGCATTGTTATTTCGAAATAACTGTGCTGTGTAGATATGCCCTAAGTCTCTTTTGCTTATAAAAATAATTATGCTAAGTTGCCCACAGCAAGCTCCCTTCACAGTTGGGACCTCTAATCATTAAGGATACATCGACACTGCACACTTATTTCGAAATAAGCTATTCCAGAAGAAATACTCCGAAATAGCTTTTTTCGAAATAGCACATCTACACTACAGGGAAGCCTCAAAATTAGTCCGAGGCAGATTTCCCTAATGTGGATGTGCTACCTCAATTTAGAATCCCAGAAGGTACTGCAGAGTAATTAGTCTGAATGGCCCTGGGGAAGAGCTATTTTGAAATAGCAGAATTGGAGAGTCCACGCTACTGCTATAGGCATTATTCCTCATGGAATGAGGTTTACAGAAGTTGGAATAAATGATCCGTTATTTTGAATTTATTTCGAAATAATGGAATTTCTGTGTAAACACTTGCATTGTTATTTAGAAATAACTGTGCTGTGTAGATGCACCCTAAGTCTCTTCTGCTTATAAAAATAATTGCTGCTTTTCAATTTACAATATGTGGTGCTATTCATTTTGGACTAGACATTGAGTTAGATTATGCATTAGTGCAAGACTGTGGGGAGAGTAAGAACGTCAACCAATGAGCATGCTGGGCAATGAGTGGATGGAATACTTACCGTGACCTGCAATAATGCACTAGCCTGTATGGGGAGTGATGTTATTTTCTATTCATGTAGACCAGCAGCAAACTATTAGCCTTCTAGGGGTAGGGGTGGGGAAAAGGAGGGCATTTTCTGTGAGGCACACACCCCCCCAAAGCATGTTTGGGAGTTGCATGGTTTATCTATTATTCCTTGCTCAGAACTATATCTAAACTGTACATAATGAGGGTAGGAGTGCAACCAAATTAAATTGCTGGCATCCCTAGTGGCCAGTGTGGATAAAAGGCCCAAAGAGCCAGCCCACAGAAGAGAGATGAAATTTTTCTGATGTACTTTGGATCTACAAGAAAAGGGGAGACTTGATGTTCCTCTTTTGGCACCCTCTGTCCCTAGGCAGGGATAACAGATTTATGGATTATATAGCAGAAATCCTGTAACTCTGCTGAGAATTAAAAGAAAGTTTCTGACCATCAGAGGGGTTTACTTCTGGAACAGTTGTAATTTGTTTTGTGAAAAGAGCTGGATGAATTTATAAAGTACAAGGGTGTGATGGAAGCTTGGTCAGCAGCTCTGGGATTCACTTGCGGTTTATGTCATATGTTCCTGAAAACATGTTTCAAGGCTGTAGCCAGCCAACTGCAGAGGAGAGGAAGAATTTCACGCCCCCCCCTTCCCAACTATTCTAAGAAAGGGGTTGATCTCCTTTCTCTGAAGCACCAGAGATGACCATGGCTGGAAATGGGACACTGGACAGGGAGAGACAGCACTCTGCGGTGGCGTTGTGAGTTTGGCTGGCTGATTCGTGCTCACTTGCTCCAGGTTTCACTGACTGCTGCATGTGGCAAGGGAAGGAACTTTCCCCTAGGTGATATTGGCAATGACATAGGCATTTTTTTTTACCTCCCTCTATTGCATGTGCGTGTGTGTCATTTGTCAAGATTATTTGGGTGTAGCTCAGTTTTAAACCATTCATTGCCATTTTGGGGGCCTTCAGCATGTGTTCATTTCAGTCCCTCCTATTTTCTGTCTGTGGCACATAATAGTCTAGTAGTCTATGGGCTGTGATACTCACTTTAATTTCAGTTGTTGTGTTTAGTGTCTGGGTATTAAGCTGTGTAGATGGCCGGTGACAAACCAGAAGTCACACTAAGTTATCAAGTGGTCCCTTTAGCTCTATAAGGTATCCCGGAAAAACTCCGCCGCGTCCAGGGAACGTGTCTGCTCTTTCGACATTTTTTGTGGAAGAGCAGACATGCTCTTTTGGAAGCCCTGTCTTCCTCATGCAATGAGGAAGAAGGGCTCTTCTGAAAGAGGAGGTTTTTCCAAAATTTGGCCCAGTGTAGATGGGCCAAATTTCGGAAAAGCCTCTTCTGAAAAAACAATCGGAAAAAAGGAACGCAAATTGCAGCAATTTGTGTAACTTTTTCCAATAAAACTCCATAGTCTAGACATAGCCTGACTCTGTGTCCCATTTAAATGCTTGGTAATGAGGGAGTCGGGGAAGAAAGAGCGCCCTTCCTCAATGTTAAGAACAGCCTGCTATTTAAACCATCCCTGTGTCCGTCCTCATTTTCCTGCATGTCCTGGGATTTGTGAGAAAGTAGCAAAAGTGAAGAGTCCTTATGGATAGAGCTTAGTGAGATTTCAGTGAGCAAAGTTATTATAGGGATTATTTTTATTTATGTAGCACTGTCAGAATATGCTGTGCTGTACTAAAGGAGAATTCGAGAATGCTGTGAGGAACTTATAGTCTCAGGATGTGTCTACACATCAAAACAAACCCTGTGGTAACACATCTCAGAGCTGGGGGTCAACTGAGTTGGTCTCATGATACAGGATTAAAAATAACAATGTAGACATTCAGGCTTGGCTCAAACTCAGACTGAGACATTTCCCCTTCACTCTCTGAAGACTGAGTTCAAACATCTACACTGCTCTTTTTAGCCCTGCAGTGCTAATCATTGCATCTAGTAACTGAAGCATTGATATCAGACCTGAAGGCAGATTAAGAGGCACATCCAAATAAGCAGGTCTAATACACACCTTTTGTCTAGCACTCTCAGTATACAAGTTAGATCATCAGACTCTCTTATGCTCACGTTCAAAAACCAACTTGCATCTTATCATCATCACCTGTAAATTTGGTACAAGAACCTATGCAGGTGTTACTTACATGCTATATTCTGCGAGAGAAGGGTGCAGAAGAAAAGCAATTAACAGGAAGGTGTATGAACGTATTAGTTTAACTTATGCTTTTTAAATACCTTCTCTCAGCTTCTTGGTGTGTAAGTTACAACAACCTAGTGTTACACTCACTTGCACTCCCTTGTGCATCCCTGATCACTCCCACCCCTGACTAATGAGTAACTTATACATCACTTATGAATTTGGGTTAGTGTCTTAAATAATGAAAACAATGATATAAAATGCTACAGTAGCAGAAAATCTGAAAAGTAGTGATCAGAAGCATGTTCGGACAATCTTGTTCTTTACTGAAGTTTCAGCCAATTTGCCTGATACTGAAGTTAGGCTAATTGGCATGTAATTGCCAGGATCATCTCTGGAACCCTTTTTAAAATTTGGAGTCAGATTAGCTATCTTTTTGGTTTTTTTTTTTAATTAGTATACATTTAAGTTGAGCCTCTATTATGTTGTCGTTAAAAAGTTTCCATTCAGCTTGCAGAGATTTCACTTTTGGCACTCTACCTTTTAATTTCTGTTTAACTCACCTCCCCATTTTTGTGTAGTGTCCCTTTCTGAAATTAAATGCTACAGTGTTGAGCTGCAGTGGTGTTTTTTCTGCCACTGGGATGTTAAATTTAATTGTATTATGGTCACTATTACCAAGCAGTCCAGCTATATTCACCTCATGGACCAGATCCTGTGCTCCACTTAGGACTAAACTGCGTCCAAAATTAGCTGCTCCAAGAAGCAGTCATTTAAGATTTCAAGAAACTTTATCTCTGCATCCTGTCCTGGGGTGACATGTACCCAGTCAACATGGGGATAGTTGAAAATCCTGTTATTACTGAGTTTTTTATTTTAATTGCCTCTCTCATTTTCCTGAGCATTTTAAAATCACCATCACCTTCCTGATCAGGTGTTCAGTGATATATACCTACTACTGTATTCTTACTAATAGCACTTGGAATTACTATTCATAGTGAAACTATGGTACCATTTGGTTCGTTTAAGATTTTTACTTCATTTGATACTACATTTTCTTTCACATATAGTGCCACTCCTCCACCAGCACGACCTGTTCTGTCTTTTCAGTATATTTTGTACCCTGGTATTGCTATGTCCCATTGATTATCCTCATTCCACCAAATTTCTGTGGTGCCTATTATATAAATATCCTAATTTAATACAAGGCATTCTGATTCATCCATTTTATTATTTAAACTTCTAGTACTGGTTTTTATGAGCACTTTAAAAACTTGTCACTTTTTAGCTGTCTGCCACAATATGATGTAACTGAATGGGACTATTTTTCATTTGACTGTTTCAGATCAGGTCCTTCATGTATTTTATCATTTCCCATCCTCTCCTCCTTACTAGGACTTAGAGAATCTCCATGCATAGATTCTCCCCTTAGGGATGTCTCTGTCTGAACCACGTATTGTCCCATATCTGTTGGTTTTCCCCAGCTCTGAATTTAAAAATTTCACTATGACCTTTTTAATTTTAAGTGCCAGCAATCTGGTTCCATTTTGGGTGGAGCCCATCCTTCCGTTATAGCCTCCTCCTTCCCCAAAAATGTCCCGAGTTCTTAATAAATCCAAATCCTGCTCCCTACACCATCGTCTCATCTATGCATTGAGACCCTGTAGTTCTACTTGTTTAACTTGTTTCTGTGCATGGAACTGGAAGCATTTCAGAGAATGCCACCATTGAGGTCCTGGACTTTAATCTCTTGTGTAGCAGCCTAAATTTGGCCTCCTGGACCTCCTTCCCTATGTCATTGGAACCTACATGTGCCAAGACCACCAGCTCCTCCTAAGTGCTTCTCATGACTCTATCTAGATGTCTCAAGAGATCTGCAACCTTCACACCAGGTGGGCAAGTCACTATGTGGTCATCAGAAACCCTGCTAGCTATGTTTCTAACAATCAAATCCCCCATAACCATAACCTGTCTTTTCCTAACAAGTTCCCTGCTCTGGAGAGATGTCCTCAGCATGGCTATGTCTAGACTACATCCCTCTTTTGAAAGAGGGACGTAAATTAGGGATATTGAAATTGCAAATGATGCTGGGATTTGAATTTCCCATGCTTCGTTTGCATAATTGCGGCCACGCATTCTTTTGAAAAAGGGCTTTTCTAAAGTAAAACCACTGTCTAGACACGGTTCTTTAAAAAAACCCACCCTTTTTCGAAAGAACCTGTAAACCTCATTTTTTCAGGCATTATTCTTTCAAAAATGGGGGGGGGTTCACTTTCGAAAATCCCTTTTTTGAAAGAACGTGCAGCCTCCTTTATGCAAATGAAGCACGGGAATTCAAATCCCGGCTTCATTTGCAATTTTGATCTCCCTAATTTACATCCCTCTTTAGAAAGAGGGATGTAGGCTAGACATGCCCTTTGAGAGGATACCACATCATCATCTGGAAAGAAGGGATCGTATCACTCTGCTCCAGTTGGATGTTCTCCTTCCTTGGGAATTTCACCCTCCTCTACAGCATAGAAGCTGCCAGATCGGGGGTGGGACCATTCTACAGTGTCTCAGAAAATCTCATCTATGTACCTTTCTGTCTCCCTTAGCTGCTTCAGTTCAGCCACTCTGCTCTCCAATGTATATGGACTTGAAAGGCCAGGAGTTCCTTGCACTGAATGCACATACATGCCACCTGCCCATAGGGCAAGTAATCATATATGCTGTATTAGGTGCAATAAACTGGATCACCCCCACATTGTTGCTGATCTTTTGCCTGCGTTATCTTTATACTCCTGAAGCTTGTTCCTTTGTTATTTTATTTATTTTTAAATCAGGCAGGGCTTTTTTTGCTTCAAGTTTAAAGAATGTTAAGTGTATCTAGTCCCCTCCCCCTTTAACTCCCTCACACAACTCCCCTGTTAACCACTTCTTTCGCTGTCTCCTCTGTTTGCTTAGGAGTGGCCTTTTTAAAGCTCTGGTCTTCTTGAATAGTCCTGCCCTTGGGTTAAGAGTTGATGGGTGTTAAAAGGCTTAGGGATCAAATCCTCCTTAAGAAGCTCTCAGTTTTTGGCCTTGTCCAGCAGGCTGCTAGGCTCAGTACACACATGTCAAAACACAGTCCTCCAAACAAACAGACCACCTGGTATATTTCAGTCAAGCAGCAAGCACACCACAAACACAGATACACACCCTACAGACAACAACCTTACCCCAAGTGCAGTGTTCCCATAAGCTGAGCACTTGGGCAGTCACCTAGGAGAGATTCAAATGCCACATGGGGCAGCCACAGCTGTCACCATGTGTTTCTAATAGCGGTGCCCATCTGCACTTGCCTCAGTACACACAGCAAAACTTATTCTGCACATGGATGGAAAAAAAATAGAGGGAACACTGCCCAAGGGTCATGTAATTGCTTCTCCATCACCTGCAGTTAACACAGAGAATAATGTTTTACCTGACACCAACCTGCTAAATACTTTCTGCTATATTACTGCTCCCACTTTGAATCTATAAAGTATTTCTTTATACCCAATGGAATGCCAAATCAGTGAGAGTTACATTGCTTTGGCCCTAATCAAATTACTTACACTATGAAGTTTTACTTGACCATTTAAGTTGCAACTGAATTTGGCTAAGTTCCTTTACCCATCAACTTTGAGGTATGTCATGTTTCATATATGGTCTTAGCACTTTCTTTCTGTACCCTTTCCTTCTGTACCCAAAATACAGTAGCTTAGTAAATGTCCTTGCTAACCAACATTGTTCTCAGCTATTGTCAGATATTAATGTATTACTCATTTTAACAGCAGAATCTTTAAATCTACACTGCACCCATAGCTTGAAATAAGCTACGCAGTTGTGCAAATTGAGCAAATTGCATAGCTTAGTTCAAGTCAATTTTGAAATAGCTTATTTTGTGATTTGGTGCTGTTTACACAGCGTTACATTTTGAAATAACCTGATATTCCAAAATGTCCCTTACTCCTCATGGAATGAGGTTAACAGGGATGTCAGAATAGCCTGCCCATTATATTTTGAAATAATGGGCGTACTGTTAAGACACAGGATAGCTATTTCGGGATACCGGAGGTATCCCAAAATAGCTCTGCAGTGTAGAGATAGCGTATGTGAACATTGCCACATTCATTTGATTCTGCCATGGAATTTTTATTTTGAGAAATAAGCCTGAGGTAAAATCTTCGGGATTTGGTCCCATATGTAGTAAAAATAATACACAGAGGTACTATTGCCCAAAAACTTCATGAACCAATGAAAGAAAGTAGTCAATCATCACCTCACCCTCACTATATAATTTTACTATTCATTTTCTATAAAATTCATATCACTTTTAACATCTGTCCTAATATCATAAAGGAGGATTTGGGCCAACTGAAGTTTAAAATAAATATAAAAACAGGAATATTATGTAATATCAGGGTTTATGTGTGGTGATACAAGCTCCAAAACAGCTTGGAAAGCTGCAATTATTGTCAGAATATAAAATACATCTGGCTTGTCATGTAGATAAAGCTTTTGACTATTAAAACTGAAAAGAGAAAATTTGAAGCTAGAAAAAACATGAGTAGCTGTTCAACAATCAATAACATTTTTATTAGGTAATTTGGGGATTTCTTCAGGGCACTCATGCTGAGGGGAAAGTGACAAAAAGTAGGTTCTCTACAGGCTAGTTTTCATTATTAAATAGCAAACTAATTTAAAAAATGTTTCTCTTTGAACTATTAAAAGTAATGTGTGTACTTTGAGGATCTGAATTATATATATATATAATAAAATTTATTATTATTATATATATAATAAAAGAACCTACTTTTTGCAGTATATATATATGTTTGTGTGTGTGTATGTGTGTTCTATACCACAAGGGAAAAAGTTATCTGAAAGAAATCAAGAAAACTGCCACCTAAAATTACTTAACCCCTTCCTAAGATTTTTCTATAAAATAAAGTTGAACTCTGATCTTGAAGCATTTGACAGGGCTATGATATTAAATCCAGAAAACAGGGTCAGAAAGGAAAAGGCAACTAAACTTTAACTAAAGCATTGCTACTTGGCACCACTATAATAAAATTCATTCTCTTTTTCCATTTGTTTTTGCAGAACAAACATCAAAGCATGACCTTTTCATCACCAGAGGTCATCTCAAATATTAAGGTAAGTCCAACAAGGGAATGAAAGCAAGAGGAGGAGGTTTCTATCAATACCTCACCCACCATATTCTTGCAAATAGTTCTTAAGTTCTGCAAAACAAGTATGAATGAACTAATTTAATTGCAATTATTTTCCCATTTTATCTCAAATTACTGTATATTTTTTCAATAAAAGCAGATTTTTAAAATATATGATTTTCTTGAACTATTTAACAAACTACTGTTAAGAAAATGTCATACATTACTTTATGAATTATTAAGTAGTGCTTTAGGAAAGTGCAGTTATCACACTCCAAGGTATTATGGAAACAGGGCCGGACCTTAGCTTTTGCATAATAGTGTTATTCTATTGTAGTCAACATTGCTATGTCAGTATACATAAGTTGAGATCTGTCCCAGAAGGTTTAGGTAAGTGTCCTAAAACTTTAAGTATCTATCCTACTATCATCGCTGTTTTTCTGCTGTGATTTTTCTTTTTATGGGAGAGAAATGTATATGAAAAAGGCGACAATGGACTATTGTTTTAGTTAAGTCCTGTGGTTTATGCTGATTTATCAATACACCTGGAATGCTCCCCGGGTAATCAGAACCTTCATATTCCTGCTTAACTGAATGACTGTAAGCCTATGAAGGGACACAAATAGCAAGAGACAGGAAGAAATCCAATTTATATATGTACAAAATTTACACTGCATAATCAAATGTAACCAGCAACGACCAAATTTCTCAAATCACTGAAATCACTACCTGCATGAACAGATGAAAGATAAACCTACAGTTAGGAAGGCTGAGATAATGATGGTGGGAATGTGAAAGTGTTTTGAAAAACTTGCCTCATTTTCCATCAGTTTATTAAGTTAGTCAGCAGTCTTCAGGTTCTTTGGACCTCTTCATGGCTAATGAATACCAAAATAGCTTTGACGGTGAAAAGTGCCCATGTCTGTCAGTGACCAGACAGACAGATGATTAACCTACCTCATCACAGGGCTCGATGCATTTATGATCTCCCCTATGATAACTGCAACTCCTATCTATGAATCAAGCCACATCTATGAAAATGGTCTAGCTGGTACAAACACACATCAATCATAGTGCTCTCTGGACTGGCTTCGTAACAAATGCAACGTATCTGTTCCAATATTCAACATCCTTCATGGGACTGATCCTAGCCACCTGAAAGATTGCATCTGTTTCTGCTTCCGTGACCGTAAGCTTCACAGCAGCCATATTCCACCAGAATGTATAACAATGCCAATAAGTAAAGGGGTTCATGACTGCAGCAAAAATAACTTTTATGGCAGTTGGGCTTAAACTATGTTACTTTCCTGCGAGAGAGAATTACTACAGCATTAACTGCTTTCAGAAATAAATGAAAAATTATTTCCTGTGACTAGCTTTCTTGGAATGTTTTTCCATGCGCACACAACCCATCCAGTGATTTTGTATCCAGACAACCAAAATCCTGGTCAAAACTCATCAGACTGTTTGCCCAGGGGAAGCAGATGTATGACTGAAAGACACATGGGATGGATTTAAATGGCAGACCTCAACTTTATTGATTATACCTTAGGACAGAACATTGTTTTCCATTCTATTCCATTGGTTCCAGTGTAAATTACAGGAACCAAACAGCTCAAAGTAGACTCCCCCTCCCCTGTTTTACCTCACTGACTCAGTTCAGTTATGAAACACTCTGCACAAGGCAGCATGGAATGAGAACAATTACAAGGTTGGGTTGGGGAAACTTCAGTCCTGAAAGATTTAAGCTCTTTCACACAACGCACAAGGGCCAACTGTGCTACTTTAGTGTCATCTACCTTGGAGAGGGGGAGGGGTAGGAAAGGACTGCAAACAACACCAAGTCAGCTGGTTTCATTCACCTTTACCTAGCTAATAGTTAAGCAGAGAATCAAAGACAATGTTGTGGGATGGGAGAGTCTCCTCCCTGCCACAGATAGGTTTTGGATCTCTTTCATTCCACTTTCATTTCACTTTCTAAAAAATATATATACATATTTTAATTTCTAGAAATTTTAAAATGATTATCTGGCAGATGGCAATTTTCATAAACAATAACCTCATGTAGGATTAACAACTTCCTCATAGAGCAGCATTTCTAATTTTCAATTAAGGTCAGCATGAAATATGGCAATTGTGACATCCTTAAGACCATGACATTTCACAACAATCACTGGCATAAAAGTACTTACCATAGCCTGAGAAATCCAATGGTGAAGTGGAAGAAATTAGAGAGAGTATTAATAATCAGGGAGATTTACTATATGAAAGATGTCAAACAATGATATCTACATTGTTCTGTCAAAGCAGCTGAGCAGCAAGCTATTCTAGCATTATTATTTTCACATTGCTGAAGCATTCACAGATAATTATATTGACACATGTAAAAATAGTGGCATTCTTTCATTCTGCATCTCATATTCCATAACTCCTTTCTTCCTGTTTGTGGGCACATGAGTGACATTTATGCATAAAGTTATTTACAACAGTACTAAAAAAGACAGGTATCACTATAACCAATGCATCACGAAAGGACACAGTTGTTTCTGAGCTGGCAGTTCTAAATTTCACTAGGGAGAAAATTTCTAAACCGCTCTTCCACGACTAAAGTTCAATTTAAAAAATATGAATCGGGTTTTTGATGATACAGTAGAAGCACTATGTTTTTGGTAGAGTTTAGTTATTTTCAGCCATCTCTGTATTTGCAAATAGCATGTTCATGCCGAGGTGGATTCTCCAGTATTCTAGGTTTTTCTTTAAGGTTGCTAAGCCCCCTTTCAACTTACGAAGACTTTAGTGGTTCTGATAGTGGTCAGGAGCTCACAGAACATACTCAGTGCCTTTGTACCTCTCTCTTTTCTGTGTGTTCCTACATAGGTGCAGGAAGTAGCGGCACTGAGGGTTTTGCACCTCGCTTCCCCACGCCTGGGGGTTGACCATGCTGCCGGTTCCTCCAGCCTTGATCCTGGATTCTGGGCAGCCCCCCTGGGTCCTGTTGGCCCCACATGCTTTGCCAGCCTCCAGGGTCCCACCAGCCCTGTTGGCCTTCAGGATCCTGCTGCCCCGGCCCTGTCATGGGATCTGCAGCTTGCTGACTGTGGGCTCTGCAGCTGCCCCCAGCTATGGCCCCAGACTGGGGAGGTGAGGTTTGCCAACTTTCCAGACTAGATAGACTCGGACGCCATTTGCAGCAATGTAGGCTGGTATAGCTGGTTGAGATGGCAACCTGATCTCAACAGGTCTACAAGTAGGAAGCAGCTCAGCACCCTCTAATAGTTCCATATCACTGTGTGCCTAGCAGTGTTATCTATCAAACTTGAAATTTTTGCTATTTATTTGTTCTTTTAGGTCAATCTTTTTCTATCTGATAAGCTAAAAAAAGTAGTAATGGCCAGAATTTTCAAGCCTATGCAATTAAAGTCCATATTTATGCACTTAAGTTGAAGTGATATTCCAAGCAGCCGAGCAGCTGTAGTCCTCCTTGATTTCAGTGGCATTTATGAGCACTGAGCCAGGCCACATACATTTAAATGCCTAAAATATGGACTTTGGGTACCCAGATTTGAAAACATTGGCCATTCTATTCTATTCTATTCTATTCTATTCTTTGGAGACTAATTTCCACACTACAATATTGGGTCCACAGTTTCTTTCATTAGTATTCAGTACAGAGAAGAGCATTATAGTAAACAATAATCTATAAATCAAGAGTCCTGAGATGTTTTAATTTAGCAGAGATAAGTAAATAACCCTCACTTTATCATGGAACTGAAACATTTCACTGCCCCCACCCCTAAATTTAAATACAATACATGTCTCTAATTTCAATAAATCAAACTTCTTGGTTTCTGAAATGTTTCATACATTTCTTTTGTGAATCATTCATGATTTGTGGTACTAGCCAATACCTACGTTAGGCATGAGGTATACCACATTAATATTTTAATATACCCAGCATGTGGATAATTATGTTAACACTTTGCCAAGAGATCAATGCCCACTCTGCAAAGTTAAATGTAGCTTTTGGCATTAGTGAATATGAAACTTATCAAAAGACAAGATATGTGAATGTTCTGTCCTTGATACAAGCTTAGGAGATGCCTTCTCACTGATTAGTACCTGGCAAACTGTCTAAAACAAAAGATAGGAGGAATACCCCATGGTATACAAGAACAAGTTGGAGCTGGAGTACGGAATCTTAGAGGACATATCAAGGGTTTTATAACTATAAAAAAGATACTATAAATACAAGTGATTTTGAGAAGTATTTTGGAAGTAGACCTGTGGAAGATGAATATGCTGTGAGATAAGAATCGCTTCCCAAAAGGAGGTTACATATGTCTCATTTTTTATATCACACTGCATTGGTTTTAGGTAATAAATGTGTTTAAGCTTCGTCATTTCGTTTCTTAAATATTTTAAATACTGAACCATAAGTATAGTCAATTAATTGGCTATATATTGTCATCAACAATGGATTGACTCCAATATGTCATTATCATTATTCTTTGTTAAAACAGTACGTAATTCTGTTTTAATAGAAACCATACTTGTGACATCTGATAGTGTAGTTATTTCCCAGCATAGAAAGAAAGTGTGGTATCTCTGAAGTAATACAAGGTGGTAATGTGGATAATGTTAACCTTTCAATAACTACTGTTAAATCCATTTATTTCAGCAGGTGACACTGACTCATTTATGCAACTTGAGGAACTATTCATGAGGCTGCTTGAATAACAATTAATATTGTTCAGAGTTGAAAGATTTCTAGTTAACTTTGACTAGACTGAAACACAGCATAAATTACGAGGTCACAGAATGACCTCCTTGCTAGAATGATTTTTGCCTAGATTACTATGCCCTACAAGGGTTGCTATGGTAACAAATCCCATCATGTTATAATAAAACTATAGATAAATCTTTAAATCATTGTAAACTTAAGAGTTTTATACATGTCTGTTTTTCCTCTGCTAAATGTACAATAAGTCAAAGAAATTGGTATCCCAAGCACGGAAGAACAAGTTTGTCGATTAGCTAATTTGGCATTATTTTAAATAGTTCATAACCAGTGTGGTACCCATGCACATCCACACAGGTATGATATGATTCTATAATAATTTCAGCTCAAATTAAATATCAACATTAAGTGAAATGTAATCATATTTAGTAGCTCATAATTACCATGTCTTACTTTGGCCTAGATCCAGCTTCCTAGACACTGTTTTCCATACAACATTGCAGAGTTAATCACAAAGACAGTGGCCATTACCTGGAAGAGCTGGAAATAATTTTCGAATGAATCAATAATTTTTTCAGTATGAGAGGTTACTCACCACATTTCGAACAATGGGAAAAGATTTTTTTCTACGCAGGTCTGGCATGCTGTCAATTCCATACAGTCCACGGCCAGGTCTTAGGGGAACATAAAAAGGGAGAGGAGAAAAAAGATTTTAGTTTAGGTGTTTACATCTATAAGGAGGACACTCCTTGTTTACAGAATTTCCTGCTACAAGATGAATATACTGTGCATAGTTAAAAGCAAAATTAACATTCTAGCAGCTAACAGCAGTGGTAATTTGTCACATTTATGAAAAATAAGTTCCAGTGATCTAAGAGTCAGAACTCTTGATCTCTTCCTAGTTTTCCCCCTGAGAAGCTTAGGCAAACCATTAAGCAAAGCTACATTAAGCAAACCAATTAACTTCCGTGCCTCATTTCATCCAGTTGTATAGCAGGTATCATAATAGTTTGCTACATCACAGAGTGTTTTAAGGCTTAATCTATTCTTTTAAAAAAAAAATAAAGGGCTTTGAGAGACTACATACAAAATGATATTTAAATTCAGGCTGTTGACATTCACACAGTACAACTATATAAAGAATTCTGAGTATATGAAATAAAACATTTTGATGTGTTAGCATGGCACTGTAGAAACACAATTTCTAACGCAGTAAATAATTCTAACTGCAAATTTTTAATGTTGATGGATTGACCATATTGTTAGAATCTGGAGTGTTTTCTTATGCTCAGTTTGATTTCTCTCTTCACACACATACACACACACACACACACACCAGAATTTGCACATAAATAATACAAACTAACTCCTCCCCAAATAGGCAAAAAGAGTAAAAAGGTAAGCAGTAGGGTACATTTTCCTTGAGACTGTTCTATTGTGGGGAGGGCTGGCAGGGATTGTCCCATGGAAGGACATGATATGAGATACCCAGAGAAGTTGGGCAAATATATTTTGCATAGAGGTCCAGAACTTCCCCAAAATATTCCCTGGGACCTGCTTGGCACTGACCAGGTTTATGTGTAGAAACCCGAGAGAGACAAACAAAAGCAGATGAAAAAGCCCACCTTTGTTCTTCATAAAGGGTAAAGAACCAATTTCACAGACCACTCCCAGGATTGAAAACTTCCACTGATTTCTACAGGGTCATTATTTCATCCCCCTTATGCCATTGAGCATTAGTTTCTCTTGACATGTGGAATGCAGTCTGCCTGGAATAGGTCTCAAGGGTTCCTTCTTTGGCTGAAATGTATGGTTTGGGGAATTCACTCCCCTGTATCACATAGTATATCTCAAGGTTCCATTCCGTCACCCTCCAATTCAACAAGCTGCTGGAACAAACACAGCAGTATGTGAATGTTATTCATTTCTGAGTCTCATATGTCTCAGACTCAGAATATTGGGACATTGATCAGAACAAACTGGATGAAACAGAAAATAGCTCAGAAGGAGTGAGGGAGAGAGGATGATAAAGTTAGGTTGGTTTCATCCATGCCATTGAGTGGGTTTGTCAAACCTTTGCTCAATAATTTTGTAATTTTTCAGGTGCCATTAGATCTTCTACATCTTCTGGAATCTCAGATGGCTTTCTTCTATATCAGTCTAACCTGGTATTTTTGCTCACTCTGGATTTCTTCCACTAACACAAGTAGAAGCCATTGAAAATTGTTGAGGGTCATGTCTGAGGTACACATTTGGACAGCAAGATATTTGTGCTGACTTGTCTGATTTTGATCTAGTGCGATGGAAATGAATGTTTTCTTAGTGACCATGTTAATGAGTATATTTTCTTACAGCTGCTGTTGCACAGGGCAAAGGGTATGTCTTGACCACAGGATGTGCTTAAATTGAAGGCTAACAGATACACAAAAATGAACTGTCAAAGGGCAATTAGAGAAAAACAGGAAAGTATGCAAAAGATCCTATGCAAACCAAAGGGTAAAAATGGCCTGGTTAAGCCATGTTTCATCAGTGCATGATCAGTGGCAACAAATCAACTAGAAAAGAGAAATAACAACATAAGGAGAGCAAGGATAGCAAAAGTTTCTCCAAGTGAAGTTTATGCAGGTTTGTAGAGCATTGCACAGACAAGTACTGGTAATATTTATAATACTTACTAGTAACTGGAAGGGAATTAATGAAAATGGAGATGTGGATAAAATGTGGAAAATTACAAGGGTCAATAAAACTACATCATAGGAGAAATCAGTCATGACCTGCCTACATACCAGGATAAGGTCGCTATCTTTTTTCTGCATGTCTGTCATTTCTTACTTTAATAGTAATTGTAATTACAAGGCAAGCTTTTGGTTCAATAAAAGGTATGCAGCAATGAGCCAGGACTGAGCATGTGGCATTCTCAGTCCCCAAAGCCACAATCAGGTCCTCTTGAAAACAGAGTGTATTTGTAACCAAGGCTGAAATGAAGTGTATCTTAAAAGACACAAATGACAGATGAATTCTGTGCTATTTCTAGCAAATTAACGTGCAATTACTAGAAACTTAAAATAAAGAGGGTCTATAATGTTCTGTGATAGGATTGCTTTGTTCTGAAACCTCATCAAGGTGATTGGACACCAATAATTTTTGTTAAGAAAAAGAATAAGATGCACTAATGTGGAGGATGGGAACTGTCCTTTCCAAGTAAAGTCTAATTTTTCACATGAACCTGAAAAAAAGAGCTAAGAGTGGTAACAGGTATTTATGCCTTTAGACTAATAATTCACTCAAGCATTATTCAACCTCTTTTCTTTTAACTGGTCTCCAAATATGCCCGATTAGTATACTGTACTCCTACAATACATAACACATCGTGCAATGCCCAGATAATACTAAAAATTGAATAGGATTCCCTAACAGGGAGCACTGATCTGGCCATTGGTGGATATATGTTTGTGTGCTTACTTGTATTAATGTTCAGTGAATTTCTAGCTAGAGATATAGATATAGAATATTCAGGCCTTGTATTCCCTGCTAGCACAAGCTTGGCTGCTTTTGAAACCCTCAATCCTACAGTAAGACAGAGCTTCTTCAATAAAGACACTAGTGGACATTTTACTAAGCGTTGTTCTAAGGATTTTCTGGGGGGTTGAAAGATAAGTTCAGTTGGATTTTTGGATGAATGGGAGAAATGCATCCTATTTATCTTTGACAAATGGTTGGATGCATTCAGGTCTTGATTAGTGCATAGTAAGGAATCTTACACATTCAGACTGGCTACTGTATTGTATGAAATATGCCAGTGGGCCATACCCATGAACTTTAGCTAGATAACAAATATTCCCAGTGCATTGATTGGATTAATAATGTGAATGTTAAACACAAATATGCATGTACAGTGCTGACAAGAACAGAACCGTTGCTTCATTTGTGCAAGCACAGAGCCCACTTCATTAGTTCTTCATCCTTCAGCACATGACCATCATTTGAGCTCTCTCTCCTGCAATTGTGCATCATCCCTCAGCATGCACCTCTCTCAATAATGATAGGGATGAATATACACATCCACTTCTCTCTCTTTCTCTCCTGCTTGGAGTTTTAGAACTCAGCAAGGAGGAGGGTAACAGTAATAAGATCACATGACTTATGTAGATTTATGATTTGAGTGACTTTTTGAATAATAATCACATACCTGTATTTTCATTGGCCTTTAAAAACTCCCTGTCAAGCCACATCCTTCTATGCTACCTTCATAATTTCCTCTTCTGCCTCTGGAGAAGGTGACTTAATTCACTATTAGTTTATGGATTAATGCAGGGTTTTCCCCTTCCACGCATTCTATCCCCCAGGTGCTCCTCTCCCTACCATTGATTACACCTTTTAAAAATACAAATTAGCCATTCAACTCCATTGTATGATGGCCGGCTCCCAGCTCCCTGTGCTCAACTCCCTCTCCCCCAGGGCTGTGTGCTTCACACAGGGCTTCGAGGGCTCAAGGACAGGAGGGTATTTCCACATACACTGCTGGGGCACGTCTACACAGCAGGGCTAAAGCTGAAATTGAGCTACGTCAATTGCATAGCTTAAGTCGAAATAGCTTATTTTGGCTTTTGGTGCTGTCTACACAGCAGGAAGTCTGAGGAAGAGCACTCTTCCTTCGACTTCCCTTACTCTTTGTACAATGAGGTTTACAGGAGTCGGAGTAAGAAGTCCTCCAGTTTGACATCATTTTGACATTATGTTGAAATATCTGCTTGTAGTGTAGACACGGACTAGGTTATTTTGGAATAACGTCCGTTATTCTGAAATAACACTGCTATGTAGACGTATGCCTGCTGTCCAGAGCTCAGAGACAGGTCCCTGAATGTGTTTGGTTTGAGAGAGCAGCAGGTCTATGGATCAGTAACTCAGCATAGCTTCCAATGCTCTATTGGGAGCTTTCTATTACCTAACCCTTTTACTCCACACCTTCTCCCCTTTCCGGGCATTCTCCCAACTTCACCAAACAGTCACAGAGTCCAGAACTTCTGACAGAGAGTAAAGCAGCTAGGGTCACATGCACCAAAATCCAGGCTCCATGCACAATGTAACTTTACTCCCTTTCTTTCAAGGAAGAGAATGAACTGAGAAAGTACATGCAGTATCGTTTTGCTCATAACAGGGCTCAGAAATGAAGGCAAAGTCTGGCTTTCTCTTCTTTCAATTTTCTTATTTACAACTGTACATAAACCAAATCTGTGGGATTCAGTGTTCTAAGCCTGCAGGGGCTGGAGAGCTGCTCAAATCCCTCAATGCTTAATGTCAATCAGCAACTCACAAGAGGCCCCAGGTACCTTGCGGGATTGAACCATAGGTGAGCATGCAGAATAAAATGAAAGGGATCATTCAGGCTTTTCACAGTGCTGTTTTCTCAGGAGAAAGCCTCATACAGGTTTGGGAACTTGGAGTTTCATGAGCCAAGAATGCTGGCAGGCTTTTCTTCTATCCACTGCCTTTAAGCTCTGAGGCTTAGTGTTTGGTTCAATGGACAAGGTCTTGTAAGAAGTTTCCATAAGTCATACATTATTAATCAGCAATACACAATGGATATGTGGCAAATACTCTGATTATATAATCATTTCAGATCCTAGATGATATCACAAGTTAATTAGGGTTTTAAGGGATGTGACCTGCTTCTTCCTGCAAGGTACCAGTTACTAAAGCAGAAATTTGGAGAAAACAAACAGACTCTTTATATATCCAGAAAAGAAATTAGAATTGTTTAGCTAAAACACAAGTTTCAGCTTAAAGTGTCACCACTTCTGCAAATATTTAAATGTAGTTTTGGGAAGGTTAGAAAACAATTTGTCATTTCACTTGAAATACATACTGATCAAATTAAACTGTAGTAATTCAAAGTAATTACACGGGATATTTTGGACAGTCATTCCCTATTTATCCTCCTCTAGCTTCCAGATTAAACATGCCTAGTTTCCTATCAGGATAGCTTTTCTAACTTCTGGAAATTCAGTCGCAATATGGGACCTCAAAATCAAAACCCAACAATAATAGAGTTTAGAATGAAAACTTAACTCAATAATGTTTTTGATTCATGAACCAGAATAGAATCCAGCACACTGTCCTATGGCCACCTTGGTTGTGCACTGATACCACAGTACTGAGGTACTTTTGTTTGACATTCAAGTCAACAAACATGACAAGAGAGTGCCTATTATGCAGGCAATTTTATAAGGAGGAGATAGTTTTGCTGTTACTTTTCTGATGAACTTTCAAAGTAAATCCTGGTTACAATTACCAATTCCAGTCACAAGAAATAAGTTACACATACACTGTTTCATCTCTCTCTCTTCGGGGTATCAACGTGATTGATTAGTCTCTCTGTCCTAGTACAGAACAAGCTGCAAAGAAGAGCCAGCCAGAGACAAGTGGAGTCAAAGCAGGGACTGCTACACAAGGAGGGAACGGAGAAAACAGGACCCAGACAGGGTGACCTCTCCTTTCGGCATTCTGCTGCACCCAGAATGGTGTCGAGGAGATCCATCTGCTACACACACCCCAGCTTTAGGGGCCTGATAGAAAGCTGAAAAGAGAAGCCAGCTAGAGATTCCAGCTTGCAGGGGCTGAAGCAGCCAAAGCAGAGATCTTTGGCCCTTTGGACAGCTTACACTTTTGACTGGATTTTCTATGCCTATGCTGATTGTCTGTTTGCACCAGATTGTCCCCCTCCCACATGGTCTCTTCATCCCAGTGTTACTCCTCTTAGGCCCTTACTTCTCTCCCATTGCTTTAGGTTATCACCACCTAACTCCCACCCGTACACATAAGCTTCAGAGGGATAGCCGAGTTAGTCTGTAAGTTTTACCCATGGACACACACACACACACACACACACACACACACACAAATTCTGAAACCAAAATGATATTTGCTGCTGTCACACATGTCACAGTACATGTGTGTTACACCCCTTCCCTCAACCTGTGTCTGTCTATTTAGAGAGAAAGCTCTTCAGGCCAGGAACCGTCTTTTGTTCTACAGCCGGTCCCCGAGTTGCGAACGGTCGAATTACGACCATTCACATTTACAACCGAAGCTGTCGTAAATGGCGGACCCCAAGTTATAAATGCGATCCACGCTTACGAACAGCGTGGTCACATGTAACTCTGTGGGGTCCGACTTACGAACAAACCGAGTTACGGACCAATTGCTTGGTCTGTAACTGGTTCGCAAGTTGGGGAGAGGCTGTATGTTTGTACAGTAGCCCAGTGGAATGATACCCTGCCCATGGTCAGGACATCTGAGTGCTTTGGTGATACAAATAACAGCAACTGTGGGTAAATAATATCTTTTCACATTATTTAAGCTTGATCTAATTGTGATCACCCACACAGCTTTTGGCCCATGGAAACCTAATGGCGTATTGGGGTTTTGGAGACACAAATGCAAGTTGTACTTGTGAGGGGTATCTTGCGATCTCCTCTCCAACAAGACTTGTTTAGCCATTCACATTAACCCTCTTTTCAAATACCAGAGATTGTGTGGAGTATGAATGCAGAATCACAGAGTACCATACTGGAAGGACTTGTTCTTCCCTAGCCAACTGAATGTCAGCAAGCTGAAGAGAGCCCACAGACCCTCAAGGTATCTCAAGAAACTCACTCACACACTCTCTCTCTCTCTCTCCCCCCCCCCCCCCACACACACACAGCTGCGATCAAGAGTACATGAGAAAGACATTTCTCACAGAGTTCCAATGACTATAGAGGGAAAAAATCACCAGAACTCCAAGCTGTTCCCTTCCCCTCTCCCCCGTAAAATCAGGACACATCTGAGCCATTTAGTGCAGCCAAAAGCTGAGAGAAAAAAATCCTGGAAGTCTAGAATTGAAATAAGAGCACCAGCAGCCTCATATGTAGCTCCTCACATTGTGGTTGTGTTTAGCTCTGCCCTTTTCTTTCCCAGCTTCTGTGGCAGGCCAATCTTTTCCTCTAAATAGGTCAGCCAGGTATGGCAGATATTGTCAGCTCAGCTAGGCCTATGTAGCAATAACAGTAGGTGCTCGGCCCCTTTTGAAGAGAGTTTTTCTTAGTATCTAAGTAGGCCAGGACTACACACAATGATTTGCATATGCAAGATTATTAAAACCAGAAAATGTTTACTGCTCTCTTCTCATTTGGATAACTGTCATCATTGATGGTATTGTCATGTTTATTCCAAACATTACAGTTTGGGTGACTTGGAAGTTGCCTAAAATGTTTTACTTTTGCTATAATTATGCTTATAATTTTGTTGTTTTTCTCTTCACTAATTCTTGGCTTTCAGCACAACAGCCAGCCATGCCTCCTGGCAAGATAGCAATCTAATTGCCTCTTCCAAGTCAGCTTTTCCCCATCTATCACACTTATGTGGATTTCGACACATTCATGGCACCTGTACAAGAATGTATCCGAGTGCACCACATCAGTTAAAACAGAATGTTATCACCACAATCAGGTAAAAGCAAGCCTAAACAAATAATTTTAAATGGACTAAAAGCAACTTCTGGTGGTCACCCATCAGTTTCAGCAATTTGATTCACTAAATAGACAAGTTGTCCTTAATATTTGTGCATTAGCTAAACTTCCCTATACTTATTTATAGAAGTAAAGTTATCCAAAAGATAAACTAAAACACAGTAATTTTAAGGATGCTTATCATATGATCCTTAGGCCCTCCCCAGAGACAAATGAGGAAACTGATGAAATATTTTGCCTTCAGAAAGAGACAAAAAGAAATCAACACTGAGATATTAAGGAAACTTCAAAAAAAGTCACTTGGGTGTAGAATGCAGCATGGCCCTTATGCTGTACATTAAAAAAAAACCTGAAAATAAGGAAGAGTGTTACAATTCTTTTGGAAACTGGCAATGGCCCTTTTGAGAATGACCCCTTTATACTTCTTGCTTGTTTAATATGGTAACCATGTAACCGCTAAAAATCTTAGAGGTTACATGGTTACCCATGCTGCAGGCTCTGTAGAATATATCTTAGTTTATCATAGAATCATAGAATACTAGTACTGAAAGGGACCTCGAGAGGTCATCGAGTCCAGTCTCCTGCCCTCATGGCAGGACCAAGTACTGTCTAGACCATCCCTGATAGACATTTATCTAACATACTTTTAAATATCTCCACAGATGGAGATTCCACAACCTCCCTGGGCAATTTATTGCAGTGTTTAACCACCCTGACAGTAAGGAACTTTTTCCGAATGTCCAACCTAAACCTCCCTTGCTGCAGTTTAAACCCATTGCTTCTTTTTCTTTGCTCAGAGGCCAAGATGAACAAGTTTTCTCCCTCCTCCTTATGACACTCTTTCAGATACCTGAAAACTGCTATCATGTCCCCCCTCAATCTTCTCTTTTCCAAACTAAACAAACCCAATTCTTTCAGCCTTCCTTCATAGGTCCTGTTCTCTAGACCTTTAATCATTCTTGTTGCTCTTCTTTGGACCCTCTCCAATTTCTCCACATCTTTCTTGAAATGCGGTGCCCAGAACTGGACACAATACTCCAACTGAGGCCTAACCAGCGCAGAGTAGAGCGAAAGAATGACTTCTCGTGTCTTGCTCACAACACACCTGTTCATGCATCCCAGAATCATGTTTGCTTTTTTTGAAACAGCATCACACTGTTGACTCATATTCAGCTTGTGGTCCACTATAACCCCTAGATCCCTCCCTTTCTGCCATACTCCTTCCTAGACAGTCGCTTCCCATTCTGTATGTGTGAAACTGATTGTTCCTTCCTAAGTGGAGCAGTTTGCATTTGTCTTTATTAAACTTCATCCTGTCTACCTCAGACCATTTCTCCAATTTGTCCAGATCATTTTGAATTATGCCC
Source organism: Pelochelys cantorii (assembly GCA_032595735.1). NCBI lineage: Eukaryota > Metazoa > Chordata > Testudines > Trionychidae > Pelochelys > Pelochelys cantorii. The sequence goes on from CM064338.1 coordinate 20,331,906, forward strand.
CTATCCTCCAAAGCAGTTGTAACCCCTCCCAGCTTGGTATCATCTGCAAACTTAATAAGCGTACTTTCAATGGCAATATCTAAATCGTGGATGAAGATATTGAACAGAGCTGGTCCCAAAACAGACCCCTGCGGAACCCCACTTGTTATACCTTTCCAGCAGGATTGTGAACCATTAATAACTACTCTCTGAGTACGGTTATCCAGCCAGTTATGCACCCACCTTATAGTAGCCCGATCTAAGTTGTATTTGCCTAGTTTATTGATAAGAATATCATGCGAGACCGTATCAAATGCCTTACTAAAGTCTAGGTATACCACATCCACCGCTTCTCCCTTATCCACAAGACTCGTTATCCTATCAAAGAAAGCTATCAGATTGGTTTGACATGATTTGTTCTTTACAAATCCATGCTGGCTGTTCCCTATTACCTTACCACCTTCCAAGTGTTTGCAGATGATTTCCTTAATTACTTGCTCCATTATCTTCCCTGGCACAGAAGTTAAACTAACTGGTCTGTACTTTCCTGAGTTGTTCTTATTTCTCTTTTTATAGATGGGCACTATACTTGCCCTTTTCCAGTCTTCTGGAATCTCTCCTGTCTCCCATGATTTTCCAAAGATGATAGCTAGAGGCTCAGATACCTCCTCTATCAGCTCCTTGAGTATTCTAGCATGCATTTCATCAGGCCCTGGTGACTTGCAGGTATCTAACTTTTCTAAGTGATTTTTAACTTGTTCTTTTTTTATTTTATCTTCTAAACCTACTCCCTTCCCACTAGCGTTCACTATATTAGGCATTCCTTCATCAGACTTCTCGGTGAAGACCGAAACTAAGAAGTCATTAAGCATCTCTGCCATTTCCAAGTTTCCTGTTACTGTTTCTCCCTCCTCACTGAGCAGTGGGCCTACCCTGTCCTTGGTCTTCCTCTTGCTTCTAATGTATTTATAAAAAAGTCTTCTTGTTTCCCTTTATTCCTGTAGCTAGTTTGAGCTCATTTTGTGCCTTTGCCTTTCTAATCTTGCCCCTGCATTCCTGTGTTGTTTGCCTATATTTATCCTTTGTAATTTGTCCTACTTTCCATTTTTTATAGGACTCCTTTTTTATTTTTAGATCATGCAAGATCTCGTGGTTAAACCAAGGCGGTCTTTTGCAATATTTTCTATCTTTCCTATGCAGTGAAATAGCTTGCTTTTGGGCCCTTAACAATGTCCCTTTGAAAAACTGCCAACTCTCCTGAGTTGTTTTTCCCCTCAGTCTTGATTCCCATGGGACCTCCCCTATCAGCTCTCTGAGCTTACCAGTATCCACCTTCCTGAAATCCATTGTCTCTATTTTGCTGTTCTCCCTTCTACCCTTCCTTAGAATTGTGAACTCTATGATTTCATGATCGCTTTCACCCAAGCTGCCTTCCACTTTCAAATTCTCAACCAGTTCCTCCCTATTTGTTAAAAGCAAATCTAGAACAGCTTCCCCCCGGTAGCTTTTTCAACCTTCTGAAATAAAAAGTTGTCTCCAATGCAGTCCAAGAACTTATCGGATAGTCTATGCCCCGCTGTTATTATTTTCCCAACATATATCTGGATAGTTGAAGTCCGCCATCACCACCAAATTTTGGGCTTTGGATGATTTTGTTAATTGTTTAAAAAAAGCCTCGTCCACCTCTTCCACCTGGGTAGGTAGCCTGTAGAAGACTCCTAGCATGACATCACCCTTGTTTTTTACCCCTTTTAGCCTAACTCAGAGACTCTCAACACTTCCATCTCCTACGTCCATCTCCACCTCAGTCCAAGTGTGTACATTTTTAATATATAAGGCAATACCTCCTCCTTTTTTCCCCTGTCTATCCTTCCTGAGCAAGCTGTACCCTTCCATACAAACATTCCAATCATGTGTATTATCCCACCAAATTTCTGTGATGCCAACAATGTCATAGTTGTATTTATTTATTAGCACTTCCAGTTCTTCCTGCTTATTTCCCATACTTCTCGCATTTGTATATAGGCATCTAAGATACTGATTTGATCTTGCCTCCCAGTTTTGCCCTGAGCCTCCTCTCTCTCTGCCATTATAGCCCATGCTCCCTCCCATTTCCGACCCATCTTCCAGGTCTCCATGTTCTTCACTTACCCATGGGCTTTGCTCACCTGTCCCTGTCGAACCTAGTTTAAAGCCCTCCTCGCTAGGTTAGCCAGTCTGTGTCCCTTATGCCTCCAGCAAGGAGGTTTACAGGATCTGTCGAAAAAAGCTTTCTTTCTCGACAGATCCCCCTCTAGACTGCCGCTTTTTGCCGACAAAGTGCTGAGTCAGCAAAAAATGGTGGCCATTTTTATACAAATTAAGCACGGGATATTTAAATCCCTGCTTCATTTGCAATGTTGACCTGCCTAATCTGCATCCCTCTGCCAACAGAGGGATGCAGTCTAGACATACCCTCAGAGCCCATGGTGAAGCCTTTTCAGGAGCGGAGCTGGCCACCCTTGCCCAGCTGGCTCCAAGGGAGGAGGCTGATGCAGCAAAGCTGCCCCCTGGGAGCCAGCAGAGTTTAATCAATATCATTAACCGATAAGCATGAGCTTTTCGGTTAAAGCAGGGATTCTCAAACTTTGTGATACTGCGACCCCTCTCTAAGTTGCTCGTGAACCCCCCTCTAAGTTTCTGCAACCCCTCTCTAAGTTGCTCACAACCCCCCTCTAAGTTGCTTGCGACCCCCCGGGGGGTCAGGACCCACAGTTTCAGAAATGCGGGGTTATAGGGTTAATCAGTTAAACTCTGACATCCCTATCAACAATACATTTTACTATATTTTACAATACAGAAATGGACCTTATTGTATTAATCTTCTAAACATTGAAATATCAGCCCAGGAAATGCTGTCATATTATATTCTAATATTAGAAAATCTTGATAGTTTCCCTGTCACCTGCTCCTTACTGCCCCATCCCTCCATTCCATCTTTTTGGTTCATTTATCTTGCTGCATATTATCATTAATCAATGCTAAGCTCCTCAGGGCAGGGACAATTTCTCCATGTCTACAAATGATTAATACAATATCTGATAGAGGCCTCTAAGCCCATGGTAACACATGCAATTAATAAAATAATACAAAGTTTACTCACACTGACAATAGCTAGCATGAGTCATTTGAAAGCACAATGATATTTACATATTTTTAAATAAGAATCTTTCTCAAACATAATTTTAATCAGACTTGTGATGTACCTATGTATTAAAATCTGGCTATTCCAGTATTTCTCTATATCTGTTTCTACTGTAAAAGTATGTGTAGTGTGTCACAAAGATCAAATATTTCTATGGCCTCTAGTGAGAACTATTAAACATTTTTGAGACAATTCACTACTTTTTTCTAGAATTGTCTATGCTGTGAATAACTAGTGGCCCTTTTGAGTTTAATTGGTATTTAATAGGCTAATTGATAATTGACACCTTTTAAAGTGTGCTGGCACTCATTCTGCTTCTACAGGTTGACAGTCTTGTTTTTTCCCTCCACTCCCCCACCTCAGATTAAAACCTACACATTTTCTTCTTTCTCAGAAAAACAAACCTGTTGATCCTTTGTTTTGCAAGGATCCTGAAAGCTTTCACACCTTGTGTTTTGCACAGTAACCACATTTAAAAGTAGCAAATTTAAAAATGAGAAAGAAAATAAAGAACCACTATGATTCTAGCTTTGTGAATGGCCAATTCTGGTACAAAGTCCTCCTAAATAATTACAAATCCTCAATTTGCCTCTTCATTAATAAAAGCCTTCAGAATCTCAGAGATGATTCGGAAGATACAGATTCAAATCATAAATGCTAAAGATTCCAAAACTTATTAATTAAATGCTCAGGAGGTGATAATAACATTATTTTTATGATTTGGACCAAGAAGCACTTAGTTTATCAAGATAGGAAAAGAACAGTTATGGAATATCAAAGTAGCACTGAGCAAAATACAGCTACTAGTACTTAGGCCACACTAAGGCCTGGTGCCGGCACTCCTCAGAATGGAAGAATGCATGCAAACTGACAGCAGGGCAAGCAAATGCACTCCTAACTGCCCACTACTGCTGCCTGTGAGGAGGATCTCAGAACCAGCCATTGACTCACTCAAGAAGGGGGGGGCAGCGGTTTTGGTCAGGCTCTATATGAGCCAAATGGAGTTTTTGAACTTTGTTGCATCTTTCCAAAAGGATACAGAGTAAACAGTTACTTTCAAAGCAAAAGCAGCATCTTAACAGCTCTGTGTCTCTGCCTCATTTAAGCAGTGACATAATGACATAATAATATATCATTCTGATTCTTGTGCGGGAAGAGTACATTCTTCTATAATTCGTGGGGAAAATTTAAAGGTAAACTGTTTGTTTGCCTGCGGCTTTGTCTAGCTTTGACGTCAGAAATGTCATCTTTCCCCACCAGTCTATTGATATCTTGCCTCTTATTTTGGATGAGAATTTGATGCACATGCTTGTCACAGCAAATCTGGAACACTGTAACTCATGTCTTCACTAAATGCAAGATTGACACTGCCGTGGTTGATCTTCCGGAGTTCAATTTTGTGAGTCTACTTAAGACTTACTAAATCAGACTCAGAGGGTGCCCCATTGGCATCCAGTACTCCTGCTCCTGGGAGGAGTAAGGGAAGTCAACGGGATCGTTTGCTCTTGTTGGCTTCCCATTGTGGAGATGGTGGGGAAACTTGAAACAAGTTTGACTCCAACCACGTAATTCACATACGTGGAGATGTGTCTCTTGATTTGACCTTCCCTTATAGTATTGACCTGGCCATACTGTCCTCTGTTGATCAGGCCCGGCCAAAGACTTTGCGGGGCCCAAGGCGGTATGTTGTGGTTGGCCGCACCACGTGGCCAGGTAGTTCCCAGCCAGGGCAGCAAGTGAGCAACCGGGCAGCTGGGCGTCAGGCAGCGCGGGGCCCTAAAGGCATGGGGCCCAAGGCAACCACCTTGCTCACCTTGCCCTAAGGCCAGGCCTGCTGTTGGTGCAACAAACCGATCGATGGCTCCCAGTCCAGTTTCAATGACACAAGCAACAATTGTGCATGTAGTTTTCCATTTTCAAGGAGATCATACAGCCCTTAAACCTTAACATTTCACCTGTTGGTTCATTTGCTATGACTGGAACTTTGAAGCCAGTCTTGATTTATGTTCTGCCCTACACTGGGGGCAATGTGAAGCTGCAGTGACAGCACCAGAAGGCACTGGGTTTCACAAACCATTTTGCCTCACAGTGCTCCCTCAGCACAGAGGGAAAAACCCCTGCTGAGCCATCCCTTTGGAAGGAGCAACAGGGAATCCCACCCATGGTCAGCCACTTCTGCTTGCTAATGTTCCATGCTTGCCTGTGTTCCTCATGATTTCCATGGTGACAGTGATATTAAGCTGTAGTTTGATTTATTAAATATATTGCAGTATTCTGATATTTATGGTTGATCCATATTTACAGCTGGAGGGGGAGTTGCTCACCTTAACACCTTAAATTTGTCAATATACAATAGAAGGTGGTAAAGCCCTCCCATGTTTTTGGTGGAGGATAACTTCACTTTTGTGATAATGAGAATGAGGTTAATGATGGATGGTTTGGGATGGGGGAAAAACCACCCAAAAAAGAATGCTCCAATTTTAAGGCAGACTAATGGCCTGCCTGTACATTCCAGAACTGAAGTTCAAAATGTTTTTATTGTTAAAGGCCTCCAGAAAGATCCAATTCACCTCACGAATCTTGTCCCTCTGGTTTCTTAACTAGTTCTGTCTATTTTTCTACCTTTGGCTTCCTTCAAGAACCATCATGCTATCTTTGTTATACTCTTACACCTTATATATCTGCTTTTTCCAATTATCAAACATCTTTTCTCCTTTTTCCTCTCCTTCTGTTGTGACTTATAATTAAATTATGTATTAATATTATTTACATTAAATTTGCAGAATATGGACCTCTTGCTAAATCCCCTGGAATCAATGGAAAGACAGGCAGTGGGCAAAAAGCCTTATAATCCTAAGAGTTGACTGATTAGTCTATATTTTGTATAAAATACACTAAAGAAAATAAAATGTTTCTATATTTTATTGTGTTTAAAAGAACTATTCTATTGCTGTATGTAATCAGGAACACCTGAAGGGAAATCAGATCATAATTATACTCACATTTCCAGGTTCCTTAGCTTTCCTGCCAGTTCTCCCTTTGCCAGAGCATATTTTTTAAAACTTTTACTCAAATACAGAAGCATATGTATCGTAATACCTTGTTACTGTTTAGACTAACAATGCAGCATCCAGTAGCCAGTCATAAAGCCCCAAGTGCTACTTAAGGAGGTTTGTCTGAATCTGGGACCAAAGGAAAAAAATTCAGGCTGAATTCTCCTCTTACTTCCACCAGTTTTCTACTTGTGCAACTGTGCTTATAGTCATGAAGTTACTCCTGATTTACACAGCTTTGAGAGGAGAATCAGTGGGTCCACAAAGGGAAGATTTTACTGGTACAGCAGAATGTAATGTTCTGTTCATCTGCATGTTCTTAACATTTTTTATACACAGGCAAAAATATTTGTTTACTATACATATTTGCACACAGCATGGATTTGGATGTTATATAATTACAGAACTCCCTCATTTCTGTTATCAGTGCAACCACCCTTGGAGCAAAGTACTATTAAATATGATTTCTGTCACAGTTCATCTGTATTAGCTTTTTGACAATAAACATAAGTCAGGTCATCATGACATTATGCATTCTCAACAACTACATTGTTAAAGGGACTGAATATGGCTGATGTAGTTGTACCCTTATAAGATTATTGAAATGAAACAATGCATAATGGACAGATTTGCTGTTATAGCATGTAAGTTTCTCCACACTTGATTATTTTTCTACATAAAGGAATTTAGTTTAATTTTTAACTTTTTTCCTCCCTCCCTGGATCTAAATTCTTTGGAAATAATCATAATGGTACTTAAGTGCAGCTTTGTACTAAAGTGATATTTAACTTGTTTCCAAATCAAAGTAATGATGAAAATGTGATGAGCTCTGATAGTTTTATGTTTTTAAATCACTTTATATTGCACATACCATTTAAGTTTATTGGAATATTTCATTTTTTAAAGTGCTTGCTTGGAATTATAGTATTTATGAAAAGGCATGTCTTTTGTGGAGTAATTTTATTTATTGAGTTCAATAGGATGTTATAAATATAGAATGTAAGTAGTATTGAGCAGCTTTAATCTTCAGTACTGGAACATTTATAAAAATCCAACTTCATCATCACTTCCCCTCCCTCTCTCCAAAAGAAAAACAGCAGTATTCTCTGGTGAAAAAGAATGTATATTTTCAGATGGGCAGTCCAAAAATCTCTCAACCAACATTTATCAGAAGATTTGGGATTTGTATGTAATGTGTATGTGGATTTAATTCTTAATGGATAAGTAGAAATTTCAGCCCCATCATTTTATATTTAACTGCATGAAGATCATTTCCTGAATATGTACCCCAAACAGGCACTCAGTTCATTGCAGTCCTGGCACAGAGAAAACTGATTTTTAAAAAATTCACAGATGTCACAATTTACTTCAGCTGGGTGTGGGAGGGAGGGGAGATACTATGTTCAGCAATACTGAAATAATGTAAGGCAATGTCTTTGGAAACGTAAGAGAATGGAATAACGTAAGTTAATTACTGGAACTATGAAGTCTGACAGGGCCACCTTAAAAATGTCCCAAGAAGCATTAATTCAATCCCATGTGGCAATGAATTAATTTATGCCACAGGTACAAGATGGGTTGGATATAAAAAAAAAGTTTATGAACTGCGGTATTGTATATGAAAGCTGGGAGAAAAAACTGTAGCGCTATAAAAGAGATTATGGGACTGGATTTACAGTTTTCTATGTGCTCAGTACATTAAAGTGCCACCAAAGAACTACCTTGCACTTCCTCTGCAAATGAAATTTGGCTTAAAGAAGCCTTAATAAGAACTAAAAATATCACATTAAGACACTGGAAAAATGAGTCAAATCCCTCAGTTGCAGAACAGGCATTATCCTACCTAATTCAATATTATATGAGAAGCAGCAGTACAAGTTTCAGGATAGGATAAGAGGGGCTATATTAAGGAAATTTATCAATTCAAATTATGTGAAACATAAAAGAGAAGAGCAACAAGTGTAAAAGGACTTGGTTTATTCTGGAAATTAATTTTAAGAATACATCTGTGAAACAGTGTTGGGCAATTTAATTTACATAGTGTTTTTCATTTGTATTGTTATATATACCCAGGCATATCCATATGATATGGGATTAGATATGTGAAGCTGTGATGTAGCAGAGATTGTTAATACAGACTCAATTCTAGTTTGAAGTAGCTCAGGAAGCATGATGGAAAAGTGGTTTGGGTTCCAGTGATCCGAGGACTGGAGAATGCTGAACTGGTTCCAAGGAATAGGCAAGAGGTGTATCATGCTCAAAATTGTTCCAGCTGCTTAATGGACCATCAGGACCATTTCAGCAGCTGGGGACCACCCAGATTTAGGAAAACTCTGGCCACACCCTTTTTCCTCTCATGCCCTTTAAGGTAGTTTTGCATAAAGGTGCAAAAAATCTAAAATGCTATATGCTAATCTTTAAACTTTATTTTTTACAGCAAAGTTGTTATTCTTAGGAAATACAGGTTCTCTCTCACACCAGCGTAAATCAGAAGTATCCTGAAGCCAATGGACTCACACTGCTATAAAACTTGTATAAGAGGGAAATCAGACTTTGATGTCGGGTAAACATCCTTGCCATTATTTCCTTAGTACAGTTCTTGCAATATAACAAAAACACCACCGTCTATACTGGCAGCTTCTTCCGGAAGAACAGCTGTTCTTCTGCAAAAGCTTGCCGGCTGTCTACACTGCATGAGCGTTCTTCCAGAAGTAAATTTACAGTACAGTGTTGTAAAACAGAGCTTCTTCCGGAAGAGTTATTCCTCTCCCCATGAGGAATAAGCCCTCTTGCGCAAGAGCTCTTCCAGAAGACGCCAGTGTAGACAGGCAACATGATTTTCTTGCGCAAGAAACCCCTATGGCTAAAATGGCCATCAGAGCTTTCTTGCGCAAGAGAGCATCTACACTGCCATAGATGCTCTTGTGCAAAAGCACATGGCAGTATAGACACTCTCTTGTGGAAGAGTTTTTGCACAAGAACTCTTCCACAAAAGAATTCTTGCTCAAGAAGCTGCCAGTGTAGACGTAGCCCAATAGTTTATTTTGAAACCTAATTCTACACTTAAATTGGCTGCCTCAGTAATTTCATAAAAAAAATGAATGATACATATAGGAATCCTAGTGATATTTTCAAAATCACCTAGGTGCATAACTATCATTGAAATTTACGCTATCTTTTAAAAGCTAGCCCTGGATCTTTTTGTGGGCAGCTCTTATCATCCTGAACACAAATTTAGGCTTATTGGATCTTGCATTATAAAGCCAGCCTTCCTTGCATTTAACACCTCATTTTCATCAAAAGCTAAGTATGGGACACTTCTGACCAACTCAATTAGCCTCATTAGCACCAGTCCTACAATTGATGGGTACCTTCTTTAATTCTTCCCTTTTTTTTCTATTATAAATTCTGGGTTCCTGTTATTTCCAGTCCATCTTCTAGCTCATCTGAAGAAGTGGGTTTTATAAATTCATTATATGTCATTATAAATTCATTATAAATTCTGGGTTCCTGTTATTTCCACTCCATCTTCTAGCTCATCTGAAGAAGTGGGTTTTGCCCACGAAAGCTCATGATACTATACAATATTTTTGTTATTCTGTAAGGTGCCATAGGACTACTCATTGTTTTTCAAGTTACAGAATAACATGGCCTCCCTTTGAGACTTAGGCTTTTGTAACTCAAAGGTACTGAAAGTCAAGGAAAGTTGTTGGGTGCTAATATTTTTGAAAATTAGGTCACTTATCTAAATATAGAATTCAGAGCATAATATTAAGTTCCCAATGTTGAAAATCTTGGTCACTCTTTTTTACCACTTTCCATATGAACCCTACTTACTAAGGGACAAACGTTACTCTCACCAAAAATCTCAATAACCAGGACGTGCACTGGGAAATTCTGAACATTTTCTTTTCCAGCTCACGGAGTTGCTTTTTGGCTCCTATGTCTTCTCCCATCAAGGGCAGTTGGAATTGTAATGACTTCAGTAGAATCAAGATTAGGCCCAGTGAATGAGACATGAAATTGTGATTGGGGTTCTAAGCCATTTCCAGGCATTCACAGCTATTGAGATAGCTGTAATAACTAAAATGTCTAACACAGCTTCATGTTAAAATAAAGCTGGCTGCTGGAAATCAATGGGCCACATTCACTCATGGGTAACTTCAGTGAAGTCAATCGGATCACATGAGGAACTGAACTATCTTATATGTATGTGTCTATGGTAGAAAGAAGATGGAACAGTACTGGGTACCAATAAAATGACTTTGCATCTCTGTTACAAAATAGGTAATGTTTGACGATCAAGTCTTGAAGTGAATGTAAATGCCACTATTTTTCATAGGTATTAATGTACTGAATTCATTCCCCATGACTCATAGCTAATACTTACACTACTTTTCACCCTTGAATAATGAAAGAATACCCTCTAATTAGGATATGCAGATGTAATGTTGCACACAGGACTTTAGAAATACCATCATGGAACCAGGCTGCATACTTCCAGGTCTGGCAGCATTTGAATTAAAGCTTCTCCAGTAGCATTTGATGCAATTTATTTTTGTATCACACACTACATGTCCTAGACCAGAAAGCCTTTTTACAGAACAGTCAATTATAAAATAAAGATTGTGAAGGATTTAAGACAAACTTTAGAGCAGGGCAAATGATTCAATGTCTTGGCAAAACAAGTTCCCAATAGGTGTACAATACAATTAAACGAAATAGCATACCCCAGCTGCAGGGAGTTAAGGGGAGGGGGAAAAAAAGAGGAGGAAATAAGCAGAGAAGTCAGCAATGCCAAGGGCGGATATGAAATCAGGAAGGTGAAGGAGAAAGACTTAAGATGAGGAAATCAATTTTTAATTGTATTGGAAGTGGCTGATAAGCAGGTGGAGGTCATATGATAAATAATTATAAAGGCTCAGGTGATCCCAATTTCTGGACAAAGTCACATTCTTCTGGATCCCTAAAGTTTCCTGTAGGGTGTTCTGGAAAGCTATGCAAGAGGGAATTGTAATAATGAAAACTATCTATCTTAGGGGTTTATCCTGCTGACCATCACCAAAGGGTGTGAGCCCCTCCTGCATCAAATAAATAGTAATAATGACATCCCTAGTGGAAACTGTATGTTTGCCACAGCTAGGACTTTCAAGACAAAAACAAGTGACTTGCAGAGTCTTCTCCGTCCACTTATAAGCTAGAATCCTTCACAGAATTTTAAAATTTTGCCCCATGTATGTTCAGAGCAGTGAGTTCGGGTTTGTTTATTTTTTACTCATTTTAAAATATTAGATAAATATTAATTTGTTTTAAAGGATTTTTCCTGCAAAATTAAGGCAATATTTAAACAACATAATATCAATTAAAATAATGTGTGTCACAACTTTGTCTTTTAACTACAATATCCATGACTTTCCCCTTTCTCTGCCAGGACAATTATGATGGAGAAAAGTGATTAAGAATCAAAACTTGTCCCTTTTAAATCGTCACAAAATTGTCTTCCATGGGAGCAAGATGTGGCCCACTGGGTGTAAAGAAGACTCTAAGCCAAGGCTGGGTAAAGATAATACATCTAAACACTCAAGAGACTAAAGACTCCATTCAGCAATCCTTATTCTCACGGTTATTCATTATTTGTGAGCAATCCCATTAACATGAATGAGAAAGCTCATTTGGGTATGATTACTCATGCTAGTAAGGTCTGCTCATCTAAGTATGGGTTGCAGGATCTATTGCACTTATTATTTTGTTTGATGTTGTTTATCACACGGTTTCCTATAACATCTGGGAGCCTATCACTGGGGATTAGAGCCTTTGGTGGTGTGGAAGAAAAGAACAAGCTAAAAATTCAAGGATGGCTAAATTTTCTTCTTTGGGGAACAAAGTTATGCTTTGAGTTAAGGGGACCGATGATGCAGTCAAAGAGAGAAGAGAGAAAAAGACAACTTGCCTTTGAAAGATTCAATGGAAAGAGATTATAGTTTCCTACAGAGTTCTGGCAGGCAGGTGTACACAACACAGAGGAATTGGGAGATTCATTAGGTGAACTGACTGTGGTAATTCAGAGCTGCTTGTTGTTTATTCCATATATCATAGCCATCATCTCCTTTTTAACACATTCCATTTGCAAAGCTTTTCTCATCAAGGGCATCGATAAGACTCCTCTGTTGCCTTCAGTTTGGCAGAGCTGTTATATGTTTGTGAATTCCTCTGTGTATATCTGCAAATGGTTCCAAGCTCCTTGGAACTGGAAGCATTTCACCTTATTTATGTTGTGAAGCATTACAAACACTTCTGACATTCCAGTAAATGAAAATCAAAGCTATGGCATTTGTTCCAGGATATTGAAAAGTGTTATTACGTTTTCATTAATAACATTCTTATAGTTTTGTAACTGACATCTACTCTAATACATAAAGGCTGAGATCATTGAATAACAAAGGAAGATACTGTCATATTGACTGTTTAATTACGAATTCATTAGTAACATGATAAATCTAAATTGTTGCATATCTGCTATATTAAAATAGGTAAAATGGATATTAAGGAATTAATAAATAGTACTAAATACTGCCCTTCTTTCTCTCATTGACTAGCACTGGATTTGAGTTGAACAACTTGCAGAGTAAGGGTGTGTCCACACAGCAAAGTTATTTTGGAATAGCGGCCGTTATTCCGAAATAACTATGCGAGCATCTATGCAGCAATTCCATTATTTCGAAATAATTTCAAAATAACGGTTAGCTAATTCCAACTTCTATAAACCTCATTCTATAAAGAATAATGCCTATTCTGAAATAGCTGTTTCAAAATAAGGTGTGTGTAGATGCACCACTTCTGCTATTTTTGAAATAGGCCCTCACCAGACCCATTCTAAGCTATTCCTCCTGGGACTCTAAATCTACATTAAGGAAGCCTCCCTCAGATTAATTTTGAGGCTTCTCTGCAGAGTGGACATGCTATTCTGAAATAAGCTTTTTCAAAATAATTATTCAGGAATAGCTTATTCTGAAATAACTCTGCAGTGTAGCCATAGCCTAAGAGATTGCCACAATATGAATTGCCCCTTAAAGGGGGTTAGGGTTCAGTGAAGCATACTCTGCCTCTGGTAGTAAAGGAAATAACAGAGGTCACATGATAGGGGCATGTGTTTCAGAACTAGATGTGCTGGAAGACACAAAGACTTAAAGAAACAGGAGATCTGTGCACTGGGATACGGAGAGATTCTCCTTAGCTCCCAAACTGACACCTACTGAGTGCAAATTTTCCGGGAGCAGGAGCCACCAAGGAAGCCCAAGGAAGAGCTAACCTTCTGAAAGAAAGTCCTGGCACAGACAGGGTCAAGAACCCGGCTGGTGGTAAGCCAGATAGGAAGACTGGGTAGAAGCTCTGCAATATTTTGAACTTTACATCAGTAAAGCAAACTCCCAAAAGTGTAGTGTGATTAAGAAAACTCCCACAGTGTGAGTTTTTTTTTAACTAGAAAAGAAGGGAAATAAAGGCAAGAGCGGGATAGGAGCACACAGCATATAATCCCTGCTACACTACACAACAAGAGGAACAATGGCAGAATTCAATCTTTAATCATACTTAAAATGTTCCTTTTGAGTTCATTTTATACTAGTGAGATTTTTGCCCTTCAGTAATATTAATTTTTTTAAGTGTGACTTGGTCCAATCTCACTTACTGAGAGTAGGGTGTAGGAGGAAGTAGGAGGTTAGAATTTTTTCTTAGTTATTAATACACTATGTGTGGGAAATTCTATAAAAAGAAACTTCCTCCCATCTATGCTTTATTCCTTAAGCATCAAAAGGTGATCAAGAGGAAAACTTGTTATGATGGCCCATTAATGAAAGATGCTATTATAAATAAAGTATAATACAAATATTTACTATCTAAAATGCTTTTCCAGTTTTAAATCTAATAAATTAGCTTTGCATGGAAGAAAATATGACATCAGTGAAACCCAGAATAAGGGGAAATGATGAGTGATGTGATGAAATGTTGGTAACAATAATCAAAACTAAATCAGATTTTTCCAGGCTGTTCCATTGTACACACTTTGGGGATTTTGGACATTGATATCTGTCTCCTATGACCCAAGAACCTTTATCTAATGAGACTTAACTTTCTCACCAATACTCTGCAAACCCTACCTATGTTGTATAACATAAATCTGCAAAAGTTAAAAAAAATCTCTGAATGTGCCGCAACTTTTGTAGAGGAGATCCTGACATTATAAAATATGATTTTGATACATTTCTGTCAACAAATTATCTTATTCTGTCAATATCAGCTATTTAAGAAGTTTCCACTTCCTCTACTAATTTACTCAAAAGTTTCAAATGGCTCTAAAAGGAATGTATATTTTCTTCAGTTTAAAAAAATCAGTTCAGTTCTTTAAACAAATCCAGGTATCACTGAGGGCCAGATTTTCAGCACAGGCTCTTCCTGTCCTGTAATTGCACAAGTGCAATTTTGCACCCACAAATTAGGTAGATTTGTAAGTTCTGCCAACTGTGCCCACAATTTGGTATGCATCTGTTCGACTCAGACAACTCCTTTAATGGGCCAAGCAACAAATAGAAATAATACAGAACTTCTGAATGCTGGGAATTTCGTTGTTTCTTTTGGAAGTTATTAGTTCCAGTGTATCAAAAAAAGGAACTCACAATCAATTTCTTTTCAAACCCCTTCTTCCAAACTCAGCTATAATGTGGGGTGGAGTATTTATCTCAGTGATATTTTTCTTTGGGAGGTAATATTGCCCTCAGTGACGTAAAATACATCCTGGGGCAGAGGTAATTTAAACGTTCACAATTTTGTACAGCAAATTAGCGTTTCTGGGTTGGGGAAAACTTAGATTTGACAGAGGGAGATTTTAAAAGTTCTACATTTGTGTCAAAAATAATCTTTTGCTTCTTGACTTGACAAGAATAATCATATGTGTTTCTCATTTGATCTCCAGAGCCCCCTTTTTTTTTCTATGACCATAGGTAGCAGTGTTATATTTGTGTCTTTAGAAACACTTCCACTTCTTTTTTAGTTAATGTTAAACGCATATATCTGCTTTTCAAGATTCAGTGTTTGTGATCTTCCTAGAAGTGTTAACATTTCAAGAGATGCTCAGAAAACATATTATTGAACTTTCTGAAGTCAACATATTTAAACTGTAAACTCCTGGGGGAGGGGAAGCCATTTTATATGTCTTGGAAAAGCTCTGCATAAATTTACAGTGCTATCTAAACATTTATTATTGGTGATAATAATATGAATAATCATTTAAGCCTTTGCCCATAATGTTGCAGTCTTGATTTGCAATGTCTCAGAGGGGTAGCTATGTTAGTTTTTATCTCCAAAAGCAATGAGGAATCCTGTGGCACTTTAGCATGTCTACACTATGAAATAATTTCAAAATAAGTAAAATTGAAATAACTCCTGAAATAACAAAATCGAAATAGCACACCCCCAGTATGGGGAACATCAAAATAGCTCAGAATTATTTCAAAATAGTGCATGCACACTATCTGAAGCCTGCATCAGATTTAAAGGCCCTGGAAGCACTCCAGGGAGGGCAGCAGGAGGGCAGATACTTCCTGTGGCTGCTTGCTGAGGCTAGCTGAGACACGTACTTACAAGGACTCCTTTCTACAGCCGTGTCTCACACGTCACTCCTCCACTGCCTACCCCTTGCATGACACCAAGCTCAGGCTGTGTGTGTGCTCTGGTAGCCCTCGTGGATGCCACAGCACTGACATCATGAAGCCGGAGCTGCTGCAAAGCAGTGTCAGGCTCACAGGCCTTGTGCTGGGTCCCATGGCGCAGTTCATCCAAACTGCCCACATGCTGCTTCAGCAAGACGATGAGCAGCCTGAACCAGAGGACCTCCTTCATCCAGATCCTGGTGCTCCTGCCTCTGCAAATGACCCTCAATCCCCTGGACACCATGGAACACTGCTTCTCACGGTGGGATATCAGTTCAGATTGGTGGGACTGCATTGTCATGCAGTGATGGGCCAACCAGCAGTGGCTCCAGAACTTCCACATGAGTGAGGCCACGTTCCTGAGCTCTGTGAGTGGCTCGCCCCTGCCCTCAGGTGAAAAGACACCCAACTGCGACCTGCCATCCCCCTGCAGAAGTGCACTCTGGAAGCTCACCATGCTGGACAGCTATCACTTGGTTGGGCAACAGTTCGGTGGGGCGAAATCCATGGTCAGGGCCATGCTCCTGCAGGTAGTCAAGACCATCAATAACATCTTGCTGCAGAGGGTTGTCACTCCGGGGTGGGGTAGATCACTCCATGCAAGTGGCCATGTGCTCCATCACAGAGGTGAAGGAAAAGCTCATGGCCTTGTGCTGGCACTCCAGCTAGTCCCAAGTGGCCTTCTGCTGCTCCTGCTCTTCCCAGCACTCCTGGTCAGTGGCCTACTACTGGCACTCCTAGTTGAGCTCCCGGACAAGGGACTCAAGGCAGGTCACCTGGCCCTGCAGCAGGTCTTCCTTGATTTGCTTCCTCCGGTGGATCCTGCGGAGTCGGGTAGATGGTGTGGGAGGTGTTGGACACAGCATGCTCACAGCTAGCCTAGCTGTGAAGAAAAGTTACAAGGGCAGTCATCCCAGGAGGCACTGTGTATGAAGCCTAGCCCTAATCTTTGAGCCAACACCAAAGGTGTTCAGATGATGGCGATGTGCTTCGAAGAAGACCATCTGTTGCCTATACAGTGGGCACTTTCCTGGAAGGGCATGGACGTCCATGGGGAGCCTCGCTATCCTCATGGCCCAGGAACCAGCAGGTATAAGAAGGTGCCAATAGTCCAGGAGCCTGCAGGTGGGGGCGGGGAGAGGGCGGAGCTCAGCTGCTTGCACTCAGAGAGAGTGCTCCCGGGCCCCTCTTCCTCACCCTGCAGGTTCCAATGCATGGGATCAATGTCCTCCACATCACCTCGCTTGACCAGGAGTGGACGCTGCCTGAGTGTGGCCATGAGTGTGTGCCATGTGCAGCATGGTTGTGTGTTTCCATGATTCCAGCCTCCTTAGTGGTGGCTTGTCATGGGAAGGTGTCCCACCATGGAGGCCAGACTAAGGGAGGCCTCTCGGGGAACCTTGTGAGAATGAGCAAGGGTTGCCTGTGTGAGAGGATCATGGAGCGGAATGCTCTGGACTGGTGCCCCATGTACACAGGCTGCTGTGTGACCCACAGTCTGAGTAGGCTGAACGAGGAGTGCACAGCCCGCCGCCTGCCCCTGTGTGTGTATAGGGAAAGTTATAGAACTCACCTGAAGTGCCTTTACTGGGATCAACCGAGCCTGGGAGACATCCTTGGAGGGGGACTGGCTCCAGGGTCAGGAGCAGCTCCTGGCTGGTGGGCATGGTGGCCTCGCTGGTCTGCTCCTTCTCCTTCTTCTCCTCCATAGCCCCACCCATGTGGAGGCTGATGCCGGGCATGACCTGGCGGAACTCAACAATGACGGGGGAGGTGACTGGTCCCCTTCCCAGGATGGCATTGAGTTGCTCGTAATAGCAGCAGGTGTGAGGAGCTGCCCCAGAGCATCCACTCTGCTCCCTGGCTTTGTTGTAGGCCTGCCAGAGCTCCTTTATTTTCATGCAGACCTGGTTGAAGGTCCATGCATACCCCTTCTTGGACAGGCAGACATCGACATTTCTCTTCCTGGTATGGAGATCATGGAGGTGGGTCTCCTTGCCCCAGATCTTGATGAGATCCAGGATCTCTGCACCAGTCCAGGCTGGTGCCCTCTTTTGTCCCTGGCTAGGGCCTCGGAGGGAGTGCTGGGGTCTAATATGGCTCCTGGGATGGCACAGGGCTGTGAAAGGTCCACACATGCCACAAGCCCTTTTCCTTCAGCCTGCTGCTTTAAGCTCTGCAGGAGAACAGGAGCAGTAGAAATGTCAGGTGTGGTCACAATAGCCACAAGTGCAGCTGTGAGAGGCCTCTGGAGGCCAATTATTTCAAAATAGCAGCAGCTGAGTGTCCACACTCATGCTATTGTGAACTAACAATTTTGAAATAAGCGTTATTCCTCATGGGCTACATCTAGACAGCAGCGCTATTTTGGGATACAGGAAGTAACCCGAAATAGCAATTCTGCATCTTTAAACAGGCCCATTATTTTAAAATATATTTCTAAATAAAGGATGCGCTATTCCGGTGTCCCTGTAACCCTCATTCCACGAGGGTTAAGGGACTTGTCGGAATAGCCCTTTATTTTGAAATTTGGCATTGTGTAGACAGCGCCAAATCCTGAAATAAGCTATTTCAAAATTATATTAAAATAAGCTACACAATTTGCATAGTGCAAATTGCATCTCTTATTTCGAGGTAAAGGTGTTGTGTTGATGCACCCATGGAAAGTGGGAGCTATTATTTTGAAATAACCAGCCCATTATTTTGAAATAAGAGGCTTAGCAGTGTGGATGCTCCTCTTGTTATTTTGAAATAACTCCCTGGTGTATACCAGAGCCCAGAGACTAACACATTTATTAGAGCATACACTTTTGTGGGTAAAACCCACTTCATCAAATGAATTGGAGTGGAGTAAACAGTGGCAGGGGTATATATTATATATATACATACATGCATGCATATAGACAAAAGAAAGAGGGTACTTGTATAAATGAGGCTAATCAAGTCAGGGTGGAAGTAACTCATTCACAGCAGTTGATGTGGGAATATGGATATCAAGAGAGGAATGCATTAACCAGTTCAGATCCTTATTCAGTCCTAAGCTGATAGAATTGAATTTGCAAATGAATTCCAGTTCAGCTGTCTCCCTTTGTAATTGGGTTTTGATATTCTTTTGTAGTCTCTATGGTGCCACAGGACTCCTAGTGGGTTTTATGTATTTATTTGCAATGGTAAATGTAAGTTATCAGAGAACCACTTTTTTTTGTCTGGGATCCAATCCCTGAAGCATTTTAATTCAAGATACTACAATTCTTTTCCACTCAGCCATACTTAAATAAGCAAACTGGCTCACTTTATACAGTTATAACACTTCTAGTTTGTGCCACATGATACTATAGCCAAATTTATTGTTTTTTAATATAGAAATGTAAAATTAGCATGACAACTTCTTGCCTATGTTCCCAACTTCTTGCCTCTCTCAGGAAATTCCCCCTCGCCCTGAGTTTTTCCCCCTCAGAGTTCCACCTTTATGAAACTGCATACTAGGCAGACTTCTCCCTTTATCTAAACCAATAGCCATGACAGGAAGTCCTGACAAGGAATAAAAACTTTATCAGCTTCATGACCTTGATAATAGATGGACTCACAAGAGGCAAAGACATCATCATTCAAAGAGACTGGTGTCTCTTCATATCTTGACTCTTCCTTCTTGATATGTATTTTTTCTGACGTAAAAGTTTTGGGATCCTTGAATTCTCTATATTCTCATATTTAACAAATTTCCTTTTTTGTCTCTCTCAGAATAACTGCTGTATAGTCCACCTTCATTTTCAGGTTATCTTGGAAGCTGATTTAAGACAAAATATTTTTCCTGAAGGACTAGAAGGGATTTCTTTACCGTCTTTGCATCATAGGGCCGTTTGCCTCAGTTTCTGAGTCCCAGAAACAGACAAAACAGTCTTTGTGGGGTCAAGTTATTACAACAGAAAAGCCAGTGACCATAATAAGTCCCAATACCACCACAAATATAAATCTGGCATCCCTCACCAGACTGCGGCTTTCCAGTGTAGCCTCAGGGTCCCTCACCATGACCTAGGTCTCTGGCTCTAACAACCAGCAGGTATCACCCTTTGTGGCTCTTAACCCTCAGCTGGCTTTCTGTCTCCTCCAGAGACTGTCACCAGGTTTCTCTTCCACTGAGCCTTGCCTGTCAAACTCTCCCTGGCTCTTGACAGCTGCTGATGCACTTATAGCCTCTTTTTTTGCCAGAGGAGAGCATCAATTCTGGTGTAAGAGAGCTAGACATGTGACACTTTGCTTTTTAAATGACTGCCTTCATCTCCATTAAAGAACTTTGTAAACTTGTAAGAATTTAAGTCAATTTATCTATTTTATACAATAGCAACTTAGAGGGAAAACATCCTTGCTGTAAAAGGTTATAATATGAAGCACTTCATGGAAGGACTATTGGTGTACTTGGTAAAATATTAGTGAGATAAAGTATTTTATTTAGATATTTTTCAAAATACTCTGGGCTATTGAGATACTGGGTACATTTTGGGCAATTCACAGTAAATATTTACATCATCAAAATAATGGCCTATTTTATTAAGTTGCCTAGGGAGGTTGTAGAATCTCCATCTCTGGAGATATTTAAGAGGTTAAATAGACATCCATCAGGGATTGTCTAGATGGTGCCAGGTCCTGCCATGAGGGCAGGGGACTGGACTCAATGACCTCTCAAGTCCCTTCCAGTTCTAGTGTTCTATGATTCTATGATTACCACAATGGATAAGGGACAAAATTATATTTAATAAATTGTATTTCTCTAAGATCCATCTAAAAGGTTCAAGTTGCATACTATCTATGTTAGGGGTGGGCAATAATTTTTGATGGGGGCGGCCACTCGAAGATTTTGGAAAGTGGTCGAGGGCCTCACTCTTACATGATATTAATGGAGATGCGGGGTCTGGAATGGAGGTTGGGTGCAGAAGGGAGCTTGGGGTAAGGGACTGGGGTTGCAGGAGGGAGACTGGAGTCTGGGATGGAGTTGGGATGAAGCAGGCGGTTGTGACCTAGGGCAGGGGACTGGAGTGCAGGGGTTTAGGATGCGACCTATGGTAAGAGGAGATTGTGATCTGGGGCAGAAGATTGGGGTGCCAGATCTGGGAAAGGGGGTGGGTGTAAGAGGGGGACAGAGGGTTTGGGTATGTTGAGTGGGGAGGGCAGGAAATTGGGGCAGGAAAGGGCTGGGGTGCCAGAAGCAGGCTGTGGCCAAGAGACTTACTTGTCAGCTGCCAAACTAGCCTGCCTGCCTGCAGAGCTTAAAATGTTTCCCAGCCAGCCAGCCTGCCTGCCTGCCATGTGCTTCATGAATAACTGAGCCCAGGAGGGGGGGGAGGGCGATTCTTTTTAGCTTCCTGTTAGTCTAACATGCAGCTCACATTGGCTGGTTTCTACCAGAAACCAGCCAATGGGTATGTGCTGGGGGTGGGGTGGCTCCTAAAACTTCCCTCCTCCCCTCCAGTTTCAAAACAGAAACGGAACCCTACAGCCGTGTTTCTGCATGGCGCACGGGGCTGCGGAGCAATCTGGGGAGCCTGCCTGGGGCTCCCTGCTGCCTCTGTGGGTGGGATCTGGTGGCTTGGCAAGCCAGATCCAGACCGCGGGCCGTATTTTGCCCAGGCCTGATTTATGCACTATTTATATATTAGAGAAAAGAAGCAGATTTAATTAGTATGATTGCCACCACAAAACAAGCATGGTTTTCTGGTTTTGCAAATAATTTATCTTAGAAAACTCACTGTTGACTACTGAATTGTGTTTCCACAAACAACTTGCTACAAAATTAATATGATGAGAGAAGTTCCTTGTTTTCAAAAAGAAATACATTTTTTCCTCAGAGAAATTATACTTATGAGGAATTTGGGATTTCATTCGGAAAATTCTTTGCTGAAGTTTTGTAGAGGTTGCTGCACAGACGATGTTGTATGCTTAATCTGGAGCATCAGAAAACCTTTCCTGCTGAACTTCAGTGACATAAGCCTGTGTTAAAAAGTTCCTACACATCACTAGTTTCTCAGCTGTCTTTAGAATTACTTTCTATCAGTCCTAAACTACTTATTTCTTAAATGAATGCTGAAAGTCTATGTTACAAGATCTGACCAGGTCTTTAGTTTGAGGAAGAAATGTAATTTCAAAAAGAAAATGGTCTGTCCTTATTTATTCAGTGAGTCAGTGACCAACTACACTCATGACACAAGAGAATTCTTCACCCTTGCCCCTATTGAAGATCATGGTAAAACATTGAAAATCTAGGCCTTGTCTAATTTGGGATATGCCTCAATTTCAGCCATCAATGGCCAGCCACAAGTGTAGTTGCTTTGGTGTACCCTTAGTGTCATCAGCATGAGATGTGATAAACTGCAATTTGCACCTTACCTTGGTTTCAAATAGAGTTGTAATGATTTTCATTGGTACAGATACAAAAATGAATCATCTTCATTGGCTGTAATCAGGACAAGTCCCCAGTGGAGACAAAAATCTAACTCTTAAAGATTTTGTATTTTTGAAGTAGACGATACCATTATCTTTTTCTATCTACTACATATCCAAGCCCGTTGCATTACTTAAAAGGACTTGAAAATGAAGCAAAGATGAGATGATGATGACTTTTCTGAATGATTCAGTGGAACCCTGAGGCCTGTCTAACGTCTCCTGTGCCTGGAGTGGAAGTAACAAGGAAAATCTAGCAACCTTAGTTTATAAACATGAACTCCTTAATCACGCTTGATCAATGAAGTACTCAGAATGCTAAACCATAAAATACATAAAAGTCATCTGCAAGTTTACAGAGTGTCAGATCTACAATCTCAATTTCTTGCGTGAAAAATTAATTCCAGCTGAATTGGGCAAGAGCTCTGTTATCTGGATAGTCATCTGGATGAAAGACAATTAAAAAAGGTATGCGATGAATGGAAATACATCAAGTTGGGGGTGGTCTAGCCAGGAGCATGGCAATAATTACTGTTCATACTAGTTCCAGAAGCAGAAGTAAAATTCATGTTGATAAAAATCTTTAATGAAAGTGGAGAGGTTCCTAATATCAGAAATGTACATGACGTTGGCTCCAAAATTTGTAGTTGATAATGTCTCTAAATGGCCAAACCAAAGTTCCAGATCTCAACTGTTAAACCTGGGGAAAGTATCTCAGTTCTGTTTCTCAGGGACTTCTTTGGGAAACACCTTGTCTACACTAGCAAACAGTTTTGAAATTACTAAATTCCACTTAAAAACTCCTGATTTAACAAATTTGAACTAGTGTGTCCCCACTATGGGAAAGCATTAAAATTAGTCCGAGGAAGGCTCCTTTAATGTGGATGCACTCCCTCGGACTTAGAGCCCCAGGAAGCACTCTGGGGAGCTGCAGGAGGCCTCCCGAAGGTCAATAAGTTTGAATTAGCAGCACTGGAGTTGCTGTAGTGGTCAAAATTACTATTCCAGAATTAGTGTCACTCCTTGTGAAAAGCAGAGGAGAGAGTTCAAATTCCACAGCCCATTATTTTGAAATAATGGGCTTGGTAGTGTGGACGCGCCACTTATAAATTCAAACTAGGGGCGGTGATTTTGGAATAAAGTCCTAGTGTAGACCAGGACCTTAACTATAGAAAAATAATACAAATACCACAGAGAAATAAACCAACTATAGTGAAATTAGACAAACGGGCAAAAATAACAAATATGATTTAAACTGGGAAAATGAGCATCTCATGAAAACCTTTCTGAAACATAGAAATTTTGTAGGTAGGAGAAACCTAACATATTGTTGGGAAGCTATGAGAAACTAAGTGGATTTCAGTGAGATTTACAAAAATTATCAAGAGTAAGAACAGAATATGTATAGTGTGGGTAAGACATGACATTAGAAAGGAGCTGCAACTATGGGGATATAACAATCCATGAATATGAGGATGAGGATGTTATAAGAATTATTTAAGGGCAATATGAAGGGTTATAAGAAAATTTTCTTCTATTATTTTAGGAGATCCATAAAGGTTGTGAAATTCACTGAGTTACTGCAGAATGGCTCTCAAGGGAACTCACAGAACAATTGCTGCTTGTGACATTTATAATGTGACTACATGAAAACATTAGAAAGTGTAGTGCAGGGACAAACCTGCATTTGAAGAGAGATGGTCTGGATGTCCTAAAAGGTCTTTTCCAAAAATTATTCTATGATTTTACAACAAAAATTAATTACCTCGTTTTATGGTATGTCCTCAACATCAGAGCATCCATAGCTTCATGGGTTTTCATTGCCAGCAACATGGAGGCTACCTGCTGCTGTGCACAATTCAGCCCTTCTGACTGAGCTGAGATCCATTTCAGGGTAACGGAAGCTGAAATTAACATCCAAAGTCTCTCAGTGAAGTAGCCCTACCTCTGGATTCTGTCTTCAATCTTCTTTCTCAGCTAGTCTAAAGTCTTTTCTCCCAGCTTTGGTACTGATTACTGGTCTGTCAGGCTTCCTTCCTCAGATATTTGTCCTCCCACAAACTCTAGCTCTGGCTGCTTCATAGGAATCCATCTACTCTCTATGGTTTCTCCTTTCAGACTGAACTTTCACCCTTTTGTGAGGATCACCTATCCATTAAATTATTTCCTAATGTCTCCTAGTCCTGCCCTTCTGGCCGAAATACAACTAATTAATTATAACACTGGTATAATGCATATAACTAATCTGCTTTTAACCTCTTCTATTCTCTGATAGGGTTTTATCCCATCACAGATCTAAATATACTTCTGAAACTATGGCAAGAGTCTTTCTAGCCTGGGGGGAGGGAAGGGAGAGAAGCATTCTTCTCAATAAAACTCTCCAAGATAACTTCAAGTGTCAAGTCATCACAGAATGTTTTCCACCCTTTTTTCTTGAAATGAATATTTAAAATAATAGACTATATAACAACTAATGCATCATATATGGGAAAATACTGACAAGGCCTACAACAGGACAGATGAAACACAGGAAATTGCTCACTGCTACTTCTGTCTTTGTGATAACAAAATATTTATAACTATACCTAAGATATAAAAAAAGCCTAAAGCTAAATGAAACTATTTTGGAATGGGTATCAGATGTCTAAAAATATCTAATTGTCATCTTCCAGAGGTTACAGTGACATCACCTCCACACAATTATCAAGCTCAGTCTTGAAGCCAGTTAGATTTTTTGCCCCCAGTGCTCCCTTTTAAAGGCGTATTCAGAATCTCACTCCTTGCATCGTTAGGAAACTTTGTCTAATTTTGAGCCTAAACTTGTTGGTGACCAGTTGTGACCACACCACTGTTTAACTTAAATATCTCTTTTCCCTCCCTGATATTTATCCCACTAGTGTATTTAGAGAGAACAATCATATCTCCCCTCACCCTTCTTTTGGTTACACTAAACCAGCCAAGCTCTTTGAGTCTCATTTCATAAGGTAGATTCCCATTCCTTGGATCATCCTAGTAGCCCTTCCACCAGTTCCACTTTGAATTCATCTTACTTAAACATGGGAGACCAGATTTGCACACAGTATTGCCTAATATAGGTCTGTCTACTGAAAATTTCACATCTATTTCAGGTCAGTTTAATTTATTATCAGAAAGGGTTTTTGAGCTACACAGCCAGATCCAATTACACATTCTGATTCCTCTTGATTCCCTCAAGCAGAAATTTGACCATTGAGATCAGTGTCAGGATTAGCATTAGATGACACAAGCACATTGACATCATCAAGTAACATCAAGAGCATGGCAAGAATCTGCCTCCACCATGGCAATGGATGCTGTCTGCTACTACAGAACTCAGAAGGTTAGGCTACCTAGGAGTTGAGATTGCTAAAGACTCAAATTACATCCATTAAAACCAATCTCCTTGGGTAGGCAATTTTTTTCATCTCAGTCTAGTTCTCAAAGGTTAGTCTACAATGCAATTGAATTCCTCAATGATTATTTTCACCGAGTGTACGATGTAAACATTCCTCAGACACAGAAACAGCTGCTTGATAGAAAGGGTTTAGATTTTTCAACGTATTAAAAGTTTCCATGGACAGAAGTAGTTTCTTTACCAGGAAATATGAAAAACCTTGAAGTGTGCAGAACAGCTCTCTACAGAATACCTTCTGCTGATACTATAAAATTTTAAGAGAAAGTCAGATCCCTCTAAATCCAATACTGACACTTCCTTGTTTAAAATCTCATTTCCTCTCAGAAACTCAAAAGTACTTTTGGCTTTTGATATTAGTAACTGTTTGTTAAAGCTGAATGCTCTGGCAGCAGAATTCTCCATATGTTTTACTCATCATTTACAACAGCAGGGACTAGTTTAAAATAAGGCAGAACAGTTATAATGGTGGCAAATGAGATAGTTATTTGTAATATGTTTATGAATTCTATGTCTGACTTAGCATGCCATCCCACTCTGCATTACTATATCTTGAGGATGAAGCGAACAAAGTACGAGAGGTTTGTGCTCTGGTGTGAGATCAGATACATTTAACATGGATTGAACAGTATCAACACAATGAATGGTGGATCCAGAAAAGACAATGGAAAGCAAGCACAACTGTGAGAATACAGTGGAAGGGAAAAAAAGAATTCAGGAACTATGGATAATTACCAAGGAGGTGGGGCAAGCATTTTGACTGTCTGGCTATGTCTAGACTGCAGGCTTCTTTCGGAAAAAGCTTTTCCAGAAGAGATCTTCCGAAAAAACTTCTTCCGAAAGAGCACGTCCACACTGCCAAAGCACATCGAAAAAAGTGATCTGCTTTTTTGAAAGATAGTGTCCACACTGATTGGATGCTATCTTGCATGTAAGCTGTGATTACTATGGACAGAGTGGCCATCAGAGCACCTGTGCTTTTTCCTCTTTCCTCTTCTTTCGAAAGAAATATAGCTTCCTCGTCCACACACACCTTTTTCCGAAAGAGCTCTTTCAGAAAAAGGCTTCTTCCTCTTAGAGATTTACCGATGTCAGAAAAACCCCTGTTCTTTCAATTTTTTTTCGAAAGAACGTGATTGCAGTGTGGATGTTAGTGAAGTTTTTTTCAGAAAAATGGCCATTTTTCAAAAAAAACTTTGTTGTGTAGACGTAGCCTCTTAAGAATGAACTTTAAAGTAGATTCATAGAATACTAGAACTGAAAGGACCTTGAGAGATCATCAAGTGCAGGCCCTGCCCTCACGGCTGGATCAAGCACCATCTAGATCATCCCTGATGGATGTCTGTCTAACCTGCTCTTAAATATCTCCAGTGATGGAGATTCCACAACCTCCCTAAGCAATTTATTCCAGTATTTAACCACCCTGACAGTTAGGAAGATTTTTCTAATGTCCAACCTAAACCTCCCTTGCTGCAATTTAAGCCCACTGTTTCTTGTCCTATCATCGGAGGACAAAGAGAACAATTTTCCCCCTCCTCCCTTTTAGATACTTGAAAACTGCTATTTCAGCCTTCTCTTTTCCAAACTAAACAAGCCCAGTTCTTTCAGTCTTCCCTCATAACTCATGTTTTCTAGACCTTTAATCATTTTGGTTGTTCTTCTCTGGATCTTCTCCAATTTCTCTACATCTTTCTTGAACTGTGGTGCCCAGAACTGAACACAATACTCCAATTGAGGCCAAATCAATGCAGAGTAGAGCGAAATAATGACTTCTCGTGTCCTGCTCACAATACTCCTGTTAATGCATCCCAGAATCATGTTTACTTTTTTTGCAAAAGTGTCACACCAATGACTCATATTTAGCTTGTGGTCCACTCGGACCCCTAAATCCCTTTCTGGAGTACTCCTTCCTAGACAGTCACTTCCCATTCTGTATATGTGAAACTGATTGTTCCTTCCTAAGTGGAGTACTTTGCATTTGTCTTTATTAAAATTCACCCTATTTACCTCAGACCATTTCTCTAGTTTGTCCAGATCATTTTGAATTATGACCCTATCCTCCAAAGCTGTTGCAACCCCTCCCAGCTTGGTACCATCTGCACACTTAATAAGCATACTTTCTATGCCATCATCTAAATCGTTGATGAAGATACTGAACAGAACCTGTTCCAAAAGACACCCCTGTGGAACCCCACTTGTTATTCTCTTCCAGCATGACTGTGTACCATTAATAACTATTCTCTGAGAATGGTTATCCAGCCAGTTATGTACCCACCTTATAGTAGCCCCCTCTAAGTTGTATTTGCCTAGTTTATTGATAAGAAGGTCATGCAAGACAATATCAGATGCTTTACTAAAGTCCATCGCTTCTCCCTTATCCACAAAGCTTGTTATCCTATCAAAGAAAGCTATCAGATTGATTTGACATGGTTTGCTTTTTACAAATCCATGTTGGCTATTACCTATCACCTTATTTTCTTCCAGATGTTTGCAGGTGAATTCTTTAATTACCTGCTCCATTATCTTTCATGGAGAAAGAGAAAGGGCATGTCTACACAACAGGGCTAATCTTGAAATAAGCTACACAACTTGAGCTACGTCAATTGCGTAGCTTATTTCGAATTTGGGCAAGTCTACACAGCACTTAGTTCAAAATAAAGCACTCTTCCTCCGAGTTCCCTTACTCCTCATACAATGAGGTTTACAGAAGTTGGAATAAGAAGTCCATTTCAAATTTATTTATAAATAACTGGCTTGCTATGTGGACACGCAATATGTTATTTCAGAATAACTGACATTTTTCCGAAATATCGCTTCTGTGTAGCCATGCCCCAAGAGTCCAAAAAGGGAAGATGTTATCAGCTATTTTCATCTAAAGAGAACTCTGCCTGGTAAGAATCCAGTAGGCTGACAATAATATCTGTTTTCTTTGACAGAAATTAACGAGTTCCTTATGGCAAAATTCAAGTAGGAGTGAGTGAATTATCTGAAGTAGTCTTTTTATCAGCAGGCTACTGAAACATGTCGTTTAATGCCTCTCAATAGTGAAATATTGCCTATAATGTAATAGTAGCAGCAGAAAATTATGTTCTTTCCCCTCTTTTCCCTATTAGCTAATGCAAAGTTTGAAGCACTTTTGTTTAATCATTTTCTTGATTTAATTAAACCTACATATGGGTGAAACAGTTCTGAAGGAATGACTCCATTGGAACCTTCTCCTATTCTTTCAGATGAATACCAAACTTTTTTTCAGGTCTGAATTAGTTCACATAAAGACTCACTTCTCTTCTTAACCCAATGTGTATATGGCTTTCTCATTCCCCGTAATCCAATGGATCTCTACCCATCAACTGTCCTCCAGATCCATATTCCCAAAAATACTTCATTAGGTCTCAGAATACTCTTGTAAATTCTTGTGAATTCTCTACACCTTCTTCCTTAGTTTCATGAATGTTACTCCAGGAGACACAAGGCAGCCATAGCTTTCCTCCTGGAGGTTCATGAGACAAGAGAAGAGTCTAGTCTACTGGAGATTCACAGGTAAAGAAGGGAGGGTGGGAACTTATTGGAATGTTGCAGTGAGAAAAGGAGAGACGTGGGAAATGATTTGAGAGACAGGTTATAGGAAGGAAAAGGCAGGCTCATGGGAAGCTAATTCAGAGCTACAGAACTACAAGAGAAGCATCCAGAGTTCTGAATATCTCAGTGATTGCACAGATTTCTGATTTATCCAATAAGTCACAAGAGCATAAGAATGACCATACTGGGTCAGACCAAAGGTCCATCTAGCCCAGAATTCTCTCTTCTGACAATGGCCGAATGCCAGGTGCTCCAGAGGCAATTAACAGAACAGGTAATCATCAAGTGGTTATCTGAGGTGTTTGTACACTAATGCAAGAAGCCTGGGCAACAAACAGGAAGAATTGGAGGCCCTGGCCCAGTCCAAGAAATATGATTTAATTGGGATAACAGAGACTTGGTGGGATGACTCGCATGACTGGAGCACTGTCATGGAAGGGTATAGATTGTTCAGGAAGAACAGGCAGGGGAGAAAAGGAGGAGGAGGGGTTGCACTATATGTAAAAGAGCACTATGATTGCTCAGAACTCCAGTATATAGAGGGAGAAAAACCTGTTGAGAGTCTATGGGTTAAGTTTAGAGGTGCAAACAACAGCAGTGATGTTGTGGTTGGTGTCCACTACAGGCCACTGAATCAGGTGGATGCGGTAGATGAGGCTTTCTTCGGACAACCGAGAGAAGTTTCCAGATTGCAGGACCTGGTTCTCGTGAGGGACTTTAATCACACTGACATCCGTTGGGAGACCAATACAGCAGTACACAGGCAATCCAGGAAGTTTTTGGAGAATGTTGGGGATAACTTCTTGGTACAAGTGCTGAAGGATCCAACCAGGGGCCGTGAGCAGCTTGACCTTCTGCTCACAAACAGGGAGGAACTAATAGGGGAAGTAGAGGTGGGTGACAACCTCAGAAGCAGTGATCATGAGATGGTAAATTTCAGGATCCTGACCAAAGGAAGAAAAGAGAGTAGTAAAATACACACCTTGGACTTTAGAAAAGCAGATTTTGACTCTCTCAGAGAACTGATGGGCAGAATCCCCTGGGATGCTAACATGAAGGGGAAAGGAGTCCAGGATAGCTGGCAGTATTTTAAGGAAGCCTTATTGAAGGCACAGAAAGAAACCATCCCGGTGCGTAGCAGGAGAGGCAAACATGGTAGGAGACCAGATTGGCTTACAGGGGAAATCCTTGGTGAACTTAAGCACAAAAAGGAAGCTTACAAAAAGTGGAAACTTGGACAAATGACCAGGGAGGGGTATAAATGTATAGCTCGAGAATGCCAGGGGGTTATCAGGAAGGCGAAAGTGCAGTTGGAATTGCGACTGGCAAAGGATGTGAAGGATAACAAGAAAGGTTTCTACAGGCATGTTAACAAGAAGAAGGTGATCAGAGAGGGAGTGGGGCCCCTGCTGGATGAAGGAGGTAACCTAGGGACAGATGATGTGGGGAAAGCTGAAGTACTCAATGCTTTCTATGCCTCTGTATTCACGGACAAGGTTGGCTCCCGGACTAATGTGCTGAGTGATGCAAGATGGGATGAAGATGGACAGCCCTTGGTGGGTAAAGAACAGGTTAGGAACTATTTAGGAAAGCTAAACATACACAAATCCATGGGTCCGGACTTAATGCATCCGAGGGTACTGAGGGAGTTGGCAAATGTCATTGAGGAGCCTTTGGCTATTATCTTTGAAAAATCGTGGAGATCGGGAGAAATCCTGGATGATTGGAAAAAGGCAAATGTAGTGCCCACCTTCAAAAAAGGCAAGAAGGACGATCCAGGGAACTATAGGCCGGTCAGTCTTACCTCGGTTCCTGGAAAAATCATGGAAGGGAGCCTTAAGGAATCCATTTTGAGGCATTTGGAAGAGAGGAAAGTGATCAGGAATAGTCAGCATGGATTCACAAAGGGCAAGTCGTGCCTGACCAATCTGATTAGCTTCTATGATTAGGTAACTGGCTCTGTGGACATGGGAAAGTCAGTGGATGTGATATACCTTGACTTTAGCAAGGCTTTTGATATGGTCTCTCACAACATTCTTGCCAGCAAGTTAAAGGAATGTGGATTGGATAAATGGACGGTAAGATGGATAGAAAGCTGGCTAGAAGGCCGGGCCCAGCGAGTAGTGATCAACGGCTCAGTGTCAGGATGGCGGTCGGTGTCTAGCGGAGTGCCCCTAGGTTCAGTTCTAGGACCGGTTTTGTTCAATATCTTTATTAATGACCTGGATGAGGGGATGGATTGCACCCTCAGCAAGTTTGCAGATGACACTAAGCTAGGGGGAGAGGTAGATATTCTTGAGGGCAGAGATAGGGTCCAGAGTGACTTAGACAAATTGGAAGATTGGGCCACAAGAAATCTGATGAGGTTCAACAAGAACAAGTGCAGAGTCCTGCACTTGGGACGGAAGAATCCCAAGCATTGTTACAGGCTGGGGACCACCCAGCTAAGTAGTAGTTCTGCAGAAAAGGACCTGGGGGTTACAGTGGATGAGAAACTGGATATGAGTCAACAGTGTGCCCTTGTAGCCAAGAAGGCTAATGGCATATTAGGTTGCATTAAGAGGAGCATTGCCAGGAGATCCCCTTTATTTGGCTCTGGTGAGGCCACATCTGGAGTATTGTGTCTAGTTCTGGGCTCCCCACTACAAAAAGGATGTGGACGCATTGGAGAGGCTCCAGTGGAGGGCAACCAAAATGAGTAGGGGGCTGGAGAATATGACCTACAAGGAGAGGCTGATGGAGTTGGGCCTGTTTAGTCTGCAGAAGCAAAGCGTGAGGGGGGATTTGATAGCAGCCTTCAACTTCCTGAAGGGAGGTTCCAAAGAGGATGGAGAAAGGCTGTTCTCAGTAGTTATAGATGGCAGAACAAGGAGCAATGGTCTCAAGTTGTGGTGGGAGAGGTGCATGTTGGATATTAGGAAAAACTATTTTACTAGGGAGTGGTGAAGCACTGGAATGGGTTACCTAGGGAAGTAGTGGAGTCTCCATCCCTAGAGGTGTTTAAGTCTCGGTTTGACAAAGCCCCGGCTGGGTTAATTTAGTTGGGATTGGTCCTGCCTAGAGCAGGGGGCTGGACTTGATGACCTTCTGAGGTCTCTTCCAGCTCTATAATTCTATGATTCTAAGTGATCCCTCCCCTGTCACCCATTCCCAGCTTTCGACAGAGACTAGGGACACCATTCTTACCCACCTTGCCTAACCCATTGATGGACCTATTCTCCATGAATTTATCTAGTTGTTTTTTTGAGACCTGTTAATGTCCTAGTCTTCACAACATCCTTTGGCAAGGAGTTCAACAGGTTCTTTACAGTCTGCTTTGCACTCAACTATCTTGAGTAGTTTAGTATCATCTGCAAATTTTGCCACCTCACTGTTTACCCCATTCTCCAGATCATTATTAATATGTTGAATAGGATTGGTCCCAGTACAGATCCCTGCAGAATACCACTAGTTACCTCTCTCCATTCTGAAAACTGACCATTTATTCCTACCTTTTGTTTCCTATCTTTTAACCAGTAATCAATACATGAAAAACTCTTCCCTCTTATCCCATAAGGGCTTACTTTGCTTAAGTCCTGGGTGCAATTCTGGGCAATGGGTTTGATCTATATAACTTTTTTTTATTTGTTTTCTGGGAATTTGCTGTACTACATTTAAGATCCTTTGAATGCTTGAGCTGGGAAGTTCCTAGATGCGTGTCTAGAGCTGGGTTGATGATATTTTCAGGGCGGGTACTCAATTGGAGTTTCCATCATCACCCCACTGATTCTGAGTTTGGTAAATGTCAAGGAACATTCTAAGGCTCATCCCAGTTATGCTCACTATGGGGAGTCACTTATGTTCCCAAACATACCCATGAAGGAGGTAGTCATTGTTAGCCTCAAGGTACTGAGAAATACAAGAGAGTTGAGTTTCCACTGCTGCCTGCTTGAGACTGGGCATTTAAGTGGTTCCATTTACTACCATTGCACCCCCTGGCATCTTGACATCACATTGGTGGAGTATTCACATCCAGTGCCTTCTGTGGACCTTCTTTTTGGACCTGTGATGGCCTATTTTAGTGTATAACTTAGTCCTCTGGATAAATCACATCTTCTTTGGATCCCTTTTGGTATAACAACATCCTTACCAGAAATCCTTGCATCCCTTCTTAGGCTACTCTTAAACCAAGGATTTCCAAAATTCTAATTACACAAAACCAACACCCTGACTCTGCACCATTCTGAAGCCCTACCTCTGCTCACTCCATCCCCCTTCCCTTCATCACTCACTCTCCCTCATCCTCACTCACTTTCACCAGACTGTGGCAAGAAATGAGGGATTTGGGGTGCAAGGAGCAGGTTCAGAGCTGGGGGTCAGGGTGCAGGATGTGGGCTCCAGGAGAGTGTCTGTGTGGGGGGGGGGGCTCAAAGTTGCAGCAAAGGGTTGGGAGGAGGGCTCCAGCTTTGGGGTTGGAGTACAGGAGGAGATTCTGACCTGAGAAAAAGGAATGGGATGCAGGCTCTGTCTAGGCAGCACGTACCTCTGGCAGCTCCCAGAAGCAGTCACCATGTCCCTCTTACTCTTAAGCAGAAGGGCCAGGATGCTGCATGCACTGTCCACACCTACAGGTGCCATCTCTGCAGTTCCCATTGGCTATGGTTTCCAGCCAATTAGAGCTATGGAGTCGGCACTGGGGCTGGGTACAATACATGGAGCCCCCATGGATACCCTTGTGCCAGTGAGCCATACATGTCAGCCACTTCTGGGAGTGACATGGAACCATGGCAGGCAGAGAACCTGCATTAGCTTCATTGCACCACTGTCTGGACTTTTAGAGCTAACCGGGTGTTCCAAATGCCTGACAACTCTACTTTGGGGTGGCAAAGTAATCAAGAGTTGCCCCCTACTCTGATTTCCAATCCAGAGACATTATGTTGTACAGATAGGACTGCTCCTTCAGATGTGCTAAAGTTTCCTTGAGTTGCTTACTACCTCCAAGCCCCTTTTGTTATTTTTCCAGTAGCCCATGGTTAATACAGACTCTCCTTCTGGTTTCCAGGCTCCTCAGGCATCTTCTTAAGTCCTATCATCTGCTTGCTCCTCCCCAGGATTCCTGACTTCCAGGTTTACCTCACTGGGCTCTGCCCCTTTTCCAGGACCCAACACAGAAACTAACTCCATCCTTGTGGCCCTTTTCAGCCTGCCTTCACCTGGCCCTTCATAGAGAGTGGGAATTCCCAGCCTCTTCTCTCTTGAGTCTCCTCCCCTCGATGAATTCTCTTCCTTCTCTATGTAGATCTCCTTGAACCTCCCATGGCTGGTGTCACTCATTTTAAATGAATACACATCAGGATCAGCTGGGGTAAATTATTAGATCACAACCAACACTGAGCTCAACTCCCTTAAAGAGCAAGCCAGCTTGTGAAAGACACTTCTGGGCAAGGCATGTTCTGGGCCATGACCTTGGTGTGATGTTGTGCCCTCATATTTTTTATGGAAATATATTTTAATGTGAATATGACTAACTCCAATATGCTTTATACAAAACTAGAAGATTTACCTGGAGTTGTTCAGGTCCTTAACTCAAAAACGTTTTGTTTTTCTTCATTTAATCATTTCTCTGGGCTGGAGCTGGGGATAAGGGGTTCAGTATGCAGGCTGCTCCAGGAGAGAGGAAACCCAAGCTCTCTCGTATCAACTCAGGGTCAGGTGAGAATTGGTGAGAATTGATTGTCCATGGCCACTACAGCTGCAGCGGGCACAACCAGGAGAGGGTTGCATGTCCCCCAGCTGAGGGACAGAAAGACACACAGACAAACCCTCAAAAATATAGAGTAAATAGCTGTCCCTTTCTCCACCCTCACCCCTTCCTGGCCCAATGGAATTATAGCTGTCCAGGTCTCCATCTCTGCCCTTTGCTCCCTTGCTGCTCCTCTGTGGTCAGTTTACAGTATAACTGTCCCTCCTGTCAGACCTCTCCCTTTCCATTTTATGAGAAATAACTGAATTCCAGGCACAGTCCATTGTCATGGCACAACCAAGCCCTGATCTTGCGTTAAGTTATGATGCAAGGAACCTGTATACCAAATTTGGTGGTCCTGGCTCCTACCGTTTAGGTGGAATTCTTGAACAAATGGATTCACAGATGGATGGATGGACACACAGGCAGACAGATGCACAAACTCTTTCAAATATATAGAAGATGGGGAATGTAACTTACCACTGAAGAGCTTATAATCCCCTGAATGTTTACATTGTAATTGAGTGCGTGTATCATTCCTGTATTTAAATTTAGAAATATGAAGTATAAACCTGTTTATTAATCTAGGTGTGTTATTAGAAGCCATTAAAAGTACAAAGAAACTTAAGTAGCCCAGTACTCAAGAAATTATCTGTGAATAGTCTTGTTTTTCCTGCAAGCGTGGACTATGATTGGTTCTACGAAGTCACGTGATCATGTCACCGGATGTGCTGGCATTCATCTTGAATTTGGATCTTTCCACAGGGACAAAGGGAATTGAACAAAGATTTTCTGCCCTAGGGGAATTCCATGTAAGGGAGAGGAAGTAAACAATGAATTCAGCTGACTTCACAGACTGCTCCCTACCCTGAGAAGATACATGAAAACACCTGGAAACAAAAGAACTCTAATGACAGGGGTGGAGAAATTTACTGCACCCAAGTTAGAGAGGACCGTTCTGGCCTGAGAAGAACTTTCACTGAAATAAGAACTAGGGTGAGAAATTATGATTTGTAACAAGTTTTCCTAGTATAGTAGGCCCAGGGTGTGTCTACACTGCAGAGTTTTTTCGGAAAAATGTCCATTTTTCTGAAAAAAACTTCACTTATGTCCACACTGCAATCGTGTTCTTTCAAAAAAAAAATCAAAAGAACAGAAGGGTTTTTCCGACATTGGTAAACCTCTTTTTACGAGGAAGAAACCTTTTTCCGAAACAATAAAAACAATGGGACCTGTGAAGTGGGCTCATTGAAAGAAGGCTGGACCTATGGATGCCTTGGGAGTAAGCAGCAAGTGCCTGCTTTTGGAAGGTCCCTCTTTGAAGGTGAATGGGGGAGCATTAAAAAAAAACACCCAGAAGAAGGTGCCATAGATGAATAACTGCATATGCATATTATGACTCTCTGCATGAGAGGGAAGACACTATACATCTCTAAGGCATCTTGCAGTCAACATAGGAGCATTGATCCGGCTCCAACCCTCCCCCCCCAACTAATCTGGCCAGCAGTTAGGTGGAACAGCTATTCGTAAAAACAAGACTCTTTGTGTGTGTGTGTGTGTGTGTGTGTGTGCATGCATATAAATATTGACTGCTATATCTGTGTATATAAATGTGGCATTTTGCCTTTTCCCCAAAAAAGATCCCATGTAGTACTTTTAAGTACAACACAACCATCCCTGCCCCAGAGACAGCCCCCCCAGTACCCCTCATCCCAAAGGCCAGCCCCCCTACAGTGCTCCCCATCCCAATACACTCACCTCACTCCTGCCCCAAAGCCAGCCCCCCCCATGCACTCCCCCCTCCTCCCCCCAGAGCAAGGCACCCCCAGTGCCAGGGGGCGCACTCCCTCAATCAAATCCTCCCACCCCCCGCCAGCCAGGCACAGAGGAACGTACCTTTCTTCAGAGTACTACTCCTCCCACCCAGCTGGCTGCTTTGGCTTGGACTTTGGAGAGAGCTGGCAGCAGCACTTAGCCAGCAGCTCCCAAGAGCAGAGTGCACTCTGTCCCACCCCGCCCAGCCTGGCGCCCCCCTGGGGGGGGAGAAGGGGAGCACTCCCCCAATCAAATCCACCACCCCCCCAGCCAGGCATGGAGGAACGTACCCTTCTTCAGAGCACTGCTCCTCCCACCCAGCCGGCTGCTTTTGGCTGCACTTTGGAGAGAGCCGGCACCAGCGGCAGCCGCAGCAACACTTAGCCGGCAGCTTGCAAGAGCAGCGTGCGCGCCACTCGGTCCCACACCAATCCGGCACCCCCCTAGCGTGGCACCTGAGGGCAATTGCCCCCCCTGCCCTCCCTTCGCTACGCCTCTGTTTGAAAGCCCCTGTAAACCTCATTTTACGAGGAAGAAGGGGGGTTTTGAAAGGGGGGGTTTTCCAACATTTGGCCCTGTGTAGACGGGGAAAAAAACTGAAGAAAATGTGCAAATGCGAGCACTATTTGCATACCTCTTCCAAAACCCCCTTCCCCCAGTGTAGCCGTACCCTAAGTAAGTCACTTCACTGGTGAAACAGCACCGTAGAAAAAAATGACCTTTAAAAACATTTTGCTCTTGTCACAAATTAAAATGGATACTGATCTCAATAAATAATTGGGGAACTACAACACATAGTTTTATTAAATATTAGCAACGAGCCAAAGAAACAGTGTTTCGCTCCGGATCAGGTTTATTTAGGCTAACATGCTGTATTGGGGCTTGAGTTTGCATTCAGAGTCAACAGCAGCTAGCTGGCATCAGGACATTTCAGCTCAAAATGTCTGAAATCATGCAAGATCAGCTGCAATACTGCCTTAAAACCTCAGGAGAACAACCAATCTGGAGAAGTTCTAGCAATATCTAGAGCTGAAAATAGGCTGCTTCTGGTTTTGCATCTAACTGAAACATAAGGGTGAGTTTGAATCTGGTGTTTCATATTTAAGTCCCTTGAAGTTTGAATTTCAAATCACATTTCAGTTTTGTCTGTTTTCTAATTAAAGTAAAGAATTTCTCCTAGAATGTATCAGCACACAGGACTGTTACATAAAAAGATACTGTAACAAGGGCAAGAGAAAGGAGAAAGATGAATTTTGAATGACAAAATTTTGAGCCAGATCTGCAATATAGCACAATTAATTGCTGAAAAAACACCAAAGTTAAGTTGTGACTTTTGCGGAGTTACTGACTTTTAACAGATGAGTTTCATCACTTCACACTGCTATTTAAAAATAATATTTTACATGACCACATTTTTCTTATAAGAGATTATCTGTTGAGAGAATATGGCTCTATTAATTCATACCTACCTACACTGAGAGCATTCAGCCTTCAAATTTATGCCTAACAATATATTTCATGCCATTTCCTGTCTCATTATTGAAGTATTCCCAACCTGAAGAGTATGAATTAAAAATAAGACTCTCGTCAGCATAAATCCTCATACACTGAGACAAGGATACACCTAACACTTATAAAGAACAGACTTTAAAATTACCTTGACACCTATTAACATATTTTTAATCCTGGAAAACTGCCTGTAATAGTTCTCTATACACAGCACTAGATTGCACATGACAGTTTTCACTGAAAAAAAAACCTGAGAAAATACTTGTTAATTGAATAACTAAATTACAGTGCCAACATATAGAATGAAGTTGCCAGGCTTAACAAAGAAGTACCAGTCCTTATCTGTGTGACAATGCACTATTAAATGCAATGTTCATTAGAAGAGGAACTGTGCATATGACAAAAGAACAAAAGAACGGCCATACTGGCTCACACCAAAGGTCTATCTAGCTATCCTATCTTCCAGCAGTGGCCAATGCCAGATGCTTCATAGGAAATAAACAGAATGGGGCAATTATCAAGTGATCTATCCTCTGTCATCTAGTGCTTGCATCTTGTAATGAGAGGCTTAGGGACACCCAGAGCATGGGGTTGCATCCCTGATCATGCATCCCTGACAGAAAAATAATGGTTTTGGAAATCTGAGATAGAAGAGAAACTTAATAATATTCTGTGACTGTTTCATAGTTTAATAGAATTTAAGGCCAGAAGGGCCATTAGATCATCTAGTCTGACCTCCTTTAAATCACAGGCTGTTAGTTCTCTATAAATACTCATACTGATTTTTCCATGCCTTCCTAGAAATACTACATACACCCAAATACTTATATTAGAGCTCTAAGCAAAATGGAAATCAAATGAGTTAAAAGATTCACCATATTCAACATATCATCTAAGAAAAGGAAAATGCTTAAGGTCTGCACATTGCTGCATTGTGTACCATTGCCACACTCCAAAATGGATTAGGCCAAACTATAAAAGAATCATTCTTTGACACCACTGTAATAAAGCAACCAGGTGAAACCAAAGAGGGCATCTCTCCCGACAAGAAAGAAACAGAAACCACAGTAGGTATGTATGGCCATCAAAAAATCCAGGAGATGTGTCTTTTATCAATTTGCTGCAAATGTAATTTACATGGGTACTGGTTCAGAAAGGATATTCTTCATGAGCTAACATATCAGCAAAACATTTGCCAAAAAAGTAAATTTAAGTATTTGAGGAGATATTACTGAAAAGTATACTCCATGAAGAAAAGGTAATAGGCCTATGGGTGGGGGTGTATGTTTGTATGGTGGGGGGGAGAGGGAGGCTAGCAAAATACTCACCCCCCCCCCATCCAATAGACTAGCAAATAGCTTTTTTCTCTGTGGGGCACGTAATTCTGGGTAAATGTCCACAGCATCTCTAATACAAAGAAATTCCCATGGTCCCTACATAGAAGCATCTACATATCAAAAAAAATATAGGGGGGACACATGCTTAATTAAAAGAAATCTCTGCAGCATAGAGATTTTAAATCATAAATCTCAGTCAGCATAGAGATTTTAAATCAGCATAGCTGATTTTTAAAAACATATTCTTTTGGCCCAAATGAATGCTAGAAACAAAAAAATAATGCACATCCTGCACGTTCATGGAACAAATAAAACTTTCACATTAGAATAATACTGTAACATAAATCTTAAGGAAGGCCAAAACTTAAGAACTCTCATAGTATTTCCACATTCCTCAGTAAATGAAAGCTGAAGAAATACTTCAGAGAAGTATTCACCCACAGCATTTCAAAACAAAACATATTTTCATAGTATTCACTATCACATTTGTTTTTTCTGTAAAATTCTGCCCAAAATGTTGGTATTTGATGAAAGCAAAAGTCTTGAATATCTGTGTGACTGTGACTGGGCAAGAATGTGAGTTTGCATCACCACATTAAAATCTCCAATCTCCTATCTCTGTTTTAAAAAGTTTCTGCCATCCATTCAGGGGCCAGAAACAATACCACATGAGTTATGTGACCATAACAAATAGCTGAAGACCAAATAGTGTGTGAACATCCCTTAGGACAATGTATGTTTGTATACGATGTTTGTCCAACACTTCTGAATCATAGACACATTTGTTAAATCAATGTTTGATAAAAAATTCACAGGCTACGTTCACCGAATAAATTATTTGCTATGAAGAGTTCATCCATCTGCCCTGATAAGTGGCAGCATGACTGCAATTGGTAAGTGCAGAGATGAATATTTAAGAGTGAGGGAACATATAAAACAAAAAAGCCAATGCTACATCTCAAAATTAACACTGTAGTATCAGGAACTGTGAATTTCCAAAACTTATTCATTCATCCATACATTACTTATGCATTAGCCAAAACAAGCAAATGGTTAATAGATGACACATCAGAAGCGATGAATGCCATAGAGATTAACTACACTGACTAGATTCAAAGGATATCAACATTGGGAAAAGATGATTATTTTTAAAGTTAATCAAAGAAGCACCATACATCAGCATAATACACATCTTCTGGGAATGCTTTGCAATTAAGTGACATCTGAATAGTTTATAGCACCGTTCAAAATGGTGGAACATCTACATCATGAACAAAGGAATTTACACTGCCCCAGTAAGTACAAAATAGCCTTCCAACAAGTAATGAAGGTGCATAAGATAAAGGAGTCAGGAGAAAAAAATGTACAAAATACGCATGTTTAGGCACAGATTCCACAAACCCTCTTATGTATCTTTAGTTGTTTATAAATAAGTAGTGCTATTGGTTTCAGTAGGATCACTCACATGCAGAAAATTAAGCCCATGCATGTCTGCAGGATTAGTGCCAAAGAAGACAAAATAAAGAGAATTAGAAATTAATTTCAGTTTTATTAAAGTATATTTTATAAATATATTAGCTATGTACTTATATAAGATATGTTATTATGGATGAAAAATAAGGGGCTACAAACACAGAAATCTCGGAAGTGCAAATCTTAAGAAACTAATGAAAAATATCAGATTTAAGATGGATTCCAGCAGCAGGTGGCATGGCCACTTGCCTTTGTAGGACCAACCACAATTTGGGCTTACAGGAAAAATAAAACCATTCGCAGATCATTGTCTTGAGCACCCAGGCCTTAAGTCTCTGGAGCATGACTAATGGCTCTCACCAGAAATTCTAGATTAATAAGCGGGTTTACACTTCATGGGTATGACTAGACTACATGGCTCCATTGATGGAGCCATGTAAACTAGTTTACTTGGCATAGTCAACGAAGCAGGGATTTAAATAATCCCCACTTCATTAAAATAAACATGGCCACCGCGCTATGCCGACGATCAGCTGATCCGGCACAGTGCGGCAGTCTAGACGTGGATCTGTCGGCTGGGGAAACCTTTGCCGACCGATCCCTTATGCCTCGTGAAACGAGGTTTACAGGATCAGTCGGCAAAGGCTTCCCAGCTGACAGATCTGCATCTAGACTTCCATGCTGTGCTGGATCAGCTGATCATCGGCATAGCGGGTGGCCATGTTTATTTTAATGAAGCGGGAATTATTTAAATTCCCGCTTCATTGACTATGCCGGGTAAACTAGTTTACATGGCTCCGTCGACGGAGTCATGTAGTCTAGACATACCCCATATGTCTAACTTCCCATACAAGGAGGATACATACACACAAATAGAATATATACATCCAGAGGATGACAGGCTGTTGAATGATAGGTTACTCTTTTTGCGTAAAGCATATTCAAGTTATGCACATTCATACTGTAAAACATATTTCCATAAAAATATGGCAGCATAGTGTCACAACTGTAAAGAAGAAGTGGGCAGAATTATCTCCCGCAAATGTAAATCAAACTTGTTTATCTGAGCAAGTTGCTGAAACAAGAAGCAGGACTGAATGGACTTGAGGGCTCCAAAGTTTTACATTGTTATTTTGATTTCCGTTTTTTTTAACATAATTGTAGATTTATAAGTTCAAATTTATGACAAAGAGTTTGAACTATAATACTTGTATTAAGTGAATTGAAAAATACTATTTATTTTGTTTTTAAAGAGCAAACATTTTAATAAAAATAAATATAAAGCGAATATTGTCCACTTTGTATACTATATTGTAATTTAAATCAATATATTTGAAAATGTTGAAAATAGCCAAAAATATTTAAATAAATGGTATTCTATTGTTATTTAGCATTGTGATTAATTGCAATGAATGTTTTAATCACTTTGCAGCCTTAATTAAAATTACATATTTTGGAATCAGCCATATCCCATCAGCATTATTTATTATATTTGGCATTGGCTATACTAATAATAATGATCAAGAATATTTTGTGGAAATTCATGACCAGTTTAATTGCTCAGGCATTAAGCTTGGTTATCCATTTCATATCCTAGGAATAAACAAAGTGACATTGATGATAAACAATGCTGAACTTCGTGTGGCTGATTTGCATTTATTCTAACTCTAACCAACTATTGTTTGACACTCCTGCAAAACCTGTCCAGTATCGTTGAATTAATTACAACTTCAGAAAGCAAAATAAATCCCAAACCTCCAAATGCCATTGATGACCTTGTAGCTGACAAGAGATTTATTAAACATCCTCCATCCATGCTGACTCTTGACACTATTCAAATACTGAACAATGCATGCACTATTCTAATCAACAGTGAGGGGTACCCCTCTAGAGATTTGATGGTTCTGTGAAATGCAAGAAGTTTTGGATTCTTTTCAGAAACTTGAGAACTTTTCTTTTAAAGATTTTAAATGCTAATCTTTCATAACTCCTTTTTAAAATGGTGGAAGTCCCTCTCTAATCTGCTATCTCCCTGGCCATTTCCCTGGATCCTTGTAGAACAAATTGTCTCTTCCAGAGGCAGAAATTCCTGTTAGTGATTAACAGAAAGACCTCTGGATCACTTTACTTCAAAGAATGAGAGGGCAGAATCCTATAGGTTTCCCCTCACCCCCATAATTTACTCATTTTTAAATGGACAATTCAGAACAAAATAATTGTAAGGCACGTTTGACAGCATAGCTACCCATACTTTAGGAGGAACATAATATAACATACACATTATATCTGGCCAGAGAAGACTAGACTAGAGAAATGGGATGGAAGGAAGGAAAATGAAGTAAAAAAGTTGCTAACACCAACATATCTCTGTGTCTGGAAGCTTCAGGGGGTAGCCAAGTTACTGTGTACAGACTGTGTAGATTCTTGCGTTAGTATCCTTCTTATCTAATTGCTATCCTATGAGCCTTATCTGCTTCTTTTAACTATCTAATCTTTAGGTGCTTATAGGTTACCAGTTCTGCCTACTTGTTTTTCCCTTTGATATTTTCATACCCTCTGCTCCTTGTTTCCTGCCCCCTTTCTTTTTTTTCCCTTCCCCCCCTCCCTTCTCCCCTATTTATTTTGGGTCTGCACATCCTAAACTCAAAACTCAGGTCATCTGAAGAAGTAGGCTGTGCCCACGAAAGCTCATGATACCATCTACATATTTTGTTAGTCTATCAAGTGCTACCAGACCATTTGTTGTTTTTTAAGTTTACATCTGTGTGTGTGTATTCTTCAGACATCCTCATTTGTGAATGGTGAAGGCCTGCACCATACTCTTCAGCCAAGACACAAATCTAAGTTTCTCATCATTATGGGGCTTCCTGCTGCCATAAGAATCAATATTTAACATTCAGTGCCTATCCAAAAATCTCTTCCTACAAAATGCTTTCCTTTAATCAGCTAGCTTATAGATTAAAAATGTTCATGTTTTACTGGCAAATTAAAAATACTCAGGAGCAGTTTCAATGGAAATTGCAAATGGCATGATTAATCAGACCTTTCTTCATCAATTTGCCCATCTTATGTTCCTAAGCAGGAAAGAGGAAATAGCAAGGGTTCCACAAGGTACCAGAGCTGAGAGGAATGAGTGTGTTATGTTTAAAAAATTAAAATTGGCTTGAATATCAACAAAATATTCCTTAAGGCAATGTGGAAATGTCTTCTCGTGTAAGTGATTAATGTCCCATCACTTGAGATATTTAAAATTAGACTGGGCAAGCTCACAAAAAATACACTGAAGAGCAGTTCGACGCTAGCAGAAAGATAGATCTAATATCTTTCCCCCATATCTAGCTTCTGCAATTTGTGGAAGTACATGTGTGATTCTGGCAGTAAACTTACCTTGCAGTAAAGTTAAACTTGGATTTAAATAAAACTAGTTCTACTCTCAAAAGTAGCTCTGTAAATAACGTTATGAGGTTCCACATTCATCGTGTCAATGGTTCCTAGACCAAATTTACTCTTTATAGAAGTCAAATGTTTTTATCTCTTAG
Source organism: Pelochelys cantorii (assembly GCA_032595735.1). Taxonomy (NCBI): domain Eukaryota; kingdom Metazoa; phylum Chordata; order Testudines; family Trionychidae; genus Pelochelys; species Pelochelys cantorii. Next base: position 20,376,665 of record CM064338.1, read on the forward strand.
GGCTGAAAACTCAGGCAGTGATCTAAAAATTGAACCATCCTTTCCTTCCTGTGCATCATTACTTTGAAAGAATTAACAGTATCACTTTATACCACCATGTTTTTTCCTTAGTAATATTCTACCCGATGCTAATTAGCACTAATCCCTTATTTATGTAATTTGAAAAGGACATAGGTCACAGTGAGGTACTTGCAGGTATGTCACATGCCTGCTCCTCTGTTGTGATATACATGGTACCTTATGGTATACCATGACACAATTTATTACCATCCTATTGCTTTGTTTTGATTCTAACCACCTGATTACAGTAAACCTACTCAATGAAGGTTACCTGAACACAAAGAAGAGTTACCTGAATACAGACATACCAGTGAATAATTACATTTATGGTAAATATTTCCATGGATAATTAATTCATTATGGAATAATCTTTAGAATAAGTATTTAGAACACTGATGTGTGAACAGAAAAAAAAGTTGCTTCAGATATTGTTATTTCCATGGAGAAAAACAATCAGTATACTTCCAGATAAGGTAAACATTAGCGAGGTTTTGGGCATATGGAAGTCAGGATGAAGCAACTAGAACGAACATCACAACACTGAAGTGTAGGCCCAGATACTAGACAAATTATTGTTTTAGTTATCAGATAATCCAATGCAGATCTGCTCATACAAGTCACCAAAAACAAGATATTTATGATATGAAAGAAATTGATAGAAGTGTACTACCATGACCCCCCCATCTAGACAGCATGGCTGTTGTCTGAACTTGTTTAAGAATACATTTCTCTCCAATTCAACTACAAAATTACTATCAGCCAAAACTCAAAATATACAGTCTCTCTTCCAGTTTTGCTTCAGAGTGGTACCTCAGTCAGCATCAGAAATCTCCAATAGTACATAGAGAGCAAGGCCCTACTGTAGTCCCATTAATACATGAAAAAATAATATACAGCCTAAATTATAATATAATCCGCATGAATACACGAGGCTGTCCAACACTCAAAATACTTCTAAGAATAAAGAAATCAGTGAAATAAGTATTTCTCAAGGTCCAGTACAGCAAACATTTATGAGACTTGTGTTTATTGAAAGCATGGTGGCATATGTTTGGTCAATAGTTTTGTGGCCTCTGGAATAGAGATCTTTTCTTGGAAGCAGTTCATTTTTATAAAATTTTAACATCTTGGAATTTTTGTCAACTACTGTAAAATATATCAATCCTCTGCTGCTAAATAATGAACTGAAAATTGTGCCGTACTTGCATAGAGTGTTTTTTAAATATTATTCACACAAAAATCGTACACCTCTTTTTATCCCTCAGGTTGTATGTTTGTAACGTCCGAGATGCTTCGAGTCCCCACCCCTACCGGGCCTAAACTCTTTGAGCACTGCCAACAAATAGGGTAAATCTTCTGGCTAGTGATCTATCAGATGTTTTGTCAAGCTAATAAGTGCAGGAGCTGGATATGACATCTAGAAGCAAAGTGATTGTGGACAGAGGTATGGACATGCTAAGCCAATCAACATCTTCAAGCTTCCCCTGGGTCTTCCATAGTCAATGTACTGGGAGGCCACTGGACTGAAACAGACTTTGTATCAAAAGCACAAATGTCATCAGCTAAGCACTTCTACCAGCTGCTGCAGAATTTCAGAGAATTGGGAACAGCCAGTGCAGGAGAGCACTTGAATACTCTATCTGCAAAGAAGGATGTTTTGGATGGTTGGATGAATGGATGCTGATGAGTAGATATGGTCCTGACAATGCTTAGCTGTCAACCTGTTATCAATCAATTTAAATATATCATTATTTTCCTCAAATAACCAAATTAATTGTCCTTGAGGATGTTTCTCTTTTAAAATTACTTGTATTTTTAAACATTCACATTATTTTTGTTGTCTTGGTGGAAATATTACCAGCTTCAAAAGAAAAAGCTTCTGAAGTTTCATAAAGTCTACTGGGATAACTTAACCCACTCAAAGGTGCACATTTATCTATACAGAGTTGTCTAGCAAAAATAATAAAGTAAACTAAACAAAATTAACAATAGCAGGTAAATGGTACTGTAATTATTTTTTCTACAGAGTTCTGAGAACTACATTAAACAAATGAACTGCAGTTCAATTAGTCCATTGTATCCAGAAAAAGAGGGCAGGGAAAACTGAGGTGAAAAACAGTGGTATCGAGGCTACATCATAACGTTTAGCTCAAAGAAGAGCAACGGAAACATTTAAAATAAATTAGCTAATTTTGTCTCAGTATCTTAAAACTGAAGCAGAATGTTACCATGGAAAACTATGCCTGTCCATACTAATAGGAGAACAATGTATAATTCTTTATAGTTCGAAGTGTATAACTGATATACTGCATCCATATGCTTTCATAGTGAAATTTCTTTTCCTTAAAGAAAAAATATCCAACACAAGAGTGAAGAATGCGACTCAGAAGGAAAATGAGAAGGAAGTCGACTCAACAGGAATTTAAGATGATTCCAGCAACAACAAGATTAACTTCAGTGTGTAAGCTTTTGCCATGTTCATTTTCTTCACCAGCAACACAATTTTCCCATCATTTTCCTGGTCTCAAATACTGGAAGCATATTGCAAAGTCAGTCAAGTTACTGAAATGCAGACTTAAGACTGAAATATAGTATATGGCTTTGAAAAGAACATTGGATATTTAAAATTTTGAAGTAACAGGTTTCTTTATTCATGGAGAACTTTTTCAGCTTGACATTTCATCAATTTCTGGGAAGACTTGAAGAAAAGATGTAGGACAGTGACATCTATTAATTCATATTCCTGTTACAATGCAAAAGTTCCATTTTCTCAGAAGTTGAACACAATTATAAACATCAGAGCGATATTAAAAATAACATAAGAAACAGAGTTGCATATATAATGTTCATTGTCACCACTGTACTTACCCGCCAAATGCCTGGATTGCATAAAACTTGGAAGCATCCAAAGAACTTCCACTTACTATTCGAGCCTTTAATGAAGAATAAAAAAAAAGCTTAGTTACTCAGTGTCTGCCAATAGATTTTGGATAGAATATAACTGTGTCGTACATATAACACCTACTATGAAAAATGTCAAGCAGGGTCAGCTCCACGCCAAAGCTACATTAATTTTTGCTTTGAATTACATATGATTAGCATTCAGCATTTAGTGAAAAACGGTGATAAAAGCCTGGAGAAGCTATCAGATATTGCCTCCTACATATCGCTGCCCTTTAAAACCCAGAGTGTATGCAGTGTAGATGATAACTAGTCAGAGGCAAAAATCCAGACACCATGTTTGACAGCAGCAGACCCCTGTGTTGGCAACCATGATTTTATAAGATAAGCACAACAGTGAGGCTTTCCTGTTTATAAATGCAACACATTTGGAATACACTCAAAGGAGAACAAAAGAATGGAAAGCTGGGATACATGCACATTTCACAACTAAAATGAAGGAACCAAACAGATCAAATAAGTCACAAACAAACATCAACAAAATACACAACCCCTTAAGGAAATATGTGATTTTAAACCTTTTCATCCACAGAACTGCTATCTGAAAGAGAACCAGGAAGAGGGGGAATAAAAGTTAGATAAAACAGTCTCCAGGAAAGCATGTAAATTTATGAAAAACCTCTTACAATTCTAGCTTGCTAAAGTAGAGATGAAAGGAACAACAGAAGCTGAGTAACATATATGTTTAGTGTTCTTTAACATGATTGCTCTGATTGTATACAGACTAGCGGAAAGATGTTTTAATACATAAAAAACCACAGCTACTTACCCAAGACTTTTTAGTTTCATTAAAGATTCTATGGTTATTTTATAAAGCAGCACTTAATACTGCCCATATATTTAATTTCAGATCTGATACCTCTGTGTTCATAATTAGCATCTGAAAATGTATTTTATTAAGGTAGGACAGAATGTTCGTAAAAAGTGATGAATTTGGATTTAGAGTAATATTTTGTTCCCAAGGAAAAATAAAGCTATTTTGAGGCATTTAATGGATATATTAAAATTACTATTCTCTAACTATTCTATTCTACCCATGCACATACAAAACCAAACAAGGAAAGCCAGTGATCACTGCATTACAATTACAATTGTGTGCATTTTAAATGTATTATATATCATACATGGTCATAAATATCTATGACATTTCATGGTCATAGAGTAGTCTTCATATCCAGTATCAGATATAAAATATTTATGTTAAAAATGCATTTATTTCAAATATTTAAAATTCTTATCATTTCCTTGTACAAAAATTTGCATACCATATCTTTCCATCAATAAGTTTCTCTTATACATACACAACATTTGTATTAGGTATTTTGTAGATGCAAACTACTTGCTTTGTTATAATTGTCACCTTCACAAACTTTGCATTGTTTTTTTCCCAAGGAGTATGCACATTTTATGTGCTCCCTCTAAATAACTTGGATCTTTTCTACGGGATAAACAGTGTTCAGCATGCTTTCATTACATTTTAGACATACACTATGTTTCAAAGCCAATATAGCTTGTAACAATGGATCAGACTCAAATGCATATAATGCAGCTGTATTACCATAGACACCGAGGTAGTCACAGTAAGCTACAATTAAAGGTCCCCATCCTGAAAACATGCTCATGCTTTGTTCACAGTCCATTGACTTCATTGGGACTACTGATGTGCTTAAAGTTATGTGCATGGTTATCTGCATGATGGACGCCAAAGGCAGCCTTGTCCATATAGTAACTTAGATATTCCTATCTGACTATATTTGATTTTAACATTTCAGTATGTTTGAGCCTGGTTAGTAGTAGAGATGTGCCTGAGCCAAACCTGAATTCTCAGGAAGCTCAAGTCCAGACTGAAGATTTGCAGCTCGGACCCATCTCTTGTTAGTAATTAGAATCCACAGTACAAGGCCCTCTCGCGCCAGCACCTGGTTTCACTCTCTCACATAACCCAAGCAACCCTGTCAGAAAGCATGTGTACAAACAGCGGATAATAAAGGTTGCCATAGTGCCACAATTCCAAATGTCTTGACTTTTGCACAGAAACAAATACACAAAACCTCTCTAAGGGTGCATCTACATTGCAGGGCTTAACTCGAAATAAGCAAAGCAAATTGAACTACATCAATTGTGTAGCTTATTTCAAAATAGCTTATTTTGAAATAGGGAGCATCTACACAGTACTTATTTCGAAACAGAGCACTCTTCCTCTGACTTCCTTTATTCCTCGTATAATGAGGGTTACAGGAGTTGGAGTAAGAGGTCCTCTAGCTTGACAGCATTTTGATACTATTTCAAAATAACGACCTGGTGTGTAGATGCAGACTAAGTTATTTTGGGATAGCGCTAGTTATTTCGAAATAGTGTTGCAGTGTAGATGTACCTTAAATAAGTGAAGAACATTAGCGACACCTATCAAAGCTCTCAGGGCATCCACCCTCCCTAATTGTTCCCTTTATGACCACACTCTTGATTACACATATACACAAGATGCACATCTGATCCAAGGTTGACTCTTTATGCCAACTGTGAATTGGAATATGAACTGTCCTGCTGCTTCTCTCACTTCACATGCTTGGCTTTCTTCAGAAGTATTGGGTTTTATTAGAAATTCCTTCTTGGTAAAATTAAGCACTAGACTAACATTTTAGTTCCAAAGTTATCTCACATACCCAGCACATCTTTAGAAATTAACTCTCTTTTTTAAATTAATGAGAAATGTGTATTTGTGAAAGAAGTTTGATTGGCAGCACTAGGCATAGCTGACCTTTCTTTCTCCACAAAGTTAGCAGTTCAGGAGAGGCTAGCTTTACATTCCCCCACTGATGAGACTCAGTCTTAAATTTAAAGGTCAGTCTTTGTCTAGGTACATGAAAAGAAGGACAGGAGACACTTGTTATAGATTTTAATTGGGTCACAATTTTATTGTATAGATGTCTGGGACTACCCGGCAGATAAAATGTACTGTGCAGGCAAATCCATGTTTATTCAAATCATGATCTGGGCTTCTAACAGCTCCCCCTTCATTTCTCTCCTGGTCTCCCAGCCAACCCATGGCTTGGACCTTACCATCCACTGCCTTGTAGGAGGGTTCAGGTGGGCTCTGAGAATGGTGAAGGGGGACTGGATCACTGCTGTACCAATCATAGGCGTCTCCAAACCCCCTCCCCCATTCTGTTTCTTTATCCAGTACCTCCTTTTAAGTCTTTTACCAGGCCATTTATCTGGTCACTGGATGCCTACCCTATGGACCACCTACACTGGACATCAATCCAGCCTCATGAAATAAGCTGAGACACATGGGCTGCCACCTTTTCTTCTTCCCACTCACTGTGGGGAAAGCGAAAAATACCTCACTCCAACTAAACCAATCTGATGGTTTGGGGAAAATTCCTTCCTAGCCCCCTTTTAAAAAGGAACGACTAGCATAATGCCCAGAGTAGGTCCTAACCCAACTTAACATTTGCCTCCATTAGGGAAGAGAGGGTGGGTGCTGGGTTGTTTCCTGCATGGACCAAAGAGTCTTTCTCTGCCAAGGGCTTGTACCTCTATGTCCTTCGGATCTTATATTGCTGGGGGGGGGGGCGGTGAGTGCAGCGGCGGATATAGGGCAGGGCGAGCGGGGCAGCTGCCCCGGGCCCCACTCTTCAGTAGGCCCAACACCAGAGCCAGGGGCGGACTGGCCCGGCGGGATACCAGGAATTTCCCAGTGGACCGTCTGCCGAAGGGCCGGCTGGCAGCTGCTGGAGGAGTAGGGGGAGTGTGACGGGGTGCTGCAGCCCCACACTTTAAATTCCCCGGTGCCGGCCAGTATGGGCCATGTGGGGCCGAGGGAGCGCATGCAACGCACGCAACAGCTGAGAGGGGAGACGCCCAGATGTGGTGTGACGTCACGGCCCAGGACTTTAAAACCGCGCGGCCCAGCGTTGCACCGCTCGGTTTGGCACGTGGTCTGGAGCCTGGGCCAGGGTCGCGGCTGCCCTGCAAACTGGAAGGCAGAAGGTGGATGGCAGAGGAAGGGGCTTGTGCTGAGGGGAGGGGGCAGGTCAGGAGAAGAAAGGGGAAGGCACCAAGGGACAGCGTGGAGGAGTGACAAAAGCCAGGGGGCCAAGTGGAGACTGAGGAAAAGGGCAGGAGGGGAGGTGTCAGTGGGAGGGGGGACAGGGTGATGCTGGGAGAAGAGAGGGTAAGGGCATTGGGGGCTAGAGGGGGAGGGGGAGGTGCTGGGAGAAGGCTTGAAAGGAGGGGTGGGCATGAGGAAGGTGGGGATGGAGCAAGGCATATATGAGGGCACAGGGGCATGAGGGAAAAGGGTGGTAAGGGGGTGGGCATCAGGGAAAAAGAGGGCAAAGGGCACAGGGGCAGTAAGGGAAGGGGGAGGCACCAGGAGGGTGCAGGGGTAAGGGAAGGTGCAGGTGCCAGGGGATTCTGGGGGTGAAGCAGAAGGGCAGACACCTGCAGGGGAGGGACCAGCACCAGAGGAGAGAGGCAGGGCAGGTGTGAAGAGGGAGGTGTAAGGAGAGGGGATGAGGAGGGGTAGCTCACATGATCAGAGTGGGGCTACTGGAGGAGTGGGCACAGGGGGGATGCCTTTTTTCTATTTTTCCCCAAAGAGGGGCCCCGCAAAATTGTGCTGCCCTGGGCCCCGCAAAACTCTCATCTGCCCCTGGGTGAGTGAGAACTGCAAAACTGCTCACTGTCCACCTCTTTGTATTTCCTCTATCCTCCTCACCGTAAAGCAGAGCTGTCCTCCTTTGGCAAGCCCAGACCAGCCTCTGCCCCCACTTTAATTACAGTGCAGTCATTATTAGTGAGAGAGGGGATAGTTCAGTGTTTGGACTCTGTTTTATTTTTCCATAGCAAGTATGGTGTGTGCTTTGAGAGAGAGACACTTATCCACCAGCAACTGTACTGATACAGCAGTTCCCTGGAGCTATAGATCACTGAATGTCTATCAGACAGAAAGCTTTCATCATTGCCCATTACGGCTAGACTTGCACTACTGACCTATGGTAGGGATGATAAATGCCACAGCTCATTACCTTTCCCTGGGGTATACTGTCCTGGTGCAGAGAAAGGTTCTGATTTGGGCTCATGGGCTTCTAGAGGGGGAACTAAATCTATTTAGAGATAAATTTTCTTTAACTTCCTCCCAAGCAAAGATGGTTTGAAAAGCAGATCAAGTAAGCCATGTCTATTTTTGGATATAACTGAAATTTCTCTTCAGGGCCAATTATATTGGACTGCCCAGCAAGCACGATGGGAAAAATAAAACAAGAAAAGTGTTCTTTTAACTAAAGGCTAAATTTAAAAGTCACCCACTCACAACAAAAAAGCTAATTCTTTTTAATTATAATAATAAGGCATCAGACCACTGGAAACATGAACCATTCAGATTGCTCACAATTACATTTGGTCCCAATGGACAAAATTCTTATTTCTATTCAGAAGCCAATTTTCACAAGACACACTTGGTCTCCCCTGTTATCATTTAAAAAGCTATTTCCTGTAACCATTCTTTACTTTCTTAGGGCAGAAGCTTAAGTCTTTAATGTGATCATCATTACATCTTATTTATTCCATCCCTCCAATTTCTATATTATGGCCAATATTAAGAAGCAATTCTTGTTGAATAGTCTTGAGCTTAAATGGCTGATCTCAATGGCTGGGTTGCACTACTCATTCCCAGTTCTGATAGGAGGGAATCAGGGAGAGGAGTCCATAGATTACAAAAGCCAGAAGAGACCATTGTCATCCCCTAGTCTAGATTTTTTTTTAAAGTTACATACACACACATTCCCCCCATCATTGTTATTGTGCACTTCAGCTCCATTACGTATTTGATCATTGATTTAAAGGGGAGTAAGATGGAGACCCAAAATTATAATTCTATTGCAATCCATTTGCTACTAGAAATAGGCCTGCATTCCCTATGCACCTAAAATTCTCAATAAAATCACTACAAACTTACATTCATAAGGAATGAAGAAATTATTCTCTAACTGCAATTAATATTCTGCCTCAGTTCCTGGGTGCAAAAATTCATCGTGTAAATCAAATAAGAAGTATCTCACTTTTAAATATGTTTGAAGCCGATTTTAAGTACATTATAATTCTTCAAAGTACCATTAATATACAGATTTAAAATTTAACCATAACACATATATTAACATGATGAACATAATTTGGTCGGAAAAATTCAACATGGTTTCTGCTAAGGGAAATCATGTCTTACTAATCTACTAGAGTTCTACAAGCATGTGGACAAGGGGCATCCAGTGGATATAGTGTACTTAGATTTCAAGACAGCCTTTGACAAGGTCCCTCACCAAAGGCTCTTAAGTAAAATAAGTTGTAATGGATTGATAACTGGTTAAAAGATAGGAAACAAAGGGTAGGGATAAATGGTCAGTTTTCAGAATGGAGAGAGGTACCTAGTGGTGTCCCCCAAGGGTCTGTACTGGTACCAATCCTGTTCAACGTATTTATAAATGATCTGGAGAAAGGTGTATGCAGTGAGGTGGCAAAATTTGGAACAATTTTAATTTTGGAAAATTAAGAACAAAGCAGATTGTGAAAAGCTTCAAAAGGATCTCATACATTTAGGGTTAAAAAAACTAGATAAATTAATGGAGGATAGGTCCATCAATGGCTATTAGGCAGGATCAGGAGGAATGGTGTTCCTAGCCTCTGTTGATCAGAATGGGTGACAGGGGAGGGATCTCTTGATGATTACCTTTTATTTTCACTCCCTCAGGGGCATCTGTCATTGGCCACTCTCAGAAGACAGGATTCCGGGCTACATGGACCTTTGGCTTGACCCAGTGTGGCCGTTCTTATGAACCTATTTAAATGGCTTTTGTAATTAATTTGCTTTCTTCTTTCCTACAATTTATCAGATAGGATAATTTGTAACATGTATGGTTTTGCAGTTACTGTCCACCACTGCTTTACAGTAATATGATCTGACTTCAGTGGAATGGGCAGGGTTTAATTAGCTCCTGGGCATCTCCCTAGATAGACTTCATGGCAAATGTGAATGTGCAAGTGTTTGTGGAAGGCCTTGGGAGAAATCACGTAAGCACTGAAAAGTCAAAATTACCTCACTTTATTTGGTAAGGCAAGCACTACATCCTTAAATTCATTAAAAAAATCAGTAGTGTAAATAATGTGCAAACAGTTATCCTCTGGCTTAGTAAGTTAGAAAAACTAAAAATGAAATTGTGGGTCCAATCCTCAACTGGTGTAATTTGCCATAGCTTCTTGCAACTCAATGGAGGTGTCTTTTTATATCAGCTGAAAATCTGGCCTATCAAATAATACACATTTAATATAAAACAATGAAGCCCAATTCAATTTGCATTTGGCTGCAATGGAGCTATAATGAAGCAGGGGTTGATGTGTTCAAGACAAAGCTCAGAGTTAATTTAAGCATAAATAGAGCAGAGGTAAATGGAAGGGAGTGGGGGGAATCTTCCCACTGTGAGTGCCATATGTTTCTATGCCACTCCAAAGGAACATTAGAAGGAAAACATGGAACACAAAAAGCTCCTTGTCTCAGATGCCTACAGCATGTTAATATTGAAAACCAAAGTCAGACTTGTCAATAATTTGATTCTGAGATGGAATTATGCTCAGTGATAAAACTCCATGCACGAGAGCTGCTCATGGACACCCTGCACTATACTGTAATAGCTCTTTTTCCATGTAAACAACATCTCATTAACCAAACCAGGGCAAAGATACCTTCTGCCAAACAATATGGAATATGCTTGATAAAATTCTTTGGTCCTAAAAATCTTCTGACTGAGCCTGGCTCCTGTGCAGGTGGACAAGAGGTAGGGTTGGTCCCCTGAGCACAAGAACTGCTCTGGGCTAGCTTTGCCACTCAAACCAATTTGGGAGAAGATTCATGAACCTCCACCTTTTGCATCAGTCAGCAGAGCTGGTTGACCTTAAAAGTACTGGACTTGTCTTTGTGCATGAGGGATACGTAAGAGGTGTAGCACAGGGAAAGGAAGATGAGGTACACAGGTAGCGAGAACCTCAGAGCGGGAAAGTGAAATAGGGAAGAGGAAGTAGATTCAGCAGGCAGCAGCAGCAGGCAATGGCCAGCAAAACAGGCAGGGCTTAGCCTCCCATGGCCTATTGCTCCTACTGCCCATGGCTGCTGGAGCCTTTCCCCTCTGATGCCTTTCACTGCCACATGTTGCTATCCACTGCAGTGAGCGTGAACGCAGCCTGCCTTTCACCCTACCCATTGCCACAAGAGTAGACAAGATCTTGGAGGCACAACATAGAAATCCCAGCCCAGGAAGAGGAAGGAAAGTAAAGTGGCTTCATGAGAACTTTGTGCTCTCCTGGTCTTGGGCTGTTCTGGAGGCTGGAGATGCTGGGGCCTTCAGTTCCCATTCAGACTATAGTGCTGTCCAGAACATCTGTCACCTTGCCCCTTCCCTCCCCCCATACCCATGGTGCTTCCCAATACACAACCAATGCCAGGGCTTGTGAGGGGGTTCTCCAGAGGCTGTAGTTGCTCTGTGACTGTTTTCCACAGCTTCTGCATTGGAAGAATTCGCCCTTCTCTTCCTTGCAGATACAGGGTTCTGGGCCCCCTTTATGTGACATAAAGGGTCTGGATTGGCAGAGCAGATTTACAGAAACTTACAGAAGGCCTATCATTCTATATTCAAATCTATAGGATTTTTTCATAAGGCAGGGAGTGTGGAGTATCCTCCAGGGTATATTTTTGTATACATTATACAAAAGGGCAAAAAGTCTTCTCTTTCAAAGTATTTTTTGAGCCAGATAAAAAAGTTTCCCTGGCTGGCATGACTTGGCAAAGAAGGGGATGAGCCCTACCTGAAATATGCTTTGTTTGCCTTTCAATTCAAAGTTTCATACTAGATTGGTAATATAACCAAGGAGCAAATAGAAGACATTGGGCTTTATCACATATGGCTGGGCCTGAAGAAACTGAATAAATCCTCAACAAGATGTCTAACCTAATGCAGGCAGAAAGCAAAAATGCCCCTAGAAGGAAAACAAATCATATTATTTCAGACGATAGGCTTGTTGACCTGGAGAGTTAGCGCATGCTATGCTAGGGACTAAATCTGCTGCACAGTGGTTTGCCATGCACCAGCTGGCCATATGGACCTGTCTAGCATACACTACCATTTCTCTCTGGTGCACTTTGAGCTGCTCTGAACTGAAACAGAAATAGAGAACTTCCAGTGTATGGCTTCAGGGTCCACATGACCAATCAGCATGCACCACACCAATGCACTGTGCTTTAAACATGCCTTAACTCTCCTTCTAAAAGTCCTGTGGCACCTTAGGGCATGTCTACATTTCAAAACAACAAGGCAAACATCCACACTACTGAGCCTGTTATTTCGAAATAACAACTCCTGCTTGTGAAGAGGACTAAGCTTATTTCGAAATAGTTTTTTCGGGAGTTATAACTTATTTCAAAATAACCTGGTAGTGTAGACATAGCCATAGAGACTAACAAATATATTAGGTCATGAGCTTTCGTACGTAAGCGAATGGTGTTCACTCTGCAGATATATCAAAAGAGTTTAGAGGATGAATGTGTGAGTGTGTGTTTATGTGCATGCATGCATGCTCAGACTAATGAAGTAGATAGTAAGAAAGATAACTACAGAATCTGGAGTAGTATGACACCAGGAGAAAACCAGTTACATGACAATGTTATCAAATCTAATAATGCAGTGTTTTTGTCTTCCTTGTGCCCAGTCAAAACTGGGACTTGCATGAAAGTGAGCTGGTTGAGTCTTAATACAGATAAAACAGATGATGCTAGTTGGTTAAAGTTCTTGTGGGCATGGCAGGGATGGTTTCTGGCATCTGAAGGGGATTTGTGAAACTTTCATATAATAGGTCCATAGTCTAGGCATGCCTTCAGCTCCCTGACAGATCCAAAATGCCACGAATGGCCACAAGTATCTTCTGCCATAGGTCCCATATGGCAACTGAGGCTTTCTTTTGAATCTGGAGTTGGCACAATTCTTTATGCCTTTGAGATTTCCAGATTGGATTTCTGCAATGTTTTCTACAGTGGATGAATACTGACGATTGCTCAGAAGGTACAGCCAGCTCAGAATGTGACTTCCCATCTGCTTGCTAGTACCCTGACAACTTGCACTGGGTTTTTTATTCACTTCTGAATTGGATCTGTAAACCAGTATGAGATTCCCTCTTTCCCTGACATCCTCAGTGTCAATTGAAATCAGCCAGGGGTCTTGCACCAACAGCCCCCGGACTAAAACATCCAGAGGCTTTAGTTAGAACATTCTCAGTGGAGAATCCCTCTCTGCAATTTGCATAACCCACTGGTCCAATGGAATCTGTGTTTGTTGCTCATTACAGCCCATATCTTTTCTCTGGCTTTTGCCTGGAAGAATTTATTTTCTTGTATTGTTCTTAATCTTTTGGGAACTCAGAGGGGAATATTTTACAAAGGTTTTAAAGGTACCATACTTCATAATCCCAGAGATGTCGTATCAAGTGCACTTTATATTTTTAAAATTAATACACACACATTATGTCTCTGATTCATCACTGTTTTATTCCAGCTTTACACTGATGTAATTCATTGATTTCATAAAACTCTAATGGTGAGTCAGGCCCTCACACATACATACACCAGCAGGTACTTGGGGTAACTATTATAATATGGGCAGTGCCAACATTTGTTGATGCTTTGGACTGCCATTGTATCTCTGGAAAGAATTTCCCTATTTCTTTGCAATTGTTTGCTGCCTAAAAGGCCCCTCACTGGAGAAGAGTCTACCTCTACAATTAATGCCAATATCACTCCTCGTTCATCTGTCATAGTACACTTGCTGTACAGATGGCTAGCTTGACTCTTCCTAACCTGCTGCATGTGTTGGGATTCACAGCATGCTCCCTCTGATAGAGCAATTGCATGACTGTCACTAAACACTGCATAAACACAGCTCTATTAATTATTTCCTTCCACAAAGGATTCCACTGGAGGGGGAAATCTCCAGATAATCCACAGATTTAAACTCAGAGTATGTCTGCATTGCACTATATTGCCAGGGTTCCAACTCAGGCTCAAGCCTAACCCTCCCCTCCTTATATCTACACACAAATTGTATTAACTAGGTACTTGGATCCAGGGTCCCAGGACCCCATGCGGGTGAGGGTCCAAGGCAGAGGCAAGCCAGGATGCAGGATTCAAGCTGTGCTGCTTTGCACTGTAGACAGCCTCAGTGGACTCAGGCTTGGGGAGTTGAGACTTGGAATTCAACAGTTCCTGACCTCGGGTTACAAATGAGTGTAGACACTCAAACCCTGTTTTAACCAACCCAGGGTCTGCTAATTCGAGTTCCACTACCCGTGGGCTGACATTGCATCATAGACATACCCTGAGATTCAGCCAAAATATTCCTTTATGGGGAGAAGTCTTAAGTTCTGCAGCAGAGGCAAAGTGACTGGCGTGCATATCCCATGGGACCTGATGATCCACAGCACATCTTTCAGTCTCCCCTCAGTGAGGCTACGTCTAGACTATGTAGAATTTTCGAAAGGGGATATGCAAATTCTGCAGGGATTTGCATATCTTCTTCTGATCTCACTTTCGAAAGAGGATCTTTCAAAAGTGAAAGTAGCCTGGATGTGTTTTTTTCTGAAAAAAAAAAACTTTTTCTGAAAAAAAAACCCCACTCTTCTTTGAAAAAGGAGGTTTATGTGGTTTTTTCGAAAAAGGGTTTTTTCCTGAAAAAAATGCGTCCAGACTACTTTCACTTTCAAAAGATCCTCTTTCAAAAGTGAGATTGGAAGATCCCAAGGAACGTGCATATCCTCTTTTGAAAAAAAAACTTAGTTTGGACGTGCCCTACATCAACACCAAAGTACTATCCCACCTTGCCCAGGCATTCTAGCTCGATGAGAAGTAGCTCTGATGTGCATTATCCCAAGAGTGAGTAGAGTGAGTACAGAGCAAAACTAAATGCTGAGAAGCATGAACTTCCATGTGCCTATCCACAGAGCCATCTGCCTGATTCAGACAGAAGCTTGCCACGAAGTACCACTGCTCCCTGCCTATGTTGCCTGAATACCTGTCAAGCCTTGACCCCTGGAGTTGGTGTGGTTGAGCCTGCATTGGCTCACAGGAGGGAGAGGAACATGCTGTCATCGTTCTGCTTCCCACCTCTTTTTCATAGGTTTAGGAAAATGTATGCTCATTTTTACCTGGTAGTCCCTCCCACCCCACACATACCTAAAACACCACAGTGACATAGCTGTAGTGCAGGGCTGGCCAACCTAAACTTGAGAAGGAGCCAGAATTTACCAATGCCCATTGCCAAAGAGCAACAGTTCTATGTCACCAGCCCTGATGATCTCCCCACCACCACTGTCAGCACAGCCCACCCACTGGCAGCCCCACCAGTCAGTGCCTCCTTCTCCTTTTTCTCCTGCCCACTGGGATCAGCTCTTTCTCAGTGGGAGACACTGGAGGGGGGAAGTATGGGTATGACAAGCTCAGTGGAGAGGGTAGGAAGTGGAAGGATCCTAGAGGGAAAGGGTGGAGAGGGACAGTGCCTAAGGCAGAGCTGGGAGTTGAACAGTGAGCACCCTCCAGCCCAGTGGAAAGTTGGTACCTGTAGCTCCAGTCCTGGATTTGGTACCTATGTAAGGAGCCACATATTAACTTCTGAAGAGCCCCATGTGGCTCTGGAGCCACAGGTTGGCCACCCCTGCTGTAGTGCATCAGTGTAGGCACTACCTACATCAACAGGAGGGATTCTGCCATTGACATAGGTAATTCACCTTTTTAAGAGGAGGTAACAAGGTCAACAGAACAATCTTTTCATTGACTTAGGGCTTGTTACACTTGGAAAACCATGTAGTACAGCTGCAGCAGTGCAATGTAGACACTACATACACAAATAGGAGGGGCTCTCCCATCCACATAGATAATCCACCTACCCAAGAGGTGGTAGCTAGGTCAACAGAAGAATTCTTCAATCTGGTGTCATCTATATCAATGCTTATGTTGTCTTAACTATACTGAATGATAGATTTTTCACACTGCTGAGTTGTGGACTTGAACTGACCTTATTTTCTAGTGCAGGCCAGGCCTCAGAAGAGGTACAGGAGAAGAAAGAGGCTAAGGTCTAATTTAGGGCAGGTGTGATGACAGATGAAGATATTGAGCTAGACCTAATGAACACCTTCTAAAGTACTCATTAAGACTCAGAAGTTCTTCTTTGCCATGTGTTAAAAAATACTTGAATTAAAGCCTAAAGGGGGGGCAGCAGGCCTTGGCCTGGCCTAAGTTGTAGAAGGTATTAATTAGATTGAGCTAGGTAACTGGATCTCATATCACATCTTTGGAGGAGGATCAAGAGAAGGGACTTCATTGACTCTTAAATTTAAATAGCTCAACTGAATGTTCTGATATTTTACAGGGAGGAACTAGGCAGATCATAGTTACATTTCAGACTGTTAAGAAATGTTAATAGTATTTAAACATGTACATAATAACAAAGCTGTTTTAATACTGCTATTTCTTCCATGAAGAATCCATGGATAGTCTTACTCCCTTTCACCCATAGGGATCTTCACTCAAAACCCAGCATTCTGTCCGTAGGTACTTTAAAAATACATTCTATTACTATAAACATATTGACCCTGCAGACATCTCACTTATTTCAATCTGAAAGAAACAAGCATTCTATGATTCACATGTATTTTGGTGCTTACAGCTGAATGGGGAACACTCAAGGCGTACAGAGTGATACAGTTTAACAGCAGAGAATACTGTCAACACTATTTTAACACTAGATTGCCAGGGTCACCGTGGTTCGGAAATGGAAATGGTCCTTGAAATTCAGTCAGTCACCAATATTGCAGACTATCAGCACCTAGCCACCCTGCTAAGCCAGAACATTCAAAATCACAAAGAAAAAGCTTAGTAGTTAACCACAAACATGCCTAGTGAAGTGTGAGTATAGATGTGCTTTTGTGTCTCGGGAGTTATCAAATTATTTGCTTCTGACCTGCTAGCCTGTCAAACAGTAGGAGTCACATCACAGGGAATGCCTTAGTGTAGTTGTTCCAGCTACATGTACAACTAAATAGTTTAAACAGACATTAGAAGTATGTATAATAAGCAAACATGGTTTGAACTTTGCAATTTAGCAGCCATAGAGAGAAAATTAATACCTCTCATAATTTCTTTGCTTCTTTCATTATGAAGGAATATACAGCTAGTAAACCTCTATAGTAAAAATAAATAGTTATTGGTGAATTTTTCTTGAGGAGGGCCATTCTCTCCTTGATGCCTAAATTATCCACTTTACAATTGTGGACTGGCTAGCCCAGCTAGTTACATCCTTGTGCTAATAATACTTAAGTCATAGGTCTGAGCCCTATGCAAAGCACTTGGGTCAGACTTACAAAAGCTTTTAAGAGACTAATGCTGCAAGAAGTTGCTTAGAGGGTTTTCAAAAGGGCCTAAGCAGGTTAGGTTTGTTATTTAAATCAATGGCACTTGGGCACCTATTTTCATCTTTATACATCTTAAATATCTTAGCAAATGTGGCCATTGCTGAGTGACTCTTCACAGTTCTGACTAGTAAGCTTTTGGCTAGTACTATGAGGCATGTCAGACCTGATGAGCAAAATAGTCTTGTTGGGCCTTAAAAAATTAAGTGCAAAATTATTCTAACAGTTTTTGGCTTTAAAGTGTTATCCAGGTTATTGAGGGACAATTTATTCCTACATTTCACTTCACATGGGCAATATTACACATACTGGAGTATGAGATTGGATCAAATTTTCTAAAATGTGTAAGATATTTATGGCTAGGAAGTGCACAAGTCACTTCTGAAAATGAGATTTAGGTATTTTTTCAAACTGTTACCCTTTGTCTCCATGCATCACAATATGCTTCACAATCAGTTTCACACATAAAGAATGGGAAGCGACTGTCTAGGAAGGAGTACGGCAGAAAGGGATGTAGGGGTTATAGTGGGCCACAAACTAAATATGAGTCAACAGTGTGACGCTGTTGCAAAAAAAGCCAACATGATTCTAGGATGCATTACTAGGTGTGTTGTGAGCAAGACATGAGAAGTCATTCTTCCGCTCTACTTTGTGCTGATTAGGCCTCAGTTGGAATACTGTGTCCAGTTCTGGGAACCACATTTCAAGAAAAATGTGGAGAAATTAGAGAAGGTCCAGAGAAGAGCAACAAGAATGATTAAAGGTCTAGAGAACAGGACCTGTGAAGGAAGACTGAAAGAATTGGGCTTGTTTAGTTTGGAAAAGAGTAGATTGAGAGGAGGTATGATAGCAGTTTTCAGGTATCTAAAAGGGTGTCACAAGGAGGAGGGAGAAAACTTGTTCTTCCTGGCCTCTGAAGATAGAACAAGAAGCAATGGGCTTAAACTGCAGCAAGGGAGGTTTAGGTTGGACATTAGGAAAAGGTTCCTAACTATCAGGGTGGTTAAACACTAGAATAAATTGCCTAGGGTGGTTGTGGAATCTCCATCTCTGGAGATATTTAAGAGTAGGTTCGATAAATGTCTATCAGGGATGGTCTAGACAGTACTGGGTCCTGTCATGAGGGCAGGGGACTGGACTTGATGACCTCTCGAGGTCCCTTCCAGTCCTAGTATTCTATGATTCTATGCTCTTATAAGTAAATTTAAGATAATCTTGGCAGAATTTTATCTTTACAATTATCTCCTTCTTTGCGTAAATCAGAAAATTTGAAATTAAATTTAAGTCCACTTACCTCATTTTAGATCTTGTTGCAAACCTGAGCCAGGACAGTTCTCTTTCCAGTAGATCCAAGTTCAGTTGTTGTGCAGAATTAAGGCCAGGTCTACACTAAAAGGGAAGGTTGAATCAAAATACACAACTCCAGCTACATTAATTAGGTAGCTGGAGTTTATGTATCTTGTTTCGAGTTTCCCCACCATCCCACAGCAGGAAGCTACGGGAGAAAATGCTCCCATCAGCTTCCCTTACTCCTCACAGAAGTTGGAGAACTGGCTGCCAATGGGGTGCCCTCTGAGTTCGATTTAGTGGGTCTTAATTAGACTCGCTACATCGAACTTCAGAAGATCAGTTGCAGTAATGTTGATCTTCCATTTAGTGAAGACATGGCCTGAAGGCAGTGTAATATTTGGACGAGAAGTTAGAGAAACTGACTTGTTTCAACCTTAAGCAAAGTAACACTTAGTTATGACATTGATCTAATACTTTAGTGTCATAGGTACACAGATAAATATAGATTACTTGTCAGTGTCAGCTGATTTGCTTTCAGTTTATTGAAACTGATATTCAAAGCAAAACTCAGGGAACCAAATACACAGATGTTTTCATGGTCCCCTGTGAACAGAAACTGTTGAATAATCTACAAATCTAATTTTAAGGTGATAGAATTCATTTGCATATCAGCTACCCAGGCTGCTCAACTTAAATGAAATTAAATCAAGAAAAATATTAATGTCACTGCTGGCAGTTAATTACAATGCTTTCTAATGCTCAGGAAATCTGTTGGGTTTTGGCTTATTTATTTTAACTAGCAGAAGTTGGTTATTTAAACTTCCCTCTTTCAGTTCTGTCAAAATGATGCTATCGTGTAAATCATAAACACGATCATAAACCTGGGGCACTATTCTGATAGGCATAGCACAGACAGTTAAAGACATTTCCTGCCCTGAAAACCTCACAGGCTAAGAAAGAATGGATAAAATCTGGAGCTCAGATACTGTACATAAGCAAATGTGGGTCAAATTCCATGAAAATGCACTTTTCCCCCAGGTGACCAGGCAGAAAGACAGTACACACTAGGGGAAATTGCATGCCATGTGTATTATAAAGGTGATTTCTGGAGCACTTGAGAGGCAGGATAGTGTCTCAAGATGGCCAATAAATTTGTGCCTAGCACAAATCCACATGGCTTTGATTCAGCTCTCTACACATTCAGCAATAGCAAGGCATGCTCCCTATATAATCAGCAACAGCCAGTCATGGTCCAGCAGCATGAATGCCCTAACTTCTGCTGTCACTTTGAGACTTAGGATTCTTTGAGGCTTAGGATTCTGAGACTTTGAGACTTAGGATTCTGCTGTCACTTTGAGGCTCAGTCCCCGTAGAATTTCATATGAGCACAACCCTTTACATGGGACATTCTCCTATGACTAGGCCCTATACCACTGAAAGGTCTGTGGCTAATATCTGGTTACAAAGGAAAACGAGGCAGACAAGTGATTTTTTTTAAGAAATCAATTGTATGAAAGCTGCTGCCCTGAATAAACAAAATGTAATGTGGGCTATATCATGTTTCTAGCAAGTGGGCCACAGCAGGAGTAGTTCAAGGGGGCACTAGGAGGCCTGGTACCACCCTGATTGTACTGGAGCAGAAGTAACTTCTAACACCTCTTCATGGGGCACAACATATTCCCCTCCATATGGCCACTCAGCTGGTTTGTGCCTATGGGGCAAAGCCAGCTTTCATGCCCTTGAGCTGCAATAAGAATGGCCTTAATGCAGGCTGTGCAGTGTGAAGTGGGGGGAATCCTTACACTCTTCTACACAGAAGAAGAGGACTCCATTTAAGTCCTACATGGCAGGCAAGAGCTGTCTCATAAAAGTAATGGCAGAAGAACAGGACAGAACAAGTGCCCATCTAGCCAACTAAAAGATGATGGTGCTGTTTTCTGTGCAGACAACATAGTATCTCAGCTATGTATTGTTACTATTCATGACTTCACAAATTTTTATCACCGTAAGACTCCAAGGATTAAACAGTGAAGCAGGTCTGCCTGGCTCAGGTCTGTTCCTGCTCTAATTACATGTAATGCATTTTGACAATCAAAGCCAAATGCTTTACATCTGAATCAATGTATAGCAAACCCAGCTGAATAACCTGGACGGCCAACTACACCCTCTGTTTCTTATTAACATGCTTCTGTTTAGTAGAGATTGCTGTTTAGTAGGGATTTCAACATAGGGTTTTGTATGGTTTTTTTTATCCTTGAAAACTATTTCATTGTGAAGGCTGAAGCTCAAAACAGCTACCAATAACTGACTCCAGACATCATAAAAGACTACCAAGCTTAGCACCATAAAATCATTGTTATAAATAATGTTATCGTTTAAATTCCACTCACGACACGAGAAGACTGCCATGTTTCTATGATATACACAAACTACATGAACGTACTGTCAATATTTCCTGAAACATGAACAGTGGTGTTAATTGCAAAACAACAGTATCCCTCAGAACAACAAGAATCAAGGATCTAGGGTGGGGGGCAGCATTTGAAAAGGAAGCTAGGCCTGTGTTCAGTGGTTTTCCATGAAGCCTGCAGGTTTGGGGTGCAAACAGGTTGGAAATAGTGAAGTAGCTTCCTCCCCACTGCTCCAGAGTTTAGCCTGTGCCAGCGCTGCGTGGGGCTTTGGCACATGCAGGGCTTGGCTCCTTCTGGCCAGAGCCCCAGGCCAGAGGATCTTGAGCTTTCCCTGGCTGCCAGCCCAGCCAGAAGCAATAAGGTGAGGAAGGAGCCTGCCAATCATTCTGTTGGTGAGCTGAATGATCTAACCAGGAGCTCATTCTCCTCAAAGTGCTGGGAGCAGGGTGCGCCCTGCCAAGGGGAATATGCACAGCAGGGAGAGCACATAAAGGGCTGATGGGTGGGCAGCTGAGGTGACATGTAACCATGTGCAGGCTGGAAATGGGACAGGGGGTGAAGGGAAAACTCAGTCCCTCACACTGAAACTTTGCCCAAACTGCTGCTCTGCACACCCACCCTCATCATCAGCCACTGGTCCCCAGCACTCACTGCTGGTGGGGTGGGGTGGTGGTGGGGGAGGGAGCTGGAGAGCAAGGATCCAGCCAGCAGTGGAACCCACCAGTACTGGGAGCGGAGAGACAGAAAATACAAGACCATTAGCCCATTTTTTAAGAAAAGAGTAGGGAAACCTGCAGGAGGCTTAAGTATGAGACTGTCCCTTTGAAAACAGGATATCTGGTCACCCTACTGATGGGGCTCCTCAGCTGAGTGAGGCTGTAAAGCAGTAGCTTTCCCTTTATGAACATTGTTGGTAAGATCTTCAGGAGTTAATGCTGCTAGCACAGACCACATAAATCTAAGTTCTCTGTGAGGCAAACGTCGGGGAGGGCATCCTGCAGAGTGCTCAAGAGGCACGAAAGGTGTGTGTGCCAGAAAGTTTGTACATAGTGCGGATCCATAGCCTAGCGCAGGCACATACAACAAAGGTGGCCAAGAAACTGGAGCATGTGGGTTAGATGGGCAGAAGGGAGCTCTTAGGCAGACAGACTGCAATTATCCAAAAAGGAATTTGGCCAGGACACTGAGATTAAAACTTCTGTTATTGTGTAAAATGCCATAGGAGAAGATCTGTTGTGTGTTGAAAACACGGCGCTTCCATCATCCTAGTAGTCAAGTACTGAGCAGGTATAACCCTGTTTTATTTAGGAGCACTGACAAGATCACAGCTAGAAGTGGCATAGCTAATCCAGATATGTGAAGTGAGAGGGAGCTTTGAAAAATTAGATTTTCATTGATGATGGCCAAACTTCAAGCGTTTCGGAGATCTGGTTCATATTAACATTCCACATTATGGGTACTTATCCAAGACACGTAAGCTTGTGGTAGTAAAATTGGACAGGAAATTTTGTTCTCTCATTAGATGTCTGGAATTCCTTGCTTTGGCTGGGAATAGCTCTAGAACTTTTAGGGTACATCTACACAGTAGCGTTATTTCGGAATAACGACAGTTATTCCGAAATAACATAGTGTGTGTCTACACAGAAAGCCTTTGTTTTGAAATAATGTTGAGCTGGAGGTCTTCTTACTCCAACTCATGATAACCCTCATTTCATGAGGAATAAGGGAAGTTTAAGGAAGAATGTTCTTCCTTCGACTTCCTGCTGTGTAGACAGCGCCAAAAGCCGAAATAAGCTATTTTGACTTTAGCTACTCAATTGACGTAGCTGAAATTGTGTAACTTAAGTTGAGTTTATCCCTGCTGTGCGGATGTACCTCTAGTGACCTGTGATCAGACTGAGGGAGGAAAAAGTGGTGATTCTTGTTATATCGTGTGGAGTTCCACAGTTTAGGAAGAAATCAGTGGAAACACAGAGAGCTTGAGCAGTTGCAAATGTCCATTTTATTTCATAAGACAGAAATAACTCTAACGAGCCCAAACCAGCTGGGCTGACGCCTAGTGACCTAACTCAGTTACTATAATAACAAGATCTATATCTACAATCCAATACACAAATTCTCATTTCAACTTCTGTGCACAAACTAAGTTCCACTAACTTGTGACGACAAAATAAGATGCCGCGAAGAGAAAATAATTCAACCTGAACAATGGCCTTTCAGAGTGCATCAGTCCTAGTAGGAATGTACACGTCTATAGACTAGTTTGGTCTGCATGTTATCTAGCGGCTAACCCCTGTGCTGAGCCTCCTCCCTCCCTTGGCTGGCAAGTAGCCTGAACTCTGGATGGGTTTTCTTATTATTTTGTGATACAAACTAGGAATTGGACTGACATCAAACCTGCTTCACATTTGGTTCCCGTTAGAGAATGACAATTTTCTTTGGCAGAGGATAGACTTGAACCAGTGACTAGAAAAGACTACTGACTGGGGCACTGACACCCAGGGTGTATCTATACTGCACTATTATTTCAAGATTACTAGCATTATTTCAAAGTAACAATGTGAGCGTCTACACAGCCATTCCGTTATTTTGAAATAAATTCGAAATAATGGATGGCTTATTCCAACTGCTGTAAACCTCATTCCATGAGGAATAATGCCTATTCCGAAATAGCTATTTCGAAATAGCTGTAGTGTGGACGTTCCTTTGCTTCAATTTTGAAATAGCTCCTCCCCAGGGCCATTCAGTCAAGTACCACATCCGAATTAGGGAAGCCTGCCTCAGACTAATTTTGAGGCTTCCCTGTAGTGTAGATATGCTATTTCAAAATAAGCTATTTTGGAGTATTTCTTCTGGAAGAGCTTATTTCGAAATAAGTGTGCAGTGTAGACGTACTCCAAGGTGACAGGCTCTTCATAGATTAGACTGGTAGATGACTGACGGACAGGCAAAGGCTCTGTATTCCAGGACAAATCATCACTTGCACTGAGAAATATTTTTACAGATGTATCCAAGCCATTATGAACTTCTAAATGTTCTGGTTCAATTTGATTTTGGATAAATGTGTAAGATGGTTCTTTTACGTTTCTGCCTTGCTAGATTCTACATTTTGTGTAAATTCCTAATTGATGCAACTCCATTGAAGCCAGTCAAGATACTAGAGGGTGGCATTTGATATTTCTGTGCAAAAATGTAGTTGATACAAGTATTGATCATGCAGCTGTTTCCCCAGGGAAGCGGCACGCTGAGGCATCTCATCACTCATAATGATTCAGTTCAGTTAGTGTTACTAAGTAGAATAAGTGATAACAAGTCCTCAACCTGAAGGTAGGTTTGCTGATGGAGGGAGGACAAGGGGGGTAACTGCCGTGGGGCCTGGTGATTCAAAGGGGCACAGTGCCTCTCAGCTGCTGCTACTGCAATGACTGGAGCACCGGGGCCCTTTAAGTCACTGTCAGACCACCACACAATGCACTCTGTGCAGTGCTGAGGGCTGCCTGGGGGAGGCTAGTCCCATCTCCACCCTTTCCATCTGAGGCCCCACCCCTCTGGGGGGTGCAGAGCTGGCCTCGCTTCCCCAGGGACACGGAGAGTCTGTCAGCCACACTGTCTCAAACATATAAAAGAGTCACATACTTCTTTCCTAAATGTGGCAATAAAAAAAAAAACCCCGTACAACCACAGATTATATATATGTGTGTATGTGTACACACACACACACATACATACACAGAGGTGACTTTCTAGGGAATGTTTTAATAATTCAGATGTATTTTTTCAATAAAAATATGGACATTTGTGACAGCCTAAAGTGTAGTAAGTATATAATGTCTTCTATAGACCAATGTAGGCATCTGCCAACAAATGCCATATCTTAGAAACTATGAGGGCTGACTCAACATGCTTTTATGGTGAATCTGTGCAGAGATATTCCTATATAGCTGTGGGTACTTCAGCCCCAGACTTCCATATTCATGCCTTTGGTGCAAATAAGTGTCACCTCCCTTCTCTATCTACATACATATGTCAAGCAGTAGAGACAATGCTTTTTCCCTTTACACTCCTGTAAGACTGACTGGTGATCTCAAACTCCATTATATTTAATTAGGTAATTAGTAAGGGAGAGCATTTTAAAGTGATTCACAGGTATTGCTGTGTTACATTGTTTCTCTTGCCCAAGTCTACATAATTATAATGTAATTTAATTAAAACAGAGGAATACTAAGTCACTGACTAAAGCAGGGGACTCACAAACAGGAATCACGTGGCAGTCTGTAAATAGAAGATCCTTCAGAGAAAATGAGTTTAAGTTAATGATTCTACAATATAAAAGCTTTAGGAAACATGTCACAGCACTAAGAAATGATAATCAAGGTTTCCTGCAAAATAGCAGCATCATAATTACAATCACAAATTGTAACTCTGATGCCTGCTGACCCACTTTGCCTACTAGTAGCACACTGCAGAAACAAGGCTTCCCTGAAAGAAGCTGTTGACATTTGTATAAAAAATTCTTTTGTGGTGCAAATGACAAAAAACAAAAATAAATATTCTGCATCCCTTGTTTAAAGATGTGCAACATATAAACTCACAACAGAAAGACTCAGCGTTGTACGCACTGTATTTTGGCATGCTCCTGATTAACTGTAAAATCCTTTGGCTGCCATCCACCTGTTCCTTTCCACCTGGTTTCCAAGCTAGTGCATGGATAGAGATCATGCAGATAGCAAGCTACTCCATTCCTTGTGCACCCATAATGGGAGGTAGGTACCTAAATATCTTTGTGAATCCCACCTACTCTGACTCCAATGGGAGTTTTGGGTGCATTATCGAACAAGGATTAAGCTAGTAGGCAAAACTACCTTCTCAAAGGGCTTTGCGGCATTCAATCCACCAGACCGTCCCAGTGAGATGGGGGAAAGGAAAGGAGACCTGCATAAAAACTCAACTATTGATTATATGATGAGAGAAAATGGCAATCAGTTGTACTCCAAGTGCAAGGATCCTTCTGTCTGTACAAAACATCACTAACCAGACTTGACAATGAACAATTATTAAAAGAACTTAATTATGACCCAAAGCCTATGTGAAAACTGAGTACAGCAGAGACCTGCCTTGGAGGAAAATGATCGCTTTTTGCTGTGAGTAAATCAACTTTTTGCCCCACTGCTTTTTAATGATAATATCACCACTTGTAATTCATGGTGTAGAATAGGGGTGGGGAAACTTTTTTGGGCTGGGGGTCGCTGACCCACAGAAAAATCAATCGGGGGCCACACACAAGTGAAAAGCAAAGTGAGAAGTCCCTGAATAAAAAGGAGACAGACACTCCCCACATTCTCCTCGCACACCAGAGCCTACGGGGCCCAAGCTAGTGGATTTTATGTACTCCAGCCCTGCAACTGGGGGGCTGGAGTGTCAGCGAGGGCTCCCAATGCTGAGCCTTGGGGGCCAGATACAGGCAAGCCGGGGGCCACACCTGGTATAGAAGATACAGTGTGGCCAACTGACTGCTACTGCCCTCCCCTGAGCCCCCTCAAACAGCAAGCTCGGAAGAGGAGATAGGTGCTGAAAAAGCACATATCGCCAGAGCAGATGGTAACCCACCAAGACGGGACAACTGAATTGGAAGATGGAGATTTGCTCTCATGCTTTATGATATTATCAGAAATGTTGATGGGATTATCGCCCCATGTGTTAACATTAGAACTTCCTCAGCCAAAGAAGTTTGGAAAACTTCCACCATCAAGCAAACAAATGCTTCAAATGGTAAGGCACAGTCTATTTCCTGACACTTGTGAGCAGCATACAGTTCTATCTAATAATGTGAACCAATAACTAGATATGCACAGGGATTTAAGGATTCCTCAGTTTGTCTCTCTATATACTATTTTTGGACATCATAATTCTTCAAGGGGATTGTAAGAACTGCTAACTGACACTGATCAACATGTCATTCCTTACACAAACCTCCTTGTAGATGGGACTTGTATGAATTTTATCACAGCATAGAATTCAGTGGCATAATTTGCGGGTGTTAGAAGGTATTTATGGTCATGAGCACTGGGTAGTTTGATTTTAACAATTCCCTAATTAGTATATAATTACTAAGTAGAGGAAATAAACTGGTAAATAAAAGCACCAAATTAAGGAAATAGATTGTCTATCAAAAACAATAATACAAATTAAGCCATGCAGAAATAATAAATGATGCTCCCAGAAGCTAAAATTATCACTACAGTGTAGAATATTAAGGCAGATAAGCTGAAAGGATGTTCTACTGCCTACAGCAGACTCTCGGAAGATATACTGTAGGACTTGAAAGCTTATATTAAAGCTAGTACATCACAAGAAATGAGTGACGCTTGTCTGATACAGAGAAGGTCAAACTTAAATAAAGCTTTGTTGACAAGACAAATGGAAACATTGCTGCTAGCAGTTCACTAGCAATGAGGTAGAAAAATTAGTAGCATACACATTGAGGGGCATACTAGGAGGTTGCAAGGGTGTAAATGAAAGCAGAATTTTGTCCTATTTGATGTTTTATATCAAAATAAAGAAGTAACATTTTTGCCTATGGGATTTAACAACGTATGTCCCATTGACTTTAAATGGTTCTTGTGCTCCTAAATACTTTAAAGTACTTTTCAAAATCACCCTCTAAAGGAATTATTAGGAAAATGTCTATTATGCCACCTTGGTTACAAATCTAGTGTCTCTCAAATTTTAGTGAACTGTAAGATAAGTTTTCTGAGGGAGACTGGGTTTTCTTTTGTCTTTTGTTGGGGTTTTGCTGGTTAAGCAGCTGTTGGTCAGCTGACTAGTTGCACGTATAGAGCACATTTTAATACTATATATTTAAATCTCAAAGCACTGTGAAATAATAAAGGTGGCTATATGGACACAGAAAGAGGGCAATTATTGTGTGTCTCCTTGAGCCACAGAAATAAAGACAGTGGCAATCAGTAAACAGCATCCAACAAAGTAATCATCATTCATGAAAGGAAACACATAAGAGATTGCAATTTCCATTTATGCTTCCATGGAGGATGATCTATTTGTTGGTATGTCCCTATTTAGTCTCTACAGGTTACACTCAATTCTAGCATATACTGGCAGACATTTACGCCTGGTCTACACTAGAGCAGAAGGTCGACCCAAGATACACAATTCCAGTTACGTTAATTACATAGCTGGAGTTGACATATCTTAAATCGCCGTCCACAAAGTGGGAGGTCAATGGGAGTATACGCTCCCATTGGTTTCCCTTACTCCTCATGAGAAGCAAGAGTACCAGTGCCTATGGGGGCACCCTCTGAGTTCAATTTAGCGCATCTTCACTAGACCCACTAAAATGAACCCCGGAAGATCGATCATGGCAGCGTCAATCTTCTGCATAGACTAGACATAGCCTAAGAGGCTCCAGTGGAAGGATTTGGGAACATGGGGAGGGGAATAAAGTGGTGGGAATGTAGGGCACTAGTAATCTGCTGTATTCTAGAGAGCCCCAGAACCAGGTGGTACTGGCTAGGCCAAAGGATTCGCTGATTCACCAGTCCTTCAATATTCTCTGCTACTAAGCATTCTCTGGAGCCCAGCTGCAAGCAAAACCTCCCCTCTCTTGTATAACACTTGGAAGAGGGTGGCAGCAGAAACACTACTAGGGTTGAATCTCTCTCAGGGTATGTCTAGACTACGTAGCTCTGTCGCCAGAGCCATGTAGATTAGTTTACTAGACATACACAAATGAAGCCGCAATTTAAATAATCGTGGCTTCACTTACATGAAAATGGCTGCCGTGCTGTGCCGGGGATCAGCTGTCCCGGCACAGCGGGGCAGTCTAGATGCACCGCGGTCGACAGGGAAGCCTCTGTCAACCGCTCCGGTAAACCTCGTTTCACAAGGCATAACGGAGCGGTCGACAGAGGCTTCCCTGTCGACCGCAGCGTGTCTAGACTGCCCCGCTGTGCCGGGACAGCTGATCCCCAGCACAGCGCGGCAGCCATTTTCATGTAAATGAAGCCGCGATTATTTAAATCGCAGCTTCATTTGGATATGTCTAGTAAACTAATCTACATGGCTCTGGCGAAAGAGCCATGTAGTCTAGACATACCCTCAGACTGCAGTAAGCTTTGCTGGGGTGAAGTGAAATCTGCACATGCCCATCTTCCGTCCTCTTACAAGAGGGAAAGAAAGCTTTTTGCGCATAGAACATGCAGTATCGGTAAACAATTCTTCCCATTTTCTCAGGCAGAAAGGATCACCATGCAATGAAACCACAGAAGCACTGAGCTTGAGTCTCCAGGAGTAGCTTTGGTAAAGTCAAGGGATGACACTGATATAAATCAATGGGAGAGGTGAACTGAGGTCAAAAGGATTTGTGGAGAAAAAAGATGGTGAAATGCTCGCAAGCTTGGTAAACCCAGGGAACATTTAAAATAAAAAGGATTAGCAGGCATGTCTGAAGTACATTCCATCTGGAATTTGTGGCAGTGCGTGTTTCTGAAAAAGGCAGAGGTATGCTTTATTAGAGAGATATGTAAATAACAGCTGTCGTGCCTTACTTCCTTTTTAGTGTGAGAGCCAGCCAGAAAGTGATCAACTGTAAAAGCAACTTTGTGGGCAGTTTACACTCATTAGAATTCAAGCACTTTCACTGAGCAAAATCATAGGTATTTGAGCATTTAGATCATGACAATTTAAAGTTATGGCTCAAATTGTGATAGTGTTCCAGGGAAATTCTGTCAGGGCTTGCCCATTTGGAGATTGTGTGCAGCCAAGTAAGGGGTAAAACTACAGCTCAATAGGATTTCTGTGCTTTGTCTCCACACAGCCCCTGCTGTGCAAGCTACGTTTTGTACTGCCCTTTTACTTATCTGTATTCTAGAACTTTGAGTAGCAAGGTCCATACAGCACATTCCATTCTTATGGGATCTATGCACGAGACAGCTATCAATAAGCAGTTAGGAATTATGCAATGAAATCAACATAAAACTACAAATCAGCATAAAAAATCCAACACAAAATATAGCCACTCTGAGCAAAAGGATTAACTTTTACAAAAGAGGCTAGTGGACGTTGTCCAGCCATGCCAGGACAGAAGACACTGTATATAGTTACATTAGACTGCAACTTCATTATTAGACATCTGGGCTAAAAGTGTAAAAGGTAGGTAACTCCATGATTTCAGTGTCAGCACCCACTTCTTTCATCCTGGTCCCTAGACAACCCTCAGCTGGGACCCTTGCCACCCTCCACTTCAAATGAGGGTTAAGGGGGCTATACAGAAAGGCTCTTCACTCCCTGTTGTGCCAGTCACACATGCTCCCCTTCCACTCCTTTAACAAGCACATCTTTTAAATCCTTTACCAAGACATTTCTCTGATTGCTCTATCTCCTCCCTATGAAGTACCTGCACTGGACATCTGCCCCACACTTCTATAATGAGTTGTGACATCAAAGGCTACACAGGAAGAGAGCTAGGCTAACAATGACCCTCCCACCCCGCATACCTTCCCAGGAAAAGTGAAAAAAAACCCTCTCTGCCTTGGACAATATAGTGAGGGTAAAATTCCCTCCCAGAGCAGCAAGTGCAATGCCCACAGTGGGTCCTGATGAAATCTAGTATTTTGCCACTTCCAGGTATGGACGGATAGATACCACTCCACCTGCTCCAGTGGGAAGGAAACTTCTCCCTTTGGGCTTGCCCTTTATTATTTCCCTGCCCTTCAGGTCCCGGGGGATGAGTCAGTGTCACTGTACTAACCTGCTCTGCTTTTTGTAGCAGTGTCCATGCTTCTCTCTACCCTCCACCCATAAAGTGATATAGCCTTTCTCCTGGCAAGCCACACAATGGTCTGACCTCACTTATAGCCTGAGATGGTCACTGAAGTATTTCATGAGAGGCCTTATGCCTGTTCCCTGAAATACTGTGACCTTTAATTTTAGCCACATCTGCTGCACACATACATGGTGTCATGTATGTTCCCAACAGCTCTGCTTTCCTTTCTAATAGTCTGATCATTTGTAGATGGGATCCTGCAATTCCTCAGCTACAGATCTGACTCTGTCTGCAGTTCTTTTCTGTGAACTACTTTGAAGAGAACTGGAGTAACTCCATTGACATTTGTTTTAGATCAGTGAAACTGACAGCAGTGGGCCTTCTAAACACGAGTTAAATGTTATTAATTATTGTATCTAGATGTTTGCTATCTATTTGCTGCTTCATTACACCAAATGCAATGCTGATACTTAACCAGCCTGATGAGTTGCAGGTTATATTTTACTTTTTGCATGATCAATAATATTCAATTATTAACATTAAACTCTAATTGAAACAATTGTACATCAATTTGATTGCAAACACAAGGCGACAGAATTATTTCTTCATATTTAAATTGTTGATCCTCATTAATCAATGCCTAGTACTGTACTTTAATATGTAAACACATATTTTTGTTTGCTTAAACAAGGTGCTCCTTTTGCTATTAACAGCAAGCAAATATATTTTAAGTTTGTATTTAAGATGCCAAACAACTGGATCATTAAACATTGTATTAGTTACAGTAGTTGCAGTCAAAATGCTCACATTTGCCATAAAAAAAAATTAACATTGTGCAGGGAATCTAATATGGCACAAAACATCATCTCTCTCTCTCTCTGTCTCCCTCTCAACAGCTATAATATAATAGTAATTTTTCCCCGATGAAAACATTTTAATGTGAGCTACAATTTAAGAACTAGCTTCTGGTAGTGAATCTCTATGGGTGCAAGTTCGAATCACTATCAAATCCAATAGTCTTCAATCAGATTCTATTCAGAAGCAGGGATTCTACAACCTCCCTAGGCAATTCATTCCAGTGCTCAACAGGAAGTTTTTCCTAAAGTCCAACCTAAACTTCCCTTGCTTCAATTTAAACCCATTGCTTCTTGTCCTATCCTCAGAGGCTAAGGAAAATATTTGTTCTCCTTTTTCCTTGTAACAACCTTTTACCTGAAAACTGTTATGACCCCTTTTGGCTCCTCTTTTCCAGACTAAATAAATGCAATTCAGTGTTCTCTCCTCATAGGTCATGTTTTCTAGACTTTTAATCATTTTTGTTGCTCTTCTCTGGGCCTTCTCCATTTTGTCCACATCTTTCCTGAAATGTGGCATCGAGAACAGGACACAATACTCCAGCTGAGGCCTAATCAGCAGAGTGTAGAGTGGAAGAATGGTGTAGAGTGGAAGAATTATTTCTCATTTTTTTACTTACAATACTCCTGCTAACATTTCAGAATGATATTTGCTTTTTTTGCATCTGGTCACATCGCTGACTCATATTTAGCTTGCAGTCTATTATGACCTCTAGATCCCTTTCCACAGTACTCCTTTGCAGGCAATCACTTCCCATTTTGTGTATGTGTAATTGATTGTTCCTTTCTACATGGAGTAATTTGCATTTGTCCATATTGAGTGTCATTCTATTTACCTCAGACCATTTCTCTAGTTTGTCAAAGTCATTTTGAATTCTAATCCTATCCTCTAAAGCACTTGCAACATCTCCCAACTTGGTATCATCCACAAACTTTACAAGTGTACTCTCTATGTCATTATATAAATCACTGATGGAGATACTGAACAGAATCAGACCCAGAACTGATTCCTGAAGAACTCCACTTATTATTCCCTTCCAGTATGACTGTGAACCATTAATAACTACTCTCTGAGAATGGTTATTCAACCAGTTATGCACTTATCTTGCAGTAGCTCCATCTAGGCTGCATTTCCCTAGTTTGTTACTGAGAAGGTCATGCGAGACTGTATTAAAAGCCTTACTAAACTCTAGATATACCACATCTAACACTTCCCCCTACCTATAAGGCTTGTTACCTTGTCAAAGAAAGCTATCAGATTGGTTTGACACAATTTGTTCTGGACAAATCCATGATATTACTTATCACCTTATTATCTTCTATATCAGTGGTCTCCAACCTTTTTACACCCAAGATCACTTTTTAAATGTCAGGACAAGCCAAGATCTACCCCATCCCTTCCCCCAAACCCCACTCCTTCCTTGAGGCCCCGCCCTCTCTGTTCCCCTTCTCTCCATCACTTGCTATCCCCGGCCCTTATACACTCTCAGGGTACAGCTACACTGCCGCTTTTTTTTGGCAGTGAAAAAAAGAAAGAAGAATTTTTTCTGACAATTTTTCTGTCTGGGCCAAATGTTGGAAAACCCCCTTCTTTTGGAAGCCCCCTCCTTCCTTGTACAACAAGGAATACAGGGGCTGCCAAAAGAGCGTATTTGCTGGAAAAACTCCTGCAGTCTAGCCGTACCCTCACTGGGTTGAGACAGGAGGTGCGGGCTCTAGGGTGTGAATGAGGGATTTAGGTGTGGGAAAGAGTGAGAGGTGCAAGTTCTGGGAGGGAATTTGGATGCAAGAGGATGTGGAGAAGGGGATGCTGGCTCAGGGAGGGAGCTCCAGGCTGGGGAGTGCCTGGAAGGTGGAAGGTTGGGATGCTGAGCAAGCCACAGGCTTGTGAATGTGAGGGTGCAGGAGTTTGGGTTGGGGGTGTGAGGGGCTCAGGCAGAGAGATTGGGAGTATGATGGGCTCAGGACACAGATTTGCAGTGTGTGAATGGTTCAAGAGTGTTGTGGCAGAAGATTGAGGATGTGGGGGCACAGGAGTTTGGGGATGTGAGAGGCTCAGGACAAGGGGTTCCAGTGTATGATAGGCTCAGATTTGGAGTCGGGGTGGGGGGTACAGTAGTGTTATGATGCTGTGGACAGATAAGGACTTGGCCCAACTGGGGGCATGTTGGCCAGGCTTCATTTTTAAATAAAATATTATGTCAAACACAAAAGGTTTCAGCATTGTCTTTATTTATGAGAAGGGCGGGTAACCTATTTTGAGTCGGGGTCACTGGCCCACAGAAAAGTCAGTTGGGGCCACACAAGTGAGATACAAAAACACAACCCCTCAAACCTCACTAATGTGGCCCCAACTGTACTTGTGGGTGCTGGGGTAGGGGACAGGGTCCCGGTGGGTGCTGGGGCAGGGTACTTGTGGGGGTCAGGGTGGGGGGGGGAGGGGACAGGGACTGATACTTGGGGATCCTGCAGCCGCACACCAAGGTCCAGGAAGTGCCCAGGCTGCTCCCCCGTCTCCCAAACAGTGGTGTGGTACCTGAAACGCTGGTCCATTGCATGCCTGATGCCTTCCTGTGTGGGGGGAGGGGGAGTCCCGGACCACACCAGCCCCAACCACTGGGACAGTGCACACCTTGCTTCTCCGCTCCCCACCACAGCGTGCGCTGCCCAAGCAGTTGGAGCCAGCGCGCTGGGGACTTTATTCCCCTGCTGCTTTCCCACGTGGGGAGGGAGGGAGTCGCAGACCACGCCAGCCCCAACCACTCGGGCAGCGTGTGCCTTGCTCCTCCGCTCCCCACAGCAGCATGCGCCACCCGAGCAGCCGGAGCTGGCACAGTCCCGGATCCCCACCCCCTCCCCCACGCACAGGAGGGCAGCAGGGGAACAAAGTCCCCAGCGCGCGATGGATCAGAGTTTTAGGTACCACACTGGCTTTTGGGGCAGGGGGCAGAGCAGCTTGTGCACTTCCAGGACCTGGTACGCAGCTGCAGAACTGCCCCCAACCCCGCAGGAAGCCCGCGTTACCTCCATGGTCTCTGGCAGTAGCATCAGCATGGCCTGCATCTTGGGGGTGGGTGGCAACGAGAGGGGGCCCCAAAGCCTCCCGATCGACTGGTCAAGCCTCCAGGATTGACCAGTCGATCACGATTGACAGGTTGGTGACCATGGTTCTAGATCTTCAGAGAGGTAGCTGAGTTAGTCTGTAACTGGAAAAACTTAAAAAATTATGAATAGTCTAGTAGCACCTTAAAGACTAATGAAACATGTAGATGGTATCATGAGCTTTTGTGGGCAAAACCCACTTCTTCAGATGACTGGTGTATTAAAAGTCCAGATCCAAGAATAAATAAGGGAAGTGGGGAAGAGGAAGGAGGAGGGAGAAAAAAGACAGTAAATAGATTGTTCAAGTTACAAGAATCTGATAAGAACAATTAGCACCTCCATTGGTTAGTTGGTTGGTTGGTTAAGTTATTAGGATGTGGAAGGTACTGTGTGAGCCAGCCAAATGAAAAGAGATATCTATTCACTGTCTCTTTTCTCTTTTTTCCCCTCCTCCCCCTTCCCTCTCTTATTTATTCTTGGATCTGGACTTTTAATACTCCAGTCATCTGAAGAAGTGGGTTTTGCCCACGAAAGCTCATGATACTATCTACATGTTTTGTTAGTCTTTAAGGTGCTACTAGACTATTTGTTGTTTTTTATCTTCTAGATGTTTGCAAATGGATTCTCTAATTTTTTGCTCCATTATTTTTCCTGGTACAGAACTTACACTGACTGGTCTGTAATTCTCTGGGTTGTCCTTATTTACACTTTGAAATGGGCACTATATATTTGCCCTTTTCCAGTCTTCTGGAACCTCCATTACTTTTCAAAGATGATGGCTAATGGCTCAGATACCTTTTCAATCAGTTCCTTCAGTATTTTGGGATGCATTTCATTAGGCCCTGGTGACTTGAAGACATCTAACATATTTAAGTAAATTTAACTTGTTCTTCCCCTATTTTAGTTTATGAATCTACTCCATTTTCACTGGCATTCACTATGTTAGGTGTTCAATCACCACTAAACTTCTTGGTGAAAACCAAAATGAAGTTATTAAGCACCTGTACCATTTCCAAATTTTCTAGTATTGTTTTCCCTCATAATTGAGTAATGGTTCTTCCCTCTCTTTGTTCTTCCTCTTGCTTCCAATGCATTTGTAGAATGTTTTCTTATTACTCACTAGCCAGTTTGTTCTCATTTTGTGCCCTGGTCTTTGTAATTTTGCCCCTTCTCCCATCCTTGTATTTACTCGTTTATATTCATCCTTTGTTATTTGACCTAATAGCTACTTTTTGTAAGACTCTTTTGACTTTTAGATCATTCAAGATCTCCAGATTAAGCCAGGATGATCTCTTGCCATACTTTCTGCCTTTCCTACACAGTGGAATAGTTGGATTTTGTTCCCTTAATAATGTCTCTCTGAAAAACTGTCAACTGTCTTCAGTTGTTTTTCCTCTTAGTCTTGCTTCCTATGGGACCTTACCTACCAAATCCCTGAATTTAAAGTCTGTATTCACGAAATCCACAGAGCTGAGTTTACTAATACTCCTGGGTTTCTGATGGGACTTGAAGGGTTAATATGATTAACACCAATGAGAATTCTGAAAATGGGGTACAAACTTCAGTGGTAGAAGATATAATTTAACATTTCTGTTACAATTTAAAGTGTGGTTCTTTGCTGAAAAGTGATTTGGTAGAAGTGGCATATGTGTTGTCTCAGCATCTCCATATTAAACTCACCCATTTAACAAATAAAAGCAAGTTTTTTCCCCATCCAACTTCAGTGCAGACAACTCAGTCTGGATACAAAGTCAAGGTGAGTTAATTTAGGCTCATGCATCATAACAGGTAATCTAGATTCTGCAGAAAAAAATTGCCTCTAATGACATACTTCACCAACACTTATTTAGACTGGTGGGTCATAAAAGAAAAGGATTGGATCTGAATTAGTAATTCTATTGCTGACATATGACCTGGAAATTGACTCCAGCCTCTTATTCATTCTTCAAAACTAGGTAGCTGTACAGTAGTTTCAGTAACTGAGAGGTTTTCTTCCAGGCTATTTACCACAGCCAGTAATCCAAATTCCTTTCTTCAGAAGGCTCTTTAGGTCTTAGAAACAACTTACCTGCTTCAAAAATCCTGTGTTGCAGCAAGTCCACAGCTGCATTTGCTTATCCATTCAGAATTTCAGCATCCATGCCCATGAATATAATACTAACTTCAAAGGCACTAGCAAACACTTCCGACTTCATTGCACCATGAGCCCCTTCTCATAACAAAAATTACTGCATGACCCCAGAAGAGGGGAATGAAGCTGAGTCTGCCGAAGCCCTGCTGCCCCAGCTGAGGAAACCAAATCCAAAGCCTGAACCCCATCACCCTGGGAGGGGAGGGGGGAAGGGAACCAAAACTCTGAAACCCAGGGGCTTCAGCTTTGGCCCAGGACCATACCAAGTATAAGCCAGCCCTGGCAATCCCATTAAAATGGAGTTGTGATCCACACTGGGGGCCCAACTCACTCTTTGAGAACTGCTGCACTGCTGTCTAATCTGCTAAACACTGCTCACAGAGAACATCAACAGATATTCATAATCCAAAGTAGCTTGAGGAACAGCAATTAAAAATAGGCTCGGTCTAGTGGAGTTTCACCAAAGTCAGCACCAAATTGATACGTCAGTACCAAACTGCAGATAGTATTCCAGGAACTTGGTAGGTAGGGGAACTTTCAGAAATACAAAACCAACAACATATTCCAGGAGAAATTCAGCAGCTGTGAACAGAAGGCAAACAATCTCAAAAGCAAACAAATGGGCAATTACAACTAGTATGGCTAGGTTAATAGCAAACCACTTCAGAACTACCTCAGGAAGATTAATTACAACAAATTCTAGAGTTAAAGTGAAACAAGTAAAAAGGCCACATAGCAGCAGGAAAGGGCCTGTTATAACAAACTTTGTGATTAACAGAAGAGAAAGGATAAGGAAAGAACCTGAACAAGAAACAGCCTGCCAAATGCAACAGAGCTGTGGCCAAGCCAGCAGTGGCAGTGTGAAAGAGCTGAGGTTGCCTAGAAGAAGCAGTAGCAGCCCCATACTACTTGTTATTAATATTCGGGAGCCACTTCTCCAGTCATTTATGAGCAGCGAGACAGATGGTTGTCAGAAAGGGTAAAGTCATCTTCCTCCCAAGTGCATGGCATCTGACTAGCAGCTGTAGCTCTACGTTCACCAAATACACACAAAGAACTGACATCTATTTACTATTTTTTGTATTCTTCTGACTGGGAACTGTTTTGTTCTGCACCTTACTACTGTAGACCTCTCTGATATGATTCTTCTGTCATGGAATACTAAAGAGTCTCACTATTGTGCAGATTTCATACACATTTCTAGTACAAACAATGCCTACTCATATACAATATATCCTGCTCATACTTTGCAGACACTGTCCGGAAGTTAAGTTACTTAGTCTATAGCCACTTAAATAAAATACATCACATATGACTTAATAGTCACAGTGTGAAGCATTTGTATATTTTATTATTATCCATTGTATTCGTTCCTGTTAATTACTTTTTCCTAAATAATGCACTAAGTGTAAAAAAGATACAAACAACAAGATGGCACTGGTGGAAGTAAATCAATTGCCATCCTTGAATCAAATACTTCTCTGCACTCCAGCTCGTGTCCCAAAGGTACCTCTATAAGCCAAGTCAAAAACTATGCACTGTTTGGTCAAAATGTGCTCATTAGAAGCCATCAGAGATAGTACATATAAGGAATAATTGGGTGTAACATTTGCGTGATGTGTTGAGTGAATGGGAGCTATGAGTTGGCAGAATGCCATCTTGCTAAAAAGAATGTTTTACAGGCACTGTTGAGCACGTCTGCTTGAGAGGGGGTGCACATAAAATCAATCTGACTGCTGAACACGCTATATGGAAGTGATGTATCCATGGTATCATGTAAGACATTAAAATATTCTTCTTTTCTCAATTTTCACATGGACAGAGATGAAGTTCTTCATATTGCAATACAAGGACTTCTACACAGATGTGGTATCTGTAAAAGCATATTTATGAGATAAGAGATAGCAGAAACCTTGCTGTTCCTTCCACTATTTTCACTGGTTTCATAGCAAGTTTTTAGCATTTGGGGAGTTCGTTTATTTTTAATAATAAAAGGTTATGTCAGCCAACTTGCCTATTGAAGTTCCCAATCAGCACTTCCAGAATCAACACTACCTAAAGGTCTCTGGAGAAGCATTAATCCCTCCTCCTTCTGCTACACGAGCCAAGAAAAGCAGTGAGTTATGGTTGTAGAACAGGATAAAATACGATTGCCAAAATCAGCGAGTAAGGGATTAAAGCATATTACATTGAATTAATATATACTTCTCTTACCCCCTCCAGGGAATTTAGGCTTACTCATATGAAAGATTAGCAAACTGGAAGACTTCAACTATAGAGGCATTATAAAGAATAAATGCAGCATTCATTGGCCTGCAGGTGAAAGCTAGATCATTTCAGAGAGAGCATTTCCTCTGTATTCCACCCTTTGGCAACACATCTACCTCCACATTAGCTTCTAGGAGGACTGTAGAGGCATTATAAAGAATAAATGCAGCATTCATTGGCCTGCAGGTGAAAGCTAGATCATTTCAGAGAGAGCATTTCCTCTGTATTCCACCCTTTGGCAACACATCTACCTCCACATTAGCTTCTAGGAGGAAGTGAGATGGAAAAGAAACCCCACAAATGCTAGTAAGCATTTATGCAACACTTCACAATTTTAGTGACCTATGAAATGCTAAATAGTTAATCCTAGTACCCTCATTTTATAGAATAGGCAAGACCAACATTTTCAAGTGGTCTTTGATCCCCCATACCCTAATTTTTAGATGCCCAACCTTAGATATCTAATTTTTCAAAATGCTGAAGACAGAGCTCACTTTAAACTTTATGGCAACTAGAGGATCTCAACAACTCTGGAAAATGGTACCCAAACTGAGAAGTCACTTTGAAAAATATGGACCAAAGTGATTAGCTGAGGCAACACAGCGGTAACTGGCAGAGGCAGAAATACAATTCTGAAGTTTCCGGCTCCTGGTCACATCTTCTAAACACTACAGCATGGTGCCAGGAAAGAGTGGAAATAAGAGGTTTCATACTTGTAATTCTCACTTTTTTCTATTTTTAACAAGTTTTTCAAAACTCTTACCCAGTTTGGAACAGAGATGAGCATGCACCAGAACATGAGGGGTGAAATCCTATTCCTATGAAAGCCACTGATAACTTTGCCAATTGACTTTATTAGAGCCAGGATTTCATCCTAGATCAGGACCCTCTCTCTAAATATGGAAAGATCAATTCTACATTCAAGCTACATGACTTGGAACTAACCCTAGTTTGAATATGAAACCAACCTTCAAGAATTGTTTTCACTTTTGCCCAAACAATATCAGTACAGTCTCCTCTTCATGTTCCTTCTGCTGTTCTTTTAAGAATGTGTAACATGGGGACTATTTTCTACATACTATAGAGTTGATCAGGTAGGGAAGAAAAAACAGTTATTAAATCGTATTAAAAATAAAAATTCTCATTTAGAAATCTCTTCCTCTCCATTTTGCAAAACAAACTATGCACCTTCTAATGTGCATAAGACGAAATTTAAGACAGGGAAAATTTTAGAGGATTCTAATTCTACTCGAAAAGTATAAATGGTATTATGATTATTAAGTTATAAAGAAATATTTACACTTTTTAGTTATTTACATTTCTCTACAAAGAGATGGAAAATTGGCCCAGCAAGGGTTCCTGAGCCAAAATGTGGTCACCAGCAAGAAAGCACAAAGCCACATGGCCAATAGAGAACTTTCTCAGAATGAAACCAGAAACTGCACCATCAATAATGGAATGGCCCATCCAGGGAATGTAAACCAAGAGAATGACTAGGTTTCCAGACCTCAGAGACCCCCCAGCACTACTTAGGGGAGAAGACCCCAACTATGCTGCCTCTTGTCCTCTAGAGCCACGGTATCCAACACGCTAGTCACTAGCCATGTAGCTAGTTGGCTGGTTGAGTGTGGCTAGTTCACGATACTGCTTCAGAAATGGTTGGACACCATGGCTGTAGCAAGACATTGCCCACTATTGGATCTGGAAAAGGGACCTTCTGCTAGTTTCCCACATCGTGTTTGTAGTTCTCACAGGAGTTCTGCAAAAGCAAGTTATCTGATGAATACACTAAAGATCTATAAAGTCTATAATCTTTATTCAAGTTTTACCTGAGTAAGGACCTAGGGTTTGGCCCTTGGAGCACACAGATACATTTTTCTATCAAAGGGCCTAAATTTTTAACTCCAATATGTGCAGAAGACCCAGTGAAATCAATGAAAATTCGGGCAATAGGCAATCTACAGAACTGGGCACAAAGTAGCACTCAGAAGGCTGTGTAAATGAAGCCAGAGCATCAAACAGAAAATTTTACTAAATCTAGAAGTGGTTCGTAATATTGGGCTTTTTTCAATAGGTCACAGAAAGAAAAGAAGAGGGACAATCTACACTATGAATTGTTCACCACTTTATATTTTTCCAGTCATTGAAATATTTCAATATTCATGTCTGGGTCTTTATTTTCATAGTGGGTTAAACATTCTCTGTATACTTCTAGTAGTTCAGGTAATTTGATTTTCACACCAAGAAATAGCTATGTGGATCCCTTTTATCCTGAAGTCGTTACATTAAAATTATGCAGTATTTTTCATTTCTAAAATACAGTGATCTAAGGAAAATGATTAAATATTTTGGAACTAAGAATAGAAACTGCCTTTTATCTTGATGATAAATTAATTTGTGCTCATTTCCACAGAAGAGCAGAGTGCAATTTATAAATATGTCCTTGAAACTGACA
The DNA here is from genome assembly GCA_032595735.1 of Pelochelys cantorii. Lineage (NCBI taxonomy): Eukaryota > Metazoa > Chordata > Testudines > Trionychidae > Pelochelys > Pelochelys cantorii. The sequence continues at coordinate 20,418,474 of CM064338.1, forward strand.
TTCATGCTCAGGTGTTCTTTCAGCTCTGGAAAACATATTTTAAATGTTTCTATAGAAAGGCCACAGGACTTTGCAAGAATACTTATTTTTTAAACTCTTTAAATTTTAAAGTAGTTAAAATGCCAATAATTAGCTGAATACTGTAATTATTATATAGACTGGGGTGAACAAATTTGGTTGATTTAAGCTCATGTTATAAATATGCAAATTAATATAAAATTTAGATAATTGAATGGATGTTGCTAAACAGGACATGCTGTTTTGCAGTTTAATGGAGACAAATCTCTTCTACTTCATTTTATATTACCATGTGTACAGTTAACATGAAAACAAGTATCAACCCAGTGCAACAATGGGATTATTAGTTTATGTTCAATATTTCACTAGATTCTTTACCTCATGTCTAGTGCCCCCTGCTCTGTTCCTCCCCACCATCCCCTACACAGTCCCCAACATTGTAGGTGTATTGCACTGTGGCTGGAGGTGGTGTTCCAAAACTTTCCCTAGCAACATCTCCATCTGGGACAGTTCCTCAGATTTGTCACCTAAAAAGAATGGCTCAGATTTGGGAATCTCCCTCACATCCTCAGCCGTGAAGACCGATGCAAAGAATTCATGTAATCTCTCCACAATGGCCTTATCGCCCTTAAGCGCTCCTTTGAATATTGACCATCCAGTGGTGACACTGGTTGTTTAGAAGGCTTCCTGCTTCTGATGTACTTTTAAAACTGCCATTATTTTTTGAGTCTTTCACTAGCTGTTCTTTAAATTCTTTTTTTGACCTTCAATAATTATGCTTTTACACTTCATTTGCAAGGAGCATGAACCTGAGCCATTCTTTTTACGTGACAAATCTGAGGATTGCAGGTTTTGCAACTAATTACTAAATTCAACAGTAATAAGTCACCAGGACCAGATGGTATTCACCCAACAGTTCTGTAGGAACTCAAATATGAAATTGCAGAGCTAGTAACTTTAAGCACTAGCCTATCATTTAAACCAGCTTCTGAACCAAATGACTGGAGGATTGCTAATATAATGTCAGTTTTTAAAAAGGGCTCCAGGGGTAATCCTGACAATTACAGGCCAGTAAATCTGACTTCAGTACCAAGACAATTGATTGAAACTTTAGTAAAAAACAATATTATCCAACATATAGATTAACATAATTTGTTGGGAGAAGAGTGAACATGGTTTTTGTAAATAGAAATCATGCCTCACCAATCTACTAACATTCTTTGGGGTAGGGATCTCAATAAGCATGTGAACAAGAGAGATCCATTGGAGATAGTGTACTTTGATTTTTTGAAAGCCTTTGACAAGGTCCCTCACAGAAGGCTCTTAAGCAAAGTAAGCTGTCATGGGATACAAGGGAAGGTTCTTTCATGCATTCATAATTGGTTAAGAGAGAGGAAACAAAGGATAGCAATAAACGTTTGGTTTTCAGAATGGAGAGAGGTAAATAGTGATGTTCCAGTCCTATTCAATATATTCATAAATGATCTGGAAAAAGCGGTAAACAGTGAGGTAGCAAAATTTGCAGATGATACCAAGCTACTCATGATAGTTAAGTCACAAGCAGACTGTGAAGAGCTACAAAAGGATCTTACAAAACTGGGTGATTGGGTAACAAAATGCAAATTAAATTTAATGTTCATAAATGCAAAGTAATGCACATTGGATTTATATCCCAACTATAGATATTAAATGATAGTGTCTAAATTAGCTGTTACCACTCAGAAAAGAGATCTTGGGGTCACTGTGGATAGTTCTCTGAAAATATCCACTCAATGTGCAGCAGCAGTCAAAAAAGTGAACAGAATGCTGGGAATTGTTATGAAAGGGATTGATAATAAGACGGAAAATATCATATTGTCTCTATATAAATCCATGGTAAACCCACCTCTTGAATACTTAATACAGATGTGTTCACCCCATCTCAAAAAAGATATTGGAATCATAAGAAGCTCAGAAAAAAGCAACAAAAATCATTAGGGGTATGGAACATCTGTCATATGAGGAGAGATTAACAAGACTAGGATTTTTCATCTTGAAAAAGAGACAACTAAAAGGGGAATATGATAGAAGTCTATAAAATCATGACAAATGTGGAGAAAGTAAATAAGGAAGTATTATTTACTCCTTTCCATAATACAAGAACAAGAGGTCACCTAGTGAAATGTGGCTGTACAACATACTTTCAATCTGGCTATGCATTTAATATAAAAGTGATTTTCTAAGTACAAAAGGAACTTCATATCATTCAAAGTTTCTGAGGCACTAATTACTACAAAATAAATGTATTTAGCTGAAGATACAATTCTTCATCTTTCAAGTGAAAGTATCAGATTTTATTTTTTCATAGCAACTATTAGAAACTAAGCAAAGATTCAGTCAAGGTGACAATTACCATCTGCTACTCCTGGTAGTTATGTAGTCCTAATTAATTGCAACTGTTTTAGTATATGATAGATTCAAAATGCAAAATATTAAGAATGGCCTCTCTTCTGTGGATCACTACAGGTACTATCATCGTACACACACTGAAAGAATATCTAATTATGGAACCATTAATAAGGAAAACAAAGGTAGTGGACCAAGTTGTGTCCATTTGTACAATTCCTTTGACTTAAGTACGATACAAGCCCTGTATTTTTCATTTGCACCGAAAATATTACATACACTTTCCTAGGAATATAAAAATGTCTTAACCGGTTAACCATTTTAACTTAGGGCCTGCTGCCTGGCCCACTACCTGGCCTACGGACCCCTTCATTGCCAGGGCTGCTCCAGCCCAGTGGCAACCAGTGGGCCAGTTAACCGGCTAACAGGTAAGCATACCAACAAGCCTCATGCTTGCCATTATGCTTACTGGTTACCTATTTTATTTATAATATCAGGACAAACATCAATAGGCAGAATTAAGATCAATAATTTAGATACTAATTAAGATAGCACAGGGTAGAGTATATCTCTGTGTATCAAGACAAACATAAAACCAATCATCTATATGAAAGCTGGTTGGAAAAATACTTTCATATTTAGAACACTTTGGGTTATTCCTAGTAATTCCATTGATAAAGTTGTGTGTGAAAATGTATTACTTAAAAACAGACTTTATAGTCAACTTACTTCAGAGTTTTACCAATTAAACAATGCTGAATTTTCAACCACTATTTATTTACAATAAAAAAAATGTAAATTTCTTTTAAAACATCTATTTGGCATATTAAAGCCAACAAAAAAGTATTCAACTGATTCTTCCAGAATACAGTCTCAGAGTGAAATTCTGGCCTGACTGAAGTACATAGCAAGGATTCAGTAGGGCCAGGATTTCTTCTCAAGACAGCAAATATGAATTTCATTGAAGAGTCTAATAATTGTTCCTCCTAAAAATCAATGGTCATTCTGTCATTTATTCAAAGGAAGCAGGATTGGGCCCTACATAGAAAATAAGGATAATCTTTAATTATGATAGCAAAGTTTGTGTACCAAACAATAATTAATTAGTACCTCCAGCAAGGATCTTCTCTTCCAACTCACTCATTTGCTTCTTGTAGGCTTTTAAAGCAGCTTCTTTAAACGATGGGTGTATTCTCTTTTTCTTTGTTATTTCAATAGGCATCACTGGGATATTTTGATTTTCATCTTCCCTGACTTCTGTTTCAGCAGCTATATCATCAGTGGGTTCCAACACATCTTCACTAGCCAAGTTGTCAAACTGCCCGTCGTAATCATCTTCTTGTACGGTTTCATATGGAGTTTCATAGGAGAACTGTTCAAGTTCATACTCCTGAACCTGTTCATCAGTTTCATTAGTGTTAGTTCTATTTTCTAGTTTAGCAAGCACTTGTTCCATTACTTCTACATAATCCGTTTCATTCTCACCACCTGGCTCACTTAAATCATCCTCATCCTCAGCTTTGTAATAACAAGGCTCTGTGTAAACATCAGAATCTAGGGTTGTGCTTGATTCGTTAGCAGTAGACTGGGATAAAGTCCTAAATCTCCCCATAAAAGATGACCCACTGTCATCATAGCCACTTAAACTTTGTGTGCTTTTGTTCCAGACCACTTCCAAGGCTGATTTAGCACGCTGGAGTGTAGATCCAAATTTAGGAAAACTGAACGTCTTGTCAGAAAGGTCTATGCTCAGTCGACTATGCCATGATTTTGGAGGTGCTTCTTCTGATTCATCACTTGGTAGCTCACTCTGACTGTGATACATCATGGGCAATCTGTTTTGATTCTGATAAAGGGAATTAGAATTTGTTTCCTGATATTCATCGTATTGGCTGATCCACTGACTTTGTGTTTCACTGTCGAGGCCGGGACAGGATGGAGAATTACCGTCCAGGGTAAAATCATAACTTTCAGTGTCATATTGAAGGTCAGAATTTTGGCACTTTCCAAAATCATTCTGTTGGTCAGAAGGGCTGCTCACATCATAAGCAAAAGCTTCTTGTGTGGATGAATCTTGGCCCAAGTCTGTGCCTGGGTCCAAATGACTCCAGTCTTTCCATGGTGAAAGATCATCATGTGAGGAGAGTTGAGAATCGCTATAATGGCTTCTGTCTCTAGATACACACACTATTCCATTGCTTACACCACTGTCAACTGTTTCAGTGTTTTCAGCTTCATTCTGCTCTGGATAAGGCTGCATATCTTGGTTAAAGGTCTGATCTTGGGAGCTACCATACCAGTTGTACGTTTCATCTTGCCGTCTCTGCCAAAGCTCTCGATCTGAGGAAGACAATAGCGAGCTGCCATTAGTCCTACTAAAATACTGATTCTCAGAAAAGTCCTCAGAGTAAGACTGACACAATTTTGAAAAATCCGACTCCGAACGACTAAGTTTGGGAGTTGTAAAGTCATTCTGTGAATGCCACACAGGTGGCATATCTGAATAGTAGATATTTGATTGCTTATCCACACTGTCAAATTCTGGTGACTGTTCACCATAATTTGTTTTATTTGTAAAGGTGCTTCCATCAGCAGTCCTACCAGGGATTTTGGTATTTGAAGACTCCCCACTTCCCTTTGTGGTGCTCGCTTTTATCTGAAATGCTGACTTTGATATCTTTGCATAACTATTCCTATTTATATCAGATTCCAGCTCTTTATCACTGTCATCAGGTGATACCCAGTCATGTTTTTTAGTTTTTGGCTCTGGTTTCATATCCATACTTTCATATGTCTGAGAGGAAGGCAGTCCTCTCTCTTTTCTCTCTCTCACGTCATGGGAAAGAATATCTGTAGAAATTCCAATGCCAGTTCCTTTAAGTTTATAGGATTTTTTTAAAATTAAATCTCTCTGTTGTGCTGTTTCAAAGTATACAAGTATGGGTCTAGGCTTTGCATTGGGACAGTCTCTTTGTTGCCCTAATCTATGGGCAAATTCAATTTTAATTGTGTTTTGTGCCTCCGAGAACCCCATTCTGTCTATTAAAATTCTGTAAACCACATTTTCAATATTTTCAAATCTGTCTTCAGGCACATTTAAAAATCTAAGACTTGCTTTGTTTCCTGGGTGGCCTATTTGTTTAATGTAATCATGTATGTCTCGAGTTTCCCTTCGGGACTGTACAAATCCAGTTCGCAACTGTTCAATTTCACTTTGTACAACTTCTACACTACTAGAGATTTCATCAATAGATTGCTTCAGAGCATTGACATGTCCTCTTAATTCAGAAAGTTCTGTTTCAATTTGACTGATTCCCTGAAGTTCTTTAAAGATCATTTCCATAACATCATGTGTTTGACTAATACACCCAGTTGAACTAAAGCTGGGTTCAATAGCATTGGATTTCTGGTGACGGCCAGTTCTGTCTAATGACTTGCTTCTTAGGCCCCACGTTTTCTTCCATGTACTTAGCTCTGAGTCTGATGAGACACACTCTTGGCTCTTTTTCCATTTCCTTAATTTTCTTAAAGCTCCCAGCTTTAACGTATGCAGAGTACGTTCACCATCTGAGCTTCCATCGGACGGAGCAAGGCTGCTCAAACTCTTTCTGTTGCGTCTCACAGGCATTGTATGTGATAAATACTCCTTTTTCCTGCTGCTACCCCTTACTTCACTTAATGATTCAGAATATGAACTATCGTTTGAAGAGATATCTTGAAACAGATCCTCATTATTGTTTGTTACAAAAATACTCTTTTGTAGTCCATTGGCAATAGCAACTCTGTAACTGAAGGTTGGGGAAAGTGAGAATTCTTTATTGTGTTCCTCTTCTTCAGTTGATAAGTTGCGAGCAGATGGACACTTTGCAATCTTTTTAACGGTGCTTTTCAAAGCATTTGAAAACTTTGGATTCTTTGTCTGTCCGACCTGGGTTAAGTCTTGTTCCTTTTTGCTCTGACAACTCTCTTTCTTTTTTGTACTATTTCCCAATTTCTTTGTAAACATTCCTTTGTAAATCTTATCTATGTAAGATGAGATCAGGCTCTTTAAAAGGGCAGAAACCATGGAGAGCAATTTATATTAACCTTTCCCCACAAAAAATGCAATTTTGAATCCAGAGAAATATTTGTATCTCCAACAGAATCATTAGTGAGTGTGCATTTTATCAGCCTGGACTGTAGACAGGCAGGTGTACTTGACACGTAAAACTACCAATATCTTGGTGGTATATGACAGCAAAAAGCACACATGTTCATCAGAAACCAAATCCTGAAGGAGGCCTGAATGTGCTGTAAAATCCTGCTCTGCTCCCCATGGCTTCTTGCAGTGTCTAAAAAAGAGGAAATAGTGTCACTATGGCTTTTGAAACAAAATCCACCATTTAATCCATTACATGTTAACACTATATATTTTTTAAATTCATGTGACAGTTGGCAATAAGAGAAACCAGATGAACTGTGTCCATTTTAGAATACAATCAAACATAATATATTTAATTGTAATGCCAGCAATGTCATATTAAACAGCAGTCTTGCTGTGTGGATCCATAAATTTGTAATGATAATTATTAAATGGTAGGTTCAAGATTATTAAATGGTACTTTCACTGCTATATTTCTCATTGGCAAACTAAGAATCTTGCAATACTTTAAGCAAGCTGCTTCATCCATAGCATTCACCTGGTATGATTTTAGTTGGTCTGATTAGTTTTCATTTTCAGAAGTACAGTAAGACACCTGGGGGAACCAATGTGCTGATATAAATATTCTAGAAAGCATAGAATATACATTAGAATGTTGAACTGTAGGTGATTAAAAATGTATTTCAAACTCTTAATTGTAGAATAAATGCTCATTCAAATTAGATCTCAATCTTTTTGATATCAGGGACTGGCTTGCTGTCTTACTAAACTTCATCAGGGAGATCTCAGGGACTGGCACCTGTCCATGAACTCATCACTAAGAAACACTGAGATATGTCATGCATTAACATTTGTATCATATCTAGATATATATCCCTATCTGTTTGATGTCTCAAAACTTTGGCTATTAAAATGCCTGAGCCAACACCAATTGTGGTCAATGGAACCTTGCCAGTAACTTCCTTGGGAGATGGATCAGGACTTCAGTGCAATTACAAACAGCAAAATGCTTTTTTTATGGATTTTTATTTTAGGTTTTAAAATATAATGTGTCACCCCCGAGTGTCATACAATCTTTCTTTAAGGGTTCAGTGTTCACTTTAGGAGACTAAATTCACTTTATCAAATTGTAGATGCCTGATCAGGAGACGCTCCACTGGAAAAGAATGGAATGATACCACCGCAAATGACTTCTTAGCTTGAATTAGGCTTGGTTACAAAATTCTTTAATCAATAAGCTGAAGAAACATTAATCAAGTGTCATTTGCATGGTTGTTGCCTACCCAGGTTGAACCTCTCTAGTCCAGCACTCTTTGGTCTGGCAACATCAGTGGTCCAGCATGACTTTAGTTACCTGAATATCCACTTAGCCAAATTTTCTGTGGTTCCATAAAGGTTGTTTACAGCCACCAGTCCTGGCTCTCCGTTTTCTGTGCTATTATTTAGCTCTAATTTACCCCTAGCTGTCTTATAAGAACCCAGTAAAGCAGTGAAGTGTTGGTAATGCTGTTAGACAATACTGACCTCTGATGGTCCAGCAAATTCTCTGGTTCAACACCAGTGAGGTCCCGAGAGTGTTGGACTAGATAGGTTCAACCTATACTTTTCATAAGGCAAAGGCCTTGTCTATGCCATTTAGTCACAAAGCTTAATATGGGCCAATGCAGAGATACTCTGCTCCTCAGGGACCAATTGCAGGTATTTTAATTTGGGGAGCCAGAATGCCACTGGGAACTCCTACATTTGCAGAAGCAGGGCACCCATTGCTATACCCCTCTGGAAGGTGTCAAAGCAGCACAGCAGTCTTTCCAGCCTTCCCCCCGCAGTACCAGTCTGCCTGCTGCTCTGTTTCTAGCAGAGCAGAATAGAAGCATTCCAATGATTTGCTCTTTGTTTGTTCCCCAAATGGAACAGCTCACTCATCTGTCAGATACTTCCTGGAACTTTGAAAGGGGAGGGGTGCATGCTTGCAAGGCAGCAGAGATCACAAAACACTGAGCACAACCATGAGGGCAGGCATTGTGGGATAATGGTAGAAGCCAGTTTTCTCAACAAAACAAACAGTAGAGTCCCCAGTGGCTCTTTGTCGACAATAAAAGAAGGGGAAAGACAAAAGTCTCTCACAGGGAACTTTTTGGTCGCCAAAACTGGGTGTTTTTCCTGACAAAGGTCACATTATAATGCAAATACTCTCTTACTCAGTACCACTGGATCAGTGCACTTTAGTGTCAAAGTCTTGGCATCGTCTCCTCCACACCTGTGGTGGGGTATCAAACCTCCAAAGGGAAATAGGAATGGAAAAGCTCTGGAGTACCCTGGAGAGGAAAGGTACAATTCTGCTTGGCCCAGAAATAAATCACATAAGGGATAAGGGTGAAATCTCTTTATCCCTCTCCAATACTACTGTACATGCATGTAAGGGCCAAGCAGAATCTGCTCCTTCAAGATGTAGTTTGCATTCAAATAGGATTGGCGTTTTTAAGGGAGGATATTCTTTCATTGGATCCAAAGCTTCAGAAGACACTGGACTAAACATATCTGGTGTAAATAGGTAAAATTCATTAACATCAATGTGGGTCGCAACTGCTAATTCCAGGGTTCCTCTTGGTACTCTTTTAGAATAGTTTTAACTGTCTGACATATTACAATGGCAATTAACAGATAACATAATATTGGCAAATTGGGCACATTGCATTGATGGTGCGCATTTTTGTTAGTAAACAGCTACTGTGTAGTATTATGGTAGTTACAAATCTTTTTTTCCCCCCAACTTCATAACTGAAATGTGTCTAAAAGAAAAATTACAGAGAACTCTTGCTACATGCACCATATCTTTGATTTTACAAATATTGAGCTTCTTTCCCCAAAACACTTAGGGCACATCTACACTGCTGGGCAAAAATCAAATTAAGATACGTAACTTCAGCTATGTCAATTGCTTAGCTGAAGTTGAAATAGCTTAATTCAGCTTCTGGCGCTGTCTACATAGCAGGAAGCCAAAGGAAGAACACTCTTCCTTCGACTTCCCTTACTCCTCATGAAATGAGGGTTACAGGAGTCAGAGTAAGAAGTCCTCCAGCTTGACATTATTTCAAAATAATGGCTTGCTGTTTAGACGCACACTTTGTTATTTTGAAATAACTTCAGTTATTCCAAAATAACACTGCTATGTAGACGTGCACTAAAAGTTAGTGGAAATATTCATATAAGTAAAGTTACCCAAGCAAGCATGTTAGAAGAAGCAGGCCAACAGGAGGTAGCACTATACTTAGCCAAGGATTCAATTTTGGTTTCCAAAAAGTTATCATTTCTTAGTTTATAGCCAGTAATTTATATGTGGTAAACTGAAATCCATTTGTGTGCCTTTGGGACACTGATTGACAGCTTTGTGAGATAACATAAAATTGCAGAGGAAGAATAACACACTTTGTTTGCAGAGGAAGTAGAACTACTTTCAGAAGGGCCATCAAAGAGGATTCAGGAGAGAATTTTCATTCTGTTCCAGTTGGTGGACTGGGAATTGCTACAGGACTTCAAAAATGTTGCTCTTACTCTAGCTGGGTTTTTATGGGTAAAAATACTGAAGACACATAGAACTGTTAGATTTCAGTGTTTGTAGTTCTATTATTTATATGCCTAATTTGGCAAGCCTGATTTACCTGAGTAAGGGCATTGAAGCCAACAGTACTACACACCTGAATAACACTTGGTAGGCTTGGAGTAATATTTTGTAGATAAAAGAATAAGTAATATTTATATACATACATGGGTTGGGTTAGCCCTGAATTGATTCTTGAAAATGAGATGAAATAGCAATTTTCGCTCATGTCTGTATTCCCTCTGAATACTCTGCACAGCTTCATTAAGTCATCTTTCTAATGTGCAGCAACAGTCAAAAAATGATTAAGGAACAAACCCTCCCCTAGTTAGTGTAGTGAGAGTGAGCAGAAATGCTGTTTAGTTCCTTCTCCAGGCCAGGCAAGGATTTTACCAAGCAGACTCAGATCTCATGCTGGGGAAGTACTGCCCAGCTTTTCTGATTTTAGCATGCACATTTGGCTGGTTGGAAAGCTAGGCAATCATTCGAGCTCTCAGATCTTTAGAGCCCAGTGTGCAGGTAGCACTGTACCTGGATTCTCTTGTGCCCAATGGAAGCTTCCTCTCTGATTTTGCTCAGCGGAAGGACAGGATGTATCCACAAGCCTAAGGTTTTATTCCGTCTGATTTTAGGCCAGCTGCACTACAAATGAGATAAAGACTAACATGGGAAATGTCACCATGGAAATTAATATACAAGTGTATGGAACCTTTGGACATGTCTACACTGCAGAATTATTTTGAAATAACTGTTATTATTATTTATTATTTTGAAATAACTTATTTCTAAATAACCTGGTAGTGTAGAAATAGCCTTAGGGTACATCTACACAGCAGTGTTATTTCGGAATAACTAATGTTATTCCAAAATAAAATAGTGCATGTCTACACTACAAGCATTTATTTTGAAATAATGTTAAGCTGGAGGACTTCTTACTCTGACTCATGGTAACTCTTATTTCACAAGCAGTAAGAGAAGTTGAAGGAAGAGTGTTCTTCCTTTGATTTCCTGTTGTGTAGATAGCACTAAAAGCTGAATTAAGCTGTTTCAATTTAAGCTATGCAATTGACGTAGCTGAATTTGCGTAGCTTAATTTGACTTTTGCCTGCCTGTCCAGACCTAACCTTAGAGATTAACCAAAATATATAGACTCACAAGCTTTTGTGGGCAAAACCCATGAAAATTGATGGGACATTTTCATCCAAAATATTGTCTTATGTTTAAGTTACCCTGTCTCAAAAACACACACAGAGAAGAATTTGCTTAGGTTCAGAAAAGGGCTACAAATGTAGGGCAACTTGATTTACTACTGTAGTCACGTATGCTATAAATGAGAGCCATTTGGTCTAAAAGGAAGAGAAGTAAGAGGAGAGCTGACAGAAATATAAAATATTCAGTGGTGTATAGAAGCTCCTATTCCATTATACAAGAATAGGAGTCCATACATTTTAAACTGGTATAAGGAAATACTCTTTGCATACAGGTACCACTTCTGAAACACATTGCCACAGAATAATATTCAAATAAAGGAGTAAGACCCTTATGTGAACAATAGCTCCTGCAGTCAGGGTAAAATTAGCTAGTAGGATGATCAGTCCTCAGACTTCGGGGCTGAAGTTGATCACCATCTGGGGTTAGGAAGACATTTTCTCTAGATACAAATAGCACTGTGCAGAATTTGGTGCACTTTTCTTTTTCCTTTTTCTCTTTTGCCTTCATCTGAAGTTTTCAGCATTAGCTATTGACTGAGATGGGGAACTGAGAGAATGGAGAGCACAGAACACCTTCGGGTCTCTCAAGGGTTTCTAGGATACCCATTCTTATTTTTTTTCAATATCATCAACACACTATGTGTTAGTAGCCCCTGAATGCATTCGTTTTTAAATTGACAATTTGAGACCATTTCATTTCAACTTCTAAAATCTGTCTGAAACTAACAAAACTCTTTGGTGCGCGCACATACACACACACACACACACACGTAAGAAGCTTGTGCACATACATTGCATATGAAAGGTTACAATTTGCCCCATGATGGCACACAAGGTGCGAGGAGGAAAGGAGTATAGGAAATCTCTTCCTTCCATGCAAGCAGCAGGGCACTGCAGAGAGGACAATGCAGCCCATATACCTTAGAGCTTGGTTTTCTCATTAGGGAATTTGCCCCATCTACTGTCCAACGAGCTACTGCTTGTGTGGCAGTCACGAACACACTAGCTAGTAGTACACATCGAAGCAGCAAACCGCACTGCATGGTGCCCAGGTCTAGTTAATAGATCTGTGGCTGGTAGCAGCCTTGGAGCAGAAGATGCATAGGAATCTCATTCTCTCTTCCAGCTACAGCCACTTCATGCCCAAGTGCTGATAGATTAGGAATACACAACAAACATCTGTGGCAGCAGCAAGTTGTTTTACACAAGATGGCACCTCTCTAGAATATGATTTTCAAGTAGTGTTAATGGGTGTAGCTTTGTTGACTTTTTATTCTCCGAGGCTCTGAACTAAGCATATTAAAAGTGGGCAATCCTTGAAGCAACAGGATACTCAGTGAGAACACATGCACACCTCAAGGAGTGCAAATGGCATCTGTTAGAAAACACAACATTCTCCTTAAAGCAAGGGTAGCCTAATTCTCACATATCCCTACCAGAGGAAAGAATCATTCTGAAGCCATTTTTGATAGACATTTGTGCAAAGTAGGGAGAATAATCAATAACCTCTTATTATTTTCCATGAATGTTTATAGTCATTTTAGGAATGAGTCCTGAGAGCTGACTGTGAACTGACAAATTCCTCTGCACACTCCATTCACAGTGTTTTTAATTGTCTCCTTCAACCAATCTTTGCTCAGATGTAAGTGTCAGAGTTCTCTGATAGCACATAGGGCTTGCCACCAACATGTGCATTACATCCTATTTCTACCTGGCTCCCAAGGACATGTTTATCTGTTCAGGCTACAAAACTTCAAAGAATAATGAATATATCATTGGAATTCAGAACATTTCCATCCATTTTAAAACAAACCTTAGTAACTCCTTCCTTGACAGCCAATGATATATCTATCTTCCATCAAATGTTTAATTTATGCTTTGTATCAAAGATCCTTGAGATCATTGTTTATACAGAATTGCAAGGTCGTTTAGCTCAAGATGATTATTTCATGTCAGGTTTTAGAAAACACCCTAGCAATTTAAAAGCTGCATTGTTAGTAGTACACAGATTTGCTAATTGGAACTGATTTAGGTTTTCTCACCTTAGTTTCATTGGATCTCAGCAGCATTTATCATGTACTTACAGGCTGTCGTGGCACTATCAAGCATAGCTTTTGTTTAAATCGTGTTTATCCACATAGAATGGTGATGGTTTCTTTGGGCCCAATCCATTTAATTTCTCACAGAGTTCTCATCCGTGCCTCTCATTTTTTAATCAGGAAGTTTTTGCTGCGTTCAGTCAGAAGGAGCTACGTAGGGCAGCAAGCTTTGTGGGAAAGATATGGAAATAAATGCATTTTCTCAATGATCAGTGAGTTCTCATTCAGAGATCTCTCTGTCCATATTTGAGTCTCCCATTGAAATATTATGGCAAGTTTGTGTGAAATAAAGGGATACAACAGATGGTCTACAAGATAATAAATTATACATATCTCACAATGCTATGAAATTGGACTCAAATAAACATTAGTTGACTTGAACTAGTTTAAGTCAAATATACAGCCTAAGTATGGAGTTTTATGCTGGGAACTTTGGGACTGCTCTGGAGAGGGGGAAGGGAAATCTTTTATGTGCTCCCTCTGTAGAAGAGAAGGGGAGGGCTCAAGGATAGAGGGACCCTATGCAGCTTCTCCCACAGCCCCAGTTAGAGTATCTCAGGACTAAATGTGGCCATGTTGTTATACTGGCATTGCACTTATTGGTGAATGGGTAGGTCAGATAGAACTGGACTAGAACACAATTGTGTTGCTGGCAAAGTACTGCCAAGCTGAGACTGCTTCATCAGAAGGGCCTGGTATGGTAAGCATGTGTCTTGGTTTTCCAAGGCTTGCTTTATTCCATCACTACTACATGATATTCTGAATATTATTATTTCTAAACTGCAGCAGCTCATAGCAATACAAGCAGCTATTTTGCTAACACTTTGCTACCATCTTCACATTATGTGCCTATAAAAGTCTGTGTGAAGATGTTCTTTTTATGTGCATATAATATAATGACAAAATTCCCATTAGCTTCAGCTGAAGTAGAATCATACCTATAATAGCTATGGCTCAAAGTACCTATGTGGTATTTTGCAGTTGTAAGTCTACATGTCAACTTCTCACAGAGACAAAAAAAAGGGACTTGATATTTACTTTGTCCTTCTTACAACCTTGAGGCCTGGGGAACTTGAAATTTTTTTGCAATGATGCTCTTTGTCAAACTTAATTTCCTATAGCTAAAAAATGCATAGGCCATATAGGTATTTAAAAGGGGAAGATAATTGCTGACCATTTCATGAGACTGCAGTGAAAATAAAGGGAAAAAGAAGAAGAAGAACCTTCCTCCCTCTGAAGTCCATGCAAAGCCAACTTTAGGAAGCACAATGGTCCCAAAGGGCTAATGCGGGGCATGGAATAAGCAAATCCACAGTGTTGCTCCCCCTTTTCATCTACCAATAGCAATGAGGAGGAACAGGGAGTCATTCCCTCTCCTCTTAAAAAGAGAGGTAGTAGTTTTTATGCTATAGATAACCACGAAGCTATGGGAGAGGCAGAATGCCCGTAGTGCTGCCCAAAGCAATGCAGCTCTGCACTGCCAACACAAGACTATGCCCTAAAGACATGATGAAGCCCAAAATAATAATTAATTTTGTACTTCCATAAACTGATTCCATCAAAGGCTCTCACAGCACATCTATACTTATTGGAAGACTAACACTCTGGAGGTCGCTCTCCTGTTATTCAATTTAGCGGGTCTAGTATAGACCCAGGATTCGTGCATGCTGGACTAGAGAGGTTCAACCTGTATATGGTTTTGCTAGCTTAACTACACTGGTATATTTTAATTAACAAAACCTTCTGTAGACAAAGCCTCATTGTATTAAACTTGCTTTGAAGAAATACTTTTCTGTTGCTTTTTATTGTTCTTAAATCATGATGATTATGAGTGGCATTGCGAAGTGTTCCATGATCTGCTTGTAAAGGTTGTGCATAAAAGCATTTTAGTGTAATATTGTCAACTCTACAGTATATGCCTTGCTACATACCCTGGCAAAGATAGACAGAATGACACTAGAGTGGATCTTTTTCTCTATCCAACTACCTGCCTGGGGATTCTCCTGTGTGGGGAACTGCAAGGTTCTGTCACTCCATCTGCTCAAGGAACAAAGGAGGCCATTAGTGGGAGCAGAGTGGTTCTTTGACTTGCAGTGCTTTCATCATGACAATGCCATTGAACTCCATGTCACAGCTTTACTGAACCCAGATGTTATAGGGGCTGATCAGCTCTCTCAGGGCAAATTTCCACTATTGCTTAAGTCAGGGGGTCTCAAACTTTGTGATACCGCGACCCCCCTCTAAGTTGCTCGTGACCCCCCTGGGGTCGGAACCCCCAGTTTGAGAAATGCGTGCTTAAGTTGATCTAATGTACATCACTCAGGAGTCTGAAAGAGCCCCTTGCTCTGCGATGCAAGTTTTGTGCTGTCCATACTAGTTCTATACTGGCTGCAGGCGCTCGCTTTATGACACAGCATATACAGCTTGCCAAGCTGGAGTAATTATGCTGATGGGAGAGCACTATCGCGTCGGCACAGCGTGTCTTCACCACACACTCTACAGTGGCAGAGCTGCATCAGTGCCGCTGTGCCGATATAGCACTGTAGTGCAGACTTGCTCTCGGTATCAATACAAGAATGAGGCTTGAATGAGAGCTGGCAAGCTGCAGCTCTGTAGAGATGAGACCGAAAGGAGGGTAGACGCACCTGCATCTTCAATAGAAGGAGCATACTCACCGTTTACTATTAACATTTGCAAATGACAGGTCCTTGCTTTTTTTACACTCGTATGGCAAGATCATCTTTTCCCCATCTGCATTTTCCTAGGAAGTTGTGGCCACTGTCCATAAAGATCACTTGGAGACTTCAGCCACAGTGCAGAATGTGGCTGTGCACTTATTCAGCATCCTTCTCATATGCAGCATATTACCAGCACATCTGTGCACCACTGAGTAAACTGGCTTCCAACTCATTCAATTCAAGCTGCTTATTTTTAACCTATAAAGCCTTCATGGGTTGTATCCTGTATGTCTTAAAGAGATTGTCTCTCTGCTAATGTTCTAAAGTTTTATGATAGGTTCACTCTATAAAGTGGCAGAATAAGCAAATCAGATAAATGTCAAAATGGCTGACCTATTTAACTAAAAGACAGATTAGATCAAAGGAGGAAAAGAATCAGATGACTGTCATCTAACTTATGCTATACCATCTATTTGAATGTATGCTTTTCAAGTAGGTTATGCAAACTAATCTACAGAATACACAGCAGAGCTATATTGCAAGACACTTAGCAACTTAGCTTATAAAGTACATGAATGCCATGGGCTAGATTTTGAACTCAGTTACACTGATGTCACACAGTAACTGATAATAAAGTGCAGTAACTAAAGTGCTGATATAACTCTATTGATTTTAACTTTATGTTCACAAGTGTGGCTTAGATCAGAATATGGCCATGCAATACATCACATTGTGGATTCGTGACTACTGTAAGTGGTTCTGACAGTTGATTGATATTTCATTGGAGCTACTTAACAATATGTAATAATATATTTTTTCCAACTCTCTACAGAGAGAGGCCTTCTATAATTATAATTTCCCAGCCAGCTGGATAATTATTTGAACAGGAAATAAAATATCATTTTCCTTTATTACCAACACCATTGTATGGATGGTTGGTATATTTTATGACAGTTTTTCCAGCTTGCTGTACAGTTAATATCTGAGTTTTATAAACATTTTATTTTTCTATACTTTATTCGGTTGTGCAGCACTACTATTTTTCCTATTTTTACGTGCGACTTGGCAATCATATATGCATTTGTCAATGAAAAGAAAGAAGTTATGCAACCCCCCAATTATGATTCTAGTAAGTGGTCTGCAAATGTGGTTGAACAAGACTTAATTGTTAAGGACGCAGGCATATCTCCTGTATTTTTTCCACAGAAATAATTGTTTAATATGGAACTTATAACTAAAAATAGAAAAATGATTGTAAAACAAATTAGCCCTCAGAGCACTGGAACAGATAAGAATATATGCTATATGCTTTAAAGAATATAAAAGAACTATATTTAAATGTCTTCCTTATGCGTAAGGAAGATTTTATAGTAGATTTTTAATTTTAATAATATCTATATTGTCTTAATCAGTATGAGTGGCTAATTATACTTTATCTGAATATATTGTAAATGTACACAAGATATTTAAAGGAACAGGAAGTAATTGGAACATAGCTTCAATGCTATCTGATGGATGACTATATTACCATGTTAAACTAGCTTAAAACATTCATATTGTGTCTGACAGGGCCTCATCCCATTTCAGTTTTCTCTAACATAAACACTAACAGCAGGGGAGGGGAGAATCAACTCATCAACATACACAATGGTGATAGAAAAACTATTCTCAATCAGAAACTAGTGTTTGGTCTTTTACAACTGTCTGCATTATTACACCTTAATTAACATTCTTTTCTTATCATAAGCTTGTAAGATTTAGCATGGACCCTTTAAAAAGACTATTCCTGTGTAAAGTCCAACACAGAGAAATATCTAGAGAAAAGAAAGTTTCTACTTAGAATTTTTACTTTAATTTATATTAATAGCTATAACAAGTCAAATCAATGTTTACCACATTACTGCAGATATTTTTAATGTATTGACTAATTTGAGAGTCCAGAAAATGCATCATTGATTTGTGGAATGTTACAATAAAACATATCTTTATTTTATTCTCATTTATCAACTTAACAGATTGCAATAATTCACAAAATACCTGTTTATTATTAAGTGCATTATCTTATTTATGGTCGAATCTTGACTCATTTCTTATTTTGGCAAACTCCCATAGCTTTCTGTATAATGCTCATAGTACATAAGCAATACATTGACATTACATTGCATATACCATATATGCAGAGAGGATAGCCATGTAACAAACTGAATACACATCTAAAAAATGTCATTTATCAGGGACTTTTCACTGCCTTACTTCCATTCTGACAGTAAACCATATCTTTGAGACGTACTCCAAATCTCCAAATGCTTGGATGTTTAAATAGCCACCATATTTTCCCATAACTCAGCAACCAATAATCCTCATTCTCTTTCCCTAAAGCCACAGTTTCAGCCTCAGAATTACACTGGCCCTGGGACAGGCAATATTTAGATGCAGAGCAGTGACAGATTTAATACTGGATATCCTCCATACCATTTGTGAGATGAGATTCTTAGCTTTCCCGGGATATGGTAGCAACATATCTATCTAGGAAAGGTTGGAAGGTATCAGTGTTTACATCTGTAACATTTTTAATCTATGGAAAAATGCATTTTGAGTAATTTTAGATATTTATATTCCCACTCTTTTCTCTCCCTTACCCCATACTGCAACTGTGAAACAGACTAAGGGAACCTGTTTACTAGGTGGAGTGATACAAAAATAGTCCTTATGTGTTAAATATTCCATAAACACTTCTAAGATAGTAGTTCTGTAAAACATGTGGAATTTATAGAACACATGATGCTGTGGAGTTGGTATTGTGGCTCTTATTTAAATTGACATGTAACTTTCACTTGGGGCAGTGCCCCTTGAGAAAATGCAACAATCGCATCCTAACTCATAGCAAGAGAATAGTTATGTTACAACACAGAATCATGTGTTACACACACACGTGCATGCACACACACACAACCAAGCCAAATGTGAGACTTGCTAAGCATTTACAACTACCCTGGATGTCAATGAGATTGGACCCTTATTACAGGCATGGCTTGCCATTTTGCAGGCCAGAGTCCTGGGGTCACATAGCCCTGGTCAATCAGCAGACCCAACTGGAAAGGGAGTATGTTATTATAAATGTCAGCAAGTGAGTCAGTCGAAGGGGGACAGCAAAGGGAACCTGAAAGAAGGGAGAGTCTCCTGGAGTTGTCCCCCAAAGGAAGAAGACTCCAGGTGGCAGGCTGTAGGAGTTGTGGGTGGGCAGGAAACTTGACACTTTTTTTTTTTCCTTTTGTGACTCTGTAGTCATTTGGACAACAAATGGAGCCCCAAACCAAGAGCTAAGGATTAATATCTTGTAGATGATAATTCCCCAGAGCAGTGAGGAAGTCAGCTTTGTTATGGCTTCAAAATTTAAAACAAGCACATTTTCCCCCACTCCCCTACACATGTAATAATTCACAAAATACCTGTTTATTTTGAAATTACAATAAACTTGTTTTTTATTCCATTTAATGGAGGGTTAAATCAGTCAGCATTATACATATTCACTTTAATTTTCTATCCAAAAATAAGCATGTCCACTTCAGAACTCCAACTTTAGTGAATTCTGTGGGAAATGTAGTAGGGCCTTTAAAAAATGTGATTAGGTGCCAAAGAATTTTTTTAGGCTTCAGAGAGATTTGTTGTAGTTCAAAGCTATCTGGTTTACCACAGTGGTCTCAAGAGGCAAAGTAAAGTACATCATAGCCTGAGATTCAGGACGACTTTATAAATACAAGAATTTAAGAACAGATTTAAAATATATTTCACCTAAATCAACCAGATTACTTGCAATATTCACAAAGTTCATTGTCACTTCTGTTAATTATAAATGATGTTTTAAAATAGTGGTAATTTCCTTCGCCTTGATTCTGCTCCAGAGTACAAGCACTACATATGTGATGTCACAGCATTTTCACAGCAAGACACCAATGATATCAGCACAGCATTATGAGTTCACTGCAGGATCAGACAAATAGCCAAGAAGAAAACACTTACATGGTTACAAATACCTCCAAGCACGAGCAAAAAGAACATAGAAAATTAAATTGTTTTCTGTGCAGCAAGCTTTAAAAAAAAACAAACAAAACCACCTCAGGTTTGCTTCTGTGTGAAATCTCTCAAAGTGAAGGTTAACCACGTCTGTTTTCATAATATACTTTTTCATGTGTAAACAAAAGGCAGAATGAAGAGGATGCACAGCAACTATTTTTTCTGGCTCACTATACTGCATTCTCCTTACAACTTTTAGACAGAGTAGTATTTTCTCTAGACATTTTTACTTGTTTATGGACTTTTACATTGTAAGAATCAGAACTAATTTCAGAATATTCATCTGAATCAGTACTTTCAGCTTCTCTTTTATTACTCATACATAATACCAGTTAGTAAACAAAGGTATAACATATTGAAATGGGTGACTATTTTTAGTTTATATTAGCACTGAGAGCAAAACTCACAATACAAACTTCTGCCATTCATATTTATCATTCATTCTGAATTATATTAAACCATTATAAGTAGGATTGTGGTTTTACATCTTACCACACAATCAAATAGTGTTTGCCCCCCCCCTCCAAAAAAAGAGAGAGAGCGAGAGAGAGAGAGAGCACTTTTTGAGGCACAAGAACTATTGAAAGCCTAAGGGGCAATCTCATTATTAAGAGTCTGAAACTGACATTAACCCTTTATATCACAATGTGTTATGAAGAAATTTTACTTTAAAAATTGCCAAGAGGCAAATTAAGCAATAAGCTGAATCTTTTGAAAGATGACAGGACTGAAGAACCAAATGGACATTACTTTCCCATGAGGCTTAAATGCTTGTGTTTCAGATATATTTTAACAGACATGCCCATCAAAAGCAAGTATTAGTCCCTTCATTTTAAAAACACATGGTTTCTGCATTTGGTCTGAACTCCAGATAAAGTATTCAGTCTTATTAGGGGAAAAATGATTATTCATACAAAAGCAACATTGGAGATCAGTCTAAATACTTCTTTAAAGTAGAAGGAAGGGTCAATGAAAACTCTCTAGCATCTCTCTGAGCTTTAAATAACTCTTCCTCTTTCCTTATACATAATAAAAAAACGAGCACCCTTTTAGTAAAACATTATAAGTACTAATCTCTTGAAATTGAAGGTGGTAAATCTGTACTATCTTATTTAAAGATGACTTCTGATAGAATCTACAGTGATGTCCATAAAGGTTTTAAATGGTTATTCTTTGTTAGGCTATGGTTTTGCGGGGAAGATAGTATTCTTATGGATGAGTATAGATGTGAAACAGAATCAAGCATATATATTAAGCAAAGCTGTCCCTTCAAAGCAAAGCTGCAGGGTGTTCATCTTGAAAGATTAATCAAGACCCAGAAATACATAAGCATCTGTAAAGCTCAGTTTATTACTAATCCTATCATGAACTAGAAAAAAGTATTCAACAATGCAACCAAAGCATATCGCATCTTCACTATTGATTCAGATCTCTGTTTTTGTTTTAATGTTGTTTGTGAACACGATTTAAAATACTCTAACTCTGTTTAAAATAAAATCAGAGTTAAAGAACTGAGGTGCCTCCTGCACATCTATTTTCTGACAAAGGTATTACACTAATCTCACAGCGTGAACTTACCACCATCATAACATTGCGAGGGGAAGCATTTTAATAAAGTGTGGACTCAAAGTCTGCAAGCCTTGATAGCATCACCAACATTATAGCAGTAGGAAAAAAAAGCAGCTACAAATCAATGCATGACATTAGCTAGCACAGTGGGAGGCACATTGAGAATGAAAATAATGAGGAGAAACAAAGGAAAGACAGAAAATGTATGCTGACGAGGTGCTATAGGAGAAAGAGTACATACCTGTATTAAATTCTTCTTAAAAAATAAAAACATTACATACCAGCTTTATAATATTTTCCTTTTATGCAGAAATACTTTACATAACCCCATTCCTATTCTCCAATTCTTCATTCAGCCATAAAACGTTACAACACAACATGAAGCTGCTTCACAGTGATTCAACTCAAGTGCAATCAGGCATGCTGCTAGTCTGCAATGGTATCTGTTCTTCTAAATTCCATCGTGTTCCCTAGGCAGCATTAAATGTATTTTTTTCTATTACAACTTAGCTATTAGCATAAAATTGATTTCGCTGTTATTGCCTTCTGCATCTCATTTCTATTTCAGCAAAACGGGAGTCAGTTCCCCTATTCCTGTTCAAATACATCAGCAATTGAGAATAGTAAGCATCCTGGTGTTTTATGTGCTGGTAACTTCACCCATAGCTGTTTTCTCCTGCCACTGCTTTTGAATGCAGTATTCACTGCAATAGCCACAGCCCTCCTGTGTGGAAGGCAGCTCCTCTGCTTCACAGATTGAGTAAAATAGGCTTAGTGAGAGTCCTCGCTCACAGAAACAACACATGTGATGCTCCCTGAAAGCTAGCAGGTGCCTCACTGGCCATAACACTGATAACACTGTAAGATGCTGCTCCTTGCTTGATGAAGAAATCTGGTTGCTAGGGCCATGTCTCATCTAACCTTTCATTTATCAGTCTAACGTGACTTGGAGTAATGATTGTATATTCATTTCATTCAGAGGGCTTTCCTTAGCAGGTGGTCATTTCTGGCAACGAAACTGAAGAATAATTTAATAATCATCATTCTGTGTTTATTTAATAACTCTCCCAGATAATGATAATAATAACAGATCTCCCAGATAATGTGCACCATTATGCACAGGATTGGCATACCAGAACCTTTTTCTATGTTATCAATTAATAGAGCAACTCAAGTGTTGTTTGATGGCAGCTGGGCAGTCAGAATTGATTGACTATATATTAACAAACATTCAGTACAAAAAAATTTTGTGCGCACACTTTAAAATGTTAACTGATTTACGTGTATGTGTGCTATTTCATATATACACAAGGGTCACAAAATATGCTCAGCATATTATATATACATACCACAAGTATACCAACACATCCAATAAAACCTTATAAACATAGGTGAGACACACACACAAATCACACATTTGTTATGTATGTTCAAATTTTACATATCTACATATAAGTATATAGTGTATGCATATGCACATACATAAACTCCTTTTGCTGCCCCCTTACTTCTAGCGCTTATGAACAGCAAAATATATTAGCAATGAAATGCTAAAAGAAACCTAGATTTTCATACTGGTACATTGAATATAAACTAGTCCATACACATGAACAAACAACTTTCTAATTGCTGGTAATACCAGAAGTGCTTATAACTAAATGATCTGGTTACATATTTCTTGAAGAATGACTATTATCTAATTAAAATTTATTTAAACTTTATGAATAGTAAATTTTAATTTCTGCAATGATAGCATTATCATTACTAAACAATGAGATTTTCAGAAAACAATGGTGGGGTTTTTTTTCTGTGTGTGGAGAAGACTGATTGACTAAAATGAAATGAGATACTTCTAGCATAATGTAATTATGTTCAAGATAATAAAATTATTTCTCAGAGGTTTCCTGTCTATTGACATTATTATGACAAACAATATTATAAAGCAATCTTTAAAAGTCTGTCCAGTTGTAATTTCTTCTTCCTATAAACACTGCATATTTACATCATCATTATATGTATAGTTCTGAATCAAATTAATACACCTTTTGTCACACAAATCTTGCTGATGGCATATTAGCCCATGACATCTAGACTTTGGGATAAAAAAATATTTCTTGTAGATCCATATACAGCAGTTCTTCAAATCTTGCACACTTTTGCCACAGGCAAAGAAAAAAATAACATTCACTGCTTATACAATAAATAAAGTCTGAGGAGGGCAAAGGGAAAAACTCACCACTAGCATGAAAGTCTGGCCATCCAAAGCTTTAATTATGTGAGTGGTCCTAATTCATGTTATTAGTCCTACTGAAGACTCCTTTGAGTCACTAGGATTGCTCTTGCAAAGATCTGAAGAATCAGGCAATAAGGGAGCACCTAATCCCGAAATCTGTTCTAGACATCAAACATCCACCGAAGTCAGGTCCTCAGTTAGATAATTACAAGACACACAAATCTGTTTCAGACATGAGGCTAGGACATTTCCAAAGAGATCACACTAGAAGACTAAGTCAAAGTAGGATGTTTTAGGGAAAGATTTGAAAGAGGAAAAGAAGACTGCTTAATGCACAGGTAGACTGCCCCCCCCCCCACACACATATATTATGAAACTCAGTATGCAAACAATATTGTTTGCAGTGATAATTCCATTTGCTGTATAGATTAATTCTGCTTTCTATAAACCAGCTCTTAAGTGTTTACCCCCCTTACTTGTACTAATCAGTCTTACAGCTGCTGACTGGTTCAGTTTGGAAATAGTTTTCTTTGAGCTCCCAAAGTCAGAAGAGAATTTTGCACTTTTGAGTGCCTTTCAACTGATGCTAAAACTTCAAAAAATCCTGACAGCGTGTAAACTTGTCAGTTCAAGGCAATTAGGACTTTATTGATCTGTTTGGAATTAAAATGTCATAGAGAACTTGTTTTATCCAGCAAGATGTTGATTTTTCTTCTAACAATTCTGCTTACTTTAGAGTTCACAGTTTTATAGATGTACATACAGTGATTATCTGGACCACAAAAGGCCCAGATTGATCCTCACAATAGAAGTGTATTGTATTTCTAGTCACATGATTCTAAATATCCCTTGCATTCGAATGACATACACAATTCTATATAGTAAAATTTCACCAAATATATATGTCCAGAAACTCACTCAGACAACATAGTTCCCTGTACCATTAAAGATGTCTGGTAATCCTATCAGTGGAGCAGTTGTGCAATAAGTCTTTGCATCCCTTCGTTCCATAGAAGGAGTCTGCATGTTATCCCTGAATATTGGAGCACAAAAAGACAGTTTGGAGATTGACCCTGGTGTAGCTAGAGGATCAACAATTACACATACCCTACAACCTAGAACCCTATGATTTCCAGCCAATAGCTGCCTATAGTCTCCTTCTAGATTAGAGGAAGTGTTTCCATGTTTCAAAGCAGAAAGTTTCTGAAAGAAAGCTCCATTCATTGAACTTTATGCGGGGGGGGGGGGATTTCATATGGCATAATCCTTCTACCCTAACAATTCTTTTAGTACAGCAGCTGTTATAGCATAGTTTACACACCAAGTTTCCTCCAACATTAAAAAAATCAAAATATGCAATTAGAAGAACCTCTGCCCACTTCCTTTGTTCTGAATCAGAGGACAATGCCCTCCAAAACTAGTGACAGTACTAAATAATAAAATAAAAATCTTATCTGCTATGGGCTCTCATAATAAAGCAAATGGTGAATAAGAAATTACATGCCTTAAAAAGTATAATCCTTACATGGCCCAAACAAGGTAAAAAGCTATCCTTGTAGAACCTTTGTCTCTCCTTGTCTCCCCCCACCTCACTTGCATAAAAGCTCATTAGAATCTGATTGAACATGACAATCTGTGCAGTCCCTGTACTGGTTATCTAATGATAGAATTTGGTAAATTGTAACCAACTGCCTTCACCTGGCAACAGATACAATAGAGATGAAAGGGACAAAAGCAGCCATGAAAGGGAGTCCTTGTGGCTGACTTTGCCATTCTATATTATAAATTCTAGTTCATACATTCTACAGTCAGAAGAGACCACTAGGTTCACTTAGTATTACTGCCCGTTTTGTCACAGCATAGCTCTGAGAGCTCATGTTCAGCTGATCCTGCACCATGGTCCTTTAAAAAAAAATTAGAGTCACTGTTTCCCTGGATAGAGTCCCCTTTTCTGAAAGTCTAGCCTGTATTCTTTGTTCCTAGATGTATACATTTAGAGCTGTCTGTATAAAATACATTTGCTTAATAAGATTGCTCTGCGCCAGTCATCTGTCTGCATCCTTCCTCTGCCATTCTTTACGTCACCTGCATATTTTATGAGTGATGGCGATATGTTTTCTTCCAGGTCACTGATAAAAAATATTTACTGTGTTTGTGAAAGATAAAAAAAGAACTAATTGTATTCCACCGGGCAAAACACATTGGCAACATTATCATGGAGTTTTGATAGAAATGTAATCACTCAGTTGATTAAGTATCTTCCCCCATGTCATCTTATTCCCACAAGAAAAAAAACACCAAAAAAGAACCTTCTAAGTTTAATTTTAATGACTATGTAAAGTTCCAACTTAATGATGTTGAAAAATTAGGTGCCCTGTTTAACCACCACAAAGGCATGGTGTGGCAAACAGTATTGAAAATTTTCACACATGGCCCTACCTTTTTCCTCTGTCTTAGTTTGAAGGTCACCTGCTGTCAAGAGAAGGCTAGTTCAGTCCTCTGCCTAAAACCACTGGACTGAAATCACTAAGTCATTTTCTCCTAAACCACTGAACTGTCATTAAATAGTAACAACTTTCAGTCATTTCCAGCCTGGATCTGACTCAAATTAATAACCTAGTGTTGAAAAACTCAACATGCCATGGCCACTCCCCAAAAATAACAACTTCCCCAAACATAAATGTGAAAATGTAAAGTCAAAGTCATATTCATTATATTTCTCTTGGTAAGAAAGATTCTGAGACTTGTCTCCCGGGTTGATGATTACTGGATGCATGTCTTCTAAATTAAAAAAGCATCTTTTCAGTGGAAAAACCTGAACCTGCAATTGGCACACACTAAAAACTTCCGCCACCTTCAATAGAGTTCCATAGTTAGAACTAATGTAGCAGTGAGGAGTGCATGTAAAAATGCCTTTCACTAAGGCTATGTCTAGACTGCAAGCCTCTTTCGAAAGAGTCTTTTTCGAAAGATACTTTCGAAAAAGCCTCTTTCGAAAAAGAGTGTCTAGACTACAACCAGTACTTTCGAAAAAGCAAGCCGCTTTTTCAAAAGAGAGCACCCAGGCAATCTGGATGCTCTCTTTCGAAAAAGCACAGTTTGCATTACATAGCGCCTTTTTTCGAAAGAGCACTTTTGAAAAAAGGCATTATTCCTCATAAAACGAGGTTTTCCGTGGTCGAAAAAACTGCTGCATTATTTTGATTTACTTTCGAAAGAACGCAGCAGCAGTCTAGAAGCAGGGGAAGCTATTTCGAAAAAAGGCCACTTTTTTCGAAAAAACCCTGTAATCTAGACACACCCTAACACAGTCTACAGATTCGGTAGGCTAAACCCTGAACCTCTATCTTAGGCAAAACTCTTTTTCTCCCCAACTAAGGGGAGTATTTCAGTGTGTCAGAAGTGGTACTGTTTTTTCAAACATGCTCCGGTTTGTTGTAGCATGAAGAGTGAACCATATCGGTTTGCATTAGTTATGGGGTTACTCATTTCATCCTCAAGAATTCAGAATCAGGCCATCTGTAACCAAATTTACAATGATTCATTTGTGTATAGACTAGATAAATTCTCTGTATAAAGGTTAATATTGATATACAAAGTGATATTATAAGAGCTCTGATTAATATTCCATTGTAAATATAAGTATTTCTCAGGTGTATGTTATTTATAAAAAAAATAATATTTACTTTAAATAATGGTTGAAATATTCAACCTACCAAACCATTGAACTTGTGCTGCAGTAATTTATGTCAGTATTATGCAGTAACAGAGTAATGCCTGTGTTTAAACAATCCATTACATAATAGTTAGACTGTAGTGACTTTACAATAGCTAAAAAACTAGTAGCTTAAAATAATTTGCTGTTTCCACTGTTGATTTCATCCTGGAAGGTTGCAAAACTGATGAAAAAAGTTTTATCTTTCTCTGCTTCTGCTTTAGGGCTAACTTTCCTTTCCTTCCATTAAGGCAGGCTACCTCTGCCACACAATTAAGATAAGATTTGATCCTTAACTCTAAAAGACAATATTCCAACCTAATCAATGTCATTAACTTCACAAACGTTAAGGTTAAATGTGTTATGGGAACGGGGGATGGAGAACAAAACTTATATAACACATTTCTCTATTGAAACATTTTAGCATCACCAGCTACAGCAAGCATGATATTTAATCCTAGTGGGGATTTGAGTAGCAAGGAGCTGGGGATGTACTGTGTGTGTTTCTAAGGTTTTGTTTCAGTGAAAAAGGAAAGTGTAGCCATTGTGCTGTTACTGCATCCCCTGCTGGCCACTTTATGGACTGGCATTGACTTCTTTTATGTTTATTTTGCTTTGCTTTACAGCTTGGAGTAATTTACAGAAATTACTGCAGCTATTATAAACACGACAATGATGTCAAACAAAAATGAAGTTACACAATCTGAAGTATTAACGTTGAAGTGATCACATTGCTTTTTCTGAACTAAAATTTTGCTTAATTCATGTGGCGTTCTGATACTTGTTCACTGTACGATCTTCTACAATGGTTTTAAAATGAAAGCCTCCACAGTGCTGTACAGAACATAGAGCCATACAAGGAATAATTTATACCTCACAGCATCAGAGGAGAGTGTTTTTGTTGTTGTTTTTAAACAGAAGGCTCTATAATAAAAGAAGTGATTATTCTGCATGAATGGGAGACATTATCTTGTTACTTAGGTGTGTGACTCTTGCTGATAACGTAGTTCTAAGCTGCTTTTCATTTTCGTTTTGCTTACACTGATGATTTGTGAGTTTTGGAGGGGAAAGCTTTTTTTAGTTCTCTGCCAAACATCCTCAAAACGTCTGTAATCCACAAGGTGGGACCCATTTCTGTTGGTGAAAGAGTCAAACTCTCAAGCTGCAAGGACCTCTTCTTCTCTGATTATTACCTTCTGCAAATGCTATGCATCTCTGGCTACATCTAGACTGCAGGCTTCTTTTGGAAGGAGCTTTTCTGGAAGAGATCTTCCGAAAAAACTTCTTTCAAAAGAGAGCATCCACGCTGCCAAAGCACATCGAAAAAGCGATCTGCTTTTTTGAAAGAGAGCATCCAGACTGACTGGATGCTCTCTCACATAAAAGGCCACCCAGAACCGCTTCAGGCAGGGCTTTAGGTCACCAGTTGCTTCCGAGTGCTGGTGCTGGAGCTTAGCAGAGACAAGCGCTTAAAGGCCGCCCCCCCCCCCCCAGGACAGCTATTTCTCTGCTTCTGCTGCATGCTTGCCTACCTCTTTGAGGGACAGCAAAGCTCTCATGGTGCCTGCTGTGGGTTGCCCAGCTTTTTTGGATGCCACAGCTTTTTCCTTTGTGCCATGGAGCCGGAGCTGCCCCTGGGCATGCAATGGCCCCGCACGGCCATGCTGCATTTTCTGCAGCACTTTGTGCTGGCTGCCTTCCTGGTCCTGATGGAGCTTGACCCCAAGCTCATTCTGGGGACCCTCTCCTAGGCGCGGGAGCAACACCCTTGCCACCACAACCCTCAGTGGAGAAGCATTTCTGGAGGCTGGACACCAGTTCTGACTGGTGGGACTGGCTGATCATGGAGTGGTGGGACAACCAGCGATAGCTCCAAAACTTCCGCATGCAGAAGGCCACCTTTTTGGAGCTGTGTGCCTGGCTCGCCCCTGCCCTCTGATGATGTGGCACCCACCTGTGGGTCGCCGTCACCATCTGGGAGCTCGCCACCCCAGACAGCTACCAGTCGGTGGGCAACCAGTTCGGTGTGGGGAAGTCCACCATCAGGGCCCTCCTCATGGAGGTAAGGCGCTCTCAGGCTGCAGTCCCTGCAGGGGGGGTTAGGGGGGGAGTCCTGGAAAAGGGGGACCCTTGGGAAAAGGGGGTTGGGAGGCGTGGGGGGTGAAGTGGGGATGGGGAGTAAGCCCCATCCCCAGGGGGTTCTGCAGTCCCACCCTCACACAACCCTGCTGCTGGGGGGGATAGTGGCCTCCTAAGGGGTGGCTCCAGGGGTGTTTGGAGAGGAGGGGATGGGAGAGAGGCGGGCACCTCCCAATGGCTCAGACACTCCCTCTCTCATTCTTTGTTTTGTGTGTTTGTTTGTCTCCTTCTGCAGGGTCATCCGCCTGGGTGACCTGGACCCAATCGTGGCCAGATTTGGTGTCCTGGGGTTCCAGAACTGCAGAGGAACGATTGATGGGACCCACATCCTGATCCACACACCTCAACATCCAGCAGCCCAATACATACATCGCAAGGGCTACTTTTCTATGGTGCTGCAGGCCCTGGTCGACCACTGTGGACAGTTCACGGACATTTTTGTCAGGTGGTTGGGCAAGGCACATGATGCCCGGATTTTTCAAAACTCCAGCCTCTAATGGAAGTTGGAGGTGGGCACATTCTTCCCCCCACCGGGACTTTGCGGGTGGGAACATGCAGATGCCACTGTGCATCATGGGGGACACGGCCTACCTCCTGATGCCATGGCTAATGAAACTTTATACCAGCCACCTGGACCCCAGCAGGGACCAATTTAATGCCCACCTGAACCAGGCCAGGATCCAAGTGTAGTGTGCCTTTGGCCACCTCAAGGCATGGTTCAGGTGCTTCCTGACCCACCTGGACGTGGGGGAGTACAACATCCCCGAGGTGGTGTTGGCATATTGTGTCCTCCACAACATTGTAGAGAGAAAGGGGGAGGCCTTCCTGCTGGGGTGGGGGGCAGACACCAGCCACAAGGGGAGACCCTTCGAGCAGCCATGGACAGCTGCCATCTGACAGGCCCATCAGGCTGGGGTGCACATCCAGGAGGCCCTTAGGGAGAGTTTCTCTCAAGGACCCCAGTAACTCTCCCCAGGGCCTCCCCTCTAGGGGCCTCTAGCTTGCTGCACTAACTATCCCTTTCCCACCACTACCCCTCCCTTTGCCCCTTCCCTGAACTCTCAATAAACACACCTGTTTGTTTTTGAAGAAAACAAACTTTCTATTTGTGTTATAGAAAAAAAGGGGGGAAAGTAAGGGGGGCTCCTAACCTGGAGGGTGGGGGCTTGGAGTGGCATTGGGGCCAGCTAGATGTGCCACCTTGGGTGCGGGGACCTCGCCAGAGTTGGGGTTGGGTGGGTCCTGGGACCACAGGAGGGTGGGCAGGGGGGAGAGGGAGGCTGAAGCCGGTGCAGGGATGGCAGGGCAGGGCAGGGCAGGGGGAGAGGGCATGGGCATCACTTGGGGAGGGGGCATGGGCAGTGCTTGGGGAGGGAGCAGAGGCATCTCTTGGGGGCCAGAGGGAGGGGGAATGGGCATAGCAGGGAGGCCAGGAGGCCTTTCGGAAAAGGCTTCTTCCTCGTAGAAAAAGGTTTACCAACGTTGGAAAAAACCCTCTGTTCTTTTGATTTTTTTTTTGAAAGAACGCAATTGCAGTGAGGTTGTAAGTGAAGTTTTTTTGGAAAAAATGGCTGTTTTTCCAAAAAAAACTCTGTCGTGTAGACATACCCTCTGAGTCAGGTGCTACATCTTACACTGCCTCTTTTTTGTGGAAGAGGCAATTCAAATGAAGTGCTCATTAGCAACTTCTCGCACTTCATTTGCATATTCTCTTCCGATGCTGTTTGCAGAAGAAGTTTTTGCGCAAAAAAAAGCAGTGTAGATAGGTCCATTTTGCGCAAAACTCCCCTTTTGTACAAGAACCCTTATTCCTCAAAAAATGAGGTTTACAGGTTCTGATGCAAAATGGGTTTTTTGCATTAAATGGACCCATCTACACTGCTTTTTTTGTGCAAAACCTCTTCTGCAAACAGCATCGGAAGAGAATATGCAAATGAAGTGCGAGAAGTTCCTACTGAGCACTTCATTTGCATTGCCTCTTCTGCAAAAGAGGCAGTGTAGACGTAACCACAGATTCACACATGTGCACAACAAACTCAAGCACACAGAAAAATAGTGAATGGGCTCTTTTCACTACTGAAACAGCATAAAAAACCCAAAATGCCTCCCTAGGGAGCTTGATCCCTTAGTCATTTTCTTGCTCTGTGGTTTTTCTTTTTTATATTTCTCCTCTGTACATACTAATCACGCTCATATTACATTAACTCATAGAAACTTCAATATTTTCTCAAAGAACATTCCTTTAATTATATCTGTATTACTTTTCCTCATGTCCATTCATTTTTGGAGATTTTTTGTTTACCCCCTTGCCTGAGGAACTCATGTTAGGTAAACAAGAGCTCTTGATAATTTGGTCTTTCCTCCTAAAACTACTTACTTTTTCATACCTTTTCGAAGTAGTACCCTGAATTCTTTACATGGAAATTAGCACAGGAGCCAGAACGGTGCCTTCACTTTAATGAATTTGTTTGTTACTGTGCCCATAGGAGTCCTGCTATGATACTGATCTATTGTGTTAAATGACCTCTTAGGGGTGCCACTCTTAATTTTGGGTTCTCACAACACATTTTTGGGGTCTCACAACACAACAACTCTTGCTTGGCCACTTTCACAAACTTGTCTCTCTGTCCCTGCCTCCCAAGCCTGGTCCTAGGAAGGTGGGTCAGGGACACACTGATCCCTTGTGGAATCCCAGGCTTCTCCTAACCATGCCAGAGCTGGGGAGCACCTTGGCGACCAAATACCTCTGCTACCTGCGGTGCTGCACACACTGGCCCCACCTTCCCAAAGCCCCTGAGGAGGTGGCACACCGAAGGCCCCAATCCCTGCTAGCAGCACCAGCACTAGCACCAACACCAAGGTGGCACATCTTGCTGCCCTTGGTAACAGCTGTTCAGGAGCAACAGCACAGCACTGCAGAGAAGGCTACTGTTTTCCAGGAGAAACAGAGTAAGGGGAGGCGCCTGAGCAGGAGGACTGATCTGGGGGAAGCCAAACATTTAAACTGTGTCCCTATCTACTATCAACCTACATGGTTAGGCAGGACACCACCACCCCATGCTGCTCCTAATCTCTACCCATGTTTCGTAGGCTGTCAAGGCCTCACCACTAAAAATCAGCTGGTGGCTACATACAAGGCCGCATTTGAGAAATGCTCTAGCAGCAGGCGGGTTGATTTGAAAGCAACCATTAAGGACATACGGGAAGAATACTGAAACGGGAAACAGGGCCATTGCTTGTAGATAGTTAGCAAAGGTATGAGAATCCTTGTTAGGTACTAGAATCCTTGACATATAGGCCTGTATTGTTAGAGAGTCAAGAATACACACTCAGTATTTGTCTTAGTATCTTTATATTTGTCTGAATGCACCTTCACTGCTCCCCTTCTGGGCAGTGTGTGGTAAGACCATGAGGTCTCCATTGTTACCCCAAAAATATTCTCACTGGAGACCACCCAGGGTTACACTAGTATGGGTTTATTTCCACTAGGTAAAACTAAAGAGGAGAAAGCAGCCACCAAAGGTTTAAACTAAAGAAGACAGAACTCTCTGTCTGTCTCTCTCACACACACAGACAAGCAAGCAAGCACACACCCCTCCATTCATTCACTCATTCATTCCTGCCCTCAGGCACTCACACACTTACACAGACATATGGGTTGCAAAAGGAGCCAAGGCATGTGGATTCTGGAGGGTCTGTCTGCTCATCATGGCTGAGGAAGCTGGTCAGGAAGAGAGACACTGGAGAGGAGCTTCTCAGGAGCAGGGGAAGGAAAAAGAGAGAGTCTCATATGTGCTCCTTCTCTTTATATAGTGTCTGAATGGCTCCTGTGACTCATTCACCTCATCATCAGGGAGCATGCCCAGACTTCCCTTTATCCAGCAGAGAGCATGCCCAGACTGTGATGACTCATTGACATGTGGTCCATTGTTCCCAGTCTTCTTCAAACAAACTCTCACACTTACACTCTCTCTCCATTCATTCAGGGGAGAATGCAGCTTAGGGAAAGTTACAGGCAAGGTGGCTGAGAGTTACAAAGATTACAAAGTTGCAGTTTAGAGTACATTTGAGAGTTACACAGATTACAAAGTTTGACAAAGATCAAAGGCTCAACTTTGGGTGTGCACTACGACCCCTTAGCTGGGAAGTATCGCTGGCACACCACAACACTTAAGCACTGAGTGCCATTAATGATACTTTAGCACATGCTTAAAATTAAGGATGTACTTGAGTGCTGGCCTCAGCAAAGTAGCATGCACTTGAGTGCTATCCTAGATTAGGGCCTAAAATAGATTCAGCAGTAAAAGAACTAAGAAAAAGCAATTAAAGATTGAGAGTTATGCTGGCAGTGGATGTAGGCAGCATAGGGCAGCATGGAGAAAGGACAGACAGCTGAAACAAACAGAAAGGAGTCATCAGTCTGAAGAGGGAAGTGGATGGAAAAAGGAGAAGCAACAGGAGAAGTCACTGGGGAAGGAGCGGGGAAATGCCAGGCTTTAAAGAAGGTGGAGCGTGTTCAAATGTATCACTAAGGTTGCTTTAAAAGGTCATCGTGCTACTAATGCTAAGGCAGAGAAGTGTTAAATTTCCATGAGTACCATGACAACTTCATTTGAAGTACTCGAGTGAGTTTATGTAAATTAACAAGAAAATTTTGAGTTGTGGGGACCTGATTTCATCTTGAAGTTTTGGTGACAAAAATCATTTGCACTTTGCTTTCATAAGCTATGACCTCAATAGAACCCAATAATGGTAGCACGGCCTCATATTTCAGTGAGCTGCTTATTCCCAATATAGATATGCACAAACCTCTGTTAAAATACTGTTTATTAGATGCTGCAAATTCATATACAATCAAAACAAACAAAAAAGAGAAAATGTAAGTTTCAATTAGAAAATGATGATAGAGACTTCAATTACATTTAGCACAGGTAATTAAACAAATTTCTCTTAGATAAAAATCTTAGATGGTTTTGAATGTATTAAAATCTCCTCTACCTGCATGCAAGTACCTGTGTGTAGCATATATTTCAACTCCATGGGTCTTCAAATGTAGTTCTCATGAGATATTTCCAACTCTGTAAACATCAGTGTGATGTCTGGGAGATATTTCTCTTACAATTTGGTTTTCTGAATGTTTAGTAAACCTGGTTTTCTACATAAAATCTTCAGGAGTCATATGCAGTACAAACTTTTTTGGTTTTGAATGGCTATTGAATAATAGAAAACCTTGGAGTATTCTAATTGGATGACATATGTATTTTTATTAAAGGCAATAAATATGTGTATCTGACTAATTTCCTTCCTTTTATTTTTCAAGAATAGTCTCTTAAGCATCTTATTCAAAGGAGTATTCATGCTGAAGCACACATGTCCAGTTCTCTGAACTGTGCTTGGTTCAAATGGAGATATTTTTCTAGATCTGGGCCTGTGTACAGAGAATATGTGTTTTCTGAATTAGCTTCCCTCCTTCAGTCCTCTGAACTGTCCATATGGGAACATTGTTTAGTTCTAAGGAAGTAAAGCATAACATGATTGTTTTGTAAAGCTAAAAAGTGAGATTCCTTTGATAGCTGCATCAGGTCACCATGCTTTATGCTTTTCATTTTGGAGAAAAAAATCAATAATTAATAACAGCAACATCCAAAAAAAATGTTATAAAGGAATTGGTAAAAATAACAGAAAATGTATTAATCACATGTGTCTGAGAAACTTCACTAGTATCTTGCCACTGTGTTAATACATTGCATTTGTCCAATACAAAGTATGTTTGAATCATCTTTGTGACATCTGTGAACAAACTACTTGAAGGAAAATAGTGACCTTTGAATAGCAATCACCAAATAGTCTCAGAGGGGCAGACATGTTAGCCTGTATCTGTAAAAACAATGAGGAGTCCTTTGGCACCTTAAAGACTAACAGATTTATTTGGGTATAAGCTTTCATG
The DNA here is from genome assembly GCA_032595735.1 of Pelochelys cantorii. Classification (NCBI taxonomy): domain Eukaryota; kingdom Metazoa; phylum Chordata; order Testudines; family Trionychidae; genus Pelochelys; species Pelochelys cantorii. The sequence continues at coordinate 20,454,281 of CM064338.1, forward strand.
GGTAAAAAACAATTTATCAGATGCGTGAACATCTGATGAAGTGGTTTTTACCCATGAAAGTTTATGCCCAAATAAATCCATTAGTCTTTAAAGTGCCCCAGGACTCCTCATTATAATCACTGTTTCTTCAGATGTCATGGCAAGTTTATTCTATTTGATAATTCAGTGTGCTGAAAATACGACATCATTTCTACTGAGGTCAGTAATCTAACTATTCTGCCCAAAGTTACTGTAAAGAAGGTCAAAAAGCATTTCTGAAAAGAGACAACAGCATCTGTTTGGATAGTTTGAATGTCTTTATGAAAATGCCACTGAAAGCATAAGGCAAGTATCCAAAACCTGCAAATAGAGATTTTGAAAGCATTTCCTAATATTTCATATATGAGAACTGCTGCATAAATTCCCCACAAACACAGTATTGTTGCCGGTCACCCAATAGAATGCTTCAGGTTAATTTCAAAGAGGTGTGAGATAACCACAAATTCCATAAACAATAGGATATATGTAAGAGGAAAACACAGATACTTTGCAAAATGAACATTTTGGAGCAGCTCTGTTTTAGGAAAATATATATTTGTAGAATATAGATTTTACTCCTTTAATCTTTCTTTAGAGCCATGTTACCACTGATGAAGAAACCAATACTGCTATCACTATATTGCAATTTTAGAAGAGAATGCACTGCAAGCTATGCTGATTGTTAGCTGACAATCCGTAATTTACTCTCAAATAAACACAACCCAGAGTAAATTGAAATGTTCTACACTATGTTGTATAACAGAATATTTTCTATAGATTGTGACCTTGCATTCCCTTGCATTGTGATAATTGTTGTCAGTTTTCACACATATCTACATATTATGTGCTTCTCAAATGATGGGTGCATCATAAGCCAATGATTAGAGTTTCTGAAACTGTCCGAACACAAAGTGGGCATACAGATTTTTGGGTATATGCAAGACTGTATGTATATTGATCTTTTAATCAGTATTCTCTCTCTTTTCTTAAATAAATTTTAGCTTAGCTGATAAGAATTGGTTATTAGCATGTATTTGGATGTGAAAAATTCATTGACCTGGGAGGTAATGTGCCTGATACTTTGGGATTGTTGGAACTTGGATTTCTGGTTTGAAGGCCTCAGGCTGGGTTGCTTTAAGGGAACCATATTGCTAGCTTCTGAGTAACCAGTAAGGTAGCAGAGAAGCTGTTTTGTGCTGGCTCGTTAAATATAAGTATTGGAATAACCACCAGCTTTGGGAAATGGCTCCCCCATTCTTTACAGTTTGGCCCTAATTGACTAATCTCAGTTGGTTACCCTGAATCCCTGGTCACAGAAGTACTTAGCAACTGCAGCTTCCACTGATTCCAATGAACATAACATAAGAACATAAGAACATAAGAACGGCCGTACCGGGTCAGACCAAAGGTCCATCTAGCCCAGTATCCTGTCTGCCGACAGTGGCCAGCACCAGGTGCCCCAGAGGGGGTGGACCGAAGACAATGATCAAGCGCTTTGTCTCCTGCCATCCCTCTCCAGCCTCTGTCAAACAGAGGCCAAGGACACCATTTTATCCCCTGGCTAATAGCCTTTTATGGACCTAACCTCCATGAAATTATCTAGCTTCTCTTTAAACTCTGTTATAGTCCTAGCCTTCACAGCCTCCTCTGGCAAGGAGTTCCACATGCTGACTACACGCTGTGTGAAGAAGAACTTTCTTTTATTAGTTTTAAACCTGCTACCCATTAATTTCATTTGGTGTCCTCTAGTTCTTCTATTTAGGGAACTAATAAATAACTTTTCTTTATCGGCCCTCTCCATACCACTCATGATTTTATACACCTCTATCATATCCCCCCTCAGTCTCCTCTTTTCTAAACTGAAAAGTCCCAGTCGCTTTAACCTCTCCTCATATGGGACCCGTTCCAAACCCCTAATCAATTTAGTTGCCCTTTTCTGAACCCTTTCCAAGGCCAAAATATCTTTTTTGAGGTGAGGAGACCACATCTGTACACAGTATTCAAGATGTGGGCGTACCATAGTTTTATACAGGGGCAGTAAGATATTCCGGGTCTTATTTTCTATCCCTTTCTTAATAATACCTAGCATCCTATTTGCCTTTTTGACCGCCGCTGCACACTGTGTGGAAGTTTTCAGAGAACTGTCCACGATAACTCCAAGATCTCTTTCCTGATTTGTCGTAGCCAAATTAGCCCCCATCATACTGTACGTATAGTTGGGGTTATTTTTCCCAATGTGCATTACTTTACACTTATCCACATTAAATTTCATTTGCCATTTTGTTGCCCAATCACTCAGTTTGGTGAGATCTTCTTGGAGTCCCTTACAGTCTGCTTCTGTCTTGACTATCCTAAACAGTTTGGTATCATCCGCAAACTTTACCACCTCACTGCTTACCCCTTTCTCCAGATCATTTATGAATAAGTTGAACAGGATTGGTCCTAGGACTGACCCTTGGGGGACACCACTAGTTACCCCTCTCCACTCTGAAAATTTACCATTTATTCCTACCCTTTGTTTCCTGTCTTTTAACCAGTTCTCAATCCAAGAAAGGACCTTCCCTCTTATCCCATGGCCATGTAATTTACACAAGAGCCTTTGGTGAGGGACCTTGTCAAAGGCTTTCTGGAAATCTAAGTATACTATATCTACTGGATCCCCCTTGTCCGCATGTTTGTTAACCCCTTCAAAGAACTCTAATAGATTAGTAAGACAGGATTTCCCTTTACAAAACCCATGTTGACTTTTGTCCAACAAATTATGTTCTTCTACATGCGTCACAATTTTATTCTTTACTATTGTTTCGACTAATTTGCCCGGTACTGAAGTTAGACTTACCGGACTGTAATTGCCCGGATCGCCTCTAGAGCCCTTTTTAAATATTGGTGTCACGTTGGCTACCTTCCAGTCATTAGGTACGGAAGCCGATTTAAGGGATAGGTTACAAACCACAGATAATAGTTCAGCAATTTCCCATTTGAGTTCTTTTAGAACCCTTGGATGAATGCCATCCGGTCCCGGAGATTTGTTAACATTAAGTTTTTCTATTTGTTCCAAAACCTCCTCTAATGACACTTCAATCCGGGACAGTTCCTCAGATTCATTACCCACAAAGGACGGTGCAGATTTGGGAATCTCCCCAACGTCCTCAGCCGTGAAGACTGAAGCAAAGAAATCATTTAGTTTCTCCGCAATGGCTTTATCGTCCTTGATTGCGCCTTTTATAGTTCGATCGTCTAGGGGACCCACAGGTTTTTTAGCAGGCTTCCTGCTTCTAATGTACTTAAAAAACATTTTGTTATTTCTTTTTGAGTTTTTGGCTAGCTGTTCCTCAAAATCTTTTTTTGCTTTTCTTATTACATTTTTACACTTGATTTGACAGTGTTTATGTTCCTTTCTATTTATCTCACTAGGATTGGACTTCCACTTCTTAAAAGATGCCTTTTTGTCCCTCACTGCTTCTTTTACATGGTGGTTAAGCCACGGTGACTCTTTTTTAGTTCTCTTGCTATGTTTTTTAATTTGGGGTATACATTTAAGTTGGGCCTCTATTATGGTGTCTTTAAGAAGTTTCCATGCAGCTTGCAGGGATTTGGCTCTAGTCACTGTGCCTTTTAATTTCTGTTTAACTAACCTCCTCATTTTTGTGTAATTCCCCTTTTTGAAATTAAATGCCAGGGTGCTGGTCTGCTGAGGTGTTCTTCCCACCACAGGAATGTTGAATGTTATTATATTATGGTCACTATTCCCAAGCGGTCCTGTAACGGTTATTTCCTGGACCTGTTCCTGCGCTCCACTCAGGACTAAATCGAGAATTGCCTCTCCCCTTGTGGGTTCCTGCACTAGCTGCTCCAAGAAGCAGTCATTTAAGCCATTGAGAAATTTTATCTCCGCTTCTCTTCCTGAGGTGACATGTATCCAGTCAATATGGGGGTAATTAAAATCCCCCATTATTATAGAGTTCTTTGTTTTGGTAGCCTCTCTAATCTCCCTCAGCATTTCAATGTCAGTATCCCTGTCCTGGTCAGGTGGTCGGTAATATATCCCTACTGCTAATTTCTTATTTTTGGAGCATGGAATTACTATCCATAGCGATTCTATTGAACATGTTGATTCATTTAATATTTTTATTTCATTTGATTCTACATTATCTTTCACATACAGTGCCACTCCGCCACCCACCCGGCCTGCTCTATCCTTTCGATATATTTTATATCCCGGTATGATTGTGTCCCACAGATTTTCCTCATTCCACCAGGTTTCAGTGATGCCTATTATGTCAACCTCCTCATTTAATACTAGGTACTCTAGTTCACCCATCTTATTAGTCAGACTCCTAGCATTTGTGTAGAAGCACTTTAAAAATTTGCCACTGCTTATTTGTCTGCCCTTCCCTGATGCATTGGATTCCTTTGTACACGGTTGTTTGTCTGCTCTGGCCCATGGTTTGCCCTCTCCCCTCCTCTCTTTCTGACTACAGCTTAGAGAATCTCTATCAATGGATTCTCCTCTAAGAGTAGTCTCCCTCCGATTTACGTGCATCTCCACACCAATCGGCTTTCCCCCATCTCTCAGTTTAAAAACTGCTCTACGGCCTTTTTAATGTTTAGTGCCAGCAGTCTGGTTCCACCCTGGTTTAGGTGGAGCCCATCCTTCCTGTATAGGCTCCCCCTCTCCCAAAAGTGTCCCCAGTTCCTAATAAATCCAAACCCCTCTTCCCTACACCATCATCTCATCCACGCATTGAGATTCTGAATCTCTGCCTGCCTACCCGGCCCTGCGCGTGGAACCGGAAGCATTTCCGAGAACGCCACCATAGAGGTCCTGGATTTCAGTCTCTTTCCTAGCAGCCTAAATTTGGCCTCCAGGACATCTCTCCTACCCTTCCCTACGTCATTGGTACCTACATGTACCACGACCACCAGCTCCTCCCCAGCACTACACCTAAGTCTATCTAGATGCCTCGAGAGATCCGCAACCTTCGCACCAGGCAGGCAAGTGACCATACGGTTCTCCCGGTCATCACAAACCCAACTATCTATGTTTCTAACGATCGAATCACCCACTACTAACACCTGCCTCTTCCGAACTGGCTTTCCCTCCCCCTCAGAGGTATCCTCAGTGCGAGAGGATACCGCAACATCCTCTGGGAGGAGGGTCCCAACTACGGGATGGTTTCCCTCTGCTCCCATTGAATGCTCTGTTCCCTTGAGACTTTCATCCTCCTTAAGAGCACGGGGGCTCTCAGACTGGAGGTGGGACAGTACTACAGTGTCCCAGAAAGTCTCATCCACAAATCTCTCTACCTCCCTTAGCTCCTCCAGTTCAGCCACCCTGGCCTCCAAAGCCCGAACTCGGTCTCTGAGGGTCAGGAGCTCCTTGCAACGGGTGCACACATACGCCACCCGCCCACAGGGCTGGTAATCATACATGTTACACTCGACGCAATAAACAGGATAGCCCCCACTCTGCTGCTGGGCTTCTGTCTCCATTTTTCTAATGAACAAGTTTAAGTATAAACTGGGATTCTTTTTAAACCTCTGGAATATAGATTACGATAAGAGTTATGTTTTAAAGAAGGCCAGAAGTCACTAGTGCCCTCTAACCTCCCCCTCCAAACTCCCTGTTAGCAATTCCTGGTCGCTGAGTCACAGGCTTATATAGCTCTGGTAGCCCCTCCCCCTGACTGAGGCTTAGCCAATTAACAGAGGCTTCTAGATTTCAAACCTTTTAGAAGCTCCTTCAAGCAATCAAACAATCAAACCAACCAACCAAACAGATAAACACAAGCTCTGCACACAGCAAATAACTCCCCCACACACAAACACACACTCCAGACAGCCACTTACCACAAGGGTCCCGTTTTTACTCCTCTTTCACCTGGAGAACTCCCTCTCCAAACTCCCTGTTAGCAATTCCTGGTCGCAAGCTCGATCCATAGTGATGAGAGCTCAGGCTCCTGGTGCCTCAAGTTGGGCATCCAAAAATTAAGGAGCCCAAAAATCACTGGCAGCTTTTGAAAATGTGTCCTTCAGTGTCTGATCTTGCGTCTCTGCTTTCTCCTCTTATGCTGCTGCTTTGTCAATGGCTCGAATGGGCCCCAGGCTCAATTCTGCTCATACTGGATTTTTGCAGGTGTAACATCAGGTCCACCATGCCAGAGGAGAGGAACTAGCAATCCAAAACATCTAAAAAAATTAATATACACAGAGACGATCTCTCTGTTCTGACTTCTCATACTTAAGAGCTTAAATTGTCTGGTTCCCTCAGAACCCTATAGATTGCATGTTGCATATTTTAATGAAGGCAGAGCTTCTGGGTCACATGGTTCAAGACCTCAGGAAATACAGCTCTGGACTGCTTGGCACAGAATGCAACCTTCTGCTAAAAGAGAAAGAGTTTTCAACTATGTTCAGATTTGCCAGTGTGACAGGTTGTGTAGCTCATGTTGTATTTCTGCTCCATCTGCACAAAACTGCATACTATAGACTGCCACTTATTTTATGCATATTGAGGGAGGAAATTTGCTCAAAAACAGAAGATACAGCTTCCAAAATATGTGTCAGCTAGTGTGAGATGAGGATAATTATCCTCTTATTTGGGTTTGAGAGGTTTCCAATTTTTTTCATTTCCTACAGTAGCTTAGGTAATTCTAAGGAGTTAGAAGAACTTGGCACTTCTAAAAAATGGAGTGATAATTTTAAAGTATTCACCCACTTTATAATCCCACCAGATAATAATCTAGCCTTATTTTTTTACTGAGTTGATACACTTTGGATTTCATTGTACTTGACATTTCTGATTAATTAACGCCCAGTATTCAAGTTGGCTAATTGTATTTCAGTTATATTCTTATCTTATAATAACCATTAGAATAATGAGATCTCAATCTGTTGTTCCTAACTCTTTCATCTTGAAAAGGGAGTCATACACAATGAAATGTATGTAACAATGGAGCATTGAATTGTTATATACCTAGGGGAGAGAACAGGGTTGCAGGCTTCGTTAACTCTAAGCTATGCAAATGTTTTGAATTTTGCCAAAACAAAACAAACAAAAAAACCACACCCTGTTTTGCAGTCAGATGGTATGATTCTTGCAGGGAGCTTACTAACTGAGACACAGATTCTCACATTCCAACTTTGTCCATGAGAAACCTACTGAGCTTGACAGCCCTCTCAGCCTGAACACTCACAAGGAACCCTTTAATTCAACTATAAATACGCTTGGAGAGCCATATAATTCAATAACACACTGACTCGGCCATAGACTGGCAATAAAACAGGCAATAAATCATTCAAGAAAGTCTAAACGCACCCCACAAATCTCTATAACAGTGTTACTGTAAATAAGAATAAAAACAGAAAAAGAAGGTTGCAGAATTCATCTCTGAACTTTAAATTAAAAAAGAGAAGAATTGAGAGTGCATTGTGGGAACAAGGGTGCCATGTCCTCCTTTCTCTATGTTGGATTAAGAAAATTAAAGCTACCTGTGTGAATACTGGTTGATTGCTTCGCAGTTTAGGACCATCAGCAACTTTGGTAAACTCCTCCAAAATCAGTTTTATGTTCATTAGAAGGTGACTTTAGACAGGCTACAATTTAGATGCTTGCAGAACGATGCATCTTTAAGGGGGGAGGGGAGGGCGAAACGAAGGGAACTGTGCTTTATGGTGTGTGTGGGATGGGAGAGATGGAAACTGCTGCATAAGGCTCAGTGGGATCACTGAGACATCCCCAGGAAGTGAGGGCTTTAAAAGGGGCAGCCCTGTTTAGCCCTCCCTTTCGCATGGTGTAGGCTGAGGTACAATATATTCTACAACACGTAGTTTGAGAGCATGCCTGAACATACAGATGCTGCAAAAAACAACTGATATGGTTAAACGGTATGGCAGGGAGCCCCTCCCCCCAACACACACACATTATTACAGCCCACCTTAAGCCTCCTATGAGAGGGGGGGTCCCAACAATAGATTTGCTGAAGATACCTGATGGGAAAAGAGGGAGAGCTGGTGCAAGCCTCCAGCTAATTAACAGGGGAAGCGTCCAGGCAGTGTGTCCGTGCTCTGCTGCTCCCCAGTGGACTTTCACTCCCCATCAGCAGGAAGATGGCACTGGTGCTCCAGCCTCTGGGGGGCGGTGAACATGGGTGGCACTCAAACCCATAATCCCGGGCTTATCCATTAGGTCACTAGGACCCACCCCACCTCTCTACCTGCAAGAATAAACAGGAGGCTACCCAGCTCTGCTGGGTAGTCCCAGACAGCTAATAAAAAAGTTGTGGCCTGATTAAACCCATGTCAAATGTATTCTGTCCTTCTTTTGGTATAGACGGACAAAACATTTTCACCAAACAAAAGGGAAGGCAATCCTTCCCATTTCACAATTCCATTGTCTAACCTAGCATCCAGGAACTCATGTCCCCCAGCACCCTGCTGTGTATGAATACAAATTTATCTCTTCAGTCACAGCAACTATATGTAAAATTTCTTGTCAACCTTCCTCTCCTGCACTATAATGTAAAACAGCAGGCTTTCCTCTTATGAAGCTTAAGAGGGAACATTGTAGTTTCTACTGTACTTCAACGTCAATCATGATTTTTGTAATGGTTTTTGAAGTAATACTTTCAAGCTGACCATCAATTTTGGATAGTCACATACCCCATTTATTTGCCCAGGCTTTCAAATGTCTGGATGTGTTAGATATAACTTCCAGCGTGGCCTCCGAGACTCCTTTAATTCAACTATAAATGATACTAATAGAAGCTCACACAAGGCACTGCCTGTATTCTGTCCTTTGAGGAGATGTTCTCACCAATTTATTAAGAACTTGATTTAGTTAACTTTGATTTATAAACACAAAAACATTAATTATACCAATACTGCAAGACTTTTAAAATAATATTAAAAAATTTGATCCTTCTAAAAAGTCCATAAATGCACATCTCAAAATTTTCCCATAAAAGAGTAAAACCGATTTTTGTCAAATATTAGCAAACATGCTTTTCATTAAGAATCTAAGAATGTTGGTCATGTCTTAACTAAAGAATGCATTACATGTCTTCTAAAACATGAAATGTTTGCTCCCAAACACAGCTAGGCATATCCTTACCTTTCTAGGAGAGAACAGACACTGAACAGAAGCCTAAGGCAGAATCGTCTAGTCAGGATGGATGAAAAGATATGGAAGAATTTATTTTTAACATAAAATTTAATAACTAATCTGGGCTGGTTGACTTACTAATAAGGTGGCCAAAATCTGCAGTAATGTCTTTGCAATAAGTTACCAGGCCACTGATCCCATTCCCTTAGGATCTCATTTACTTGAGCAAAGTTACCCTGATTTATACCAGTTCAGATTCTGGCTTACTATCTCTACTCAATCAAACAATCAGGAACAGGTGACCATGCAACCGTCCTCCTAATATTTCAGAGGTAACTATGGGCCTTGTTTTGCCTTCAATTTTAACTAGAGCTCCTCCATTGAATTAAATAAAAAGAGTTCTGCTTAAAACATGAAGGCCCAATTTTCCTAAGAGTTCTGCAGTTTTCTCAATTCACAGTTCACATAACTGCATATTTATGGTCAGAGAGTTACAGTTTGGTCTGTAGTTAGTAAGGCTATTCTGATATACCATTTAATATTTCTGCCACTCCCCTTCAATGACCTCTTAAGGTCCCTTCCAGTTCTATGAGATGTTATATCTCCATATATTATATTATATTATATTATATTCCTGATCTCCAGGAAATGACACATAATATGAGCTGTTGAAAAGAACTTGGAAAAAAAATAGGCTATATTTGTGTTTATGCATAAATTAGCAAATGTAAATTAACTGCTCTTCCAGTTCAGCTTGTGCAGGACCAGAAAAGCAGTTCTTTGAAGACTAGACCACTTCTATTTGACTTAAATATTAATTTACATTCCATTTTTTAGGCACCCACACTGGAGAAATTTGATTAACATTACCAATTATCAATTGGATTGCAATACATAGATGTTTTGGTACCATATCTCTAACTCTCATTTGATAATATATTAAGACAAATTTTAAAAAATCAAAACCACTTTTTCTTTCAAAATAACTAGCAATTTTGGACTAGTAGCAGTTTTCTTCCTTTTTTCAATAAAATTCAAGTCTTAATAGAATGACAAGGTGCCTTCATATTAAGAATGCAACATAAAACATATCTACCTCACAGGACATTCATACTGGTAATTTACTAAATACAAACTCATTTTGTCTCTTTAATAAAAGCTCTAGCCCAATAATAAGGCAATAAAACTTTTTCTACGGGCATTGGGGAAAAGCATTCTTTCGATATTTCATAGTCCACTATTTATGCTCTCATTTAATATTTGGTCCTTAAACTAAATTCTCCATAAGAGATGTAACTTGTCTGCTGATAAGTCTTTAAGCCCAATCAGTAGTCTCCTAGTAGCCTGAACATTTTCACTGATTCTTAAACTGACAGAAGATTTGCAACATCCATTAGCAATGATTCATCTAAAAATAAAAAGCTATTTATTCCTACTTGGAAACTTACATTCACATACAAACTGTAACTTTGGGCACACTAACAATGTTAAGAATCTGTTTAGACTTGATGTGTGTGAGAATGATGTCTGCAAAATTTCTGTTGGCTTATTATGGCATTTAAGCCATTCAAGAGGAAAACCTGCATTAAATTCCATGTCCACCTGGCTACTAAATATAATATGATTTTCATTTTTTCATCCTGGTAATTCTGATCACTATCACCGAATAAATTCACCCACAGTGTTCATTCACCTAGTTCTGTTTCTGAATGAGACAGCAGATCAATACTGTAGACAAAACTAAAGCATCAGAGGATTTTTCCTCAAAGTCTATCTAACTGCATCCATTGTAATGTTGACCTGGGAACATATGGGAGAGCATCAGAGAAATAAGCAAATGCTAAGTTCTGTGTTCTATCCATCACTGTACTATTGGCTTTGGATTGGAGCACATTACGCATCTACCTGTGATAGTCTTATTATGCCCTTATATACGTGACGAACTGAGGCACAGAAAGATGAATTGATTAGTTCAAGGTCAGATAGAATGTCTGTGGCCTGATGCCATTGGTAATTTCTTGGTATAATATTAATCATGTCCTGCTTAATGTTTCCATTAGTGCTCAAATTGCCATGTTCTGCACTTTATTACAACCTTATCCATCATAAAGAAGTGACAGTTTTGTATTCAGGTGATTGTAAATTAGCAACAAAAATAGGGAACCGTCAGTGCGTAATAGAATTAGTAACTAATAGTACAGTAAAAAATGATATATACGTAGGGAGGGGAAGAAAGAGGGAGGGACCATTTGATTCTACTCATGGATAATCTTTATTTTAAAAGAGAAAAATCCCTTGACCATATATTTGCATAATAATTGTGCATACTTTATGGAGCTCATTTCAAACCTGATTATGCGGAAGTGAAAGAAATTGCTTGTTAAATTCACTAGTGGAATTGTGCAAAAAGAAAAAGCCCCATCAGGACTGAAATTCAGGCAAAAAACTTAGCTTGGGGTTTTAGTCTCAATGAAAAAGAATCCCCCTCTGGTTTTGAAGAAGAGGAAGAGTTCTGCACCTGATGCATGCTGGCATAAGGATACCCTTTCAATCCCTCCAAAAGGCCCTTTCCGTGTTAAAAAAATTATATAGCCTTTTCATATGGCTAGGAACATTTAACTCTCCTATTCAACTCCAGAAGTTTATATTGGCCAGGTGGTCTATTCCCTCTGATGTCTTCAAAAATGGGGGAAGGGTTGGTGCAAGGAGGGGTGGGATTTTATTTATTAATATTTCTGGTCATTTACAAAAAAAATTCATTTACAGAGATGACAGAAATACATACTTTTTATAATATTAACATTTAAGAGCAGATTGTATAGTAAGTGTGCATTGTTATATCATTATCCTTTCACCTATTCTACATTAATTCAAGCCAATCACAACTTGATATATGTATTGTGACAGGGCATTTTACATGCTTTGTGAAATATGCTTGTGATGTGAATATGTCATCACTCAGGGCACGTCTAGACTACATGGCTCTGTCGACGGAGCCATGTAGATTAGGGTTGTAGGCAAAGGGAAATGAAGTTGCGATTTAAATAATCGCCACTTCATTTAAATTAAAATGGCTGCCGCGCTGTGCCAATCAGCTGTTTGTCAGCACAACGCTGTAGTCTGGACACTCCACGGTCGACATCAAAGGCATTTGTCGACCTCCCCGTTATGCCTCATGGCAGTGCGGCGGCCATTTTAATTTAAATGAAGCGGCGATTATTTAAATCGCAACTTCATTTCCCTTTGCCTACAACCCTAATCTACATGGCTCCATCAACGGAGCCATGTAGTCTAGACGTGCCCTTTAGGTACACCAAGGAATGAGGCCACGTGCTGATGGCCCATTAGCAATAGACAATGAACTGTAAAAGAACTTAACTCTCCTGGGAATGTGTGGCTGAAGAGACATGTGACCATATCACCTGATACTGAAACCCATCTTGATTTCTGTAATTTTCCATGAGAAGCTGGGGGGAGGGGCAAAACTTTAAGGGTGGGGAGTGAGGAAATCCAGGTCATCAACTCTCCCTGGTTATCCTACCCAAGATGACTGCAGAAGCAACTAAGACTGAACTTGTGTAAGGAACTGGGCCCAGGATGGGAAGGTGTCTTGTCTGTGAAGATTATTAGAACCTCACTTAGGGCAAGATCTTACATGTAACTAGTTGCTTTACATCCGATCCTTATATACTTAATAAAATCACTTTTGCTTAGTAATAAATCCAATGTAAGTATTCCCTGGGGGAGAGAGGAACTCGTGAATCTCTCTCTTTCCAGAGAAAGAGGGAAAATTTCATGAGCTTACACTATATAGATCTCTATGCAGCATAACACAGATTTATCTAGGGTTCGACTCCAGAGCAGCTGTGTACCAGAGTACTGGGGAAAGGTCTCACACTGCTCTTCTTACAGTGTGTCTGCAGTCTTTGGGGTGTGTCCCTGCCCCTGTGTCTCAGCTCCCCAGCCTGCTTCAACTAAGCTCAACAAAACAGGGATACAGAGTGGCCAGGCTGTTGGGAGAAGCAGGATCACTGATGTTTCAGCACATCAGGTAACAGTTCCAACAAGATCCCAACCCATCACATGTATATTTAGCCATTTATATGTACACTGTAAACACTTATTTGGAAGCTAACACTTTCTGAGGGAGGGGGGAATAATCTGAGGATAGGAAATATAGAAAATAGAGGGAGGCACCTCTTTCAATTGTTACCTTTCTTGGCTGTTTATTTTTCCTGTAAAAACAAGATTATGATCTTATCAAATCACCTCAGTGATTTTAGTATTCCTCATTGTATCCATTTTTTATTGTTTGTTTCACTGGTACTGTTCTCACAATATATTAAATCATCCATTATTATTATTGTGCTAATAGTTTGTTCCAGTGATCTATTACTGGGAAAAGTTGTTTCTGCTCACAGATTTAGGATTTTTTTTTTAATGCAACAAGGAGCTAAAATAAGAGAAGCTTCCTTATTCCCATCTTAACTCCTTTGAATGGACCACTCCCACAATACATGCATTAGGCCCTGTTCAATTTTATTATTAATTATTTATTATCATTACTACTACTTCTTTCAGGATGGAGTTCCAAAATATTTTTACCCTGCAGCATTCTCATATTAGGAGTATGAAAGATGGCCTAATTGAATTGCATTACACACATAATATTGTCTTAGGTGTCTGTATTTATTGCAGAGAGATGAAGAAACATTCTGCAAACTAGAATGTGCAATTTCATTATTGCCTGGTCAGTGGGAGTGTTCCCTGTGAATTGAACACTTAGATGGTGTAGCCAGACAGAACCCCCCCCCCACCCCGACATCCTTGGGAGAGAGAATCCTTGAGAACGAAACTCTGTCTTCAAAGGCTCCAGGGCCTCCAGAGGTGCTGGAATGACAATGGCTCTGGATGCTAGACAGGAACCAGATAACAGCAGCAATTGGGCCAGCAGGCAATCGGGGCCTCGGGCTGCCTTTGGCTGGAACCAGTAATTGATACGCCTACACACCGTCCCAGAAGAGGAATCTGCCGCCCCATCAGAAAGAATGTCCGGCCCTAATGATTTAGTTACCTCCACCTCACAGGTGCAAATTAAGCTTTGGACCCCCTGTGGGAATGGGCGTCACAAAGACTTTCCAACTTAATTGGCATTTTAATGACAAGAGAAGCATCTACGTGATCACAGGGGTATAAAGCGGGGCCCTGTGCCCCACTCTAATTGGAGATCCACCCATATACCTGCTGGTCAGGTGGTCTTGGACCCCCAAGACTTTAGGGACGCCTTCGTCTCGTATCAACTGCTTCCCATTGGGATTGAGAGAAACACTGGCTTCGCCGGAGTAAGGATCGCAGGGGTGAGAATATACCTGCTAGGTGTCTGTTTGTGCGCATTCAATAAGAGCTCAGAGAACCAAAAGGGTTTCATGGTAACTTTAAGTGACTTTTCATTGTATTTTCTGTCTTGTCTTTTGTAGTGGCTGTGTTATCTGTAACACAGCAGTAACATTTAACAGCTAAGCTTGCCTTGTAACAATAAAATAGTAACTGTTTAAGCTTTAATCTGACTCCTCCTGTTGCTATAACAGAACTGAACACAATCAATAGAACCATAGCCGGTCAGGGGTAAACGCAGTAAGAGCTGAGCGTTGAGTCGTGCTGCCTCCACGGGGCAGACTCTTTGAGGCACCCATCAGCCTCCCTGGCTGCCTGCTGTGAAGGGACTTTTGTCCTAGCAGTCGAAGTCTCGGGTGTAACAAGCTCTCTCTGCACCACCTTGGGGCACCCGTCAGCCTCCCTGGCTGCCCACTGCGAAGGGACTTAGTCCTAGCAGTCAAAGACTCGGGTGTATCTTTGGGGCGCCCGTCAGCCTCCCTGGCTGCCCGCTGCGAAGGGACTCTGTCCTAGCAGTAAAAGACTCGGGTGTGATAGGGCTCACAGACCACTCACTACCCCGGCTCCCGGCTAACAGAATTGGCGTAGTCAGCAGGATTGTGTTATCGGTTTAAATACAGCAACATGAAGCCAGTCATGGCAAATACTGATTTCAGTAAAGTAGAAAAGAATTTTGCCCAGGAAGGATGGGGCGACCCAAACTGGGATAGAGAAATGTTAGAAAAGGATTGGGGAAATCCTGAGGAGTTGGGGTCACAGTTCTGTAAGTGGAGAACTGCCTGCAAGTTAAAGAAGGGGAAAGGAAAAGGAGCCTGCATTTGGTTATTAAAAAGTGCACTGCAGGCAGCGTATAAGGGCCACTGGGACCTAGAGACAGAACTAGAGAAAGTCCAAAGAGAGAGAGATGAGCTACAGTAGTGGTGCCAGAACTTAAACACCCGGGTACGGCTGCTGAATAATGATGTGCACCAACTAGAACAGCACCTCGTTCCGCTGGTAGAAAAGGAGGGCGCAGAACGGAGAGCAAAGCTAGAAAGCAAACCATGGAGCATTAACAGAGCCAAAGTGGAGGCTGCTGTCTGGTTAGAGCCGGAGGAGTGGGATGGAGATATCTGGGACTCCTCTGAGGATGAGTGTTTCACTCACCTCTCCCATGAGATGGGAAAGTTCAGATGAGACCTATTGTCACCTTCCAGGAAGATGTGTTCTATGGGGCAGACAGAACCAAAGAGGGGGCTAGTAAGGATAACAATAGGGATGGTTCATCAACCAGTGGGGGCAATGATAATAGTAGACAGGAATGACCTACCCATAGGACTACTCGGAGCTAAAGAAGCTGCAGGACGAGTTTATAAAGAAGCCCGGGGAAGGAATAGTGGAATGGCTAGCTAGAATATGGGACACAGGGGCTGGTCACACACAGCTGTCCTCCCAAGAGTGCAGGAGAGTGAATCTGGGCGCACAGGTATTCCTTAGCCCCAGACCCGGGGAAGGTCCAAAATCGATCTTGATTTTGCCTGTAGATGGGCTCGGGGAATCCACCACGCCGATAGAGGCGAACCCCTTAGCACCCCGTGGACTAATGAGGATGAGCTTAGGAAGGCCCTGCAAACAGTATCGATAGCAGCTATGCTTCACCGAGACAGTCCCGAGGACAGAGAGGAGGAAGGGAGCCCATGGGAACAGAGAGTCAGAGTAGCAGATGTGAGACCTATACTGAAGGGAGCTCCCGGGTCCTATAAAGCGATAGCACTAGCCATGAGAAACTTTGCCCAAGACCAGGGACCTCCCTACCAGGCATTATTTGAGTCTATGCTGTG
The DNA here is from genome assembly GCA_032595735.1 of Pelochelys cantorii. NCBI lineage: Eukaryota > Metazoa > Chordata > Testudines > Trionychidae > Pelochelys > Pelochelys cantorii. The sequence goes on from CM064338.1 coordinate 20,470,616, forward strand.
GGACCTCCGAGAGCTTGGGGAAGATGAGACGCCCCAGACCAAAGTTAGGGTGCGGCACTTAAAAGGGGACCCTGGAGGCAGGAAAGGAGACTTTAGACCCAGACGTGAGGCAACCCCTGAGGAAAGGGAACAGAGGATTAAGCTGTTGAAACAGTGTCTGGATTTGGGATATCCCAGAGACCTGTTACACGGATTGCCAACTGGGAAGCTACAGCTCCTGGCCTCCTCAAAGGGCATAGAGCGGGGAAAGACTGCTGTAACTCCTAGCGCTCCCCCAGGCTCAGACTGATATAGAAGGATCCGCCCAGCTTGCGGAATTAGTGGCAATTAAACTGGCCTGTGAGGCAGGTGCTAGCACTATTTACACAGACTCCTATGCTGTACAGGCAGGAGCCACCCAGTGGATAACTAATTGGAGAAATAACCACTGGATGATAGGAGGGAAACCAGTCTGGGGATTAGATTAGTGGATCTATCACCATGCAACCCAACTAACCCTAAGCATAGGTCACGTGTCAGCCCACCAACGGAACAACGTTTTTAAATAAAATAAACTATCACTTTAAGTTCATATTACTCTTCTCTCAATCTCTCTTTTTTTAAACTATATTGCCTATGACTATTTGTTTAAGGGTTGTCCATCCCTGGATAACTCCCTCTACTGATATTTGCCCCAACATCTAAATACTTTAGGGTGGAAGCACTATTATTTTTTATATTATTTTTTTTTGTATGGCCAAATGTCTGACATATGCCCAATTAGTTACTGTTCTTTTAAGTAACAAGTGATATTTCTTGCATGCGAGAACTTTGAAACGTGTGTCTAGCACATAATTACATAATGAAATCATGTTTACTAGATCATGTTCTATAACTGTTCTCACCATTAGAGAACTGCAATGCTGTAATGATTTGTGCCAGCTGAGGGTATTTCTTGAAATGTGGCTGGGTCTAGGCCTCCTGCCTCAAATGGGCATCCCAGCCATTCCATTTTGGTATTTTTTGTTTCCAATTTGAACATAGACATTTCTGAATAACTTGTCATCTTTAAGACCTTTGGAGCCGAGGCATACTATCTCTGATTTAGAGAAACTCAGTCTGTAGTTCACCTACTGACAAAAGCATCAATTATTTCCCCTAATACTGATGAATGTTTAATTATATTTTGTATGAAACACATATTTCCTGAACGTCCGATCTTTTATACAAATGGTTTCATAATCAAAATCACATAACAAGGTTGATAAGTGACATACAGGTTGCACCTCCCAAAACCGACACTCTCTGGTCTGGCAACATCTGTGGTCCGGCACAACCATGGGGCTGGGCCGGTGTCAGCCTTGAGCAGCCTGCACAGTGGAGGCCAATCCATAGGTGCGAACTAGGCGGTCGCCTAGGGCACCAAATTAAACAGCCATTGAGGGGTTTGCAGGCGGGGGCGCTGATCACGCGCCGATCGTGTGTTTCGCCTAGGGCACCACTTGCCGGCAGCTCATCTAAGGCCGCTCCTGAGCCCGCAGCAGTGGGGATGGAACTGGCAGCAGCCCACGCCACTGGGACCAGTCTGGGGCAGCACCCAGCCATGCAGGACTGGGCCAGTGACAGCCCATGGCAGTGCAGGGCAGGAGTCATAGCCCCCAGCAGCATGTAGAAGTGGCCCAGAACCTGCAGGCTACCTCAGGGCAGGAGTTTGAGTTCTTGGCAGCCTGGGGAAGCAGGACCAGGACCGAGGGTGGCGCCAGACCCCAGCAGTCTGTGGCAGCACAGGGCCAGGGCCAGAGCCCTGGGCAGCCCTTGAGAGTGTGAAGTCGGAACTTGCAGGCTGCCCTGGGGCCAGAGTCCAAATCTCCAGGAGCCTGTGGCAGTGGGACCGGGATGAGAGCCAGCCCTCACCAGCCCCCGGCAGCAAGACCAGGGCCAGAGTTGGCAGCAGTCTCTGGAAGCCCTCAGCAGCATTACTGCAGGCTGTTGGAGCCTGGGGACAGTCTGGCAGCCAGTCTAGCCAGGTCAGCGACAGCAGGGCCAGCCAGGGCTGGGGTAGTGGGAGTCCCAAGGAGCTGGCAGCACGGAAGGTCATGGTGTGAAGGGCTGTGGCAGGGAACCCTCCCTGGTCCAGAACATTCCCTAGTTCGGGACCAGTGAGGTCCGAAGGGTGTGAGCTAGAGCAGTCCGACCTACACTTAATTTGTTCCTCTCTATAATGGTATTGGCTCAGTTTTTTGCAACATTTCCACGACTACACACTTTAAAATGTATATAGTTTATTTTGATCTGCTTCTGAAATTGTCTCCCTGAACCATGTTTCTCCAGTATTCTGAATGTAAACAGGTGATCTCCAACTCAAATGCCTCCTCTGCATCTCTAGTTAGACTGTCTGCTCTTTCTGTATCACAAAGAAGTGCTTTGCTTTGGTACACCACTTTATGCATTATTGTCACTAATCTGGATGCCAGTATTTGAGTCAGAAACTGTTTATTTTTATTAATAAGATAAAGTTTGTAAGATGCTGGATCTAGTAAGTTCTTATTTGGTTAAGGTATCAAAACTATATTTGCCTGATAGAGGGTGCTTAGAAGACTGAAGTATACTCCAACAACATTTTATAGAATTCAGAGATGAATCCATCTTGTTCACGATTCTTTCCTCATTCTAAATGATGAAACTGCTAGCAATTTCTTCCTGGGTTACTGGACCGTCTAGCACTTCTCTTTCATTATTTCTCAGTCTGGGTACTTCTGAGATCTTTCAGTGTATTAGCTCCTAATGTTTCCCATGTATATGTATCTGCTTGTATAGCTCTCCTGGGACAATATTCCATTTGTATGTTGTCAACCCATTTGTTTTATTTGGAGTGCTCTGGTTTTGTCCATATAGTACCACTGTTCTGATTCTTCTATTAGAAATCAGACTGGCTAGTACTCTGCACAACTTGTTCCCGCATTTGTAGACTCTTAATAGGCAAATAAGAGAATTGTTCGGGCTTTGAAATTATTAGTACTTCTACTGCTCTTTTCACATTCTTAAACTCTGAGAGCAAATCTGCTAGCAGTCATATAAAATATTACTTCTGAAAACCATACATTTGTTCCTTTAAGGCAGGCTGCTTTTGTTTATGCCTTTTTTCCCCTATAACCATTATGAGATATGTCTCCATACTACTGATTTAAAGGTATTCCCAGCTAGTTGCCAGCAGTAGATCCTGAAAGGGATTTTCCTTATTATAATAATCAAAATGGCTGTCAATTTTATTCACAAAGTCTTTGTCTTTTCATAGCATATTACTAATTCTCCAGCTTTTCTAAGTCCTGAATTGGATCTTATTTTTAAGAAAACAGGTGCACGGTCTGTATCATCCCATTTCTAACAGTAAAGATTGCAGGACAGAGACCTTTGGATATCAGAATTAAATTTATTTTACGATGTGATTTGGCTGTTTCAGAGAAAAAAAGTGATGTCCTACCCAGTAGTATAAAGGAACCCTTTAAATACCCATCATGTCCTGTTCTTTAAAGGCTGATTCCAGTATTTGAGCTCTTTGAGTGTGAGCTCCTTACCTAGTTGGTTAGACGCTCCAGTGAAGCTCTACGCAAATGCTCCTGCTTTTAGCTGAACACCATTTTCAGCAGAGTCAGGTATAATTCAAGCTGAGATTCGTTCTTTGTGCCAGTTTATCCCTGAGGGTTTCCCAGGCAAAGACTACCATTTGTGTCATATCGATTGTACTGATTTTGTGATGTGGACGAAATGATGATTGGGAATTAAAAAGAGATCACATCCAGGCTGCAAGCCAATTTAAAAGGAAGTTGCTAAAGGTGACAGTTCCAGAAATTTCTCTCAAAATAAAGCCATTGCTTTCTAGACTGTTTCAGTTAACTTTGTTTCTGGGGAACTTAAACTTATTTCAAGACTCTTTAAGAACATGCTATGACTTAAGATTTACCTTCTATGTCAGATTGTTTGACAGATTAATTTAGTGTCATATTAAATGGTCACTGTAAAACCCTTAAGAATCCTGTGGCACTTTAAAGACTAACAAATGTATCAAGGCATAAGCTTTCATGAGGTGCAGCTCACTTCACCAGATACATGAAGTGAAAGATTCAGGTTGGCAGGGATTTAGATGTACATGTAGCGATGGGAGTGTTACATCAGCACTAATGAGGCTAATTCAATTAGGGTGAATGTGGCCCATTTCCAACAGTGATAAGAAAGTGAGAATACCTGAAGAGGAAAATGACTTAGGCCATGTCTCCACTTACCGGAAGATCGACGCTCTAGCAATCATCTTCTGGGTTTCTAGTAAAGACCCGCTAAATCGAATGCAGAGGGCACCCCCAACTGCGCTGGTACTCCTTGCTGTTGTGAGGAGTAAGGGAAGGCAACAGGAATGTTTCTCCCATTGGAGACAGCTCGGCTTAAGTTACATCAACTCCAGCTACATTTAGCGACTTTGGCTACATTACCTTAAGGCAACCTTCCCCCTCCACTGCAGACTTATCCTTACTGTAATGAGAGCGCCAATTCCCAAAACCTATTCAGACCCATGGTGTCAAATTTGCATATGAATTCCAGCTCCACAGTTTCGAGCTGCAGTTTCTTTTTGAAGATTTTTTCTATTTTCTTCTCTTAAGTATGGCAACTTTCAAGTCTGTTACTGTGTACCCAGGGATATTAAATTGTTCTCCTACAAGTTTTTGTATGTTACCATTCTCAGTCTCTGATTTGAGTCTAGTTATTCTGTTGTGTAGAGACAGTCCAATTGGATTCTGTAATCACAGGGCATTTTTCTTGGGTTTATCAGAGCACACTCCTGCAAGCAACCCACCATATTAAAAGAAGACCCCTATGTTTGTTTTCCCCTTGAACCAAGAATCCAACTCCTTTCCTTCACCACCTCCCCTTTAGATGCCTCTTTCTGCAACAGCCTGCATAACATTTTCAAACAGCAACCTATAATTCAAGTAGTGTAGTTACAGATAAGTACACCACACAATTAATGCTGAGTAAATGACCTTCAGGACATGTCTAGTGTGAGAGGCATGCAAAGCTGGTCAGAAAATTTAGTGTGCATGTAGATAGGTTTACCTTAACTTTAGATACTGTGAATTAAAAAGACATCATATTTCTAGTGTCTCACTCTTTTTCCATTCATAAATGGAGCCACTAGCAATGTAAGGTCATTTTAATTAACTGAAGCTAAGGTGAACCCATGGACCCATTGTGTTGCAACAGTATAACAAAGAAGAATTTTCCTTAATTCAGTGAAAAGTTGTTAGGAAGAGATGTGTTAGCCAAATAAATTATGTTTTACATACAGAAGATACTGGGCTCAACAGAGATGATTGGGTGAATTTAATGGCTTGTGATGTACAGAAGATCAGACTACAGGATCTGATCGACCTTCTGGCTTAAACGATGAATCTGTGAAAATAGTATTAAATGAGAGTGTGAAAAATAAGAAATGGCATTTTGTTGATTTCATGCCGCACACAGTAGCTGAGGCTAAGAAGTTAACACCTGGAGGGAGATCTCATCCATGCAAGATAGAGTTGGGGAGGTAAACAGATCATTAGGCTGAAAACAAGAGGGGGCTGGCAGAATTGTCAGGCCCCTGGGCAAGGTGCGGGGTACTCTATGCTCCTAGAAATGGTGGGGCAGGCCTTGAGTGGAAGAAATGGGTTTGGGGCTAGGCTCTCCACAACAGCCCTTCAGTGCCACCCAGGGCTCTAGTGGCAATTTAAAGGGCCTGGGACTCTGGACAAAGCAAATTAGGAAAGTAGAGATGATGACGCAAAGATCAGGTTTTACATGAATGGCACATGGTTCCTGAAAAGTAACCAAGCTAACCATGAAACGCAATGTAATATATATATATATAGAGAGAGAGAGAGAGAGAGAGGCTTTCTGTGTATGTTTGGATGATTGATCCACCCTATACCAAACCCCGTATGCTTGAGTCTGGTCAACTCAGCGCAGCTTCGCTGTATGCCAGATAAAAGAACCAGGGGTAACAAAATCTGGAGTCAAACTGAGTTTTTCAGATTCCTGAGAATCTGTTTAACTGTGCTCCCAGACCTAGACAAGTTGTTCTGGACAAAGCAGAATGGGGAAGGTCTAGGAGGGAACGAATCCCAATACACTGAAGTATTTCTCCCAACTGCTGCAGATGCATATACACTCTGTAACTGAACCTCATTGACTATCTGAACTATATGAAAAATATTAAAAGGGTGAATTATTAAAATAAACGGGTTTTTTAATCAACAACAAGACCAAGTCATGGCTCATATGTGAAGCCTGCCACTCTCAAGAGACTACAATGCAAGTGTGGAAATCAAAGCAGCAATAGCATTCTTCATTTCTCTTCACCACATAGACAAATTGACAACATACAATCAGTTCTAAATATATTACAGGAAACCAAACAAAGGTAGGCTCAGTTCCAGAGGTGCTTATACCATTACTATAGTCTCTTCACGACTGGTGAAGAATGCTTTGTTACTATTATTTGTATTGACATAGTGTTTAAAGGCCCAAGTACTGCACCATACACAGAATGAGATAGATAACTTTACCTGGCTGAGTTAGCAAACTGGAGACAGGACACAAGCGTGGGGAAAATGATTGTAATGGAAATAAGGTCACTTGATGTTAGAGGTGACTAGCACAACTGGATAAACGTCTAAAGGGAATGTTTTTATATGTTAAAATAAAGTTAGCTATCGTCAACAGATGCACAGCAAAACCATCCTTGATTAGTTGATTTCTTGTAGACATCACAGCAAAGATGGGTCTAGAACAGAGGTGGGAGGAGGAGAAAGCCTTATGGATTACTTCAGGGAGCATGTTCCATGCCTAAAGAAGATTCCAGAAGATGACACAGATAGTTGTAGAGGAAGCTGACAAACAGATGGATGCTTGCTTTATTGACAGACAAGAGAAGGCAAGGTGGTTAAATGACAATAGGCAAGAGAGGACAGAGAAGGAAAGGCTTTGATGGCAAAAGGTAAATGACCCAAGTAACTTGGATCCAAAGCCTTGTGAAATCAATGAGTCTTTTCGTTTACTTTAGTGAGCTTGTGACAGGATGCGCATACCCTGCAATGAAGCAAGTGGGATTAAAACCCTGTGGGTGGAGGAAGTCCCACCCCTTCACCCAGACTGGGCCTGCTCCAAATGCTGGGGCAGCATAAAAGGCAGCAGAGCAGCTCAGCCTGGGCTGGCCACTGAAGGAGTAGGACCTCCAGCTGGAGCTTCAGGGGTTCACCAGCCAGTGGGAGCCAGAGCCCCAGGAGACTGTTGAGAGACAGCCCCAGAGCAACCCCAGGGAGAAGGAGTTGCTGGGGAACCAGAAGACCCAGCCACTACAAGGGATGCTGCCCCACCAGCACTGGTCAAAAGTGACCCAGCGAGGGTGCAGGAGTGGCCTCTCCCACCCAGGTAAACTTGGCATGTTTCGGCTGGATTTCCTGCCGAGGGAGTGGCCGACCGCTCTGCTGCTCACAGAGCTCTGGGTCAGGACCTGGTGGAGTTGGGTGGGCCTGGATCCCCCTACCGGGGTGACTGGCCCCAACCCCTAAGTTATTGCCTCTGGCCACTAGGCTATACTGCCCTGAGTAAAAGGGCCACCTTCTATTGACTTTGACTGCCAGGCCATGCCGCCCATAGTTAAAGGACCCTGAACCAAGAACAACTACTTATGGATCTTTGCTGTCAGGCCATACCTGCCTGATCGAAAGGCTACGCTATTACTTTAGCCATTGAGCTGCACTACCTTAGAGCAAGGGCTGATTTTCAGGGAGTAAGTGAGATCACTGGCAGCTGACAGGGCGACATCCACACCATTGAGTACCCTCCCCACAAGGGACAGGGTGTGCATATGCCATGACAGTGCCCCAGATCATTTACGTACATGTTCTCAGCTCCAAGATAATCATTTATTAAAATTCTACAGAAGTTACCAGAAATGTCTTTAGCTTTGGTGTGACCTTACAAAAGTCTGACCAAAGGATCATGGGTCACAAATGAGTATTTTCTCCCAAACAGTAAATTAACAATGCACTGAATACCATGCTGAGAAGATATGTTTCATATTGAAAGCCTGAAAGTTAAAATGTTTCACTTATCTAATTTAAATGTTGGGGTTTTTTACATGTCTTAAAATTAAAATTCTAATTTGTGAGAACTGCAGTCTAGCTGAATGGACAATCAATAGTCATGTTGCTTCATGAGTGGAAAGTTCACAGAAAATTCTAAAAATCTTCTGAATCACTTAGCTAAAATTGTTAATCTTAGATTTGTGTGTGGTAATCAAGAGCAATATCTCATAGGAAATTTACCTTCCTATTACACTGGATATTGCAGTCTACTCTACTTGTACAGCATACTGCAGATGAAGGGTCACCTTGGAGCAGAGGGGAGCCTAGCAAAGCAATCCATCAGTCTTTCTAAGAAACTATCAATACCAGTAAGTTAGATAACTGCAAAAATGATGTGTTGTGCAGCTACACCTGAGCTTCTCTCACACACACACACACGAAAATATTGACACAGAAGTTGAGATGGCCTTCTCTAGGCAGAGTACAAAGCTACCCCCAACAAATATTTGTCAGGCCATCATTCCTACTGTCTGAAAGCAGCTGGGACTCTGAACAGTACTGTGGCAGTGGGCCAGATTCTGGTCTCAGTTTCAGGTCTCAGTTTCACTAGTGTAAATTGCTATATGGAGTAACTACACCAATTTCAATAAAACTACTTGTGATTTACACAAGTGTCACTGAGGTCAGAAGCTGGCTCAGTGTGTTCAGTCCTTGCAGGGAAGAGTGCGCCTTCCCATCAGTCAGAGGTACCTCCAGTCAATCTCAGAAAAGCACTGAGAAGCTCATCGGGAGTTCAGTCCACTCCTGCTCAGCTGATGCTAAACCACAAGAGTGGTGTGATTTAAGATAACATGAAAGAAAGAGCAAGGTAGAGGAGCCTAGATATTTTAGCACTTGGCCTTTTGTCACTGAGCCTTCAACCACTGCTTTGATTTCAAAGATAAAGTTCCTTAGACATTCTAGATTTATGTAAGATGGGCTCAGGCTCATAAAGTGGTGAGCACTTGGCCCTAGCCCAGCAAAGCTCTTAGGCTTTTTACACCGATTGTGCATTGGAGGGAGTAGTTTAGTTTACTACACTCCAACGGTCAAATTTTCAATGGAGTTTAAACAAATCTCCAACACTGCACTCACAAATCATGTATACATTTTGTACCTTCCAGGGCAAAAACTATACAATTTTCCCCCAACAAAATGTCTATTTTCAGATGTATAAGGGACAAAGTCCAGCAAGCATGGTATGGAAGATCACATGTGAACATCAGGTCTTAAATGTGTCAGAACTATCATGTTAGTATCCCCCTCTTCCTTTCTCCATGGCAACCTGGCACCCTTAAAAGCCACACTTCCATGGGGACCCCGCTGACAACCGGTCCAAATTTATTTTCAACTGTGGTTGTAACTAAGATGTATGGAATCATTAAAGATTTTTTTTTAAATGAAACAAGGAGTATTTTCTATGTTGTGCCAGTTGGGAAAAGCCCCCCAGTGGGGTCTGCAGCCGCACAGCCTCCATGGAAGGAGATCTCACTTGCACAATCACTGAGCAAACTGTGTGACAGAACTTTGTGAGGTGCAGTTTACTTACACATGCCCAAAGGTGGAGTCAGATTTGCTCCACACTGCTGCCTACCAATCCCTTGCCTCTGAGGCAACATGCCCTGTAAAGACATCAGAACCTGCACTCTCCAGAATGCAGTGCACATACATTTGAGGCCCTTGCACAAACCAGCCAAGGGGAAGAAGACTTCACTGCGTACTTATGCAATCTGTATTCTAATCCCAGGCACACCTGCATTCCCTTATCTAGTTTTCTCTAGTATATTATTCATGGTATGTGGTTAATGTATAATAGTAGTTTAAGAAACACTCAAGGATAGACTTATAAAAAAATCTAAGGAAGTTACATTCACACCTCTCATTCAGTGTCAGTGCGATTTGGGCACCTAATTGCCTTGGGCATCTTTGAAAACGCCAGCCTCAAGGAACTGATAGAAAACATACTCTACTTGAATGTTACATAGTCAGGTCAGAGGCTTTATCTCCCAGGGAACTGGTTAATCTGTAGATGGTAAAGTAGTGAAAGGTGATGACTGCAACTTAATCAGGACAGTATTAACATAAATCCAGCTTAATGGGGAGTCATTCAGCCAGTACCAAGGGCTAAATACTTTTTTAAAAAACTAGATGCTAAAGAGGAACAAAATTCTAGGCAGCTGTCTTAATACAGAAGAAGTTTAAAACAGAAGATTAAGGAAGAAAAAATAAAAGTGAAATCTGTGAAGATTACTTTTAATTTATGTAGCATTATTCAAGGCAATAGTGTATTTTATTGTAAGTCTTCTGACTTCTCCCCTGCCTCCTTTTTCCTTTTGTAGGTAGCAGCTGCTCAGGGAGCCCTGCTGTGGGAACAGAGAGAAACTGCAGGAGGAGAGGCAGTCTCTCCCTGCCTAGATATAAGCAGCTGAACTATATGACTAAGGTAGGGAAGCAGCAGGTTATTTCCAAAGCAGCTGCTCTCACTTAAGCTTTGAGGGAAAGAACATGAGTCGTAGGCAAGACTCTTTGGCACTCTTAACCCTTTCCTCTGCTTGCTATGCACCTTTGAGTGAACGGACCTTGTGTCTGTGGCGGAGGGTCTGTTTGCTTTTTTAATCAGCTGCTGGTCACCTGCATCTAGAAAGGAGAGATGCTCCTCCCTGGATGCCTGTAAAGTGCCAAATACAGTTGGATCTGTTGTGTTAATGCTCCTGGAAACAGGTGTGGCTACCACGAGGGAATCCACCCAAACAGTGAGTGAATTTGTGAAGGACTGCCAGGGCATATAAGGCACCAATCACCATGGCTGGATGGTGTAAATGCAGGTTTTGTAGCCTGATGATCCAGTCTATAGTAGGATGAACTGCAGAATGCAGGTAGGTCCTGTCACTTGGAAGAAGGCCCACAGGCGAGACACTGGGGGAGGGGGAAGATCACAGGTGAAGTTCATCCCTAAAATGACAGAGATTTACTGTTTTATAACCTTTCCTAAAGCTTTTCTGTTCCTGTCTCACTGCTACTTCTCACTGCTCTCCCACTTGTGAATTTCCTTTATTAAATATGTTTCTTCCCATGCATATCCTCCTGAGTCTCTCTCAAAATATGAGATTTTCTGCGGGATCAGTTGTCATATAATCTTACAACAGGCAAACAATATGCTGCCCCAATCCTGCACTCGGATCGACTAGTCTAATCCCAATGCAGAAGACAGACCTATGGTCAAACCTTCACTCTAAAATATTAAGCAACACTGTGAAGTTTCAATTACAGTTCCATTTACAATGAGAAGATGTAAGACCAAAAAAATGGGGGTTTATGAAAGCCAGGAAATGTTGGTTCCTGTTGAAAAGAACATGTAGTTTCCTCCATTTATTTGGATTGCAAAGCCAGCAACTTACCTCCCTTTTTAGACAAAAATCATCAGGAGTGGGCATACCATATAAAAGACTGCCAAGATGGGTGAGACAGTATCTTTTATGGGACTAACTTCAGCTGGTGATAAAGACCAGCTTTCAAGCTTACACAGAGCTCTACTTGAAATGCATTTCCAGCCTTACATGTGCAGTTGCTAGTGCCAGAGGTGGGATATCCAAACACAGCTCCAAGTGCACATGACTTATGAAATACTAATTCTAGAACTTGGGGGAAGTTATGGCCCAGTTCCAACAATTGTGTTTCCTGTGGAAGTCATAACAAAGTGATTTATCCATCTATATGCAGATTATTCTATATACATTACTGTAAAATAAATCCAAAAAAATGAATCAAGGGAACTTCAGTGTAACCATTAAAATAAATGACAATGGAAGAATCACAAAACAAAGATGAAATATATCCATTGCTTAAGTAATTTTCATAGAGACAGTCTTTATATGAACTTGCAGTCTTTCAAATATTTCATGTTAAATAAATCAAAGGCAATTTCAGCAGCCATTTTGCTATATAATTAAATTAACATTGACAGGATTAACTGCACAACATATACCTCAATGTAGGATGTGTAGTAATAGGAGTATTACAGAAAAATGACTGATGCTTTGCATAAATTCACCTAATGTAATAAATGGAAAAAGCAGCCACAATTTTCTGCAGATTCTAAAGGAAGTTCAACAGGTTTCAGTTAAGGAGATAAAATAAAATTATACATTTTCACACAAAAACTGATTTAATGAGTGACTTATCAAACTAGATCTATATAAGCTAGATCTATATAAGTTTCCTAGAAAGTTAATGCCTTTTATCATTCTTTGCAATACTCACTTCCATTTAATCATTTTGACTTGTATCAGAAATCACATCAGCAATTGTTCATTGAAGAAAGTGAAGGAAAAAAATAAACATTATGTTTGTGTGAGCACATGTGTCATTTCATTTGTATTTGAAGCTGCAGCTGCTGGGGTTCAATTGTGCAGCAGTATGTATGCCTGGGATGCAAATTAGGAAAATTCTTAGAGGCCCCAGCCCTGGCACGCTCTCCTGCTTCCACCCTGTTCTCTCCTCAAGGGCTTGCAAAGGCCCAGGGTCATTTATGCCAAGAGAAGCATTAAAAAAAAAAAGAGTCTCCCTAGCTACGCCTGGACACTTCAAATGCCTAGTTTTCACCATGGAGTTTGGCCTAATACAGACCCCAGCTTATATTAAGGTCGGTCCTGGTAGTGATCCTGATTACTTTACTTCTAAGGGGAGAAAAAGCAAAAGTTGAGACCAACATAAAACAAGTCCTTCTTGAAGTTAATAAGGCAAAACAACAACTGAGACATCACTTTACTTTAGAGGTGCCTGGGTAGCTGCTTTATTGAAGTCCTTATGTCTGGGTAACCATATTAGACCCTCCCTCCAGGTGTGTGCTAGACTCCTCCCACTGCAGGAAGGTTTCAGAAGTGAGGGGTCCTCTTGCCATTCTAGGGGCTACTCTATTAACTCCCTTCTCAGGTCTTCCCCATTATATAATGCAGCTTCTTCCTTGTAGGGAGCTGGGCTTTACAATGCATGACTGACCATGCTGGAAGGGCAGGGCTACATTAGCACACAAACCCTCAAAACCCCTTCTTGGTCAGTGTGGGGTTTACATACCCTATCACAGTCTACTCTGAGGAGATTTAGACCCACTTTACACTGTTCCAGCCTTTTACCCAGTATACCGGGGATAAGATATCAACCTCATTGTCCATATTAATGATGTTTGTAAACACAATTTCCCTTTCTACACCACTCAAAGAAAAGTGGAATGAGACAGAAGACAAAGAAAATCCTTCAAACTTGTGGTGAGATGCCTGCCTACAAATCATTTTACATTGGTCAATGTGACTCATGCTGTGTGACCTCTGCATACTACTCTAATCACAACTGTGTTTCACTCTTGCCTCAGGCCTCTTCCATCTGCCTTCTGTGCTCACATGTTGGCTCATCTTATATTAAGTCTGGTATTCATTTTGTTATACATGTGTACAGTGCCTAGGCACTCAGACACCACTTTGGTGGGCACCAGTGCTACCACTATGCCAATGATCGGTAACAAAGAAAGTGAACAAACAGAAAGGTAATAAAAACTTGAACTATCTGGTTTATTGATTTCTCACAGCACCCCTCTCCCCCCCCCTTTTTTTTAAAGCAAGAACAGTTCTGAATAGAACTTGATGTAATTATTATTTTTAATATTAAATCAGAATTTGCTGCTTCATTCAAAATCCAAACATTCCATGATACAGTGCTGATTTCAACAAAATTCCATCAGAACCAAGCAGATTCTCATGGAACTTTGTTGGCCAGGAGGGTTCTGTTAGAAAATTGCCCAGTTACCTGCCAGTTCTCTGATATGGTTGGTTGATGGGAGCTAACAGCCTGAAAGCTCTGGAGGTCACAGCTGCCAGCACATTGGCTGTCCCTGGCTCCCAAGGTCAGCCTGCTAGGCAGACTACACTAGTAACAGGGCTCCCAGAGTTGGAAGGATGATGGAAATTTCATTTCTCAAAAGTTTCTAAAGCTTTGGTTATTGTAATTGGAATAAAACCAGTTTCTGAACTCTCAAAATCCTCTCTCTCTCTTTAGACTCTCCCCCATCTTCAAACAAAATTTAAGGAAATATTTTGATCCAAATCTCGACCGATTAAAAGTTTCAGGGTTTGTTTAATTTTAAAGTTAAAGGACAAAATGTACTTGCTTTATTTAAATGAATGCATTTTCAAAAACTTATTTTTATGAAGTTAATTTTTATTTTGGATTTCTTTTAAAAAGGGATTATTAAAATGTTTCCATTTAATTATTTTTCAGTAAATTTTTTAAAACGGGAATTCCATCATGTGTATTTTTTCCCCTTCATCCCTATAAACTCTTATCTCCCTAGCCAGAGTCAGGAATGCAGAAAACCGTGAGAAAACACTCTCACTGCCTGACAGTGACTGTGAGGACCAGCCAGCAAAATCGCCATATTAACTGGGGAGGGGAGAGCTTCAGCTTCCCTAAAGGGTACCTGAGGTGGGACGCTATGAGTTGAGGCAGTCCCAGATCTAGGGAGGTGTGCCCCCAGCTAGTCCCTTTCACCTGCTTGGTGATTCTCTCTCTTTTCTGTATGGTTTTATGAGAAGCAGTCCCATTCCAGGTACATCCCATTTTCCTGGCACAGTCAAACTCTTTAAGTTATGATAAGAGGAAACTATATACCAAATTTGGTGGTCCTAGCTCTTACTGTTTAGGAGTTCTTGAACAGACAGACAAACAAACTCTCTAAAATATCTTGTAGATTCTCAAATATCTAATGCATCTACACGTTTTCTGTTTTTCTCTTTCCTTAAACATACTCCTGAGTTAATGAAAAGCTATCCTGAATATGAAAGGAAGAAAGCTTTTAACAGGAAGAAAAAACAGAATATTAAAAAAGGACACAAAACAGTTTAAAATCAATGTCTATTCCAAACAATTTTTGAAGCATCTGAATTTTTCCATTCTGTATAACATTTGTAGCAACTTTAACATGATTAAGAGACATGCAGAAAATCCTCTTTGCAAGACACAAGGAAATGAATTCTGAAGTTCTCTATACAAATTGTGGGACATGAACGTGACCTGTAAGAATTCAAATCAGAATGTATTAGGAGTCTAACAAAAGTCTTAATTATAAAGCTGATTTCAGCGCTTTGACAACTTTCTCAAAACACAGCTCTGGATTCTGCAATAGTTTAGAAATAGCTTTTTAAGCAAATATAATCTTACAAAAATACACACACAGATTGTATAAAAAGGCACAAGTATCTGCTATTCTCACACTTGTTTCCCTATTCTGAAGTGACAGCATGATACAGGTGACATTTTGTTCTCTTCTTCTGGGCTAAGAGCACTCAGAAAATAAATCAATAGCATAAATAAGGATTCTGGATGAGATTTTACCAGAGCTTGCTCTCAAATGGCTACACACAATTAAGCAGTAATAGGCCCCCAAAGTGATTTACGCCCATAGATTAACTGTCAAGTATCATGAATCAGTGATCTTTAATGGCAGAAATTAAAAAGTCAACACGACAGAAAGCTGAAGATCTGACTTCAGCGCTCTGCCAAGCATCTCTACCTCTGTGGAGAAGGATGCTGATTGTATAGCTAGCATCATAATGAGCTCATTTTATTAGAGCTCAGTTGGTTTATAAGAACATAAAAATGGCCTACGGGGATCAGACGAATGGTCCGTCCAGTCCAATATCTGGCCTTCTGATAGTTCCCAGAGCAAACAAACCAGGGCAATTTATCAAGTGATCCATCCTGTCATCCAGCCCCAGATGCTGGCAATCAGAAGTTTATGAGCACCCAGAGAATGCGACTGTGTCTTTGATCATCTTTGCTAATAGATATTGATGGACCTATAGTCCAGAAACGTATCTAATTCTTGTATGCACCCAGTTTTACAGTTGGCCTTCACAACATCTCCTGGACTCAAATTTCATTGGTTTACTATGTGGTGTATGAAGTACTGCTTTATGCTTATTTTAAACCTGCTGCCTATGAATTCCATTGGGTAATGCCTGTTTCTGGTGTTATGTGAAAGGGTAAATATCAATTCCTTTTTCCCTTTTTCCACACCATTCATGATTTTATAGACCTCTACCATATTCTACCCTCTAGTTGTCTCTTTTCCAAAATAAACAGTTCCATTCTTTTTAGTCTCTCTTCCTATGGAAGCTGCTCTATACCCCTAATATTTTGTCACCCTTCGCTGTTTTTATTTTGCCAATTCTTACATATCCTTTTGAGATGGGGTGACCAGAACGGCCTCAGTATTCAAGGTGTGGACATACCCTGGATTTGCATAATGACATGATATATTCTGTGTTATTATCTATCCCTTTCTTAATGGTTCCTAACATTCTGTTAATTGTTCGGGCTGCTGCTTCTCTATTGAGTCCATGTTGTCAGAGAGCTACACACAGTGACACCAAGATTTTTTTCTTGAGTTGGTAGCTAATTTTTACCCCATCATTTTTGTATGTATCGTTGGGATTATTCAAAAGGAGTTTAATTTAGAAGGGCATATCACAAGAAACCCAACCAACAGTAATAAATTACAAAGTTTATTCCACCTCATATAAATATAGCTCATTGCTTTCTATGGTGTTATTGGATGAAGTCTGCTCTAAGGTGCTGCTTGTGAGGTAGCACCAACAGCAGAGAATTTCTTTTTCAGAGTAGCAACAGGACCTGGAATCATCATTTGATAACCACTAGATGCTGATTATCGGATGCCTCTTCTTTCAAAGTAAGCAATGAATCTAACAGGTGTCCAGCTTTGTGTGCTGGCTCAGGCTATTTCTCTGTTGCTGAACAGTGATCAATCAGTGGAAGGCACATAGTGGATCTATCTTTGTGATTGTACATGTGGCACTGGTGTGCTCCCATTGCATAGAGGTTGAGAGAAGAAGGGAAGACAAGGTAAAGGAAAGCAGACAACCCTTGCTTGATACAAAAGGGCTCCCTAGGCAGCAGTGTACACACTGATTGGGAAAAGAGGACCTGCTGGTGCCCATACCGCCATCCCAAAGATGGAGGGCATATAGATGCTACTCCTACAGCTCCACTATTCTTCCTTGGCTTCACAGGCGCATTCCTGTCAGGCAGTCTCTTACCCTGGAACAAGACAACTGAGCTCAGCCCTGGCAACGGAGTTTACCCTTTAAGCAGACTCTCCAAAGAAAATAAATATGTAGCGAGGGCTGGACTATGATAACATTGCTCACTTTGGTAGTCTCATGAACACCAGCACTGGTTGGAAGTGACCCAGGAGTGGCCTCTCCCACCCAGGTAAACTTGGCATGATTCGGTGGGGCGGCTTGTGGAGTGAGGAGCAGCAGATGCACATTCTGACTGCCACCTAAAACTGGCACATAGATATTTCTAATATTCTCTCTGGCTAAATGGTGGTTTGGGACAGCACAATTCAAATCCATTCTTGAAGAAAAGAGATCAATGGTGGTTGTGTTGCCAGTAAACACAGTTTAAAACCATGTTATGTGCTAAACATAGTATCTCATTTATGTATGAGAACCAGAAAGAGTCAAGATCAGGACTGGGCAAAATACGGCCCGTGGGCTGGATCCAGCCTGCCAAGCCACCAGATCTGGCCCATGGACGCTGGCAGGCAGGCTCCCTGCTTTCCTTGCCCCACCCATACACCATTCAGAAATGCAACTATGGGGCAGTTTCACTTTAAAAACTGAGCCCGGAGGAGCAGGGGGAAGTTTTAGGAGCCACTCCCACCCCCAGCACAAGCCCATTGGCCAGCTTCTGGCCAGAAACTGACCAATGGGAGTGGTCTGTTTCAACAACAGGCAGCCACAAAGCACCAGGGGCTCATAGTTATTCACAGAGCATGTGGCTGCAGCTTGTGTAGGGGCGGGGGAGGCAGGGAGGCTGATTCAGGAATGGGCTGCCGGCTGGTAAATCTCCTGGGCAGACTCTGCCTCTGGCACCCCAGCTCCTCCCTTCCCTAACCCTCTGGCCCCCACTCCACATATGCAAATCCTCTGCCCCCCTCCTGCACCCATACCCCCTCCTAGATCTGACACCCCAATCCCCTGCCCCAAATCATAGTCCTCTCCTGCCCTAGCTCACATCCCAACCCCCCCAAAACCCTGCACCCCCTCCTGTACCCCAATTCCCAGCCCTGGATCACAATCCAACCCCCCACACCCCAGTCCAGTACCCCAGGTCACAACTGCCTCCTTCACCCAAACTCCCTCCTTTGCCCCAAGCTCCTTTCTGCACCCAACCTCTGGCCCAGACCTCACGTCTCCTCCATCAATATCATGGAAGAGTGCAGCCCTCAACCACTTTCCAAATTCTTGGAGTGACCCCCTGTCAAATTATTGCCCACTCCGGTCAAGATTATTGAGGACTTAGGTTCTCAACCTTTTTCCTTCTGAGGCTTGTCCAACACGATATAAAAACTCCACCTGTGCCACTACAACTGTTCTTCTGCATATAAAAAACCAGGGTACATGTTAACGGGTAGCAAACAGGGCAACTGAACACAGCTTCCATGCACAGGGGGATCAACATAGCTAAGCTGTTTAGGCTTTGGCCCTGGAGAGTGAGACTCAGGATCCCGGGCAAAAGTCCCATACAGTTGGGCTTCAGCTTTCTGCCCTGACCACAGCAAGTCTAAGGTCAGACCTCTTGAATCATACCCGAGTCCTGCCCACCCTGGGAGTAGCCAGACAAACAACACAGGCTGCACCAGGGATCAACCTGTCTCCTGCATTAGGAAGGCAGGATCTGCCCAAGGATTGATCTGGCTCGCGCAATAAGAAAGCAGGATAAGGGACCTGCTGAAGGTGGGAACCACTGATCTAGGATACAAAAAGGGCTGCTGACTCCCAGAGTCAAGTGGTTATGGAAGAATCTCAGCTTTCTAAAGGAAAAAAGAAGTACGTTTCTAGCCCTCATAACTGATTATTTCTCCACATTACATCCCCACCTGAGTGTACTGTAAACACCCAGCAGCCAACCCACCACCCCAACTCTTTTTTTTTTTTAAATCTTACGATTTAAACTAACCTCAAAAATCATGAATCAGGCCTCAAATTATGACCAGGAATGAAACTCGATGCCACCCTGAGAGAGACCTCTCTACAGATGCGCAGGTTCTCTGTCAGCGCTGTGCTTGTCACACTCAGGAGCACTGTTTGCATCCCAAGAGGTGTGCTTGTCACACTTGGGAGCACTGTTTGCATCCCAAGAGGTGCTGAATAGTGATAGGTGAAGAATCTGATGTGGACAACCAGGTTCTAGGAACTGAATTAATACTATCTCCTTTCTCCAGCTTCTCAACCATCAGATAATAAAAGACATTACTACTGAGTAGAAGAAATGACAGCCTTGCAGGGCCCCCTGGACAAGGTGTGGGGAGGTGACGCCACGCCCTGGATGAGGCAGGGCCACGGCAGCCAGCCCTCAGCGCTGCCTGGAGCAGAGTGCTGTGGCAGTTATTTAAAGGGCCAGGAGCCTCAGACATTTTTAATCTCTGGGCCCCAGGGCAGCTGTCTCCTTTGCCCCCACCCTGTTGGCAGGCCTGCTGCTGAGTAACTTGTGGCAGCTATGAACCCAACCCAGAAATGATGAGTTGTGTGTCCTGGGGCCAATCACCTGAGGCAACCAAATCATATTACTGAGAATGCAACTTAGAAATGGGGAATAAGAAAGCACTAAAAGCAATTGAACACTTAATAAATGATACTGTTTGTGCAAATTTTCTTAATTGCCAGCAGCAGCAAAATGCATTTTCAATTGACGGTATTTTCAATACAGCTTTAAGTAGTATTTGGTGGATAGAACATCTCTTGCAACAAATGTATTTTAAATGATAAAATGAAATACATCATAGAGATTGCAATCTCTTTATTTGTTCGGCTGCTGCTTTCTACAGAGAGTGTGTGTTTCTGAAGCAATATGAATTGCAGCTAAAATATCCTAGCTACCACTGGCATTATGGCAAGATATAATCTTCAGAACTCTAATAAAATTACCCAACAAAATAAGTCACTCGATTATTTTGAAGAAAACAGCATTTCAAGAGACAATGAGAAGGGTTCCTATGAATCAAAGGCATCTGAACAAAATTTCTCCAGTACCAGAGCTTCAGCTAGTGTAATGGAGCTCACTGATGTACACCAGCTGCTGATCTGAACCTCATATTTTCCTACATAAGAAAATTTAGTTTCAGCACCATATTACATAGCTAGTAATTATAAGAATTGCCTACCTTCTGAATAGCTCTGGTCCATCTTGCTTTTGCCAAACTACTTGTGTAAACTGGATCCGTATTTCTTGAAAACAGCGAAAAACAATTGAGAATGAACATACATAAAGGTATCAAAATATGATCAAAGAACATTATCTATATAATGTGATTTAGGCAGGTCCATAACCAGCTCTGATAGAGCATATATAGGTATAATAATCAGTACTAAACAAGAACTGGCATCTGTGTTAGAAAAGAACAGATTACCCAGGGGCGGATGGGGTAGAAGGATTTCTTATTGCAGATACTCATTCTGCCTCAGACCTCTCCAACCTTGGGATCTGAGTGAGCCACAGTGTACACCTTTTTATCATAGTTAGTATTTAAATACTCTTATCAATTACATCACCCTTTAAGCCCTAATTTAGAAATGTGAACACCCATATAATATATAATCATAATCATGTGATGAATATAATTATACCTGCCCCTGTTTAGCAGTTCTCACATCACAAAACTCCTTCAATCAGATTCTTACAAGGGGAAAAAGAGCTGTGACCCTGAATATATACTTCAGAGCCAATGGGAATGGATAAGGGAGTAGGGAGATACTATTGTTAACACACAGAGCATTCATTAAAAGTTTGGTACATCTTTGGTACAGCTACATTCTTATTTATCCCAGGAAAGGAGGAAAACATGTTTATAAATGAATAGGAACAGTGCCTGCCCATGCTGTACCCCCATCATGGAAGCGAGTACCCAGACGCCTTATTTAACCCTTACACACCCAACAATCTGTTTTCTATATTTAGTTGTACTACATATATTGTATTGTACTAGGGTATAATACATTCCATTTTCACAGTACTGTTACTGTACTTTCTGAAATATTCTTTTTGTACCAAGAATTTCTCTGTCAGTCACTGTAACAAGTGTTAATATCTTGAAAACGCAAAAGTTGGTCCAGAAATGCAGGCAGAATCGTTTAGCTGTTCTGGTGTGAGGAATGGAATTGTTTCAGCATTATCCTTGGGAGCAGAGACATGACTGTTGTAGCTTCCAAGTGTCATACCCAGCAAAGCAGGATGAAACATGGAGAAGGAACCTGGTCACTAAGAGGTGCAGAACATGCACTTCTCTCCCCCCCCACACTTCCATTTCCTCAAGGTACAAGACTCAATTCTTTTTTCTGTGTAAAATGGCACCTTGTTTCAGGAGCTAGATCAATGGCAATTATGATCAATAATAGAAACAATGTTTCCGAGTCTCCTTTTTCCCCCTACCTTTTTTTTCTCTGTGTCTATTTTTCTTAATCATATTCTCAATGCCATGCTTCAGCATGCTGTTCAATTTTACCTGACTTCAGCCTTTTGTGTTGACAATCTCACTAGAGAAAGTTTCATTTTGGTTTAGCTGCTTATTTTATTTTTCTTTTCCTCCTCCAGAAGCTTCTTTCATAATCACAATTTTAAATTCATTTCTGTGTTTCTGCTAGAGGTCACTTCGAGGCACTACTTTGCATTTCCTTCCTTCCTACACTCTCTGTTCCTTTGTCATTCTCTCTCTCCTTTCCCTCAAATCTCAAAGGAAATATTTCTCTTCCACTCCATCTCTTCTACCTCCCCTGCCACTCTGACCTTCCACCAAGCACTTCTTAGACCTGGTCCAGACTACGGGCAAAGGTCAGCTTAAGATACGCAATTCCAGCTATGGAAAAATGTAGCTGGCATTGACGTACCTTAAGCTGAGCTTCGGCACTGTCCGCACAGAGGGAGATCAATGGGAGAAATGCTCCTGTCAACTTCCCTTACTCTTCATGAGGAGTAGGAGTACAGTGCCGACAGGTACTCACAACATTCAATGTGTCTTTAATAGATGCATTAAATCGAATGCCGGAAGAACACCACCGCAGCATTGATATTTCTACAAGTGGAGACGTGGCCTTAATCCCAAACTCTCCTTCTGCTTGGAAGAACTCTGCTTCTCCTACCCCACTCACTTCTACTCCCCAAAGGTTACCACCGCACGTTTAATTTTGCCCCATTTTTTGACCCACCCCTTCTTCAATCTTTTCCTTCACCTTAAAGAATATGTCTCAAGCAGGCTCTAAAATTAGCTTCTTTAATGATCTCATGATCTTGAGGGGGAACGGGAAGGGGAGACACAGTGAAAGTTCTCTTCTAAAAAGGCACAGAGTATTGCTTTAACATTGGTACTCCAGTGCATGCAAGGCCACAAAATGCAGGCAGACATTGCACTAGATCATAAGATAGCCTTCATGATTTGGGCTGAGAGGTCTGACAACTGGGAAAGATTAGCAAAAGGAGGAGGATGGAAGAAAGTTGTTTCCCCACCCATGATAGACAGAAAAGAACACGAAAAGTATGGAATCTGGTGAACAGCACTGAGTCAGAAGACTAGAGTGCTGTTAATGGCTCTGCCACTGACCTGCTATGTGCTCTTTCGCACCTCAGTTTGAGATCTGTTTCCACTGTATATATTGAGTTATACTGTGTGACAAAAAGCAAGTTCTGTCTTACATACTGCAGAGCCAACATAGCTAAAAGGGAACAAGCTGCACTCTATTCCTTTTTGTAATTAGTTAACCATGCTGCTGGTGATTCACCAGTTAGCCCTGTGTAATCTCCCTGGAAGCAACAGAGTGACCCAGGAGTCATGAGAGGCCTATTTCATGCACTACTTCCTAAGGGTCCAATTTGGCATGCAGAACCTTTAAATACACCACAGGGGAAGACCACACCGTGACCCCATCTCAGAAAAAAAAAAAAATCAGATTTCATTAGCACAACTCTGCTTCCTGTGAGTTGTCCTATCAGGCCCTTTAGGTAACTGTGTATACACAAACACACAGGAAAGGCCTGCACTTATAGTTTTGGGTGAAGTTTTAACACCTAGTGTGAACCGAGTGCCTAACTCCCATGACTTTCAATGGCAGTAAGGCACCTAAATTCCTTAGGCTATTAACATTCTTAGCCTTCATCAATCGCCTTCCTCCGTTACAAAGCATTATCTGAGACTCTGCAGCATTACATAGTGTCTATAAGAAGCATGAGGAATACAGCCAATATCAAAATAACATTATATAGTTAACATTACAGTATTGCCTTAGATAAGAATTACTATTTTGTTCACATGCATAATCTCTGTATTTTAAATATCACTACAAGTGCCTCAAACTTTTTTTTTTTTTTTTTAAATCAAAATGACTTCAAGGCTACAAGAGCACAAAGAAGCACCTAAAATATCAAGTTTGTAGTTTGGCCTTCAAAAAACAGGCCTTTTTGTTGTTCTTTTTATCTTCTTGCTCTCCAATCCTACAAAGACTTACATATGTGCTCCACTTTACTGCTGAGTTCAACATGCTTAAAGTTAAGTCCAGGCATAAGTATTTGCAAGATCAAGATGAGGAATATTCAGCTCAGAAATGATTTCCACAGCCAAGTTGCAAGCCACTGCAAAACAGGGAAGTATGAAAATGTTTACAAGACTCTTACATGTTGTCTACAGCCTAGCCTCAGTCCAGTACAAGCTGATGTCCAACTACCAAAGTTAAATATGTACACTTTTTAAAAATGTTGAACACAATGTTATAACACAATTTAGCTGCTAGAGGAAAAAGGAAGAAAAATGTAACTTCAGAAAAAAGAAGAGACCATAATTATTTAAAGTATGATCTTTCACAATGTATAGGCAACAAATGCAACTTACTGTAGGAAATAGTCAGAGGGGAATCTCTGTTCTCAGAACAGCTACTGCTGAAGTGACTGGGAGCTACCAGGTGTTCAATATCTGGAAATTGAACCAGGGAAGCTTAATTCCTCCCTGCCTTGCATCCCCTGTAGTCCTTCACACCTGTGCAACGTGGGTGTAAAATCTAAACTGTCACAGCAGTGACAGGGAAAGAGGCATGCCAAGTATTAAACCATGGGCAAACTGCAGCTCTGAGATAGCTCCAATACAACCTGGTTTGTAAGTACTTCATGGAGTTTCAGGTAATACTCAAAATGGCCAACAGTGCTAAGCCCCTTTAGGACAGAAAAATGTTCCAACTGCATCTTGAAGAACCAGGAAAAGAATTAAAAATGAAAACAATATCAGCAAAGAAACATTTGCAGGCAGCAGTATGGGGCTGCATGGCCTATATCTGCATCAACAGAAGTGAAAGAAACCATGTGCAATCAAATGCCCATTGTTTTTAATGCAGGTTAGAACACAGATCTAGTGTTTGAATCTCTGTAATGTCTGGGGCTGATTGTTCTGTGCACTGGCTGGGAGTAAACACAGAACTTCACAAAATACAGGAAGAGACCAGCTGCTTGCAGGCTGAATCAGACTAATGTGATGCTCAAGTCAACAAGACACAGATGCCATGAATGGGTATTGATCAGCCTCGAAATGCTTCATAGCAGAAGTGAGTTTAAGGACAGATTGGAAGGAGACTCCTGGGAGGCTGTTACAAGCATAAGGGATTATATGCAAAAGGGTTGATAATGGGTGAAAGGAGTGCCTCAAATGGTTCAGACAGCTTTCTAATGTGGTAACCAGCGTTCCCTCTAAACTACTGGGCAGCACAGCTTCACAGGTGATTAATCAACCCTGCCCCAAGTCAGGGGCTCGGGGCTCAGGTCTCTGTGCATGGAGCTCACTGACTGGGAGGGACTGATTAATCACCTGTGAAACTGTGCTGCTGCCCAGCTTAGATTTAGAGGGAACACTGGCGGTAACCCTGGATTTGCTCGGATAGAGGAACATCCTTAGGTGGCACACAGCTGTCAGAGACACCTACTCTTACGTTATACAGCAGGACAGTTTAGCAATCCAGCAGCCCAGCATGGGTGGAACAGAAAGGTGTCTCAGAACCATCTGTCATGTCACGTTATCCTCTGTAGCATCAGGTAAAAAACTCAGCACAACTAAGGGCTCCGTCCAAACATTTAACAGGGAGGAAGTGGTCTGAGGGAGTGTAGGATGAAAAGCGAGCAGCATTAGGAAGAGCCTTGATAGTCTGGGATGAGCTTTGAAAAGAGCGCTCTGGAGGAAGGATATGGAATGACAGGGTGTGTAGGGTGGCATGAGGACACAAGGGGATGTTGTGAAGAATTTGACAGTGAAGTAAATGAATCTTAACTGGCAAAAGGAGAATAGAAGGAATTTGACACAGATTTCATCAGTTTGGATCCAAAATCTAAGTAAGTGCCAGACACAATCTAGAAAGATAACAAAGTTTAAAGTTGTCTATAGACAATATAATATAACTGTGGCCAATGGGAACTCTGAGTTGCTGTACCAGCGGACAAGCAGATAAATAATGCTTCTGGGCTACTTATTGCCCATCACTACTCTAGAGACAGGCTGAGTAGGGTCCTACGCTGTTCTTATCACAAATGCTATTGAGGAGGAAGAGGTGGTGTTGCTGCTATTCGTGCCTACATTGTAACTCTTAGCACATGCCAAATAGTTAGAGCACTTACACAGGATTGATGAAACCAGGGGAGAATGGCTATAAACAGGGGTCTCTCACTTTATAGGAGAGTTCCCTAACCACTGGGCTATGGGAACTCTGATGTGGAACTTTCCCAGTTTCTCTGGTTCAGGCTGCTTCCACACTGTATTTATAGTTAAAGCAGCACTGATTAGAGATGTAGCATGAAAATGTCTGTGGAAGATGGGAGACTCAGAGTCCAGTCCCCCTGCTCCAATAACTCTTTCCAGATCCCCAGATTTAGATGTCTAAGTCCCTTTAAGTTCTCTGGTCTGCCGCTTATCTGTAAGATGAAGATGATGATACTTAGCTATTTCACAGGAATGTTGCAAGTTCAAATTTATTAAAGTTTGCAAAACAATTTGAATTCTCTGATGACAGTCTATAGAGAAGTGCAACATACTATTGTACCCACTGCTTTATTCAGATGCCGCCTTACTTATTGAAATGATATAATGAAAATTGAATACAAAGCTAGTAAAATATCAAAGGGAAAGTATTCTATTCAGGTGCTGCTTTGATGACAGATCTGTATCTTTTTGTTGAGCACAATCTGCTCAGATCATTTTTGCAAATATTATCCCTAATATGGTTCTATATGCTGAAAATCAACTTATGTGCTCAAAAATTTTGTTGGTTTCTTTATGATACTGAAGCCTTTGGTTGCTGTATGGAATTACATAATAGTATATCTGTGCAAATCCTTCCTTGTGTATGCACTGTACATAGTATGTTCCCTCTAGTTACTGGGGTTTTTTTGGAAATAATCATGTCTCCTATTCTTCAAAGGCTGCAGGATAGAGGGCCTTAGTGATTGCTGAATTCATGCGATTGCTGTAAAATCATTGAAAAATTATGCAGATCAGTACATTTAAGATCTGGACTTATTTACTAATATGATAAGTAGTTAGTAGTGGACGCACATGCAATGAATGAATAACATGCAGCACATACCAGAATAATGTGATGGTGCAAATATATGTGAGTCTACGCCAGCTAATCAAATAATCAAGTCTAATGGGATTCTCTGCATATCAACAAAGCAAACAGCACATGGCAGGTGGCTGTTATCTGTAGGCTATCAAATGACTTATTGTATTACATTCATTTTTGCAAACCTGCTTGAAGTTAAAAAAATATAAAGTATGATCATTCACACTCATGTTTCCTAAAACCGAGGAAAGCAGCCTTTGAAAAAAGTTGAATCTCTGCTAAGTGGTATGCAGGTGTGGGAGGATGCACCTGTCATGAAGAACTACGTGCACCTTGTATGAAGGACCACACTGCTACTCAGGGATAACATCATGGACTAACCAAATCCAGTGAAGCAGATGGTCTAAAAATAGTCTAAGTATATTTAAATTTAGTTTATATTCACACACATAGATGTCACTTTTTAGTCTGAGCAATTTGCCACTGGTCAAGATCTTGTGGGTCATTTTCGTTAGGAGAAATTGTTGGTGGAAGATTGTATTATAGTAACTTACCCTTTATTTATAAAAAATACAAGTCCTGTTTTTCTGAATATAGTAACAGTTAAACAATAGGAAATTGTTTTTCACAATTCCAGGCCTCTTTATAACACATTCTGTCTCTATTTTCTCTCAGAACTTCCCTTTCTTTCTTCCTGGCTTTCCTTCTCCTTATGCTGTGTGTCCTCAGGTGGCCACTGCTCAAAGAAACCTCCAGACATTATCAGCACAATCCCTAAGCACACTAGCTCACTTTCTGATTGGTTTAGCAAGTGGCCTGTGTTTCAGGTGGTTGCTCCTATTGTTCCAGCCACCTTACTCTGAAAAGGAGCTTGCCTGCATCATATAGTTATCTGGAACGAAGGGTGGCAGATATACAGACTAGCTTCAATGAGGTTTCACTCAACCTCCTTCCCAACACAACAAAACTTGAGGGAAGACTCTTTATTGCAAATGTGAGCATGTATGTTCAGAAGTGTTTGTGATCAAGATGGATTCATATTAAACATTTGATGACTCATCATTATACACCCTCAAAATATTCATTTAGTGTGAATTTTGGAACTGAGTGATTGTGCTTCTATTGTTACCCCATACATGGGGCATGCCGAGATGGGAATGTCACAAAGCATGAGCTAAATAAAATCATACTAAGTAAATATATGTGTCTTATTGTAGCTTTGGAGCCCATACAGAGGTAAGCTCCATTTAGTAACATTATAGTCAGGATCCTCAGAATTTCAGTACTTTTCCCACTGAAACTAATGTTCCAAAGTTATGAAAACATAAGAACATAAGAATGGTCAGACCAAAGGTCCATCTAGCCCAGTATCCTGTCTGCCGACAGTGGCCAATACCAGATCATTGGTTCCCAGAGGGAGGGAACACAACAGGTAATCCTCACGTGATCCCTCCCCTGTCACCCATCTCCAGAGAAACAGAGGCTAGGAACACCATTCCAACCCATCTTGGCTAATAGCCATTGATGGACCTTAACTCCATGAATCTGTGTAGCTCTTTTTTTAACCCTGTTAAAGTTCTAGCCTTTACCACATCCTCTGGCAAGGAGTTCCACAGGTTGACTATGCGCGGAGTAAAGAAAAACTTCCTTTTGTTTATTTTAAACCCGCTGCCTATTAATTTCATTTGGTGACCCCTAGTTCTGAGCTGAAATATTGTGCAAAATGAGTGTTTTCTTGCATTCACCTAGTTACACTATTGACAGAATAGAACTGTGTGTGTGTGTTACAAAAACCTTTGAGGTAAGAAGTTGAGTTAATTCATTCCTGAAGTCTCATTTCCCCTATGTTCAGAAATTGCACAGATACACAGGCCAGATAAATATTATTCTGAAGCTTTATTCAGATACTTTATCCTATCTGGGAAAATGTATAGGTTCTAGCTGTGAAATGCAAATTTAGTTCCATGTTGTTGTTGCCTGTGCAGAGGTTAAAAATGAAAATGTAATATAGTTCCACCATTCTTTTACAGAAATTTATAAGTGATGGGTATAAAAATTCACACTTCTTGATGCTACCACATAGAACAACAAATTTCAAAGACTGCTATTGACCTAGGTAGATTTAATTTATTAACTCAGTTAAGGGCCTGACACTGGACGCCTGAACTGACTGAGTTGGACTAAGTTCCTGTACCAGGAATAAAGACTCTCCTTATATTACTGTGCAATGGTTCCAGGCATACAGGAATGAGCACCGACTGCTCCCCCCTCTGCTAAGAGCAGGTGAATGGGGAGTAGAAGTAGGTGGAGTTTTGGCTCTGCACTCCCCCCCCCGCTTCTGTAACACACTGGTCAGCTCAGTGCAGCCAGTTTGACAGCTGTCCTTATTTGCTGTTGATGTAGGAAATCAGCAAAGTACTATTTTCCAGGGCCAAGAGGAAAGCAAAGAGGGAACTGTGTCTCAAAGGCATGCCACCTTTTGAGGCTATCCAGGTGGTGAAGCATAGGCATCATTCCTTGCTATGGGCCGTGTCTAAAATCACAGTCTAGCCCATGGTTAAAACTCTCATTTAACTCAGGACAGTGAATTACATGAAGTAGACTTTTGCCTGAGGAAGGATTAGATGGAATGTTTGTTCTGCTTTTATGACTGAACTTAGGCCTTGTCTACACTGGCATGTTTTTGTCACCAAAAACTGCCTTTTGGCAACAAAACAGTGAGGGAGTTTACATTGCAATGTGACTTTTGTTGGAAAAAACACCAAGTTTTGGTGACAAAAAATTTCCAGTCCTGCGAGACACTTTTCTCTTTTCCCCTCCCTTTATTGTCAACAAAGAGCCAGTGTTTGTTGCTGTCTCTGCTGTTTGTTTTGTCAAGAGAACTGGTTTCCAGCAGTATCCCACGATGCTGGCCCTGATGGCTGTGCTTAGTGTTTTATGATCTCTGTTGCCCTGCAGGCATGCACTCTTCCCCTTTCAAAGCTCCAGGAAGTATTTGACACTGAGTGAGCTGCTCCATTTGGGGAACAAACAAAGAACAAATGATTGGAATGCTTCTGTTCTGCCCTGCACTAGGAACACAGTGGCAGGAAGACTGCTGCAGCAGTAGGAGGGCTGGAGAGAGACTGCTGTGCTGCTTTGACATTCCTTAGTATGGATTGCTCTCAGATCTATGAAGGAATCCCAAGAAGTACAGGGATCATTTCTGCCTTCCCACAACACTGCACTATGGAATGCTTACCCACATTGCTTTGCTCTATCTGTCGACAGAGTGCTAGCAATGTGGCCATGAAATATTGACAATGGGAGACAAAATAATTGGCCAGTTTTCACTTTTGGCGACTTTTGCATGTCAGCAGCACTTTTGTTGCGACACTTTCCTAGAGTTGACACAGCCTTAATAACCAAAAAGAAGTACTCCAGGAAATACTTCTACGCACCTTGTTTTCTTTTTAGAAAGACCTGTGGAAGTGAAGGTGTTAACTAGCTGTTTGAATGGAACATATAGGTCTAGACAATTCCTTCAAGGCAGCGTTTCCCAACGTGTGGTCTGTGGCCCAGTACCAGTCCTTAGAAAAAAAATACCAGTCCTTAGAAAAATTATCACACACGATCCTATTAATTTGTGTGATCGGGTAGCAGCACCCCACACAGCTGACCGTGGTGGCCCTCTTGGGAGAGAGCCTGCTGCCGCAGCATCTCTGCCGGGCATGCTCCTGGGCAGCGGGGCTAGATCCAGCGGGCACTAGGACCCAGGGAGAAGGCCGTGTGCCGTGCGCACCAATGCAGAATGCCCGGCACCAGATGCAGCCAGAGGAGCTGGCACCGGCCGATAAAGCAGCTGGGATTGGGGTCGGGGGGGGAGGGGGGGAGAGACAGAACAACCTGCCAGACAGGTAGGGCCAGTGACACAATTTATTTGCATATTCATCATTTACTTAATGAATATGCAAATAAATGTTACCGGTCCTCCAAAAGCTTGTGAATGGGTTTACTGGCCCAGTATGAAAAAGATTGGGAACCACTGCTTTAAGGCAAAAGCCCATACTGAGTGGATTGGAATTACCCTACAATTCCACAATCCCTCCCAGAATTCCTTGTGCATAAGGACTATGCAAATTGTTCCATTTTTTAGGATGATGAAGTTTGCTCCCCATCAGTATGGCTGACCTGATTGGTGGGCTGGTGCAGAGAGGAGCATCCTTGACCTGTCTTTGAAGTGATGTATTTGCCCTGGAACATCCAAGGAGAGTAATCTTTTAGATTCCCTGAGCCCAAGGACTGAAATAGTGACTAGTTCTTATGTAGTATCTGCAAGGGAAAAGGAAGATATTTTTACCCAACCCCCACAATCCTGTGAATACATATAAGGGCCTTTCGCAATCTGGTTTATTGAAAGCTGAAGGCTTTGATAATAAGAAGACAGGAAAAATATGGAGCATGGAGCTTTATGACATTTTTAATTAACGAATTTGTTTTCCTTCCCAATTAAGTTGGCTAAATACATAAAAATTAGTCCAATATTTCAACAGTGATTTGCATTTTCATAGCATTTTTGCAAAATTAAATGTCATTAAGGACTTTGTTGCAAGGCAGTTAATTATATAGCAGCCAAAGCATAGCTGTATGCAGACAAACAGCAGCGTCCTTCAAGAGCTTATCTGTTTCCTATACACGACCCTGAACAGCTGCATCGATTTTTGGCATTAACAGTGAATAGTTAATCTTGTCAGCTTTGAATATATAATGGAAATAAATCATGCCAATAGAGCACAGTTATCCCAATTTTACAGTTCTTCTCACAGAGCAGAAACTCTCTTTTTATTGCTAAGCATTCTTTTATACAAAATATAGGTCTTTTTTCCACCCAGAATTATGATAATTAATTATGTCCAAATGTCTGGACAGGATATTAAATCTTGTGCTTCAGGGCTTAAGGCAACCTCTGACTATTAGAGATGAGGAGGAGATCTATGGGAGGGAGCAGGTTTTTTCTTTTTAAATAGACATTCTTCTGAAGCATTTGCTACTGACCACCGTTGAAGATCTCACAGAGGACATGATGGAGTTTAGGTCTGATACAGTCTGCCAATTCCATTGTTCCTATGTTGATTTCTCAGTGATTTTTCTTTCTTCCTTATTATAGGGGGGGAAAGACCCAAAACCTTTTGCTTCAGTTCATGATGAGGTTTCCTATTAAATTATAAACTAAGTTTGAGCAGCAAAGCATTTCAAGGAAGAAAATTGCTGCTGCATTTTTCAGAAATCAAGACCTTTTCATCAAACATTAATAAAACAGGATGGATAAATTATCTATTCTGAAACGTGGAAATTTTAATCCTAGGAATGAATAAACTGGTTCAAATGTACAAGATAAATGGTGATCTGAAAAAATTCATATAGTTTCTGCTTGCAGTTGTCTTTATTTTTCACTGATGTGATATTCACATTCAGCTTTTCCTTAATATCACCCATCACTAGTGTATGAGCATGAGAGACAGTGGTGAAGAATAAGTGTGATTTACTGGTGTAAATTATTGGAGCACTTGTGAAGACCAGTTACTTGAATTTTCACCACTGTTTTACTGAACAGTTCTAAATAACAGTGGCAAGAACACCTGCAGTTGGTCTCCATGACAACTCTCACTGTTGCTGGCAGTGGTGGAACTGGACCAGTGGTACAACAATAGGTGACTTTTGGATAAAGCTCAATGTCAGCAAAGCTTTTACAGTCCGTTCTAATCTGTAGTGTCTTCCCAGAGGTGTTGAAATTCCAATACAACTAGAAACAAAAAATAAACCTCATGAGAGCTGTGGCAGGTTCCATCCAATTTATGCACATAAGAGTTCCACAGGAGATTTGAATAAGCATCCAAATTTTGAAAGTTCATTCAAATAAAACCTTCAAATTGGGACCAAACACTAGAGTTATTCCTTAGCTTCCACTCAGTCTTCATTGACTTCACTGGGAGTTTTAGCCAAAAAGGAACTGAATAAAAATGTTGGTACTTTACCTGGTTTCTCACAGAGGTTAACTATGTAACCATGACTTGTTAACCACAGACCCATCCGTTATATTCACAAGCTCATTAAAAGGCCAACAAAAAAATCAGACTAGGTATCTTTGGGACACTTCCGTCTATTATTAAATTAAGTCAATATAGACTTTTGTTGTAGAAATCTGTTGGATCTTTCAATTTGTAGATTACAAAAAAACAAACAAACAAACATGAGCTTTTATGCACTTTTTGAAATCCACCTACAGACTCATTGCAACTGACAAACTTCCCTTTTGCTGTCATCTGTATTGAAATGGGTTAGTTGGAATGCATTTAGTGTATTGAAAATATTATTTTTAAAAAGAGTTTGAACTCAGGCATTTTGTATGCATAGGGAGAAATCGAGATTGGGCATAAGTCAGTGGAAATGTCCCTGTGTAAACCAGGATTCAGTTTGGCCCCTTGTCCTTTAAAAAAACGCTGATTGAATTCTTGGGTCAGCTCCTGTCTCCACTGAAGTCAATGGGAGTCAGGATTGAACCCTGGTGGAGTACCATTTTAGTTAGTGAAGGACTGCAAAACGGGAAACCCTGAATAGACCAGTAAGTGGGCCAGGAGACACTTAGATTAAGCAGTATGGCTCTACAATCAATTGGTCAGCTGCCCTCAGTGGTAAAATGGGGGGAAATTGCATCAGAGAAGTTCCTTTTAGGATCAGAATCAGTCAGAAAAAGAAACTTCACTGATGAGTAAGGAGGAGAGTCCAGGACTGCTTCTTACTGAGAAATGGCTCATCAAAAGGGGTGGGTTGGAGACTGGGTAGAGAAACTTTGGCTGTGCCTACACTACAAAGGAAAGTCAGAAAAAAGATATGTGAATTGCGAACTGCAATTTGCGTATCTTTTTCCGCTTTTCTTCTGAAAGTGGCTATTCCAACATTTGCCCCATCTACACAGGACCAAATGTCGGGAAAAAACCCTCTTTTGGAACATCCCTTCTTCCTCATAAAATGAGGTTTATAGGAATGTCGAAAAAACGCATCTGCTTTTCTGATTGTTTTTTTTTGGAAAAGTAGACACTTTCCTTGGATGCGGCAGAGCTTTTCCGGGATACCGGAGCTCTGTAGTCTAGATGTACCCTTTATAAGAGTTTTCAAATTTTTTCCATCAATAGATCTAGACCTTTGAAATTTATTTTTCATGCATTAGGTAAACATTTAATGGCAAAATATAGGCAGAGAGGTATGATGCAGGTTGTCATTTAATAGCCCTGGGGGAATTCTGCAATTGTTGCATTTGGAGCCATAGTAAAATTGCAGAATTCCCCTAGGACTGATTTAAGCTCTCTTGTTGATTCTACTGTGAAATAGATAAAGATATATTAGCTTTACATGTTGTGACAAACTAAGCAACCCCTAGGGCACAATATGACTGAAATATTGTGTTTTGTTCACTATCAAACCAGAGTGCTAAAAGAATTTCCTTTTGTATAGTTCTAGTGATTGGCAAAAAGAGCAAAACCCCTTCCAAAGAAGTTTGAAGTGACCATTGAAGTCTACACAGGATTCATATTGAGATCAGCTAAACTAATGTACCATTATAGCTAGAGCATGCACAGAGGCTTTAGGCTAACTGCAAAATTTCCCAGAGGTACAAATCTCCTAAGACTACTAGACTTCTACATCCTTTAAATTCTTTCAGAAGTTTGGCCTTCAGAAAGTCTGGATATGTTCTGGGTGTTTTCTGTTGATTAGTTGCTTGCTGTGTTTACTGAAGTACATCTTTTCCACAACAATTTTTTTATAACTCAAAAGGAGGTGGGCAACTTGATTAGTATATGCTGGGAGGGAATGTTCAGGTAAGCACCCTATCTCCTGATCTTCTCCTGATTAACTACTATACTATCTAAAGTGTTAGGATAGCTACACTCCAATTCCTCACATTCAGAAGTCAATAAACTGAATAATAGCACCACGCTCCCCATGCAAAAAACCCCAAAACAATATTAAGCAGTTTGGAAATTATTACTGGTAGTCCTGATGCTAATATCTCATATTTCCTTGTGATACAGGATGCCCTGCAAATAAACAAACATGCCTTATTTATTTTGTTTAAGTCACGGATAGGAAATAAGCATATTACAAAATTTTATGAGCACAAAGTAACTTACAGGTGTGTCTGAGGATGTGGAGAATGCCACAGTCAATCTCGGTAACGGGGCAAACCTAATTTAAACTGCATTATCTTTTCAGTGCTCCAGTGTTATAGTCATTCTCTCGCCAGCCTCAGATATATAAGACAGCAAAAGGACATATAATTAGAGCAAACAGATTGGCAAGACCCAAAATGAGTGTGTGTGTGGGGGGGGGGAGATTGGAAGCTCAAAAACACATGTTGGTGTCAATAAGATAACAGCAAGCTAACTGTTCTCTATAATCAATTTTGAATCCCACTGTGTCATCACAACAGATCATCTTGTGTTATCTACAGGGAGAAAGCAAGGACTAACTGACATTTAAGGAAGTTTTATGATGAAGTCACGATCATGCCAATATTAAGTTGACACCCTGTTTCCAGCTATTTAAATTCCTTCTAGTAATTTTGCCATTAAACATTGTTGTATTCATAATATTTACTTACTTCGTCAATAATATTAGGGCTCAATTTTACAAAATATGTTTTTAAACAAATTTAGAGGTTTTTTTCTATATGTAATTTTTTTCTTAAAATTCTCCTCTACAAATTCACATTTCCATGGTCATAATCATGACATAATATTTAAATTGTGATTTATAAATATCACATTTGTATATACATAACACATTTAAACATCATTAGACACTGAAGTTTCATAATGATTGTTATTTTTTTTTAATTTTGGGAAGATGAGAGGCATGGGTTTGGAACAGCACCTTCAGATACAAACCCTGGTTTTAGGAGGTCAGATCCAAAACCAGAAAGGGCCTATTTTCCAGTTCCAATTCAAACATAGCAAAACTATCCGAGAATAATCACACAAACCTTCCACCATCAAGAAATGTCATGTGAGATTTCTACACTGAGGGCACATCTAGACTGCCCGCGGCTTTTGAAAGAAGATATGCAAATTTGGCATGAATTTGCGTATCTTCTTCCGATCCCATTTTTGGAAGAATTTTTTTCGGACAAAAAAGCAGTCTAGATGCGGTTCTTTCGGGGGGAAAAAAACCCTTATTCAAAAGTAGCCTTCTTTCCAAAAAAAATGAGGTGTACAGCAGGGGCAGACTGGCAATCAAAATAGGCCTGGGAAATGGGTTGAGAATGGCCCACTTTTTCACATCAAAGAATTTTTTAAAAATTTATTCTTTGACCCTCATTAGCCACACCCCTGTCCCCTGTTAACCACGCCCCTGACCCCCATTAGCCACACCCCCTGACTCCCATTAGATAACACTCCCAGGGCAAGATGGACACATGACCAGAAGTAAAAGGTGTCATGTGACCCCTCTAAGGACTTTTCCCACCATTCTCCTACCAATAGGGATTAGTTTGGCCCCCACCTGCAATTGCATTAACCCAATGTGTGTGACATTAACTCGGGGGCGGAGACGCTGGGGGAAGTGTTCCCTCTAAGAGTTTCTTCCCATGAGCAGAATGAATTTTGTGTTGTGCACCGGTACTGAGTTCATGTGGCTTGTTTGGATGTGCCACTGTGGCACCCAAGTTATTCATAAATATCTTATAAACCTCTACCCTTTCCCTCTGCTGCCATGTCTCCTTCCCTTGCTCCATCAGCTCCCCTGGCACCTGTTGCCCCCCAACCCCTCACCCTCCTCTGCTGTCCTGACTCGGACTCCTGCCCTTCTCACTGCCCTCAGCCCTCCTGAGACCTGCCCCCCTCCACCAGCCCTTCTCTCCCCCCTGTGCCCACTCCTCCAGTAGCCCCACTCTGATCATGTGAGCTACCCCTCCTCATCCCCTCTCCTAACACCTCCCTCTACACACCTGCCCTGCCTCTCTCCTCTGGTGCTGGTCCCTCCCCTCCAGGTATCTGCCCTTCTGCTTCACCCCCAGAATCCCCTGGCACCTGCACCTTCCCTTACCCCTGCACCCTCCTGGTGCCTCCCCCTTCCCTCACTACCCCTGCCCCCTTTTCCCTCTTTTTCCCTGATGCCCACCCCCTCACCACCCTCTGCCCCCCGTTCTCCTCATGACCCTGTGCCCTCACACATGACTTGCTCCATCCCCGCCTTCCTCATGCCCACCCCTTCTTTCAAGCCTTATCCCAGCACCTCCCCCTCCAGCCCCCAATGCCCTTACCCTCTCCTCTCCCAGCATCACCCTGTCTCCCCGCCCACTGACACCTCCCCTCCTGCCCTTTTCCTCATTGTCTCCACTTGGCCCCCTGGCATTTGTCTCTCCTCCATCCTGTCCCTTGGTGCCTTCCCCTTTCTTCTCCTGACCTGCCCCCCTCCCCTCAGCACAAGCCCCTTCCTCTCCTGCCCCTTCCTCCTATTTTTCCCCACCTACCTTCTGCCTTCCAGTTTGCGGGGCTGGAGTCTGATTGGGCCCCAGCTGCTTCCGGGGCTCCAGACCACGTGCCGGGCCTCGAGCTGGGCCGCGTGGTGCAACTCTGGGCCGAGCGCTTTTAAAGTCCCGGGCTGTGATGTCACGCCACGCCCAGGCATCTCCCCTCTCACCTGTTGCACAGCGTTTGCACATGCCATGCACGTGCGCCCTTGGCCCCACCGTGCCCTGTACGTGGCCGGCGTGCGGCGCCGGGGAATTTAAAGTGCGGGGCTGCGGTGCCCCATCACAATCCCCCTCCTCCTTCAGCAGCCTCCAGCTGGTCCTTCGGCTGGCCCTTCTGAGGACGGCCCACCGGGAAATTCCTGGTGTCCCACCAGGCCAGTCCGCCCCTGGTGTACAGTGTTCTTTCGAAAAAGTTTTTTTTTTAAAGAACCGCATCTAGACTGCTTTTTTTTCCCCAAAAAGCTCTTTTGAAAAAGGGATTGGAAGAAGATATGCAAATTTGCGCTGAATTTGCATATCTTCTTTCGAAAGCTGCGGGCAGTCTAGATGTGCCCTCAGGGTAAAGTCTCATGGGAACTGCTCAGAAACAGCATCATTTAGGGTAAAACCAAACCATAAAACCCCAGGAAGGAGGAATCCCAATTGAACAATGCATTAGATCTGGTGTTGGTTTTAAAACCTAATTAAATATTCCACCCCCATCTTAAGGTGCATTGCTAAACTAATCTACTTCATCTTGTGATTCTAAAACCAAATGGTATCAACACTGATGTAATTATTAACCATGTAGTCTATTTCACTGAATAATTGTGATGTTTAAGGGTTACTCCTGTAGGTGTCAAGATATATGATGTTACTAGAAGATTTACCCAGGGTTGCTTGGGTCCTTAACTCTGAGTTTTGTTTTTCTTCATTTAAATCATTGTTCTAGGGTGGCTCTGGGGATGAAGTGTTCAGTATGCAGGCTGTCCCAGGGAGAGAGGAAAACTCCAGCCCTCTCTGACTGCAGCACTTGAGGCCAGGTGAGAAGCACCTGTTCATAGCCCCTGCAGCTGCAGTGGGCACAGCTAGAGGATCAGTGCCTGTCCCATGACTGAGGGACAGAGAGACATATAGACAGACACACAAACAGAAAAATATATCGTTCCAAAATATATAATAGATAGCTGTCTCTTTCTCCATCCCTGCCCCCTACTGGTCCATTGGGGTTATAGCTGTTCTGGTCCCCATCTCTAGCCCCTTTCTGCCCCCTGTGGTCATTCCGCAGTATATCTGTCCCTTCTGCCAGACCTCTCTCTTTCAATTTTATGAGAAACAATTAAATTCTAGGCATATCCCATTGTTCAGGCACAACCAAACCCTTACCGTGCTTTAAGTTATGATAAAAGGAAGCTGCATAACAAATTTGGTGGTCCTAGCTCTTACAATTTAGGAGATTTATATTATTTGCCAGCAACAATAAGGACAATTTACTTTTATGTAACCAGTATCTCAGAGAATGGCTTTGGTGCTTTATTAATACTAATCTACCCATTACTCAAATATGAAGCATAAGACTCTAACCACCTCCCCTTCTTCTTCCCCCCCATTCCAAAAAGGGGTAAAGGAGCCTAGGAGTCTGTGTATCTTCAGGAACCCTTAAAACATTGAAAAAAAAACCCCTGAGGCTCCTTCCTTTGGCACAAAGAGACCACATAGTCCATCACAGAAAGCACATTTTTCCTACTCTGTACCAACCTGTTAATAAAGCAAAAGAAAAATCACAAAACATGGGACACCTGCCCCATCACAATAATCCATTCTTACCTACTGGAAAGAATGTATCATTACATTGTGGCTATCCTATGGGACTATAATGGGCACTGCACATTTTCAGAATTAAGCTCCATTCATTCTAACTAGATGTTCATCACAATAACAAAATCATTACCTGCAATGTCAAGTATTCAGAAGTGTTCTAAAGCAGGGTGTGCCCTTTCAAAAGCTGTTAAGTAAGCCTCTGTTGACACAACCAGCAATTCATTATTCTAGTTAATTGTCATTACTGAAAAGTGCTTGGTATAATCATTATAATTCTTTGTTTTATTTTTCACT
The DNA here is from genome assembly GCA_032595735.1 of Pelochelys cantorii. NCBI lineage: Eukaryota > Metazoa > Chordata > Testudines > Trionychidae > Pelochelys > Pelochelys cantorii. Next base: position 20,510,017 of record CM064338.1, read on the forward strand.
GCTTTAACGTATAAAACAGATCCTTAAATCTCCTTTAGTAACTTCAATTATTCTTCTTCCAAGCAATTCAAACTCCACTTCATTCCCAAATACCTATTTCGGGACTGATAATTATGTTTGTTTCAGTATAAAGGCTGGATATATATCAGTGTCAAAAAAATAGATTTTTCTTACAACGTAGTTATATAATGTTTAACAACATGAATTGTGCACCCCAGTTAGCTGGCCATTTTTCCCACAATTCAAAATAATTCATTTTAATGGTACCAGTTTATCTGATAATTACATAATTTGTATGTTATCAGTGCCACTAAACTTTTGGCTTTAATTCTTTTCAGCCAGTAAAGGGATGAGTGATGTTAAGAACAGACTCCCCAGCTGCTCACTTTCACTTTCTGCTGATTCTTATTATAAATATTACTTTCACTGTTATCTAGAATTTAAAATCAAGTCATACAAAAACGAGGTCATCATGCTGGCATATGAGGTAGACTGTGGATAAGTGGTACCTAAGGCCTAGTTTACACTAGGACCTTATTCCGAAATACCCCATCCCCCAGTTCAAAAAATGAGGGTTACAGGATCTTTTGAAATGGGGCATTTCTGTTGAACGATCCCTGTCTTGACCGCGTTTTTTTTTCAAAAAGTGGTTTTTCAAAAAAAAGCTGCGGCCACCATTATGTAAATGAAGCATGGGAAATTCAATTCCCCTTCATTTACAATTTCGATATGTCTAATTTACATCCCTTTTTCAAAAAAGGGATGTAGTTTAGATGTACCCTAAAATCCAGGGAACTGGAGAAGAGCCTGTTCCATGTGGCCAACTTTGTGAAGCCTGTGTGAGCAACCAGTACAATGCACCATGAGTGCCCCCAAGTCCTCTTGGATCCTCTTACAGCTGCCAGAACTCTTGGTCCCACAGTCTCTACCGCCAAGGGATGCAAAAGAGCTCCAGCCTGGACCGCTGCAGAAATCCTGGGGCTCACTGAAGTGTGGGGGGATGATTCCAACTACAAAAACTCCAGTCCAGGAGGAGGAAAGCTGACATCTGTGACAGGATCACCACCAGCCTGGCAGAGAAAGGCCACAGAAGTAACCTATAGCAGTGCAGGCTCAAAATCAAAACCAAAGGGCTACCAGAAGGCAGGGAGCAGAATGGATACTCTGGGGCAGAACCTCACACCTGCTGCTGTTACGAGTAGCTTGATGCCATTCTGGAAGGGGGGGCCAATCACCTCTCCCACCATGGTTGCTGAGTTTGGCCAAGACACAGGTCCGGCCAAGGTCAGCCTGCAAGAGGAAGAACTGGCAGAGGAGGACAATGACAATGTGGAAAAGGAGGAGGCCAGTGAGGTGGCAATGTCTGAGAGCCAGGAGCTGCTCCTGACTTTGGAGACAGTCCCCATCTCCCAGGACATCTTCTGAACCCGGGGAGGGCACTTTTGGTGAGTTCTCTTTCTCTAGCTACAAGCGGGGTCAGGCAATGGTCTCCATGCTCCTCTCTCAGAATAGTCAGCATAGGGGTCGCAGAACAGCTTATTCACCTATCTGCACATGGAGCACCAGTCTGGAGCACTCAGCTCCATGATGCTCTCATATAGGAACCCCTCGATCCTTCTACAAGGTTCCTGGAAAGGCCTGCTTTACTCCGACCTCCATGGTGGGACACCTTCCCACGTGAAGCCACCAGTAAGTAGTCTGGGATTGTGGAACCACACAGCAGTGTAGCACACAGCCCAGGATCACACACACGACAATGCGGAGAACACTGATATCATGCATGGGAACCTGCCAGGAGGAGGAAGAGGAGTTGAACCCATTAGCACTTTCTCCAGCAAGTGGTGTCTGCTGTTCACACACACACCATCCAGCGGGCAGGGATAGAAGTTCTCTCTCTGTGGGACGCCACCAGTGCCGGACCCAGTGTGTGTGGGACACAGTAGGAAGCTGAGCCTCTCCTCCCCCCTCCTGCCCACAGGCTCCTGGCCTAGCCATCACCCTCCCATGCCTGCATCTCTCTGGGCCATGTGTGTTGTGATGCTCCCCTGGGAAGTCTGTGTCCCTGCAGGAAAGTGCCCGCTTTATAGGCAAAATATGGCCTTGCTCGAAACACCTTGCCATTGTCTGAACTGATACCTTCAGTGTCTGCTCAGAGATTATGGCTAGGCTTCATACAGAGTGTCTCCTATGATGACTATCCTTATAACTTTTCTTCACAGCTGGGACACTTGCAAGCTGGCTGTGTTCCCCACTTCCCAGTTCATCTACCCCCTTGAGCGGGATCCACAGGCAGAAAAGAACCTGGGACGAGCTCATGAGGGAGCGTTGGTCTGCATGCAGTCTCTTATGCAGAAAGTCGAGGCAGAGTGCCTGGCTCACGTCGCCGAGTGAAAGGAGCAGTGGGCCAACCAGGAGGAGAGAGAGGCTGCCTGGAAACAGCTGTCATGCCATCATGAGAATATGTTTTCCACCCTCACCTTGGTGATGGAGCATGTGGTAGTGTCCATGGAGTGGGCCACCAGACACCTCCCCGCCCACCCATGGCTTCCCCTGCAAAGGTCCCCAGGGGCCACTGTGGCCCTAAAACATGGGGGCGGAGGGTAGGCAGTCCAGGGCAGCCAGAGCCTCCAGGCCACCCAGAGGCAGACATCAGTCCCAGCCCCATTCCTGAGCCCTCCTCCCCAATTCCAGGTTCTTTTCCCATTTCCTCCTCTGTTGTATGTCCCCAGAATAAAGATGCCTGTTCTCCTCCCCAGGGGAGGGGAAGGTCAGGGGAAGGGAAGAGTGGGGAAGAAAGGCACACACAGAGAATACAGGGGCCCCTTGTGGAGAGCCATGGGGGAGAGCCTCAGAACTGGCCTTGAATAAAACTGTTCTTCAAGGCCTCTCTGATGAGCACTCCCCCTTGGTGTGCTCTCCTTATGGCACCAATATATGGCTGTTTGAACTCCCTGGCCAGGCATGCTGCCTCAGCCCCCAACCCTGGCAGAAGTCTCACCCTTGTTCTCAAACAGGTTGTGAAGAACATAACAGGAGACAACCATGAATGTTGTGCTCGCTGAGGTCCAGGTGGGTGAGGAGACTCCTGAAGCCCCCCTTTAAATGCCCAAATGCACATTCCATCATCATACAGCACCTGCTCAGCCTGGCATTGAAGTGTTCCTTGGTGAGGTCCAGGCTGCCCATGTAGGGGTTCATGAGCCAGAGGAGCAAGGAGTAGGCTGTGTCACCCAGGATCATGATGGGCATGTCCACCTCTCCAACTCCATGGCCTAGTGGTCAGGGGCCAGGCTGCAGATGTGTACTCAGTCTATGCCCGACCCCATCACCCGCAGTTGGGGAAGCCATCGATGATGCTGTCCATGTTGCCCACAGTGATGACCCTCCATAGCAGGATGTTGCTGATGGCCTTGGCTACTTGCCTGAGCACAGCCCGGACTGTGGATTTCCCCACCCCGAACCAGTTCCCGACTGAGTGGTAGCTGTCCTGCGTGGCAAGCTTCCAGAGGGCAATGGCCACACGCTTCTGCATAGGGATAGCGGGTCTCAGTTCGGTGTCCTGTCGCCTGAGGGCAGGGGTGAACCACTTGCAGAGTTTGGGGAAGTGGCCTTGTGCGTGCAGAAGTTGTGCAGCCACTGCTGATCATCCCACCCATGCAAGATAATGCGGTTCCACCAGGCCGAGCTCATCTCCCAACACCAGAAGCGGTGTTGCACTATGTCGATGGGACTGAAAGGTGTGCACCATAGCAGGAGCACTAGGACTTGGCTGAGCAGGGCCTGCAGGCCATGCTGGAGTTCATGCTCCTCGTCCTTGTTCTGTTTCTGCCGGAGCAACATGTGGGCACTCTCAACGTACTGCGCCTCGTGCCATGAGCACGGCACTGCTTTGCAGCAGCTCTTGCTCCATGGTGGCAGTGTGGTGGCATCTGTGCAGGCAACCAGATCACGACAAGGTATGTGCCCGCTGCATCCCTTTTCTGGCCCATGAGGGGGAAGGAAGGGGAGGACTGCCTTGTGAGACGCAGGTGTGGAGAGCAGTGCCTGTAAGCACTATCGCAGTTTGCCAGACCAAGCAGCCACAGGAAGTATCCACTCTCCTGGCGTGCCCCCCAGAGTGTTTCTGGGGCTCTAAGTCTGAGGCAGGCTCCGTTAAATGTGGAAGCATTATTTTGGACTAATTTTAATGCTTCCCTGTAGTGAGGACATGGAATTTCGAATTTGTTAAATTGGGCATCCAGAGGTCCAATTTAGTACAATTGAAATAATCTCCTAGTGTAAACATGGCCTAAGATAACCCTCAAATAGTCTGATATACCATGGGAGCAGGGTATGCTTGCGACTTTACATTCACATAAATCTAATCTGTTTCTCCTCTCTCCCTGGTTCAATCAAGAACAACTCCGCTGAAGTCATTAGCATCAAACACAGATTCAAAAAATTCTGCTTTCCAAAAGTAAGCAGAAAGCTGATTATATCCCTATCACAAAAGCAACAAAAGGTGATGCTTGGACATGGCTATTGTATTATTTAGGTACTTTTACCTTGTTGTTTCTGGCTTTGTAGGGAATGGATATTTGCCTCAGGCCACGTCTACACTACAGTGGCACAGCTCTGGTGCTGAGCTGTAGGAAGGGACTGTCAGTGTCGGTAATCTACTTCTCTGAAAGCAGTAACTAGGTCATTGGAATAATTCTTCTGTCAGCCTAGCTGTACCAATAGGTCAACTCAACTACATTGGACAGGGTGTGAAATTTTTCATAGCCCAGAGTGACATAGCTAGATCAATCTAATGTTTAGATGTACCAGGCTTCAGTATTGCAGTAGCACTTGCATGATCCTTATTTCAATAGCAATATCTTTTTCAGATATATAAGAAAACAAAGCTTCCACAAATAATGTGGAGCCTTCCTGAAGATGCCAATGATTGACCTCACAAAGCACTGTCAACCTAGATGTGGATCCCTGTTGGTCAGGCAAAAATACATTCACTGGTTGTTCTATCATAATTGGACATTTTAAGATCAAGATAATTTTTTTTCAAAAGTTATGCTGCAAGTTCAATCAGACTTCCCTAAATTATTTTCTATGGTCCATGTTATACGTGAGGCCAGGCCAGATGATCACATGGTACCCTTCAAGCCTTATAATGTATTAGCCTCTTCTGAAGCAAAACAGAGTAAATAAAGATTTCAACCTCTAAGGTTCTCAATCCTACAGAGTTAACAATGTAACTGAAACTGCAGAGAAAGATATGTTGTTGTTGAAATGCTTTTATTTTGCTACTATATCTTGAGCTATAGTCACTTAAGTACTGCAAATACCACTAGAATTTCGGAGTGAGATTTTGAAACGTACTCAGCACTGATCTAGCTCTACAGTCAGTGGGAACAGGACTAGTGCTGAGAGCTTTTAGAAATCTTGTCATAAATGTGTAGACTAAACATTATTCATATTCTCTCCTCTTGATCTGCTATACTGTACAAAGTGTTCAGGGAAAAGCTCTGTGGAAGCAAAGTGAAAATATAATGAAGGCTCTGTGACAGGTTGAAATCATTGAAGTCCCACTGAGACTTATTCCACTGACATCTGCCTTCCTCCTGTCTGGGGCTTCCCACCCACCCTGTCCTGCTGGGTCAGATCCTCTGGTCTCTCCCAGCCAAGGCACAGAGTTGGGGGGTTATCACCTCCTTGCAGAGTAGCAGACACTGAACCAGTTAAACTCTAAGGGTATGTCCACACTTGCACCCTAGTTCGAACTAGGGATGCAAATGTAGGCATTCGAAATAGTCAATGAAGCATGGATTTAAATATCCTGCGCTTCATTAGCATGATCTCGCCGGCACGGTACTCCGATCAACAGCTGTTTCAAAAGTGAAAGTGCGCGCCAGGATGCGTTAGTTCGAACCACACCCCTTGGTTCGAACTAACGTTACTCCTCATTTTGGGGTTTGGGCTTTCACTAGTTCGAACTAGGGTGCAAGTGTAGACATACCCTAAGAGGCCAAGCACCCAGGAAAACAACCATCTAATAACACCAAAACCCCAAACAAATCCATTGAACCTTGTGTAAAAGTTTTACACAGAGAAAGCTCATACGTCTACCCCCTTTATCAATGAAAGGGAGAGATGCACAGTGGTTACTTCCCCCAGGTAATAATTATTTACACTGAGCTTGATAATAAATACAATTATTTTATTTAGTATAAAAAGTAGGATTTAAGTGGTTGCAAGAGAAAACAGTCAGATCAAAGCAAGTTGCTAAATTAAAATAAACAAAAATGTTTAGCTAGTTCTAAACCACTAAACCACGAAGAAGCTTGTCACATGCAAATTATTATCCTTATTTCAGGTAAAAGGTTCAAATCAGACTTAATCTTTTACTCTGACTTGGGCTTACAGCTTCTTCGAAGGTCTTCCGTATCCTCTAGGGCAGGGGTTTTCAACCTTTGTGATACCACGCCCCCGTTTGAAGTTGCTTGTGACCCGCCTCTAAATTGCTGCAACCCCCCGGGGGGTCGGGACCCACAGTTTGAGAAATGCGGCTCTAGTGTGTACCGTGTAATTTCAAAAACCTGCTGGAGACAAAGGATGATTGTTTCCCATTGCTTAAATAGACTTTTCCTCTAGGGTGGGAATCCTTTATTTTGCATATCCCATCCCCAAGGAAAATTGCAAGGTCCAAGATGGAATCCAGTATCACGTGTCTTTCTAGGACCAATCATAGTTTGGACTTTCAGGACAAACAAGAATATTCACAGGTTGTTGAATTGATTTCTGAGTTATCCAGCTTCTTGGACTTCAGTAATGACCCTCATTAGCACACTTAAAATTATAAACAAATCCACACTGTATATTTCTAACATCATATACAAGAATGATACATTCACAAAAGTAGGACATACAGATTCAGCAGATAACTGTAAAATTGATATGTTACATGACCTGTTTGCAGAAAAAAAAGTTGAGTTTTGCATATTCATAAGGCAATTCTCATAAATCAGGCCTGGGCAAAATATAAGACCGCGGGCTGGATCTGGTCCATGGAAGCAGCAGGGAGCCCCAGGTAGGCTCCACTGCTTGCCCTGAAGCCTTGTGCACCGTGAAAAATGTGGCCACCAGTCTTCCTTTCTGTTTCAAAACTGGAGAGGAGAGAGGAAGTTTCAGGAGCTGCCAGAAACCAGCCAATGGGAGCTGCTTATTGGAATAAGAGGCAACCAAGAAGAACCTGCCCCCTTTCCTCAGCTCAGTTATTCTCTGAAGCATATGGCCAGGCAAGCAGGCAGGCTGGCTGGGAAACATTTTATGCTCTACAAGCAGGCAGGCTGGCTTGCATGCTGGCTGGTAAGTCTCCTGGCTACAGCCTTCCTCTGGCACCCCAGTCCCTCCCTACCCCAACCCTCTGCCCCGCCCCCCCGCTCAACATACCTAAACCCTCTGTCCCCCTCTTGCACCCATACCCCCTCCCAGATCTGGCACCCCAATCTTCTGCCCCAGATCACAATCCCCTTCTACCCTAGGTCACATCCCAAACCCCTGCACTCCAGTCCTCTGCCCTAGGTCACAACGGCCTCCTTCACCCAAACTCCCTCCCAGACTCCAGCCTCCCTCCTGTATCCCAATCTCTTACCCCAAGCTCCCCTCTGCACCCAGCCTTCATCCCAGACTCCGCATCTCCTCCATTAATATAATGGAAGCATGTGGCCCTCAACCATTTTCCAAATTCTTGGAGTGGCCGCTTGTCAAAAATTATTGCCCACCCCTGCCATAAAGCATGGGGGGAAAGGGGACATTACAGGCTCCTTGGGAGAAAGTCTCAGTTTTCTCTGAAACTTATAAAGCATCACATTGGGAACACCCATTGCTTGAAAGTACAGAGACTTCCATTTTAATTCTAACTGAGAATGATTTTTTTAAAACTTCATGTGTGCTACATGACAGTCAGAGTCAGTCCAACAGCTGAATGTTTCCACGGCAATAGACGTTCAGCCTGTTCAACCCACACACAACAGGTATGATCTCTAGACGAAAAGAGCTGTGAAAGGTGAAGTGCTACTTAGACTAGAGATCTGAAGAGAGCCTCTTTTATCTTTCCACATGGTTACTGGTGGTCTTTCCTTTAAAATTCAGTGATATTTCATCAATTAAGCAGACAGCTATGTTGGGAAATCTGTCATTTTAGTCAAATTAAATGAGAAATTCAACAGAATTTCTTTCTACAAGTAGAAAATGTGAACATTCCTGAAACAATCTGGGAATTATGAATCTAAAAACTGACCAATGGAAAAAAGCCATCTATCAAATGAAGTCTTAGAGGAGGACTCTTAATTAAGTTAACTTATTTATTAAAACAATGACTTATTGAGTTATTAATTATTATAAGCCATTTAATTTGCAGTGTATATTTATATAGTACTTTGTCAGATCAGCAAGACGGGTTTCCCACTAAAGAGATTAGAGTCTAAGAGCCACATTTTATGGGTCCAAAGGGGGATTGTAGACAAAGCTTCACTGGCTCTTGAATTGCTTATGATATAGGCCAGCCACAACTGTAGTCATTCCATTTAGTGGAGTGCAGGGACTGCTCCTCCCACAAGTCCCTCAGGTATTCAGATATACATTGCCCCAAAAGAAGTAGGGTGGAGATGGGTCTGTGGCCCCTTTGGGTGAGGCTATATATGAGTGAGTCTGCATATTCCCTCTTAGCACCAAATCACTCAGGGTGCGTCTAGACTACATGGCTCCGTTGACGGAGCCATGTAGATTAGGCAGGACGGCAAAGGGAAATGAAGCTGAGATTTAAATAATCGCTGCTTCATTTAAATCAAAATGGACGCCGCGCTGTGCCGATCAGCTGATTGTCAGCACAGCGCGGCAGTCTAGACGGGGATCTGCCGACCCCAGAACCCTTCGTTGGCAGATCCTTTATGCCTTGTGATATGAGGCTTACAGGATCTGCCGATGAAGGGTTCTGGGGTTGGCAGATCCCGGTCTAGACTGCCGCGCTGTGCCGACAATCAGCTGATCCGCACAGCGCGGCATCCATTTTGATTTAAATGAAGTGGTGATTATTTAAATCGCCGCTTCATTTCCCTTTTTCGCGTAAACTAATCTACATGGCTCCGTCGACGGAGCCATGTAGTTTAGACGTACCCCAAGGGAAGGATTGTGTTTGCCTGAGACAGAATGTCTCCCTGATCTCCTCTGGGGATAACAAAGTTTCACGCTGCTTCCAGTGCAGAAACTATTGAACAAAACACACACAGGCAAGACAAGACATGGTGACCCAGTGCATGTAATAGAGATGGAAGAAGAAGTCAAATGTACTGCAGGTTGAATTTTATAACAGATTAGTAGCTTTTTGAGGAGAGGGGACCATATCAGCCCCAATCATCTCTCATTTAACTTGATCATTGGGACAGATAACCTTTCCAACAGCTGATTTTTAACAATGACTATTATTATTTTGGTCAGATTCTTACAGCTAATCTTAAGCAGGCCTCCACTTTTGTCCTTCTACCATTTGTACATGTTACAATAGGAATAGCTTAGATCAGGCCCCATTCCACCTTTTCTTCAATGCTTGGCAGATCCTTCACTGAACACCACTTAGTCAGACTGAGAAAGGCAAATCTTGCAGCACTTAACCAGGATTTCTCCTATTTAAATCAATCAGTAGAAGTTTTGCCTGAATATGGGCAGAGTAAGGACTGACCACAATTCTTTCTCAAGGCCTGGCTGTGTGGTCATGCAGTGGCTTTAAGGGATACAAACTGCTCTCCTCCCCATCCCCTAATTTAGCCTACCTAACCCTTGAGTTTGGGTACATAGGGGTAAGAAGATGCTAATCCCTCTCTTGCCCCCTAAGCAGCTGGATATGGAAGGTGGGGACTTAAAATAGCTTTGGGTCTGCCTCCTTAATATGTCAGCTTACACCACAACTGAATTAGCATGGGATGGCAGCAGAGGTTGGGGGGAGAGCTATGCAGAAATCTGCTATTGATTCCAAGAAGATGCAGACTACTTCCTCCTGGAGCCTGGGGGAGTAGCAATGGAATTGTAGCTCTTTCTGTGCCCCTTAAATAGGGCAGATTACAATTGCTCAAATTAGGTTTCAGTATTTTCAGGGAAATATTGTAAGCTCTCTAACAGATTTTCAAAGTCATGATTTCTTTCTAATGTCTTGAGGGTATGTCTACACAGCAGGGTAAAGCCGCAATAAACTACACAACCTGAGATAGGTCAATTGTGTAGCTTAAGTCGAAATAGCTTATTTCAGCTTTTGGCGTTGTCTACGCAGCAGGAAGTCTGAGAAAGAGCACTCTTCCACTGACTTCCCTTACTCCTCGTGAAATGAGGGTTATAGGGGTCAGAGTAAGACCTCCAGCTCAACATTATGTTGATATTATGTCAAAATAACTGCTTGCTGTGTGGACGTCTCAATGCGTGGATGAGACGATGGTGTAGGGAAGAGGGGTTTGGATTTATTAGGAACTGGGGACACTTTTGGGAGAGGGGGAGCCTATACAGGAAGGATGGGCTCCACCTAAACCAGGGTGGAACCAGACTGCTGGCACTAAACATTAAAAAGGCTGTAGAGCAGTTTTTAAACTAAGAGATGGGGGAAAGCCGATTGGTGCGGAGATGCACGTAAATCCGAGGGAGACTTCTCTTAGAGGAGAATCCATTGATAGAGATTCTCTAAGCTGTAGTCAGAAAGAGAGGAGGGTAGAGGGCAAACCATGGGCCAGAGCAGACAAACAACCGCATACAAAGGAATCCAATGCACCAGGGAAGGGCAGACAAATAAGCAGTGGCAAATTTTTAAAGTGCTTCTACACAAATGCTAGGAGTCTGACTAATAAGATGGGTGAACTAGAGTACCTAGTATTAAATGAGGAGATTGACATAATAGGAATCACTGAAACCTGGTGGAATGAGGAAAATCTGTGGGACACAATCATACCGGGATATAAAATATATCGAAAGGATAGAGCAGGCCGTGTGGGTGGTGGAGTGGCACTGTATGTGAAAGATAATGTAGAATCAAATGAAATAAAAATAAGTGAATCAACATGTTCAATAGAATCGCTATGGATAGTAATTCCATGCTCCAATAATAAGAAATTAGCAGTAGGGATATATTACCGACCACCTGACCAGGACAGCGATTCTGACATTGAAATGCTGAGGGAGATTAGAGAGGCTACCAAAATAAAGAACTCTATAATAATGGGGGATTTTAATTATCCCCATATTGACTGGATACATGTCACCTCAGGAAGAGAAGCAAAGATAAAATTTCTCAATGGCCTAAATGACTGCTTCTTGGAGCAGCTGGTGCAGGAACCCACAAGGGGAGAGGCAATTCTCGATTTAGTCCTGAGTGGAGCGCAGGATCAGGTCCAGGAAATAACCGTTACAGGACCGCTTGGGAATAGTGACCATAATATAATAACATTCAACATTCCTGTGGTGGGAAGAACACCTCAGCAGTTCAGCACCCTGGCATTTAATTTCAAAAAGGGGAATTACACAAAAATGAGGAGGCTAGTTAAACAGAAATTAAAAGGCACAGTGACTAGAGCCAAATCCCTGCAAGCTGCATGGAAACTTTTTAAAGACACCATAATAGAGGCCCAACTTAAATGTATACCCCAAATTAAAAAACATAGCAAGAGACCTAAAAAAGTGTCACCGTGGCTTAACCACCATGTAAAAGAAGCAGTGAGGGACAAAAAGGCATCTTTTAAGAAGTGGAAGTCCAATCCTAGTGAGATAAATAGAAAGGAACATAAACACTGTCAAATCAAGTGTAAAAATGTAATAAGAAAAGCAAAAAAAGATTTTGAGGAACAGCTAGCCAAAAACTCAAAAAGAAATAACAAAATGTTTTTTAAGTACATTAGAAGCAGGAAGCCTGCTAAAAAACCTGTGGGTCCCCTAGACTATCGAACTATAAAAGGCGCAATCAAGGACGATAAAGCCATTGCATAGAAACTAAATGATTTCTTTGCTTCAGTCTTCACGGCTGAGGACGTTGGGGAGATTCCCAAATCTGCACCGTCCTTTGTGGGTGATGAATCTGAGGAACTGTCCCGGATTGAAGTGTCATTAGAGGAGGTTTTGGAACAAATAGAAAAACTTAATATTAACAAATCTCCGGGACCGGATGGCATTCATCCAAGGGTTCTAAAAGAACTCAAATGGGAAATTGCTGAACTATTATCTGTGGTTTGTAACCTATCCCTTAAATCGGCTTCGGTACCTAATGACTGGAAGGTAGCCAACATGACACCAATATTTAAAAAGGGCTCTAGAGGCGATCCGGGCATTACAGACCGGTAAGTCTAACTTCAGTACCGGGCAAATTAGTCGAAACAATAGTAAAGAATAAAATTGTGAAGCATGTAGAAGAACATAACTTGTTGGACAAAAGTCAACATAGTTTCTGTAAAGGGAAATCCTGTCTTACTAATCTATTAGAGTTCTTTGAAGGGGTTAACAAACATGCGGACAAGGGGGATCCAGTAGATATAGTATACTTAGATTTTCAGAAAGCCTTTGACAAGGTCCCTCACCAAAGGCTCTTGTGTAAATTACATGGCCATGGGATAAGAAGGAAGGTCCTTTCTTGGATTGAGAACTGGTTAAAAGACAGGAAACAAAGGGTAGGAATAAATGGTAAATTTTCAGAATGGAGAGGGGTAACTAGTGGTGTCCCCCAAGGGTCGGTCCTAGGACCAATCCTGTTCAACTTATTCATAAATGATCTGGAGAAAGGGGTAAGCAGTGAGGTGGTAAAGTTTGCAGATGATACCAAACTGTTTAGGATAGTCAAGACAGAAGCAGACTGTGAGGGACTCCAAGAAGATCTCACCAAACTGAGTGATTGGGCAACAAAATGGCAAATGAAATTTTATGTGGATAAGTGTAAAGTAATGCACATCAGGAAAAATAACCCCAACTATACGTACAGTATAATGGGGGCTAATTTGGCTACGACAAATCAGGAAAGAGATCTTGGAGTTATCGTGGACAGTTCTCTGAAAACTTCCACACAGTGTGCAGTGTCGGTCAAAAAGGCAAATCGGATGCTAGGAATTATTAAGAAAGGGATAGAAAATAAGACCCAGAATATCTTACTGCCCCTGTATAAAACTATGGTACGCCCACATCTTGAATACTGTGTACAGATGTGGTCTCCTCACCTCAAAAAAGATATTTTGGCCTTGGAAAGGGCTCAGAAAAGGGCAACTAAAATGATTAGGGGTTTGGAACGGGTCCCATATGAGGAGAGGTTAAAGTGACTGGGACTTTTCAGTTTAGAAAAGAGGAGACTGAGGGGCGATATGATAGAGGTATATAAAATCATGAGTGGTGTGGAGAGGGCCGATAAAGAGAAGTTATTTATGAGTTCCCTAAATAGAAGAACTAGAGGACACCAAATGAAATTAATGGGTAGCAGGTTTAAAACTAATAAAAGAAAGTTCTTCTTCGCACAGCGTGTAGTCAGCCTGTGGAACTCCTTGCCAGAGGAGGCTGTGAAGGCGAGGACTATAATAGAGTTTAAAGAGAAGCTAGATAATTTCATGGAGGTTAGGTCCATAAAAGGCTATTAGCCAGGGGATAAAATGGTGTCCTTGGCCTCTGTTTGTCAGAGGCTGGAGAGGGATGGCAGGAGACAAATCGCTTGATCATTGTGTTCGGTCCACCCTCTCTGGGGCACCTGGTGCTGGCCACTGTTGGCAGACAGGATACTGGGCTAGATGGACCTTTGGTCTGACCCAGTACGGCCATTCTTATGTTCTTATGACGTGGACTATGTTATTTCAGAATAATGTCAGTTATTCCAAAATAATGCTGCTGTGTGGACATAGCCTGTGTGATTACAGTGATAGTCTAACCATTCTGAATTATATTCTGATCTACCACCAGGTTCTCTTTGTCTTAAATGGGAACTCAGTGTCAGAATGACAGAAGACTCTGGTCCTCTTTGTTTACAGTAGTATGCAAATGAAAGATAGGAAGAATAGCAAGAGGCCCTATAGCTGCATCAGGAACTTTTTAATGACTTGAAAATCACAAGGAAATACTACAAAAAGTGGAAAAAATCCTAGGATGAGTACAAAAGAACAGCACAAGCCTGTATGCATAAAATCAGGCATGCTAAGGCACAAATGAGTTACAGCTAGAAAGAAACATAAAGGGCAAAAACAAGAGGCTCTGTAAATACGTTAGGAGCAAGAGGAAGATGAAGGAAAGTCTAGGTCCACTACTTTGTGGGGATGGAGAGTTAACAGCAGAAAACAGCAAAAAGGTTGAGGTGTGTACTGTCTATTTTGCTTTAGTCTTCACTGAACAAGTTAATTGCAAACACACTTAATAGTAACAAAAGGGAGAAAGGACACTAGATAGAAAAGGTAAAGAACAGTTTAAAGACTATTTAAATATTCATTCAAGTTGGCAGGTGAGGTCATAGACAAAATTCACCCTAGGATACTTTAGGACACTGGTGGCCAATAATTTTTAATGGGGAGCCACTCCAAGATTTTGGTAAATGGTCAAGGGCAGCACCTCTGTGGGGGAAGGGGGTGGAGTCTGGGACAACGGGTGGGATGTAGAAGGGAGCTTGGGATAGAGGACTGGGGTGCAGGAAGTAGTGTGGGGTCTGAGAGGGAGTTTGGGTGAAAGAAGGGGTTATGATCTGGGGGAGGGGCTTGGGGTGCAGGAGAGGATTCTGGCCTGTGGGAGGGGTATAGGAGAAGGTGCAGGGTCTGGGAAGGATTTGTAACCTGGGAGAAGAGGGGAAAGTGGGTGTGGAGGGTTTGGGTGGTGACAGGAGGCAGGGGAATGGGGTGCAGGGTCAGGGAGGGGTATGTCTGCAGGAAAGGATTCTGGCCTGGGGGAGGGGTGCAGGGTCTCTGGGAGACAGAAGGAGTGGGGTGCCAGAGGCAGGCTCTGACTGGGAGATGTTTACCTAGGCAGCTCCCAGCCAGCAGCTCTGCATGAACCTGAGACAGGATCCCTGCCTGTGTGCTGTGCAGGCTGCTCCACGTGGCTCTGATCCAGCATAGGGAGGGAGAGAGGGAGGGACTAAGGAAGCTTCATTCACTGCCCCTGCCTTAAGCAAAATTTCTCAGCTCCTACTGCCTGGAAACTGGCCAATGGGAGCTTGGGGATTTTGCTAGGGGGTAAGGACAACACACAAAACTTTCTCCTTCCTGCCCAGCTTGAGGAGCAATTAGCAGCCTGTTGTTTAAAGCAGGTGCAGCTGATCGGTCGTAAGGGTGCCAACGAGGTGGCCACGAGCCAAATCCAGGGGCTTGGTGGGCCAGATCCGGCTCGCTAGCCACATCTTGCCAACCCCTGCTTTAGGATCTTGCTGATGCTATCTCAGAACCAATACTGATTATCTTTGAGAACTCATGGAAGACAGGTGAGGTCACAGAGGACTGGAAAAGAGCACACATAATACCTATCTTTAAAAAGGGAATGAAAGTTGACCCAGAGGATTATATTACCACCAGCCTAACTTTGAGACCTGGAAAGAGATGAGAAAAATTACTGAACAATCAGTTTGTATGCACCTAAATATAATAGGGTGCTGAATAATAGATAATATAGATTTAATGAGAACAAATCATGGCAAACCAATCTAATTTCTTTCTTTGACAGGGTTACTGGACTAATCAATGTTTCTGTGTGAAGGGAGCAAAGCAGTAGACGTGATTTATCTTGATGTTAGTAAAGCTTTTGATACAGTTCCACATGACATAAGGAAACTAAGGAAATGTGGTTTAGATGGTATTACTATAAAGTAGATGCACAACTGGTTGAAAAATACACTGAGTTACCAGTGGTTAGCTGTCAAATTTGGAGGTTGTATCTGGTGAGGTCCTACAGTGTCTGTCCTGGGTCTAGAAATTATTCATTATTGACATTCATTAATGACTTGGATGATGAAATGGAGAACGTGGCTATAAAATCTGCAGGTAACACATAGCTGGGAGAGGTTCCTAGCACTTTGGCAGACAGGATTAGAATTCACAATGACCTTGACAAGTTGTAGAATTTGTTTGAAATAAACAAGATGAAATACAATAAAAACAAGAGCATTGTAATTCTCTGATGAAGAAAACAATTAAATACACACCATGGGGAAAGGCAACAGATCTGGAAGTTATGGAGGACAAATTGGAAAGAGTTCAGAGTAGAGCAAAAATGATAAAAGGTTTAGAAAACCTTACCTATGAGAATAGATTATAAAAACTGAGCATGTTTAGTCTTGAGAAAAGAAGACTTTGAGGGAGGGCCTGATAACACCATTCAAATATATATTAAGGACATTACAAAGAGGAAAGTAGTCAATTCCCCCTCCCCACCTCCACTGAATGTAGGTTTGATTTGCAGAAAGGGAAATTTGGTTTAGATATGAGAAAAAACTTTCTAACTATAAGGAGAATTAAGCAGTGAAATAGAGTAGTTTGTTGGAACCTCTGTCTTTGGAGGTTTATAAGAACAGGTTAGACAAACACCTATCAATGGTGGATGAAAGGGAGGGTAGATGGCCTCTCAAGGTCCCTTCCTGCCCTATATTCCTCTGATGCTATGTCAAGAAGTGCAATTCCAAAGACAGAACACTAGGCAATATGTGGTGTTAATATACATCAATATTAGAACTTCTGGACAAAAGCTAATGCCAATAAGCAATCACTTAACTGAATGGAGAGAAAAAATGATGCAGCTTTATAGACTGAACTATAGTTTTCAGGTGATTGCAAACTGCTAGACAGCCTGAAGCTATTGGTCTAGATCCATTTTGTGTGTGTGTGTGTGTGTGTGTGTGTGTGAGAGAGAGAGAGAGAGAGAGAGAGAGAAGGCACTAAACATCTAGAAAGCCCTCTGCCCCCACCCCAAAATCCTGATTACAATTTCTTCTCTATTGCTTTAAAGACTAACAAGATGGTTTATTAGGTGATGGATTTCCATTCCAAACGGCTAAATGTAGTGCCTTGCATGTAGAATAGTAATAGAGATGTAGCCGTGTTAGTCTGGTCTTGCTGAAACAAAAGACAGGACTGCTGCATAGTCCTGTCTTTTGTTTCAGCAAGACCAGACTAACACGGCTACATCTCTATTACTATTCTCTATTGCTGTGCAGCTTACTTACTTCTGCCTAGTTTATTCCAGTCACAGATCACAACGTTCACAAGTTCCATAACAGTACTTGTAGTTGCTTTACTGCCACTTAACGTACAATAAATGCTGCGCTGAGGTCTACCACAGAAAAACATGCACTCTTGTTCAAGTTATGTTCTTCATCTTCTCCTGTGGAATGAGGGGCATGTCTACACAGCAGGGCTAAAGCCAAAATAAACTATGCAACTTCAGCTACGTCAATTGCGTAGCTTAAGTTGAAATAGCTTATTTTGGCTTTTGGCACTGCCTACAGAGCAGGAAGTCTGAGGATATGTCTACACTACGGAGTTTTTTCAGAAAAATGGACTCTTTTCCAAAAAAACTTCGCTTATGTCCACACTGCAATTGCATTCTTTCAAAAAAAAAATCAAAAGAACAGGGGTTTTCCCAACATTGGTAAACCTCTATCTACGAGGAAGAAGCCTTTTTCTGAAAGAGTTCTTTCAGAAAAAGGCATGTGTGGATGGGGGAGTGGGAGTTCTTTCGAAAGAAGAGGAACAGTGAAAAAGCACAGGTGCCCTGGTGGCCTCTCTGTCCACAGTAATCACAGTTTAAATGCGTCCATTCAGTGTGGATGCTATCTTTTGAAAAAGCTGATCACTTTTTTGATGCACTTTGGCAGTGTGGGCACTCTCTTTCTGAAGTTTTTTCAGAAGATCTCTTCTGGAAAAGCTTCTTTCTAAAGATCCCTGCAGTCTAGACATAGCCTGAGATAGAGCACTCTTCCTCCGACTTCCCTTACACCTTGTAAAATGAGGGTTACAGGAGTCAGAGTAAGAAGTCCTCCAGCTGCTTGTAGTGTAGATGTGGACTATGTTATTTTGGAATAATGTCAGTTATTCTGAAATAACACTGCTGTATAGAGGTACCCTAGATGTCTTATCTTTCTGCCTTTAACATTCCATGTAACCTTCCTCAATTATGTACTCTAGAGTTCAGCTCTAGCCTGTGTAATACTCTTCAGGAGGATTTTTTCTGAGGTAGTGTCTAAAAGAACTGCTTTGATTTCAGTCAGGAACAACAGTTCCAACCTACAGAAGTTCAGAAGGTAAAGCCCAATTGAGTAAATCAAGGGGCCAGAACTGAACAAGGGAGGAGCAGAAGAGCAGAAAGGACCACCAACGAGCAAAGCCAGTCTGAGCACCAGATGAGAATCAAGCTCATGGAATAGCTAAAAAAAGTCTCATTGCTATTCAAGGGAGCTTAATTTTATATGCAACCTAGTAAGGCCCTCTTTTATAGTTATAGCATAATAAAAATATCTGCTTTCCTGTAACAGAGATGGATGTGTCATTTATTTATGTTTTTTAAAAACTCTCAAAGGCAAAATAAAAACAATATAGTTGGTGGTACAGACAGATCATGCCTGGACTTTTTTTAAAGTGAATAATGTATAAGGCTAAGTCAAGCTTTACCTGAGGTTTCCTACCCACACCACTTCCTGTAGTTCAAAGCAGCAAACACAGCTGTTCCAATCTGCTAAAAGGAACTATGTTTAATATTTGAAAATGGTTCACATCACTGGGGAAGTCATTCATTTTGGTATTTGATGTAAACAGCCACTTTAGCTTGCCTCTGGAACAGGTGTTACATACTGACGAATAGCATCTGATTAAAAAATAAAACATATCTAACTCCAGTAGAAAAAGCAAATCAAAGCACACAGAACAACAGCCGCCACTTATCAACATAGTGTTTTTTTCTTTTAAAATATTCTAGCCACTATACACTTTTGATATGTTCCCACTCCAGGGTTATTTTTGTACAAATGCTAGTTTCTGAAAAATATATCAGTATCTAATGCAACGAAAATACACATCCTAGATACTTAGAGTATCCTAGTTTCAGCACAATAGTTTGGGATATAGTGCTACACAGATCCTTAGCTGGTGTAAATTCTCATTGCTCTGTTGATTTCTAGAAAACTATGCAGATTTACATCAGCTGAGGCTCTGACCCTATAATTACATACATTATTAACATCAGTTGGAGTTATATGTTCAAATTCTTACCATTCTCTTTGAAAAACACTATTATAATCCTTAGTACAAGTTGAACCTCTCTAATCCAGAAGTCTCTCATCCAGAAACATCCATTGTTCGGAATGATTTTAGGAAGCTGAATGTCCACTTTTCATGGGTGTGGCCAAGTTTTCCGTGGTCCCAAAAAGTTTGTTTACAGCCACCAATCTTAGGTATCAGTGTTCTGTGCTATTATTTAGTTCTGATTTACCCCTAAGGGTATGTGTACATAGCAGAGCTCAACTCGAAATAAGCTATGCAAATTGAGCTACATCAATTGCATATCTTATTTTGAAATAGCTTTTTTCCAAATAGCAAGTATTTACACAACGTTTATTTTGAAATAGAGCACTGTTCCTTTGGCTTTCCTTATTCCTCGTACAATGAGGGTTACAGAAGTCGGAGTAAAAAGTTCTCCAGCTTGACAGTATTTTCACACTATTTCGAAATAACTGCCTGCTGTGCAGATGTGGATTAAGTTATTTTGGAATAGCGCTAGTTATTTTGAAATAGGGTTGACATTTAGACGTACCCTAAATGCCCTCTAACAGCCCAGTAAGCAGTGAAATGTTGGTTATGCTGCTAAACAATATTGACCTCCTGTAGTCCAGAAAATTCTCTCATTTGGAACTAGTCAGGTCCCCAGGGTGCCAGACTAGAGAGGTTCAACCCGTGGTCTCCTATTTCTGTTGCCTCAAAAGCAGGGGAATTCATGACCACCGTCGAAGGTATTTTGCTTTTAGTGTAAAAACACTGGAGACCAATGGCTTGTGATGCCAACAGGATATATAAAATAATTCCATGTTGCATTATTCATATTCAAGCAGCATAAGAACCCTTGATCCAGACTGGAATAAGAACGTAAGAACAGCCATACAGACCAAAGCTCCATCTAGTCCAGTATCCTTTCTTCCAATAGTGGCCAATACCACGTGCCCCAAAGGGAATGAACAGAACAGGTAATCGTCAAGAGATCCATCCCGTCACACATTCCCAACTTCTGGCAGAGATTAGGAACACCATTCCTGCCCATCCTAATAGCCATTGATGGACCAGATCCTGCATGCTAGATGCTGTAAAAGTCAAGGAAACCAAACTGTGTCTCAAAGAATGTATGGTCCTCTTATTTTACAAATACAGCAAAAGCTATCAACCTTAATGAAGAGTCCATGTTTTTCTTCACTATACTGCTAAATAAAACATCCAATACTCATACATATCAACTATATCCTATACATCCCATGTACTGGCATTATTTTAAACGTGAGATATATTGTGTTATAGCTCTATTAGTCATACTATTTGAATCTACAATTGCTTTAACTCATAAAATGTCATACAACTTTGTATGTTTTGCAAGATGATGGTAGAAAGAGGGGGACTGAGGTGGTTTTGGTATCTTTTAAAAGTGGTACATTTGTCCACATGGGGTTCAACCTGACAGAATAAATTAAACACTTATCTCCTAAAATGAAATTTTAAAACAAACCCTCGTGCACACAGAACTGTCTGTGCATACATCTAATTTACATGCTACCCTAAGGCAATACTCCTTTACAGCATAAAACAAACATTAAAGTCAGCTCCTGGAAAATAAAGCCAGCTCCTGGAAAATAAATATTTTTAAACCCAGTTGCCTAAAGTTAAGCAGCACGAGGAAAGAGATGAAGATCAGTAGTGTGAGCAGCTCTTTTCAGGGATGTATAAACTGCACTTGCATGCAAGCCTCCCAGCCCGGGTCAACAGACTAGTGCTAGTGTTATTTGCTTTCCCATGCTAAAAATAGCTATGTAGACATTTCTTTGATGTTATAGCTCAGCTCTCAGTCAGCAGCCTTAGAGAACCACATGATATGTTATAGCTAAAAGGCTTGTGTGAGTGTGACATCTTTCACTTCCCTGGCATGCATTCTGCAGACTTTCTAGTTATTTCTTTTGAGCCTCAACTCTTGTTAACAGTAAACTTGAGTGGATGGGAGATCCGGCAAAGAAATTATGTCATATTTTGCCATTTTGTTATGTGAATTTTGGGGATAATGCATTAGAACAACCACATAATTAAAAGTGACTGTGGATTTTCAACACAAATTGATACAAATCAACAGTCCTGCTTAAATAAAACCCGATATTCTACTAGCTATTGGCTTTGCAGCACATCCATAGGGACAGATATACTACTACAGGGTTGGGCAAAATACGGCCTGGGGGCTGGATCTGGACCACCAAGCCACTGGATCTGGCCCACAGACCATCGTGCCAGGACCCTCAAGCACACACAGCTGCCATGGTTTAAAACACAGTCCCTGCAGCTCTCTGCGCCAAAGGGAGGGGGAGGCTTTGTGCAATCTCCCTACCCCCAGCCAAATCCTCAACTCCAATTGGCCAGAAACAATTGGCCAATAAGAAGTGACCTCAGCCCATCTCTCAGCTCCTATTGGCTGGAAACAGCCAGCCAGTTGGAGCTGAGAGATTGGTCTGGAGAGACTGGGGCAGCACAAGCCTCTTTCCCCACCTGGAGTTGAGAGCCATGTGGAGGGAGCAGCTTGTGTTTTCATGCGGGTTGGGGCTGCAACTGGCAGGGAGCCCAGCCAGCCTTGCGGGTGCTGCAGCCTGCTGGCCAGGAGACAGTTAAGTAAACTCCTCCCAGCTAGCACCTGCCTCTGGTAATCCCAACCCCTCCTACACCCCAACTCCCTCCCCCAGATCACCATCCAAATCCTCTGCACCCCCTGCCCCAAGTGACAACTCCCTCCCAGAACCTGTGTTCCCACCTAGCCTCCTCCCCTAGGCCAGAATCCTCTCCTGCACCGTCCCTGATCCTACACCCCAATTTCCTGACCCAGGTCACAACCCCCTCGTCCACCCAAACTCCCTTTCAGACCCCATACCATCTCCTGCACTCCAGTCCCTTACCCCGTGCACCCTTCTGCACCCAACCTCCAACCTAGATCCCGCACCCCCACCACAAAAAATTGCAGCCCTTGACAACTTACCAAAATCTTGGAGTGGCCCCCCACTCCTGTACTACTAGCTATTGACTTTACAGCACATCCATAGGGACAGCTACATTTGAGGTGTAGGGAGAGAGTTCTATGGATTTCTACTGCATTTCGTGAGTCTATCCAATGTTGTGGTACCTCAACAGAGATTATCATGCACAAAGATCCTCAGACACAACAGGAAGTCTATACAAATTATGAATTCCAATTTATTTAGACTTTAACAAAATGTAGACACTTTTCTCTCCCCTCGCCCCACCCAAACTCTGTATCTAAAGAGGACAGAGTTTTTAAGCACATATTTGGCTCTCAGTTTGATCTAAGGATTAAGAAGCTAGTTAAAACCAATTTATCACATTGTTGCTTTCTTTTCAGTTTTAGGTTCTTTGCAGCAATCTATGTGTTGATGTGATATCTTGTTAATTATTTTAATAAACATCAGTTTAATGAAAGCAATTACATAACAATCAACATTGACAATGATTGCAGATAGTGAAGTCCCAGTCTTGTGCTAGTCTGCTCATTATAGCACTTGGAATTTACTGCCACAGGAGCATTACACTGGAGGAAACAACACCAAAAGTCAAAATGATAATAGAATTGGCCTGTGAAAACCTAGCAGATTGTGCATGTTACCTGTGTAGCTTTGCTATGATTTGATAAGGAGTGCTGTAAAGAAAATACAAAGAAAAGTTTAATGATGGCAGTTGTTAAAGCATTGTCTGAGTGCCATTACAGCAATGGGGTTACTCATATACAGTACTTAAACACAACTGGAGCTTCGGCTTGTAAATTAGACTTAATCCAGTCATATAACTGGTTTGCACACCTAGAGTAAAAGATGTGTCAAAAATTAAATACAAATGAATGTACCATGTATCATTGTAATACCACTTTAGATTATTACTCATGCTTGCAGTTTTTCTTTGTTTTTGTCTGTTTGCTTTCACTTCATTCCATTTAGAAAGTGAAACTAAACTAATCAATTTGTTTCTATCAGGTTCAGTTTCTATTTGTCATGCACCAATTTCCTGCTTTGTGTATGTATTATCAGCCCTGCTGTGGAACACACACATGGGCTGAGAAGTGTTTTATTTGAAATTTGTAAAATATTAACATACATGTGTTGTATATAAGTTTTTTGGGTACTATTTGCAAAAGCATTGGAAGCCTCCTGGTTCAAATTAGGGATGTTAAGGATTAATCGATTAGTCAACTAGTCGCTTCCCCTCCCTCTTGCTGCCTCTGTTAAATAGAGACAGCAAGAGGAGAGGGAAGAGGGGTATTTCAAAGCGGCATTTCAAAGGGGCAGCGCTGCACAGCTGATCTCGGGCTCTGTGAGTCCCCAGCTGACCCCAGGCTCCATGCAGCACTGCCGCTTTGAAACGTTGCAGTGGCGTTTCAAAAGGGCAGCACCGCCCGGAGCCCGTGTTTCAAAGGGGCAGCACCACCTTATCGACTAATTGAATAGTTAATGAAAAAATGCATTGACTATTCAATTAGTGAAATACACGATACTTAACATCCTTAGTTCAAATCCCACCTTTGCCTCATAAGGATTTGGCTTTTGAACAGAGATCTGCCACCTGTCAGGTGAGATCCCCAGACACTGGGCTTTAGAATGAGACTCACTCATTATCTAGCCCAACTTCAGTAGGAGAGATTGAGGGAGAGCCACATCAGATACTCATACCTCACTGGTTACAGTCAACTGAGAGGGTGGCAGATCCCTGTTCAGATCCCTTCTCCTTATCTAGCAGATGTGGGACTGGTAACGCACAGGCAGTATCCTAGACACTAGGGGTATGTCTAGACTACATGGCTCCGTTGACGAAGCCATGTAGATTAGTTTACTAGACATAGGAAAATTCATTTACATCAAAATGGCTGCCGCGCTGTGCCGATCAGCTGTTTGGCGGCACAGCGCAGTAGTCTGGACGCTCCGCGGTCGACAAAGGAAGCCCTTGTCGACCGCCCCGGTAAACCTCATTCACGAGGCATAACGGGGCGGTTGACAAGGGCTTCCCTTGTTGACCGCGGAGCGTCCAGACTACTGCGCTGTGCTGCCAAACAGCTGATTGGCACAGCGCGGCAGCCATTTTGATGTAAATGAAGCGGCAATTATTTAAATTGCCGCTTCATTTTTCTATGTCTAGAAACCTAATCTCCATGGCTCTGTCAACGGAGCCATGTAGTCTAGACATACCCTAGCGCAGTAGTTTTCAAACTTTTTAGGCTGCATACCCCTTTTTATATAATGTCATCTATCGCATCCTCCGCTTTGAGATAGGATCATCATATACATATAATTAGATTTCCAAGTCTTATTGAATAAAATGCACTTTCTGCTATTACAGGATTTTTCTCATGTACCACAACTGCTTGCATAATCCTAGGGGTACACATGCCTCAATTTGAAAACCACAGCAGTAGGGTAAAGACTATAAAGGAGCTCCTGTCTATGCCCCAGCTCTTTTGTGCAGTTAGGCAGCCACTAAGTATGCCTATTGACTCAGGCCCCACATGCAAGTTAGGGGGAGGAGCACCCCATTTCATTGACTGCTCTGAAGCTTCAGCAGGAGACAGGCATCTAGGCACCTAGAGTGAGACCCCAGTGCACCTCCTGAGAGACAGATATCTAGGCTCACGGGGAGCTACTGCAAAAACTAGGCACTAGATGTGGTTAAGCTCTTACAGAGATAAGTAGCAGCCTAGTGGGCATTTTCTAAGACTGCAGTGGAGCCTAAAACTGGACTTGGGGTATGAGCCGCTTAGTACAGTGGTTTCCCATCCTTTTTTATTTGCGGACCCCTACAAAACTTCAGATGGAGGTGTGGACTGCTTTGGAAATCTCAGACATAGTCTGCAAAACCCCTAAGTCCTCAGGGTATGTCTACAGTTCAATCTGAGGATAGGATTCCCATCTTAAGGACACATACCTGTTGCTTTCTGATCGAACTGGTGTGCTAAAAATAGAATGAAATGGAAGCAGCATAAAGGGCTAGCTGCCCCCAGCCTAGGCCCATTGCGACATGAGGTACACGTAAGTACCCTTGTGGATCCTGGTCCGTGTCCCACTAACAATTACACTGAGAACTGGATATATGGAGTGATCAAATCCAGAAGTGCATTTAAACTTGATGCAATTACTTTATTCTGTGAACACAGTGGATTGACTAACTCAAATAAATAATAAAAAAGGCTACTTGCCATGACAAAATGCAACTCAAATAAAAATATATTTTCAGTGTAAACAGCACATAATTATTTAGAGCACCAGTATTCTTTATACCATTTTCTAGTAATCATGTATTTCAAATTACCAACACAGCATGCCAAATAGACTATTTAATTTTTGGTCTAATGCACCTAGCTAGTCGATGGAATATATAAATGTCAGACAGCTAAAGCAAATACAATTTTTCATTACTTATAATGGTTAAATTGATGTAATATTGTCCCTGCTACCATTATTTCTCTGCACTAACAAAGCAAAATTTCTAAATATTATCACTATTTAGCCTGTGCTGCTAAAATGTGTATGTTGCCTTTGTGGTATGTTGGCACAGAAATGAAGAACATGAAAGGTATTTTTTATCTTAACATTCAAATCAGTTACTTAAAAACATATCTTTCCTGAAGAAGCAGCATACAAATATGTGAAGCACTCCCGTTCATTGTATAGTCTCCATTGTTCATTGCTCCAAATTATAGGCCTTTCTGTTATTAGTTACTAAGGTGTAAATTCAGAAGAAGTCCAACGATATCATCGGCATTACTTTGGATATAAACCAATGTGTTAGGAGAATCCAATATTAGTCTTATCCAAAGAGTGTGATCTTGACAGTTTTACTCATATAAGAAACCCTTACTCATATAACTAGTAACTCTAAAAGTGGCAGGACTGGATACTAAGAAAACATGCTGTGTATAATTATTACTTTATGGTGTGTATGGTACATAGTCTGATATGAAGCATATTATATATTTGGCTCCTAGATAAAATAGTTTGTATTTATATTTTAATGTAAATTCTGTTTGGGAGGTAACAGGCAAAAACATTTTTAAAAGTAGTACTTAAACTTTAACAACATTTGTATTTTTCTTTTACAATATGTGACACCATAACTAACATAATAAAGAGCATACAGTGTACAACAAAACTAAAATTCTGTCTCCCATATGGTTTACTTTTGCTCTGATTTCTATAGCAAATGTTAATTATTTACACTATAAGCTATCAGTCGGAGCAGTAGCTTCGGATTCAGAACATTGTTCTCAGACATAGTGTATACTATAATGTTCCCTTGGTGTCTCTGCTACTGCTTAGTACGCATCTGCTACTTCTTAGTGATCTTTGATTTGATTTGTATGTAAATTTATGTGTCTTGAGAAATCCCAAGCAGCAGACAGGAAGCCATTGAAAGCATTTATAAAATGTAACACAGTATGCAAATTTGAGTTTTCATTTTAAATGTATAAATATGTAATTTAATTCTCTGGATACCACAGTATGTATAGGAAGGAATTACTAGTCTGTAAGAAATAATCACAAACTCTGAGTGCTCAGAAAAATGTACATACTTTTTATGAACTATCAAACATTCTACATAGAAAAATGCACTCAAAATATTCAGAAATATTTTACTTGTACACTAAAAAGCCATCTACAAAAATGTCTATAATGTGGAAAAGGAAAATCCAATTTCTAATTTTTTATACCCTCGTGCATTGTAAACCAATTCCATTTTTTATCACAGTCATCAGTTACACTTATTTCAAGTTATTTGGAAACTTAACGTTATCAACAGTGAATGGATCTACTCTTCCTTTATGTGCTAAATAAACGCATTTCCCACTTCACTTTTTTCCTCTTTCCCACTCCTCTGAGTACATTGTGCAGATGGTGTCTTTAGTTCCTAGATACACACTGAAACTTTTGAAAAGTTGTTACAGCAAAACTAATGTAGCACTATGCCTTACAGGTGCAAAATATTCTGGTATATATCTGAGACCTGGGGCCCGAGTAACATTATTCCATATTTACACCACTGTATCTGTCACACGGTATGCACACCTCGTCTTCCTTCAGGGCATGGACATGATACCATAAAGGTAATAATCTACCAGACTGTCCTCCAGCGAAAACATCATGGCCCACTGGTCACGATCAATATAACTGCTGCTCCTGGCCTGGAGCCTCCACCATGACATCCTCTCTCCACGGCAGTCAGCCTAGAATGAGCTGAGCTGCTTCATTTTATGTTGGGGCGGTAGTTGGAGCATGCCCAATACAGTCTGGGGGTTGGGGCCTTCCACCGCCCATAGCATGGGGTTAATCCTTTCTTGCTCAATATGCGTTATGCACACTCCACCACAGGATCTATGGGCATAATTTGCTGCAGAGATAATGTGTTGTTCCAAATGCAACTCCATTTTGGACTCAACGAAACCATGTAAAAACAGAGTATAGTACAATTCCCAGATTCCTTTTGTTTTCTTCACTTACGTATTTTCAATCCATGTCAAATGCACTTATTTTGAATACACAGTAAGGTTTACCCTGCATTTATTCATATATATATATATTGGAAGTCCACATGGAGTGATCAATTCCAAAAGTGCATTTAAACCTGATGCAATTATCACTTATAATCATGGAAAATTAAGAGTTCTGTAGTTTTGGACATGGAGGTTCAGACATGTGCCTTGTTCCTTTATCTAAATCTGTTCTGAGAGGCTCATATTTCTGCAGGAAATAAGGTGTCATCCTGATGACAAGCTGATGATTGGAAATGCGCTAAGAAAATACATAGGAGACAGCTCTCATATGGCCCCATTACTGACAGCTATCCCCAATATTTTCCATAAACATTGGTCAAGAGTGTGCTAATGTAAACATGCTCGGGACCACTCTGTAACATCCTGTACTTACATGCTTGTCACTTATTGCATCTGAGAACTAAATGATCTTTTCATGAACTCACTTATTTCCGAACAGTCGGAAAAGTCTATTTTTATCTTTGCTCCACCTCAAAAAGAGGCATGTACTCAGGAGGAGGCAGCTGTCAATAATGTTTATGCATCTTAAGGTAGGTATCCATGTCAGCGAATGATTGCCAAACTTGTGTGTGAAACATCATTTTCTGTATTCTTGTGTCTGAGCTAGACCTCTGGGATAGTGTCCATCAAACACTTGGCTTCAAAACAGAGTGCCTGAGAGCAATTCACATGCCAATTGTTGATATGCCATATATTTCTAAATGAGTTTTCCCAAGATCCTACAGTAGCCTTCTTCTGTAGAAATATCTTTTTGACAATGTCAAGTGCCTATAAAGTTTGTCTTGCCTATGTTAAAATGGGCTGTAATGATGGGAAACAGCTGTTCAGAAGCAGGGAGCAGGGGGACCAGTGCGGTTATCTTTATCTTATCTTTATTCCCCAGCCTTGTTGCTTGTTCAGAGCTAACAGAACTAATTTCCATCACTGGCAGTAATCCAAAAATGGTGGCATTGTGCCTCAATAAATACTGTGATTACAAAGAAGAGGCTGAAATACCCTCACAACAGTAAAGATTGGCCTTCCAGGTTGGGATCAGATGGGGGCATGATCCCCTCAAGCAGTGATTCTCAAACTGCAGTTCACAGACCACTAGTGGTAACCATGGCCGCCCCTCAGGTGATCCTCAGCTTGAGCTCAGTCCCTCCTGTCTTCCCCTCCCCCCCCCCGCCATAGCAAAGAGCCTATGCTGGTGCTCAGCTGTGCCCTCCCCCATGTGGCTGAAGCACCAGCACTGGCTTCCCAGTGGGGGGAGGGAAAGGAGAGAAAGCAGTGCCTCGGATGGCGCTTCATGCCCAGATCCCTGGATCCCCAGCCCCCTCACACACACCCCTGCCGAGACCCCGCATCCTCACCCTGCTCCTCCACCCTCCCCACATGTCAGAGATCAACACACAGACTGCTCCTGCATCCTTCTCCTGGCCAGACACCTTATCTCCCCCCTGCTCCTGCATCCTCCCCACTGGCCAAATACCCTATCCCCACCCTGCTCCTGCATGTTTCCCCCTGGCCAGACACCTTATCTCCTGCACCCTCCCTCCTGGGCAGATACCCTACCCCAGCCCACTCCTGCACCCTCCTCTGCTCCTGCACCCCCTCTCCTGGCAAGACGCCTATGTCCAGCCCACTCCTGCACCCTCCCTCCTGGCCAGACACCTACCCTAGCCTGCTCCTGCACCCACCCTTGCTCCTGCATCGTCCCTCCTGGCCATACACTGCACCTTCCCTTGCTCTTGCCCCCTCCCCTTGGCTAGACACCCTACTCCCACCCTGCTCCTACACCCTACCTCCCATCCAGACCTCACACCCTCATCCCCTCCTGCACCCCTCCTCCAATCCAGACCTTGCACCTTCACCGCCTCCTGCACCACCCTCCTGCCTAGATCCTGCACCCCCATCCCTCTCACTGGCAGCCCTGTCGTGCACACTGAATCCCTCATTTTTGTCCTAACCCCAGAGCCTGGCAGGGGTCCACAAAATCCCCTAACCCTGGATCCCCAGAAGAGTTAAACTGGCCTATGGGAAGCCCTGAACCTCAGTCCTCCCTGTCCCTCTCCCTCCCTTGGTGGGGCCGAAGCACCAGAGAAGTGAAGTGTCTCAGTTGGGGGCAACGTCAATGAGGGTTGGGGATTTTTTGCTTCTCACTTGTGTGGTCCCCAACTGATTTTTTTTGCCCCGACCCAAAAAAGATTCCCCAGCCCTGCCATAAATAAAGAAAACATGGGAACTTTTTGTGTTGGACATAAATTAATATTTTACTTTATTTAAAATGAATTTTGATAAACTAACATGAGAAAGTTAAAATTCTTAATCTGTTCAGTAATTTAAATTAATATTTCCTTTCTTAGGCTATGTCCAGACTGCAGCGCTTTTCCGGGAAAAGCAACCCTGATCTAAGGAATGTGAATGCTTTTTCAGAAAAATTTCTGAAAAAGCGGACGTGTTCTGTCACCATCCCTGTAAACTTCATTTTATGAGGAAGAAGGGATGGCTCAAAAGAGCAGGTTTTTCTGAAATTTGGAGCTGTGTAGACATACCAAATTTCAGAAAAGTCTCTTTCAAAACAAAAGCGGAAAAAGATACGCAAATTGCAGTTCTAATTTGCGTATCTTTTTCCCATTTTTCTTTGTAGTCTAGACATAACCTTACTGGTTAAATTAAACCATTCTCTAGGTGCAGCACTAGCAAAATGGCTCAGGCGTAATTATGTAATTAAGAGTGAGCTTTCATTAGCAACTGGTGGTCCACGGAAAGGTTTGCATTCAGCCAGATGGGCCACCAGCCAAAAGGTTTGAGAACCACTGCCCTAAAGACTTGTTCCCTTTCTCAGACATCAATATAGTGACAGTCAAATTGCTGACTTTACATGATCATTGGAACCTGCAGTACACAGCTTTGGCTGACAGCCTGACTCAGGGACAGAGTCAAAGGTCTTAAAAGCCAGAAACTTTAAATAAAGAAACCTTTATTCAGTTTGCAAAACAGAGACAGAATTGTTGGAAATTAGAATCATAGAACTTTGTGGATATTCAAAAACAAGTCTCTTTCACAAACAGAAGCTAAGAGATTACTTCATTCATTTCGTCTCTCTAATATCCGGAAATACAAGGATACAAAAATACTGCAAAATACAATCTTTGGATTATTCACTTCAGGTCCCACAAAACACATTGCTAATAGCTACATATTTATGAAAATGTTAGCTGTATGCTCTGACAATTCCACAACAGCATATCAAACTTAGATTCATACTTCAGCCATTCAAAATTACATAAAACTAGGAGATGTACACAGAGTGAGGGGTTCCAGGGGCCACCCCACCACCTTGGAGCTGCTCCAAGGGGGGTGTGCAGATCACTGGCCAGCCTCCATCTGCCACCTTGGCCTGCAGCCTGTGTATGTGTGTGGGGGGGGGGGCTCCAAAGGCCCAGAAGCTGGCCCTGGCTTCCAGCTGCTTCCCCCTCCCCCCCCCCCAGCATGCATCTGTTCCAGGTCCAGGTCTTTCCTGGGCAGCGGCATCTCCTAAGGGAGGAGCTTTTCCTTGGGGGGGGGGGGCTCTCTTCAGGGGGGGTTCCAGACCACACTGCCTGGCCCTCACCTCTCTTGGGGGGCCTCTCCCAGGTAGGAGAAAGTCTACACTGCCTGGCCACGGGGGGGGGGGGGCCCTGAGGGAGGGGGCTGTGACTGCGGGACCAGTGGGCAGAGGATCCCCCTTGAGACACTGTTTGTGGTAGGGGGACCACTTACCCACTCCAGTGGCCAGCTGGCCACTCTGGAGCCCCGTTCCCAGCTGGCCACTCTGCTGCTGGTGCAGCTGCCCCCAGTGGTCATTCTGCATATAGCTGTCCTCTGATCAGACCCTCCCTGTCCATGTTTTGGAATACAGTCCCATTTCAAGCACTTCCCATTTTCCTGGCACAACCAAACCCTGATCTTGCTTTAAGTTAGGCTAAGAGGAAGCTGCATACCAAATTTGGTGGTCCTAGCTCTTACCATTTAGGAGAAGATCTGAAACAGCCTCCCAGACAGACTCATGACAGACAGACTCTAAAATATATATACAGAGGAACTGCTATCAAATAAACTTCTTTGCAGCTATAAACTCAAACCACTATCATGAGACACTTTTGGGAAGTTGTTGCCTTATTTTGTGAAGTCATTTGGAGTTGTGTATGTAGAGCAGAACTGGGCCCTAGTAATGTGCATAGATGTAGATCAATGATAAAAGGCAATACTAGAAAGAACCTGCTTTGCATACATTTTTCAAAGTTAAATGTAGTCCCTCTGCTATGTAATTAGAAAGGAGAGTAAACAGCATCAAGTCATACATGGAATAAAATATCTGCATATTTTTTGTTTGTAAGATTCATCACATTTTTAGTAAAAGAAATAAACAGATTGGAAGTGAATAGAGATGGGTGAATAATTGAAAAAATATTCATCAGACATTTTCTATACGAAGTAATGTCCAATAAATTATTCGGTAAACCCTGACTGTGCTCTGCTAGTAACATCAGGAGCGACCAATGAGTGACCATTTAGAGGCTAGTTTGGAGGTGGCTGGTAGATTCAGTATTTTCTAAGGAAAACAGACTACAAAAGCCAGCACCCCGACAAATACTAATCTATAACCTGACTAGCAGTTTTAGCAGAGAGACTGAGGACTTGAGTGATCACATTTCTAGTGAGCTATCAAGGTTGGGAATAAAGCAGGTTGACTGGTTGCTGGGAAGGAGCATGCTCTAATAAAAGATGCCAATCTCCATGCTACCATCTTTCACTTTCCAGTAGTTCTAGATTCTCACTGTTTGCTCTTTAAGTCACAAAAATCTGATATCACCAGACCCAATTTTTTGAAATCTACAGCTGGCCTAATCTTAGTCTTTATTAAAGAAAAATGCATCCAACTTGCTAAGGAACTCATCGGCTAAATGTAAACATGACCCAGGGTGAAACAGCAGAACATCACTAAAACAGACATTGAGATCTGGAACATAAGTCACAGTTAGTAGCTGCAGTAACTTATCTTCTATGTATCTGTAAAAACAAAAGAAAACAAACCTACCACATTCAGCAAATAGGGCCAGGTTCTGAAGATGGGTTATCACTCAGTGGTTTGAATTAAATGAGCTGCATTTGCCCCCACAGGGAATTTCCCTGTGACAGGAAAAACCTCTTTGCTGGTGCATCCATGCCTCAGTCACACTTCAAAGAAAAACAGGACATCAAGGCAAGGAGTAGGTTGTATTGAGCTCTGTTCAGCAAGGCAATTCTCCACTGGTCTAGAATTCATTTTGGACCTTATGCCAGAGGTAGAACTTGAAGCATCTGGAAGAAGCTCTAAGCATTATCAGGTATGGCCCTACAAGACAAGCAGAGCAGGAGAATCTGTCCCTTTCTACCAGACTCTGATCATATGGGTTTAACTCCCACAAGGCACCAAAGCTAAAGTAGCAGGAAAAATGACATTGAACAGGATTTTTTGTGATACATACATTGCAACAGAGATTCCGGCAAGCAGAAAATCATAGGTAAAATATGCTGGAAATATTTATTAAATTCCTTGATCTAATTAACACCCTGTGAGTGTCAAGCACAGCTGCATTACAGACAGCTTCAAAATCAATTCCTGTTCCTAGAAACAAGCTTGAAGTAATTTGCACATTTCTATTATCTGGAACACTTACATCAAGTAGGATTCTTGACTTTTTTTGGGAAAAAAACCAGATGAAAATAAACCTAAGACTGTTCCATTAGTGCTTTTCAATTTTATTTTGCTCTGGGCTTTGCAATTTAGTATCATTATTGTTCTGACTATTAACTGTTATATACAGTACACACGTTTGCATAACATAGAGATATTAAGTAAATATTTGCCAAATCCACCACTTTGTCAAGCATTTCCCTTTGATGGCTTGGGGTATACTTTGAAGCAGTGGTGGGCAACCTGTGGCCCACGGTCCAAATGCTGCTCATCAGAGTTCGATGTGTAGCTCGTGAGACATTTTGTTTACAGTTGCTCACATGCAGGATTGCCAGATTCTGCTGGTTCTGTCCACACAGGTTTTTTTTCCTCCTGGTATTACTAATGTGACACATATGTAAGGCAAGGCCACATGAAGTGAGGCTCACGCGGATTGCACACAACATTGTCAGAGCCAAAAGCTCCTTCTGCATCCAATCAAAGTGCTGCTACAGTTTAATTGGCACACCCTGCAAATTCTAGGTATATAATCCCAAGTTAGCAAAATTACCTTATCCCAAGAAACCGTCTTGGGCACAACAATCTTGCGGCACACTGAAATGAAGGAGGGCCACCCATGTGGCCCAATCACTAGCCTAGTTGCCCATTGCTGATCTGAAGTTTGTGGAAAGGTCTGGAATTTGTATACTTTGTATTGTATATGTTCATCTCCTTTCATATTTTTTTAATAACGAGGGCTTTACCAAATTCATGGTCCATTCTGCTCAATTTCACAGCCATGGAATTTGAAAAATCAGTCTATTTCATATTTTCAGATGTTTTCATCTGAATCGTCATGGTGTTATGTAAGAACATAAGAATGGGCATATTGGGTCAGACCAAACGTCCATCTAACCCAGTGTCCTGTCTTCCGACAGTGGCCAATGCCTGGTGTCCCAGAGGGAATGAACGGAACAAGTTAAACATTAAGGGACCCATCCAGTGGTGCCAACAGCCTCTGCAGACCCTTGGGCAATAGGGGGGCAGCTCCATGTTCCCAGAAGGGGCAGGGCCGCAGGCAGAAGGGTGGGGCTGGGGGCAGCCCTGCCCTCCACACCACCAGGAGCATGGTGCCCTCTCCACCCCCAGCCCTCACAGATTCCCGGAGTGCTGGGAGTCCTTAGCCCCAGGGTAACTGAGGATAAGTAATAAATGAATGGACCCCTGACTGCCTTGGCTATACCTCCCTGGCCACTTTTGGGGCTGATCTGGCTCCTGTGAAGGGGCAGTTGTAGCAACTTCTTAATGCCATAGTCCTCCAGTTTCCAGGGCCCTTGCCCTTTTTCACAGCAGCACAATGTGGTGTAAATCAAGGGGAAACCCTTTAGTATATAATAACCCTGGTGAGGATAAGTCATGATGTATTAGGAGCCTTCGGACAGTAGTCCCAGGTAGTCCAATAGTGTTTGTCCAAGGAGGGCCTTGCACATAGGAGCGCTGGCAGGAAATGGAAACTTTATTTCCTGGACCTTGGAGTCAGGGTTCTGAAAGGAATCCTGCCCTTCAATCGTATAACAGGAGTCAGTCCCAACTGCTCTCGTGGTTCCCAATTGCAGAGTTTTAATCAAGCAACTCCACTGAAGTCAGTGACAATAAGCTGCTAAAACCCTGCAAAATCATTTCACCTGATTTCAACAGATATGACTCTTTCTTCAGATGTATTTTCAATGTATAATTTCACTGAGATAAAAATGAGATCTAGTGTAGGTGGTATGTACAGTGTTGTCTATGATTAGGGGAGCCAACAGCTTCTACAGAGCCCTGGTCAAGGTATGCGTGTGGGCTTGGCTCTGTGCCCCTGAAGGGGCGAGGCAGGGCCTCAGATGAGGGGGCTGGGCTCTGAAGCTAGAACTCAGTGTCACTGTGCCATGGCGTTTGGGTGGCGATTTAAAGGGCCTGGGCCAGTACCAGGAGCCCTGGGAGCCTTTAAATTGCTGGGCCCTGGGGCAACTGCCTCCTTTGTCCCCATTGACGGGCCTGTCTATAGTTATGGTTACCTGACATTTCCCATTATTAGACCTTGTTTTCAAAAAGCTTATAACTTTGACAAACTTTAACTGCTCACACTGAAATTTTCTGTCAAGATGTGTGCCTGTAAGTACTTGGAGCTCATAGTCTTTCTATAAATACAACTTATAGTTAATTTCAGTGGACTTTTTTGCATACTAAGAAATAAGACATATGTTTATCATTATTAACTCCTGTCTTCCTCCCTAAAGCAAAACTCTCAGGGTGTGTCTACACAGTAGCGCTATTTCAGAATAACTGACATTATTTTGAAATAACATTGTGCACGTCCATGCAGCAAGCCATTATTCTGAATTAATTTTGAGATGGAGGACTTCTTACACCAACTCCTGTAGCCCTTATTTCACGAGGAGTGAGGGAAGTCAAAAGAAGAATGCTCTTCCTTCAACTTCCTGCTGTGTAGACAGCGCCAAAAGCCAAATCACGCTATTTTGACTTCAGCTACACAATTGACATAGCTGAAGTTAAGTATCTTAATTTGACTTTTGCCCTGCAGT
The DNA here is from genome assembly GCA_032595735.1 of Pelochelys cantorii. NCBI lineage: Eukaryota > Metazoa > Chordata > Testudines > Trionychidae > Pelochelys > Pelochelys cantorii. Next base: position 20,546,065 of record CM064338.1, read on the forward strand.
GTAGATGTGCCATCAGGGTGAAATCCTGGTCCTATTGAAGTCATTGGGAACCAGGCTTTCACCCCTCAATGATTTAAATGAAAAAAGTCTAAGGACTGCAGGATATGGCTCTTGATAAACAGTAAAATTAACCAGACCCAAAATTCCATCTGCCTTGTATTGTAACTGAATATACACTTTGGCTGTGTTCAGTCGGGGGTGACACTATTGTGCCTGCACATTTTAAAGCTCACTCCATTTTTGGCTTACATACCCCTATGGAGTGTAAAATTGAGGTATAATTATACGTTGGAGAATGGGAGCTGCTGAATTCCAAAACCAATTTTATGTGAGAGATTTTTTTTTTTATAATCCCCTTCTATCAAAGTACATGGAGAAGCTAATCAATTGTACAACCTTTAGGATCCTCTAATTATGAAAGGCAAAAATTTCATTAAAAATGTAAGAAAAGATTTTGTTGTTTTATGTCACACAATTCTGAATGAACCCCGTGCTTTCTTCTATGAACACCAGCTATCCAGATTAGTAGTAACTATTGGTATAGTTCTAAAATTGCTCATTGCACGTGTGTGCATGTTATCACACACACATTATACAACAATTAGATGCATTAGGTGCTAGAATACTTTATTGCTGCCTCAGGCTGTGGTATTCAGTAATATTTTACTCTGCAGGAAATTACAAAAAAGGTCCCATGCGCAAAGCTGGACCATCTTTAATGCCTATATTTTCCACAGACCACACTGCCCCCCCCCCCACACCCACAGATAAAGGAGGATCTTCTATCTATTGTATGCATATTAACAAATCGGGATGTTGCCAAAGGATAGTATTGCTTTATGTAACCACTTCGGTTCCATATTCTAGATCGCCCCCGACTTTCCTAGTGATAGGGAAGGTAACAGATTCCTATAATCCCTACAATCTATCACCCTAAAGATGGAAATATAAGGCCTCAGTGCCTCATGTAAATTGCAGACACACCCTTGATTATATCACATACACACCAAATTGTATCCAATGTCTATAAATTCCACTCTGCATGTTTGATTTTACTAAGCACAATACTTTAAAAGCTTCAGGGGGTAGCCGAGTTAGTCTGTACAGGATAAACTTTAAAAACAACAAATAGCCTGGTAGCACTTTAAAGACTAACAAAACATGTAGATGGTATCATGAGCTTTCGTGGGCACAGCCCACTTCTACAGATGACCTGAGTGCTGGATGTCCATAACTAAAATAAAGAGGGGAGAAATACTTCAGTTCTTTTTGCATGCTGAGAGAACTTTTCATAAGTGACAGGCTGTGGCATGTGTCCCGATGCGAATGACATGCACCTTAGGGAGAAGCCCTCCTGTAATGGTTTCTGTCATCCAAATCTTGACAATTGAGGAGGAGAAATAGATTAGAAATAGCCAAAGGGCCTGGAATCAGTTTCATAGAAAAGAAACTGTTTCTTACAGTAATTGACAGTACCAGGGTTGGGAAGTGATCATGTAACTCGGGGTGGGCAATAATTTTTGACGGGGGCCACTCCAAGATTTTGGAAAGTAGTCAAGGGCCGCACTCTTCCACGATATTAAGGGAGGAGATGCGGGGTCTGGGATGGAGGTTGGGTGCAGAAGGGAGCTTGGAGTAAGGGACCGGGGTGCAGGAGGGAGACTGGAGTCTGGGAGGAAGTTGGGATGAAGCAGGCGGTTGCGACCTCGGGCAAGGGACTAGATTGCAGGAGTTTGGGATGTGACCTAGGGTAGGAGGGGATTGTGATCTGGGGCAGGAGATTGGGGTGCCACATCTGGGAGGGAGGGTGGGTGTAAGAGGGGGACAGAGGGTTTGGGTATGATGAGTGGGGCGGGGGCAGAGAGTAGGGTCAGGAAAGGGCAGGGGTGCCAGAAGCAGGCTGTAGATAGAGACTTACTTGCCAGCTGCCAAACTAGCCTGCCTGCCTGCAGAGCTTAAAATGTTTCCCAGTGTGCCTGCCTGCCTGGACATGTGCTTCATGACTAACTGAGCCCAGGAGAGGGGGCATGATTCTTCTTGGCTTCCTGTTGCTCCAACAAGCAGCTTGCATTGGCTGGTTTCTGCCAGAAACTAGCCAATGGGAATGTGCTGGGGGCGGGGCAGCTCCTAAAATTTCCCTCCTCCCCTCCAGTTTTAAAACAAAACCGGAACCCTGTAGCTGCATTTCTGCACAGCGTGTGGGTCTGCGGGGCAAGCAGCGGAGCCTGCCTGGGGCTCCCCACTGCCTCCACGGCCAGATCCAGTGACTTGGTGGGCCAGATTGGGCCCGCGGGCCAGATTTTGCCCGGGCCTGATCTAACTTCAAGGCATCAAAGGGTTTGTGAATTTCATGATAGCTTTAATGTAAATAAGCAATATGGAGATAACTGATTATACGTTATTTCTGTCATTAAATTACATGACTTTCAAGTTCATCAAGATCACATTCTAATTTTCTGTGTCTTTCAAATACAAGTTAGAGGTATTTGGGGTATTATATTTTGCAATTTATTTTCTCAGGAACAATTTAATGTTTCTTAGTTAAGAAACAAACTATCATTTGAAGATGGAGGAAGCAGAGTCTCAGTTTTCCAACTCAGTGTGATGGCATGTCATTGATTATGTCTTAGTTATGGTTGTGTTTAAGCAGGAGTACCGTGAGGTTTAATTCCACCTGCTGTAGGACAAAAATGTCAGTTTCTTGTGAGGAGGCTGATATGTCATATATACTTTGCAAAGTACAAATTTTATTACCCTTATTTGTGTTAGGCAACATCTTAATTCACAAGTAGGCCACTGATTCACTGTAAGTAAGTGTATCATAATCTAGCCCTAAGTCAACAGAACTTTTCTTCCACAAGGTTTAGAAGAGTTCATATGATCCCTTTCCTTTCCTTCTCTCCACTTACATTGTTCCGATCATTTGTTAGATGTGGTTGTTTTATTCCTCTTCAAAGTATTTACTGTGGGAGGTTATCAGAATGTCTGGTTGGCTGCCAGGGAAGGAAGTTAGATCTTATCTTTTACTTTGAATAAAAGCAACACAACTGTGGAAAAAAGGATATATTGAAGATAACATTTTGGAGCCAATGGGACCTTGTTCATTTTCTATTCCATCAGCAATGCTCCCTTAATCATCCCTTGCTGTGTTCATTTCCTCTAGCCGCTATGGGAACCTTCTCCCCATCCATGGAGTGCATACAATCCCTGGCCCACAATTATACAAAAATAATTCACTTAGGGTATGTCTAGACTGCATCCCTCTGTCGGCAGAGGGATGCAGATTAGGCAGGTCAACATTGCAAAGGAGGCAGGGATTTAAATATCCTGTGCCTAATTTGCATAAAAATGGCCACCGCATTTTGCCGACTCAGCACTTTGTCAGCAAAAAGCAGTAGTCTAGAGGGGAATCTGTCAAGAAAGAAAGCCTTTTTCGACAGATCCTCTAAACCTCCTTGCAGGAGGCATAAGGGATCTGTCGAAAAAGGCTTTCTTTCTCGACAGATCCCCCTCTAGACTGCCGCTTTTTGCCGACAAAGTGCTGAGTTGGCAAAACACGGTGGCCATTTTTATGCAAATTAGGCACGGGATATTTAAATCCCTGCCTCATTTGCAATGTCGACCTGCCTAATCTGCATCCCTCTGCCGACAGAGGGATGCAGTCTAGACATACCCATACTTACTATAGTACAGTCTTGCAAAGACACTGAAGGAAGTTACCTATCTGTCACAGGACTATGCCTACACTGTTAAAAATGGTCAATAGAAAACATGTTAACTGATTGTTGGCTTCTTTCTTAAAATAAGGAATAAAATATTTATTTGAAAAGTACTTCCTTTCTCACCTTAGAAGAACAGCATAAGGCTGCCTACAGTCCAATGTCCCTTCCATACTTAAACATTAAATATTTACAATTCTATTTATGTATGACCAGAAAGTCACTAAAGAACTGTTAAAATATGTAAAAGTCAGACTACCACATGCACAATGAAACAGTGCTAAGAAGTGTAGCTTTGGATCTCATATTGGTAGAATGACACTAATCTTTTTAACATTTTTTTGCCCCAGGCAAGTTTACTGTTTGCAAAATGTATTATATTGACTGCTCTGAAGATGGAACTCCTGGGGTGAAATCTTGGCCCTCAAAATGTCAGTGAAAAATCTCTCTCTGACTTCAGTGGGGCCAGATTATCAGACCTGGATTTCTTTCACAGGAGAAATAAAGCATGGGCAGTTTAAATGCTATCTTCTCTGTGCTGCTATACTAAGGTCTATACCAGTGGTTCCCAAACTTTTCGGCATCACGCCCCCTTTTTTTTGAGAAACCCTTACGCCTGCCCTCCCCCAAAAATAGCAGCAAAACTTGTTGAGAAAAAAAGGAACTGACTGGAGCAGCAAAACTTGATGGGGGGGGGGGGGTTGGGTCGCCTCGAGTCCCCCCGGAATTTCTTCACACCCCCCAGTTTGGGAACCCATAGTCTATACAAATATGCCTTAACAATGACCCGGGGAGAGGCTTTTAAAAATAGCTGATTCTTTGCATTCAATACAGTTAGAATTAGATCTGTGCCAACTGGTCACATGCACATGGGATACCCAGAAATACTAGATCACAGAAGTTGCTTGTATATGTAATTCCAATTCCCGCTGACTCCAATAAAAATTGGTTACTGTGATACTACTAGTTTTCCACTATGGCCATTGTCATCTTTCATTAACCCACTCCTGAGATGTGACCTTGTACCTGATAGCATTCATCCTCAGTCCAGGCCTGTCACTGGCATCCATGGCACTATGTGTCTGTGTTTGCCTTGAATCCCAGACACCCCAGCATCCATAGGTATGTATGTATGTTTGCGTTTGCTTCAGCTTTCTCCCAGTACAAAAATCTGACCAGATGGGTTTTTTTGTTCTTGGAAGAGAAGTTTTTTTTTTTTCTTCCCTAAAGTAAGAATTATTGCTAGCACAATCCCGGAGACATCCCTGGGAGCAGCATATGTAACATCACATGGTAATTATCCAAGTTGGGATGAGTTAAAAAAGGCTGTCATCCAGCTGCCAAACTTTAAAATGGTCTGAAACAGGAAATGCTTTGAAGACAAGTCTTCATTCGAAAGTGAGACGTTTTGGACAAGGCCCTGTTCCACTTCTTCCTGATTCTCTGAGGCCAGAAATAGTGGGACCATGGGTTGTAATACTGTGATCTGAAGGAGTCAATGGATGAGAATGGAAATCTGACAAAGCTGGTCCTGAAATACTTGCATAGTTTGATCATACAACCCCACTGGAGAATGTCCAGAGACTTCATTGGAGCAAAGCTAATGTAGTCATTTTGCTCCTATATTGAAAAAAAGCCTGAGCCCAATCAAGGGTCCAACTCCAGAAAGGGCTGGCGAGGGAAAGTGGGCAGTTGCCCCATAGCCTGGAAATTCAGATGGGCTGGAGGCTCCTGGGCACTGCCATCGCTCCTGCAAGAGTGGCGGAAGTTGGAGCCCTGGGCCTTTTAAATTGCCACCGGAGTGCCATGTGGCATGCTCCAGGCAACTCTCAGGGCTGCTGGGGAGAGGGGAGGTTGGTGTGGCACACTCCAGGTAGTGCTGAGGGCTGGCTGCTCCGGCCCTGCTCCTTCCACCCAAGGCCCCTCCTCTCCCAGGAGTGTGAAGCCACATATCCCCTTGCCCAGGGGGCTCAGCAAGTCTGTTGGACTCCTTGGGAAGACCTCCGGAGACCTCGGCAGCAACAGATGGCAGCAGTAGTCTTAGCTACCACTTGCAAAAAGATATTTATTTTCTCCTGCTGTACTTTATGGACTGCATCAATCTGCAACATCGCCTCTATTCCTTTCTGTAGTGTCCAGCAAGAGTCAGCCTTGCAAATCAACTTTTCTGATTACTCTGAATTGCTTCAACTTTCCATAACACTTTCCATTAAGATAGCTGAGAACAGATTTGTCTGAGGGTGTGATATCAAAGTGGCGCCCCACATAACTCCATGGAATAGATTTGTACTCCACTCCTAACACATCAGGACAGTTTCATGACTCAAGCAAGTGGTGCCTATTATCCTATTTTTAATCAATTTGATTTTCCTATATTAGATCTGGCAATTCAGACTTTGCTTCATGAACTGGCTCTTCTTGAAATAAAAGCCTGGCTGACAGTAAGGCAAGGCTTCTGGCAAGGATAGATATTTCCCATCTCTTTTCTTATGCTACCTTACTAGTTAAGCCAGGGGGAACTCATCTGTCTTTCTTTTGCTGTCACTTCTGTACCCTTTGCTTCTCTCCTGTGGCTCTAGCAATGGTCTGTCTGTTCAGTCCTCTCCCTTTCTTCGAGCACATTCTGTGGCCCCTACCTTCCTCTCCTCTTGGTCTTCCTTGATTTTTCTCTGTCCCTCCCTGGTTGCTCTCTTCCTCCCTAGCTCAGTTCTACTTTCCCTCTTCTCTAATCTACCATACATCATTCGATAGCAACCCCTGCTTTCCCCACACCACTCTGATCAGCATTCTGCTTCCTATTCTGCCAGTGATAATGGAAAATATGAGAGCACCAATCAGAGGCTTCTGGAGCTGCAGCCGCAGAGCTGGTGGTAAAAGAACAGGGAACAGAGCTCTTATGCTGTGGGCAGTTGCACAAAGCAGCATGATGAGATGGCGGCAATCCAGAGCCGTGTTCTGATTTATTCCACCTCAAACAAAGGACTGAAGCACTACTACAGCAGTAGCACAAATGTTCCCTCCCCCCACGGTTTGAAAGTTTTCCAGATGCAATAAGCGCTTTATACACTGAATTTACTCTTTTCAGTTTGTTTGTACTTACGAACATTTTAACGCCTGCTTCAGGCAAAATCATGTAGCTTGAATTGCACATGTACATTTTTACATTAATTAGAACTTGTAACTAGGGCTACTAACTGTCTAATTACAGAAGCCCAAACACCCTTGCCCTGCTCCCACTTTGCCTTTTCCCTGAGGCTCCACTGCTTCCCTAAGGCCCTGCCCTGCTCGCTCCATCTGCCTTCCTTCTGTTGCTCACTCTCCCCCGCCCTCACTCACTTTCACCAGGCTGGGATAGGGGTTTAGGGTGCAGTAGGGGGTGCAGGCTCAGGATTGGGCCAAAAGGATTGGAGTGTGGAGTGGGGCTTTGGGCTCAGCCTGAGGCAGGGAATGGGGGTGAAGGAAGGGCTGGGGGGTTCAGGCTCTGGGAGAGGGTTTATGTACAGGAAGGGCCACCAATGGGGGAGAAGCAAAAGGGACAATTGCCCTGGGGCCTGGTGATTCAGAGGGGCCTGCGGCTCCAGCTGCTGCTGTCATGACAGCAGCAGCGACCAGAGCCCTGAGCGCTTTAACTTGCCACCAGAGCCCCACGCAATGCACTGCAGAGCCCCATTCCCAGCCAATAGGAGCTGCAGAGTCAGTACTCTGGACAGGCAGTTTAGGCACATGCCAGCCATATCCAGTTCAGGCACATGCCGGCCATATCCAGGAGTGGTGTGGGGCAGGCAAGAAGGGAGCCTGCCTTAGCCCCGCTGTGCTGCAGGACTTTTAACAGCCGAAAACTCTCAGATTGGCTGCAGTCGCCTCTGGGAGTTCAAGTCCAATTCTGGAAGACTCCCAGCAAAACTGAGAAGGTTGGCAACCCAAACTTGCTCCTAAAATATTTGTTCTGGTTGTTTAATAAGAGAGACCACACTGTCAGGATCTCCTGTGTCTGTCACATTTTTAAAAATGGGGTGTGAACATTTGAAGAACGTGGTCAGTTCATGGAACAGATGAAAAGTGCTGTGGAGTGGGGATGGGGGAGAACTACTTTCACAAAAACTTTCCAAATGGGTTGGAATTTGGAAGAAATTCCTTACACTTGCTGTCCAGTAGAACATGTATATTGTGAGAAGGAGTATGGAAGTGATAGGAGTGTCCACACAGGCATATGTTTGGAGAATTTTTTTTTAAACTCCAGGGACAAAGAAGAAAGGAATAAGCAGAAATGGGATTAATAGCCATAGATGTCAGCTTTATCCTCAATTAATAAGAACTTGTTCAGGACTGTGTTCTCCACAGCAGAATAAAAGGCTCTGGATTTGATTCTTATTTGCACCAAGGCAGCTTTACTTCACTCTGGCAATCCAAAGGTGCCTTACAATAATATACATCCTAGTTAAGGCCCCTGTACACTGCCAGAGTGGTACACTGTCATCTTCATGTAAATAAGAACAAGAATTTTTCAGCTTCAGTTAATGGTAGGGATATTTAGACCAAACACGTCATCTGTGTCTGAGCATGGTATTTATTCTATTTAGATTGGAAATGCTTTAAAGCAGAGAGCTCGTTTCATAGATTTCTAAAGCTTGATGTGCCCTTTTGATGCTATAGAAAATCAGCTTCATCTGTTAAAAGCATTCATCCAAGTTTCTTAGCACTTATAAAAACATGAAATAATAAAGAGTAAATAGTCTTACTACAAAAATCTCTAGTAATTAAACCACTTTGCAGCCCTCTCAACAAGCACACAAAGCTCTTAAAACACATGTAAACAAATATAAACAACACTGAATAGAGTATTGGTTCCATGATGGATCTGACAGTCCAATTGTGCAATGTACTTGGCAGTTTTAGTGTGTTTTCAACTATATAACTGAATGGTGCTTTAGGAGATAAAGAGCACGCTTCATTACACAGTGCCTCTTTAATGAATGTGTTTCATTATGTAGTGTATATAATTTTATTATTTGATAAATGTGAATGAAGATGATTTATGCCTCCCACAGTCCCTTTTGGAAAAACCAGAGTACAAATGTTTATCTATTTTTCATCAAGATTAGTTTCTTCTCTCACAGGAACACATAGCTTCACAAACCCAAATAAATTGCTATGTTTTAATCATGTCAAATTATCCATTTCTAATAACCTTTTTAAAAATGACTTTCAGTAATACCATAATGTTCCTAATTCCACTGAAGTCTTTATATATGGTCTAGCATATGGGGTGGGGGGATATTTGCATGCAGAATGTTAGAATTCAGAGACTTTTTTCTTTATGAGGCATTTTCAGTAGCCTATGTGACATGAATGCAGGTCTCAGTGGACAAGTGACCATGTCACAAAAGCACTAGCACAAATGTCAGTAACATACTTGGAAGCCATTACAGCAGGCTCAGCAAAGACTGAATTGGTATAGAGATGGAACTGTGCCCTCACCCCCATAGATGGTTCTACTAGTTTCAGATTAAGACAAGTGGGTCAGGCAGCATGGGGATCCCTTGCATTTCTAGTGCACGGGTTACACCTGTCTGTAAATAAACAGGCTTCAGTCTTAGAGATTGGTACCTGGCACCTTTCATGAATTAGTGACAAATATTCTCTCTTTCTCAGATACTCAATTGCTGTAAATCATCATAATGCCAGGGCCAGAGCTGAGGATTTGTAAGACAATGTTTAACAAATGGGCTGAAAAGCAATCATAAGACCAACAGAGAATCAAAATGTGATGCAACTAAAAGTACTGCAGAAAAAGCAAAGGGTAGAGCTACGTATGGGATATTTGAACATCTGAAAGCTTAGTGTATTATGCCTGTTATGTCCCTGACTACATAGAAATACAATGTTAGAGTGACCTCTGCAGGATTTCCCCAAGCATTTGACTGTGTACAATTCTTTCTCCACAGTTTCAAATACAGTCTCTTAGAAAATTAGCATACTTTATCTTTCATGCTTCTTAATTTCTGACCATCTGCCTGGAACCAAAATGCATACAATAAAAAATTAATTAGTAACTGGCTGAGCCAAAAAGAGATGAAAATAGTACCTGCAAACACACATTTGGGTCAAGTTCTCTTGATGCATTTGTGTTAGGCTTCAATCCAGCAAACTACTTAAGCATGTGTTTAAATGCTTTCCTGATTTAGGGTCATTATGAGAGATGTATGTCTATTGCATCAGCATTAACTTTTTCCTCCTGGATGCTGTGGCACAAAATTCCAAGGACCTGGTAACTCTACCATACCCCAGACTGGATTGTTCCTCTTTATATATAACCCTTTGCTTCTTTAATAGTTAGGGGCTCAATTTCACTGCTAAAGTCAGTGTAGTCATTCCACTGAGTTCACCTGGAAATGGATCAGGTCTATGGTGAGGAATAGTCTAGACAGAATTACATCTGAATAGTAAGAATAAAAATTATTGTATATGTAGTTTCTTATTTGTTTGAGGCTTCATTACAGCATTCAGTACTTAGAAGGGAGAGTTGACCAATGCTATTTTGTTAGTTAAGATTTACTATTTAAAAAAAAGTAGTCCTCATGAGAGTAATAGGAGCACTATTGCACCGACAATCTATTTTTCCCCTCAGCAAAAGAATTCTCTCCAATATTGACCTTGTAGATAAAGTTTCATCTAACACAAGGTTTTCCACTTCATCACCAAGCTTTTGGTTGGATAAGGGTCCAGGCAAAATTCAGTCTTCCAGTATTATAAGTTTGTATCACTCGTCTTCTGTATATCAATTTATGTTATATTTCTAATATGGTATATTTTCTAGTACTCTTGTATCCACATCAGCAGTACTGTCTGTGATGTTGCACGTCCATATTTTTATGGAAATATGGTTTTGAATATTAATAAGCCAAATTTAATATGCTTTATGCAAAATGTAGCATGTAACCTATCATTGGAGTGCTTGTAATCTCCTGAATGTGTCTATTCTACTTGTATGTATGAATCCTTCCTGTGTTTGAAGTTAGAAATATGAAGTATAAACCTGTTTATACAGGCGGCCCCCAACTTGTGACGTGATTGATTCCTGGGGAAGCGTCGCAAGTCGGGCGCGTCGTAAATCAAACCCTCATTTACGATAGGCACAATGCGCCATCGTAAATGCGGGCCAAGGACATAAGTTAGGGGTTTTTGGCCCCTTCCACACTTACAAAAATGGTTGTAAGTGCGGGGAGTCGGAACTTGGGCAGTCACATGTCGGGGGCTTCCTGTATATCAAGATGTGCTAATGAGGGCCATTAGTGGGACTCAAGGAACTTTATGGCCCAGTACTCAAGACTATGATCTGTGAATAGTCTTGTTCCTCCTGTATGCATGGACTATCCTTGGTCCTGGGAAGATATGTGGCCAGATTACCTGATGCTGGAACTCATTATGGATTTGTTACTTTTCCATGGGAGGGGAAAGGGTTGAAATGGAACACAAAGTATTCCTGTCCTGGGCAAAATCTATTTATAGGTATGAAACCAAACACACAAAGACCCCCCCCTGCTTACCACCCAGATGACTACTGGAAAGATCTAAGACTAAATGAGGGAGGGATTGGGCCTAAGCTGAAGGGATGCCTTGTTTGTGAGAACAAGGTGATTAGACCTACTGTTAGGGTAAGAAATTTCATGTAACAAGTTTTTTAGGGCACGTCTACACAGCAGGGCTAAAGCCGAAATAAGCTACACAACTTCAGCTACGTCAATTGTGTAGTTTAAGTCGAAATAGCTTATTTCGGCTTTAGAACTGTCTACACAGCAGGAAGTCTGAAGTAGAGCACTCTTCCTCCAACTTCCCTTACTCCTTGTAAAAGGAAGGTTGCAGGAGTTGGAGTAAGAAATTCTCCAGCTCGACATTATTTTGACATTGTGTCGAAATAACTGCTTGTAGTGTAGACGTGCACTATGTTATTTCAGAATAACTGGTGTTATTAGAAGCTTCAGGGGGTAGCTGAGTTAGTCTGTACAGGAAAAAACAACAAATGGTCTGGCAGCACTTTCCAGACTAACAAAACATGTAGAGTATGCCCTTACAGTATGATGCTTAGCTGGCATGTTTTATTTTATTTTGCTTTATAACTTACTTTGATCTGTTTGTTATCACTTGCAACCACTTAAATCCTACTTTTTATACTTAATAAAATGACTTTTGTTTATTATGAAGTCCAGTGCAAATAATTTTTCCTGGGGGGGGACGGGGACAAAACAGCTGTACATTTTTCTTTAATTGATCAAGGGAGCAAACAACTTATGAGCTTGCTTTGTATCTAACTTTTATGCAATGTAAGATGGTTTTATCTGGGGTTCTGGTTCTATTGGGGCTGTGTACCTGGATGCTATGTCTAGATGCTGTGACTGAGCCTTCCCAGAGCTGAGCTGCTCTCAGTGTCTGTCTTGCTCAGCTGTGACCCCCAACTCTGTGCCTTTGCTGGAGAAGATCACAGCTTTTTCAGGGTGGTGGGGCATCCCAGAGGGCAGGTAGGTGGGCTTAGTGTTATGACCAGCCTATCAAATGACAGTCTCAAGGGGATCACTTTTAATATGCTTAATTAAAAACCCACAACATTTTGCTCCTAAAGTTTGTTATTTCACTCTTATTGTAAATTGTGATTTATAATGGAAAACTTAGCAAAGTGTGACAATTGGACTGCCGATCATTTTAAAAGCTATTTCTTTGTCCATGTTACTTCCAATGCCTTACATTATTAAAAACTAGCAGCCACGATTTTCAGAAGTGTTCAGTGATTCTGGGGGTCCAACTTGAGACACCTTGAAGAGATATGGTTTTCAGTCTACTGAAAATCCACCCTTTAAAGAAATGTAGATGTTCTTTCCATTATAAAACTTGGGCCCCTTCCCCTTTGTACCTTGAGTAATAGGGGCATGTGCAGGAATTTAAATGTGACTCCTTGTAAAGGCACACATTAAACACATACAAATGAAACATTCTCATGACCACCCCCATCTGATTTTTCAGGATGCCTCTGTCAAGGATGCCCAGCAGTGAGTAGGCAATGGCTCCTTTTGGCAGTGGCACACCTTGTCGCTCTACAGTCTGAAGTGGCAGGTTGGCTGGCTGCTGACTAAGCTACTCCTCCCCTCGCCCTATAGCTGCTGCTTCTCCTTCCTTGCTGTTGGAATCCCAGAGCTTCTGCCTGGTTTGCCGACACACACACAAACCCCACTGATGTGAGTCAGGGGGTGGAGCTGGAGTCCAAAGGGGGTGTTTCTGCAGCAGAGAAGGAGAAGCAGAAGGCTGACGCTATGGGGTGATGGGAGAAGCTCAGACGGCAGCTTAGACACCTTGATGCTTTCTCCCTCCTCAGGCTGCAGGGACACAGAGATTGTGGGGGTGCTCTGCTTGCCCCTCCTTGTGCACACTCTTGTTAACTACAAAATTGGTCCTACTGATGTCAGTAGGAGCACTCAAAGAGCAAAGTCCAATTCAAGATGAGTAGTAAAGGTGACAGAACAGGGACATTATTTTTGCAGTTTGTTAACAGATAAATTGTTCTAGTCATTGTCCAAATAGGGGGTGCAGAGCTCACCACTCATGGAGCACCATCTGGAGGGTGGATGCTACTGGGATGCATATTCCTTCCTTGATTTCCACAGTTCACATGAGGCACAAAAAGCTGTGTTATCCAAGAAGCTTCCTTCCCACACACTTGTGCCTTACTCGGGGCTATGGCCATGACCAGGTCCCCTGGTGTCTTCATTGCCAAACCCAGAGAGTTAGCAAGAATGGAGGGAAGTATTTAAATCCTACCAGATAACTGTTTTAATGGCTTTGATTTAAAAATCATGAAGCAGCACAGATATCGGCAGTTTGGGACTTCTATATTTAAACCAAAAAAAATGTCCATTACATTATGGACCTAATTTTCCTTCTAGTGTTCTTTTCATGCCTGCTATTATCAAGTGGTCAGACACCATACTGATGGCCAGCCCTATAAAAGCGTACCGACAGTTTGATATTTCATAGGGCATTGCATGAACTTAAATGAGCAGGTATCTTCCATTTCATGTGGTTCAAATTTTACTTGGTTATTAGTGTGAAACTTGTCATTCAGTACTGCAACGTAGATATCTAATAAAATCTCATGTAGAGTTGGTGTTTTTGTGCCACAGATTTCATGTCCATTTTTTAAGGCTTCAGAATGTAATATTCACCGTGCACCCGAACCTTCCTACAAAGAATATACTGAAATTTTCCTTGGTAGGATTTATGTTACCCACCATTATCATTCTGCTACAGAGGAACAATTCAAAGTCTACTGACATCAACAGGAGACTTTCCATTGACTTCAATAGGCTTTGGATCTGGCAGCTTGCAATTCATATTTTTGGCTTGATTCTTCAGAATTTTACTCGTGTAAGTTATGCTGATGTGGGCTATTCACATGAGCAAATAGGCCATTTGTTTATATATCAATTCAAGTGTAGGTGAAAGAAACATAAGTACTGAAAGTTACAGACCCCGCTCGCTCTGAAGGCCCCAGCGTAAGTACTACTGACAATTTCCAGGAAAGTTTCCCAAGTTCGCCAACTAGTAAGTATATTCTAGGAAGCTGAAATGTTTAATGTACAGTAAACATAATAGGAGCCTCTCTCACCCTCCTCTCACCCCCCAAAAACCCCAGCATATGAAGCTGTTATTCTTTAGAAGGCCTCATTGGTGATACCGTGCAAAGGCTACTTCTGCTTCAGAGAGAATACTGAGTCCTGGCAGCAGCAACTGAATGTCAGTTTAAACAGTATGTGGTGTGGTAGAATTGGCTTCCACAGCACTCTTATGTTACTTGCCATGGCACCACTTATTCCTACCTGAGATTCCCTCTAGGTCCTCAGTTCTCCTTGTTTTGGTATGAGACCCTGGTCAGTTTGGATTCCAACAGCACATCATACATTATTTTCTTTAGCTTGCTATTGCCCTTCTGCATAGGGTGTGTCTTCTCACAATAATATGCCTCAATGTTCCCTGCATCCCAGCCCCACTGTCAGGGTTTTGATAGCAAAATCAAACAGTAGTCCCATAGGAAACATTAAAAAAAAGCATCTTACCTCAGGCACTACCCCGCCAACCCACTTTCTACTCTAGTGTTCACCTTCAGGACTTTGTCCTTGGAAACCTAGCATCTACCCAAACTGCTGACTCTCTAGGCTTTGGATGTTTCCTTTGGGACTACTGTCATAGAGTCCACTGGGCTGGTGTGTCGTATACCTCCACCCCCTCCCTGCATCTGTCTTGTTTATTTAGAGTGTAAGTTCTTTGGGTTGGGACTTTCTGTTACTCCTTATTTGTACAGTGCCTAGCACATTCTAGGTTGCCCCTCTTTGTACAGTGCCAAGCACGTTCTAGGTTTTCCCTACCATAACAAACATAGTAAGACAGATAAAAGTAAGACAACCACAATAACAAAAGCTGCCTTTCAAGTGCAGCTCCCAATCATTATTTCTTCAAAAGAGACAGAGACAAGGTATAAGGGCTAGGACATAAATTGCTGCTATTTTTAATGTGTCCTAGGAGCTGGCTTGGACCCAACCTTTCCACTGCTGGGCAGCAGATTTTTTTGTTTTTGTAGCAACTCCTGTGGTTTATGCAGACTGTGGAGCATCTGAGACTGGCTCTTTTTCTTTCAGCCCCCCACCCGCAGACAGTTCTACATTGATCTGCTGTGCACATTCAGGATTTCTAGCCTGTTCAGCAGTATGACCTGCTCCTGCTTTCTGAATAATCTGGCTTGTTGGGAAGCCAGACTTGACTAGGTTCTTTCCACCCACAGCCCGTTCCAGGCAACTTCAGAGTGCCTATTTTCTGCAGCAGTATGAACTGTTGTCTGAATAAAATCACCTAGCACTAACCCAGTCCACTCAGCTCCATGGAGCTCAGAGACTATACCTAAGCAGGTAGCCAGTGCAATTACCTTTGAGTGCCACCTGTCTCCTCATTCTTCCCCACTCCAAAAAATAATCTCTTCTCTCTTCCTTCCTTCTATCATCTTTCCTCCACTTTCACTCCTTTCCCAATGCAAGGTAGAAGGAAAGGGAAAATTTGCTTCCAGTCATGGCCAGGAGGATGTGTTAACTGGGTTTTCTCTTCAGTATTTCTGCCTAAGAGCAGGCACAATGACTAAAGGCACTATTAGCCATGGATACCACAGCAATGATCTGACAACTATCAGAGATGTTGGCTGTCACAGCAATCATTAGAGCAGAGAGTTGAGCAATGCACTAGGAAAAGTACACCCTATGGTTCCATAACACTGGTCTACAATTTTTTAGAAGTCGTCTGCTTCAGAGATAAAATGTGCTATTTATTATGTATTTTGATATGCTAAATTCAAATATGACAATTAAAACAACTGATTAGCTACTGTTTCCAAGATATTTAAGTTTTTACATTTTACGTCTATGTATATTGTGTAGAGAGTAGAGTTTTAATCATAAATTGTAAACCTAGGTCTTTTCATGTGTTTATGATTGCTTTACATGATAATATTTCACCTGTCCTGTTTATGTAACACTTTAAAAATCAGCAAAAGGGTTATATAAATAAAATTTATTGTGAAACAAAAGGCAAAAAACTATTATGTACATAGTTTAGTCCTATTCAGTGTCTACTCGGCGCTTCTTGGCTTGTCTCTTGTATTCATTAAATGGAGCATCTCTTGTCACTGTCCAGCAATAGTCTGCAAGCATTGATGGGCTCCATTTGCCCTGATAGCGTTTCTCCATTGTTGCAATGTCCTGGTGAAATCGCTCGCCGTGCTCATCGCTCACTGCTCCGCAGTTCGGTGGAAAAAAATCTAGATGAGAGTGCAAAAAATGTATCTTTAGTGACATGTTGCAACCAAGGCTTTTGTACGCCTTGAGGAGGTTTTCCACCAACAACCTGTAGTTGTCTGCCTTGTTGTTTCCGAGAAAATTTATTGCCACTAACTGGAAGGCTTTCCATGCCGTCTTTTCCTTGCCACGCAGTGCACGGTCAAATGCATCATCTCGAAGAAGTTCATGAATCTGAGGACCAACAAAGACACCTTCCTTTATCTTAGCTTCACTTAACCTTGGAAATTTTCCACGGAGGTACTTGAAAGCTGCTTGTGTTTTGTCCATGGCCTTGACAAAGTTCTTCATCAGACCCAGCTTGATGTATAAGGGTGGTAACAAAATCTTCCTTGATTCAACAAGTGGTGGATGCTGAACACTTTTCCACCCAGGCTCCAATGACTGTCGGAGTGGCCAATCTATCTTGATGTAGTGGGAATCTCTTGCACGACTATCCCATTCGCAGAGAAAACAGCAGTACTTTGTGTATCCAGTCTGCAGACCAAGCAAGAGAGCAACAACCTTCAAATCGCCACAAAGCTGCCACTGATGTTGGTCATAGTTTATGCACCTCAAAAGTTGTTTCATGTTGTCATAGGTTTCCTTCATATGGACTGCATGACCAACTGGAATTGATGGCAAAACATTGGCATTATGCAGCAAAACAGCTTTAAGACTCGTCTTCGATGAATCAATGAACAGTCTCCACTCATCTGGATCGTGAACGATGTTGAGGGCTGCCATCACACCATCGATGTTGTTGCAGGCTACAAGATCACCTTCCGTGAAGAAGAATGGGACAAGATCCTTTTGATGGTCACGGAACACGGAAACCCTAACATCACCTGCCAGGAGATTCCACTGCTGTAGGCTGGAGCCCAACAGCTCTGTCTTACTCTTGGGTAGTTCCAAATCCCTGACAAGGTCATTCAGTTCACCTTGTGTTATGAGGTGTGGTTCAGAGGAGGAGGATGGGAGAAAATGTGGGTCCTGTGACATTGATGGTTCAGGACCAGAAGTTTCATCCCCTTCCTCTTCCTTGTCTGACTCAAGTGAGAATGATTCTGGTGCATCAGGAACCGGCAGTCCTTCTCCGTGGGGTACTGGACGTATAGGTGATGGAATGTTTGGATAATGCACAGTCCACTTTTTCTTCTTTGACACACCTTTCCCAACTGGAGGCACCGTGCAGAAGTAACAATTGCTGGTATGATCTGTTGGCTCTCTCCAAATCATTGGCACTGCAAAAAGCATAGATTTCCTTTTCCTGTTCAACCACTGGTGAAGATTTGTTGCACAAGTGTTGCAGCATATGTGTGAGGCCCACCTCTTGTCCTGATCTCCAATTTTGCAGCCAAAATAAAGGTGATAGGCTTTCTTAACCATAGTGGTTATATTGCACTTTTGTGATGCAAAAGTCACTTCACCACAAACATAGCAGAAGTTATCTGCACTGTTCACACAAGTACAAGGCATCTCTGCTCACTTTGGCTAAACAGAAATGTGTCCCTTTGCAAAATCAAACATTGACAAATAAGAGAGCACGACACTGTATGATTTCTAGAGCTGATATAGGGCAATTTGTTCAGCAGAGTGATGTAAGCTTCGTTATGATTGCATCATTCATGACTTCTAGGAATAACATGATGCAATTCATATAATGTATGATGCAATACCAGCTTCAGATTGCATCATTCATTGTTTTGCCTAAAAAGCAAGTACTGTCCAAACCCAGTCATAGATTTATTCATAGATCCAGTCAAAGATGTATTTTAGTCATTTCTGGTTTAAATTGAGATCCCTTCCCTTTATAACTCACTTATCCTCCGCCATTCCCAAGTCAAGGGTCGTATATACTGACCCAATAGCATATCTTGAAAACTAGAGCCAATCAACAATTTTAAGCATCATTTTCGTTCTCAGTGACCCAGAATTAGTAAAGTTTGACTACATTTATTTCAGAAGCATTTTGGCTGTAGAGCAGTGGTTTGGATTGGATTTTTAGAAAGCCCGGCATGAATCAAGAAATCCTTCTTAGCTGTGGGCCTCACAGGATTCAAGTTTCTACTCTATGATAGGGCTCTTCCTTTTTAAGAGGCCCTTTTCTGAGGCTTCTTCTGACCATGTGATCAGCTTAAAATAACAATGATTTTAAACAGCAATTAAAAAATATAACATTTTTCACCCATACAGCACCTTTAACCCAAAGATCATAACCCTCTGATTATTGAAAACTCGCAGTTCCCTTGAGAGGTAGGTTGCTTGTATCATGCCCATTTTATAGATGCGGAAAGTGACTTATCCAAGGCCACAATAAATTAGTGGAAGAGCCAGGCTGAGAACCCTGACTCCAAGTCTCCCTGCTCTAATCACAGAAACCACACTGCCTCTGTATTTCTCATAATTAGTGAACACTGTTGAACTTTAACCCACTGACTGAATTACACCTGATTCAATATGTGAAACATCTCTGCAGAGAATAGATTTTGCATATCAACTATTACTTTGAGAGCTGCATATGGACCTGAAGCAACTGAGATATCGCTTATGATTAACCCTAAGCCTATAGCAGATGAGAGACTGAAAATAACTTTATCAGATTTCACACAAACCATTTTGTACAACAAGTCAACTTACATCTGTTGCATATTCCACAGTTGTTAGGGGAATCCATAAAGTACCTAAAAGTTTATCCCATATGAAGTGTTTCTTCCACAAGTCCACCATGAAGCTCTTTTTAACATCACTGAATTCACTGCAAACAAACAATCTGAAGAAAAAATTCAGATATTGTGAGTTGGGGCAGCAAACTTGAAAGTTACCCTCATTAGTTAACCATGAATCTGAAAAAGCAATCTTACTGGTGTTTCACTGCTGCTCCACTAAAATACTCTGAATCACAAACTCTGTTTTATGAACACTTGCTCCTGACCAAAAAAAATTAAAAAATCACAAACAAAAGTGATGTAAATAAAGGACAAGTTGACATCCTTCACATTCTGATGGCTTCAAGTAAAAATTGTTTTGCAGAGTTTCAACAGGCAAGAAGAAAATGACACAATATACCTATGTCCTGGATCTACTGTACTTGAGATGTTTCATTTTGTGAATGTAATCCCAAATTAGATCATAGGGGTTCTACTGTGAAATATGTAGTAACTGACACTGATATAAGCATAATTCTGAAGATGCAAGCCAATAACACACTTGAATACCGAATTTCAAGGCTCTTGACTTGTTTATTTCACAGCTCCATACTTAAGTGGCAGAAAATATGCTAGGAGTGAGGCAGCAGAATTGTTTCAGCAGCCTATATTCCTGCTTCTCTGGAAGACTCAGAGCCATCTGACATAGCCCAGAAAAAAGGTTGGTATAAGCAGAAGTAGTACTGATTCAGATCTTTTCTGGACCGTTTCTGCCAGTGGTGCTGCTTTGACTTTCCAATGGTTCTGAAGGTGCCCTCCTCAAAAGCAGCCTCACCAGCTCATCCATTACCCCTTGGATACAGGGGCAGCTCGAGACCCCACTCCTGGTACCACTGTAATGGGTCCACCCACTGGTGAGTGCACCACTGTGGCCAAGTGGCGCTGTGCAGGGTCCTTGCCTGGTTGTCCGGTCGTCCTCAAAGTCCTGGAACCAGGGACTGACTAGTCCTGTCCATGGTGCTAGTGAATCTCTGCTTGTGGCTGGTCTTTGGCCACTGGGGCTACATCTAGACTGTAAGTCTCTTTCGAAAGAAGTTTTTTCAAAAGATACTTTCAAAAAAGCCTCTTTCGAAAAAGAGTGTCTAGACTACAGCCAGTACTTTCGAAAAAGCACACTGCTTTTTCAAAAGAGAGTACCCAGGCAGTCTGGATGCTCTCTTTCGAAAAAGCACAGTTTGTATTACATAGCGCCTTTTTTCGAAAGAGCACTTTCGAAAAAAAGCCTTATTCTAGACACACTCTGGCTACGTCTACACTGGTGCGTTCTCATGCAAAAACTCTTTTGCGGAAGAGTTCTTCTGCAAAAGCTCTTCTAGAAGAGAGCGTCTACACTGGCATGTGCTTTTGCACAAGAGATGTGCTTTTGTGCAAGAGCATCCAGGCCAGTGTAGACGCTCTCTTGCGCAAGAAAGCTCTGATGGCCATTTTAACCATAGGGCTTTCTTGCGCAAGAAATTCATGTTGCCTGTCTACACTGGCCCCTTGTGCAAGAACAGTTGCGCAAAAGGGCTTATTCCTGAGCGGGAGCATCAGAGTTCTGGCAGAAGAAGCCCTGATTTCATACCTTAGAATGTCAGTTTACTTGCGCCAGAACACACGGCCAGTGTAGACAGGCAGCAAGTTTTTGCGCAAGAGAGGCTGCTTTTGCACACGATCGCGCCAGTGTAGACTCAGCCTCTGGGTCTGGGTCTTACCCAGATCTAGGTTCAGCTCACACTGGGAGCTAGCCTAGTGCTGATCTCCCGGTCAGGGTATAGACTTGGATGGGTTGAACTCCTGAAGGGAACTACCATGCCCCAGCACTGCAGCTTCTTTTATACCCCTCTGCTGGGTCCTGATTGGCTGCCACAGAGACAGCCACTCTATAGTGCCTGGAGGACCTCTTCTCCGCTCCTCCTGCTGGGATGGGGTGTGGCAAGGCTGCTAGCCTACTGTAGGGGGTTTTGGAGCCTAGTCCAGCCTATCACAACAATATATTTAAAAACATAGAAAAAAATCCAAAAATATGTCATAAATTTTGCTGGTAGAATGGTGTTGGCTACTTCCTCCTCTCTCTCCTGCCCAAGAACTCTTCTTGGCCATAAGGGGAGAGTACCTCATGCAGCAGCTCTGACGGCTGCTCCTCCCCAGGTGTCAGGTAATTGGGGAAGGCAGCCAATCAAAATGGGTTTCCCCTAGGCAGGACTAAAAATCATGTCGGTGTTGGACCTTCTGGCATTATGGCAAGACTGACTTCAGCATGGCTCAATGTCCATGAAATCATGAGAGTTTCCAACACTGGCTCAGATGTTGCCCCCCAGTTAGTCAGTCAGGTGAATAACATTGGTATTTAGAGTACTGCTCTTTTCCCTCTCAGATACCTGGGAGGAAGGGGGACCAGACCCTAGGGCTGCGTCTAGACTGGCATGATTTTGTGCAAATACTTTTAAGGGAAAAGTTTTTCCATTAAAAGTATTTGCGCAAGAGAGCGTCTATACTGGCATGCGCCTTTGCGCAAAAGATTTGCTTTTGCGCAAAAGCATCCGTGCCCAGTATAGACGCTTTCTTGCGCAAGAAATTAACGTTCCTGTCTACACTGGCCCTCTTGCGCAAGTATTCTTGTGCAAGAGGGCTTATGCCTGAGTGGGAGCATCAAAGTATTTGCACAAGAAACACTGATTTTGTACATTACAAAGTCAGTGTTCTTGCGCAAATTCTCGCGGCCAGTGTAGACAGGTGGCAAGTTTTTGCACAAAAGCAATCGCTTTTGCGCAAAATCTTGCCAGTCTAGACGCACCCTAGCTGTACTCATATTATCACTTGTTTTCACTATATAAGGGAAAAGACAGAATAGGCCTTCTAAACTGTCATCCCTGGCTAGAGGTGACAGACTGTGTCTTAGCAGAAGCAGTGTAAGGATTCCCTGGACACCAATGAGCTTCGTATTAGGCCCTCTACCAGTAGGTTATCTGTGTATTTTATTATTTGTTGTTTTAGAGATACAGAAGTTTGTGCTAAGTCTTTATCATATACTTCTGCCTTGAGAATTCATAACTGCATTTAGGTATTGCCATGTATTGATTCAAAATCAATATAATAAAGCCCCAGAGAAAAAATACTAATTATTTCCTCATGACCCATCCTGCCATCTTGAATATTTAGACTATGAACAGCTATGAACTATTTCCTTTAGTGTTAGAGATAACATACAATGTAACTATGCTGCTGGTGGTATGAGTGATGATACTTGTATTTCTAATGTTTATCTGACACAAATGAAACAAGAATAAATGCTGAGATTAAATAATAAATTATATTTCAGTCAATCACAGTGAAATCCTATGAATTCACATTTACCTAGAAAGAGAAAAATACTGAAGCAACAAAGGATGATTCCCCTGATTTTTAATTTAACATGAAGAAAATATAACCAATTCATGCTGCATTGTACAAGCGGTTTACATACTGTATGCATTTGGGTTGCCTGAAGAGTCATGACCTGATTTTTCACTGCCTTTCACCTTGTGCAATCATTAACACCTGTCCAAATTGGATGTGAAATACTTCTATTCTGATTCTCACTTTACACAGGTGTGAAGAGCTATCCCAGCGGCAAAGTCCTGCCTTTAAATTTCTTCAGCACTATGATGATGTTAATATTTCATTGGCAATCAAAAGGCAGAAACATATGGTGAAGACTTAAACTGCTGTGTACATTAAAAGAAGCAAACATGCCGATTTGATGTGTACGGCTTTTTGCTCCTTATGATACATCTGGAGAGAAAGAGCACTTAAAGAAATGGACTAGAACATGACTCCTCTATATAAATGTATTTGTAAGTGTCTATTTATAGGGCATTTTAAAAGGCTGCTCTGTTGTATGCTTCAGTGAGCAGCAGATGGAGCCGCAGCAGGCTCAGAAGAGATTTCCTCTTGCTTTTAGCTAATGAGCTTTAATTATCACAGGACAAACTGTTTATTTTCTTTCCTGCTAAAAAGGTGGTTTAGCATCCTTCTGTCAGATTTAAACTGCAGACTAAATAACAAATTTCCTTATATCTAGTGCAATTTTCCAGTGATGCTTCTTACTAAATGGTTAATTTACCGGGGCAGTTGTAATTCCTTTGCCATGAGACAAAGAAACAATGTGACTGAGGGCAAAAGGTTTTTACACAAATTCACTAAGATCTGAATTTTCAACAACTCTTATAGGAAAGTTAGAAGACTCAGGTCAGAAACCATGTACATGATATGACAACTTTCCTATAATTTGTGGATAGAAAGCCTGATCCTGGTTTTCTCCCAAGTAAATGCTAGTGGTACAAATGAGCCTTAAAGAGAGTGTAAATGTACCTTGCACTTAGGTACATTTACACTCTCTTTGTAAAAGGCCTTTTACATTCTCAGAGTGGGATGTAAACTGGACTTGGTATGAATGAAAATCATGCCCAAAAACCTTAAGATTCTTAAACTGAAACAATGGTCTTAGACTACTGTCATTATTTAAAAGTCAAATGTGTGAAATCTGTCAAATGTCAAAAGTCAAATGTCTAAAAACGCAAAATTAAATTAAAAATTTAAAAATGAAATAGTTTGGGTAAGCTTAAGGGAACATAAGATGAAGGGATCTAAATAGAGTTTATTTCTTTGAGATTTAGCAGATAAGATTGTTAGTAGAGCTGGCTGCAAAATGATTGAGATGTGGGTTTACAATGAGAATATCAGTTTTTGGACTTAAAACTGAGAAGCTGAAGATTTTTTTTCTTTTAGTAACTGAGCCCCATATGTTTTAGCCAAAAACCAAAGGAAATGTTAACTAAAACCAAAAATAGTTTTGCTTTTAGATTTTCAAAAAAAATCAAACATTTCTGAGGAAAGCAAATACTTTTCCCAAAATTTCTTTGCATCAATTTTATATCTGAAAAATTAAAGTGAATTTTTTTTCACTAATCCTAGCTTCTAGGAGTAAAACTGATGTTGCAGTGATGAGAGGAGTAGGCAGTAAGATCTGATGGAGGATATGGCAAGAAGCAAGGAAGGAAAAGCTGGAGATAGGGAAGTAAGAGGAGGAGGGGTTAAATAGCCAAACCCCACTGGAATTCAATGGGAGCTGGATGTGTAACTTCCTTGGGCTCCTTTGAAAATCCCAGTTGAAAACAGGACCTGAAAGAATAAGCTGATGGGAAGCTTGTGCCCATCCATCTGGAGCCAATAAAGTTCATGAGTAAACCAGGATGGCGGAGAGATGGGGTAGAAAGAGGAGAAGATGGCTCAAGCAAGGGAGACGGCAGTGGACAGGATTTGAAAAGAGACATGAGGAACAATAGAGTGTCTAACAGGTCAGCGATTAAAAGATAATCTCAATGACCAGTTAAAATAATATGTTGGGCACATCTAACTGGCAGGCAGAGACAGACAGAAAATAAAATGTTGTATCTACTTGAATCCTGACTACCATTGTACAGCTCCCTCCGTATTCACTGGTGCTAAAATAAGCTTAATGAAACTGGATTGCCAAGGCTTTTCCTCCCCTTGATCTGCATTCTGGCAGACCACTGACTTCTACTGTTCTTTGCCTGGGTTCTGAGACTAGGAGACTAGTCCAAGATCTCCCTGAGCTAAATTTCCCCTTCCCTGGCGTGGCAGGCTGTGTTTGGTCACAGACTGCATTATCAAGTTTCACTTGTATAAACACAGCTATGACACAATCAAGCCCACCGATGGTGGCGGGAAGGGGACAGTTACCACGGGACTCGACGATTTAAAAGGACTGGGGCTCCCAGCTGCCACTGTTGCTACCGCAGGAGCAGAGGCACCTGGAGCCCTGGGCCCTTTAAATCACCGCTGAAGCACCATGTGGCATGCTCTGGGCAGCTCTCAGGGCTGGCTGTGGGGTGGAGGGGCCAGCGCTGAGGGCTGGGCATCCCACAGCCCCTCCCCTTCTGCCTGAGACCCCACCCCTTTCCAGGAGTGCAGAGTACCCCCCTACACACCCTTTTCCCAGGAGCCTGGAACATCTATCAGCATCCCTGCACACAATGCCAACTAATTGACAAGAAATCTATGTACTTATAAAGTCTTGTTCCCAGCAAGGTTCACTTCCTTTTCTGTTTATTGTGGTGCTTTTTGGATTTTGGATTTTAAAACAACATAGGTGTTCAATGTGTCAAACAGAAATAACAAAAAAAATAACCACGTGTTTCATTATTGTTATGCTAGGGGCTGGGTGTAATGACTCGGGCTCATGGGGCTCACACCATGGGGGCACAGCAGTGAAGTCTTAGTGTAGACTTTCCCACTTGGCTGGAGCCTGGGTTCTGGGACCCACTCCCCCCCAGCTGGGATTCAGAGCCAAGGCTCAAGCCTGAGTGGGACCATATACACAGTTATGTTTATCTCTGTACTGAAGGCCCCCATGCCTAAGTCAGTTGATTAAAGCTCTGTGTCTCAGAGCCATACAAATCAGACAGAGATGCCGCTTCATTCTGTGGCTTAGCTATGAAAGCCCATTAATTCTGAAATTATGCTTCTCTGTGGAGCAAAATAAGTTTAAACAAAACTTTCCAAAAGCAGCTAAAGGTCTGAACTAAGGCACAGCTGGGCAAGAGCCTGTCAGCGGTCTGGATTCGACCCACCAAGTTCTTTCATCCGGCCCACGCGGCAGCCCTGCCCCATGATGCGATGCCTGGGAGCCAGGGAGGCATGAGCCCTTTCAACTGCTTCTATTTAAAGGGCTCGCACCTTCCCCGCGGCCCCTTACAATAGAAGCAATTGAAAGGGCTCGCAGCTCCTGGCCCTGCCACTAGTGTGTTGCCTGAGAGCCACGGGGGAGGCATGAGACCTTTCACTTGCTACTATTTAAAGGGATTGTGCCTGCCAGTAGGCTACCAGTCAGTGCAGAGGCGCAAGCCCTTTAAATAGAAGCTTTTGAAAGGGCTCGCACCTCCCTGGCGGCTCCCAGGCAAGGCGTTAGCGGCGGGGCCCGGAGCTGCGAGCCCTTTCAACTGCTTTTATTTAAAGGGCTCATGCCTTCCAGGCAGCTGCTAAGGCGCGAGCATGTCAAACAGCAGGAGCTGGAAGGGCTCGCAGCTCCCGGCTCCGCTAATGTGTTGCCTGTAAGCCACAGGGGATGCACAAAACTTTTCAACTCCTGCTATTTAAAGGCCCTGCCCCTTCTGCCCAGGCTCTGCCCCTTCTGGGGTGGCCTGCGACCACTTTGAAATTTTTGAAGTGGCCTCCCTTCACAAATTATTGCCCACCCCTGAACTAAGTTCTGGTGTCCACCTTGAAAAATCTACATTAGTTGTTTTTCTAGCAGGAGCATATTTGATAGAGAACTATTTCCTGATTGTTAAGTGTGCACAAAAGCAGTGCATTATTTACAGAAAGAGAAGCCTTAGGTGACAGCAGCTACAACACATCATAAGAAGAGCCCAGCACCTTAAAGATATTAAGGTGCCCACCTCCTACTGAAACAAATGATTAAATAAGTTGTACATGCATTGTTGCATGTGCAAAAATGGAGGCCACATCCAAAAATCTGCCCCGCATTATACATATTAGAGTCAATGTAATTTCAAGATATTTCCAAATCATGAGGTGCACTATATGACTGTCTACATTGCAATGAATGGAATGAATTCACAGAAATACAAAAATAGGCGCCTACATAAATCTAACTGTGGTAGAAAATTTGTCCCTTCCAATAAATGGCAAGACATTTTTGACTCAATCCTCAGTTGCTCCAAAGCAGAATTTGGTGTTGCTGTCATGGAGGGTGGCAAACATGGCTCCAAACCATCTTTTAATGTCCTCAATCCTGGGGCAGGACAAAGATCAAACTGGTTTCTGGCACAAATTAGAGCAGCGAATTCCTGGCTTGGTTCGGTACCACCACTAACTTCTATAGACCTCATTTAAAGATCTCCAGTTCAATAACAAGCTCTATTAAAGGTTTCAGAGAGGTTGATAATCACAACAGCTAGCACTTTCTAACATTTCATTAAGGCACACTGGCATTTTCAACCAGTGTGGATTTGTGAGGTGGGACCCAAAATGCAGGCCACACTTTGCAGGCTGCCCTGATGCTACTTGAGCAATAGGCCAGGTCTGCCAAAAGGGGAGCTCTCCTTGGGCAACAAATTAGAGAGAACAAATGAGTGTAAACAAAATAATCTGTCACCAAATCATCTGTTTATTTTCCGTGCTAATGTACCAAACGTCTCAAATATTATGTCATTGCTCTCACACAGAATAAACTGTTGATAAAGTCAGTATCCTTTTAGAAATCTGAAGAGGTTGTTTATGGATTAAAAGCTTTAAATATACAATTCATTTATTATGATGGTAAACTCTCTGAATACTCCAAGTTATCTAACAGAGAATGGAGGTTGCAAATTTTCTCTATCTTTGTTGCATGGCATCTTTACTTTGTTTTCAGTTTTTGTGGTTTTGGGGCTGATGCATCAAACTGTACAAGCATCTGGAAGGAATCCACATTAACCATAAATTACTTGCCTAATTCCACTGATTTTGAACATCACCATAAAAAATCTAACCTTCTATCTCCAAAAAACAAATATAAAAAATACATAACCCCCATCCAACATTAAAGCTAACATGGTTTAAATTATTTGTGCAAATGCAACCAGAATGGATGAGAAACAGAACAATGAGGCAGACAGATTAACCTTTAAAACATGTATTTTACAGTCTCTATGAAATCCACCTTTAACTCCAAACTTTCATCCACATTTCACAGCTTCACTTCTCACCTCTTGCACCAAAGTTTACCTCACAAGTTTTCAAAATGGGTTTACACTTCTGTTGCTTCCTCACACAGCTTAGTGCCTCTGAAGAAAATCCTGACTTGATAAACTATCATTTTTCCTCTTACAACAACTCTGTTATCTGCCATGTTCAAGGAGCTGCTTCTCTTTGATTGATTCCTATGCTTAAGACCTCAGTGGCTTTTCTCTGCATTTGAATGTCTCCACAGTGCTTTGCCCCAATCTCTCTCATTTCCTCTCTCTGAAACCCCACCACTCACTTTTGGAAAAGAGAGAGAAGGTGGATGAGGTCAGGGCTGGCCTTAGGACCAGGCAAACTGGGTCCATGCCAGGAGGGTGCCTCAAGGGGCTAGAACTTCCCCTCACTGGCTGCAGCAGGACTTCACTTGGCTGCGTTGCAGACTCCTCTTCTCCAGCCCCTCCCCAGCATTAAGTAAGCAAGATTCTTCCTGCTTTCACACCATCAGCTCCTGCCCCCTGACCTCCCTCATTCCTCAGATTGCTAGATGATGGCCCCAGCTACACTTCATCCGCCCCACCCCAGAAGCCTGGAGCAGCATGGACCATCGCTGCCAGCAGGGTGAGACATCCCAACCCACCACCTAGAGCGGAGCAGGACCCTTCTGCCTGTGCTGTTTGGACTCCAGCATGGGGCAGGGCTCCACAAGACTGGAGTGGAGCCAAAAAAGAAACTTTCTGTCCATATGATCAGTGTTCCCTCTAAGATTTTCCAACCATGAGCGGAGTGAGTTTTGGCTTGTGCTCTAATATTGGGGTCATGTGTGCTGGTATGGATGTGTGCCACCATGGCACCCAATTTATTAACACACACACATTCCCAGCAGCTGGAGCAGACATCCTCCTCTCCCCCACCATGCAGTATGTCCTGTTCCCAGATGCTGGAGCAGACCCCGCCTCCTATCCCCACCATGCGGCATGTCCTGTTCCCAGCCCCAGCCACTGGGGCTCCCTCCCACTCCGCCACATGGCTGCAGCAGGTCTTGACCCCCCGCCCCAGCAGCTCCCTCACCACGCTGTCTCAGCCAGTCCTGCCCACTCGAGCAGCTGCCTGCTGTGTGGCTCTCCAGAGGAGGTGGGCGGGGAGAAAAATTTTTTGTGTGTGGCTGTGCAGGCACACACCTTAGTGGGAATATGTATGTGATGTGATACTTGAGTGAGCAGGTGGGAGGAGCTGGGCCAGACATAGAGTTGGGGGGAGCTCAGCAAGGCTGAGATATCCAGAGAAGGGAGGAGCCAAGCTTGGGGGTAGAGTGGACAGAGATTTAGGAGGAGGTGGGGTAAAAGAGGAACCTGAATGGGAAGGTCTGGACATTAAAGTCTGAATGGAGCAGGTACGGGCATGGAAGGGAAAGATGGAAGCAGTGAGGTTTCATTACCTTATTTCTCTTTGTGCTGTTGCTTACATTTTTTTACTATTGGTGAATTGGTTTCTTGTCTCATTAAACTGCACAACCCAAGCACCTCTGTACTTTTCAGGACTTGAGAAAAACGCTCTATTTTAGGGAGAATGAAGTGATAGCCCAGAGCAGTGGCAGGCAAGGGCTTGGCTAAGGGCTCGACTCAGCCATTGGTATCAGCAATTTCTTTTTTATCCTTCAAATTGACTTGGGGTCAGGGCTGACATCCCAGCCATGATGTAAAACATTTCCCGGTGGCCATTCGCCATGCACACTGAGCTATCTCACAGCTAAGTCCCTAATATAGCGGGGAGGTGAGAAGGAAGGCTGCATGGTGATCTCCCACCTTTATGTAGCCAGTGACCTATGCTTGCCATTGCCATGCTGGAGCCTCCACATTTATTTATTGACAAAAATCTGCAGAATTTTAAAATATTGTGTACAGAATTTTTAATTTTTTGGTGCTGAATTCCCTCAGGAATATGGGGTGATGGGCAGTAAGGATGCTTGTCTGTTGCTGGGAGGGTGCTGAGCATAGGGATCTATGATGGAAATTTCTGAGTGAGGGGCTGCTGGGCATGGATATTGCAGAGAATAAAAAAGATGGGCAATACTGTGCAGAGGGCAGTGTGACGGGACATGTTGGAAGCCCAGGGCAAGGGTTAGGGGTGCAAGAAGGAGGGAAGTATAAGAGTTAGGCAGAATTGTGCAGAGGTTAGTTGCAATGCGGGCACAAGACAGGGTGTAGGGGCTGGGGAGCCCCTGAGTACCAAGGAAATACGGGGGTGCCATGCCCATGGAGGCCAGGGGCACCAAAACACAAGTTTGCCCAGGGCACCGTTTTCTCGAAGGCTGGTCCTGGACGAAGTGTGATCTTTTATTGAGCCAATTAAATAACTAACTTTAGAAAATTTAAGAAAAAGAAACATTTGTAATACTTCTTTCACCACATACCTCCATGCATACACAGAGACACACAACACCCTTACATACAACAATGCAGATTCTATGCCACATTCACTGGTAGGCCCCAGTGGTGAAAAGCCATTGCAATTCCAGTTAACTAGACCCTTGAAGATTGGAATCTTTGGTAGCCCGCAGCTGCCATAACAGCTCCTATGCCACCTCCCAATGCAGGGTCCATAGTTGGGGAAAAGGGAGCACTATTGGGTCATCCCTTTGTCCAGCTCATCCCTGACTACTGTAATGTCCCAGGGGAGCTCTGGCCAGCCAACACAAAACAGAATAGACTTACAGCTACTCTAACTTACATGAAGGAGTGGAAAGCAGAACAGCCCCAGGAGTGGGAACATAGGGGTGGCCTAAGACCACCCTTACCTCCCACATATAGACAGACACCTCTTTTGGAATTTCTCCAGCATGAAAACTTTAGGCCATTATACCTTTCAGTCTGCATCATTTTTAACTTTGGTCATAGCTAGTGCTCAATTTAAATGTTTTATTTAATCTACACCAAGTGGTTCTATAAATGTAAGCATCTATTGTAAATTAGAGCACACTTGAAACATAACATTTGCTGGATCTTGTGCAACAATATCATGCATTATGGGAGCAAAAATAAATTTTACCATGATCTACACTTCACAAATGCAGATGCAACTAATGATGACTGTGCTTCTCTGTGAATTAAATGAAAATTGTATTCTGAAAAGGTGGCTCAAATGTGGCATTTCAAATTACCTCAACACTCACCTTTCTTTAATCCAAGTACTTTTAAACAATTTGCAAGGGTTACCATGGGCATTAGTCAGTCAGACTGCCATATTTGACTGCATTTATCAGTTTATAGATGAACTTCTCTAGAAAAGTAATCATTACAGAGAATTGGTTTATTTCAAGAACCTCAGTTTTAACAGCAGATTGTACATTCATTCCATGGTATCTATGGAATTCAATCTGCCCTAAGAGATACCTAGTTGGGAACTAATGTATGCATGAGAATTAATTTATGCATCACCAAAAAATGAGGCATGCTTTGGATACTGAATATCTTCTCCTTCACTAAATACTCAAGTGGTGTACAAGGCCAGAGGTACATAAAGAATCACTGATACAGGTGTCAGGTTCCTAGTCAATTGTTGGATGCTATTCATTCTTTGCATACAGGAACTATATCCTTTTTCCTAGGAATGTTATGGAGTACCCCAGGATAAAGGTGATATATGGTTTATTTTATTGTTGTGCTAAATTTAAATTCTTACTCAGGTTTTAATCTGCATTTGACTACACAAATCACTGAAATGTTCCTGCCTGAATCGGGTCTTGCCTGTTCAGCCCAGCCCTTGAACCTGGAGACTGGCTGAAAACAATCGTAGGCAGCCAGATTTTGCTCAAGGTCATCAGATAATCTCTGGGGCTTCTGCTCCATCCACACATCTCCATTGTCCTCAGTGGGCACATTCAGGCACAGTCCCCCCATCCACCTTTGGTGAAGCTCCAAATGTTGCACCATCAGTCACTAGTCACCAATTGCTGCCTCCCATCACAGTTATCTCACTTGTCTTGCGACCTTCTGGCTGCTTTTCCCCAGGCAATTGTTCATTTCAAGTATTAGCAGGGTAGAAAATAACATCAGTGAATTTTGTGTCATATTATGGACCTTAATCTTGTTTGGAAAGATTCATTTCTGTGGTTCGTTTTTCTCCTTGTAAATAGTAGAAAAATTTGCATAGCAAACTTGCATGCCCTTATTTATTTTTCCCTGAACCTGATGAACTGGATAGACTGAGGATCGACTACTATTTCTAGCTTAATCAGATTTACTTTAACACAAGGAATATTTGCTCTTAAACGAAAATATGAGTATGCCTAAATTTAGAGTATGGGAAGTCAAACTTACCTACTGCACCATTCAACCTTCCTTTTTTTCCACTATGAAAAAAAAGAAATACAAATAGCTATTTTAATTCCTACAATAGTTTTAGATTATTATTATCTGTAAATAGTCTTATCTTTTAAAAATGAAGAAATGTCAGTCTTTTAAATGTATTCATCATTTAAAGATGCAAATGAGCCCATATCAAAGTACTATCTGTGTTAATATATCATAACACAAAATTACATAACCAGCACAATCTGGTATCACAATATTGTCCAAATTGTTGTCAAGACAATAGGATCTGAAATATCTTGAGGAAAAAGAGGAAAAATGGGGGGAAATGTGTCTTAAGAAAATACCTTTTATACAATTACAACATAACAAAGATTGATTTAATAAACCACACTAAACAATTGACTTCAGTAATAATTTATTTCAAACACCGCTTTGAAAGATGAAGATCCATACACCTCACTGGCTCTGGATCTAAAATTAAACGGAAGCCATAAAATGCCATGTTAGGTTTTCCATAGCAGCATAAAGATTATACTGCCTACTTCTTTTCCAATTACTATCTATGACAATTATGTCAGGGAAACCCAGCAAAGAAACATGGTGGTGAGCTCTCAGTGGCATACTAACAATGGTTGAGATTCATTGAAGGCAATTGGAGGGTGCAATATACAAAGATGAGCTCCCCCATCCCCATACAGAATGGTTTTATATTCTCCTATGGGGTAAAGAATCAGCATTTGGGCCATTAAGCATTGTATAAAAATGCTGCTATACTCCCAATAGAATGTCATTTACTGTGTGGCATTTTTAGAAATAACTCATATATAGCAAAGCCACAGTGCTATGCAATGAATGAAACTACATGGACTTATTTCTCATTACAGCTGAAAATATGCACCATTTCAGCAAGGATAGCATGTTGTGTCATGAACAGAAGCTAAAATTGCTTGGCTACTGCTGTATGTGTCATGTTTATTGTTCATAAACTGATATTTAGGTCTGAATCAGAGTCAAGTCTGGTCCAGGGCTCAAGCCTTATTGTTTTGTAATGGACGTGTAACCCCACTTTGACTCTTCTTCTGAGAGTTTGCTAAAAGTATTCCATATTACTACAGGCTCAATTTGCTCAATTTCTTTGTCATCTGGACAGTCAAGTTTGCTCCCTGAATACTGTAAACTTCACAGCCATATTCTGGGAGGACTCTAGGAAGTCTTAGATATAGGTGGTAGGACTTGGGCTTGCATAATATACTGTAGACACTGGAGCCTCAAGTTTGGACAATTCTTAGCCTAAGGATACAGACATACAAGCCCTAGGTTAACAGGCCAGGGATTTATTAGCCCTGGCTTATCTTGCAGTGTAGATATGCCCAAAATGAGATTTACACAAGGCAAACCTGCAGTAGAACAGGGAATTGAACATAGGTTTCTCAAGTCCCAGGACAGTATCCTAGCCACTAGAGTATGCTTCTGTTTAATGCAATAGGACACATTCATCACTACAAGGGATGGTGCCTCCAGCATCACTGGCTATGTTTAAATCAGGTTGGGTTTGGAATGTGTCAAAACCAAGAGGGAAATCAGACTTTAATAGACAACAAATTGAGGCATTGAGTGTAAGGACCAACCTCCTTACTGCCCCATTCCAAAACAACTCACTCTTACTACAGGAACTTTCAATCAGGTTCTGTTATGAGAAGTGATGGTGTGAAGACATAATTGTAGTAATCCATGCTTATTCTTTTCCAATTATTTCTAGATCAAGTGTGCTAGGTTTACAAGTAAAAAAGATGTGGGTTGGGGATTGTCTAACTGCCACCTGCATAGTCTTGATAATTCTGTTGATGATGCACAAAGATAGATAGCATGGTCCTAGCTGTGATGCCTTAGCAGTGTTATTAGGTGTAAAAACCAGGACAGCTTTGTTTCTCTCAAAGAAATAAAACAGATTTGATAGACATCCATAGGGACCAGGTCTGTGGAGAATAAAGTGTATGTTTACATATTAAAGTCAGTAAAGAGTCAAGATTTTTCCCAGTATTGTCTTCCCCACCATCGGTTAATTGCATTGGCAAGATGCCATGGTTTTAATATCCATAAAGAAATATGAGGCTGTTACATACTTCTTCCTAAGTCACTGGATCAATATTTAGTTTTTGTGGGGAGGTGGAATTAAAAATGAGTGTGGTCTGGGAACAGAGACAGAAGGTAAAGTTCCTCTGAAGTTTGAGTGCCATGAAACTTGAATGACTTGGTGTCAGAAAGGACGAGAAGCTGAAACAAGAGCTGTAAGATTCCATTAGCATTTAATGCTTCCTGTCTCTGTAGTTGAAAAAGAAGACTGTATTCCAGAGACAGGCAAATTCTCCCTCCTCAGGGTCCCATCACAAGAAGAAACATTATTTTGATCAGAGGAACTAAGAGTCAGGTGGAAAAAAATACAGCATATTCCCCATGTCATCAAATTGTGGCAGAAATCCTGGATCTTAGAAAGTCAGCTGTATTGGGTAACTGTGGAATATATTGTGCCTGGCGCAGAGTGCACATGGAACTTTCCTCCCAGCTGCACTTTCCTCCCCACAAGCAATCCTGCACTCTGGGGAATCCAATGAGTTCTGGCAGCTGTGAGAGACCATGCAGCAATGGGTGATGTGCATATTCACCTTAAGTTCCCTGAAACTCTCGGGCAGGATTTGTTTGTGACCCACAGTGCGCTTTGGGTTTACACAGGGTTCAACATACGGCCTGCGGGTGGGATCCTTTGAACGTGGCCTCCACTGGGAACATGCTCCACAATGGTAAGTCAATATAATGGTCTTCTGTTGCTATGAGTTTTAGTAGTTAAACTCCTGAACTATCATGGCTCATTAAAATGACATATATGAATGGAAATTGGGTAAATATTGCATTGTATTAATATCGGCAGAACTGACTTAAATGGGACCTGCGTGTTGTGTACTCTTGCCTTAATCTTTGTATTCATGCCCATCAGTGTGAAAGAAGCTATTTGCATATATATTTGCATGTATATGCAACCACACTTAAGTTGTGGCCCTTGGCATGTGCTGTATCATTGTGGCCCCTGGGGCTTCCAAATTTGAGTAGCCCTGCTCTAGGGGGATTTCTGTTTTCTGAGGCACAGGCCTCCAGTAGTTTTCCCTGGGACAACATGAGTATATACACCTATAATCCTTGGCTAGGTCTGCACAATAGGACCCCATGAATTTAGAGTTTGTACACAATCTAAATAAAGTATAAGAGAATCTGCATTCTATAAAGAATATTATAAGTCCTCACCCATCACTACAGGCAGAAATCACTTAGACTAAACATTGTCTATGATATACTGCAGGAAGTAAATATACTAGGCAGTCCCCATGAAGCCTCAAACAAGCACCAGTGGTATCAGACAGCCGGCCCTTTTAAGAAGTAAAAGCCTCAGCCTACTTGTGACAGGCTCCACAGACGGGAATGAGCCAGCCCTAGACAACCTGGGGAAAATTAACTGTATAAATAGCAGTACCCTTTCTACAGCTTGTTGCCAGCAGACTCTTCTTACTGTGTGGCACAATCCTGTTTAATATTCAATTTATGTTAATACCAATGTTCTATGGCCATGGCCATGATGGTACTGTGTAAGTGATCACTTCAACTATTTAGCGGGTAGACATAACCTGAAATATAGCCAGAGAACCAGTGAGTATGGTGTGATATCCATCAACTGTGGGCACTGAGTCTAGTGTGTATATCAAGAATATCTATGGAGAATAATCACTCAAACTTTGCATAATCTGAATTAGCTCCCATTGCCATCTAATGGTGTGGGCTCTAAATAAGGCGTGGAAAGATGTTATCTAGCCTTTACTGACTAAAAGGCAAACATTTTAGGGTCCAACTTGTAATAGATCTACTCTCTTATCACTTCCGTTGACCAAGAAAACCCCAAAATTATCAGCATCACTACCTGTACAGAAGTCACATTTGTTAAAGTTGAACCTTGCCATCATTTCTAAGTCAAATATCTGTGTTAAAGTTTATTAAAATGTGATTTTAAAAACAGAGAGCTCTAAACTTTCCCCATCAATCCAATCTACAAAGAGAAACAGATTTAAATTGGCACAAAAAGATGACACTATTGCCATGTAACAGTAAAGCTTGTGCTACACACACAGTAGTGTGTGACAGGGTGGACTAGGCCCAACACCCTCCGTTGAAGTCTGGAGGCCTTCCCCCACCCTGTCCCAGGGAGAAGAACAGAAGAGAGGTCCTCCAAGCAGGATAGACTGGCTGCTTCTGCTGTAGCCAATCAGGGCCCAACAGGCTGATATAAAAGAAGCTGTTGGGCCAGGACCTGGCAGTTGCTTACTAGAGCTCTACTGAGCCAGGTCTAAGCTCTGACTAGGAGGACAGCAGCACCTCGAACAGCTGTGAGTGTGAGCTGAACTTTAGACCTGGTTCAGACCCAAGTCCAGACACTGAAGACTAGCCACAACTAGCTACCACACTTTGCAGAACCTGGGACAGGGTGTATGGAGAGCAGGGCCTCAAAACCCAGAGAAAGAGAGAGAGAGCTGGACAGAACAGCATCTTAGGGCTCGTCTACACTACGGGGAAGATTTGAAGAGGATATGTAAATTCTGTGGGAATTTGCATATCTTGCATATCTTCTTCTGATCACACTTTCGAAAGCAGACCTTTTCAAAGTGAAAGTAGTCTAGATGCACTTTTTTGGGCAACCCCTCTCCCCTTTTTTGAAAAGCCACTTTTCCTCAAAAAATGAGGTTTAGGCGGCTTTTCGAAAAAGGGGGGGTTGCCGGAAAAACACGTCTAGACTACTTTCACTTTAGAAAGTGGAGCTTTCGAAAGTAAGATCAGAAGAAGATATGCAAATTCCCACAAAATTTGCATATCCTCTTTCGAATCTTCCCCGTAATCTTGACATAGCCGTAGGGAAGTAGCCCAAGGAGCAACAGACACAAGAGGCGCTTAGCAGGAAACTGCTACTTACAGGGTCCCTGGGTCAGGAGCTCGAGGAGTAGGCAGGTCTGGGTGCCTCCCCACCTCCCAGCAGCCGCAGCAATGGGGTAAGAAGATGCCTGGTCCCAGACAATGGACTTGATACCCTTCGGGGACTTCTCTGTTCCCAGAGAATAGCAGGGCCAAAAATTGCAGATGCACCCTCGGCCACAAAAGGGCACTCACAGGAGCGTGAACCATTTATATACCATATATTTCACTACTGGAATCTGTCACCGGCTGCAGTTATTGTCAATAAATAAGAATAAAATATCAAGGCTCTCAGACCCTGCTGCTGAAGACTCCTCTCACCCACTAATGCATTCTGTTCTGCTAATCTCCATCCTAATCTCTACCTCTTCTACCATCTCTTCTCTTTGCCCTTCTCTTCCATCCTTCTTTCCCTGAAAGCCCACAAACTGCTTCCCAAGTTGGACTATGCTGGCAATACAGCTGTTCAACAACCCAAGAGACCCCATCAGTTCTCAAACTCAGTACATTTTTACTCTAAGGCCTCAAGAGGAGATGCTATCAAACTGTCTCAATGCGAGCCACAGGCAAATCCTGGAGCAGAGAGCAATCAAAGCAATAGTTCAACCAGCCTGCAAGTGCTTAAAAACTTTGTAGAATTTATAGATACTTGGAGCCTGTCTCATGAGGAAGCTATGCAACAAATATTCCTATCCTCTTTAATAAGCAGTACACATCTGAGCTTCACAGAGATGTACAGTACTTAGCAAGTGGCAACAAAGAGCTTTCTTACTCCGCTGAATGTTATTAAACACTTTCCTTTTATACAGAGAAGTTTCATACCAGCAGAAGATTATTTTAAAGAATAACAAATAAAAAAACCAAACCCCTATTTACAATGGGATGAGGTTTATTCCTGCTTTGATGATCACTGTTAGAGAGAGAGAGGAAGGATTAAGAGAAAGTATGTGTGTCTGTGTGTTTCCTTCTTCCTGCAGCCTCCTCCCATGTTTCACAGGGACCAAAGCCAGCCATTTGACTAATGGGTTTAAGGACCAACTCAAAAACCTCCTTCTCAGTATATATAATCTAGGTGATGTAATCTAGGTGGAGTAAAGAGAGATTCCTGACCCTCAATTTACAGCTGTTTCCTGACCCTCCGTTTGTTGGATACAGCTGCCTTTACTGTAAAAGCAGATCTGGGTGCCATCTTTGCCAGTGAGATGAGATTACATATATTAGTTCAGTTACTTTGCAGAATATTTAAACTTTGATTTTAACAAGTGAAAAAATCTGAGGTGGGAGATGGGATAGTTAAGCCAGTTTACATAATTTAGGCCAGTGTTTCCCAACCAGGGTTCCACGGAACCCTGGGGTTCCGCAGACCATCGTCAGGGGTTCCGCGAGAAATCGTGGAATAAATAAATAATTTTTTTTCTTACAATGTAAGCTGATGTGTGTATATATATATAACAGCTCTTTACAAATAAATTTTCTTGACAATAATTTAGCAGTAATTGAATTGCACTTCCCACTGTCAACTTTTTCTGGCCAAGCAAATGTTTTCATAGGTAGGGGTTCCTCGGGATATGAAAAATTATTTTTGGGGTTCCTCCATGGGAAAAAGGTTGGGAATCACTGATCTAGGCAGTGGTTTTGTCCATTCTTGTAGCATGCCACCATTTTTAATCAGGCAAGATTGAATCATGCAGATTTTGTTCCATAGATCTATAATTTTTTTTTATTTATCATAATCCATGCCTCCCATTCAATGATATTCATATCATAGTTTCATGGAGGTCTCTGGTCCTACTCTAGAATCTTGTATGTCCTTGGTTTTTGATTGTTTGTTTTTGTTTTTCTAACCAGATAAGTCTTCATTACTTAAGGTGGTTTTGAATCACACTATCATGCAGTATGATGAAACTATAACTAATATACTCTCCCGATGGTATTGTTTGTGCTGGATCAATATCTGTTGGTATTTTCACTTGTGAATTTTTGTGAACAGCAACCTAGAATAATCAGGGCCCAATTCTTATTGGGTGTAAACTTGTGTAACTCCTCTGAAATGAGTGGAGCTATTCTGATTTACATCAGCTGAGAAGTAGCCCCTTGACTTGAACTTGTGTCAAAGAATTTAGTGACTCAGCACAAGGAAGTATCCATTGCATGATGTGTAACAGCTGAGCTGTGCTACTAAATGAATCAAAGTCAAGTGAAATTTGAAATAAAGTTATTTCAGAATGAAAAAAACCCCAAAACGTGACACTGCAATAGTTTGGCATTTGGTTTGGTTCTAGTGTTTTTGGTTTGTTTTCTTTATTAAGATAATTTGGAAAATTTGATGTGAATTTTGTTTTGGGCCACCCAAATCTATGTTTATCGGGGGGAAAAAGCTTTACCTGAAACATGTCACCAAGTTCCATTTATTAGTTGTATTAACAGTGATGCCTACAGCCTATGATAAGGCCTGTGGCATATCACTATTATAGTGTTGCTAGTAGCTTTGGGCTCTCAAGTCTGAGTGCACAAGTATCAGGCCTTGTATATTCACCTCTCTTGGGGAGGAATAGTAAGGTTGTCTCACTCTGAAAATGAGTCCCATGCTAAAATACTCTGTGTACCTCAACAGGCCTGCCTGGATTTTACACCTGTAAGTCTCCTCTTCAGAAGCAGTGGTAAATAGTTTGATCTTAGCTGTTAGAAAAAAAGCATAAGAAACAAATACAAGGTTTACATGCACATATATCTTATCTTTAGCTTACCTTCTCCCCTCTCCTCCCCCTGAGGAAAGACCAACTGCTTCAGACCCTGTGTAGGGTCCATTTGTGTCCGCCTGTTCCACACAAATAGTTCCTGACAACTGCCTGTCCTCTGGACAGAGAGGCTTTTTAATTTTAGGGTCCTTTTGATTTGTGTGTTCCCAGTCTTGGCCAACAGTTGTGGGCTGTCAAGGAATCAGATTCTTCATGGCTTATTGCTCAGGGATTGTCTTTTAATTATTTGGGAGGTTATCTGGAGTCATTCTCCACCTGTTTTTCCAACAGACCTGCTACTAAATGAACCAACAGATATATACAGTAAACATTCTAATAACCAGGTCACACAGAGTATTCGTAAATTATTACATATCAACTCCATGTCCATCACAGAGCATGCTATGCAAGCTGCTGTATAAACATAAAATAAAGTTATAGTTGAAAACACAGTTCCTTAGCAATTCTGAAAAATCAGAAAATTGAAAATGGTTACCAATATGGCAGTAACAATGTAGCTGTGTCCATGAAATAGGCTACAAAATGATTTACTGCATTGGGAATCTGTCGTAGAGCCTGCTTCATGTTCTACTGACACTCTACTATATTTTTCATTTTGTGTGCCACACATTCAATTCAAATGTCTGCTTTTGCAAAAGCCCAAACTTTTTTTTACTCTCTCACACAATCATATTTTTAAAGAATAGCTTCATCACAAAAAGTGTTTGCCTTTTAAACTTTCAGACAATTACTTTATAAAAGTGTTTAATCAGAAAAAGTCACAAAGGACCATCATAAACCAGACACGCTGTCCAGTTAGGAAGTGAACTTTTTGCTGGATAATGTATAAGAAAAAAGTAAATCTCTCTCCTTCCTTAAATATAATTACTTGAATGTTTAGGCTGACAGAGCTACAGCAGCCCCTCAGTCCCTTTACTGCACTACAAAGCCATAAATTACTACTGTAGCTATATGCAGTGTTGTTGCATCTGTGTCAATCCAAGGCCATTAGAGAAATAAGGTGGGGAAGTAATATCTTTTATCGGACCCAGAGGGGCCGACAGCCTTGCTGGGCGTCTGGGCAAGGGATTTGCAGGGGTGGTCCTAGCTCCACACTACTGGAAGGAGAGGGGCCTTGGGAAGAAGAGGTGGCGCTGGTGGCAGCCAGCCCTCAGCACCATCTGGAGTGTGCCTCCTCTCTTCCCAGCCAGCCCAAAGTGCTACCCAATGCATGAAGCACAGCACTCTGGTGGTAATCGACACTGGGGTAAGTTGAACTAAGGTACGTCAACTCCAGCTACACTATTCACATAGCTGGAGTTGTGTACCTTAGTTCGACATTGCCCTCTAGTGTAGACCTGGCCTAAAGGGCCATTCAAGGTAGCAGCTCCTTTGGAGCTAGAGGAAGGACATTATGGGAGGGAGCTGCACAGGGGAGTTTGAAATGGAGGCAAGAGGTTGCTGCAAGGATGATGACAAGGGGCATAGGGCGTGCGTAGGGATGTGCTGTACATGCATATCAGCTGAGAAAGCCAACATGGAGCAGACGAGAGAAGGAGATAAAGGGTGATTTGTGGGGATGTGACATAATCTGATAGGAAAAATCTGAGTTCTCTCTATGTTGAACACTCACTACATGCACTTTGAAGACAAGAGACAGCATCATCAATCAAAAAAGATAGCTACTCAATATGCTTCTTACTCTGCTGAGGAAGGGGAATTATCCATTTTTAGACCTCCACTGCTATATCACAATTCAAGGCAATGACTAGATGCAATTACATGTCTAAGTATGTGGACCGATGCCAGTACCAGACACTGCCTCAAGATGAGCTAACTAAAAACTCCTGTTCAGATATTTATTGTAAATGGACCAAACCCTCAGCTGAGGTAAATGAGAACAGCTTCTTTCACCTCAGTGGAGCTCAACCAATTGATAGCAGCTGAGGAGGTGGACCATAAGCCAATGTACATAGCAAATGCTTGCAAATGGCATTCCTCACCAGTGCAACAACATGACTGCCTCTGAATTCAACAAAGTAATTTTCAGTCTGATGATTTATTTGGCTTTAAAAGCCATGTATTGTTCTTAGCAGGAAGTATTTCTTTTATGGGATACTGGCAATAAGAAAAGTATGCACATCAAAACATAGTCAAAGCACATGTTCATATAACTTACTGTTGGTAAACAAGGGTGCAAAGCACATTTGAATACTATACTGGAAAACATGTGGAAGATAACCTCTCCACTCTCAGAAGGAAAGGAAGATATAGTACAGTTGTTGGTGACTTGAAGGCTTCACAGATAAAGTGAACAGAATGTGAAGAAATTGCTCTTTGGAAAAAAAGTTTGTAGCAACATTTAAATTAAGAACGGAGAGTGTAGGTAGTGTGAGAAATTTCATTGCTTCCTATGCTTTTCGATCTCTGCATATTAATAAAATATCATTTATAGAGATTACTTTTTCCTTAACTCCTAATGATTTATTTCTTATGAGCAAATTTGTTTCTGGAAAACCCATATTCAATCTTAGCTTTTTAATGTAGCTTCCACCACCATACTATATGAAAATACTCAATTCTAAACAAAAGAAAGAAAAAGTTACATGAGTTCATAACAAGTCAACACAATCAATAAAATACAATTAAATTTTGGTTCCACCAAGTTCAGTGAGCATCTGTGCCACTGACCTTCCAAGAGATATAAAAGACACAATCTCTGGGTTTTAGCTCTGCTTCTGCTCTGCAGCAAAGAGCAGGCTCTGTGTGGCAAAGAGTTCTTCATCCAGTGTGGGGCTCTGTTAGCCTGACTTGATCTTCACGCTACAAACTTCAAAGATAACCAGAAGTATCGGAATGAATGAATAAATAAATAATAATAGTAATATACTATATATTTTAGAGAATTTATGAATCTGTCTGCATGTCTGTCTGAGTCCATTTGTTCAAGAACTCCTCCTATGCGGTAAGAGATAGGACCACCAAATTCAGTATGCATCTTCCTCTTCCCATAACTTAAAGCAAGATCAGGGTTTGGTTGTGCCAGAACAATGGGATTTGCATGGAATGAGAGCACGGACAATTATACCCATGAATGACCACAGGGGGCAGCAAGCACAGAGGACAGTTATACTCACAAATAATCACAGGGGCAAGGATCCAGAATCCTGGCCAGCAACACAGTCCCCACCACTTTGGTTTGTCCTGGGGAGCAGCTGCCGGTTGTCACTTAGCCCCAGCCACCCAAGGCTGTCCCCAAGGAGCAGATGCTAACCTTGCTAGCCCTAGGGAGAACAATACCGGGGAGAAGCTGGTGGGCAGACTGCACAGCCCCCTCCCCACCAGCTCTGGGACAGCCCTGGAGAAAAGCCAGCGGGTGGCCCTGGACTCGGACAATGCTGGCTAAGTCTTCTAATAATTAATAAAATATTTTGCAAAAGCAAACGAGAAGGAAGTAAACCCAGCAAAATGGGCAAAGATAGTATTATCAGCAAATCCATCTCTATCTCCTGGAAATATGGATTCTTCCTCCCCCAGATATACACTATAATTTTCAGGAGACTCCATAAGTGATAAAAGATGGAAATAATGAACTCAGTAACAAAATGTGCTATCAGGTGATACATCTTCAAAGCGACAGGACAT
Organism: Pelochelys cantorii; assembly: GCA_032595735.1. Lineage (NCBI taxonomy): Eukaryota > Metazoa > Chordata > Testudines > Trionychidae > Pelochelys > Pelochelys cantorii. Next base: position 20,589,785 of record CM064338.1, read on the forward strand.
ACAGAAAATCAATCAGCTGATTTCTGACCCTGAGAAACTGGCGAATAATATTGTGGAGAAGAACTACTAATTAGATCACCACAGTCTTTGCCTTCTAAATATAGGTACAACTTTGGTTATGGATAATTGGCAACATGTCCTGACTTTCACAAGTATCATAGTGACAAATGCAAAGTAGCAGCTTATCCGTTTTAAGTAGGTACACAGAATGTATCTCATATCTTATATATCAGAATGACTCAGATTCACCCTAAATGCTCCTAATTGTTCTATCCTCTCATTATAACGTGGGAAAGGGATCTTTCTTACAAATGACATGTGTATTACACTTTATTTATCACAATTCTATAATAATATGCTATTTTAATTAAAGATATGTCCTCAGCCAGCTCCTTGTGTATTCTACTTGTCCTTTCTCTATTTCAGACTCTGATCCTACCTCATTTTCACTGATACTCATCACGTTAGATGCCCAATTGCTACTAACCTTTTTGATGAGAACTGCAACAAAAAAGTAATTTAGCGCATCTCCCATTTCCGTTTTCTCTATTATTTTCTCCTCTTGTTAAGTAATGAGTCTATCCTGTCCTTGGTCTCCTTTTGCTTCTAATTTAGTTGTACAATGTTTTCTTGTTACCCTTTACGTCTCTAGCTAATTTAATCTAATTTTGTGGCCTGGCCTTGCTAATTTTGTCTGTACACACTTGTGTTATTTGTTTATATTCATCCTTTGTAATTTGACCTAATTTCTACTTTTTGTAGGACTCTCTTTTGAGTTTCATATTTTAAGTCAGAACTGTCTGTTGCCATACTTTCCTATGCAGAGGGATAGGTTTCTCTTGTGCTCTTAATAATGTTGCTTTGAAAAACTGCTAATTCTTTTGCACTGTTTCCCCCCTTAGCTTTGTTTCCCATGGAATCTTACCTACTAACTCACTGAGCTTGCTAATGTCTGCCTTCCTAAAATCCATTCTCTTTATTATACTATTATCCCTCCAACCATTCCTTAGAATCATGAACTCTATCATTTTATGAGTTGCCCTGTGGCACTTTAGTGTACATCTATACACCAGGGCTAAAGTCAAATTAAACTACGCAACTTCAGCTACGTTAATCACATAGCTGAAGTCGAAATAGCTTAATTCGGCTTTTGATGCTGTCTACCCAGCAGGAAGTTGAAGGAAGAACACTCTTCCTTCAACTTCCCATACTCCTTATGAAATGAGGGTTACCATGAGTCAGAGTAAGAAGTCCTCCAGCTCGATATTATTTCGAAATAACAGCTTGTAGTGTAAATGCGCACTATGTTATTTCAGAATTATGTCAGTTGTGTAGACGTACCCCTAGAGATTAACCAAATTATATAGACTCATGAGCTTTTGTGGGTAAAACCCACTTTATCAGATGAATCAAAGTGGAAATTTCTCCTGCCTTTAACATCAGCATTTCCACATCCAAAGCTATGTATGGGACACATCCAGCCCACTTAATTAGCCTTATTAATACAGGTTCTACAATCTACAAGTACTTTTTCTGATGTTATCTCTCTCTCTCTTGCTTTCAGTTATTTCCACTCCAATTCACAAAAGCTCATAATTCTATATATTTTGGTTAATCTCCAAGGCACCATAGGACTCCTTGTTTTTAAAGTTACAGATTAACACAGCTATCCCTCTGAGATTTCTACCATTTTCTGAAAACTTTTATCCAAGCTTTCTTCCACTTTCAAATTCTCAACAATTCTTCCCTATTTGTCAAAATCAAATCTGGACCAGTGTCTGCCTTAGTGGTTTTCTCCATCTTCTGAAATAAAAACTGTCTCCAGTACATTCCAAGATAATCTTACTATTCTAGTTACATGTAACATATTTGAGTTGATTGCTGTACATTACTTAGAGTTACTACATTTTAAAAGTAGCTCCTAAGTAAGTTTTCTAGAAATAACTCACATGGTTGTATCTAGACCCTCTGTTTGAATTTTCATAGCTGCAACAAATGTTCATTTATGCCTATCAATGCATTTTTCATATCTTATGCAATAGGTTGTTTTGACTTTGGGCTGGAGAGCCTGTGGCTAATCTAACCCTAATTACAAGCTTCAGGGATTAGTCTGAGTTAGTCTGTACCAGATAAACTGAGTTAGTCTGCACAGGATAAACTTAAAAAACAACAAATGGTCTAGTAGCACTTTATAGACTAACAAAGCATGTAGGTCAGTGTTTCTTAAACTTTTTAAGACCGAGGAACACCAAGTTAGGAAAGTTATTGAACAACAACAAACATTTTGAATTCTGTTGTTCTCCGCGGCACACCTCTGACTGCCTTGCAACACACCAGTGTGCCACAGAACACAGTTTAAGAAACACTGATGTAGATGGTATCATGGCTTTTCCCCAGCGCTGTGCCCACGAAAGCTCATGACACCATCTACATGTTTTGTTAGTCTATAAAGTCTATTTATTGTTTTTTAAGTTTATCCTAATTATAAGGTGAGACCCTCCTTCTTCCAACCCAAGGGGAGCCAGGTTTTCAAATAATAAAAAGCAGCAGAAAGCTACAGGAGGGTGTGATTGTGAAAAATAGTTGGGACTGTCAGAGAAAGGAGACCTAGTAGTGAGCTAGGAAAGCTCAGGAGACTGGAACTCATGAAAAGTGTTGGTTTTGGGAATTTTGAGTTCTGCTTTGGACATACTCTATTGCTGCCTAGTAAGAAGTGAATTAAAGAGTTTTGGGCTGAGAAGGTGACTCATAATGGAGCGAGCCCTTAAAGGGTGCCCGTTAAGGGGTACTATTAATTAGTCACAGCATTGTAAGCTTAATAAAGCACGATCCTTTCTGTATAGGTCCTAAAACTACAATTACATGTGTCTTGTTATATGTACTGTGTGGTGACTAAGTGGGAGGATAGCATCTAAATAGAGATAATAGGCTGGTGCAGCTCTGAATCACATCCACAGTGTCATCTCCTGAGCTCCACATCTCAGGTTATGTCTACATTTAGGGTGGCATGTAGTGTATGGACATTACTTGCCCCTCTGATATGGGTATAAATGGCAGTGGAGAGGGCAAGGCATTGCTTGGGTGAGTAGAATACTGATGCTCCAGAATCTTAGCCCTTTATGAGCTCAAGCAGTACCTACTCCATCTATTATTTCTAGTAGCGTGGTGTCCCCCTGCCGCCAGAGCCTCTCCCTCAGCAGAGAAAGGCTACAGAAGCATGGAAAGCTCTGGTGGGAGGAGGTAATGGGGGGTGGGGGGGGTAGGGAGAAAGCTATGGCAGCTCCCTGCTGCTGTAGCCTTTTCCTGTTGCCATCCCCCCTGCCAGGATTTCACTGCTATGTGAGACTGTGCACAGCAGCATGGACATAGCCTGCTTTTCACTGCTGCATGTAGTTACATGTACCCTGCCTGCTACTGACAGTGTAGACTAGATTTTAAGATGTACCTCCAGAAAAGCAGAGGCCTGTGCACTCACTGAATTCTGGGCCTGAGTCCCCCTTCCTCCAGGGCTGTGTTACAGCTGAAATAAATAGACTAGCCAGGGATACCAGCCCAGAATAACCAGGGCAAAGTGCTCTCCAACCAAGTCCTTCTCCAATCCCAGCACAACCTGGTATCAAGGAGATCAGAGAAAGGTGGCTGCACCACTGAGAGAGGCTACCCGAGACAAGGTGGATTTCCACGTCACTGACTCTAATCAAAGCACAGAGTGGGAAGACATGGCTCTGCAACAGACTTTGTATGTGAACTTGTACATGTCATTGCCCCCTTATGACCATTATTTCCCCCTTTCATAAAAATGAAGGGTTTTTAACACTTACCAGCCTGATGAAAGTATTGTGGGACATTGGGATCTTTGAGATTTTCAGATGGAAGACAATATGAAAAAACAAAGTATTATTATTACTGCCTTAAATATAAGGAAACCAAGAATGCACTAATTAGGCCCGCTAATTTGAACTGTCTGATGTACTATAGCCACATATTATTCCATCTAAGTAAAGATCATTGTTGTAGCTGTGTTGGTCCCAGGAAATTAGAGACAAGTTGAGTGAGGAAATGTGTGCACCTAAATGGGTAGGCAAAGAGTAACAGATCTCCCAGTATGGTCATCGCATCTGGGTGTTGCGCTAGCCTAATTTTGACCCTAGTCTCATAGCTGACACTGCAGCTACTTCAGCCACTGCATCCTTGTGTTGATGCACTAGAAAAGGTTCCACCACAAGGTACCTCTGCCAGGGATTATGCTGACATAAGCAGATCAAATTTCCTAGGTGCAACATAAATCAGAAAACGACATACTTTCATCTCTGCAGAGAGGCAAGTATCTGAAAGAAATGAAATGCATATAGTTTTGAGGATTTTTAAAAAATCAGTAATTTTACTTATTTAAAACAGCACATAATTATTATGTTCTGATGATAAGGGGGGTTTTGTTGTTATTACTGACAGCTTTATTCCTCTCCATTTAACATATAGAAGTGGTATTTATATATTAATTTCATAATAACTTGAATAGATTGATATTAAGCTTTATTCTCCATCAACCCAATAAAGTGTGAACAATCTTCTCCCCAGGAAGTATTTTTGAAGCTGTAACATCTCTGTTGCTTAAACTTCTTGATTGCTTATATTTTCCATTTGGTGACACCTAGTGGCTAGAATCTGTTCAGCCTGGGAGAAGAGCAATGAACTTCAAATGTTTATAAATCTTCTTTAATTTTATATTCCATGATATAGTAGGTATGTTTCACTACACAAACAAGTTATGATTGTAACAGCATAAGTCACCAATACTGTCACTGACAAATGTATTGTTGCCCTGATATATTTTTACAAATTAAAATTTTCAAACTGTATATAATAATTCTTACAACTACTTAACTTAATGAGAAATGTAACATGCAATAAAACCATGTATCCTTTCTATTCTCCCCATGCTAATGCTCCATGATAGTGTTAGATCAGGCAATCATTCATTAAAAAACATCCAGTCAGACTATAGGGCTGTCAGCATGTGGCGTGATAAACTTATGTCAGTGTTCCCCATGTCTGAGCCAAGCATGTCAAATCATTATGCATGAGAAGTTGCAAATCTTCCTGTAAGCATATGTGACAATATTCTTGAATAGAACTGGCCTTACTTTCATGAGAGCTGGCATAAATGCTACCTCAAGGCTAGTGATGAATACAAGCTGAATTTTTTAGAAGGTTGTGAAGGAAAGAGGCAAAGGAGAAGGATTTATAACAAATTTAAACCTAATTTAGGCCCCAATTTTGCAACTGTTTCTCGCTATGAGTAGTATTTACTTGTGCAAATAGTCATATAGTCTTCAGTGGAACTACAGGTTGAACCTCTCTAATCCAGAACTCTCTCATCCAGAAACATCTGTTGTCCAAGTGTGGTCAAGTTTCCTGCAGTCCCTTAAAGATTGTTTACAGCCACAAGTCCTAGCTCTCAGTGTTCTGTGCTGTTATTTAGCTCTAATTTACCCCTAAATGTCCTCTAACAGAACAGTCAGTAGTGGAAGTGTTGGTAATGCTGCTAGACAATACTGACCTCCTGTGATTCAGAAAATTCTCTGATTTGGAACCAGTTAGGTTCCAAGGGTTCTAGATTAGAGAGGTTCAGCATGTACTGACATGAGATCACAAACACATGTTAATGATGAGAGAACTGGGATGAAATCCTGGCCCCATTGAACTTGATGGGAGTTTGGCCCTTAATTTGACCACTGAAGCAGAAAGCATCCCTCAGTTAGTCTATGTCTAGACTGCAGGCTTCTTTTGGAAGAAGCTTTTCCAGAAGAGATCTTCTGAAAAAACATCTTCTGTAAGAAAGCATCCACACTGCCAAAGCGCATAGAAAAAGCGATCTGCTTTTTCGAAAGTTAGCGTCCAGACTGAATGGATGCTATTTAAGCTCTGATTACTATGGGCGGAATGGCCACCAGGGCACCTGTGCTTTTTCTTCTTTCCTCTTCTTGCAAAAGAACTCCCTCTTCCCCATCCACACACGCCTTTTTCTGAAAGAGCTCTTTGGAAAAAGGCTTCTTTCTCGTAGAAAGAGGTTTACCAATGTCGGAAAAACCCCTCTGTTCTTTTGAAAGAACATGATTACAGTGTGGACATAATTGAAGTTTTTTTCAGAAAATCTCTCTAGCGTAGACATACCGTTAGTGAATTCTGTAAGGGGTGGAGTGCATGTCAGATAGTTGAAGGCCTAACTACATCTCAACCAGCAGATTAAACTCCCTTGGGATTATGCAGCCCAGGCAGCTATAATAGTGGTAGCCATTGTCCCTCCCTAATACTTCCTTCTGTCCTGCTGCTTGCACCCTGTGTTTTGCCACCCTGCCCTGCTCGAGGGCCCGGGCTTGCACCCTGTGTTTTGCTGCCCCGCCCTGCTCGAGGGCCCGGGCTTGCACCCTGTGTTTTGCCGCCCCGCCCTGCTCGAGGGCCCGGGCTTGCACCCTATATTTGTCACCCCGCCCTGCTCGAGGGCCCGGGCTTACCTACTGTGCTTTGGTGCCGGCTGAGATCCAGGCCGGACCTCGTAAAAGCTGAGAGACTTGAGTCCACATTAGACTATTTCCCCCGTGGCCCGGACCTGAAGCAAGGCCGGGCCCCTGAACTATTGCCTCTTGGCCCGGACCTGAAGCAAGGCCGGGGCCGTGAACTATTGACCCCTTCTACCCGTCCGGAGCGAGGCCCGGCTGTGGGACTAGAGACTTGGGGACGATTGATGGGGTGCACAGCGGGATAGGAGTATCGCCCGCTGTCACGGAGGGGGAGGAACCCCTCCTGGAGGCCAACCGGCCTACAACCCCCCCGGAAGGGGAAAGCTTAGAGGCTGTTGTGGGCACTGCCGGAGGGCAGTGTCCCGAAAAGGATCCCGCCACCTGCTGTCCGAGCTAATTCCCAGGACTGCCGGCTGGTGGCGCTGTGGCGGTAAGTGAGATTGGGAGAAAAAAGCTACCTACTCCCTCTTCTCCCATTAGAACAACAGGAAGGATTCGGGTCTGTGAGATAATGGCAGCTAAAATAGCTTTTTGAGATCAATTTAGCTAAAGAAGGTAATAACATTTTTTAGTTGAATTCAGTGTTTCAAAACGAGTCCTGAACATCGTAGCATTTCTCATATATTAAACCAGGGGTGGGGAACTTAAGGCCCGGGGCCTGGATGCAGCACCCGGCTTGCCTGATTCCAGCCCCCGAGGTTCAGGGTCTCCCCTCCAGCACTGGGGAGCCTGCACTGGTGCTCCAGTCTCCTTACTTCTCACCTGTGTGCAGCTCCTGACTGATTTTTCTGCAGGCCACTGGCCCCAACCCAAAGAAGGTTCCCCACTCCTGTATTAAACAATGCTTCCAACAAAGGCACTGGAAGCAGAATTTCAAATATTCATTTGTATTATGCTCTTCTGGGTCCCTGTGTCTAGTTCCACTGCTGCCAATGGGAGTTTCCTGCAGGGTTCAAGGACATGATGGTTGATGTTAAAAATGCAGGCAGTGAACCAAGATAAAGTTCACTTATTAAATATGGAATCATCATGCAATGTCCAGTACAGAGAATATGTTGAAGGGGATTATAGGAAGACACTTCAAAGTATTAGTCTATATAGGAAAATATTTTGTAGGTTAACAAAGTTGCTAGGGCTCAATGATTAGGAAAGAGAGCATGGTATTCAGTGGACTCAGATCACGCAATAAGCCAATTAAAACTATTTGTGTTCTTGTCCTCTTGGCCAGAAATATATTTTCTTGCAGGTGGGAGGTAAGGGTGGTGGATAGAATTGGGATAATTCTTGGTTTGGGCCCCATTCTGCCACCTCTATTCACATGTAGCAGTGTCACTGAAATCAGTAGCATCATTGAAACTAATCCATTCAGAAAGTAAAACTCAAGAGTCATGGTTGCATGCAAAAGGATACTCTCAAAAGTTTGAGAAATGGCATCCACTTAAGATTTATATGTAGGACAAAATACAAAGGCCAGTATCACGGGGTAGTAAGCCCAACCCCCTCAGAGATAGGGCATTGAGCTTCTGAGGCTCCGTCTGGGGTGTTCCACCCCATAATTGTTACAGTCCCCAAGTCAGTAGCAGCCCCGGTCAGCGGGGCACTAGGACCCATTGGAGAAGTCCGTAGGAGCCCCCATCAGCAGGGCAATAGGGCCCCACGGCCTAGTCAGTAGCAGCTCCCATTGATGGGGCAATAGGGACCAGAAGTCTAGTCAGTAGGAGCCCCCATCAGTGGTACATTGGGCACAGCGGCCTGCTCAGTAGCAAACACTCCCTATTGCAGGGCAGCAAGGTAGTCCAGGTGTAGTACTCCTCCCAACCTTGAGGGTTAATGGGGTGGAGTAGGGGGACCTGGACCCTTCCTCTCCACCGGGTCCCATCCTAGGGCCCTGTCAGTGGTGGGCATGTCCCACCATTAGTTCAGTGGGGAATCCTCCAGAAACACACTGAGCTCATGGGGTGCTCTAGCTCCCCACCCTGGGCTACTTCCAACCCTGTTCCAGACTGTTGGCACCTTTCTCCACCTCCACCTGCATCCTCTGGGCTGTGTGCTTTCCCAGCTGGTCTCCACTGGGTGACTTCCACTGTGGTGTTCATCTGTTGCTCCTCCTCTGGACTGGGAGCCTCCCTGGCCAGCCTTTGCTGGCTGGCCTCTCCTGTGGTGTCTGACTGCTGCTCCATCTCCAGAGCTCTGGCAGAGCTCCTTCCCCTGCGGTGGTCAGCCCTCACTGAGCTGATCCACTGGTCTTTATACGGGTCCTCCAGTTGGAGCATGCCTAGCAGGGCTGTGGGGGAGGGGCTCTCTCAGCAAAGTAGGCCTGATTAACCCCTGCAGGCTCAGTTGCAGAGTTGGTACACTCCATCACAGCCAGGATAACCAGTTTACAACATAGCATAGGTGAAATGAATGTTCTGGAAAGGAACATATCCGTTGAACTACTTGTGAAGTAAAATATTCCATATGAACAAGGACAGCAGAATCTCATCTGAAAAAAACCAATATAGTAAACACTGATTATCCAAATCCCAGGCTATTCAAAACATATTTCTGTTTCCTATATCATTAAAAATAGTTATTATAATAGAAAGAAAGATTCTGAAGCATTAGCTAGTGCAAGGCCTGAACCAAAGTCAGCAAGAATTATGCTATGAGCAAGAGTCAGGACCTGTTAAAAGCAGATGCTTGCCAGCAAGCGAGCGTGTGGTACATGAACTCAGCACCAGTATTACTAGCAGTATTCCCTGCAAGCTGAGCACTTGGGTGGCCACCCAGAAAAGATTAAAATGTTGCCCAGCTGATTAGCAGAGCACTCACAGACGGCAGCATGAGTTCCTACTGGAGCTGCACATCTGCACATGCCTTGCTGCACATAAAAAATTATTCCGCACATGGATGAAAAAAATTAGAGAGGACATTGATTCCATTACTAAAACACACTGAATACATGAACACATTCCAGCAAGCCAGCACAAGAACACCGCAACCAAGTACATAAAAAAATGGTTTGACAAAAGTGATGAGTAGTGATATGTTGTCTGAAACTAGGAGTGAAAGTATAAAGATAATGGTGAATTTTTTGACTAAAATATCAGAAGTAAAAGTGCAATGGGAGGTAACACATGCCATGAAATGTGTAAGGGTTGTTTATCCCAGATTTTTTGTCTCAGTCTATAAGTTATGGAATACTTTATCTTAGCTCTTGATCCAGGTTAGGGGGCAGTGGAAACTCCACCACTGACTAAGCTGCAACCATTTTCAAGGGACGTATACGTCTTTGTATCCTCACAGAATCTGCCAGGCACTATTGCCATGCTTTATTGACTATAAACCTGAACCAGTGCCTTGGCTACTAAATCAAGTCTTGGGTTCATTGAACAATTCAATTGATGTCTGCTGTGACAACTATTCTGAGGCAATACACAAAGAACACACATATACAGCCATATATCTGATGATAATTACACATGTGTAGGATTGACAATTGAAACTTAGATACAGAATTTTTATGGAAGCCAAAATTTGTTGCGATCTTATTCACTATAAAAATCCTGATATCTATACTCAAAGCATTTGAGCAATTGGAGTTCACCTATATTAAGAAGAAATGAGAAAAAAAAAGAAAAAGGAACAGACAGACAGGGAAGATAAGGAGAATTAAAATAGTAATGAGAAGTGAAAGGCAAGAGATGGAGAAGAGATGCTGTAGTTATTAATTTAGCAGTAGGCTCGGGAATCAAATAAACTATTTTGGTCATTTTCATACCACCTTCCTATTTCAAGGATAGTAAACATAGCCCTGGGCTACCCTAGCAAGTTATTTTGAAATAACCCACTTATTTTGAAATCTGTACTCCTGCTTTCCTCAGGGAATAATGCTTATTTTGAAATAGTTATTCTGAAATAGCATTAGTTCCAGTGCTGCTAATTCAAAATAATCGGCCTCTAGAGTCCTCTCACACCTGCAATTCTAACCGCTCTGACCACACCTGGCATCTCCATTGCTTCCCTTCTCCTGCAAAGCTTAAAATTCCAGGTAGCAGGAGAAGGGCTTGTTCCATGTGATAAGCTATGAAAGCCCTGTGCCTACACAGCAGCATACGAGGAAGCCATGACTGAGCTTCCTCAGAGCCTCCTATGGCTGCCAGCACTCCTGCTGTTCCCTTGGCTGCCAATGGTCAGGGATGCAAGAGAGCTCCAGCCTGGACTGGTATGGAGATCCTGGACGTCATTAAGGTCTGGGGGGGAAGAGACCAACCTTGAGGATCTCTGCACCAGGAAAAGGAATGCAGAGGTCTACAGTTGGATCACTGCCAGCCTGGCTGATAAAGGCCACAACTGGACCTTTGGCAGGCCTACCACAAGGCCAGGGAGTGGAACGGATGCTCCAGGGTGGCACTGCACATGTGCCACTACTTCGTGTAGCTGGACGCCATCCTGAGAGGGGAGCCAGTCACTTCTCTCCCGCATCTTTCCCCCCTCCCCACCTGTCGTCATGGAGTCCAGCCAGGACACGCCTGGTGTCAGCCTCTAGGAGGGCAGTGTTGTGGATGAGGAGGAGGAGGAGGAGCCCAGCCAGGCAACCATGCCCACCAGCCAGGACCTGCTCTTCACTCTGGAGCCAGTCCCCCCATCCCAGGATGTCTCCCAGGCTTTGGACGAACCCAGGTAAGGCACTTCAAGTGAGTTCTACAACTTTCCCTATCTACATGTGGGGGCAAGTGATGAATTGCGAGGGGCTGCACACTCCTTGCTTGGCCTTCTTGGCCTGGGGGAGGGGGAGTGTCGCACAAAAGCCTGTGCACATGGGTGCACATGGAGTGCCAGCCAGGAGCACTTAGCCCCATGATGCTCTCACAGGAACCCCCTCGGTCCTTCTCACAAGGTTCCTGGAGAGGCCTGCCTTATTCCAGTCTCTGTGGTGGGACACCTCCTCATGAGATGCCACCACTAAGGAGGCCGGGGTCATGGAAATACATAGCAGTGCCACACACAACACGGGGTCATGCCTGCACTTTGGCAGCATCTGTTCCCCATCAAGTATGATGATGTGGAGGAGACTGATCTTGTGCACGGGAACCTGCTGGGAGGAGAAAGAGAAGGAGAACCCAATAGCACTTCCTCCAGTAAGTGGCATCTGCTGCTCACACATACCTCCCCCAATACTCTACCCCCTCCATTGGGCAGGGACAAAAGTTCTCTCTCTGCACGATACCACCAGTGCTGGTCCAGGCATGTGCAGGACACAGTAGGAAGCTGAGCTGCCCAATCCCTCCTCCCACCCTCAAGCTTCTGGCCTGGCTGGCACCTTCCCATGCCTGCTTGTCCCCAGGCCATGGCTGTAGTGATGCTCCCCTGGAACATCTGTGCCCCTGCTAGAAAGTGCCCACTGTCTAGACAACATATGGCCTTGCTTGAAGCACATTGCCATCATCTGAACAGAGACCTTTGATGTTGGGTCAGAGATTAGAGCTAGGCTTCCTATACAGTGTCTCCTGGGATGACTGCCCTTGCAACTTTTCTTCACATCTGGGCCATCTGCAAGCTTGGTGCATCCCCCATCTCCCACGCCATCTACCTGACTCTGTGGGATCAGCAGGTGGAAGAGAACCTGGGAGGACCTCATGCATGAGCAGATGGCCTGCCTGCAGTCCCTTGTTCGGGGGCTCGAGGAGGAGTGCCAGGAGAAGGCCTCTGACTGGAAGCAGTGGAAGGTCAGCTAGGACCATGTGCTCCTCCCTTACCTCAGTGATAGAGCACATGGCCTCATGAATGAAGCGGACCACCAGCCACCTCCTGGACCCACCCCGGCTTCCCCTCTTAGCCCCCCCCCAGGGCCACCGGGGCCCCAGAACATGAGGCGGTGGGACCTCTTGGGCAGCTGAAGCCTCCCAGACAACCAGAGGTAGGTGCCAGTTCCAGACCATTCTCTGAGCCCCCCTACTTCCTCTTCCCAATTCCAGGTTCTTTCCCCAGTCTCTCCCCTGTTGTATATCCCTTCAATAAACAGTTCTGTTGTTTCAACAAATAATACTTTATTATTTGCTCTGCAGGGAAGGAGGGGAAGGTGGGAAGGGAGGGAAATGAAAGGGAGGGGTGCGGGAGAAAAGGCACACAGAGAGGATGCAGAAGCCCCTTGTAGAGAGGCACAAGGGAGAGTCTCACAGCTGGCCTTGCACAAAACTCTCCCTCAAAGCCTCCCTGATGAGCACAGCCCCTTGATGTACTCTCCTGACAGTGCTGGTGTCAGGCTCCTTGGATGCCGCAGCCAGCCAGTCAGCCTCTGCCCCCCACCCTGGCAGAAAATTCTCCCCCTTACTCTCACACAGATTGAGGAGCACACAGCAGGCTGCGACCACAAAGGGGATATTGCACTTGTTGAGGTCCAGATGGGTGAGGACACTCTGGAACCTCCCCTTTAAACGGCCGAATGCACACTCCACCACAAGGTGGCACCTGCCCAGCCTGCTGTGTCCCCCGCCTCCCAGCCATCTATCTGACAAAATAAGAGAAGCTCAAGCACTGCAGTTGCCCTACTGCCTCGGGGAATCTCAAACTTTTTCGAGGTGAGGACATGCAATATTTTCTGAAATAAATGGACTGAGAGGTCATTTCAGTAACCTACCACAAACTGCTTTGTGTAACTAAATGCAGTTACCAAACCAGGACTGATTTGACAAAGTTGGCCATTTCTAGTTTTCAATTCTGAGACATCTTACTGAAATGTAACCCACTCAGAATTTCATCAACATTTCATTTGTGGGGGCTTACACACTTTAACTGAGCTGAACATAGTTAATAGGATTCAACTAGCCGTTTTTATTCAACTAAACTGGCAAGATACAGTAGTTGCAAGCTTATTCCCTTCAACCATTTTCCTGTTGCTCCCTCTAGTGTCTTCTATTATGTATTGTATTTACTTCTCTTGAATCTTTTCAATTAGACTAGATACAGTAAAGTGATTATTGTATTTGTTGTTATTCTGAAATTACTCTAAGTGCTTGCAGTCAGAGGCCACTGCACTATTATCCTCTTCAAAAATCACTCTAGCTTCTGCCTAATAAATTCACAGAAAGAGAGGAAGAGAAATGGAATTCTGTATTAGTAGGCATTTCCTTACTTTAATTCCAGAATGTAACCAGAAAAAAAGACATTTTCCTCCATCCTATCCCAATTTGTGAAATTGCATTTATTCTCATAAAAGCAATAATTTAATCAACAGCATCCTTAAATACTCAGAAGTGTATCCAGTGGTATTTATCCTAGGAATGTGAAGGACTAGTTTACTAGTCAACTATCCGATAAGCAAATGCTTTTCGGATAGTCAACAGGCTAGTCGACTAGTTGGTCTCCCCCTCCTTCCTGCCTCTATCAGAAAGAGGCAGCAAGGTGGGGGAGGAAGAGACGCAGATACTTCAAAGTGGCAGCACCGCTTGGAGCCTGGGGCCAGACCCTTGGATTCACGTGGCGCTGCCACTTTGAAATGCTGTGTGCAGCCCGGGGCCAGCTGGGGTGTCCCCAGGCTACACATGGCATTTCAAAGTGGTAGCATTATGTGGAGCCTGAGGTCAGCTGGGGACTCCCACATTGATACCTGTCTCCATGCAGCACTGCCATTTTGAAATGCTGGTGAGCCTGGCATCAGGGCTCCTCGTGGAGTTTCAAAGCAGCAGCACCACATGGAGCCCAGGATCAGCTGGAGACTCCCTCACTGACCCCGGGCTCTGTGCGGTGCTGCTGCTTTGAAACACTGCGGGGAGCCCGGTGTAGGGATGCTAAAGACTAGTCGACTATCCGATAAGCATTTGCTTATCAGGTAGTCTGTCGACTAGTTGATTTCCCCATCCCCCTTGCTGCCTTTATCAGATAGAGGCAGCAAAGGGAGGGGAAGAGGTAGTTCAGAGTGGCAGCACTGCACAGCTGTGCAGCACTGCCACTTTGAAACCCCAAGGTGATGTTTCAAAGGGGCAGCTGCTATACAGCTGATCCGTGGATCAGCTGTGTGGTGGCTGCCCCTTTAAAACACTGCCTCTGGCATTTCAAAGGGGCAGCTGCCGTGGAGCCCGGGGTCAGCTGGGGACTGCCCAGCTGATCCCAGGCTCCCCGTGGCATTTCCCCAGAACTTGGGATCAGCTGGGGAGTCCCCACCTGACCCTGGGTTCTGGGGAAATGCCATGCAGAGCCTGGGATCAGCTGAGGAGTCCCCACCTGACCCCAGGCACCACGGCTGCCCCTTTGAAATGGGCGGCGGTGGCATTTCAAAGGGGCAGCACCACACAGCTGATCCAGGGATCAGCTGTGCAGTGGCTGCCCCATTGAAATGCCACCTCTGCATGTTTCAAAGGGACAGTGGAGCCCGGGGTGAGCTAGGAAGTTCTCAGCTGATCCTGGGCTCTGCGCAGCATTTCCCCAGAACCCGGGGTCAGGTGGGGACTCCCCAGCTGATCCCAAGTTCTGGGGAAATGCCACGGGGAGCCTGGGATCAGCTGGGCATGGAGCATGGAGCATGAGTACCCCACTGACACCGGGCTCCATGGCTTTGAAATCCCGCTGGCCCCAGGCTGTACATGGAGTTCCGCATTCTTCCTTTGAAATGTAGAAGGGCTCTAGCAGGGGCTCTTGTACATTTCAAAGGAGGAATGCAGAAGTGCCTATCGACTAGCCAAGTAGTCGATGGAAATTCCATCGACTAGTCGACTAGTTAATTAATTGCATTTTAACATCCCTAGCCTGGTGTCATGCTGCATGCAGTGTTTGAAAGCAGCAGCGCCGCGTGGAGCCCGGAGTCAGCCTGGAGTCAACATGGAGCCCAGGGTCCACATGGCTCTGCCACTTTGAAACGCCGCAAGGAGCCTGACACCGGGCTCCCTGCAGTGTTTCAAAGCAGCAGTGCCACACAAAGCCTAGGGTCAGCAAGGGAGTCCCCAGCTCACCTTGGGCTCCACGCAGCACTTTCACCTTTGAAGTGTAGCAACTGCCCTAGGAGTGGGGTATGATGTCAGATAGTTGTGTAACCAGTCGGACATGGCTCCCCCTCCTCTCCACTGGCATCTAGCTAACTGGACATACTCCTCTGCTTTCCCCTTTTCCTTTGACCCTACCTCTCTTAGTTACAATTTATGTTAAGCTCTGTATCATGCCTTTGGTATGTTAACCCATATTATTTACAGTAGGTCCTTTTAGTATGACAAGTAATTCAATTTATGGTAGGTTTCTGGTTACTCTGAATTTTACCTAGAAACCATCTTGCTTAATGTATGCTTATGAATATGCATGTAACCTGTGGAATGTGTGTGAGGTGTGAATGAGAAATACCCAATCCAAGGCAGTTTGGGATCTCTGACCAAAAGGCTGGGCATGAAAGTCATGGAAGGATCATTAGATTAACATGAAACCATTGCCGGGTACTCTGCTTAAAAGATGGGGGGGGGGGAAGAATAGGAATGAGTGTTGTGCTGCTGGATTTGCATTTGGATTGCTGTGTTAAACTTATAAATGTTCCTAAAAAAGGGGTGAACAGGGACTAATCCAAAGTTGACTGCAAAGAGCTACAAAGGGATTTCACAACACTGGGTGATTGGGCAACACAAAGGCAGATGGAATTCAGTGTTAAGTGCAAAATAATGCACATGGAAAAATATAGTCCTTACTATAAATACAAAATAGCTGTTATCACTCAAGAAAGAGATATACAGTGATCTTAGAATCACTGTGGATAGGTCCCTGAAAAACATCTGTTCAATGTACAGTAGCAATTTAAAAACAGGTAACAAAATATTGGGAATCATTAGGAAAGGAATAGATAATAAGACAAAATACCATATTGCCTCTACAAAAAGTCATTGTATGCCCACATTTTGAATACTTTATGCAGATCTGGTCACCCCATCTAAAAAAAGATATATTGGGTTCGGAAAAGCTACAGAAAGGTAACAGAAATGATTAGGAGGTAAAGAACTGCTTCCATATGAGGCGAGATTAACAAGACTGGGACATTTCAGCTTGGAAAATAAATTACTAAAGGGTAGGGGGATATGTTAGATGTCTAGAAAATCATGAATGGTGTGGAAAAATAGAATAAGGAAATGTTATTTATTCCTTCACTAACATAATACAAGAAGCTGACCCAAATAAATTTATAGGCAGATTTAAAACAAACAAAATAAATTATTTTTTTCACAATCATCTTGTGGAACTCTTTGCCAGGAGATGGTGGAAAGGCCCAAACCATAACAGGGTTCCAGTAAGATCAAAATAAGTTCAGGGAGGATATGTCCATCAACAACTACTAGCCAGAATGGGCAGGGATGGTGCCTCTAGCTTCTGTTTGCCAGAAGCTGGGAATGGGTAACAGGGGACGGATAATGATGACCGCCTCTTCTATTTATTCCTTCTGAAGCACTGGGTATTGGCTACTGTTGGAATACAGGATACAGGGCTAGAAGAACCATTGGTCTGACCCAGTATAGTAATTCTGATTTTCTTATAAAGAGCTGAAATGTATCTGCCCCCTTGCTGTAACTCACTAGACCAGTGATCACCAACCAGTAGATCAGGATCTACTGGCAGATCTTGGATCTTCTGACAAGGGTCCTGACTGGTTTGGCCAGGAAACTATTAAGCACCGGTACTTCAGTTGCCCTCCATCCAATGTCATGCTGCTCCTGCCCTCTGCCTTGTAGCAGCCCCCCTGGGAGCCTCCTGCTTGCTGTGCAGGATGTGGGAGGGAGAAGGGGGGTTCTGATGTCAGGGTGTCCCTCCTCCCTCCACTCCTGTACCCCATCTCCACACACACAGAGAGAAGGGGATTGAGGGAGCTTGGCAATGCAAGTCTGTCACTCTCACACACTGTGTGTGTCTCTGTTAGTCTCACAAACATGCACACGCACACTGTCCTTCACTCTTATCTCCCCACCCAGCACATACATGGGGGGGGGTTGTTGCTATTTCTGTTACTGCTTGCAAAGTAGGTTATTTTGGGGTTTTGACTGGTCTGTGCATTTCATCGTTTTCATTTCTCACTTATGCTTACATTTAATTCTTTGACTAGTGAGTTCTAAAATGCCTAACCTGCCATGGCTGGAGTAATTATCCCTGTGGTAATTGCTACTCCTGGAAGTGGTTGGCATGTCCCTGCAGCCCCTGAGAAAGGCAGAGCAGGGGGTCTCTACATGCTGTCCTTGCCTGCAGATACCACTCCTGCAGCTCCCATGGATCAATAAAGGGGGAGGAATGGCCAGTACAAGCTGTGGGCTCAGTGCCTGTAGATGAGGGGCAGCACATGGCACCAAGGAGCCATTGCTGTACATGCCAGCTGCTTTCAGGAGTGGTGCAGGGCCTGGGCAGGAGTAAGCCTGCCTTAACTCACTGCTTCACCACCTAGAAGCCATCTCAGTTAAACAATGCCCAGCCAGAACCGGCTTCCTGAACTCCTGTCCCAGCCCTGAACCTCGTCCTACACCCAACCTCCTGTCCCAGATGTAAGTCCCTCTGCACCCAAACTCCTTCCCAGAGCTTGCACCCTGAAACACTCCTGGACCCCAATCACCCACCCGGGGCTAAGCCCAAAGCCCCTTCCACACTCCAAACCCCTTGGCCCAAGACCAAAGCCTGCACCCCACCCTCCTACCCAGCCTGGTGAAAGTGAGTGAGGATAGGGGAGGAAGGGAGATGGAGTAAGGAGGGTGAGGTCTCGGAGAAGGGGTGGAGCAGGGGCAGGGCCTCAGAAAAGGGGCAGAAAGGAAGTGGGGTAAGGTTTGAGGTGGATCTTACATTGTACTTAAATTGAAAAGTTGATCTTGTGGTTAAAAAGGTTGGAGACCCCTGCACTAGACCCCACTCTCCTTCCAGAGCTGAGATAGAGCCAAGGAGTCCTGATGAGGTCTCTCTCTCTACAGAGTTTGTAACAAAGTAAGAATATACATTAAAATTTTAAGGTTAACCAGTGTCCCTTAAGTGACTTGCCAGAAGATATCAGAATATGCTAGTGTTAGAGCTGAGTGGATCTAATATTTATTTAATTTTCTTTCTTTTATATAGGAATTAAATTCAGTGCTCCTGTCAGCTAACTGCTGAGCTGTCTGCCAAAAAAAGTGGAGTTTTCCAGTGCCTTGGTAGCTCCTGGATAAATAGGATGTGTGTAGAGGAGAGGGTGGATGGGGCTGGTTCTCTCCCTCTCCATTTGGTGCTTGGCTTACACCGTGCATGCTCAGTAACACAGCTGATGCCTCTGTCCTCAGTCTACACCCCCATGCTCTCACTCTCTTCCCTCCCCTCACAGCGTGCAAAAGTCATCCCCCACACCAAAATCTGAAATGGTGCCCCTGAGAGGAAGATGCCTGAGGCCCAGATCCATTTGCATTAGAGCGTAGGTCCTCAAAGGTATTTAGGTTTCTAACTCCATCTGAGTTATGGTGCCTATGTTGCTTTGAAGATCAGGGCCCTAAGCCCTCCCCTTTTCTTTTGCGTCTCATTCTTGCTGGTGCAGGTGGTGAACGGCTCACAGGGGTGCCAGAATGGAGTAGAGGGGGTCACAGGCTATTTTTGGCCACTTTTTACCAGATGTAATGGCAAGCCACAGGGGGGAGGAATGGTGAGAGCAAAAGGGAGGGTCTTGCGGGGAAGAGGTGGGGTGGGAACAGGGTTTTGGGGAAAGAGGCAGGGCAGGGACTCACGTGGAAGAAATGGTGTGAGGGTGGGAGCTCGGGGGGGAAGGGTGGCACGGGGGCAGGGCCTCAGGGAGAAATTGTGCTGTGGGGGTGGGTTCTTGTGGGGTGGTGCGGGGGGCAGGGCTACTGTTCAAGTGTCTGTGACATCCCCCCTATACATAAGGCACTTCTGCTGCTTCCTGACTTCTCACCATGATGGCTTCTCAGCAGCAGCGGATATAGAGCAGGGCAAGCGGGGAGGCTGTCCCGGGCCCCGTGCTTAAATAGGCGCTGCGTATGCGCTACTACCTGCCGGCTGTGGCCGTGGCGCATGTGCGAAATTGTGCTGCCCTGGGCCCCGCGCTTCAATAGGCCCCACGCCCTAGGCCCCACAAAACTCTCAACCGCCCCTGCTTCTGAGAATCCCTTTTTAGGTACCTAGCTTTCCCTATGCACTCTACGGGGAGGGGCATGGACACCTAAGTCAGAGTTGTGAATGCCAACAGGGCATATTTGTCTGATCAGTCTGATAGGTATGGTCTATCTTTATGAAAGTACACACACTACTGTTGACAATTAGTGCTACACAAACAGGAGAAAGAAATATACCACCAATACAAATCAACTCCTTACAAGCTTGTGTGTCCCTGTAGGAGTTCTGGCTTCACCCACACAATAACATTGTTGTTTGTACACATACTTGTATGGGTATGGAGAAATATTTAATTTGGAATATCATTACGGAAGGTCATAAGACTATTGCTAAACTCAGAAGACTAGGTCCTGACCTTGACCTAATTACTCTTTGCATCACTCAAGTGGTGTAAACGGGATTGATGGTGGCTTTCTAGTAGTACATGTAGATTCTCTTTGCAAGGCTGGTGAACAAGAGGATTGGCAGGGAAGGACATTTTAGTGCAAAATGGGAGAAGCCAAAACATGATGCACTTTGGTATCCTGGCCAGAAGAGAAGCCAAATGAATAGAACTGTTAGGAGGCCACCTCTCACAGTTTTAACATAAACCTCGTGATATTAAGTGTTTTTCTTAAAGCTCTAGACTAGTTCCGGGAATATACCAGAATCTCAACTTTCATTTTTTAAAAAAGATAAATGTTTAGTCCTTAAGGCTGTGGACATGAGCTTGCAAATGAGAATCCTAAAGGTGCAAAAGCTAGAAAAGAAGTAAAAAAGAACTACCGTAAAATCTCAAGTATAATGCACACTTTTTTCCCCAGTTTTTTAGGGTCAGAGCCGGGGTGCGCATTATACATAGGAGATTTTCTGTTAAAGTTTTTAACTCACCCTCTCCTCTGCACAGAAACTTTCCAGCTGCAGTGCGGCACCCCGCTAGGCTCCCAGACAAGGCGAGGAGCCGGCGGTGCCGCCAGACTGCAGCGCCCTGGCTTGCTGCCTGCCCAGCCTCGGCGCGGTGCACGGGCAGCTGGGCAGGGGGCCCCCGTGGCAGGCACAAGCTCAGCTGGGCAGGGGACCCCCCATGGCAGGCGTGAGCTCAGCGCGGTGCAAGCTCAGCTGGGCAGGGAGCCCCCGCAGCAGGCGCAAGCTCAGCGCGGCGCGAGCTCAGCTGGGCAGGGGGCCCCCGTGGCAGGCGCGAGCTCAGCTGGGCAGCGGGCCCCCTTGGGAGGTGCAAGCTCAGCCAGGCTCCCAGACAAGGCGAGGAGCGCTCTGGCTCGCTGCCTGCCCGGTCTCGGCGTGGACAGCTGGGCGGGGGGGCAAGGGGCCCCGCAGCAGGTGCGAGTTCAGCGCGGCGCGCGGGCAGCTGAGCAGGGAGCAGGTTTCAAACTCCGCCGCCGGCTCCCTGGTGCTGCGCGCTCGTTTCCCGGGCAAGCCTGCAGGTGGGAGCAGCCCCTTCCTTCCTATATATACCATAAAATCGCGAGTATAATGGGGGTGTGCATTATATATAGGAGTTCACTTTTTTCCAGGATTCTGATGTTGAAAAGGTAGGTGCGCATTATACATAGGTGCACATTATACTCGTGATTTTACAGTATAATATATTATTTTTAAAATCTCTGACTTTTAAGACTATTTTATTATTTTTAAATGCTTGGATCTGATAAAACTGCAATTGTTATTGAACTAAATGGAAAGGCTGTCATTTACTTTAATGGGAGTTGGGTCAGGCTTTACAGGAGCACTTATGTTATACAGATGTTGCAGCAATTTAACTCAATCACTTAGCTGACCTTGCACAACTTGGTGTATGGCCTCCCACACATTGGTTTAAATCTGATTTATACAAGTTTGAGGCACACATAACAGATTTAAACCACATTTAAATTTATGTAGAAGTGTCAACACTGAATTGCACTAAGTGCAAATTGGCGTAACATCAAACTTTTAGTTAAACTAATGCAACTGGGTGTGCAGACCAGCCTGCATTGAGCATACTACTGTATAAATGCTATTTAATCACTTAGAAACTTTAGCTCAACAATATTATTTGGTATTACTACAGGAAGGATGAAAATGAAAACTTCAGAATGGGACTATAATAGGTATTGAAGTTTTGATTTTTACCTAGGATCAGTGTAAAAAAATCCATTGTATCATATTGATACTACTGTGTTGCATACTATATTAAATTTTCCAAAAATTATACTATCGATGAGAAACAATATATTATTTAAATAGAATGTCTTGTGCTATACAGTTTGTGAATGTAACAAGGACATTTTATTTTTAATGTCAATCTTGTAGTATAATGGAAATGGAAACAGTCAATATATATTTTGTGGGACAGATTAAATTTCTACTGGATATTAAAACATTGTGGTGTTAATACGCATAGTCGTTATTTTTATGAAATGACTAGTTTTCCCCAGATAACAAAGACAAAATACAGACTTGAGTTTTGGAACCTCTTCAAAGTGAGAAGCAATTAAGTTCTGAGCAGTGACCTTCCCTTTGCGTCAAATTGTGTTAAAATGTATGTGACAGCTTTACTTATGGACACTTTCATCTATCTATGATTAAGAAGAGGCTGCCAAACTCATTTATTTAGGATTACAGGTAGAATTCACAAGAAGTTCCCGATAGCAAAAGTTCCATTGGGTTTATCCATTATGTTACAGGGCCTCATACAATTGCTTCTCTTTCACAATTAGTGTCTATTACTTATAAAACCTATGTTGAAGTTTCTGTTAGTACCAACAGCTTCAAATGACTACAATGTTTACTTTTTCTGAGAAAGAGAATTCTATCATTTTTTAAATAAGTTGACTTCGATTATCTCATTTTGCTTTCAGCAGGGACACAACAACCAAAATCCAAAGAAATGTATTTGACCTTGAAAGCTTGTGCAGAAAAAGCTATATCTCAATGTTCATTTTCACCTAAAATATTATTTTATAGAGTTGCTCACTGGCACAGCTATAATCAAGAATCTGTCATAATTTCCATTAAACTTATATTTTATGGGGTTTATAACTTGCACACATAAAATTTCTCTCAAACTGAAACTTGGCATGAAAGGTCTTATCTCAGAAGTGAAAAAGTTAAGATGTTTTAATTTACAGACTGCAGAACAAAAATTAATGTAGAGAGAAAATGTATATTTTAAAATTTCAGATGCGTATGAATTTATTTTCATTATATTAAATAATTCACCTACAAAATATACATTTCCTGAGACTATAATTACAGGAGTTCCAATCATATTACAATTACATTCCATTGAAATTTGGTTCTGAGTGTTAATCAGGATTGACCACAATATCTTTTCAGTGCAAACAATTAAATCATAACATGTAATATGTAACGAGATGTGAACCCCAAATGATACTTCAGAACCATTTGTGTCCTTGTACGAAAGCTTGCTCTCCAACAACACTGCAACCTGGAACTCTCCCAGGAAATTCAAGGTTTGTAACTAAAGAAGGACTTCTTTTATATATTATAATGAAGTATTTGATTACAATTACTCAGCCAACTCTGTCTGCAGCTCTAAATAAGTATCTGTAGGTCCAGAGTTTGAAAATTTAATATGTATGCTGAACCTGCAAATGAGCATTTGTGTAGTTGAAATGGGTTTATGAGCACATTGTCCAAGCTCTGTTTTGTTCTGTTCTAAAATTCAGGCCTGTAAATAACCTCTCCATCTTGCTAGTTACCGGGTGTCCTCATATTAGGACAATTCATATAAGGGAAAGCTGATGGAAGATGCACAATGGTAATAAGAATAGGAGAGGGTGAACCAGCGTTGGTTTCTATTCCATGCTCTGCCGTTCTTGTATCATCCTGCGTTATTCACCTAAGGCGAAATTTTTGAATGTTGGGCGCCTTAAACATCTAAGCCAAATTTAAAAATTTAAGCAGACAAATATGCTGCTTGATTATTAAAGGAGTAAAAAATCTACTGCCCTCACAGATTTCAAAGGGTTTCCAAATTTTGTTAAAATCAAGCTACATTATTTAGGAGATGAATTTTAGGCATCCACATTTGGAACTTCTCTGCACCTGAACCTACCCAACAGGGAAAGGGTAGCTAATATTGTCCATGCTACAAAACTTTACATCCACTTACACAAGCCTCACTCCAGCTGCCCAGCATGGATCGGTGAGATAATATCTTTTACTGGACCAATCACCATCCTTCTACAAAAGAATTTCAGAAACCAGTTACAAAGGGAGACAGATGAACTGGAATTCACTCACAAATTCAACACTATCAATTTAGGATTGAATAAGTATCGCAACTGGTGAACACATTACAAAGTAGGGATGTCAACGTGTAGTCGAGTATACAATTAACCAATAAGGCCGAGATTATCAGTTAATCTTGTTGACTACATGCACCTCCCCCGCCCACTGCCTCTGTATCAGAAGCAGGGTGGGGGGAATGGAAGAGGTTCTGGTTCCTGTGAAGAGCTGACTTTAAGCAGGCTCCCCACAAGCACCAGATCCACCTGCCCTCCCACCCTCGCACTGCTGCCTCTGATAGAGAGGCAGCAGCATGGAGAATGAGGGGGTCAGGCTGGAGCTGATACAAGTGGAGAGCTGGCTTTCAAGCAGGCTGCAGCGGATGCTGGCTCTGCAGACCTACCTCCCCCCACCCGGGCTTGCTGCCTTCTAAAGAGGCAGCGAGCGAGGGGGGGCAGGCAGGAGCTGGTACTGGGGGGAGACGCCTTAAAAACCTGTTCTCCCCAGCACCAGCTTTGCGGTTCTGCTTGCCCCTGCTCCCCCACACTGCTGCGTTTGTAGTGGCCCAGGCTTGCTATGGCAGCAGCCCCTGTCTGAGGGGGTGGGGGGGTCTCAGCTCCCTGCGGACAGAGGCTGCTGCCAAGGACCACCCTATGTCCGTGGGAGTTCGAGCACCTCGCAGACAGGAGCCGCTGATGTTCCACACTGCTGCCACTGTATCAGAGGCAGCAGCACAGGGCAGTAGGCAGCTGGTCTGTGCGGGGAGGTGGTTTTTAAACTGGATTCTTCCTGCCACCTCACGCTGCCACTTGCTTCCTGCCACCTGATACAGAGGCAGCAGTGTAGAGTAGCAGGGGGCTCCCGGGAGTGCCGGGAATGAACTGGCTGCCTCCCCACTCCTGGGGACTATTGAATAGTCATGTAACTGCTAGGATTCCATGCAGTTACATGCCTATTCAATTACATGCTATCTAACATCCCTATTACAAAGGCAAGTTCTCCTCTCTGGATATTCACATTTCCACACCAAGTGCTGTGAGTGACCCACTTCCAACCTGACTTGCTTAGTTTCATTAACACAAGCAACTTCTTTGTTATATATACTCCTGCTTCTATAACTTTCACTCCAATTAATCTGTTGAAGTGGATTTTACCCATGCAAAGTTATGCCCTAGTGAATCGGCAGTCTCTAAGCCCAAGTCTGCACTAGGAAGTTATTTCAAAACAACCTCCCTTATTTTGAAATAATAAGTGGAGTGTCCACACTACCAAGCCTGTTATTTTAAAATAATGGGCTGGTTATTTCGAAATCTGTACTCCTGCTTTCCTCAGGGAATAAGCTTATTTTGAAGTAGTTATTTCAGGAGTTATTTCTAAGTTAGTTATTTTGAAATAATTTCCTATTGTAGACATGCCCTGAGATGTCTCTCTGTTGGTGACAGAGACAAGACAGAGAGAGCTCTTCTTCAGGTCTGGGAAGCCTCACAGCTAAATACAAGGTGTAAGACAAGAATGGGAAACCTCAGGCCAAGGGGCTTGATGCAGCTCCCAGCTTGCCTGGATTCAGCCCGTGAGGCTCAGCGCTCCGCTCAGCATTGGGGAGCCTGCACTGGGGCTCCAGTCCCCCTGCCGCTCCACCATGGGGCTGGAGTACACAAAATCTACTAGCCTCCCCCCTCCTCCCCAGGCTTTGGTGTGTGAGGGAAATGTAGGAAGTGTCTTTCTCAGCCAGGGGCCATGTCAGTGAGGGCTTTTTTTTAACTTCTCACTTGTGTGCAATCCCCGACTTATTTTTCTGTGGGTCAGCAGCCCCCAACACAAACAAGGTTCCCCACCTCTGGTGTAAAGGATTGCTGAACTCTTCTGGAAGCCCACCTCTAGTAGATTTTGTGGGGCACTCCACTTACAAATAGGTCAGAGAGTTGAAATGCCTCTTGCTGCAGGTGCAGAAAGTTGTGCTGAGCCTCCGGAGGTGGGGAGCGAGCACGAGAGGCCCTTACCTAGCCGGCTGTCCTGGGCACACCTGGCTGCCTCTGACCCTTCAGTGCAGTGTGTGTGTGTGTGTGTGTGTGTGTACACCTGGCTGCCTCTGACCCTTCAGTGCAGTGTGTGTGTGTACACCTGGCTGCCTCTGACCCTTCAGTGCAGTGTGTGTGTGTGTGTGTGTGTGTGTGTGTGTGTGTACACCTGGCTGCCTCTGACCCTTCAGTGCAGTGTGTGTGTGTGTGTGTGTGCGTGTGTGTGTGTGTGCGTGTGTACACCTGGCTGCCTCTGACCCTTCAGTGCAGTGTGTGTGTGTGTGTGTGTACACCTGGCTGCCTCTGACCCTTCAGTGCAGTGTGTGTGTGTGTGTGTGTGTGTACACCTGGCTGCCTCTGACCCTTCAGTGCAGTGTGTGTGTGTACACCTGGCTGCCTCTGACCCTTCAGTGCAGTGTGTGTGTGTGTGTGTGTGTGTGTGTACACCTGGCTGCCTCTGACCCTTCAGTGCAGTGTGTGTGTGTGTGTGTGTACACCTGGCTGCCTCTGACCCTTCAGTGCAGTGTGTGTGTGTGTGTGTGTGTGTGTGTGTGTGTACCTGGCTGCCTCTGACCCTTCAGTGCAGTGTGTGTGTGTACACCTGGCTGCCTCTGACCCTTCAGTGCAGTGTGTGTGTGTGTGTGTGTGTGTGTGTACACCTGGCTGCCTCTGACCCTTCAGTGCAGTGTGTGTGTGTGCGTGTGTGTGTACACCTGGCTGCCTCTGACCCTTCAGTGCAGTGTGTGTGTGTGTGTGTGTGTGTGTACACCTGGCTGCCTCTGACCCTTCAGTGCAGTGTGTGTGTGTGTGTGTGTGTGTGTGTGTGTGTGTGTGTGTGTACACCTGGCTGCCTCTGACCCTGCGGGGAGGGAGGCACAGAGGCAACCATTGCCAGTGGGCAGTGGAGGGAAGGGGCGCGGAGTGGGGCACACGGCTCACCCCATTTAGCCATTAAAATTTTGGCGGGTCACAGGGAGGAGTGTCCCTCCTTCGTGCTGCCACGAGCCAACGATGGGCGGGGTCCCTTCTGCGCCCCCTCTCCAGAAGCCCCGTCCGCCCTTTGCCCCAGTCCCCTCCCGGGGCGGGTTGGCTGCCCAAGTACCGTGTCTTGGCTGGGCTCGCCTCTTCCGCCGGCCGGGAGCAGGGACAGCGAGTTCCTGCCGCACTGGGGCCACTTCCAGAGCAGGAGGCCGGCGGCTGCCGGTCCGCAGTCAAGGCGGGGTCAGGCCAGGGTGCAGCCGCTCGGAGCCGGCATAAAACCTGGCCGCGCGCTCTTCTGACTGCCCCGCCGCGCCCAGCGAGCCGCCGCAGGTAAGGGCCTGTCCAGGCTGCGCGCTGCCCTCGCTCGCAGCGTTGGCCGTCTCCAGGGGCAGCCACCCCCTCCAGAGAGACGCCCCTTCGGGGGCCCGTGGGCCTCAGCCGGCAAGCGTCTGCACCGCTAGGGCCGGGGCGCTCCGGCCATGGGGGAGCGCCCAGGGTCTTGCTAGCCCTATGCACGCTGCCAACTCCCCAGGCAGAGAGACGGGCGAGGGATGGGGTGGGGGCATTGGTGGCTGTGGCTTATTTCAGGCCAGAAGAGGCCATCACAGCCATTCTCTTGACTAAAGTTTGTTCTTTGTTTTAGTCATTGTTTCTATGAAGCTCAGAACTGTACAACACCAAGCAAATTTGTGGATTTTTTTTTGGGGGGGGGGGGTTGCGTAAGTCTCAATAGGAAAACATTTTACTGAGGCTGAAAGTGCTTTGGATAGGACTGTCTAGTTATGCATTGAACTATCTCCAAAATCTCTAACTGGATCCTCTGTGTAGTTATGCATTAAAAATGATGATGATGATGATAACTACACATCTCAGTTTTAGGGATGTATCACGATTTGTGCTTCCCAAAGCGTTTTTGTGAAGGTAGGAATGTAGACAGAGTTTCTGGTAGGTATGAGATTTTTGTGTGCTTTTATTTGTGTGTGATTGGAGGCAGGAGAAGGGTTGCACCTCTGTGTGGATTGGAAATGTTGCTCTTGATATCGCTGATCATTATGAGTTGCAGTGTGTTTTTTAGAACTTTTTTAATCTGTTCTGTAAATCAGATTTTCTAAGGTACAAATCTTGGTTGTGTTACCTTTTTACTCACTTCTACTTGAGCAAAACCTCCTGGCAGTCAGTGGGATATTTGTCTAAATAAAGACAGTAAAAACTGAGTAAGGACCTCAGGATTTTGATGTGAATATAGGGTAAATATAATAATTTATACCATTTTGTAATATTCAAATTTGGGTACTTGAAGATATACATCTCGTTTGGGATTTTCAAGGCAATGTAGGGGATTTATCATATCTTCCATTAATTTTTATTGGAGGTTATGTGGCTAAATCCATTAGACTCCTTTGAAAAATCTTTTCTGCAGTTTAAATGGTGGTAAATTTTGGTAAATAAACTCTGTGCGTGCAGGTTTGAAATGATTGTACAGGACAACTATTTTATTATTCTCATGTTATAGTCCTATGCTGGTCAATTTGAAATAGCTGAGTGTTGATTCCCATTCCCCTTTAAATTGGTCTTATTCTGTCTTGCACTTATTGAAAGATGGCTCTATGAGATTTACTTTGATCAGTTGAAACTCTTGTGGTATTACTGCATTAATTCATCAGTGCTCTCAGGATACTTTGTAGTGGGTTAGTGATAGTAACAGAGAATTTATAAGCATTTTGTTAAGTTTAATATGTCCATAATGCCAACAATGTTAGGAACTGTAATTGCACAGATGTTCATTGTAATGTATTACTTCTGCCCCAAAAGTTCTAGTAGGCCTTTGTTGTGAAAGGTGTTTTTTTTTTTCTTGACATACCTTCACTGTAAGCAGGTGCTCACTGTAACCAGAATGCAATCTGCACCATTCAGTACATTGAGTCAATTTCAAACTTTCTTTCTACCTCACTCCAAACAGAGTTTATTTGTATCTGAGCTGCAGGTTCCCAAGTATGTATAATAGCTCAGTGGTACATGTTTACACTAAACATTAACATGCCATGAAACAAAGAACAATGACGGAAGTAATCTATTTGATATTGGCAAAGATACACACACACAGGTGGATGAACAGCAAAATGAAAATATAAGGGGAACTTTGGGGTTGCAAAGTTTCAGTAAGATACAGTTGATTAAATTAATAATTAGAGGTGATTTATACCACTAATTAGAGGCCATAGAGTAAGTTTGGAAATGGTTATTTGTTTTGTTTTCTGTAACTGATTCCAGTTTTGTTTATTGTTTCAACATTACTGAGTATTGTGTAGCAGAACCCAAAACACCACCTATTTGATCAGCAGATTTTTGTGCTAAATGAGTTCAAGGTCACCGAAGGGAGACAAACTCTGGCTACCTTAAAACATAGTTGACTGTGCACTGCTCATCAATTTGTTCTTGAACCTTTGTGGAATTTAATTTTTCAGACTCTCCACTTCTTCTTGACTTCAAGTTGGATTCTAAGACTTTCTTTTCACTTTGAAACAATGTAATTGCAGGCATGTTTTGCAGGCTTAATTATGGTTACTGCATATTAGAATCCCAGGATTCCTCATAGAAAATGATATTCATCTGAAGCTAATAAATTAAACATGACTGTTTCAGTCTATTGGCTGACATGGTATGGGTAATAATAGTAATACTTAGCACTCCTTTGTAAAGTGATTTTCTGCAGCACTTTACAAAAAGTGGCACTGATTCTGCAATAATCTCCACTTTAGTAGATCCTTTTGTCCGTGCTTAGTACCACAGAAATCAATGGGGCTTTGTATGAAAGGAAGGGTTTACCCACCCAATAGATATAATTATCAGCAGATTCAGTGGAGCTGCCTGTCTGCAGACTTAGGCATACAGCACTGTTTACATTAGGAACAGTTAACATTCAGAAGGTCATCTTTACAAGTACAATGGGTATCATATAAGTATGAAATCCTGGCCCTGTTGCAGTCAATGAGAGTGAGCCTTTTAAAACAATCCTAGTTTTCATTCTGCAGGATGGCCCTGGCTAATTAGAGATTTCAGATTGACATCATTGAATGAATTTTGCAAAACCTGATTAAGGCCCACTTCAGCAAGGTATTTCAGCACATAAATCATTTCAAGTGTGTATGGAGTCCCAATACCAGAAGATTTCTAAGACATACATGCTGAAGGACGTTAAGAATTATCTACAGTTCATACCCTTGTGAGACCTTACACTACTGTACTAGAAAAGAATATTTCATTTTCTGTAGGTAGATAACTTCATGCTGTTGCTGTCGAGGTAGATGTTTAAAATCCATCAGTGCAACAATTATGGAGATAGTAAATAACCTGGTAGAAAATAATTTACATTTATGGTTCAATAACCATTTATTTAATCTATTTTTTTTTAATTCAAGTACCTTTACATAGTTCTCATTCAGGCTATGTCTAGACTGCAGAGTTTTTCCGGAGGTATCCCAGAAAAACTCTGCCACGTCCAAGGACTGCATCTGCTCTTCCAAAAAACTTTTCAGAAGAGCAGATACTTTTTTTTGGCATCCCTACAAACCTCGTTTCATGAGGAAGAAGGGATGTGCCAAAAAAAGGGGGTTTTCTAACATTTGGCCCCGTGTAAACGGGCCAAATGTCGGAAAAGCCTCTTCTGGCATAAGAAGCAGGAAAAGGTACACAAATTGCGGTTTGCAATTTGCGTACTTTTTTCCAGAAGAACACCACAGCCTAGACGCAACTTCAGGGATTCTGTATTTAACTATCATTAAAATCAGCAAGCATCTCTTATTAGCTTAAAAAAAGAGATAAGTTTTAAGGCCATATAAATGTTTAGTTAAAAGGATAATAATTCCTGTGAAACTTGCATTGTGTGGGGAAGAGGTGATCAGAATTTATACTCTCTCATTCTTTGATTTTTGCATTTCCTTTTTTTTCTCAATAAGCTTAACATGATATAATTTATAAAATAACATCATCATCTCCTTGAGGTGGTGATTATTCTACTGTACACCATGCTAGTGTGTTAAGTACATGTGTTCTGAGTAGTTGCTGTTTTCAGTGCACCATTTTCCAGTTTAGGTGCAACATAAACTATTTTAATTAATATTGTGTCACCAAAAGGGTTTGAAATAGCCAATTGAATTCTACCAAGATAGAGTCTTTTGATGAAAACATATCTTTATTGATTGTAGAAGAAGAAAATCATTCTTAAAATGAAATCCACAGAAAAATCATATCCCTCAGAGAAAATTTCTGAGTGGCAGGCTGAGATTAACATCATAAAATTGAATTTGTGCTGCAAACCTTTGATGTAATCAGCAGCTGGGAGATGGTGTTGCCCTTACTGTGCTCCTTCTGATTGTGGTGAATTACTGTGTGGAATGAAATAAGTGTTTCTTGTGTCACTCATTGAAGAAATACAAACAAGGTATTACTAGGTGGTTCTTGCTAGTTAAAATGGGTTGTATTGATTCCGGTTCCCAGGCTCTTGCTCCTTTGGACTGCAGACGCAGTACATTCGTATCCCAGGGGAGAGCTGCATATCACTCAACAGTGACTCCTCTGGCCGGTTAAGGAGTAGCATTGACAGGTCCCAAGAGGAGTCCCACTAAGTTTTATGATGGAAGTACAGTGGCAGCAAGGTGGGGCCTGAACAAGAAATATGAAGGGAGGAGGTCTCTTGAAGCAGAACTGAGTCATATATCCTGGGAGGAATATAGAGGATCATCATGAGGGGTGGGAATGTGGGATTGATATGTTCAGGGTTGGAATAATTAACCCAGCACAAACTACGCTGATGACTAGAGTTTTCTAAACAAGGAAAAAATACTTATGCTTCATTAGGCCACATCCCTGACAATTTAAAGGAATCATTCAGTTGTGCACTCTCCATTGTGTATTGTGTTTAATAACATGGGACTAGCGGAGAGCTCTTGGGTCATTAAGTCCAGATCCCTGCTAATGCAGACAAACCTCTCATATAATCCCATTCATGAACTTCTCAAATTCCCTTTGAAAGCTAGCTAGGCTGTTTGCCCCCACTATTTCTATAAGCAGGCTGCTTCAGAACCTCCCTCCTCTGACAGTTAGAATTTTTCTAGGTTTTAACCTGAATTTATTCCTGTTAGGGATGTGAATGCGTAATTGGTTAACCAGTTATCTGGTAAGCATCACCCTTGCCAGGTGATGCTTAAGAGGTATCAGTTAACTGGTACCTGGGAGCAGTCTGCAGAGGATCATGGAGGCTGGGAGGAGAAGCTGCCCCCTCTGTGCTTGGGGATGCCGGTTCACGTTCCTACCGGCTCCTCCTAAGGTTTAACTGGTTAACTGGGATTTTACATCCCTAATTCCAAGACAGTTTATACACATTTATTTTTGTACCAACATTGTCCTCTAATTTAAATAGTTGTTCTCCTTCCCAGGTATGTTCCCAGACCTTATATATGTATAGAGAGCAATCCTATCCTCTCTCAAGGATCGTCCTGCTAGCCTTTTGTATCAGTTTTAATTCATCTTTCTTGAACATAAGTAACTAGAATTGTACACAGTATTCCATGATGGTATTTATCAGCATCTTGTACATTGGCATGGATGATTCCCAATCTTTACTGGAAATGCATCACCAGATACAGCTAATGATTGCATTTACTTTTTTTCATGGTCACATAACATTGATGGTTGGTCTATCACAAAATGACTCTCAAAGGGTATGTCTACACTACAGCACTAATTCGAACTAACTGAATTCGAATTAGTTAATTCGAACTAAGCTAATTCGAATTTTGCATCTAGACCTAAAAACTAATTCGAATTAGCGTTTTGCTAATTAGAAATAGCATGTCCACATTGAGTGGACCCTGAACCGAAGTTAAGGCTGGCCAGAACTAGTGCCGGCAGGGCATCAGGTTAGGACTTAGAGTGTGGAGCTGCTGCCTCAGGCTAGCCGAGGGCTTTGCTTAAAGGGACCTGACCCCCACCCCTCAGGGTTCCCCGCTTGCTTGTCTACCTCGATGAAGGACAGCAAAGCAGTCCTGTCTTGGAGTGCCCTGAGTGCCCACACTCGGCACATCACAGCACTCGGCCATCAGCCCGGCTGCACTTGCCGCAGGCTGCCATCTGAGGGGGTCAATTGGGGGGCTGTCAGGATCCAGGAGGCCCTGCAGGAGAGCTTTCACCCTGAGGAGCCCACAGAGCCACCCCAGTCCTCCCCATCGGGGGCTCGTGCCCCAGTCCTCCCTCACTTCCTTCCACTTACCCCTCCCTAGCCCCCCTTCCTGATGTAAAAAATAAAGGACACGTGTTCAAAAATAGAAACTCTCTTTATTTAACAAAACGGGGGGGGGATTAACCTCTGGGGAGACTGGGAAAAGGAGGTGGGAGAGGGGAAGAGAGAGGGTGGAAGAGGGAAGGGGGAAACCTGGGAGGAGGGAGCTGGAAGGGGGAAGCCAGGGGAAGAAGGAGGAAGGGAAGTATAAAACTATGGTACGCCATATCTTCAGTACTGTGTACAGATGTGGTCTCCTCACCTCAAAAAAGATATTTTGGCCTTGGAAAGGGTTCAGAAAAGGGCAACTACAATGATTAGGGGTTTGGAACAGGTCCCATATGAAGAGAGGCTAAAGAGACTGGGACTTTTCAGCTTAGAAAAGAGGAGACTGAGGGGGGATATGATAGAGGTCTATAAAATCATGAGTGGTGTGGAGAGGGTGAATAAAGAAAAGTTCTTCATTAGTTCCCATAATAGAAGGACTAGAGGACACCAAATGAATGGACAGCAGGTTTAAAACTAATACGCGAAAGTTCTTCTTCACACAGCACATAGTCAACCTGTGGAACTCCTTGCCACAGGAGGCTGTGAAGGCTAGAACTATAAAGTTTAAAGAGAAGTTAGATAAATTTATGGAGGTTGGGTCCATGGAGTGCTATTAGCCAGGGGGTAGGAATGGTGTCCCTGGCCTCTGTTTGTGGAAGGCTGGAGATGGATGGCACGAGACAAATCGCTTGGTCATTGTCTTCGGTCCATCCCCTCTGGAGTACCTGGTGTTGGCCACTGTCGACAGACAGGCTAATGGGCTAGATGGACCTTTGGTCTGACCCAGTACGGCCGATCTTATGTTCTGGGCTCAGGGTCGGGGGTCTCACGGGACCAACTTGATTTTCATGCAAACCTGCTCCTGGGTTCGCATGTGGCCTTTGGTGGCCAGGCTGGCAGCTATCCTGCCCTAGACGGCCGCATTCCTGTGCCTAGTGCGGAGGTCGTGGACGTTGGAGGCCTCCCCCCAAACCTCGATGAGGTCCACGATCTCCGCACTAGACCCGGCGGGCGCCCGTGTCTTGCGGCCCCGGGCAGGCTGCTGGGAGCTGCCAGCCTGGTCCTGGGAAGAGGCGGAGGGCTGGGTGGCAGTGTGTGGCTGGCTCATGCCATGCCAGGTGCAGGGTCTGCTGGCTGGGTGCTGGCAGGCTTGCAACTGGCACAAGCACTGTCGCCAGACCTAAGGGCTCTGGGGCCAGGAGGGGGGCAGAAAAGTTTCCCTGGTTTGGCCCAGAGTGGCCACCAGGGCAACCTGGAAAGGGCTACTCTCCAACTAGTTCGAATTAAGTGGCTACACAGCCCTTAATTCAAACTACTTAATTCGAACTAGGCATTAGTCCTCGTAGAATGAGGTTTACCTAGTTCGAATTAAGCGCTCCGCTAGTTCGATTTAAATTCGAACTAGCGGTTTGCATGTATAGCCGCTATTAAAGTTAATGCGAACTAACGGCTGTTAGTTCGAATTAACTTTGTAGTGTAGACATACCCAAAGAGCTTTAGACATTTTCCTCTTTTTTTTTCTCTCACAGATGCATTCCCAGCTTAAATGTTTGCAATATTACAAACATGACCCTTATTTGGCATTATATTGTCAATCAGCTTTCTATTTAACTTTAATAATATAATCGAATGCTGCTTTCTTGCGTTTGTTATAACTTTTATCTTTTCCTGGCTTTAAGCATTTTTTTTCTTTTCATATGAAGTCATTTTCCTCTTGTCCTTCTCTTGCTCACCTTTTTATTTCTTTCTCTTTTCCAACATTGTGTTTCCTACTTCTGCCTTATCACTCTGATGTCTCTGTTCTACTTCCGCTTTTCCATCATATATCTATCAGTACCACATGTCTTTTTCCTCCATTGCTCCCACATTCATAGCGGCCCATGCACCCACCTACACCCCAACCAGTAGCTCAGTGCAGGTAACCTATGGTTCTAAGTTTTATGACTGCAAATAGGGTTCTGAATGACAACTGAGATGAACAGCAAAGCTATTCGCAGCCACAGCGGCAGAATTAGAGCTGTGTGTCAGGAGAGTTAGAAAAACAGCACTATATTCTACAACTGGTTTATGTTTGGCAAGTTATATAATGCTAAAGGCAAGGGTTTGGGGTTTTTTTTTATGCCTCTCACAGGAAATTTCCTACTTGCTGCAGACAGTGGAATGGACTTTTTCAAATCCTGGAAATAATTATATACTAAAGTTTTTGCAAATTCTGTTACCAGCAACAATTATTTCCTTAAGGATACCACTATAATGTATAATGAGCTTACGGGAGTTGTGGGAGTATTGTACACCGGGACTGTAGGCTACAGGTCAAAAGATATCTTTATTGAAAATAACTTATTTTATTAAAGATGAACTAAATTGTTGACAGGGCTATTCCTTTTTTAACATAAGCAGTAAAACAGAGGGTGTCAGGAAAAAAAAGCCAAGGACCAAAACAGAAACATAGGAATAAAATAGATTCTTGTTTACAGCAGTCTTACAAGTCTGCCATGACAATTTACTAGCCTGTGCCTAAAATTTACTACCTTACAGTTTATGATAATGAAGCTAATGGGGGGGAGAAACCCTGATGATATTTTATCCATCTATCAAAAATAAATTAGTCTCTCTGGGAAAGTAGAGTTTTGCAAGACTGAGAAGCAGCACACATGCTGCTGTTTTTAATCAGTTCAACCCACTTAGCCTTTCTTTCCTCAGATAGTTCAATTGTTGACCGTTTTGTTAGTCTATAAAGTGCTACCAGACGATTTGTTGGTTTTTAAGTTTATCCTGTACAGACTAACTCGGCTACCCCCTGAAGCTTCTAATCAATGCAGTAAGTCTCACCTCTCAATTCTTTTATTGTCACTACACTTGTGTGGTATGTTTTGTTTTTGTAATTGTGGGGATGAAATGTATTTGCTGCCTGCAATTAATTAGTTTCTGAAAGATGTAGCATTTTATTAATATTAGTAAGCTTCAGAGGAGTAGCCGAGTTAGTCTGTAACAGGAAAAACTTAAAAAACAACAAATAGTCTAGTAGCATGTTAAAGACTAGCAAAACATGTAGATGGTATCATGAGCTTTCGTGGGTGCAACCCACTTCTTCAGATGGGTTGCTCCCACGAAAGCTCATGATACCATCTACATATTTTATTAATATTAATGTCTTTTTAAAGATGTTTTAACAATAAACAAAGTACATATGTAATCCAGGAACACAAAGTTCTAGCAAAGGTAAAACAATTGGAAATGTAAACCCGCAAAAACTGTTTATTGATAGATGGTAGATTGACTGGCTGTATTACCTACAGGGGTGATCTCTTTAAAGGTTTTTTTGTTTGTTTTTTACATTATATAAATTTCTACTTGGGGAACTTCTATTCACTTGTTGCATGATGGCTTGTAATTTCTGGAAGGAGACATCTGTTGGAATCAATTTTTCATTACACCAACTTGTTGAGGCAGCAGTTCCTAGAGAGGGATTTGTCATTTAGAGGATGATATGAAAAATGGTGGACTCTGATGTCTATGCTCACAATTAGGAGGATCATTTATTCCTTATCATGAAATGATATAATGCTTGTTGAGAGATTCCAAAGAGGAGTGTTCCTTTGAGCAAACTTGATACAGAGGTTAACTAAAGTGGAGAAGTTGTTGTTGATTTCAACAGGTTTTAGGGTCGGTTTTTACATTTCATACCCATCTGCATGGTTTTAGGTTTTCTCCTTAGCATCTGAGCATATCATGTACACTAGCAAATTTATCTTCATACCACTCCTTTGAGCCAAGGGAGCCTTGTTTTTCTAATTTTTCGAAATAGACAGGGTGGATACGATCTCAGCAGACCTTTCAGAACTGTGAGTTTTTTATGATAATAGGAAAAAAAAATCTGCATTTAATTTTCCTTTTGCAGGTTTCTCCTCACCAACACTTTCAACCTAGCATTTTTTCTCCTGTTATAATTATTATAGGAAACAATCTTGGCTTGTCCACCAGGTGCACATTGACCCAGCAGATTTTTTCCATCTCTAGTGTGTGACTCTGCTGCACATACGGCAAAAAGGAAAAAAAATTCTCTAGGCTTGATTTACTTGTAAGCAACAAAACTACAATTTAAAGTTGGAGTTCAGCCCAGTAATAGCATTGTCCAATGTTCTTTTCTCCCACTACTTTTAACAAGGCTTTGCAAAAGGAATATCCTTTTTTATAGAAACGTGATAATCCACACATAACATTTTGCACCCAGTGTAGTGGTGAGGTAAACGTTGCTCATGGCGGGAAATTTGACATAACTGCACATATTCAATCAGAAAAACATTAGTTAGCTGTCAGCTCTGTAGCTTCCAGTGATTCAATGAAGAAATTTATTATAAAAGATGATTCTGTTAAAATGGAGCTTGTGGCAAAGGAAGCGGTAATTGCGAATCAGATCGTAAAACATAATCATCAGTTTCGGATCTTTAGATTGCACCTCTAAGCTAATTTCTGCATTGCTTGAACCTAAATTTTCATCATCACGAACAAAAAGCAAAGCAATTGTGAAAAACATTCTTGCTCCAGAAGCTCAAAAGATTTTGGAACAGGAATTAGGCGAAACTTCGTGTCTCTCTATTATTATAGATTCATCTAACAATGAAGATCAAAAAGTTGTTCCTACCTTATTAAGATATCTTCATAAAAGTACTGTAGTTAATGTGAAAGTTCTTGAACTTGACATCCTGCCAGGGGAGACAAGTGACCAATTAAATGATTATGTTTTCTCTATTCTGAGCTGCAGCAGACTTGTTGATAAGACTGTTGGCATGTCAGTTGATAATACTAATGCTAGCTTTGGAGGCACAAAACATACAGGTTCTAAGAATCTTTTTGGGAAATTGTTAGCTAGCTGCAACAGAACACTGGTGGGGATCGGTTGCATGGCACACATTTGCAACAATGGTATTAGCAACGCATCTGTCATTCTTCCAACTGATGTGGAAGTTGCTATTGTAAAAATATTCAATTTTTTTCACATTTATACAGTATGAGTGGAGACGCTGAAATCATTGTGTGATTTTATCCAAGTGCAGTACAGACCAATTTGGTCATATTTGAACACTAGGTTTCTGAGACTGATATCTGCTCTTGAAAGGGTACTAATAATGTTTCAACTGCTACAAGTTTATTTTTAATCAGCTGAAAATGTCCCCATTATTCTTAAGAAATTTTTCGAAGATCATAAATTAGAACTTCAGTTCTGGTTCTTACACAATGTTGCCGCTATTTTCCATGATGCTATTTCCAAAATGGAGAGGCAGAACATATCAGTGCCAGAAGCCGCAGGTGAATATTTGTGCTTGTATCAGAATTTAGAAGAAAAAAAAAATCTAAGAGAATTGAAGAAGAAAATTGCTAAAAATGGCATTCATTGTGATTTGGATCTGGTGCAGCAGGTAATGGGGGAGTTCTGTTAATTGTCTGAATTATCTAAACCTCTGGAAGGCAAATCTTGGTAGCCTCTATCAATTATTTTGGAATCACTTGGGAAAAAAACCCTGAATGGGGTGATCTGGAGAAGACATGCAACCTTTTCAAAAGTGTACCTCCCGCTTTGTCGTATGATGATCTTTTTAATAAACTTTGTCCCCAAATCATATCTTAAGGAGAACTTGCTAGCTGAATGGGACAAAGAGAAATTTACAGATCTGAGATGGTTGAATGTACTTAAAGATTTTCATCATGAGAACATTAGTATTCCAAACATAAAGAAAATGTGCAAATTTATCCTCTTACTGCCAGGTACGAACATTGCGATTGAGAGGTCATTTTCACTAATAAACAACTTTTGGGGATTGGAAAAGTCATCAATGACCATTGAAACTGTGAAATCTCTCTTGATAATCCAAATGAATTACTCAGAGACTTGCCAAGAGATGTTTGAAAAAAATTAAGATTAAGCAATTATTGAGCAAGATGAGTTTTTCAAACAAGTCTGAGTAGAACAATATGCCATCAACTTCAACAGTAGGTGAATGATAAAAATGACAACGCAAATATTGTATTAACCGATATATGATTTTTCCTGAATTTTGTATTTCTTTTCATATAACTTTACTCTTTTTCAGTGAAGACGATTTGTTAAAAATTAAATCACATTTAGTTATACATTTATGCTTGTGTAAGACACACACAAATTTACAAATCAGAAAAAAATCCTTTGTCAGATCATGTGTCCCCATAGTTAAATCCACTCTCGGGGTGGTCCTACGGGGGGGGGGTGTTAAACACATCCTGATTGGTAGAGGGTGATGGAAAGAGTTCTTGGTGGGGCACATGATACCCTTTATTTCTGGTCAAGTGTCCATCTTGACCCTGAGAGTACTACCTCAGGGGTGGGACTTCTTGTGGCAGGTGGGTGGGGCTTAAGGGGTCAGAGGGGGTTGCTAACATTTGATTGATGGTGGGGCCCTTATACCCTGTGTCCCCATTTTTGGCTCGGAAAAATGGTCACCGTAGTTATAGCTTTTACTGCTACTTTTTATAAGTATTCTGCTGTGTGTACGTTTCTTGATGTATCAATTGTTTCTGTAAGGAAGACATTCCCTTCTTCTGTTGTCACACAAGACCTATAACAGGATCATTGTGGACATTGCTCCACCCTTTGTAGCAAGGGTTCCTCTTACCCAGACCACTTCTTGGGCCAGCCTCTTGCCCCCTTCCCCAGGCAGCCTGGGCTTGCAGCTGGCTTCTGGGATAGGGAGCTCAGCCACTCCTCGTGGGACTCCTTCCCCTGATGCTTCTGTTCTAAAGCTGTTGTGGTTTACTGACAAACTCTGGCTCTCCTCTACCTCTTCTTCTGTCTTCGCTCTTAACTTTCACCTTCCAACTGAGGAGGCTTTTAAAGGCCTCCAGCAAGCCAGCAGAGGAGTCAGCTGGCCCCAGTCTTCCTGAGCCAGCTCCCTACCAGCTGCTTCTAATTGTCCTGCTGCCCTCTGCTTCTATTTAGCTGGTCTTTTACCCTTTTTGGGGCTGCCTTTCTCCCACTCTGTAGCAGCCCTCTGGTCTGACCCTGCCACACCAGAAAGACTCAGATTACTCTAGACTTTTGGCACTTTGCTCAGTTTCTCTTTCATGCAGTTTATCCAGGAATTTGCCTGTGACATCTGCTCTGTTGGAAGGACTGTATCCTGGTTCTAATGATTGAACCATGTGAATGAAGTGTGGGTTCTCAATCATAAAGAAAGGAGAGTTTGTTGCATAAACAAACCATTTTTTTCATCAATTACTACTTTTTGTAATCTGCTAGTTCTTATCACAGATTTATCTATGGTTGTTTCTGGATTATGTAGATTTTTTTTCTTTTTGCCACAGGTGATACTGTGGCTCTGTGACGTACATGTTGAGACTGAAACCCTATCATTGGCAGATAATTCTGAAACAATAGAAAATGATGGTGATCTTGAAGGTAGATAGTATTCAGAATCCTGTATATTGACGATGGATTCTCCTAAACACAATAAGCCAGTTCAGTTGTTTAATTATTATTACCATACTGCTCTGTTAGTATAACTCATTGCATTCACTGACATTCAGTACTACTTTAAAGGTGAAATTGTAAAAGGAAGATCTGCCTATTTTAGTTTATTTTTAATCACAACTACATTAAAAAAGTTACTATAGAGCAGGGTTAGGGAACCTCAGGCCCAGGCCTGGATATGGCCCCTAGCTTGCCTGGATTTGGCCCCCATGGGTCAGGGCTCTCCTCCTACCCCCCCCCCCTCCGTGGGGCTGGAGCACATAAATCTACTAGCTTGTCTCCACCCCCATGGTAAGGGGCTATTTCAAAATAGCAATAGTGGAGCATCTACACACGCCTTATTTTGAAATAGCTATTTCAGAAGGAGTTATTCCTCGTGGAATCAGGTTTACAGAAATCAGAATAAGCCGCCCATTATGTCAATATTATTTCAAAATAACAATTGCTGTGTAGAAGCTTGCATTGTGATTTCGGAATAATGCTAGTTAGACACACCCAGAAAGACCTCAAGACTTCTGGAATATGCTGCTCAAACAGTTTCACTTTTGTGTCTACTGCCTGTCCTTCCCCTCTCACGTTTATCTCCAGACTTCTCCTTGTCCAGATCTATTGTGCCCCCAACAATCTTCTGTTCATTGAACTTTTCTGAAACTTTGCACTTTGAGAGAGAGGTAAGAGATTGATTTTGTGTACAGAAATTTGCAGAGGGACAATGGAGTTGAGGTCTGTTGTTTCTCACCTCTGTATATTATTTATGTATTTAAAACATTTTTGCTGTTAGCAAGTATGTTATCTCTGAAAACACAAATCCACAGTTTGAGAACTGCTAAACTAAGCATCTCTGATGGTATCTTGTGGATTGAGCACTGATTCCCATTGGGTAGATAGAAAGATTAACCTAAATTATCTATACAGAAACCTCTGGAAACCCATAAGATTGAGTCCCTAATCCATGAACTATTGGAATTCATTTACAAAACTTGTTTTAAACATTACATGAATACATTGTCTCATACTTATAGAATTAGAATTTATAATTCGTATTCTATGATGAGATCTCTTTGAGCTATAATGTTACTTAACTAAAATTATCTTTCAATAGGCCTTTTCCTCAAAAAAGCATTTAATCAGAAAATCCAATTTAAAGTAAAAAACAATGTTTTTGATTAAAAAAATACTTTTATCCACCCTGGAAATAGATAACTGAAGTGCAGAGATGTCATGCTTGTCAACAGATGCTTTCCTTAGGGCAGGGTCCAGAGCAAGAGCTAATGGAAGGGGTGGGCTACGGTTGGTTTACCTTACAGATCCTGGCATTCTATAGAGAAAGCAATCTCCAATCCCATGTGGGAGCTACCTCTGTTCAGCATTAATATTTCTTGGTCATTCCCACCTCTTCTGTGCTAGTTTTCCCCATTCATAAAGAAAAAACAATCAGGAGTATGAGTCCTGAATTGATTTCTGCTTGAAATCTATCCCAGGACAGCATGACCATCCTGCACTCTGGTTCCTTAGTTCCCAGGGGTTTTGCTCTACCTGCATAAGGGAACCTTTTAATTACAGTTTAGATTCTGTACAAATGATCCTAAATTGCAATAGTAAAATTGCTGAAACCCTGTAAATTATATGATCTGTCCTTGACTCATGACATAGTTTTTACAGGCTGATAGTGTTCTGAACTGCATTTCTGTAGCACAAACTGTTGCTAAGGCCTCCCTAGAACCAGGAACTAGCAAGGGAGGCTGGAGAAGAGGGGCAAGCAAAGCAGAGGAGGGGAAGATCTGGCTTGCAACATAGATGGTGAGACAGCCATTTGAGAGGAGACTTCTGGGCAGCGTAATCATGCTGGCCCATTGGGAGAACAGAGGAAGGAATTTATTAGGCCATGGACAGTGAGTGGGATGAGGAGGGGAAATGGTTCTCCTAAGAGAGTGACAGAAGGTTCTTTATTCTTGGCCCCTGCAGAATTCTCTGTAAGAGAGCTTGAAGGGTTAAGATTCTTTCAGAATTATATAATACCCTCTAGTTCTCAGGTAGTCAGTTCCAGTTCTTGGGGCAGGAGTATAAAGGTGTTTGGAAGCCACCTTTGCACTCTGTATTTTGGGGCATGCTCAAGCCTGTGCATGAGGTCAGAATTGATGATCATGAGGGACCCTTCTGACCTTGGAGTCTGAGTCTGGCCCTGGCCTAGGATTAGCATTTTTCAGCCATTCCACAAGGCTCATTTCCAGACTCCTCCGCATACTTGCTGTCCTTAGGGATACTGTCACATACATTCTTCTTGTCATTGATCCTAGTGAGGCTTACGAGCGGGGTGGCCGGCAGAGTTGCCCATAGGAATGTAAAAAGTCATTTAAAAATGCAACCATGTAACTGTTAAAAATCCTAGCGGTCGCATGGTTACACACACTGTGGGCTCTGCAGTATTGTTTAAGTCTTACACTGGAGAGCCAGCAGCAAAGCCTCCCCAAGAGTGGGGCCAGCAGCCCCTGCTGGCCCT
Organism: Pelochelys cantorii; assembly: GCA_032595735.1. Classification (NCBI taxonomy): domain Eukaryota; kingdom Metazoa; phylum Chordata; order Testudines; family Trionychidae; genus Pelochelys; species Pelochelys cantorii. Next base: position 20,632,941 of record CM064338.1, read on the forward strand.
GCTCTGGGGAGCCTACATTGCTGCAGGGAAGCCAGCTCTCTAGCAGCAGGCCGGCAAGGGCTTTGCTTTTGTTAAGGGTGAGGCTTTTTGGTGAACCATTTACATCCCTACGGGGTAGAGCCTCCAGCAGCAGGGGTGGGTCTGACGTGTCAGCAGCAGCCAGGAGCCCTGGGCCTTTTTAAATCTCTGCACCCTGGGGCAGCTGTCCTCTTTGACTGACCTACCCACACACCTCTCCTCCCTGCCCCTCCCCCCCCCCCCCCACACACATCTGCAGGCCAGCCTAGGAGAAACTAAATAGTTTGAGGAAGCTTTGTTGCCTGCTTCCCTGCACACGTTCACCTGTTCCTGCCACCTGCATTAGTTCGGGAAAGCAAACTGGAGCATAGCCCCTTTTTTTTAGTTCTGCACATGCAGAGGAGGCTCTGTGTTCAGGCAATTTGCTCAAAGGGCCATTTCTATACCCAGTAAATCTTGTGTTGCAGGAATGGCATAAAAGGGCCCTAGTGTGACTAAGAATCAGGCCCAAATGTCTTGAATGGTAGAAACCTTGTATAGCTTTTTAATACCATTTAATCTTGTTTTCTATATTTTTAATTTGCTGATAACTGCATCTGCTAACCTGGTGTCAGATATATATTTTGAATTTTTTCACCTAATATCAGAACTTCAGGGTTCTGTCAGCACACTGTTGCAATATTAAGGTGTGCTTTACATTACGGTTTCTACCTCACTTCATCAAAGAACGAACATTTTGTTTTTCCCCAGATGCTCATACATATTTTGGGCAAAGTTTAAAATATGCAATATTGACCCAAGCTGAGTCACTTCCTAGCAGTGCAGAGGAGCTTGATTTAAAGTCAGGTTATGGGTTAATACCATGAATCAGACATGCTTGAGTGGACAGAACTGGTGGAATTTAACACATGATGATAAGCTACATATAACCCTGATATGCCTCTGGCAGTGTTTGACATTGTAGAAACAGATTATACCTTTTAAAAAGGTATACTCTGATAAAAATCTGTTGATAAAATATAAGAAATTTTGCTCTTGGTGCATCCTCATAACAAAATAGCTTTGATAAAGCTAAATGCTGTCCAACCAAGTGTGTATGTGTACACAGTATTTCTAAAAAAAATCACAAAAGCAACACATTTTAACAGATAAGTGTTACGCAAAATGGAATGTCTTCTGTAGTTCTGTGTTTTGTGAATCCGATGAACTTGTTATGAAAGAGACATTAGACAAGCAAAAAAAAGTAATTACTAAAGAATATTACACTAACATTGTGCCTTCTATTGATCTTTTATACTTACCAAGTTTAGAATAAAAAAAGACACGTACAAAATACATTCATAAAATTTCAGTACTTAGTCTACTCTTCTCTCTAATTATAATGTTTTGTCTTTTGCAATATTTTGGTAATGAGTAATGGATGGTTCTTTATCCATAGTAGCCTGTCCATGTAGAAAGTATACATAAAACAGTTCTCTACCTTTCTTTTCTAGAAACTTGTGTTACAATTTTAGCTTGTTTTTTACACACTACTGTTTCTGATTCTCAACTTCCTTGTGTCAGTATAATCATTTATAGCTGTGCAAAGTGAGAGAAAATAGTGTAAAACATCATTGGAAGGAAGCACAACACAAAGTACAAGATATGGGAGGCTAAGTCCCACTGTTTTTAGAGGGTAGGGACATCTCAAAAATTGACCTATTGTTAAATTAGTACCCACCATTTGTATATAACCAACAGAAAAACTTAACTCCTCCTAGATGGTATCATGAGCTTTCGGGGGCACAGCCCACTTCTTCAGAAGAAGTGGGCTGTGCCCCCGAAAGCTCATGATACCATCTACATGTTTTGTTAGTCTACAAAGTGCTACCAGACCATTTGTTGTTTTTTTTCTGTAACAGACTAACTGGGCTACCCCCTGAAGCTCCTTAACTCCTTCTGCTTACTGTGAAAGTAAAAGAACATTTCTAGCTGATATGGGGTATGTCTACACTTGCACCCTCTTTTGAGAGAGGGATGCAAATGAAGACATTCGAAATTGCAAATGAAGCTGGGATTTAAATATCCCGTGCTTCATTTGCATGATTGCGTTATAGCGCTATTTTGAAATAACAGATGCTGTTAAGACACAGTTATTTTGAGAGAAAACCCTTCTCTCGAAATAAGTAGTAAACCTCATTGTATGAGGAATAAGGGTTATTTCGAGAGAAGGGTTTTCTCTCGAAATAACCGTGTCTTAACAGCATCTGTTATTTTGAAATAGTGCCATAAAGCAATTATGCAAATGAAGTGCGGGATATTTAAATCTCGGCTTCATTTGCAATTTTGAATGTCTTCCTTTGCATCCCTCTCTCGAAAGAGGGTGCAAGTGTAGACATACCCTGTGTGTCCAGAGCATCTCTTCACATTTATCCCTTTCTAATATGGAGATAATTTTTAGGCCCCTGATGTCTTAGAATCATAGAACCAAAGGTTAGAAGGAATCGCAAGAATCATCTAATACCATGGTGTCCAACCAATTCTATAGTGCAGTGATTCTCAAACTTTTTGGCCCGTGGACCACCTGGCTCAATATAAACCTTTCTGTGGATCACCAGTTGCTAATGGAAACTCACTGTTAATTAGTTGCTGTGAGGTATGTTTAGTGACTACAAAGGTGCTGTACAAAGGTAGGGAATTAGCCTTCTACCAGGGAAGAAGAGTAGAAGCCCCAGAACAAATTAACACATGGCTTCAGGTTTTTAGACATTTGCATGTTTCAGAGACCTTGCAAATAAGTCCTGCAGCACCTTAGTACTATTCACAATTTTTTTTAGCTACAGACTAACACAGCTACCCCTCTGAAACTTTTAAAGCTTAAGATAAGAAAGAAAAGATTCTTTTAACACCTGTGCACAAACTTTGTTTGAAGTGCATGTGCACACCCACACACCCACAACTGGGTTTTCCCCCACCCCTTCAAACCAGCCTAATAGAGGACTGCAGTGAGTCAGACACCGCAAACAAACTACCCCCTGACTCCACCTCACTGCACAGATGTCAGCACTCAATCATCACTCCCTCTTTCCCCCATCTACCACATGTAGTCAGCCCCTTTACCTCCCCCTGCCCAGCCCAGGAGGATTGAAGAGATTTTTGGGTTTCTGCCTCAGCCTCTCTCTCCTCTGCAGGGGCTTTTCCCCAAGCCAATTAATTACTTCCTCACTCCTTCCTCCCAGCCACTCATTCCTTGCTTATCTGCTGATTGTCTTCCATTTCAAACAGCTGTAGGCAGCCTTAAGCTGCTCTTTACAGAGGCCTTTCCCACCAATCAGCTTATCTCTATGCCTGCCCCAGAGCTTTGAACCTCTGGGCAAGGCTCAGAACATAGCTGTGTAGTTGTGTGGCAGTTGCATGGCTGAGACCGCACAGCTTAGAGGGAACTTTGGTGCAAAGACCCGAAGGGCCCAGAGGTCCCACCTGCATGTGCAGGGTCCTCAGTCTCAACGTTACCTCCTCTCACCGCTGCCTGCTCCACACAGCCTAACTTGTTGCCGGGGAAGTGGGAAGGGGGGCACTGGCTGCTTGCACACTGAGAGCCCACTCCGCCCAGCTGAGACCCGCTCAGCCCAACCTGCTGCTTGGGACCAACACCAACCGAGTGAGCGCCACTCTTACCATGGCAGCGGCACTCCACCATGTGTAGCTCCACGGCCTGTGGGGAGGGTGTGTGGAGGGGGTGAGTTTGCTTTCTTCACCTTCCCAAGCTGATGTTGCCAACCACAAAGCTGCAACGGCAGCATAGGTGCCCCTCTGCATGGGAGGGGGAGGGGGAGATCCTGCTACGGACCACCTGGGAGATGGCCGCAGACCACTAGTGGTCCGCCAACTGCACTTTGAGAACCACTGCTATAGTGACTACTGCTATAGCGAACTAATCATACTCAACCAGCCAAATAGCCACATGTGGCTAGTGGCTAGCATGTTGGGCACCACACATCTAATCTAACCCCCGGTCAAGATGAAGGATTTGTTGGGAAATCATCCAAGGCACATGGCTATCCAACCTCCTTTTTGAAAACCTTCACTTAAGGAGCCTCCACAACCTCTCTTGGCAATTTGGTCCATTGTCCTATTCCTACAGTTAAAAAGTTTTTCCTGAGCAGGGCTGGCCTACTCATATGCAAAACATGCAGCTGTGTGGGGCACTATGATATTTGGGGCATCAAATTGCCCCAAATTTCATGGTGCCCTGTACAGCCACGTGCTGTCTAGGGGCTGCTGGCGCCCATAATCTCCTCTCCCCATAGACTCAGTGCCGGAGCTCTGGCAGCTTCTGGCTGCTCCCCCACCTGGCTCAGCATGAGTTCGGCAACCCTGATCCTGTCCCCTGACCCTCCCTCCCGCCCCCAAGCTCAGCGCCCAGCCCCTGCTCACCAAGCATTGTTGAGTGGTACTCACAGGACCAGAGGACTCAAATGGAGCAGAGCTGGCTGAAGAGAAGTGACAGTTTCCCTTTAAAAGCACCACTTCTCTCCAGTCAGCTGTGCAGCCACCCACTGCTCCTCTGGCCAGCGTCTTCCCTCCTGGCCCTGCTCCAGTGTTGCCAACTCTCCCTGAGTGGACAGCCCAGACACTATTGCCGTAAGTGGCACCCAGTCCATCCAGTCCAGGAGGGTTGGCAACCCCTTTCTCCACAGCTTCAGCACTCCAACCCCCAATTGGAGCAGCCACTGTGGAAGGGGGAGTGCAAGTGCTGGGCTGAGGTTCAGTCTAAATCAGCTGTGTTGTAGTTTGAACCCAGTGCTTCTTCCTGCCATCCATGGCAAGAGAGCACAACTTTTCTTCATCTTTTGATGGAAGCCTTTAAAGTATTGGAAGACAAATATCATAGGGTTACCATATTTGAACCTTCAAAAAAAAAAAGGACACCCCTGAGTGGGAGTGTATCTATATCTACCAACTCATGTTGTAGTAATGTGTTGTGTATATACTATATGTTGTTGTTTTTTCGCATTACTACAACGTGAGCATATACAACGAGTAACAGTGAGTATACAGCATGAGTATATAATGAACTATGTACTACATGTCATCTACATTGAGTATCTGTAAATAAGAACAGGAGTTAAGGCCTCAAAATCAATGTTATAATTATTCACATTTTAATATTCCTCTTTAAATGTACTGAGTCCTTCCTTTCACCAGTCCTCCTTCAGTTTTCTTCCTCTTGATGTGCCCCTGCATATTTCTCTGTAGCTCGCATCTTTCTCAGTCGTGGTTGATTTCCTCTTCAAGAAGGCATGAAAGTCTTTGCAAGAAGTTTGTCTAAAATTGTACTGTATGAGTAGAATCACTTTCAACGACTCAACAGCCAAGTTGTTCCTTTCCTTAGTTTTGCTTCAATGTTAGCATGCAAGGAATGTGAGTGACACCACCCTTACATGAACTCAAAGGTGAAAGTAAGTTGGGCGCCCCAGTGCAGCTCACGGGTAAGAGACTGGCTGGCTGGGGGTGGAGCTCTGGATGCTACCAACCCCTGAGGCAGCGCAGCCACATCGCACCCAGGCTACAGCCCTGGTGATCAAGTGGTTGGGCAGAATGGTCCCAGCCACTTCAGTGCTCAGGTGGTAACCAGGCATCGCTGTGCTCAGCTGGCTAGGCAAGCACAGTCCTTGCCTCCTCTCAGCTCCCCCCCCCTCCCCGCTTGTGCTCCTGTGGCTGGGCAGAGCAGTCCCTGTCCTGAGGCTTCCCCATACCCCACAACCCCCTGACCTGACTCCCACATTCCTGCCTTGACTCCTGTACCCCCTACAGAGCCCTCCATAACTCCCTGCTATGACTCTTACACCCCCACATCCTCCCTACCTTCAGCTGATGCCAGCTCCAGCCCTGGGGATGCTGGTGGTGGCTGCCCAGCTGCTCCTGGCACCCCTGCCGTCATCCTCCCCATCCCAGACCCCTGCCTCAACTCTTGCACCTTCCACCCTGAGCCCCCCACACTTCCTAACCTCTTGCCCTGACTCCTGCAACCCCACACCCTTTTGTCCCCTGCCCTGCACTCCCAGCAGCCACCCCTCCAATCCCCTGCCCTAAGCCCCCCCCTACACTCCATCCCTCACTTATATTTCTTACAGGTACTATCTTATCACCACTCCCCCTCAGTCTCCTGCCCTGTCCCGCCCCGCCCCCTGCCCCCGAGGGACAGGAGGTTGTGATACAACAATACCTATAAGAAATTTATTTTCATCCCTGCGTGAACCCAGGTTAGCATTAGCTATAGAGTTAACTTGAATATGTAGGAGTGAGGGAAGGTCTGGGCTAATGTTATTAGGAGAGGAGACACAAGGTTTATGCTAACCCCAACCTTATCCCTAGCTACAAGTATATTATCGGGGGAAGGACAGCACTTGCCTAATGTTAGTGAGTGGGTAAGAAGGATATATGCAGCAGTTCTGCTAACCCCCCAGATTAGCCCTACTTACAACCCTAAAATGAGTGTGTTGGGGTAGAAAGGGCTGGTCTAATGCTAAAGAGTCCAGGAGAGGGAACAACTAGAGGTTATGCTCACCAGTGTTCCCTGTAAACTGAGTTCTTGGGTGGCCACCCAGGAGAGATTTAAATACTACCCAGGTGATTAGCAGAGCACCCACAGCAGGTAGCATGCATTTCTAATGGCAATGCGCATCTGCACATGCCTCAATGCACATAACATTTATTCTGTACATGGATAGAAAAAGTTAGAGGGAACATTGATACTAACCCCCACCTTAGTCCTCCTGAAATATATAAAGTGGTGGAGGCTGGTGTAATGTTGGTGGGTGAAGAATGATACACAAGTGCCATACTAACCCTCAAGTCAACTCTACACCCTCACATCCTTCACACCCCTGCCCTTGGGGCATGTCATGGGGGACTGGTATAATGGTGGAGATGCAGGATACATACAGGTGTGATACTAATTACAGATATGGGGGCTGTTGTAATATTGGGGAGCAGGGAAAGGAAGATACGGGGTCATGTTAATTCTAGCCATAGACTTCTTACATGGGGACGGGCATAATGGGGGAAAGAGTAGGGGAAGAGTTAGACTGATTCCCAGTTCATCCCTACCCACAGATATTACACAGGGGACTGGTGCAATGTTGTGGGTGCATGACGGGTTGTTTTGGCCCCAATGTTACCACCATCGGCTACAGATACAACGCAGGGGGGGCACTGTGCCAGCGCTGATGGGTAGGGGCAGGGGCAGACACGAGGTGCTAACTATCAAGTCACTGACCAAGAAGGGTGTGGCTGGGCAGAGCCTGGCCCCAGTACCGGAGTGCAGCTTCCAGCACTTGTGGGCATGGATCTGCCCCTCTCCCTAGGGAGCCACTTTAAGGCCTCCTCCCACCCAACCTTCCTACCGGCTCCAGCCACCTCTCCTCTCCATCATCAGCTCAAATTACCTTGTTGGGGCCACCACCCTCCCATCTGGCCCAGCACTTCTTGTGGCAGCACTTCCATTTCTGTGTGAAGGGCTGGGGAGGGGACTTCCAGTGGCAGGCACGCAAGCTGGGAGAGACGGTGTGACGGGGACACCAAGGTGCACGTGTGCTGGGGCTAGGGGAGGGGGCTGGGGTGACACCATCCAGAACGAAGGCATAGTTGGGGCCCAGCAGAATAGAACTTCCCTCTCCCCCAAGCTCCACAGCGACTGAGTGCAGGGAGAGGAGGTGGCGGCATGTGCTGGGATCAAGCAGGTTGGCTGTTGGATGCGGTGGTGCAGCACTGAAAAAGAATGAGGAGGGCAAAATCCCGCACATTTTTAGATACTTAAAGAACCCGGCCTGACAGAGATTTAAGGACTGAAAAGGAGGACATGTCTGGGGAAAAAACGGACATACGGTAACCCTAAATATCATCATGTCCTGCCATAATGTCATCTTTTCCAAACTAAACATACCCTGCTCCTTCAGGCTTCATTATATGTCTTGCATTCAGTCCCTTTGATCATCTTTGGCACTTGCCTCTGGATCCATCCCAATTTCTCCTCATCATTTCTATACATTGGTGACCAAAATTGGACACAGTACTCCAGCTGAGGCCTAATCAGTGCTGAGTAGAGTGGTACTATCACCTCCCATGGCTTGCATGCTATGCAACTGTTAATGCAACCCAAAATGTCATTTGGTTTTTTTTTTTGTTTGTTTGTTGTTTTTTTTTTTTTGCAACATCACATTGTTGATTCATATTGATCCACCACATCTCCTAGATTCTTCTTAGCATTATTGCTGTTAAGCCAGTGATCCTCAATTCTGTATTTGTGAATTCAGTTTTTCTTCTGCAAGTGTAGCATTTTACATTTGCCTTTGTTGAATTTCATTTTGTGGTCTATACCCCAGTTCTCCAATTTAGAAAGATCCTTTTGTGTTTTAGCTCTATCCTCCAAAGTGTTTGAACCTGCTTCCCCAGCTGTCATCTACAAAATTGATCAGTGTGTTCCTACATCCAGGTCATTAAAAAAGATGCTAAATGACACTGGTCTCAGAACAGCTCCCTCCCCATTGAAACCCTCTATCTGCTGGTCACTGCTGTTGAATCATGGCAGCTTCTCGGGGGTTCTTGTTCCTCACCCCCAACACTCCTGGGCTTTACTAGCACAGATGAAGCCATGTTGTCTCTCTTCCCATGTCACAGACCCAAGGATGTCTTCAGTGTTCTGAACTAGGATGTAAGAACATAGTTGACTAAAGGATTCACCGATAAAGGGGTGCTTATTGGTTAATGCTATTGACTACACACAACTTCCTCCACCTCTCCCCCACAGCTCTGCAAGTACATTTTTTAGCGGGCTGGCTGACAAGCTGGCTCAGTCCCGGCTTGTGCTGCATCCCGGCACCAATCCCCGTTGTGGCTCTGCACTACAAGCGTTTTAAGAGACCGCATGCAAGCAGGCTGGCTCAGTCCCAGTGTACAGGTTCTTAAAGTGCTTGTAGTGCAGAGCCACAGCAGGGGCTCATGCTGGGACCCAGCATGAGCCAGGACTGAATGGCAGCAATGCTAACCCTTGTTGACAAAATCACTCATTGGTCATATTGGAGGCTCATCCACATGACATCATGGCTGTGTAGCCACATTAAGAGTTCACTTGACAGATTCTACTCTCATGCATGATAGTCCAAAAGACCCTACCAGAGTTTTTTTTCCCCTTTAGTCTTTTGTGGAGCAGCTGAATCTCATCCCAGATCTCTCCCCCTACCAGCCCCCCATGTTTTCCATCAGCTACAGCTGGCCCAGGACTTAGAGTGGTTTTTACCCCAACTTCTGTGGCCTGGACAACCTGTAGCTGTAGAAGTCACTCATGTTTCTGATCTCCCTTTACTGCTCGTGGTAAGTATGACTTTTTCATCAGCTGGGGACCCAGGCTGCACACAGGGTTTCAAAGCAGCAGACTCTGGGCTCCACACGGCACTGCTGCTTTGAAGCACCCCCTCCTCCTCCATCCCCTTGACCCCTCTTTCTGATAGAGGCAGCAAGGTCGGGGTGGGGGAGTGACTAGTTGACTAACGTGTCAACCATCTGATAAGCAATTGCTTATCCGATAGTCAACTAGTTGTTCACATCCAGAAGGTAGTCGCGTGATAGCAACAGCGACCAAAAACTGTACAATTCCCTGATTTTCCAAAATCTCAATTCATGCTCTTAGAGCAGGGTTGGATTAATATTTTGGGAGCTAGGGCTGTTAGATTTTGTTAGACCCCCTATGCTCTGGCGTGGGGCCAAAATGAGGGGTTCAGATTGTGGGTTCAGGCAGGAGGGAGGAGGTGAGGGCTCTAGAGTGGGACTGAGGTCTTTGGGGTGCAGGAGGGGACTCTAGGCTGGGGCCAAGATGTTTGGGGTGTGGGAAAGGGTTCAGGGCAGGAGGCTGGAGTGGGGTGAGGAACTTCAGTATGTAGAGCTGCAACCCCTTCCCCACTACAGGCAAGTCCAGAACAAAGCCCCTAAAGCCCCTTTCTTAGCCCCCAGCCCTGTCTTTGAGCAGTATTATGTGATCGCCCCTTTCAAATGTTTGGGATTATATTTTTCTAGTTTGTGTTACTTGGGAATATTTTACTTTTTACTTTCAGGTTTTGTTTGCTATGAAGCCCTCAGTGCCGGCTGTGGCACTATGGGGGAACAGAGCCCCCTCTCACAGCATCACTGCCATAATGATTACAGATGACCAGCAGACTATTGTTACAGGAAGTCAAGAAGGACAAATATGTCTTTGGAATCTCTCATCAGAATTAAAGGTTTGTATTCATTATAGTTTTGTCTGTCAAATAATGTGGGTGGAGTTCCACCTTTTACTGTTAATAGCCTCTCTATAACTCATAGAATCACAGAACTGGAAGGAACCTTGAGAGGTCACTAAGTCCATTCCACTGCACTCATGGTAGGACCAAGCCCCATCTAGACCATCCTTGACAGGTGTTTGTCTAATGTGATTTTAAAAATCTCCAATGATGGAGATTCTGCAACTACCTTAAGCAGCTTATTCCATTCCTTATCCACCCTGACACTCAGTTGTGATTAGTGTAAAAGATAAGGTGTGTGATTCTTTTTGTTGTAGAAAATAAATTAATCAACATAATGAAGGTGAAAATAAACATGGGAGCAACCAGTTCTCTGCAGGCGCTCTTGAGTATTCTATGGATAATTAGTGGGCCAGGAACCACAATTTGAGATCCAGTGCAGCAGATGATAGCAGTTAGTAAATCTGTATTCCTTTGATGGGTCACGTCCTGGACAGTTATTTAAAATCAGGGCATAGTAGGGTCCTCTAGTTTGAGAGAAGATACCCATTATAAATGTTGTGAGTAGGACTAAAGGAATTAAAAGATAGAAAGCTCTAAGCCAAAAAATGAACTCTTTGAGGAAAGATAGACCAAGTGAGATGAAGCGAGTAAAATACATCAGAGATGTAATTTTGTAGCAAAACTATGGCTTTGATTCTTCTGTGTTCTCAGGCATGTTCTTGCTTCTTCATTTGGGCTCAAGCATGCCATTTGCACATACCCACACACTGGGAGATGTTGCACATTGCCAGTGGGAGTAAAAGTAGATTTCCTCCTGGAGTTTTCAGGTATACGGAGGAGGCATACCTTTTTTTTTAGCCAGGTTAACTCAGATGAGTTAGCTAGCATCTTAACAGGATTTTACAGACACATTGACCTAACATGGCTTCAGACCATGTTTGGTGGCATTTTAATGGAGCTTTCTAATTAAGTTAAGGTAACATAATTGAAACAAATATACTTTTTTGCTCACCCAAATCTGATCTTTGGCCTTTGGAATATCTGTCTATCTATTAGTCCTTTGGGCTCCTAATGGAGCATAGGGCCTCCACAGTCATTTTCCATCTCTTGCAATCCTTAGTGATAGTCTTGATTTGATCCCATGTTAAGCCAGCTGCTTTTACTTCGTCCAGGCAGCTTCATCGCCATGTTTGTTTGGGACGTCCCCTTTTCCTCTTTCCCTTTGGATTCCATTCTAATGCTTGTCTCATGATACATTCCTCACAGCCCTGCTCATCACCATTTTCTCTTCTTAATCTGGACCTCCATTGGTTTCTGATTTGTTTTGGTCCACAAGGTTTCATTTGGTACTCTATCGTACCACTTTAGCTGGAGAATGTGTCTAAGGCATTTATTGACAAACGTCTGAATTCTCTTAGGGTGTGTCTAGACTACATGGCTCCGTCGATGGAGCCATGTAGATGAGTTTACTAGACATAGCAAAATGAAGTGGCGATTGAAATAATTGCGCTTCATTTACATCAAAATGGCCGCTGCACTGTGCCGACGATCAGCTGATCTGGCACAGTAGGGCAGTCTAGACGCACCGCGGTCGACAAGGGAAGCCTTTGTCGACCGCTCCGGTATGCCTCGTGAAAGGCAAAAAAGACAAAGGCTTCCCTTGTTGACTACGGCACATCTAGACTGCCCCGCTGTGCTGGATCAGCTGATCGTCGGCACAGCGCGGCGGCCATTTTGGACACCACAGCACTCTGCAACACAGAGCTGGAGCTGCCCCTGGGCACTCTGGTGCTTCTTGTGGACGTGTTGCTGCGAGCCTGGCTGCACTTTCTGTAGGCTGCCATCCTGGAGGTCCATCAGGTGGCTGTCAGTGTCCAGGAGGCCCTGCAGGAGAGCTTCCACCCTGAGGAGCACTAAGAGCCTCCCTGGCTTGTGTCTCAGTCCTCCCTCCTTCCACTTACCCCTCCCTAACCCCCCTTCCTGATGTCAAATAAAAACACATTTCTTGCCAAAAACAAACTCTCTTTATTGACCGAAACTGGGGTGGGAATGAGGGTGGGAGAGGGGAGGGGGGAAACCTGGGAGAAGGGAGCTGGAAGGGGGAGGCAAGGGGAGGAAGGGGGAGGAGAAGCTCAGGGTTGGGGGTCTTGCTGGACCAACTTGATTTTCATGCAAACCTGCTCCTGGGTTTGCATGTGGCCTTTGGTGGCCAGGCTGGCATCTTTCCTGCCATAGACGGCTGCGTTCCTCTGTCTAGTGCGGAGATCATGGACATTGGGGGCATCCCCCCAAACCTGAGTACGGTCCACCCTGATCTCCGCCCTGGACCAGGAAGGCGCCCACCTTCTCCAGGCCCTGGCAGGCTCCTGGGAGCTGGCAGACTGCTCCTGGGGCGTAGTAGAGGGCTGGCTGCCAGTGGCTTGCTGGCTCATGTTTTGGGGCACTGAGTCGGAGCAGTGACTACGGGCTCTGAACTGGCAGGCTTGGAGCTGGCACAGGCACTGTGGCCAGAGTCTGCCCCTTTAAGGGCTCCGGGGCTGGTGTGAGGGAGAAGAATTTTCCTGGTTTGGCCCAGAGTGGCCACCAGGGGAAGCTGGGAAGGCTGGAGACCAGCTAATTTGGACTAAGCGTCTACACAGTGCTTATTCCAAATTAGCTAATTCGAGTTTGGCATTACTCCTCATAGAATGAGGTTTACCCAACTCGAATTAAGCGCCCCGCTATTTCAAATTAAATTCGAAATAGCAGTTTGCTTGTGTAAAAGCTATGGAAGTTAATTCGGAATAACGCACTGTAGACATACCCTGACTCTTTTGGAGCATCCACTCAGAACAGGCAACCTTTTTATATCCCAGGGATGACAGGGGCTACAATTGTGCCTTGCTGTGTGCAGGGGTGCAAAAGGCAAATGCTACCAACACACTCCACTTGTGCATGCTTGGAGCTTCTGGGCAAAATCTGGCCTTATGTAAGAAGGCAATGTGTATCCTCTACCAGTCCGTAGTAGAATTAATAATGAAGCTGTTTCTTAATTTTGGATTATTTGATGATTGATACAAAAAAGTACTGTTTTTTTTAAGTGAGATAACTGCATTGCTGTCCTAGGTTTCTTCTAAAGAAATTCTCTTTGGTCATACGGCCTCAGTAACATGCTTGGCGAAAGCAAGAGATTTTGAGAAACAGCCATATGTAGTCAGTGCTACTGAAAATGGGTAAGTAATTATAAGTTTTCAGTTATTCTTTGAATCATAAACCATGTGGCAAGGTTTAAGAAAGTTGTGCATTGAAGTTATTCTATAGGGTTCCTCTCCAAAGAGGGCCTCTACTTCTGCAATGGGGAATTATCAGCTGGCCTCCACACACAGCATAGAGATGGGGAGCCCAGCCTTTGGAATGCAGAGCGGGATGGCAGGTCCTTTGTGTTGCCAGGAGTAGGGAGGTTATCATATAGTCACTTAAATGGTTAACAGAGAAGCCAAATGACTACATGCACACACCTCCCCTTGCTGCCTCTGTATCAGCAAGGGAGGTGGAGGGGAGTTGATGCCCATGGGGAGCCATCTCAAAAGCTGGCTCCCAATGACCTCTGGATTTCATGGAGCCTCCTGCCCTACCTCCTCCCATGCGGCTGCCTCTGATAGAGAGGAAGCAGCATAGAGGGTGAGGGAGCAGGCAGGAGCCAGTGCATGCAGGAAGCTGTCTTTCAAGCCAGCTCCCCATGAGTATCTGCCCTCTCCCCACCCTGTGATGCTGCCTCTCTATTAGAGGCAGCAAGGGGGGGGGGGGCAGGTGGGAGCTGATATGTGCAGGGAGCTGGCTCCACGGAGCCACCTCCTACCCCTTGCTGCCTCCCACAGCAGGGACAGACGGGATACTGGAGCCTCTGTCACTGAGGAGCTCGGGTCCCACATGGATAGGGGCTGCTGGCATCCCACACTGCTGTCTCTATATCAGAGTCAATAGCACTGCGTGGCAGGGGGCTCTCCGGAAGTGGGAGCCGGATGCACATTGGCTGCTGGCGCCCCCCCCCCCCCCCAGGCAAAGCATTTTAGTAACTCTGTAACCACTAAAAATGTTTGCAGCTACACAATTCCTAAAATAAATTATTTCTAACATCCCTAGCCAGGAGCCCATTCCCAAGAGAATGAGTTGTAAAGAGGCAGCAAGGCCCTATGTCAGCCAGGAGCACAGAGCTATGGGAGGGCATGGGAAGGACCAGAAAACACTCTATGCTCTTGAGGGAGTGAGGCTCAGAGGGAGATTGATGTGCCCAAATCACCTGTAATGGGGTTGGTGCTCGCTCAAGAATCCTGTTATGGCCGAGGTGGCTCTGCAGCATTCCGCTTCAGTTTCTTTTCTCTCATGAGGTTCATCAATAACTCTCCATCACTCTCCAACAGTAATTAAAGCTCCCCCTTTCTGGGATACAACTTAATAAGCCCTTACCAGAAAAAGGACTCTTGGGAAATCCCAGCTCCAGTTCAATGTTTCTCTCCTGTTGAGTCCAAAGACCCTAGTCCTCCTTCCCAAAGCTGTGGTCAGGACCTTTTCTCCTTGCAGGAGTCAGTCTTGCTCCTTGCAACTGCTTCCTCAAGCCGCCAACAAGTTTCCAGGCATCTGTCCCACCTAAACCTCCTACCTAATGTGTTACCAGCTCCCCTTCAAGTTCCTTTCTGCAGGGACTATGCCAGGTGTCCGTCCCATTCTACCTAACACAATGAGGCCTGGCCTGAGTTATCCCCATGATTTCATTACCTCATTTGTTATTACCCAACTGGGGAGGGGAGATGATCAGGGCACAGGTGGGCTGAGGTCCCATTTCCTCTTACAGGGACCAGCCATCTTGTAACACCGCTCTATACTTGCTGGATTCCCACCCTTGTTCTAGAGAGGCCTGCTGCTGCTGAAAAAATCATGCCCCTGCTTCCTGTCTTGGTTAGAGAGGCAGTAGTAAAGAGAAGTTTGGGAACTAGGTGAAGGAAAAAGACTGGAGGACCTACAAAACTAACTGTATTATTTCCCCTATGCTACACTTGCCCTAAGGGCAAGACATTCAGCACTGAGCTGTGGAAGGTTGCAACATGACAATGGCTTGATTTACAAAGAGAATGCCTCATCTTCAGAAGAGGCAGGCTTTATCATATTGTGTGTTCTGGGCTGTGGACTTGCCTTTTACTACTTGCTACATTCTGTCTTCTTGGATTGTGATAAAGCATGGAAGAAGATCAAGTTTCTCTTTAATTCCATTTAAAAATGCCATAGCTTTTCCTCTTTTCTGTTGCTGAGATTCCTTGAAAAAATGCATGATGGTCTGTTCTTTGTCATTTTTTGTGTGGAAATGTTGAATTTATTCCATTAAGATTCATGTTTCCACCTGCATGTATGTACCGGTGTGGACTGTGTTGCACAGAGAAAAAAGGCATTATGATATAATATTTATAAAGTGGTAATCTCCACTTACTGGTAGGAAGTGAATAAACTTGTCATTTCAAAGCAACATGCAAAAAATATGAGTTAAATTCTGCTGTCATTTATACCAGTGTGTATATCCAAAGATGAAGTCAGTGGAGTTACCCCTCATTTACAGCAAAGTAAATAAGAGAAGAATTTGGCCACCAGGTAATGATTATTAGAAGGCTTTTTTATATTCTAATTTCTTGAAATGTACTATGTTCAGGTTTTATTTGAGTGTACACAGTGGAAAAATAAACTGAATAATCATTTTGGATTCTCCAGTTATATAAAACAGGAAGATTTACCCAGTTATGCTTGGGTCCTTCTGGGCAGGAAGTTGGAGGTGTGGAGAATGCAGGGGTCAAGGAAGGGGGCAGTGTGTGGAAAGTGTGAAGGAGCTCAGGAGATGGGGTACAGGGTCAGGGGAGGGGGTGGGTGGCTCAGGGAAGGAGGTGTGGATGGCTGGTAGCCACTTGCCAGAAGGGGGGAGGGGCTGTACCCGTCAGCTTCTCCCCAGGAGCTTCTCCCCATGACCATGGTGCTTTCTGCCAGCCTGTGGTCATTCTGGGATACAATTACCCCTGTGCTTGCTGCCCCTGTGTGGTCATTTGTGGGTATAACTGTTCCTGCTATCACACCACTACCTTTTTGTTTGATGAGAAACAGTCACATTCCTGGCACATCCCATTGTCCTGGCACAACCAAATTCTGACCTTGCTATGATAAGAGGAAGCAGAATTCCATATTCTTTCTGTTTAAGAGGAATTATTGAACAAATGGACTCAAATATGGATGGATACACAGACAGATGCACAAACTCTCTCAAATATATAGTAGAGTACCAGTTAGTTTAAATCTCTAAATTGTTTTTTTCTGATACATTAATAAAGAGATTTTATTTTTCCAATATGAACATTCTTGATATAGTCTCAGAGGGGTAGCCATGTTAGTCTTTAACTTTAAAAACAATGAGCTGCCCCATGGAACCTTAAAAACTAACAAATATATGAGATCATAAGCTTTCTTGAGTAAACCCCTTTTCATCAGTGTGAAACAACTATTTTCTGAATGGTATAATATGTTTGGTTAAATTGCTTTCAGAATAATGATTACCATTTATTTAACTCAGCCTGTAGTTTTTTTTTCTTAATATGTATGCCCCGATCCACAAAGATATTGAAACATCTAACTTCCATTCAAATCGATGGATGTTAAAAGCATAAATATCTTTGTGGAACTGGGTCATAACTGCCAAACTCTGACAACTTGACATATCTCATTCCAATTCCACTTGCCAGGTAAACTTGATTATATAACTATTAGAGATTAGTTCCAAAGCATGTTGAATATAGTCGAAGTAAAGTACATGGGCTAACATCAAAAATATTTGCAAGCTTGTTCTCTAAATATTAACCTTTGATTTTTATTACTGATTAGGTTTGTCTCTATCTAGGAGCCTAATCAGCAATAAAAATCAAAGGTTAATATTTGGACAACAAGCTTGCAGATATTTTGTATGTTAGCCAACATATTTTACTTAAACTATATATATATGAAATGCTGCATTGTTTTGATTAAATAGACTTCAGAAATAGCCTCATGGTGGCACTGTTTATTCTTAACTGAAAATGATAGCTTATCTCAAGAACTAAAGTCTGGTGCAGTGTGGAAGATGCATTATTCTTTTCAAAATATGTAGTTTAAGTTCAGTGAAATGAATCATTTTCAGGAGGATGTAGTTCCAGCAAATGATAGTTATGGTGACACATTGATGAGCCATAATGGCAGTATACCTACAATTTGTTGTAGGCAGACTTGGCCTTAAAGTACGGTTTGCTGCAAGGCAGCAGGGTGTAATTACCAAAACAAAAAGAAACAGATACTCTATGTCATCCCTTGCTAATGACCACAACATTTTCTTACCCAGTAATCTGTAACAAAAAGCCACATGAACGATCAGACTGCACTTAAGAGCAGCACTAAAGAAAAACTTGGTGGCACAAAATTATTCCAGCCAATTGAGTGGAAATGACAGAGAGTAATATGAAGTTATCTTTGGCAGGGAGATGTGTGTTTGGAATGTCACTAGTGGACAGTGCATTGAGAACGCAAAGCATCCTTATAGGCATACAGCAATCTGCGTAAGTATAGTAACTTTTCATTGAATATTTCAATACTTTATAATGTAAGTTGCACATTATTATTCTTAATTATATCTCTGATTTGGGGAAAATGTTTTAAAATAGTTCATAGCTTAAGAATGTAACATACTTTATAAGGATGAAAATTTAAAGAGCACAAAATTTGTTACATTTTATGTAGCATCTTACCATTTATTATTTATTCTCGTTTCATTTTCCACCTGGGAAATGAACTAAAAAATTTCCGCTTTGTGTTTCACCTCCATTTCTCAGATAAATAGAAGCATTTCTTTTTAAGCCATTAATGTTTCTAGAAAGTAATATCCATATATTTATTGATTGTGACATTTGAGCGTCAGGTATTGATGCACAATAAGGCCATTTCTTGTGGCGTTTGTTTTGGCCTTCATGAGGACAACATGCAAAATGTTAGTTTAAGGTCATCTATCTTGAAAATAGGTAAATGCAAACTCTATAGCCAAACATTCTGAAAGATAATTTGCTAGTGGTCTTATGTTTAAACCTAGGTAAATTAGTTGGAGGCTTTTGATTGCCAACCTTCTAACCTCCAAGAAAATACTCTGTCCTCTTTCATTCATGGCAAAGCTCAGTGGTAGACCACTTACTTTTAGATGTCAAATTGCTTTAAATCTTTCTTCAGTCAATTCCCTTTCAAGTTTCTGCTTTGAAGTATATCCAGGTACTTTCTAAGTACCTAGATGTTAGAGAATGAAGGTGTGAGTATATGTGTGTAAGAAATATGTATGTACATAATTTCAGAGTAGATCTGATTCAGAGAATTGCTGGTTTATTTCTAATGTTTGTATGAAATAATTGCTCATGGCCTCTAAGTTAATTAAAATGCCTTTTTTTCTTGTGTGTGGAAGTCTAGATCACAAGTACTGAAAGTCTGAGTTTTCCTCAGACTCCCAAGCTAAAGGAAAATTCAAATATTTTAAAGCTGTAGTGATAATACAGTTTTTATGTAACTGTTTTGGTTTACTTGGTTGATTAAAGCATAAATATCAATGGTAGCGTTTAAATGAAGTTGTTCTTCAACTTGTTAATTAACAATTAATTGTACTTTTATAGTTTTATCAACTGACCTGAGGCCTATATGCCATATCATAATGAAAATCACTCATCAACAGTTCATGTTTACCATACACATACAACAGCAGTAATGTTGTAACAGTGGGGTCCAGTATGGTCTGCTGTTCAGGGGCAACTGGTGCCTGTAGAGTGAAGGGCATGCAGAGAGGGCTACCTGGGAGGGTGAGGGGCACGTGGGGATACCCCATTAGCAATTAAACTTTTGGCAGGAGTAGAAGAGGGTAGTGCACCTCCAAGTGCTGAAACAAGTCCTCTATGCGATGGGATATAGCTCAATTAGCTGCAAAGAATTAAGGAGTTGGAGAACTATTAAAAGAGGTAGAGATGTGGGCTAGCCTGTTGGCTTAGTTCCAGTACATTGTACTATTTTGGGAGATCAAATGTAGGGTCCTTACACCTTGCTCTCGATGCCAGGTAGCTTGGAAGGAGAGGAGAAATAATGTACAGGTCTCCCGGAAAGACTAGCACCCCTCATTAGGAAGTATGGAGTGGCACTGATAGGAGATGGAGATCATCTCTCCATATATTGGGACACTGAAAAGATAATAAAAGGAACAAAATGGGCATCTAAGAGTAAAACTGGGGGAAATAAGTGGGCAGGACAACAATCCTCATTCTAGCCTTCAAAAGTGAGTATTACCTGGTATTACTGCTCCAGAAGTACTGATTGCTGATAGTATTTGTGAGGGATTACTTCCTACAGGAGCAGGGAGGGCAACAGACTTACCAGGCCTCTGGGCAAGGTAGGTATATGGGAAGGGCAGCTCCATGTTCCCTGAAAGGGTGGTGCCTCAGGCATCACTCGGAGCGCATCTTGCTGTGCCCTCCCACTGGCCCTTAGTACACTGCCCAATGCTCTAGCAGTGATTAAAAGCCCTTTTGAATTACTGGGCCCCAGGGTAGCTGTCCCCTTTGCCCCTCCTCCCATCAATGGACTTGTGCAGGAGGTTACTCTGAGATGGATACAGATATGTGAGGATTTTGATGGTATCAGCACATGAAAAATTGTTGCTTGATTGCTAATTAACATTTCTGAAATCTAGTTTTGTATGTTCCTTCTGTACTCATGTAAGCCTCAGCAGAAAATGGCAGATGTCAGGACAATGCAAACTGAACATTTGCCATTTTAAATGAAATTTTAACACAAAGAGAAACAGGCCTGTTAATCATTTTTGGTTAAGTAAATGTGAGATCTTCTCTTCCTAGAAGACTGACTTCAAATCTGCCAGCTAAAAGCTACTTTCTTTAAGAATAGCTGTAGCTACTAATGGTTTAAAGCATTTGTTACTGTGTTTCTATGGACCAAACTAACATGTTCAGTCACGATAATTCAAACTATGCATTCTTTGAGGTGTGTAAACATGTTTATCTTTTTTTCATTTTATTATTTCTGTAACTTTATAATTATTAGATACCATTTAGTTAACTGTAATAGAATGAAGTAAGTTTCCAAAACTAAAAAGTATAAAAAAGTAAGGAACAATGAATAAACAAGTATGATCCAAGTTATAATTCTCCATATTATTTTCATGATCACTCACTTTATTTTGACAACTTTGTTTATTTAGATTCCATTTGAAGCAACAGTCTTATGCCTAGGCATTTTTACATTTTCGCATACAATTACAACTAAAAATCACACAAAATCCAAATGTACGTGCATACCATAATATACTTGTCCAAAATAGAATCCCACATTTTCACAACCAAACTGATTATGTATTGGTCAACCAACAGCCAACCCAAATGAACTGAATATTGACAAATTTCGTCTCCTTTTAAACAAGTGAATGCCATAGTTGAGAACCCCACCTGGAAAATAACCTACCATCAGCCCTTTTCTTTTCCAAACTGGTGAGGGTTAGGTTAGACTAGAGCATCTTCAGAATGGAAATAGTATTTCTTAGAAAGGGAGAGAGGAGGTCTCTCAGTTGAACAAATCCTTAGTTCACTTTCACCAGAAAGTTATTATGTAGCCAGTAGAGATCATCGAGCGTTGGTGTGGCATGGTATCTGCAATAAGCATTGATTTGTATTAATTTAATCTTACACATTTCATACTGTCAGTGTCATGAGATGAAGCAGGGAGCTTCTTTTTCTGATTGCTCAGAACAATATACTGGTATTAATTGTTTCACCTGTACGGTTCTGATGCAGTTTAAAAATAAGCTTTGTTATGTTTAAAATACTGCTTTTATTAATTAATTTTACATGGTGCATATGAAAAGTAGAAATAATATGTAAGTGAATTTGTGTAGCACTCTGTGTTAACCTTTTCTTTTGCTTGATTCCATTTGGACAGTATTACCATTGCTCATTCCGAATGACCGGAGATGGCTGGCTTCTGTGTTGTGGACAATATCACAATGTTCTCATTGTTGATGCTAAGACTTTGGCTGTTCTTCACACTTTAATATCTTTTCAGTCTTCTGATTGGATCAGTTGCATGTGCATTCTTCACTCCACAAGGATTCAAGGTACATATAGTAATGTGATGGAGAAATTAACAAGTAAGCAGGCCAGTCAGGTCTTGTTTTTATATACATGCCTAAAGAGTCTTTCTATACTATATTTTACTTATATTTAGAGAAATATATTGTTATGTTAGATTGAAACTTCAAGATATATTTGCATTTTAATGGCAATCAGACATAAATTATTGTGTTTTGCATCTTGGTAGAAACCTGAGAGCTGGAGAGAACTATGTTCTTCCACTTTGACTATATGTAGCTCCATTAATAGGTTACCTGTGAAAATGATTATATGGGTGTGCATTATGGAGATTATATGTGCACAGAAACACAAAGGGCCTGATGTTCAAAAGTGTTTATGTGCAGTGGCAATAACAAAATGCTTGTTTGCACATGAGATTGATGAGTAGGTGTATGGTTGAACATTTTCATATACACATATATTGTGTTTCCTGCACAATACATTGAGTACACATACTTATTATTCTGTTTTGTGTGTTCAGGGTGGAACATTAAATACAAAGAACTGAAGTTGGTAGTTTCAAAACAGAGCTCCACAGTGTACGCCAAGTTCAGCATTGGTGATACTTTTGTTCACATTTGGCTCAAGTCACAGTGACCTGAATTTGGTTTCATATTAAACAACTTGTTATTACCATTTACAGAAGATTCACTAGTAGCAGTATCTGTAACTGGAGATCTTAAAGTATGGGATCTGTCCTCATCAGTGACCAGTATACAGGTCAGTTTGCATGAAATATGAAGTCTTAATCTAAAACAAGAATGTAATATATATATATATATATATATATATATATATATATATAACATACAAGTATTTTCAGGACATAAACACTGAACCTGAACATAGTGTCTTGTGAATGTGTATTAGAGTTAGTTTTCTAAGCATGTTTGTTAGAAAGGCTGTGGCTTTGCCTCTTACTAAACTCTATCCTTTCATTCTCAATACAGTTCCTTGTATCCATCCTTCCTATGTCCACTAAACACAACCCCATGTCTTTGGACATCTCTTTCCTTCTGGGTTTCCTACATCTCATCTGTCCATGTTCTACACTGATCTAAGATCATAGTCCTTTTTTTGTCACTCCCCCATCTTCTACACCCTTTCCTCCTTCTTTCTACTTTATGTTCAGAGCTCTGAATAATTCTACCTGTTTGTTCTCTTGCTCCTTCTTTCTGTATGCTAAATGCAGTTTTTTGTCTCCTTCTCCCACTGTTGACTTTTTGCATTCTCTCACGCTATCCTCTTCATTTGGAACAGCCTTTTACTTCCTCTGTGTCATGTCTACTTATTGTGTATAGTTCTGTGTATTAATATTTTCACCAAAGCTAACCTAACTCCTGTTTGTGCTGGAACCGGAGTCCTAGGTTTTCTTTTATCTCACATAAACTATAAGTACTTTAGGCCAAAAACTTCAATGGTTTAATCGGTCAAATTCATCTATGTTGTAACTCCACTGCTATCAATAGCATTACAGTGTGAATGAATTCGACTCCTTGCATTTTGTAAGCACACAAGAACATAGAAATGGCCAAACTGAAGCCCATCTAGTCTAGTACAGTGGCCAGAACCATACACTTTAGAAGAAGATGTCAGAACCCTGCAGAACCCTGAAGCATGAGGTTTAATATCCCTTCTAAAATTTTTGTTACACTTTCTTATAACTTAAGATTAGTAATATTCATATATATGCAATTCATTGTTAGAATTTTGCTAAATTCTTGGCCCAGTAACTTCCGGTGATATATTGTGTACAGCTAGTGAATATAAACTTAGCACTTTTACTAAGGGACAAAACCCCCTCAAATTTGTATTATCCTCCTCGTAAAATGGGAAGGTTACCTTTTTTAGCTTATCTACATTAGTACTTTAGTGTACTAATGTACTCCCGGGAGGTGCTTATTAATTGGGAGGATCAGACCCCTAATGAGATGCTGTCAAGTTTGATGTCACTTGTAAAAACATGTTCATTGTTATAAAAACTCTGTGTTGAACATCTCCCTGCAGTATATGAGCCCTAGCCAGCTAGCGCGACTGCAGCCTTGAAATCGTTGCTGCTAAAGCCGAGTGATTCTGCAACTACCAGTCACAAGCAGACATCACACAAACATATGCGGGTATTCTGCCATCCCTTTACTTTTCTGCCCCTTGAGAGGGGAGGGGTTCAGAGTTAGTGAGAAAATAGCTTCTTCCAACATCTAGGGAGCACAATTCTCATCAATTGTAATTCCCTCCTGGAGCTGCAAGGGTCAGCAAGAGGCTGCTGTGACATTCCTGCCTGTGATGGTGGCTGTTTTGCTTTTAACCTAACAGCTAAGATTGAATGACCACTGTAGACCTTCTTGTGGAGGTTTGATGGTGAGAGGTGGGGGGTTTTTTGGTAGAAAATGTCAGTTTTCAGTGATGTGATCAATAATTAATAAAAATAATTCCAACATAACCATTTTGGGCCTGTCAGCCTTGATAGTGAGCATTTGCTATTCACATCAAAAAGAGCAAAAAGTAGGATTTGTTTCCCCCTTTGCAAGCCATTCATGCATTCAAAACCAAAAGGGTAAGAATATAATGACTCTAAAAGTGACGGGAAAGTATTAATGTAAGTCAAGATAATTTACCCAGCATATCACTCCAATGCTTGTGCTGCTGTTTGCTGTGTTCTAGGAAAAAGAATCCCCTATTGGCCACTGTGCATCTGAAACTGCGAGTTTATAGACTGCTATGGCTCTGACTTTACATGGAGTAATGGCTAGTGCATCCCCATAGTGGCAGATCTACCAATGCTGATCACCTTAGCCATGTCTACACTAAAAGGTTTTGTGCAAAAACAGACGTTTTTGCGCATAAACCAACGGCGCATCCACATCTCAAGTGTGTTTTTGCAAAAAAACAAAAAAAAACAGTAAATCGACAGGACAGAGGGCTTTTGCCAGTAGAATTATTCCTCTCCCCACGAGGAGTAACTCCTTTTTGCGCCACAACTCTTGCGCAAAAAGGCATGTGTAGATGCTCTGCAGGGGTTTCTTGTGCAAAAAGAGCCTATCAGAAAAAGCACAGGTGCTCTGATGGCCATTCTGTTATTGGCAATCAGAACTTTCTTGCGCAAGAGCGTCCATGTAGTGTGGATGCTCTCTTGTGCAAAAGCACATTGCAAAAGCGATGCACTTTGAGGTGTGGACGTGCTCTTGCACAAGAAGTTTTTGCACAAGATCTCTTCAGAAAAGGCTTCTTGCGCAAAAACCCTGCAGTGTAGACAAAGCCCTTGATCCCATCCCTCCCTAACCCTCATTGCCAATCCTTCAAATGAGAATATGAAGGGCACACCCACAGAATGCCCATCATCTCCATAGTGGCCAGGAATCCTCCTCCCAACTCACTGTTTAATGAAAAACGTGAGTTTGCATTGCATTGTGAAAGTGTATTTACAAAATGTTTTAATATCTGTTTTCTTTCCTGAAATCTGTAACCTTAAAATCCAGAATATCTTGTTTGTCTAATACAGCTACTTTTTTCTGCTTCTATCTAGGAGAGACAAAGTGTATATGAACAAGAATCCAAACCTCTCGACTGTACAAACTGCCAAGCAATAAGATTTTGCACATATACAGAAAGACTCCTCTTAGTCGTATTCTCAAACTGTTGGAAGGTACAGCATTATACATAGTACTTAATGCTTCCTATATAACACTGCTAGCAATTTAGTTACATTTTTGGGGGGGGGGAGGAGAGAGAGAGAGAGAGAGAGAGAGAGACCTCTTATCTTAAAGCAAGATCAGTGGTTGGTTGTTCTAGGAAAATAGGATGTGCCAGGAATGGATTCTTTTCCATAAATCAGAAACAGAGGGGGCTGATAGGAGGGACATTTTCATGGCAGAATGACCATTGGGGACAGTGAGTGTGGGGGATCGTTATACTGCAGAATAACCACAGGGGAGTGACTACATTGGGAAGAGAGTGGCCAGGTCTCTCCATATTTCTGGCCACTGACTGAGGTAAGTAGCCCTCTGCCCCAAACCCTTCCCACGGGGCTCTTGGCTGCAGCACTGAGGGGGGCAGCCAGCAGCCCCACCAGCCTATGCCTCCCCCAATAAACACTGCTGGGGGCGGAATGCACACTGCCATACCCTCAGCCCCAGGCACTGCAGTTCCAGTCTCCCCCCACCAGATGAAACTGGGTGGATAGCAGCTGTAGCACTGTCCTCACCACTGCGGGCTGCCATGGTGAGCTCCCCTCCCCCCCTCCCGATCTCCCATCCCTGAGCTCTTCACCCCACTGCCCGGACTCTTTCACCCCTCACACTGCCAGCCCCCTGCTCTGAAGGACCCAAGCAAAGCTGGGTAAGTCTTCTGCTATATAAATAATTGTTTTCCTCCTTAAGTCAAATGAAACTGTGCTCACTAGCTAGTGAGCGTATCAGAGAACACTGCTTGCTCCATTTCTTCACCAGTTCCCTTAATTACATGCCTGAGATGATAAAGGCTGAGCTTTTTATAGTTGTTTAGCGCTGTGCTTTGTTCCGCATTGCCTAAGTCTGATTTTCAAAATTGGCATCGGCAGTTAGTGTTCTGAGTCCCATTGAAGGTCAGTATGCAGACCATACCACATGCTGCCCCCTGGCCACCCCATTACATTCTCTTGCCACAGCAGTGGAGGAGGCCCTGTGGAATAGCAGCCTCTGAGTTTTCATAGGCGCTGGGAGTGGAGTGGCCATCTTTCGCCGTGCACTCCTGCAAAAGTGTGGGTTTGCATGCTTTGTCTCTGATGAAGAAATTAACCTGTGCCTCAGATGACAAAACCGTGGGACGTTCTAATAGTGTTGGGTAAGGAAGCTAAAGGTGTAGTGTGATTATGCCAGCAGAATAGTCAACATTTTAATACATTTAAATAATATTAACAGATGAATGTAAAAGCTCTCCTAAGAGGAAGTGTGAAGCTTTTATTCAAAACGAATTCCCTGCATCCTTCCAACTCCCTGACTAGCTCATCCATAGGACAAATCAGGGTGGCTGCCCCAGGCCCTGTGTTTTTGGGGGCCTCCTTGTGGCCAATGCAACCATCTTATGGAACCTGGTGTGTGGCAACAGAAGGGGTTGCCCCCCCCATGCTTACTACACGGAATGGCCCGGCATCCTGCTTCACTCCACTCCCCTCCACTCTGCCCCGCTGCACCTCCCTCTCCCACCATGCTGCACTTGGCTTCTCAGTGGCAACAGGAAGCAGAGCACTCCATACCCAGGGGGATCCTCTTCCCGCTGCCATAAAGAAGTGGGACACAATGGTACGGAGAGGGAAGGGCAGTGCTTTGGGGCAAAATGGAGCGGAGCAGTCTGTCTGGCCACTCCCACTCCTGTCACCTATGTGGTAAGCGTGGAGGGGTGACTCCTGCTGCTGCTACATCAGGCCCACTGTAATCTGGGCTGCATTGCTTGGGGGGAGGAGGAAAGGAAGTAGAGCAGAGGCAGAGCTTGTGGAAGGGGTGGAGTGGGTGTGGGGCAGGGCCTGCAGTGGCGGGGGCGGGGAGGTATCCCAGGCCCCGCATCTGTGGCACTGTGGGGATTGCCCCAGGTCTCATGCTCCCCTCAGGATGGCCCTGACTCTACCCTTAAGCCTTTAATGTTGTTTTAAATTTAATTAACCCTTTTTTCATCCCAGAAACGTACCCTGACTCTGATCTTATTGTGTTTTTAACAGTGGTGTTGAATTGGGTAGTCTGAATGTACACCATAGAAACAGACTCTTAGAATGCTTTACTTACTGTATCTGCTCAAAGATTCAACAGGAAATACATGATAACATTAATTTATGCTTATCTATAATTTTTCTGCCTTTAGATCTATGATTATTGTGATTTTTTCTTGCTGTGCACTGAATTCAGTAAAAGTGGCCAGTACTTTGCTGGTGGTGAAGTGCTAGCTGCTCAGAGACTCATCATTTGGACAGAAGATGGTCACAGTTACATCTACCAGCTGTTGAACAGGTGGGCTCAGATTGGAAATGAACACAAAAAGTTCAGGTACAAGATGAACTTTGGGAGGTTTATTATGGAAAATCCCTGCATGTCGCAAATGATGAAAAACCAGAACAAAAACACTTTGGCAGTAGAAGATTTACACTGAGTTTGACAGCCCTCAGTCTTTGTTTGACACAGCAGGGGATACAGGAATAAGATTAGCCATGTAGAACTTGGGCAGCTGGTGCTGCGGTTTCAAAAAGAAATCACTTGTAATTACTTACCCAACAACTTTTAACTCAACTTGAGAATCTTGGACAATATCTTTGTGCTTTTAAAAAGACGAATTTCTAAAGCATTTGATTTTCTTTTTAATTATACAGTGGACATTCTAAAAGCATACATCCTGCTGATGGAAAAGTGCTCAAAGAAACTGTTTATCCTCATTTACTGTGCTCCACTTATGTGAAAGAAAATAAGGTAACTTGTGAATGATGTACAATGAGCTTCATATTTTCCTTGTAATGGCCACACACACTCAGATCAAATTGGACATTTAAGATATTGAGTCAAACTGAGTTGAGTTGTATTGATATCATAAATAAGGCTTGTTCCTTGATTCTGATTTTTTGCTTTCAAAGGTGGTGAATTTATGATATACTTTGTATTTTATAAAGGCTCTTTGAGATTTTTTTGTTAGTTTTCAAAATGTGTATTAAAATTTAAAAGGCAAAGTGGAATATTTAGAATTCCTTAAACCCAAGAGGCACAATCCGGCAAAAAGTTACTTGTACGAATACTCCTATTGAAGTCAGTGGGACTACTATCTGCATAACTATTTGGGCCCAGGGACTCTTAGTTCTTTACAAAATGTATCTACCACAAACTGTTAATAATCAAGTGTTTGAACATTTTACTGAGATTGCTATCCTGATCCTGCAAAGTCCTGTGCATGTGTTTAACTTTTTTTTCCAATGTGAGCAGACTTTCCTGGCAGTACTCAGTGTGTAAAGTTAAACGCATATGCAAATCTTTGCAGGATTGGCATCTAAGGCCTGAAAAGCTGTTTCTATAAAGCTTAGGGAAGACTGTACAAAGGAAGTTGAAGAATCAGATGGATAAAGAGTTCTTATACTTATAGCTGTAAATGTGTGTCAATTGCAAGTTTACTAGCTTGACAACAGATGACTCAGATGAATGCAGCTATTGCAAAGCATACATCTGAATGGTTGCTTTCCTCTTTGTATGACTAGAAAAGATGATGACTGGTTGAATGAACAGAAATTAAGTGATTTAAAGATACAAATGAAGGATTAGTTACTACTATCTCTACTGTGGCAAAAACAAAAACCCTATTGATTTTAACAGGGATTTTGCTGAGTAAGAACAGCAAGCCTGCGACCAAAGCTAAGATTTATGGAATTTTATTTACTTTTTCATTGACAAATAAGAAATATGTGGGTCCTGCTCCTGTTGAAATCAGTATCGATTTTTTGAGATTGACTTAAGTGGGACCAGGATCAAGCACTTAAACCATTCCTCAGGACTATGTATTCCACCAAAAGCACTATTAAAAATACAGGCTTGTGTAAGGTTTTTATTACTCCCTCCTTTGTGTTGCTAGGTAAAGATTTTTAAACAGCACTTTTGCTACATAGTCTTTCTAAGCCTTACACGTTTCATTTTTATGTGAAGAGCTATAGCCATTATCTTTCCCCATGAACACTTGTGATAGGATAACTATTGAAGGATATCAAAAGGCCAAAGACTGTCAAGGAAGGGAAGAAGCCAAAATACATGGCTTAGCAATAATTGGTTCATTATGATGGCAGAGCAGCTTATGCATATTTTTTTCCAACAAATGAAAGCATAAAAAAAATCCACAACGTACCCATTTTCTGTTCCTATTATTTGATGTTTGGCTTCATTCTGTCCAATGGCAAAATTGGGAAGACTGTACAGAGGAAGTTGAAGAATCAGATGGATAAAGAGTTCTTATACTTATAGCTGTAAATGTGTGTCAATTGCAAGTTTACTAGCTTGACAACAGATGACTCAGATGAATGCAGCTATTGGAAAGCGAACATGTGATGAAGTTTGTGAGGCTGTCTGTCTTGACCTCCAAGTTCTACATGATAACATGAAGCAGGAGTTCCAAAATCTTTTCATAGTGGGAACCATGTTTATGATTGTAGGGGCTTCTCTTCCCATTTTCAATCACATAGCATCCTTGTTGCAACTCTAACAATTGCTGATATGGAAAAGAGTTATGAGAATGTTATTTGCGCCTTAGAGAATCTTCCCTCAGAATAAGAGTTAGAAGCCCAGTTTTCATTGACTTTTAAGTAAGAACTAGACAGCCATCTAAGGGCATTTCAGGCCTTTTAAAAGCTCAACCTTAATGTTTTTTCATCTGTATTTTAATGCAGTTTAAGTGCTGGAAGGACCCTGAAAGCATCCACTGTCAAATGCTTCACAAGCTATAGTTTGGGCACTAGTGGGTTAAAGTGTGTAGCATTATATGTGTTAGTCCTTACATTTAGGGGTCTTTGATTAAAGAGGGTACCAATGCAAGAATGTATGACTTCAGCTATCAATAAACATAGTATTTGCCTTCCACACATATTTCTCTCAGCAATATGTACAATAGCTATTAATGATGAAACTCAATAAGCAGAGATGGTCTCTGAGAGACCTGTTGATACATCTTGGTAATAAGTTTGCTTTGAAGTATATTATAACTCTATACCCTGTAACTTCTTGCAGGTGAATTAAATGACACTGTAGGCCATTAAGTATTTATCCCAAAACACAGTCCCCCGACTTGCATTTTCTTGTGTCATATCATCTGTTGTGAATATAAGAGGGTTTTTTGTTCAGTTTTTATGATAATAATCTAGGATTTATATCAGTGGAATTTTTGGCCCAATTCCTGCCCCCATTCTGACTTGTTTTCTGCAAAACTGGCATCCCAAAGCAGGCAAAAAGTTCACTTAACCAGCTGCTTGAGCACTCTCCCTGTATAGAAGAATTCACAGGCCATCTGGATCCTATATAGCATCCCCCTATCAATCCCAACTCTTGACTTGGCATATAGGGTATGGCAAGAACATGTGCTACTAGTGGCATTTCAGAGGGCCATACCAGCCAGTGCATCTTAGAGCAGCAGCTGTCTGAGCAAAATTCAGCCACAACTGAGAATTCAGCCTCTAATTTCTTCAGATATATTTCCAAGATATTATAGTTTTTGTTTTGCAATTAGGTATTCACTTAAGCAATTTTTTTATATTGAAGTATTGACTTGTTGCTGCTGTTGTTGTCACAGAGTTTTCCTTTTGTTATGGGCTTTATGAATGAAAGAAAGGAACCTTTCTATAAGGTTCTTTTTTCTGGAGAAGCATCTGGAAGAATCACCTTGTGGCATATTCCTGATGTTCCTGTGTCCACACTTGATGGTTCTCCAAAAGGTTAGGCAATTTCATATATTTTGTGTAATTTTTAATTAGTGTTGCTTCCTCAGTTCTCATGAAAAGTGATGTACTAGTCAGTCACCCAGGAAAGTGGAGCTTCTCCAGTCATACAGGATAGTTCAGGACAGAATTCATCTCTGGTCTGTAAGACCAACACAAGGCTCTCCATACCAATAAAGCCCTGCCTAAGTCTGAAGAACAACAACACAGGTACAGTCCTTGTACAGATTGCCACCCTGGCTAAAATGCCATGAAAGGGCGAGTCAATCAAGGTGGCCCCACTGAGGGACTGTGTGATCCAACTGTTGTGGAAAGACCACAATTATTGTTCCAAACCACAGGATGAAAAAAGGGCTCATTGGCAAGAGTTGGTCAGGAGGCAAGCATGCTTGCTTATGCATGAATGTATGTTTGTTTTATGATCAATCACTTCTCTGACTGGTTCTATATTTTTGAATCCCTGGAAATGTCATGTGAATTATTCTTGACTATTTCCTTTTGCTAGAGATCCCAATAGCAGCCACGTGGACTCTTCAGGATGATTTTGACCAACATCGTTCTATGACAGAAGGCATTATTGATCATCTTTGTGCATCTAAAGATGGGACTGACAGTGCAGCAGTCAGTTCATCTGTATACATGCCCAACCTTGATAAACTGGTGTGTGGGTGTGAAGATGGAAAAATTTTCATAACACTTGCTTTACATGCAGCCAAAGCAAGAATTTTAGAAGACATTTCCGTGCTGAAACGTAAGTTTTGAATTCAGTTCCACTTGATCTAATTTTTAATCCAGCATCTTTTCATATTCCTCTAAATGAAAAAGGATTGAGGACATAGGGACTTGAGGACTCAGTTTTGTCCTCATTTACGAAAGTCCTACTGCTGCTGGTGTTGCTTAGAGAATCCACTATGAAACTGAAGTCAAAATTGAACCCTTCTCTTTTCATTCAATGTTGTTTCTCTTGTGGAACAAATAAATGTTGATACTGGTCTCCTGTGGATATGTTGCCATGAAGGATTTTTTTAGTACAGGTTGCACCTCTGAAAACTAGCACTCTCTGGTCTGGCAGCATTGGACCATGGATACTCCTGGACCAGAGAGCCTGGGAGCCTAACAGTAGGAGGGCCAGCTGTGGCTAGGGGTAGTAGGGTTGGCAGCTGGAGCCCCATGGCAGCAGCTTCCAGCAGCCCCCAGTAGTGCAGGGTTGGGCCAGGGAGCCAGCAGCAGCTGGACAAGTAGCCCGGCCAGGCTAGCAGTAGTGGGGAATAGAAGCTTGGTGCCAGCTGGGGCAGTAACAAGCCAGCACTGCTGATTGAGTGGCGGCCTTGGGTGCCCATGGCACGGGGCTGCCCCTGGTCCAGCAGACTGCTGGACCAGGACCAAATCCTGTATTATAGGATATGTATGTTTGCACTGTTAAATTATGTAGGTAAAGAAATTGCCACCATAAGACAAAAATAAATATGGGTCACATTAACTTTCCTTTACATTATTTGCATATTCCAAATTCATTGGTTTAAATTATTTTAATTCTCAGACGTACAAGATGTGGTTGACTAGCTTCTTCTGAATGGTATTTCGTAGCCACACTTCTTTTGGCTTGAATTGTCCTTTTAGCCCTAATTAAAAACCATACCAGACTCTCACACAGCTTTTTAATCCTGAATTTCAGAGAATAGAAATAAAAATTCTTTTATATATCTTGAAAGAGTTGAAATGTTACCTCTACTTAAATTTCAGAAAATGTTTAAAACCCAGTGTATGTTTTGGTTTGGTTTGATTTTATTTTTTATTTTTAATCTAATAAGGTCACTTTTCAATTTTTGAAGCTCATATGATTCACCTTAGGTTCTTTCCAGAAGCATTTTTCCTTTAGAGAAGTGAGAGACTTACTGTGATAAATTTTCTTATCAGGTCTAAGTCTCCTTGCGTTTACACTGGTTTTATTTGGTGTATCTCCCTCGATTATACTGCTGCAACTGAGAGGAGAATCAGGACCAATACGACTGCTTGGGATCATAACATAACCCACACACTTTCTGAGTGTGGTGTATTGTCCTACCTAGTGGTATTCGACCACTTACAAACAGAAAGAATGAGTTTGCTCTACACCCTTAGGTGAGAGCCAGCTGGCTTTTAGCTCAAGAGGTAGAGGCGTTACAATAACATTGTACCCTGTCATCAGTATTTTCAGAGTCTAGACCTTCCCCTCCTCTTGAGTAGCTGAAAAAGCCCTAGATCCTTGGATAAAGATCAGTGAGTGCTCGGGGAAAATGGTAGAGTATGTAATTCCACAGGTATGGAACCACTGCTTTGCCCTCTGTAGCCACTGCATTGAAGCTCAGTTTTGCACAACCAATTCTATATGCACATACATGAGAGCTGGCTGTGACATATTGCAAAGAAACAGATTATAAGTCTACACTGCAATGTAAACCCAGGGCGTGAAAACAGATTCAAGCCTAATCCCTCTTCTGTCTACACACAAATTGTGCTAACCAAGGGCTCACAGCAAGGGTTCCACTATCCCATTGGAGAGGAGGGTCTGAGTCTGAGTTAAGCTGGGATTTAGGGTTCAAGCCTTATTGCTTTGCCGTGTAGATGCAGCCCCACTGGATTAGTGCTGTGGGATTTGGCCAAAATTCCTCTCAACAGTCAAGTTTGGTGGACAATCAAGCTTTCCCACACTATACCAAGAATAAAGGGCTAGAGTGGTCACATTTTGGAAGGATCCAAAGGAGTCTGGAATATAGGTGTTAGAACTCAGGTCTGCATGCTACAGTGTGGATGCTGATGCCCCAGGACAGGACCCAAGTTTCAACAATTCCTAACCTGAGGTTACAAATGAAGGTAGGCTAACAAACCCAAGATCTGCTAACTCAAATTCTTCTCACCCTAAGCTGACATTCACTATATGTCATATGCAGTGTTTTTCTGTAGTTGAAGGAAGTGTAAAAGTTTCAGATCCAGTGAGTTCTTCCAGCAAATCCCAGGCTGTGCTCCTTTTCGTCATTTCTCCTCCGAAGTCCCTTCTACTTTGTCTCTGCTCCCAAAAAGGGAAATTGTGTGCCTTTTATGACCTAGAAAAAGAAAGAATTTGGCTATATTGGCCTTAAACTCTTACTCGTTTTAGGAGTGAGCTCTTAACTAGAGGTGATGCTAACCCATTGGTGGTCCTAAGCAGGAATATTTTGACCTCTCCTTCCCAAAATATATACTCAAAATCAAATAGGAGACCACCTTGATCTGCTTGGGCTGCTAAGCAATTGGTTAGTCTGCTTTGACTTTGCTTTTGCATACATCTCATCATGCAGATTTCCAAACTGTAAGCACATATATAACAAAAATCTGAAAACTCTTTTTCATTTATCTAACATTTTTGTGTTACAGATACTCTGGCTTACAAAGTTCTTAAAGGCCACAGCAGCAGTGTCACTTGTTTACTTTATCCACACAGTAAATCACCCGAGTTTGATCCAAGCTGGCTGCTGTCAGGTGGCCAGGATTCTTGTGTGATCTGGTGGGATATATTTACAGAGGAAATTTTGCATCAATTCACTCTTCAAGCTGGTCCAATAATGAACCTGTTGTTATCACCAGAAAACTACAGAGTAAGAAAAGACAGAGTAAATAATGGGGGGTTCATTGGTGGGAGGAAAGAGGGAGTAATATTTTACTGGTAACTATAAAACATATTCTTATTTTATTTGTAACTTAATTCCCAGTTACTAACTCCTTAATTTATATTTTGTGTGAAATCTACCATTGCTTTCTGTTTTGAGTTCTGGTTCATCACTGTTACACCAGTGCAGTTCCTATTAAGTCATCAACCTGGTGAACTGGAGTGGAAAATCAAGACTTTGCTTTCTTATTCTGGCATTTTTAGAGGGAGCTAATTTTGAATAAACAAAATTGCCAAAGGGCACACACATTCTGATTCTCCCCTTATTTATGTATGTGGGTGTAAATCTCAGGTGGCTCCTCTGAAGTCAGTAACTATGCTGGTGTAAAAACTATCTGAGAGGAGACTCAGGCCAATAACATCTAGTTATGGAGAAATGTGTGTGATTATTTTGACCCCTGGCACATTTCTATTGGGATGTTTCTCATGTCTAACTAGATGTTTTAGAAACAGTCTTGTGCTTCAGAATGAATGATGAGTTCTAGTGCTATTTTATTTCTCATTTTTATTGTGCATTTTTGAAATGTACAGGGCTCAATACAGCAGACCCTTACTTACAAGAGAAGCCCCTGAAGTCCACAGAGCAAGAATTTTTCCCCTTAAAGGTGAAATACACCTTCGTTCAAAGAGGCCTACTCGATAACCTATTTACCATGTGCGGTCTGCTTAGGGTCCAACTACATGATAGCTGCAGGTGTAATTTCCAGCTTGGATAGACGTACGTGCGCTAGCTTTGATTGAGCTAGCTCACTAAAAATAAGAAGGAAGACACAATAGTGTAGGTCAGGGGTGAGCAATAATTTTTAAAAGGGGACAACTTCATAAATTTCTGATGTGGCCCTGCTCCACTCCAAAAGCGGCAGGGCCTCAGATGGAAGGGGCAAGGCCAGGAGACTTCTCATGCTCCCCCCCACAGATCCTGATTGGCCTGGGAGTGGGGAGAGAGTGCAAAGTGTCTCGTCCCTTGCCCCCACCCTGCCAGGGGCATGTGGCAGCTAGTGAGAGCCACCAGCTGTTTTAAAAGAGCCAGCATTTGTCTCTAGCCACCACGCGCCCTTGGCGGGGGGGAGGGGGAAGGAGACTTTGCATACCTCCCTTGTCCTCAGGTCTCGATTGGTATGTTGGTGGGGGAGCAGCAGGGCTGCCGAGGGCCAGATCCACTGGCTTGGCAGGTCAGATCCAGCCCATGGAGGCCCCTTTGCTCATCCCTGGTGTAGGTTGTGGTCCAAGCTTGCTGCAGGAGTAAATGATAGAATATTGTGCAGTTTTAAGGTTTTAACTGGTTCATAGGGCTTTTTGATGGCCCTCTGCACTGCTAGGTGAAAATCACACCTGTGGCAAGGAGTGGTGGTAACATGATTTCTTAAGGCTCATTTAAGCCCTGTTTTCAGGGTCTGTGTTGGACTTATGTGATACCTGTATGTTGTTCTGGTCCTTTGCACTGGGGTGAATTTTGGTCCTGGGTGAATTCCGCCCCATGTCAGGAAGGTTTGCAGGAACTGATCCACAGAGCAGAATGCAGCTGTAACCGAGGTTCCCTCTAAGCTGTGCGGCAGCACATCCCTGCATCTGCTTAATCAGCCTGCCCAGTCAGGCAGCTCCGTGTGCAGAGTCATGAACCCCTGACTGGGCAGGGCGGATTAAACAGCTGTGGGCCTGTGCTGCCGTGCAGCTTAGAGGGAATCTTGGTTGTAACATACCCAGTTTATGCACTGGATATATTTTGCCTTTGGCCTTTCTTGTCATAAGAACTGACACACAGTTTTATGTCAGATGAATGGGAATTTGGGTTAAGGTAGTTTTTTATTTTTTATTTCTAGGGAAAACCTCAAGCACTAAAAATATTTGATTATATACTTTTTGTTTTAATAGATGACTTGTTGATGTATTTGATTTTTAGAGACTCCAGTACACATGTATTGGATTGCATCTTCACTTTGGAGATCAAATTTATCGTTAATCTGTGCAAACAATTTTTGGGGTGTAGGCTGA
The DNA here is from genome assembly GCA_032595735.1 of Pelochelys cantorii. NCBI lineage: Eukaryota > Metazoa > Chordata > Testudines > Trionychidae > Pelochelys > Pelochelys cantorii. The sequence goes on from CM064338.1 coordinate 20,669,517, forward strand.
ATTAAACACTAGTTTCTAAATAAATATATTTTGTGGCAGGGACTTTTTTTGTTTGTTTTTAATTTTCTGTGCTTGTACAGTTTCTAGCTTAATGGGTCCTGGTCCAGAGTTGGAGTTCATAGGTACTACCACAATAAAAATAATAAAAATAGTGATAGAAATTGAGTTATTGATTTTTTTTTTCAGCTGAATGGGCACAGGATTGTGTGCTGTGTATGCAGTGATCATTCCGTAGCACTTCTACACCTTCATGAGAGAGTATGTCTCTTACATGCCAGGAAACATTTGTTTCCTGTGAAGATGATAAAATGGCACCTTGCTGAAAATCTGCTAATTGTCGGATGTGAAGATGATTCAGTTTATGTTTGGGAAATTGAAACAGGTAATATGTGTTGTTTTGTTTTTTCTTGTTCGGCCCTTGCTATTTAGTTTTGTTTTTATCTATCATGTATGGTTACATATACCCTGATTTGTAGTGGGGCCATTCAAAGGTAGTAGATTACATTTCTTAATTAGAAACTTTTAATTTTTGATTATAAATGGGCAAGAATTAAAAGCTCCATGTGATACAGAGTATGTTAATAATAAAATACAAGAGCTTGAGTCAGATCCTGACTAGCAGGTGATTAGCTGATATTGCAGTACAGAGAAGTGAGCCGGATATTTCTGGAAGCTATAAATAAAAACATAACTTATCTACTTTAATTATTAACAAGAGAATAATTTACTGTCCTACCAATCTCAAATTATATCAGTACATTTTGCCTTCTTTAGCACACTCATAGTCTTAGCAACATTTTGAGTTAATTGATGACCAGTAATAATGGAAGATAATTAATTGCAATGCTTACAACTGTGTAGTTGGGAGAACTAACACTGTTTAAATTTAAGCTTAAATGGTGGATTCACTACTGATTCATGAGGATGGTAAATGTATTTGTTTGAATGTTGAGAGACTTAACATTATTAGATGCTTTAATGTTGAAAATTGTAAAAGTGTTTATCTCTGCAAGTGAGAATGCATCTTGTGAAAAAGAGTACATCATGTTTTCAGAAGCCATCTCATTTACAGAATAATAATCTAGAGAAAAATATAATGTTATCAAATTCACTATACAAAACTTAATTCAGAACATTTATAAAGATATTTTGCTCTACAACCTAATATAACTAAGTCAATGGCTATGCTGAAAAAGTACCTATTTTAGACAAAGTTCCATGTTTAAATGTGAAAAATACCAATATTCAGTGAAGTTATTGGCAAAAAGCAGACTGCATAAATTATATACTGCATGGATTTTAGTAAGCTGTTTAATACAGTTGAGTAATTAAGATAAGAACTGCCAAGTCATATGGTACTTATTTTTCCTTGACTATATTGAATCATTTTTAATGTTTTTCTAAAAAAGTTGGCTTAGCTTCAAATGCAGTTATTAGCATTCAAAATCAGTTGAAAACTATAATTTTTTCCAAAACTGGTATGATTTTTCCTGTCTTGAAGACCTATTTTTGCACAATATTTTATCTAGGTTATAAAAATGCTTCTAAATAATACTGTTTTGTTTAAAAGAAACAGTAAAGATGTTGCTCATGAGGTAGAGAACCATACTGACCTGAGAAGAATTTAAATTATGTGTAGTGCTGCATTTATTTTCTTCTGTGTTCTTATTATATGCTGTTCTGTGAGTAAGATTTAAAACTGCTGCTTAAAATTACAGCTTTAATCCTACTGCAGTGAAAAAAGGGTGTGGGATAAAATTTTCTAAAGCACCTCAGAAACTTAAGTACATGGTGTTTGAGTCATATTTTCAAAAGCAATTTTCAGGTACTCTGGAGTTATTTAAGAGGAGCTTTTGAAAATTTTACACTTCTCCATTCATATATTTGATTGGTTGGGCACTTGTTCCTAGCTGGGGTTGCTGATTAATATCTATAATGTGTAAGGCTGTATCTATACTAGAAAGTTTTGGCAACAAAAGTGCTGTTGACATACAAAAGTTGCCAAAAGTGAAAACTGATCAAACCATTCTTTTTGCCTCCCATTGTTGACATTTCATGGCCACATTGCTAGCACTCGGTCGACAGATCAATTGTGGGTAAGCATCCCATAGTGCAGTATTGTGGGAATCCCCTGCACTTCTTGGGATTCCCTTGTAGCTCTGTGAGCTCTCCCTGCTGAAAAAAGTCCAAGCAGCACAGCAGTTTCTCCAGCCCCCCTGCAGCAGCAGTCTGCCCACTACTGTGTTTCTAGTGCAAGGCAGAACAGAAACTCTGCAATGATTTGCTATTTGTTTGTTCACTGAATGGAGCAACTCACTCAGCTGTCAGATACTTCCTGGAGCTTTGGAAGATGAGGGGTGCATGCCTGCAGGGCAGCAGAGACCACAAAACACTAAACACAGGCATTGTGGGATACTACTGAAAGCCAGTTCTCTTGACAGAACAAACAGCAACTGTCTCTTCATTGACAGTAAAGGGAGAGGAAAACACAAAAGTGTCTTGCAGGGCTGGACATTTTTGTCACTAAAGCTGGCTGGTTTTTTCCAACACAGTGCATTGCAGCGTAATTGTTCTTACTGTTTTGTTACCAAAAGGCAGATTTTGATGACAAAATGTCCAGTGTAGACAAGGCCTAAGAGTCCATTTTTGTTCTTGTATTGTAAGTCTGCTCTGTAAATGACATGCCACATTCTGTTGGTTTTCCTCCAGACAGGTGCACGTTAGATACATTAGTTGTCCCCTTCTTGGTTTTTGGACGAGAACACACACACACATTTTGGGGCTGAAACCTGGTGTACAATTTTAACCAGAGAATTGTTGTGTTCATTTGAAGCATATCCTGAAATGAAATAGGCCAAATTTATGTTTAAGGGTGACAAAATAAAGTACACTTTCTAGATGTTTACTGTAATTTTCTCTCGATCACAGCTATAGTACTTTTTTAAAATTGGGTTTCATTAAATTATTATAAATTAAATTATAAAATTATTTCATATAATGGATTATAGCTTTGGATATTAAAAATAAAACAGCTGAGATGCTATTAGTCAAAAATTCACTTTTCATACACATTTTCTTATGCATTTGTTATTATGAATCCATAATATGCAATCTGTGTTGATGTTAATATATATTTGCAGGATATACTGTACTAGCTTCTTAGGAGCTCTTACAGCATATACTAAATCTGAAAGGTGCTTTCAACATGTTATTGGATTCTAAGGAAACTTCAGATCCTACAGTATATCATTGAAACACTTAAAATACTTTAAAAGAGGAAATTAAACCATAAGAACTATGTTAAGAGTGTAATTTAAACTCATGGGGTATGTGTTGACTACATGGCTCCGGCGACAGAGGCATGTAGATTAGGCTATCCGGCATAGGAAAATGAAGCAGTGATTTAAATAATTGCCATTTCATTTAAATTTAAATGGCTGCCATGCTGAGCCGATCAGCTGTTTGTCGGCTCAGCGCTGTAGTCTGGGTGCTCCGCGGTCGACATCAAAGGAATTTGTCGACCTTCCCGGTAAACCTCATCCCACGAGGCATACCAGGGAGGTTGACAAATGCCTTTGATGTCGACCGCGGAGCATCCAGACTACAGCGCTGAGCCGACAAAAAGCTGATTGGCTCAGCGCGGCAGCCATTTAAATTTAAATGAAGCGGCGATTATTTAAATCGCCGCTTTATTTTCCTATGCCAGGTAGCCTAATCTACATGCCTCTGTCAGCAGAGGCATGTAGTCTAGACATACCCACAGAAGGAAGAAAAGTCAGAGTTGAAAGAACTAACACTGCCCCTATACTTGTATAAAAAATACTACAAAGCATTGGTTGGTCATTCCATACAAAGGGTTACATTTTCTTAGAATTTCTACTCAATGAAATGAAGTGATTGTAGAAGGTACATCAGAACAGAACTCTCCCTGTGTGTTCTACAATACCTAATCACAAGTAGGTGGACCAAAAAGGCAAGGTTTTACATTTCAGTCTTAATTTCCTTTATACCCAAGTTAAATGTAGCATTCTAAGTGCTTACTTTATTTTGGATATCTATGCAAAATGAGACTATTTTGGTGAAAACTGTGAAGCTATAATTATTATTGCTATATCCCACATTTAATGACATTTGGTGCAAAAAGTTAGTTCCAAATTTATGAAGTTACATGACTTTTGCAGCCTTCAGTAATGTTCTTGCTATTTTTACTGCTACTTTAAACTTAAGTAGAAATCGTGCTGGGTTCAATTAATTAGGTAGTGAATAATTCACTTTGTCATTTAAGAAATGAGACTCTAAACTGTTGCAAGCACCCCACATGTGGAGATCCCATTGATGCTAATGGTAACTCCCATGCCCCCAGCATGAAACGTACTCAAGCAGAGAGGACTAACACAAAGTCTATGCACCACTTAAGATTTCTTTTGAGAGCTAACATGGGACTTAAGTAGTGTATAGTCTTTCTGCTAGCCCTCTGCAAAAAGAAGAATTTCATCTCTGTGGTGTTTGCAGGATAAGGAACCAAGTGAATGTCAGTTGTTTCTGGCCTAGACTATGGAAATTAAGCATTATTGACCAGCTCATACTCAGCTTCTCTCTGTGTGGGTGGAATTGTAGCCCTGTGCAGCATCCAGATATAAATGCAAGTCCTTGTACTCCACAATATGGGAACTGTTTCCTCTGATCCACCAGGTCAGGAGTGAAGAGAATTGGAGAGGAGACAGAGACTGGCATTGAATAGACCAGGTATGCCAGTAGGAACCAGCTGTATCATACTAAAGGTTGGTGACTTCCGTGCATCCTGGTGAACAAAGGAGTGTTACAATACTACAGAGACCCTCTAAAAGTCAGAACATAATTTTGTCCTTTCATGGTACCTTAGAGATCTTGCCTATTTCACAGTTAATAGAAGGTAACATGATGCATTGGCACAGCAGTATTACGAATTCACAAAGGGTGCAAGAGGCAGGATTTTTAAACTATAGACTGTTTTAAATATTTTGCTGCTAGCTTCAAGAAGCAGGGTCTACTAATAGACCTGTGAGAAGTAGGTAGAAGTTAGTAAGGCAGCCATTTGTCACACTGATGGATAGCTCTGAGCTTTTCCTGATTCGCTTTATGTGTCTGTAATTGAAATAGTACCTATTATACTTAGGGAACTCCTCCTAGGATATACTGTACTGGGTTAATGTAAATTATATCTGTACAGCAGTAGAACATAGGAGGTTATGGCACTGATCCTTGAAATTGGTCTGACCTAGATTCAGAAGTATGTAGATATGTCAGTGCCAGTCAGGCAGGCAGGCAGAGGCATTGTCTTGGTCCTCATATAGACCCATGTAAAAAGATTAATATAGTATCATCAAACAGAAATCAAAAGATGTCTATGGAAACAATGCAGACTTTAACTATGGGCTGGAGATGAAATATCTGTTTATATTTGAGCATAGTGAATCATGCATTACGATAGCCTAGGTGTGGCCTACCACCCCATTGATGTAAGTGGGAGATCTGTTTTCACTTGCTAGAAGATTATTCTGTTTGAATGAAGCTGTAGACTATTTGATGATGATAAAAACCCGGGAATCTTATTTTCTGTCAAACTTGTATATTAATTTTACAAAACTGTTTTGTTATTTGTGTATTAGAATTAATTGGAAAGTGGGAAACAGGATGTAAACCAAAGAAATTCCAAGAAGTACTTGATACAGTTTTGTTGGTGTAAATCTATTTTGTTTTGCTTTCATAGAGACTCTCTGAATTCACACCACTTTAGGCAAGATTATGACATAGTCCTCTGGGGTCAGATTCTCCCCTCAGTTACACCAGTTCAACTCTGAGTTGATTCAAAAGAATCTGAAAACTAGGGGGAGGGGGAAGAAGACCTCAGCTTGTGTTTTTCAAAAGATCCTAATAGCAAATCTGATGCCTTAGCAAAGTCTTGGAGAGACAGTCATGCACAATGAAAGCTTCTCTATATGAAAAGAGGACTCAAGTCTCCTCTTAGGGCAGGTCTCTCCTTGCCAGTCCAGAGATTGATCCTCTGGCATTCGATTTAACAGGTATAATAGTTTTCAGAACTAGTTTTCAGATTCTTTTGGGAGGCTGTCCACAAATTATGTAAGATAGTAGAGATTGGTTAGGTCCTTCATTTTGTATGGTTGTTTGTGTTGCAAAGCGTTAGGAGGGACGAGTAGGTCTTGAAAAGCACCAAAAACTATGTTACATAATTTATGGACAGCCACTCATTAGCTTTTTGTTAATGGATTTTCATGGGTTTACTAGCTTCACCATCATCCCTTGCTGCCTATCTTTTCTGTGTGCAGGTGGCTTGTTTTTATAGGAAGGGATGTACTCTAAGTGTATCAGTAGCTGAGTGTTTTTGAATACTGCTGTTAGCACAATCAATAGCTCTACAGATCACTAAATAGTGATATTTCTGCTTTTTGAATGAAAAGTTGTCACATTTAAAGTGTATCTTTTTTTCATAAGAGTTGCGTATAGGAAATTACACTGTTCATATGCATGCTCTGAAGAAACCCACGCAAAATAATATGGACACCATACATTATAATCTTTGAGGTATATAATTAAGGTCAGTGCTGGTAATGTTTCATATTTTAACCAAATTTGTAACAAATACTTGACATTTTAATTTTTCCATGATACGAAATGTTGCACAAGTCTGGTAAATTGATAGATACTTTTTTCCAAATGTATATTTAAAGAACTACTTCTGAGTCCTTTGTATTGTTTTGTGTAATACAGTCACAGCTTTCTTTAATTGTGGATACTAAAGATCCAAAAAGTACATTTGGGGTAGTCATTACTATGGCATATGGAAGGTATTTTCCAACCTCTATGTGCCGTAAAACAAATATGAAAATCAATAGCAAATTTCATTCTAATTGTAAAAAATAAATATGTTTTGCGCTTAAAATATGTTCACCACTTAAATCCACCTTAATAAGGAAATTGGTTCAGGATCTATATTGCCTTTATTGTTTCCTGAGCAGTTGGTATCTTTGAGGGATTGTAAAATGAGGTAAATATCAATATAAGAACTACAGTAATAAAAACAATTTACATTTTTTCCTGTGGAGACCATTATTTTCTGATGCAGTTAGTTAATACGTGGTGATGTCCAGGACCAATCTGTATCCATTAAGAATGTCTACACTGCAATTAAAAACCTGTGGCTGGCCTGTAACCCTCAGAAATCTACAATACAATTATACAACCGTGCACCCTAAGTCCTGCAAACCATAGTCAGCTGGCATGGGCCAGATAGGGCTTTTTAACTGCAATGTAGACATACCCTCCTGGCCAGAGCCTCCCTCTGGCACCCCAGCAACTCCCCCCCACACAACCCAAACCCAATGCACCCATACTATCTCCCAGACTCTGTATTCTAATCCCCATCCCAGATCACAACTCAAACCCCTGCACCGCCCACCTACATCCTTGCCCTGGTCATAAGCCCCTCTCATATCTTGCAGTTCTGCACCCCCTCCTCCATGTCAGAATCCTCTCTTGAATCCATAGCCCCTCCCAGACCCTGCACCCCAACCCTCTGCCCCATAGGTCATAACCCAAACCCCTGCCCACTTGCACTCCTGCCCCAGGTTACAACCCAAACTCTCTGCACCCCTGCTCCTGCACTCATGTCCCCTCCTGCGTCCCAATCCCTTCCATGCCCAGCCTCCATCCCAGCCCCTGCACCTCCACCGTTAATATCATGGAAGAATGTATTGACCACTTACCAAATTCTTGGAGTGACCCTCCATCAAATTTACTGACCACCTCCAATCTAGACCATTCCTGATAGTCTAACCTGCTCTAAAAATCCACTATGATGGAGATTCCACAACCTCCCTAGGCTATTTATTCCAGTGCTTATCTACCCTGATGGACATTAGGAACAAATTTCTAACCTAAACTTCCCCTGCTGCTATTTAAATTCATTGCTTCTTATCCTATCATCAGAGATGGATGAGAATATTTTTTTCTCCCTTCTCCTTGCAACAACCTTTTAGATACTTGAAAACTGTTATTCCCCTCTCTCAGGCCATGTCTTGACTCGCCACGTTGGAGATCGAAGTTCTGGTGTTTGATTTAGCAGGTCTAGTATAGACCCATAAATCAAATGCTAAGGGCAGCTCCTGTGGTGTCTGTACTCCTCACAGTTGCGAGGAATAAGGGAAACTGACAGGAGTGTTTGCTCCTGTTGGCCTCCCACGGAGGAGACAGCGCAAAGCTCGGTGTAAGGTAAGCCGACTCCAGCTACGTATTCCAGGTAGCTGTAATTGCATACGTTAAGCTGACCTTCCAAGTCTAGTGTACACCTGGCCTCGGTCTCTTCTTTTTTTCCAGTCTTTGTTTCTGCAAAATATGCAGAAAAAATGTGTTTATAATATGAAAGGTAATATTTCACATGAAATATTATAATATGCATTGTTGTCAAGTGAAATATTTGTTAGCTTTATGAATTGATTTTCATTATCTTTGATTCATATGTTTGCAGTTCCTTATCTTTGATTCATTTATTTTAATTACGTAGAGAGTAAATAAAGGAATTAAAAAAATCCCAATCATACTAAAGGATGTAATTGTATTTTTTCCGTACAACATTAAATAGTTAAGGGAAAAACACAGAAAAGTACATACGAGCAAAGTACAGGAAAGTGTAAATAGATAATTACACAGGGGAAAAAATATGTTAAAAGAACAGTAAGGTTGCTAACTCAAGAACCCGAAGTGAGACAGTGCCATCATTAAAGCTGCCTATGCAAAACGAATTCAGTCCCCCTCTGTATTCACATGTTACTTTTAACTGCATGATGACACACTACTATTTTCTCAGGATCCTAGTCTTATTCTGTAATTTGAGAGTGTTTGTTTTAAAATACACCAATGGCATTCAAGTCCATTCTCAGAGACTCTCCTTGTAAGCACAACTGCCCTTTTTGAACTGACCAACATGTGCTTGTTCTAAAACAGTCCTGATTTTCTTTGTCTGGACGCATTTCTTGGATTAATTTAGCCATTTCTGTAACCATCACTCTGCTTACAGGAGTTCCTTTTGATCTCTTTTGTGAAAACCCCAGATGCATTGCCTCATCAAAGTTAGATGCAGCAGCTTTATGTACAATACACCCGCTTTTTACTGCTCCATTGTCTTTGCCTTCTTTTGCAAATTGCTTAATTATTTCTGAAGTGGGACTTTTTTTTTCCCTCTTTGCTGCTGTGTGATTACAGACTTCTAGTTCCAAATGAGGTGTATAATTGACTAGTCAGTTTGTAATGCTGGGGTTCTACTGTACTCAGGGCCAAATTAAGAAAAGGGCTTTAGGGGCTACAACCCAGGACCCTGGGTTAAGTGGGGTCCCCTTAGCCCTGAGCTGCAGCCCCTAAAGCCCCAGTGTTCTGGGCCAGCCGCTCTTGGAGGTGGGGAACAGCTCTGGGGGCTGATGTTGGGTGCTCATAAAGTGAGAAACACTTGTGAAAAGCTGCGTTTTAATGAAGGGCCAGGCATCACATAGGAGCTTTGTGCTAGAGGCAGGGATAGCAGCCAGTTTGCCATAACAGCATGCCAGTGCCTTAACCATCTTTTTTTCTCTTGAAGATCCCTGCCTCATCAACTATAAACCTTGCAAATTCTGCAGCACCTGGGAGGGGCAGACAAAAGCTTCCTTCAGTAAACAATCCTGGTTCATCCCCAGAATGCTGCTCTATTGAAAAAATAATGGTTGTTGTCGATGTAACAGGAATGTATTATAATGAATACGTACTACCTTAATTTAGATCTCTTAGGTAGATAACCTTAGTTCTGACATTCCTGCACTTTGAATACTTGACTTTGTGATCTGAGCATTTTGTTAACATCGATTTTGGAATATAATTTTCTAGATACTGAAAAGAGAAAATAAAAAGACCCAGAAATTCCGTCATGTGGAATCAGACCTACATCCATCATAATCAGGAATAGAATATTCGTATACCCTGTACAGATCTCTGTGACTTGCACAACAGAGTGACAGATAGCAATATTAGCTTGTTATCTTCTATGTAAACTAGCCCCTGAAGGAGAATGAGACGTGGACATTGCCAGTGGGTTGCACCAATATTATTTCTGTGGATTCAATTCGAGGTTCAGGTTGCTGCTCCAGAGCCTGAAGACACTAGAACTTCTCGATAAAAGAGTTGTACAAAAATTTTTAACATGAGCAAAACCATGTATTTTCCCCTAATCTGACCCATTTTTTGCTGAGTTTCTAGGAATGGTCGAACAAAAGACAGGACTATGCAGCACTTTAAAGACTAACGATGGTTTATTAGGTGATGAGCTTTCGTGGGCCAGACCCACTTCCTCAGATCAAATTGTGGGAGAAAATTGGCATGACAATATATACCAAAGGGATACAATCAATTTGGTCATGCCAATTTTCTTCCACAATTTGATCTGAGGAAGTGGGTCTGGCCCACAAAAGCTTTATCACCTAATAAACCATCTTGTTAGTCGTTAAAGTGCTGCATAGTCCTGTCTTTTGTTTCAGCAAGACCAGACTAACACAGCTACATCTCTATTACTAGGAATGGTCAGTCTGAGGTGGATACCTGGTATGGAAAATTTCAGTCTAGGGGTTAAAAATTGGTGAAGTTGTAAGCAGTGGCAAAGAATCTTTTTGTTGTGGTGGCAATTTTTAAAAATTATTTTTAGAGAGGCATGTTGGGCAACCTAAAGTAATAAAATATATTTCTATGACCATAACAAAATATAAAGCATGTTATAGTATAGACCAAAAAAGGATGCTGTGAATATTTCTTATACATTATTGGCAAATGCAAATGTTAGTGCTACATTTGAAAATATATACTAAAGTGAGAGTTAGGGGATGAGGAGGGTTCCAGGATGTGTGTGGGGGCCATCCGCCGGGGCTTTCTTCCCCTGCCCTCAGCCAGCAGTGGCCATCTCTCTCCTCTCCACCCACCCTCCATGCTTCAGCCAAGGGCTGGAGGAAGAGAAGTCGGGGCAGAGGGGCTACTTAATTGCTCTGTGGCAGGCAAGATAGTTAGCCCCAGCACACCACTCTCTCTTAGTGGTGTGGCTGCCCCCAGTGGTCACTTTGCAATACAGCTGTCCTCTGTGCTCACTGCTCCCCAGTAGCCACTCTGCAGTATTGCATCTCTCTGAACAGCAGCCTGCTCCCTTTCCATGTTCTGGGAAACAGTCCCATTCCTGGCACTTCTCATTTTTTTCTAGCACAACCAAACCCTGACCTTGCCTCATGTTAGGGTAAGCTGCATACCAAATTTGGAGGACCTAGCTTCCTGTTTAGGAGGAGTTCTTCAACAAATGGACCCACAGGCAGACTGACTAGTAAATTGACCCAGTATTGCTCGGGTCCTTAAGGAAGGGCTCAGGGCAGGGGGCTGGAAGTGTGAGGGGTGCAGGAATCAGGGCAGGGGCTGGGGGATTTGGAGGGCTTAGGGCTAGGAGCTGGCAGTGTGGGGAATGCGGGACTCAGGGTTCAGGTTGGGGAGGTGCTCAGGGAAGGGGGTTAGTGTGTGGGTGGTACAGGTGCTCACACTCCCTGGGTGGCGGCTCCCTGGGACTGGTCAAGCATCAGGGCTGCACTGCCCAGCTGGCAGTGGCTCCCTTGGCTGTCTGCAATAGCAGAGCTGTGCAGCCTGGACAGAAGCAGCTTCCCAAGGCAGACCACAGCACCAGAGGCCGCACTGCTTGGTCGGTGGCAGCTCTCTGGGACTGGACAAGGTGTCATGGGCTGTGTTGCCCAGCTAGTGGCTGCTCCTTGGGGCTGACCGTGGCAGTCGAGGCCGTGCTGCCAGCCGGCGGTATCTGACCCGTGGATACCAGCAACATCCATCCCATCTCCAGCCAGCCACTCTCTTACTGGAGCACCCACCCCTTGTGATCATTCTGCGATATAACTGTGCCTGCTAGCAAATTTTTCCTTTTGCATTTGATGAGAAACACTTGCATTCCAGACACATTCCATTGTCCTGGCACAGCCAAACCATGGCCTTGCTTTTAAGTTATGATAATAGGAAGCTGCATACCAAATTTGGTATTCCTAGCTCTTACCATTTAGGAGGAGTTTTTGAACAAGCACACTCGCATATGAATGGACAAACGCACAAACAAACACTCTCAAATATATAGTAGATAATGTAAATGCTTTTCTATGTCACAAATTTCCTATTGTCAGTTTGGTTCAAACTTTTAACATTTTGGCGGGCAAGCAATTGGAATATTTTCAAACATTATATTAATGGGGTTTTTTAGGCAGTTTTGTGTTGCCATTATTTTAAGAAGCATCTCTAACAAAATAATGTCTCCCCATAGTATGTGATCAGGGGGTATGGCTGCATATGGTGTGTGTGTGAGGGGGAGGAGTAGGGGAATCTTCTAATTTGTCCTGTTATTTTTGCTAACCAAGGGTTGAGACAATAAACTGATACTAAGCTACATATTGCTGGAAAAGTTTATATTTTGTTCCTAACAAATATTCCCTTCATAGTTTTATTAGTACAGGGTAGTACACAACTTGTACAATAAAAAAATGTCATGCTTAAAAGAAGCACATGGGATCTTTTTCAGGGGGATAAGGCAACATGCCACATTTATTGATAATATAACAAAGTAGCATATACATTTACGCACACGCACACACGCTCTGTTGATGAAATAGTTACCAGTCTGTTGCTCGGCCCAACCTATTGGCCAGATAAGTCGGGTATGAGATGGAGTTGAGCTCGTGTCAGTCCGGACTGATGCTCCTCTTCACAGGACGAGAACCCGAAGAACCATACAAGACACCCCATCCTTTATAGGATTTTCCTTTCATGCAAGTCTGTCATTTGGCCGTGTCAGGCTTAATTAGTCATTCAGCATCACAATCGGTTTTTCTGCCACATATGTTTATCTGGAGGTTGTACTTGCAGTCACCTGATATCAGTGTGCTGACGACCCCTCCTGGGTGTTGTCTTCTGGTGAAACTTGTTACCAGTTCCCTGTCAAGGGGTGCTTGCCCCTAACTTCAGGGTTTGTCAGTTTGCCCTGGTAGTCTGCGTCTTCAGTGTGCTTTCACTTAGTTGATAATTATTTGGTGCTTCTGAGTCTCCGGCCTCTCCTCTGACCCTTTGAGCATGCAGTGGCCTTCACACTTATCTCTCCTAAAACATTCTCTCTCTCATTCACACAAACAATACATTTACAGAATTGCAGCATGGAACAAAGGGTACTTCTAGTCACTTTAACAAAGTTACAAAGTTTTTAAACTTCTTTCTATCTATTACAAGGCCTTGCCTAATATTAACATCACTATGTATTCCAATATTCTATCCCTTTTCTTTAGCATCAGAACATGCTAACATCCAACAGAGATGGAGCTATGTTTTAACAAAGCTGCCTGGCCTGTCTGAGGCCTACATCTTGTATTTAAGTTTAATCCAAACCTTTTGCTATAATACATATTCATTATAACTAACTGACTTATTAGTTACAAAATTCCAGGGCTACAAAAAGAGGGAATCGGGTTGCAGGCCTGTAGTGAAACAAGAAAGTGTCCTTGTCTGGATCTTGTTTACTGGTTAGAAATAGGTTTTATGACAACGTTTAGCTCACCATAAGGGAGAAATGCTTTTCCAAAATATTTGTACATCACCTCTGGTGAGGATGTGCAGAGAGAGGATTACCTCCATCAATGGCAGGGAATAATCCCAAATTTCCCCTCCCCCAGGGGGCACAACCTAGTAAGAATCCCTGCTTGCACATCTTCAGTATTTTTGGGGGGGGAATTCAGTTTCTCCATTGATGGAAAATTCCTGACCTGCTCTAGTTTCCATTTATCGGTTGCAATGTCATGGAGGAGGAGTCCTGATAATAAGAGATGTAGTGCTGAGGCTATACCTTATCCCAACCGGAAGACAAGTATGGGAGCCACCGGGCATGGAAGGCAGCAAGTGGCAAGCCATGAGCACCTTTTCTGATCATGCAGAGATTAAAGGCCCTTAATAGTTCTCAGTTTTTCATAGCCCCAAGGAAAGGACTAATTGTGGTATTTGGGTTTGAGTCTAAATCCTAAGAGTCACAGGCCTCCAACGTCCCAGTCTGTCTAGAGCCAGTGATGTACATTGTTTAATGAGGTGTTTGCATTGGACAGTTTTGCTCTCAAGTACCTGGCGTGGGAGATACGTGGGCTTGAATAATTAGAAATATGACTTTTACCAATATATTGATATTATTTTTTTACAGAAGAAAAAACAAACAAAATGTTTTGTTTTGGGTTAATCCAAATTAAACATTTTGGGTTGCTGAAACATATCAAAATGTTTCAACTTGGGAATGCAGGAACATTTTGTTATGTTCAAAAATGAGAAAATAAAACAGTTTGACATTTCCCAATATAAACTCTTTGTAACTCACCATTTTGTGGGAAAAAGGGGGGGGGGTGCCTTTTGATTGCAGTTCAGGATGGAAATGCATTTCGCAATATCGGTATTCCTGTGGGATGGGAATTTCAAGGAGATGTAAAAGAAAGTATGTAAGAAAACCTTAAAATAATGGGGAGCAGGGTATAATCAATAAAATGTGCCCTCCAGCCTGCTAGTTAATACAAGCTTTATTTGAGTGAGGGTGAAAAAAACTCAGCTGTCAAACCGGTTTGCAGTGTGGGGAAAATCCCTGAGTTGCTAAATTGTAGGCCTGAGTATGCTGTCAAGCACAGTTGAGATGGCAACCTCATGCCATCCAGGATCTCTAATATAGTTGTTCTACTGTAAGGCCCAACACCATTGGAGAGAGGGTGAGTACACAGAAGAATCTTTGCACCAAGAAGCAGAATGCACTCCCTGCCTCTGGTGGCACCATGTTCCCTCTGCAAGATGTGGCTTACGCCAATTACAAATCCATCAGACAGGGAACTGCAGCAGACAGGAAGGATTGACTTTGGCAGGATGCTTCCTCCCATTGACTCCCAATGCCTTATTCACTGCCCACTGAAGTCAATGAAAGACTGCTGTTGACTTCAGTGGGTATCAGATTAGGAGTTCTCTCAGGTGTTTGTGGTTTTGATCCAAGTACCAGAAAGAGATAGATAAACTAGTGATATATAAAATGTAAGACACATCATTCCTATGCCCAGAGTTGAAGCCTGTTCTTTAGCAAGGCATCTACAAGAGAGTGAAATAACACTTCAAGAGAACGATTTCTTTTTAATCCACTAGTCATCTCTTTATAGCAGTCCTCATAAATATTTTTTGAAGAATAATAATGTTGTTACCCTGACCAAACCTATGACTAATAAAAATGGTGATGAAGCTTTTTTATAAAGCAACGCCCATTTAACTTGATTGACAGTCTATCTAGATTTAGAGAGAAGGTAACAAATAAACTTCTTATAGAACTAAGTTTAAGGCTTCATCCAGTGCCCATGAAGAAATAATTTGCAAGATATTAATGAAACTCTCAGAAGTGTATGAAATTCTCAAAAGTGTATCAAGGTAAACCCACTTATTAATTGACTGTATTTCTATACCTAAGTAATTGTCAAAAGCAATCATAATGTCAGCACTGTGATCCTTTTGTCCTGGCAAATTTTAGTGATTTACAGTCTCCCTTGGTCTTTCTCTCTCCCTTTTTTCATTTTCCCTCCCTGTTTCTCCCTCTTTCTTTCTGTTTCTCTTCAGGTCATTGGTCAGAATTAGATTTGAGTGGGTGAGTATGGCCTAGCTGATAAATCTGCAGTTGCTTTTTAAATGCTGTGGGCAATGGTGTAGCTCGGGTCAAGGTCATAGTGGGCACTGCCTTTTTTTAAATGCATTCTGTATAGCCTAAAGGTCTGAGCTTTTGCAAAGCTCAGTTGTGAGTTGCTTAATGTATTTGGTAGCTTTTTTATAGAACTATATATATAATGTAATATAAAATGGCAAAATGTTCTTTTTTTGTCTACTTCATATGCAGCAATAAAACACATTTGGAGACAAAATATCTATTTATAATTCATGTAGTTTGTATAAAGTTCATTAAAAATGTTTTTTTTCTAGTTAACTAAGTTGGATACCTCTAGGGTCCCGTGCCCCTGGTTAGAAATCCAAGTCAATTTATATATTTGCTGGAGTAAGATGCAGTAACTGTGAAATGGTTTTGTTAGGAAGGGGCACCAGGTCGATCTCTATGCAGTTCATGTGAACAAGGCAATGAACTTCATCTGTAACTGACGATAAATGATAAATCTTCAAAAGTGCCAAGTGGCGAAGTTCCTTGATAGATGTTACTTGATTGAAATGGGTATCCAGTTGTTTTAGTGAATTCTGATGAAAGATTTTTGGATAATAAACCAAGATATAAACTTTTAATAAAGCAACTCTTTAGTGTGATGTTTTGTTTTAGAGAAAATACATTAATAGCTGTGATCATGTAATATTTTCAAATAGATAAAATGAGATATGGCAAATACTTTTGTTCTAAACCATTCTGTAGTTTGTGTAAAATTCTCCAAATTTTTTATTTTAGTTTGAAAATTTTAAAAATCAGTTTTTCTTTCACACACTCACACTCTCTTCCCCTTAGTCATCTATCTGAGGATCCCAAAGACAGTATAATATTAGTGACCACGTTATGTGCATCACCTATTGAAAGGCTTATTTTAATGTGAAAGATGAAGTTTTCAAATTATTTCCATAACTGCTCCAACAAAATTTGCTTAAGTATCTGCTTCCTCACATGAAAAGATGAAACATACATCTGTAACCCCTATGAATTTCAATGTCCGGATCCAAAACTATGATATTTCTACATCCTATCACATGGAACTTTACTATCTTTTGTAGCATACCAAATAAGTAATTAACAGCTGATAAGCTATGCTCAAATACTGTTAAGTGTCCTGTTGCATCACTAGGAGGAGTTAATTGAGGGTTGAAAGGCTTACATCTCCCCTGAAGGGAGTTCTTCATATTTGAAAAAAGGCTTTAGTGATTTAGCCGTTCTATTCTTCAAGGGTAGTGGTTTGACCTTCAATATTAATAGTCAGGTCAGAAACCATGTGGGGTGAGGTCTTGATTTTTGTCATGCTTGGTAAAAGTGTGTGTTTTAAGAGCTGGGTTTCTTTGTAGAGAAGAAAAAACCTGCAGGGAGGGAGTGAACACAGCTTTGCATTATTGAACCAGTACAAGATAACTTCTTGGGCCCAGAGCACTAGACTCCTGTGAAGGTGCAATGCAACATTAAACAATTTCATTTTTTCTGCTATGGATAGTCATTCTTTAAGAAAGCAGTTCAGCCCAGAATGTCAAACTGTTGTAGAGGTGAAATACAACACACATGATAAAGACTGAAGACGGAAAGTTGCAGACTGAATCTGATTCTTCTATATGTTTTATACTATAGCTTGAATCCATTTGGAGAAAAAAACCTGACTAATATATGTTAAACAAACAAAACATACTGGCATCTGTTGAAAATATGAGCAACCCAAAATAGCTCATAATGGTGAATAAAGGCTTAATCAGGCTCAAACTTAAGAGGTAGTGTATCTTCCCTGCTTTGCTCCCTTTGCATTCTCTAGGTGGTGCAAAGGGAGCAGAAACTGTCCACAACCCTCCCCTGCTGGAGTGCAGAGCTGGCAAAGCTGGCTGTTTGCCACTTTCACCTTCTACGCCTAGTTTATGGACAGGAGAGGTACAAATAGAGGGCACTGCATTCTGGCTATCCTCCACTAGTGGGCAGTCTTCTGGGGACTGTTGCAAGCGGGTGTATGCCAAGACTCCTGAGTTGTCATTGGTGCTCTGAGCCTTTCCAGTTTTGCTCTGCTGAGTAGATCTAGATTTTCTACTGCAGCCTAGTGTAATGCTTATTTGTTTGTTATTTACCTACTCTGTATGAAAACCATTGTGCTGTATTACAGTAAGGTAGCTTGTAGTGTAGCTCTCCATGGCTCTTCCATTGGCTGAAGGATATTCATGGAAGAACCTGCTGGCAGCATTTTCCCATTAATCACAGTATGTTGTGGGCGAGTAAGTCAGTTATGTCAGCAGTGCTCCCTTCAGCCATCTGATTAAGCTCTCCAATGCAGATGTGAAGGGGTTATTACTAAACCAGCTTCCTTCAGTAGGTAGCCAAATGCTGTGCACACATGGACATTGCACATATTTTAGGGCATGCTGTACCATGTTTGCAACACCCTGGATCCAGATCATGTTGCTGCTGCTAAATTGTGAAGTCTTTAAGACTTTGGAACAGAGTCTGTCTTATGCTGTATGTATAATATTAGGCAAAATGATGCCTGGCCAGGTATGGTCTTTTTGGTGCTAGAGTGATAGAAATAGTAATTTTTTTTTTTAAAAAGGTGCTAAATAAATTTCCTCTGTCTTTCCAGCCGGATGGTAGATTCATAGGTTGCAAGATGATTTTGATGACATTGGTCTGATGCAGGTGTGGCTTGATAACTCCAGCGGAGCCTCTGGTGAGGTGAAACAGGTGTATGAGGACAGGAAGGTCATGCATGAAATGAGAGGAATAGCCAAAGACAGGGAGGAAGTTTAGGCTGAAATTTACATTGTGCTGTTATTTCAGTTAGCAGTCAACCCAAACCTCAAGGGAAGGGCAAGTTGTTAAGCATCATGTGTAAACTTCATTTGGAGCCAATTAGGAAAAACACCAGTTCACTCTCTTTAAATAAAATGAATTCCAAGCACAGGTTTCATTCACCTATGTCACTCTTGTTACATTCTGAAGTTCAAGTGAATCACCAAGGGCATGTCTAAACTGCATTCCTCTTCCGAAAGAGGAATGTAAATGCACCTGATCAAAAATGATTTACAAATTTCATGCTTCATTTGCATAACCGCGTGAGAGCCCTTTTTCGAAAAACCCTTTTTCAAAAAAGAAAACACAGTCTAGACAGGGTTCTTTCGGGGAAAAAAAACCCCTTTTTCGAAAGAACCTGTACTCCTGAAAGAATGAGGTGTATGGGTTCTTTCAAAAAAGGGTTTTTGTTTTTTTTTTTCAGAAGAACCCCATCTGGATTGGTTTCACACAATTATGCAAGTGAAACGCGAGATTTGTAAATCCGCACTTCATTTGCATTTTCGATCGGACTCATTTACATTCCTCTTTCAGAAGAGGAATGTAGTTTAGATGTGCCCCTAGTCATTGCAATATCAAAATGTCAAAGGTGACTTTTCAATACTTTAGCTGTGATGCAAATATAAAGCAATGATGCCTGATGATGACATGACAGGTTATGTGACTTCAATGATTACTTCATCTTGACACACTATAACATGATGTAGTGCCCCAGTAAGCCGGAGGGGACCAGAAAACTGCTTTCCACAAATGTTGCTGTGAATACAAGCTGTGACCCTATCTGAGACTGGAAAAGAGAAAGTGATCCTGGGAAGTTAGCAGGCAGATGGGAAGAATACAGGATATTATGAGTCTAAAGGGTTGGGATCAGGAGCTCTGTAGAGTATGGTAGGGCAGAGATCTGTCCTCTCTTGGCCAGCCAGGAGAAACTTTCAGAAGATAGTATACACACTGCTTTCCCTATCAGATCTGGATGCATTCAAACAGAGGAATGAAGTCTGAAGGTCTCTCTGGATGTCAGGAGTGTTGGAGGTGGATATGAACGATGAAGATACCATGATGGACCAGACTTCAAAGAGAACAAGACTTCAAAGAGAAACTGCTGAGCTACAGTTCATCTGCAAATTTGACACCATCAGTTTAGGATTAAACAAAGACTGTGAATGGCTAGCCAACTACAAAAGCAGTTTCTCCTGTCTTGGTGTTCATACCTCCACATCAACTGCTAGAAGTGAGCCTCATCCTCCCTGACTGAATTCCTCTTTATCTCTAGCTTTACTCTTGATTGGTACTCTTTTCTTATGCCTGTATATTTATACCTGCCTCTGGAATTTCCCCTACGTGCATCTGACGAAGTGGGTCTTTGCCCACGAAAGTTTATGCTCCAATAAATCTGTTAGTCTATAAGGTGCCACAGGACTCCTCATCACTTTTGCATGATGGACCTTGTGTTTGGGTCACTGATGACTGGAATTATTTTGGGTTATTGACCTAGTTTCAGGGCCAGCTGAATCTAGCCCTGAGAAACCACAGGATCCCCAAAGAGAAAGAGAACAAAGAAAGGGCCCTGCAGAAACACTTATGGCCATGAGGGCATATGTGGTGAATGGCAGCGCCACCACCTGCATAATATGAATGCCATCCCCCAATAGCAATTCACTATTCAGTAAGAGCAAAGCCTTGAGAAGTTCACTGACAGCACTAACACCAGGAGACCCAATTTGTAATACTTGGTCCAGAAGAAGAATAAGATGTAGCAACAATCCCCAGCTGGGGGTCCAAAGCTGCCCAGGAGAGTGAAATACTCCACTCTTGTCTATTCATGAGATTTGGTTGCCATGGTCACAGCTTCAAGAAAGTAAGGACTCTCTAGCCTTTTTCTTGCATGGTTTGGGTTTTTGAGTGTTATTTTATTGTTGCTCTTCAGAGATATTTAATCCCTTTCTACAAGTGATTCTTTGTTTCCCCAGTAAAATTATTTGATAATTTACTTGTCTTTTTTTCTCTTGCTGACTTTCTTGTTTTATTTTGAAAAGAGGCAATATATACTCTGTCCTCCCATTGCCCCAGAATGATAAGAGAGACTAGAAAAGGAAGAAGGCATATTCCTTATTCCCATGTTAGTTAAAATGCATTTGCTGGCTTGTCAAGTTAACTTAATTGTGTTTGTTTTATTCAGCTATATTCATCCAGTGACTTCATCAGGAGTCTAAGTATCATGATTTCTGGTTTGTATTCCTACGTGTGCCACTGATTTGCTGTATGATCACACACAACCTCTTTGTGTTTGGGTTTCCTCAACTATAAACCAGGGATAAATCCATCCAACATTATAAAGTACATGCTATTCTTGGATACTGGAAACTCCATCAGAATTCCTATTCCTCCACTCTTTCATCATCATGCTCTGTCTTCTCCTGTCCATTTTCCTGCACTCATATTCCCTCTTACCTTCTACCCCATCGGCATGCTTCTACACATATATAAGAAAACAAAAGCTATTATTTTATTAAGAACTGTAGCATATAAAAACAAACAAAACCACTGTACTCAAAAAGCAGAACCATTTAGAAGATGCTACCTTATGATTTTGAGACCTGGGGAGGGCGTATATTGGGGTATACATAGCTTGCTTACTGTTTAGATATGCTGAGCCCTTACATAAAGGTAATCTGGGTCAAATCCCTTGCTTATTCAGTATGATACTGCCAATTTTTTGTATAGTTGGTTTTTGTTAAATTAAGCAGTTAATTCTTGCATCTCTGCAGTCATTAGTGCAAAATCTGGTAGCATATGCCCCCATTCACTTTGAGTTTTATTGCGACAGTGCCACAAGGGACAGTGCTGACAGTGTAGCCATTTTTGAGAAGGATCTGATGACTCTGAGAGAAAGACCAAGTCTAAGAGTTGCTGATAGAATGTATTGTCTTGCTGGCAGATATGCTTCCAACGCACGCACGCACTCACATTGATTTGTATATATTTGGATAAGAACTGCTGCCTGTTTATCCCAGTCATATTCACTCCACACATTCATTACATTACACTCCAACTTATTCATTTCAAATTCATTCTTCACCCCTTTTCATTCAACCCATGCATACTCATTTCACACGTTTCTAGACAAAGCAACTCACTCTGTGTACCATTTATTAAACACCTACTCCTCTATCCATTCTGCACATCCCTCTATTCCGCACACACTCACACACATCCCATCATGCTCAAAGGCAACTCAACTGTCATGTCCACAGCCCAAACCCAAGGGAATGAGAGGGAAATTACATATGCCCAAGAAGGATGAGGTTTTCCCAGCTTTAAGTGGAAGCTTCACGTTCGTCTGTCTTAGCTATTATTTCTCTCTCCCTTTTTTTGGGCAAAAAACTCCCAGGGTGAGTCTAGACTACATGGCTCCATCGATGGAGCATAAGGGAGTGGTCGACAAAGGCTTCCCTTGTTGGCCGATCCGCGTCTAGACTGCCGCACTGTGCCGGATCAGCTGATTGTCGGCACAGCGCGGCGGCCATTTTTATTTTAATGAAGCGGGGATTATTTAAATCCCCGCTTCATTGACTGTTAGGTAAACTACTTTACATGGCTCCATCGATGGAGCCATGTAGTCTAGACACACCCCCAGTGTCCCAACTCTTCAAGTAATTGACTTCCACATGGGCCCTACAAATTTCCTAACACCCCTTTGGTTCTCTCTCAGGGTACGTCTACACTACAAAGAAAAGTCGGAAAAAGATATGCTGCAATTTGTGTTTCTTTTTCCACTTTTCTTCCGAAAGAGGCTTTTCTGACATTTGGGCCGTCTACATGGGGCCAAATGTTGGGAAAAAACCTCTTTTGGAACGTACCTTCTTCCTCGTAGAATGAGGTTTACAGGGATGCCGAAAAAACACTTCTGCTTTTCCAAAAAATTTTTTGGAAAAGCAGACAAGTTCCTTGGATGCCACAGAGCTTTTCCGGAATGCCAGAGGTATCCTGGAAAAGCTCTGCAGTGTAGACATAGTCTCAGTATGTGATATGCTGCTACTTCTAGTTCCTCCTGTGGTGGCTTTTGCTCCTCTCATTCCATCTTCAGGTACAGCAATGCTGCCCTCCACTCAACCAGCACAGCCTTGAAGTACCTCTGGGCCTGCTGCCCCAGGGGAAACTTCACCCCAGTGGGAAGGGTTTTACCATGACGAATGTTTTTCTATGGAGGTCAAATATTCTCTGGGCAGTCTTCCCGTTGGTCAAGAGCTGGGCCATTCTGGGTATGGGGAGGCTGAAGCACAGGGGACAGCTAGCCATTGCCTGAAGATGCTGCTGGTGCTGCCTCCTGAAAATTCCCTAGTTATGTGGGAGCCACACAATGTGGAGTTAGGTGTCAGATGAGGAAGGCAGCCACACAACGTGGGATGGAGCTAGAGGGGGAAGCAGCAGCCACCTCTAGGGGAGATGGAAGTAGGAGCAATAGATTGAGGGCAAGAGCAAACAGGTGGGCAACAGCTGCACACGAGGCTTATATGGGGAGTGCTCATTCCAGAGGCCTTCCACCCATTCCCAGGGTAATGGGAAGAAGGAGCTGATTTCAATGGGAGTTACATGCCCAACAAGTGAATGTGCATTTGTAAATTACATTTGGTGCCTATCTGCATCGCTCAGCATCTAAATACTTTTATATACTTTAACATGACTCTCCCTAGGCCTCAGTTCCCCTTTTTGGTAAAATGGGACTCTGTGGATATATTGTTATAGCATGTTAGATCCCCAGTCTTAGACCAGAATCCCATTGTGTTAGGTGCAGAACAAACACAGAACAAACGATGGGTCCTGCCCCAAAGAGCTTGCAGTCTCAATATAAAATAATGGATGGTGACACACAGATTGACAGGGGAAGTACAGGACAATGAGACAAATATTGGTCAGCCTGTCAGGCTGTGGTCCCACTGCATGAGAGGCCTAACAACTGTCAAATTTTTGTTGGCTTCATGGCAGAGGAGAGTTTTAAGAGGAAGTTTGATGGAAGATGGCGAGTTAGTTTATGGCTGTTTACAGGGAGCTCCTCCCAAATGTGATGAGAGCAACATGGGAGAAAATAGGAAGGTGTTTGGAAAATTTAACAAGTGGACAATAGAGGTTGGCATTCTGGATTGGTTGGAGGTAAGGATGTTAAAGATCGGTTATTTGGTTAATTGTATAGTCCATAGAATTTGTATTGACTATATGATTAGCTGCAGTGGGGGTAGCACATGTAGCCGGCATGAGCCAGGACCGAGCAGTCCTGGCTCGTGCCGGCTCTACATCGCTGCGGCCCTTGTTTGAAATGTAGTAAGAGTCACTGGGTTCTTACTTTATTTAAAATGCAGAGGTGCAGCGGTCCTGGACCAGCATGAGGCGGGACTCCTCTGTCCCGGCTTGTGTCGGGTCCAGCTGCCAGCCCGGGCCACTGTGAATGGGGCTGCTTCGTGGCAGTAGCCCCTGTCTGTGGCAGGGTGCCCAGCTTCCCGCTGGGACTCCAACAGACGGGGTGCTGCCAGAGCAGCCTCTTTTATCCTTCCCCCCATTGCCTCTTAGAGTCAGCAGAGAGGGGCAGGTGGCACCATGGAGATGGGGGGAACCAGCTTTTAAACCGGCTTCCCCCAGCACCCACTCCTGTTTCCTGCTCCCCCTCTTGCTGCCTCTTATACAGAGGCAGCAAGGTGGGGAGTAGTCAAGTACTCCACTCGACTGCCCGATAAGCTATGCTTATTGAGTTGTTGAATAGTTGACTTTTCACTTATATCCCTAGTTGGAGCCAGGAGCCAGCCTTTGTTACGAGGGAGAATTCCTTAATTCTGAGGGTGTTGTGAAGATGAATGCATGAATGTTTGAGAAGTGCTTGCACACTGCAGTGATAGGACTCCTATGAACACATAAATGAACAGCAAGCTTAACTTGAGGTATCTGAAGATAGCCTGATTGCTGGGCTCTTCTTATCCTGGATCTTGGTCACCTTGCCATTCTTGTTGTGGTAGATAACCAGCTGAGCTCTAGCTTTGGCAGCTTGTGGGAAGTGTCTTACCTACTTATTTTTTAAAATGAATTATTGGGCCTGAGTCTGATCTTTCTGCCTGGTAATAACCTCATTGAAATCATATTGACAGGGTTAATCAAGCCTTTGACTTCCCTCTGCCTGGAATTTAAGGAAAGGTTCCTTTGGCCAATCTGAGAAATGGAGGAGATATTATATTTGATGAAAGGGGAAGGTGGATTTTCAAAGAAATAAAATTTCAGACAAAATGAGTTTGTTTTTTTTAAAACACCTTATGAGATCCCTCAATCCCTATCCAATATTTTTTACCAGCTGTTACTGGTAGGACGTCTCTGTTACATACTTTTATTTGGTATCAGTGAAAGGGAAAATTCGTGTTGGATAACTGTAGGCTACAAAAAATTCAGACCTAGGAACAAAAAACCATTTCACGTCAAATGGTTAGTACTTTTAAAATACCTTATGTCCTTCATTCCTGACATTTATAGGAAACTTTTTCTTTCACTATTTCTTGTCATTTCTGCTTAGATGGGAAATACGAGGCATCTACAATAACTTTATTTTAAACTAAATATGCAAATACTACATAATATAAGTTGCATTTAGAACAAGCCAATTCTTATGTAAGATCAGTTTATACATAGTTAATAAAGATCACAGAAAACTACTTTCATAGAAGTGTAATAAGTCTCCATAGATCATGAATAATCATGTTGTTTTTCTTTATATGTCTGTGGGGTTTTTAAATTTATTTTGCTTACTCTACCTGGTTGAATTATGTGTGGCAAATAATGAACCAAATTTACAGATTCACAATGCCTTATGCTGCTCTGGAAATGCAAAACAGCAGTAAACCAGCCTTTTCTCTCCTAATATGCCAGGTCCATGATACTTTAATGCCAAAGGAGTAGCACAATGCAACCAGATAGTGAATCTGATCCAATATTTGGTGCCAGTACAGCCATCTTTTGTTCACAGTTTGACCAGTATCCAACTACTTTTGTATGCCTAGATTCCTGGTCCATAGGGGGATTTTTACTTCTCTAGGGGTGTGTCTGCATAGCACTCTGAACTCGAAATAAGATACACAATTTGCGCTATGCAAATTGAGTATCTTATTTTGATTGTATTTTGAAATAGCTTATTTTGAAATTTGGTGCATCTACACAGTGCCAAATTTTGAAATAACGTGCTATTTTGAGACATCCCTTAAGCCTAATGGAACAAGGGTTACAGGGATGCCAGAATAGCATGCCCATTATTTTGAAAAATATTTCGAAGTAACGGGCATGTTTCAAAGATGTGGGATAGCTCTTTGGGATACCTCTGGTATCCCAAAATAGCCCCGCCGTCTAGATGTACCCTAACTGTGTAATTCAAGTTGAAGTTTGTTTCTTTAGATACAGATTTAATCCCTCTAGTTGGGCACCCTTGGGACATGACTGGTGCCAAAACAGAGAATTTGCCAAACCACGGGAGGCCAATATTGTCTAGCAGCATTATCAACACTTCCACTGCTTATTGGGCTCCTAGAAGGCATTTTAGGGGTAAATTAGAGCTAAATAAGAGCACAAAACACTGACAGCCAGGACTGGTGACTGTAAAACTTTATGGGACTGCGGGAAACTTCGCCATGCCATGCTAAATGGATATCTGGCTAAGTAAAATCATGCCGGACTTGGGATGTTGCTGGATCAGAGAGTGCTGGACTAGAGAGGTTCAACCTGTAGTTTGAGGGGTAGCCATGTTCAATATGAATCTGCAAAACCAATGAGAACTAGTCTCCAAGATGCCACAGGACTCCTCATTGTTCTTTTAGATAGTTGGGACTTGGGTTTTTCTGGAGGGGGATACATAATAGCCCAATACCACTTCCCTAACTCATGTGAGCTGTCTAAGTGATTTGAAATCAGTAGAGGCATATGTGTGAATAAGGTTCCCAATATCAGTGCCATTAGGGGTGCAAGATACAATGCAAAGCTTTTATTCTTTTTTTGTGTCATCTCTGTTTATTAATGATGTTCCATCTGTTTGTATTAATCTAGGCAATTACCAATGAGAAGAATAAAGTGGGAAAGGAGTTAGTAAATAAAGCTGTCATAATTAAGAAATCATTTATAGGTGCCACAAAGTGCTGAGATGATTGTCATTATCCCGTAAGCGTACAGAAGAAAATACCTATACTGTGCTGACAGCAGGCGAATGTTGAATTTTAATGGTTAATACTCTAGCCAGAAGCAATTGTAGGAGAGGACTATAGTGTGAAAAAAGAAGAAAAGGAAAATAAGTTTAAGGAAAAACATGAGAAGAAAAAAGACAAGAGAAGAGACAAAGAAAATGTATCACATGGGGAAAGAGAACTCTTGTCAGTCTCTACTTCCAGATGTAACAATCCAAGCACTGAGCAAGATTCTCTTGAGCCATGCAGATAGTAATATTAAAGTCGAGTCTCTGGATCCATACTGTCATAATCTTGAATATAACACCACTTGATAACATAAATTCAGCTAGTAACGTTTAAAAAGTTGAATGTGAAGAAAAGATGTTACTTGGGAATCTGGAAGAAGAGAAAAGTTTATAGATTCTTCTTGTTGTTTGTAACCTAGAACACTAGAGGACAGTACTAAAATATTTCATAAGTGTTTATTATTGATTACAAGGTTCATAAGGAATATAGTAAATGCAGGTTTTGTTGGTAAAGAATAACACATGAAACGTTGATCTCACTATGTAAAGTGAAAGGGAGAACGAAATGTTTTGAACACAGGTCAGGCAAATAACATTTTTTCTCTCCATTTTTATACAGACTATGCTTTGAAAAGGCCTTCAGAATGGTTTCATACATTCTACAGTAGATCATAAGTTCCATATATTCTATATGTGACAAATTTTCAGGAAAGATTTTGAGATGAAATTTGTATCTGTTTATATTGGAGCAAAATAAAATTAAGTGTATTATACTAATAATTAATGTGAATGCTGAAAATCTGCTGAAATTGTTACATGAAGTGACACTGCCTCTTTAAAAAAACTTCTCAAGCTCTTCTGTTCTGTTTTGCAGGCACTCTAGAACGGCATGAAACAAATGAAATGGCAAAAGCAATTCTTACTTCCTGTGAAGATTCAGAGTGTTTCGTGACTGATTATACACTTCCATTCTCTCCAGATACACAAAAGCATAAAAATGCAGGGTTCAAATCCTCCAGTTCTTACAAACTTGGCACACTGTCTCACAATCTTACCCACACAGAAAAGTCTTCAGATAAGGTAAGAGTGAATGATTAGACTATTATTTGGTAGAAATGAATAGTGGTGCAAATGACTGTACCATATCATAATCTATCTCTTTGTGGGAAGGGACCAGGAAACTGAAGATTTGTTGCAGAGTTGCCTTTATATTGATTGCTCTAGTGAAGATTGAAGGGGAGGAGGTGGAGGCAGCATTTACCCTAACTCACAGAACAGATAGGGGCAAGACCCACTTTAGCTATGGGGAAAGACCACAGAGGTCCAGAGCATTTGTTCAGAGGCCTAGTGCCTCTATACAACTATCCATACCTCCCTCACATCCTGACAGAATGACTCACTCTAGAGAATAGCCCTAGAGGACACCTAGAAGGGGTGTTTTGGAACAAATGACAATCTATGGGAGCAGAACTCTAGTGGGAGAGCTGTGCTGTCCTGTAGTGTTCCTCAATAATGGGCAAGAAGAGGAAAACATAGATACGGAAAACAGACAGCAAAATGGTCTCTGTACTTGTACTGAACTTCCTTTCTTCGCTGCTTCCAGTGCCTGAAAATCTTTTGTCTCCATAACTGGGGAACTCTGCCTGAGAGGGGACAGTAGAATCAGGGTCTATATAATTAATTTTTTAAACTTTTTAATTAATATACTTATAATTTTAAATATACACTTCAGTTTAGACTGGTGCCTGATACACTCATTGTATTCATCTTGACCTTTGACTGACCTCAGTCTGATGTCTAAAGTTCTTTTTGGTGCCATTTGCTGAAAAAGTCTTATTAGAGCATAATCCTTTTGAGCATCTTGCAGGGCAGATGGTGCACTACTAGGCCATTGACACAGAATCTGATTCTCACCATTACATTATCAGAAAGAATGGCTTTTTTCCTACTTTTCTTTTAGAATAATCAAAATGGAAACAGGTAGTATTAGAGTTAACTGTGAAGATGGATTTATTTTAACTTTAAAACTTAGCAAATTTAAATCAGTAGTCATAAGAAAAAACTATTCACCCATAGATAAAAGAGAGTGATTTTGAGCTGATTATGAAAAGGGTATCTTAACTAGCACATTGTGCCTGATTGTAATGTATGATAATTTGATAGCTTTATTATTCAGAGCTGGTAGAGGTGAAATAATACAGTAGTTATACAAACATGTTTTTTATGAGTTCTGTATGTTCCATTTTTTCCCCACTTTATTTTTGATCGTCAGTAATTGATTACATTTCTGTTGTCCCCTTGTAAATCTGTTACTGGAAAGGAAATTATTTATGGTTTCTCCAAGTCTGCTAAAAAGCTTTTTTTGTATTGTTTGTTCCTGATGCATATTAAATGTAGATATCTTGACTTGGATTTTCCCTCTGAGATTCACAAATGGAAGGGTCTCTCCACCTATGAAAACCTCTCACTGAACAAAAAAGAAGGGTGTCTCATCACTTCTGCAACACTCTATCATTCCTCCAGACAGCACAAACAGAGGATGGTCTGCAGATCTGGTTTGGGAAGTGCTGAAGACTGCATGGGGCTGGGTGTGGGGTGGGTACACTTGAGGGCAGACATGACCAAGGAGATTCCCTAGTAATGCTGCGCCAGAAGGCTACTGAGAACCACAGGGTGCAGAGGAACAGGACCTCTTATTGCAGGCTCTCCTGGGGATTGAAACCCACTCGATTTGACGCAAGACCAATGTATTTTTCAGTGTTGGGGAAGACCATGCCGAAACAATGGGATGATTCAGAGAATCACTGTGAGGACACTGTCAGAATGTTTCCTCAGAGAGATCCTCCTCTTTCAGGTGTTGGTCTGGCGCCCATCTCTAAAATAATTACTTGTTATAAAATATTTCAGATTTTTAATAATACACTCTTTTTTTTACCAGCAAATAGTGACTAGGACCTATTCTGTTTTCACCTTTCCCTACAATACTTTTCATTATCAGTATTACAGTTTATCTTTTTCCTCCATCTTTGGCATTCAGATGTGTGAGAGATGCTTCAAGAGATGGATATGAAGAATCATGAAAAGTGGAAAAACAGTAATCCACTCTTGTTATCCTTATTCTTGCAAGTAAATTCCAGCTTCATACAAAGAGACTATTCACATTAGAAAAGCAAGCAGGATTTGGCCCTGACTTTGTGCGTTAAAGATTGTAGTACATTGTATTATTAATACTATCTGATAAAAAGTGCCTGCCAGTTAATGAATCCCTATTTACCCCATGCTATGAAAAAGAAAAAAAATCCTCATATCATAATGCTACTTCAAAGGCTTTCTTGTATCAAAACATTTGACATCATGTAAATCACAGATACAAAAGAAGAATGCTCTGATTTCATGGTGCTTTGGCCGTTTTAATTCTTTTATTGTACAGCACGTGCCAGTGGGAGTACCAATAACAGAAGGGTGTGACAAATGCAGTTAACACAAAATCCATATTAATGATGTCAAATTCCCTTGATATATTTAAACAGATTTTAATTATTTTCAACGTCAAAAGGCATGAAATATATAGCTTAATAGTTCTTCAAAGAAAGCTTTACTTAATGTGTGAATGTAAAACCCTAATAAAAATGAAACTTTTATATTGGCCTTAGTCATTGACATAGGATATTCATCAAGTCAGCAATTTGTGTGGCAAAGTGCCATTTGAATAGTGTATTGTTAGAATACTTATGGTCCACTTGACAAGGGCTCTTGCTGTAAATAGTGCAATTTGACTCCAGCTGTTAAAGAGTGGCTTTGACAGCAGCCAAATAGAATGGAGATGCTTTACTGCACCGCAGAAAAATCAATATTGGGCTCTTGTTCATAGTAACCTGCTTTTTTATTTTCTGCAGATTTATACAAGACTATCTAGAGTTTATAGGTGGAAGTTTAACTATTATTTTAAAAGTGGCATTTTTTTAGTTTCAGATTAATCCGGGCAATAAAGGATATAAGTGTAGAGTTTTAGTATACAGTATGATAGTGTTTCTAACACTGGTACGTATTTAATCACTATTATAATACCATATTATTTGGACTCTCCTGCTTATATAAATGGATATTAGGATGTAGGGACATAAGTTACATAACTATTCTTTCTATAACACAATCCTTCATTTCCGCTTATATTTTGCTATCTACTACCCTCAGGATTCTTCCTGTCAGTTCTCTTATCGTACCTTTTTAATATAGATTTCTTTGTTGTGGTGCCCATGGCAACACCATAGATGTTGACAATATGTAGTGCCATTGCAGATTTTCCTAAAGCAGACTCTTACTGGTGCTGAACAGTTTTCTAGCAGTATTCAGTGACACAAGGTTGCTATGATACCTGACTTGTAGCAGTAGGTATTGAATCTCTGGTTTTAATTACAGTAGACTCTCTACACAAGACTTCCTCATTGTGGTTTTGAACTTTTGTTATGCTTTTTATTATTATTTTGCACACAGTTATTATTTGAAATATGGAACTGTGTGAGAAGCTTGAAAAAATTTATAATACTTCACGTGGTCATATAAATATTTCCCTTTTCCATAAAAAGGTGATGTTCCTAAGATTTTTTTTTTTTTGGTGTTTCAGGAACCATTACGGTTAGCACCTCTGTTTATTGTGATAATGCAACCATTTTGACAATTTATATGTCTTTTTATTTATTTAAGAAGCTGAGATTAGAACTTAGAAACGAACATAGTGAGGAGGACAAGTTAGCTTTGCAAAGTTTGAAAAATAAACCAAATTAATCCTTAGTGTAATTATATTATGTCCTTGGTTCATTGAATTACACCAGGTGTGAATTGACCCATTTTCAGTAATTTAAGGTAAACATGTGCATTTCTACAAACATAATAGACACACAAGGATGCAGAGAGAAATGTATTTAGGAGTGTGTATGTGCACATACATACACACAAACATTTTGAACATGCTTAGCACTTTATATGTTTCACTTAAAGATTTTGAAAAAAATGTTGATCTTCCATTGCTGACAAGGCATGCAAGACTGAATAAGCATTACGAAGAGCTCAATGAAAATATCACAATTTCCTTTACAAACATAACTTTACTCAGGGTATGTCTAAACTACACCCCTCTGTCGGCAGAGGGATGTAAATTAGACGTATCGAAAGTGCAAATAAAGCTGGGATTTAAATATCCCGTGCTTCATTTGCATAATGGCGACCGCCGCTTTTTTTGAAATGGGGCTTTTTGAAAAAAACCCGGCAGTTTAGACGGGGCAGTTTAGACGGGGTAAAAATGAGGCGTACAGGATCTTTCAAAACGGGGCATTTCTGTTGAAAATGCCCCATCTAAACTTCCAGTTTTTTTCGAAAAGCCCCGTTTCAAAAAAAGCGGTGGCCAACATTATGCAAATGAAGCGCGGGATATTTAAATCACAGCTTCATTTGCACTTTCGATACATCTAATTTACATCCCTCTGCCGACAGAGGGGTGTAGTTTAGATGTATCCTCTGTGACCATTAGAGATTATTCTGGTTCTATGTTATTATTATTATTATTATTATTATTATAATAACAACCACAACTAGAGCTGTTAAGTTGCAACCTTTTGAGAGAAAAGCCTTTAGACACTATAAATTGCCATAACTAATATTGTTTGTTCCTGAGGAGACTTTTCTTTAATAAATTTCTGTATTAATTTGTATATACGTCCTTAAAGATCTACAACACTGTAATTTATGTTCCTAGATAGAAGTCTCCTGTAATGGAGTGGTAGGGGGAGCCAAACTTTGCTTTTCTTATATTTGTACAAAATTTAAAAAGAGACAGATATTCCACAGACTATTGAATTAATATGTAATCATAGCAGCAAAATTATCTCTGCAGTTGCTTTTATTTTGACTACCCTTATACTTTGACTACACACTCACACACACAAAGTTCAGAATACAGAAGAATATTCGATTTTTTTTTTACAATATATGAAGAGTTTCATGATAAAATTCCAAAATAACATTATAAGTAAGGTTACTAATGAATACTCACAGTTTTTCATTAGGATAGTAAACACCCCAGTACACTTCAAACAGCAAGAGACAGGAATACCTTGGAAGAAAAAAACCCCAGATGTTGAGCTAGCTGGTTACTCCTGTTGTTTAATTTCTAGCTCTGTTATTTGGAGAATGGCAGAGTGGTAGGGTGTACCTGGTCTTTGCGGCTCCCTTCAGGAAGCCCTATGATCTTACAGTGCACAGCCCCATGAGGTAGGAAGGAAGGGAACAATGAGGTTCTCTAGGACTGGAGTAGGTATCTTGGAAATCTCAAAGAGCTGCCTCTCCAAGTACTCATACAACATAAATGACAATACTGTGAATCAGGCACTGGAGAATAAGACCCTAGATATTTATTTAGCAAAGCTAGAGACCACTTATGTATTTTTGCAATATTCCTCTTAAATATTACATTGAGGAGTTATTTAAAATACCAAGATGTATATGCATCTGACGAAGTGGGTCTTTGCCCACAAAAGCTTATGCTCCAATAAATTTGTTAGTCTATAAGGTGCCACAGGATTTCTCACTGTTTATGCAGATTCAGACTAACACGGGTACCCCTCTGATACTTAAAATACCAAATGTACTTTGTGCTTTTTCTTGATACTGGTTTGAAGTACCAAGAACGTTGTGGTGGCACTTTAAAAAAAAAATTCATGGAAATAATTCTGATCATAGAATCATAGAAGATTAGGGATGAAAGAGATCTCAGTAGTCAGCCCCTGGACTGCTGTACCCCCACCCCCACCCCAGCCCTCAGAGCCAAGCGGAGTAGCACTCCATCAGCAATTCAAAGGAGTCTGGGGCTCCGCTGCTTCAGAAATTCTGGGACCCTTTGAATTTCTTGTCCCTGGGGCAATTTCCCTCTTTGCCCCCCTCCTTCCCTATTGGTGGGCCTGAGCAACCCCAATTAAATCATTCCAGCTAGGGCTTTGTCAAGCCTAGCCTTAAAAACCTCTCAGGATGAAGATTCTACCACCTCCCTAGGTAACCCATTCCAGTACTACACAAACTTCCTAGTGAAATAGACCTCCCCACTGTGAGTCGAGGCCATTGCTTCTTGCTCTGTCATCTGCCACCACTGAGAATATCTTGGCTCTATATTCTTTGGAACTCCCCCTCATTGTTCTCTTCTGTAGACTAAATAACACCAGTTCCTTCAGCCTCTTCTCATAAATCATGGGTCCCAGGTCCTTAATCATTTTTTCCCTCTGCTGTACTCCCTTTCAAGCTGTCTACATACCTTCTGTACTGGGTGGCCCAAAACTGGATGCAGTATTCTAGATGTGGCCTCACCAGTGCTGAATAAAGGGGAATAATTGGTTCCCTCCATCTCCTGGCAGTTCTCCTACTAATGCAACCCAATATGCCACTGGTATTCTTGGCAAGAAGTCCACACTCTTGATTCATATCCAGCTTCCTGCCTACTGTAATCCCCAGATCCTTTTCTGCATACTGCCGCTTAGCCAGTCAGTCCCCAGCCTATAGCAGTGCATGGGATTCTTCTGTCCTTAAGTGCAGGATTCTGCACCTGTCCTTGTTGAACATCATTATATTTCTTTTGATCTATCTTACAATTTGTCTAGGTCACTTTGGGCCCTATCCCTCCCCTCCCCCTAGCTTAGTGTCATCTGCGAACTTGCTGAGGGTGCAAACCATCCCATCATCAATGAAAATATTGAACAAAACTGGCCTAGTACTACCTCCAGAGCACTCTGCTTGATACCAGCTGCCAATTAGACATTGAGGCATTGATCACTACCCGTTGACCCTGATTATCTAGCCAGCTTTCTATCTACCTTGTAGTCCATTCATACAAGCCATAGTTCTTGCTGGCAAGAATACTGTGGGAGACCATATCAAAAGCTTTGCTTAAGTCCAGATATAACATGTCCACCACTTTCACCATATCCACAGAACCAGTTATCATAGAAGGCAAATAGTTTGGCCACGCATGACTTGCCCTGGGTGGATCCATGATGTCTGTTTTGATCACCTTCCTCTCCTTGAAGTATTTCATCATGGATTACTTGAGGATCTGCTCCATGACTTTCCCAGGGATTGAGGTGAGGCTGACTGGTCTGTAGTTCCCCAGATTCTCCTCCTTTCCTTTTAAAAAAGATTAACATTTTCCTTTTTCCAGTCATCTAGGACCTCTCTCTCCTGGTTGCCACAAGTTTTCAAAGATAATGTCCAATGGCTCTGCAATTACATCAACCAACTTTCTCAACACTGTTCGATGCATTAGATCCAGCTCCACTGACTTGTGCACGTCCAGCTTTTCTAAATAGTTCTTATGTTCTTTCACCACTGAGGGCTACTCACTTCCATACTGTGCTGCTGCTCAATGCAGCAGTCTGGGAGCTGACCTTGTCTGTGAAGACCGAGGTTAAAAAAAAACATTGAGTACTTCAGCTTCTTCCACATCATGTGTTACTTGGTTGCCTTCCCTATTCAGTAAGAGTCCCACACTTTCCACGACCTTCTTGATGCTAGCATGACTGTAGAAACCCTTCTTGTGATCCTTCATATCTCTTACTAGCTGCAACTCCAATTGTACTTTGGCCTTCCTGATTACACACCTGCATGCTCGAGCAATATTTCAACTTCCTCCCTAGCCATGTGTCCATGTTTCCACTTCTTGTAAGCTTTGCTTTTTTTGTGTTGAAGATTGCTAACGATTTCTGTGTTGAACCGGATTGGTCACCTACAATATTTGCTATGTTTTCTGCACATTAGAATGGTTTTATTCCTGCTCGCTTATGAGACTTATTTGAAATACTTCCTGATATTGTTGATAGTCCCTATAAAATAGCTGAGATCAAAATATAGTTAATGAAGTACCACTGTTTGCAAGCAGGTGCACTTTTCCATCATATATACTGTATGGGAATACTTTGTATGGCAAATCTTTCAATTACCAGGTTCTGTTGGAAACAACAGCTCCAATGACTATCAATATCCGATGATTATCAATATCCTTCTCTTTAAGTGTCTTGACTGTCAGACAATGGTGTGGTCATTTCTGTTTGACAGAGGTGGATGTACTCTTTGGCCCAGTGGTCTATATTCTACCTTCTTGATGGTTGACAAAAATAAAACCTTTAATAACTTGGGGTTCCTGGCCCCGTAAATACTTTTCTTGGTTCATATTCAATTAGTCTAGGAAAAACATGCACACGTTTATAGGTTAAGAAATTCTTGTGCCCCATTGCTTCTTGTATCTATTCAAAACAAAAGAATTTTGGGTTTAGCAGAAGTAAGCCAATCATCTCTATGAAGTTAAGTATTATTTTCTCTGGAAGCTCTACCTCCAGAACCCAGGTTTGAAAATGCCCCTTACTTTGTATACCTACATCTCTTATTAAAAGCAAATACCACTCCCTTGCTACCAGATGCCTGCTGTGAAATACTTAACTCTCATCATGTCTGGAAAGAAAAATATTGCGAAACAGCTTTGTAGGTCCAAATTTGTGTGGTTGTGCACTAAATAGTGACAAAGCAAAAGGAGCATTTTGGGGACCCATATTCTTTATTTTGCAATGATTTCCATATCAGATTTGTTCAAATGGGAAATACACAGATATCTCTTCTAACTACTGGCACTGCAAACTTACCCTGAGTTTTGACAGTCTGACTTGGTTCTTTCCCAGAGCTTTTGTGGGATAAAAAACAGTTAGGTGCCTCTTTGTTCACATTCTGCCCCCATTGACATCTTTGCAGCTCTGTTAGCCATTAGTGGAATTACACAAGGGTAAGTGGGGTCATAATATGAAGGTATTGCATAGATGTAGCTTTGGACCTAGTTAGTAACTTCTTAGAGTAAAGTCACATTTTCATGATATGATTCTGTAGTCCTTATGTATGCAACATTTCCATTGTCTCAGTGGAAATTATATTCACAGGACTGGGTCCTTAAAATCGCTAATTGATTATGTGAAATATGTTCTTGGAGGATCTAGAACAACATGTGTTATCCCACTGGAGCCCAGGTATCAGTCATATTGAGTTGACTCTCACAATATCAGTTTTTATGAATCCTTTTCTGAGCAATATGAACTCTTCAGTATTGTCATTTTTCTTCTAAAACCACCTTGACAGACTCTCCACTACTTCA
Source organism: Pelochelys cantorii (assembly GCA_032595735.1). NCBI lineage: Eukaryota > Metazoa > Chordata > Testudines > Trionychidae > Pelochelys > Pelochelys cantorii. The sequence goes on from CM064338.1 coordinate 20,706,510, forward strand.
ACGTTATTTTCCTAAATGTCTTAAACCAGAGTTTCTTAAACTTGTTGAGACCATGGAACACCAAACAATAGTATTTTTTTATGCGGAACACCTTGGGTTGCCAGATGGTTTCTAAAAACAAAGCACTGGGGAAAATTTGTTGAGGAGAAAAAATAGCACCAGGGGAAGTAACCAGGGAGACCTCGGGCAGTCGGCCGAAATGCGGTCACGTCCCCTTTAATTGATGTATGTCTCAAGCAGGCTTCCATCAGCACTGAGAAAAGAGGAAAAACTTCCTGAATTAGAAAATACCCTAGGAACACCTATGACAATTTTCTTCACAAAAAAAAATTGTCACCAAAAAAAAAAAAACCCCAAAGAAGAAACAAAAACAAAGAAGAGGTCACAGCACACCTGTGAGTTGTTCACGGAACACCACTTAAAATGTCCAGTATTTTCTGATTTTTTTTTTCCTGGCCAGGGGGCAAAAATACCAGACTGTCTGGGTCAATACCAGACACCTGGCAACCCTACACACAGTCAGCAATCGGGCCCAGCCCCTCCCCCACTGCTTACCTGGTTCTGCAGGGGAGCTGTCTGGCCCAGAGCAGGGAGGGAGGCAAGATGGCTGCCGGCTGGCGGCAGCCTGTTAGGAGAAGCAGAGCCCAGCCCCTCCTGTTCTTAAAGGGGCCATGCTGTTTTTTTAATGTTTTTGTTTTTGTTTTTGTTTTTTTTGCTTAACTCTCTGGATCCTTTTTTTTCACTCAACTTTGGTCCTCCCCCCTTTTTTTCAACAAAATTTTCCCCCTTTTTTGGGGGGGTGGTTCGGTATTTTTGGCTAAACCATCTGGCAACCCTATCTGTACTATGAACATCATTTATCACTTCCCTAGTAAAACTCCTACTGACTTCAGTGGAGCTCTGACTTCACCCCCAAAACATTGTGAACCTAGCTTAGTGCACCCTCACTGTTCCATCATAAGTTGTGGATATAAAATGGAGAAGTGAGTCTCAGTTATTCTTAAATGTATGCCAGGGGTCTGGAAGAGAGCAACTAGGAAAACAAGCCCCTCCTCTCCATCCTACATACTTGAAAGTGAATTTGGCCTTCATTTTCTATGGGGAAAGAGTGTTGTGGCATTGGGAGCTGTGGGTGCTGAAACACACTGGTTAGTATTAGTGGATAAGCTAGAATTCCTCAGTTTTCTTGGGCATAACCCCAAGTTAGGAGAAGCACAGATTTGACTTGGGTAATATGTTGAAAGGTGCATGTGTGAGCACAGTGGCATTCATTTTTTGTACAAATATGATGAAACACATTTCACAGGTTATGTTAACTTATGTCATAATGTCAGTGAAAGCCATACAAAAATTGAAAGGCAATTGGTAATCAGAAGGAAATGTGGTGTTAATTTGTGAGTACAGTAAGCTCCACTTTAAAATGTAATGTTTCCTTCTGTGAGGTTGTGGAACTTGAATTTTATGCTAAATATAGGAAAGTACTGCATTTAATATGGATCAGTAGGGCAGCAAATGTTTGAATTTTTAACAATAGCCATTCTAAGTGCAAAAGAAAATAATTCTTGTTTTTTTGAGTTTGTAGAATCAGTGCTAGAATGAAACAAGAAAATATAACAACTTTTCTAAGTAAAATGTGTTACGCTGTCTCTGTCTCTGTCTCCCACTCATATATAATATATATATATATATATTAGTGTGTGTTGGTCTGCGAGTCCATTTGTTCAAGAACTCCTCCTAAATGGTAAGAACTAGGGTCACCAAATTTGATATGCAGCTTCCTCTTCTCCTTTCTTAAAGCAAAGTCAGGATTGGGTTGTGCAAAGAGAACCGTAAGCCCTGGGAAAGGGGCAGTTTTCCATAACATGCAAAGGGAGGAGCTGCTTTTGGAGGGATGTCATATGAACGTGCCCACTGGGGCATCGAGCCCGCAGGGGAGAGCTATATGCAGTGTGTCCACTGGGGGCAGCTTTACTACCAAGGGAGTGGCGAGCAGGACTGGAGATCTGGCAGGAAAGATGGCAGTACACCAAAGGCAGGCAAGGAATAACAGACCTGACTTCAAATACAGCGTTTTGTAGGTCATGAATCTAAGTCATCAAAATCTAATGTTTTTCTCTAAACTCCCACATCGTTTAGAAAAATTCTTCATTAATTCAAATCTCTTTCTTCAGAATTGCAATGGCAAAAATGTGAGGGTTCAAAAGGTGCATTGCTAAATCTGTGAAGAAAAGCTTGAGCGTGTGTGTTTGTGTGTGTGTGTGTGTGTGTGTGTCTGTGCGAGAGCCCTACATTTTCACAGGTGCATCTCAGTGTGGCTCCTCTTCCTCACTCTCCCATGCCTCTTCCCATCCCACGTTACCTGGCTAGGACTCTGTCTTCCTGCTGCGCTGGAGATTTCTTAGGGCTCAATAGAACTACACCAGTGAAAGGAACAGAACACGGGGTCACCAGGCTTCCCTATGCCAGCAGCTCCTCCAGTGTGGTTCTAGTGGTATTGCCCCCGCCCTATCCCCAGTCCTGTACTAGGAAACACAGCTGCATGGAAGGGCTTGGGGAAGTACTGCTGCACTGGAGGAACTGCCAGTGTGGGGTTGCCCAACAGCCCCATGTTCTGCTCCTTTTGCTACTGTGGCTCCCTGCTAAATATGTCCCCCCCTCCCCACCAAGGTGTCTGAGGGGTCATGCAGCCCTTCTTCCCCACACCCACATGTCGCCTTTGTGGCAGCTCAGAGCTTTGGAGGAGATGGGCCCATTGCCTGTTTCTTTTGGGAGGTTCCTGCTATGCAAGGACTACGTGAAAATAGTCCTTTTGCTTGCTCAGTTGTACCTGGCTTGTGTGTGATGGATAAAAATGTGGGTGACTGCTTGCACCCTTTCTAACTGCACGGTTGTGGCAAAAAGATAGAATGTATACCTGGAAAAGATGTTTTAGTTGCACTGTTACCACGCTAGCTATTTGCCTTTTTATTGCTCACATTCCACACTGTATATCTTCTTAATGGGGCTTGAAAATAAGACAGCAGTGCATTTGCAAGTGACTGTGAGCATTTTTAGCACAGCTGCTGCAAATTGTTGATATACTACTAGGGCATGATATACTACTAGGGTAAAAGACTGGAAAAAGTCTTGGGCCAATATTGTCTATGAAAGATCTGTGGCCTCCTGCAGGAGGATGGAGATCTTAGCTTTATATCTAACTGGTTTAGTCAGATGAAAACACAGCCATGCTTTAAAAAAAAAAAAAAAAAAAAAGCGTTTAGCCAGTTCCATGAGTGACAGCCACAGAGAACCATTTTGCCCCTGAAATTCCTATGGTAATGAGTATTCCCGTCCTCTTTCCTTTTATCCATACTGTCTCACATTTGGCAGTGTCAAATCGTATTTGATAATATGGACCAAAAAGTAAATTGCTCTTGGTCTACTTACTCTTTTCTGTAGTCTGAACCATTGATGTTTTGATCTCAGTTACTACAGTTAAAGTGACTTCATGTAGTTGTTTTAGTTCATCCACATTATGACTTATCTCTCTCTAGTTATTAATATATACTCAGTAAATATGGTGTAAAATAGTAGTATGCTAGAATATTAGAACATTTGTAAACATTGTAAAGGCTCATCCATATTGTTTGATATATCAGTTTTAATATTGCATTACAGTATAGTCCTAGTGTGAAAGCATTTTGAGACTATTACATTATATTATGCCAAACCTGATCATATACATTGCTCTGTTTGTGGTTTTTTTTATTAAAAATAGTATGTAAAATAAAACACAAAATTTAACTAAATATGTAATTGGTCCACTGATGTAGTTTAGCTAAAGTCATGAAATTCATTAATCCTAGAGTCCGATGGTGAGAAATTATTAAATTATTTGTCATTCTTATGTGTCACGTAAAAAAATCAAAGGGGAGAGCTAATATTGAAATGGCATTTATTCCCAAATTTCTGAAGCACATCCCAGGGAATTTGACATTTGATTGTCATTGAAGTTAATATGGCTAAACTGGGTGCAGTGCTCACAGGTCCTACTGCCTTTCATGAAATTATAAAATCCCAGAAACCTGAAATGAAGATTGAAGCTGTCCCTAATCACTGTTGTTGGGCCTCTCTGTAGTAGAATGTTCCTGCTTTAAATGGCCTGCTGGACTACATCTGCAGTTCCTACTCTGAATGCTGAGGTGCAAGCCTAGAGTTGCATCCTTTCCTTTCTTTTTTTAAAAACAATTAAATCACACCTTGTAAAATTCTGAAGTCATGTTGCAATAAGTAGCTGTGTAAATTATACAAAGCTTTGTGTTACGTAAGTAAAATTGCACCAAAATAATACAATTTACCCACAGACAAAAGAGAGGTGTTATGTTTATTGGATAGGAAAGGGGGGTGCATGTTGAAATAGGTGGTTTTTGTAGAGCTCGCTGACAATATTTTATGCTCATAAACCAGTTTGAAGCCTGAAACACCATTTCATTTATCTTTATATTCTAAGCTTTATAGAGTCTGGGAAAGTATCCATCTGTTCAGCTGAGATTGCTGCAAATAGTGAGTGGTCAGAGAGACTTAGCTGAGAAAGGTCAAAGGAGCCTCTTGACCCTGTGATACTTGCCAAAGCAATTGGAGCATAGGGACTGATGTACAGTTAGATACAGCTTGCTAAAACGGTCTCCACTTTAATTGGTAATGATAGCAGGAATACACAGTAAAGTCATTGCTGAAAGAAAACAAAAAGTATCCAATATAGTAATTTATTACCAGTCACTGGGTTTCACGCACTAGGTTGTTTTACCCCTGCAGTGGTCAGAGAAAGCAAAAAGGTACTCTAACACTTAACTGAAAATGGATGCCCTGCTGCTACCAGAGATGCATGGTGGTCAAATGATTGCCTGTGCCATTAGCTTGGTAATGTTTTCTCTATTGTAAACTCAGCTCCCCATGTTCTTCTTGTGCATCAGCTGCAGATTGAAGGCTTTCTCGTTTGTCTTCTATTTGTGCTGCCAATCATCAAGCTGCTGTCCACCCGGCGCATTTGAAGGAGGCAATTTTTTTTCACTATCGACAACCATCTCCAGCAACCCAGGGCTCAGAGGATTTAGAAATGAATGGCCAATGCTTTAATTTACACTATGCCAGCCATTTCATGCATTGTTTGTGTGTTTGTCTGGTCAGATAATTCCACAGGAAAAGCACGTATTTCATATTTTGCAAAATAATTTGTGAAAGATTTAGCATCTCTTAACCACAATGCAAAATACAATATTGCACACGTTCTCTTTCTGTAATACTAATTTTTGTTGTAAATGCTGAAACTGCAAGTGCTAAATAAGCAAAGCCCTTTGTATCGCTTTTCCATGTTGTGAATCAATATAAAATTTGTTTTAAAAATAGTTATTGCTTCCTGCCAAAGAGGACAAAGCATCATGAAGAAATAGAAATGATCTCTCTTTGGAACTATAATTTCATACTGAAAGCAGTTGGGGCCTGTAACATTCGATAGATAGGCTGCAGTTGCAGCCATCATCCCAGCCCCAGCTATGGGAGAAAGCAAAAAGAAGACTAAAGATAACTGGCACTTTTTTGTGTGGTTGCACCTGACATTGTTAACTGCTTTATTTTTACAAGCTTACAGTTGGATAGGGCTTGATTTTTCTGAGACATGATGAATACTTTGAACTCTCACTGACTGTAGAGTATGGCAGAATCTGGCCCTCTGTAGAACCTCAGTAAATGTTGGCTTGCAGATTTCTCCGAGCCCCTACATTTCTGATAACTGAGGTTCTTCAGTTTTTAGTTGAAAAGTGAAATCTCATCTCTATCCTAAATGTTATTGATTGCCACAGAAACAGTAAATGATCTAGGCATAAATGCTTTTTAGAATTTCCATCATCTTTGCGATACAACTACAAGTCAAATTAAAGAGCTGACTTGCCAGATGACAAAAGCAAATTTTATTAATTAAAATTTTTATTATTCAGTTTTATTAATTAAATTGAAATATTCATACTAATCTTGTACTTCAAAAAGGTTGTGCATGAAACGGCTGTGGTATTTCAGAAATTACCACTTAGAGAAGATGTGGTTGAAGATATACCACAAGATTGAGACTTTGAAATCTGTATTGGCTAGAGGTTTTGCTTAATAATACTTGTGTGAAATGAGTCATTGCAGCATAACTAAAATATACATAATCTGCTTCAGACAACATATGTATAAAAAGACCTGGTAAGTTCAGGATGTTTAACTTGTAGTTGATACATTTAATTGATTCAGCCTGTCCATTTAATAACATGCTAATTATTGTTTTGATTATGTCATAAACACAAGCCTTTCCCAATTCAGTAAAGCATTTCAGTACACACTTAACTTTAAGCACATGCTTAAATGCTTTGCTGGAGTGGGGCCTCCATTTGCTAGGATTATATCTAAATGATATCTTAATGGTACTCGAATTACAGTCAAAAGACAGAAGGCTCTATAAAAACACTCCACCTTGAAAGAACCCAGTCTATATCGTTCGTGAAAAGATTTTCATATTCCCCTAGGCTGCACAGTACCTGATCCTTCAAGGTGCTGATCTTCAACTTTTACTGATATATCTTAGTTCTTCAGAGAATCAGGCCCTACCTCTGTTTTTCAGTTGAGTTTTAATGCAGTTCTGCATTTGACACTTAGTTACCACAGTTGTGCCTCACATATTTCCTCAAGTTTTTTTCCTTCTGAAGAATTTGAGGGTTTTGATTCTTCTCTCACGTAAGCCAGTGCTACACTATTGACCAAATTCTGCTCTTCCATTAGAGTACAATCAGAAAAACTCAACTGACGTTAACACACCCTAAGCTTACACCTGCAAAATTTATGGATGAATTTGGTTCATTGGCTTCAATTGGGTTGTTCAGGATTTACACTGGTGTGATAGGAAACAAGGCCCAAGTTTCTGACAACTCTGAGGCCACCTTCATTGCCTTGTACTTTGTGTCATTCATACAGCCACAAAGTAAATACACAATAGATATAAAAGCCTATGAGCAGAGCATTCATATTTGATACTTTGCATTCACTTTGCGCAGGTATAAATAACTACACAAGTTGCAAGGCTGTGAAGAATCAAGCCCTTTATTTACAAGGTTATAGGGGTGATGACCTGTTGGTATATTTTGGATCAGGCTTGCTTTGCAAATCCATCATGTGATTCTATCATTTTACTTCCCTTTTGTAAAGTGAATGTCAAGGCAATTCTTGTCAAATGCCTTTTTTTCTCAGCACTAAACCTAAAACAGAATGCATCTTCTAAAGAAAGTCAGTATGGAGAAAATGGGTATGTGAGGTGTTGAAACAGTATGGGAGTCCCTACAAGCTAATGGAAGTGTATATTTTAAGCGGACCATAGTTCCTAGAATAAGTAGACTCCCAGTGGAAAAGATCCTTGACGAGAAGGTAGATAGGTAAAATAGCATTTGCACTGTTCTTTCCATGAAATTTTTATGTGGTGTTTCTGTCTTAAACCAGTTGTGGTTAATAGCATATATTGATATTGTTGGGGGCCAGGAGGAGGGAAGAATGCCTTTTTTTTTCTCATCGATGGGAAATACTTCTCCACTTTGCACCAAGGCTGTATACTCAGACTTTGTGCAGGAAGGAGGGAAGAGGTTAGAAAATGTTCACAGGCTTTAGAGCAACAATGGACTGTGTCCATATCTCTTGCATCCCACCTCCATGAACAGAAGAATCTGCATATTCTGAATACATGGGAACATACTCTGTCCTGAGCCAAACATCCTCTGTTTGGTGGCAAACAGTGAGCTTTGCTCATAGGTGCTGGAACTAGGGGTGTGCGGGGTGCTGCAGCACCCATTGACTTATAATGGAAATCACTTTATACACGATTTACAGTTTGGTTCAATAGCTCTTGGCACGCCCAATATAAAAATTATTCCAGCACCCCTGGCCTTTGATACAAGTCATTCTGTGGCATTCATGGACATTAGCTCTCCTTTCATAAGCTCCCCGAATCCTACTGTCTGTATTCAGTGTAACTGTGCCAGTTTTTTGTGGGAGGGGGATCCTCTGTACCACAGAAAAGTCAGGACTTCCCCATATTGCTGCTAATATGAATGCACAAAACACAGATTCTCAGTTACGTTTGCACTTTGAATTAAGTCTATCCAAAATGCACAGGCCAGTGTAGATTTAAGATGCAGAGCACACGATTGTGAAAGGCTACTGGAAGATGGTGGTAGCTCTACAAAGTGTCTGCAGTCTCCCCATGACATTGTGACTGATGCAATCTGTAACGATCATGATGGTAGTTAGCAAGAGGAGCACAGGTAATAACCAGTCATTGTCAATCTAGCCCATCATAGTTTATTAGGTTTTACATATCACTTTTGTTTGCTTGTAAGAAGGATTAGACAAATGGATATGAGCATTAGTGGACAACCCAAAAATTTAAAAGGTGAAATAAAGATATAAATATTTATTAGTTATTTTACAAAACAAAGAAGGGAACACAAACTCTAAGAGAACACTGCTGTCTTTAAAATCCAATAAAAGAAAATTCAGTTATTGAACAGATTTTGTAAGTTCCACATCAGAACTGTGTGGAATTAGATCCCTTCCTATTAATCAATTTCTTTTAATCCTGACTAGTTTTTTAAAGCAATGTTTAACTTTTTAAGGATAATCACAATTTCAGGCATGAGATAAACACTAATGCTAGTTTTTCTTAAGATAGTATAGGTTTAATTTCTCTAATCCAGAACTTTTTGGTCCAGCAACATCTATGGTCCAGCATGATTTTAGTTATAATGAGTGTGGCCAAGTTTGCCCCAGTTCCATAAAAGTTTGTTTACAGCCACCAGTCCTGGCTTTCAGTGTTCTGTGCTGTTATTTAGCTCTAATTTACCCCTAAATGTCTTCTAAGAGCCCATTAAGCAGTGGATGCGTTGGTAATGTTGCTAGACAATATTGCTCAGCAAATTTTCTAGTTTGGCACCTGTCAGGACTAGAGAGGTTCAACCTGTATAATCTTATCTCAGTTTATTCCTTTGAAAGAAAGTTACCTCCCTTCTAAGTGCCAGGAGGCTGGTGATAATAATCACATAAAATGTGGGGCATGTCACAAAAAATGTGCTTCTTTTATGTAAAATATAAACAGAGAGATAAGCCTAAACAGGCAGATCCCAAAAAAGACAAATCCTGTTACTGCTAAATTTTAGAGAGCATTCATTTTTAATTTTTAAAATAATGATTTATTTGTAATTTTTCAGAAAATTCATTCCATATTCAGAATGTTTGCTATAATTTTGGGAAGCATAAGCTTCATTATTAAACATAGAAAAGCTATTTAATTTTAAGTGAAGAATGCAACTCAGTCTTAACTTTGGAGGTACAACTGGGACCTCTGTGATTGTTACATGTTTGAGATGACATTAATCTAAAAAAGTAGTTACAAGAGGAATATGTAATTTTGCTAAACATTTTTATTTTATTTGAAACACAATATACGTGTCTTTACAAGGACATGTATAAAAACTTATTCATATTTTTGTTTTGAACTATCCACTATGTTAATATGTGTTAATACTTTATTGTGCAGATCTCTTTGAAATAGTACTTCAGTACTCCAAACTAAATTAAAAGGTACTCTGCTGCTTTTGAGTTTTTCACAAAAGCAAGTGGTATTCAGAATGGTAATAATAAAATTCTACTTAAAATCTTTAAGATGTCAATTATGGAAACCAATTAACTTTCTTCTATGTAAAATCATTGTGAAGAAACTGAAATCTTAAGTGTTTTATCTACATGTGGTAATTTCACCATGGAAACCATGTAAACAGTGTGAAATAACATTCTAATTATATGTTTAGCAGAGCTGCTCAAAATCTTAATCATAAATACTTGTTGGATTTTGTTAGTTTGGTGAATGTAAGGGAATTGAGAAGTTATTTGCTTTTTAATATATGTTCTCAAACTTTACAGATTGCAGGTAGTTCTGAAAAATGTGAGGACTGGAATTCAAAAATTTTGAGTTTTGTTTGTCAGTTCCAGGAATAAGTGTCAGTCTTAAAAACAGTGAGGGGATTTCAACTGAAGATTTTGCTCTGTTTAGGGCTTCATCAAAGGAAAGAGATGCAGGTTGCTGTATATGGCGGTTCCCAATGGCTGGGCTGCAGACCTCTACCCTGACAGGCTGCAGCGGCTCTGGGGGCCAGGGCTGGAGTACATAGCTCTCGCCCCCGCTGTTGGCCGAGAGGTGGGGCAGGACACACCTATCAGACAACTAGCGCCAGGCAGGGGTGGGGTCTCTTCTCAGCCGCCCAAGAGCACTTCCCAGCACAGCAGGAGGGTGGCCCTCCGGCCATGCAGGGAAGCATTCTTCTGTGGCCAGGAGGAGACCCTGCACCTTGCGGCCCTCCCGCCATTCATCAAACTGCTCTTGTGCAGCTGGAAAGAGTCCCTGCCCCTACCCAGCACTCGTTGGCTGAGAGACGGGGCAGGACACACCTCTCCCAACAGCCACAGTGGGAGGGAAGGTGCAGGGTAGTGTACCTCAGCCTCCAGAGTCATCGCCACATGGGCAGCAGTGCAGGGCTAGGTGAGGGGGGCAGGATAGGCACTGGAGTCTCCAGGGGCAAGGCTAGTGCTAGCGGCTCTGGAGGCTGAGCTAGTAGTGTGGCAGGTTATGGGGGCAGGGCTGGCACTGGGGAGCTATGGGGACGGGGCTAATATTGGAAGCGGGCATTGGGGGAGGTTCCAGGGATATTGATTGCAGTGGGGCTCTGGAAACAGAATCATAGAACCAGGAGGGACCTCAAGAGGTCATCGAGTCCAGTCACCTGCCCTCACAGTAGGACCAAGCACTGTCTAGATCATCCCTGACAGGTGTCTGTCTAACCTGCTCTTAAATATCTCCAGTGATGGAGATTCCACAACCCCCCCTAGGCAATTTATTCCAGTGTTTAACCACCCTGACCATTAGGAAGTTTTTCCTAATGTCCAACCTAAATCTCCCTTGCTGCATTTTAAGCCCATTGCTTCTTGTCCTATCCTCAGAAGCCAAGGAGAACATTTTTTCTCCCTCCTCCTTGTAGCACCCTTTTAGATACTTGAAAACCACTCTCATGTCCCCTCTCAGTCTTCTCTTTGTAAGGCTATGTGTACACTGCCGGGGGGGTTTCGGAAAAAGATACCCAAATTGCGAACCGCAATTTGGGTATCTTTTTCCGCTTGTTTTTTCAGAAGAGACTTTTCCGACGTTTGGCCCGTCTACATGGGGCCAAATGTCAGGAAAACCTCCTCTTTCAGGACATACCTTATTCCTCATTTTATGAGGAATATAGAGATGCTGAAAGAACACGCCCACTTTTTCAGAAACTGTTCCAAAAAAGCAGACGCGTTCCCTGGACGCGGCAGAGTCTAGACATAGCCTAAACTAAACAAGCCCAATTCTTTCAGTCTTCCCTCATAGCTCATATTTTCTAAACCTTTAATCATTTTTGTTGGTCTTCTTTGGACCTTCTCCAGTTTCTCCACATCTTTCTTGAAAGGTGGTGTCCAGAACTAGACACAATACTCCACTTGAGGCCTAATCAGTGCAGAGTAGAGTGGAAGAATGACTTCTCGTGTCTTGCTCACAACACTCCTGTTAATGCATCACAGAATCCATGTTTGGTTTTTTTGCAACAGCATCACACTGTTGACTCATGTTTAACTTGTGGTCCACTGTGACCCCTAAATCCCGTTCAGCAGGACTCATTCCTAGACAATCACTTCCCATTCTGTACGTGTGAAACTGATTGTTCCTTCCTAAGTGAAGTACTTCATCCTGTTTAACTCAAACCTTTTCTCTAGTTTGTCCAGATCATTTTGAATTTTGACTCTATCCTCCAAAGCACTTGCAATCCCTGCCAGCTTGGTATCATCTGAAAACTTAATAATTGTATTCTCTATGCCATCATCTAAATCATTGATGAAGATATTGAACAGAACCGGTCCCAAAACAGGCCCTGTGGATCCCCACTTATTATGCCCTTCCAGCATGATTGTGAACCATTAATAACTACTCTCTGAGAATGGTTGTCCAGCCAGTTATACACCCACTTTATAGTAGCCCTATCTAGGTTGCATTTCCCTAGTTTATTGATAAAGTCATGCAAGACTGGTATTGGGAGGTCTAGTGGTGGTGGGCTCTAAGGAGTGGGGGGCTGGCACTGAGGCATTTGGGATGGGGGGCTGGCACTAGGGGCTCTGAGGGTGTGAGGCTGGCCCTGGAAGGACTGGGTTCAGGGGACTCTGGGATCAGTGGCTGGTGGGCGGGGGGGGGGGGCGATAGTGGAGGGGGCAGGGGGCTCTAGGGATATGGGCTGTCACTGGGGACTTTGGGGGCTGGGCTTTTGGTGAACCGGCAACATTTTATTTGCATATTCGTAATTTGCTCAACTGGCGGGTGATTCTAAGTGCGGCTCTCCCTTGCAGGGCGGGAGCAGACTTTGCATGCTCCCCCTGCCCCAGGCCCTGATTGACCTGGGGGCAGGGAGGAGTGCTCAAAGTCTTCTCCCACTGCCAGTGGTGCAGGTGCCTAGAAGGGGGTGGGCGCAAAGACTTCACACACTCCCACACCCACAGACTAATCAGGGTCTGTGGGCGGGGAAGTACGGAAGTGTCTTGGACCCACCTCGTCTGCATGAGGCCACACCCTTTCCCGGGCAGCCCAGGACCATTTCAAAAATTTCTGAAGTGGCCCCCAGTCAAAAATTATTGCCCACCCCTGGTTTAGGATGAGAAGAGCACAAAACTGGGGAGGAATTTATATTCTTTCCTTTCCATGATCTCACTGAAGATGTTAACATGCCTTTTTAGTGGGTGGACTGGATTCAAGTGTCAGCTGCTGTCATCTTTTATTAGCTCAGCACCCATATGGGATATGCTTGATAGCATATTCAGATCATAATTATACAATTTGCTAATGCATATGCAGCATGATTGGAAATGTTCACTTTTATTGTTATGTTGCTTTTATCTTTGAGGCAGGAGACCCCAAAACAATTTTAAAGCAAGAGTTTTAACTCTTTTAATCTGCTCATATTTTGAGACTTCCCTTTAATTTAATATGGGTTTAATAGAAGTTGAAAATGTGTTTAAAATAAGTCCGAAATGCCAAACATTTCTATAAAAAGCCTGTTCACTCTCAATATTTTCCCCAACATTAATGATTCTTAGTCTTTAAATGTATATGGTCATCAAATAAGGCTCTTGTCTTCTTCAGTTTGCTTAAGTACTGTCAAATAACTAATTCCCCAATTAATTTCTATACTCAAATAGCCTCTTACATTCATAGCCTGTCACAGCATCTCATTTGTACATATAATGACTTACTATTTGTATAGCAGTGGTGTCAGGCAGTTAAAATATGGGGGCATTCATTTAGAGCCAAACTATTAGCTGAGAAGAAGACAACAAAGGTTTTTTGCCTTTAATTGGAAACGTGAGTTACAAGTAACTATCTTTAGTAAAACATTTCCCAATGTATATGTAAACTTTAAAGTTTTAAGAATTAAGGCTTTTGAGTATTGTGACGGGGTGTCTTCCCTGCACTGGCCCTTTAAGGGAGAGGGCTGGAGCCCTGGGAGATGGCTGGAGGGTGGAGCCAGGAGCTGAGGCAGAGATAGCCAATAAGGGCTCATCTGGGGTTGTATAAATAAGGGCTCCTGGAGGGGCAGAGACAGACTCACACTTGCTGCAGCTGGGGAGCAGGAGAGACCTAGATGTCAGGGAAGCTAGAGGCTTCCTGACTTGGAGCAGGGCCAGGGAAAGGCTGGTAGGGCTGGGAAGCTCTTGGCCAGGAAAGCTTCCAGGATGCAGGGAGTGAAGCAAGGCCTACGGCAAATAGGGCTGCATTGAGGCAGCCAGGGTAGGCAAAGGCAGCAGGTCCACACTTCCTTGCCAATGATGAGTGGCCATTTCAGAGTGCAATTTTCCCTTATGGCAGGGGCTAGATGAAGACTGGCAGTGTGTCACTGAGGCAAGGTGGGCATAGGGGTTGGGGAGTTCCCTGAAGGGGAGGACTCCAGAGTGTGGAGGCACTATGTCAGGGAAGTACTCAGAGGAGGATGCCGTGGTCTTGGAGGGACGTGGGTCCTAATACACAGTGGTTGAGAATAACAGGGAACAGTAGGCATGGCACCAGCTGGAAAGGTGCACTCCAGGGCTAACACATAATATTCTGTGAAGTTTGTTTCATGAGAGAAAGATCATGTCTATACCAAACATGTCTTGTGTAAGGGGAAGGGTTCTGGGTCTTTGTTGATAGTTTGTCTTTTGGTTCCTAGATTTATAATTTACCATTTGTAGTACATTTACAACTTGCTGTTAAAGATGTCTATCACATTCTGTACAATGCAAAAATCATAACATACAGAAATTTCAAAACATAGTATAAAAGAAAATAATACAAAATATTAAAGGAAACTAGAAGTTATAAAACTGTATCCTGGAAGCTTGAAAATGCTTGGAGATCTCATGGTTAAGGTTCCTGTCAGTGGCTGAGAGAGAGAAAAATTTCCTTAGGAATTACCTGAATTATCTTGAACATTTCCTATAATAAGCAACACAGAACATAAAAATGTGAGCTATCTTATTCTCCAAGCATCATGTGTGTGAAAATTCATGAAAGTTGACAGCAAATTTTAATAGCCTGGTTTTGCAGGGTTATTTAGCTTTGTCTTTACATGGTTCTTTGACAAATTTTATGCTGTTATTAAAAACAGCACTCACCTTGCAGAGAAGCAGAAAAATCGGACACGTAAGCCTCTTTACCTGCAAAATAGGAGAAGCTCCTTATCCCTCAAGTACATAGAAATCCCTACATAACAGCAAGTATGGAGTGGTTATGCTGAAGAAGGGACAGCCAAGACCCACCTTTTGTGTAACTTCCTTTTCTGAAACCACAGATTTTTCTGATCAGAAATCTAGCATATCAGATTATGATGTTTGGAACTACAGTATCTCAGGCAACATGTTGTGTGTACTATATTTAAAAAGTCACAGGACACTGGTACAATAGCGGGCATAAACAGAGCAAAACTCAAAAAATGAGGAGTAACGTTAGTTCGAACCAAGGGGTTTGATTTGAACTAACGTGTCCCAGAGCGCACTTCCTGGTTCAAATCAGCTTGGCGAGCGGAATAACGCTAATGAAATGTGGGATATTTAAATCCCCGATTCATTAGCAATTTTGGTCGACTACATTTGCATCCCTAGTCCGAACTAGGGAGCAAGTGTAGACGTACCCCTGAGGAATTCATGCTGCCAGGAAAGGGAATAAGGAAATGTAAAAGGATTTTGATTTAGGTAAATGTCACCAGATCCATGAGGTGAAAGCTGTAATTCCTCATGGACCATTAGGATCTGTCCACCTTTTGGATCTTTGTCCCATCTGTGTGTCATAACATAGTTTAACCTTACTGTAGCTCTTAGTCAAGATGTACCTTTCCTCTCTCTTGAGTGACCATACCCTAAACTTCCTGGCTATCATTAGCAACATCCGCAAACTCTTCTGCCTAAAGACTGACTGGTATCCTAATACAGAAGATTCTTCTAGGTACTTTTTTTAAATCACGTCTCAGTCCCTTACTGTCTTTTTACATTCTCACCTAATCTATTCTTTTTTTTTGTGCACGGAGAGCCAACTTCTTCCCTCAAAAGCATGCCCTGCATTATGAGGACAGAATTTTTCTCCATGGGACTTGTGTGGGTAAATTCTTCTATGATGCCAAAGTGAGGCAATTAATCTTGGACATTTTAAAAATTTATCTGAAATTTCTCTGGATTTCCTAGTGCATTATGCCTTCCCTAACTCTTTCATACTGTAAGCTGTTTGGGACAAGGCTATCTTCTTTTCTTAGTCTGCTAGAGGTTGACCGAATGGCAATGGGTTCTAGCAAAAAGGTTAAACACTTGATCTCAGTGAATTGAGTGCAATGAATCTTGTAAAGAATGAAGCTGTGGAAATAAAAATAGTTAGAGAAAAGAGGGTTGGGAGAAATATCTTTCAGCTGACATAGTGATGTGGTTCAGCTTGCAAGGTTATTTCTGTCATGCTTTTAATGGGTCAGCTAAAAGTTGTGAGTAATTATAGCTGATCCCAAATCTGCAGTTCTGTCAGTTTTCTAAAAGAAGACTTACCATTTCTGTTGGCTAGTCATTAGCAGTAATTGTGGGTAAGAGAGAGTTGTGCTGGGACAATAATGCGATAACACATGAATGAATGGAGCTAAGGTGGTGGTCTGCAGATCTCTCACCTGGAAGACAATTTAAATGAGATGAAAAGGCCTGGATAACTGGAGCAAGGGCCACATACGAGAATGTGAATCTCAATCTTCTCATTAGGCTCAGATAAAGGAAAGTGCTTTAGGCTACAGATGCTGTCCTAAGCATCCAAAAGGAGTCCAAGATCGGCAGATGTCGTGTTGCACTGCATCAGGTAGTGCTTCCAGTTATCAGTCTTACCATCTCTTCTACCTTACCCTCTACACAGCCTTAAATGAGTTGCAGACAGCTGGGCCCCTTCCAAATTCAGCGATATTGGGAAAATGACAGAAATATAGAGCTGGGTCTCTGCAGCAAACTGAATGCAACACAGCCCAAGTCTTCTAAAGATCCTTTTTAGTAACCTCAGATACATATTAGACAGGAGAAGTGATGACAGAGACAGAGGTTGTGGGGTGGGAGGGAGAGAACAGTATATGATTATGTAATTACAGATAATTACATCAATAAAAGTAGATATATCTGGAATGGGGGAACTATGGGTGCCCACTTGATTTTTGCAACCTTAATGTTCTTTTAACATAGCTTAGGGTTTTGCTTTATTTTGTTTTATTTTTGTAGGGACTTTTTCTACATTATTTTAAAAGTACACACTGAAAAAAACCCAGAATTTCTATTACATGGATCTATACATGAGTCATCAGTGGGATTAGACCTATGGATAAACCACACAGACTATGCCACTTGAGTTAACAACCTAATGACATAAATAGCCAAGCACTGGGTATTTAAGAGTATTTAGAACCCACTCTATCAGTTCCATTTAGCATGGACATGGGGATGTAAGCGACTAGTTGACAAGTGACTCGAATAGTTGCTTCCCCCATCCCTTGCTGCCAGGATCAGAGAGAGGATCAGGGAGGGGAGGCAGGGGTGCAGTGGAGAACTGGCGGCATTTCCGCCTTTGAAATGTAGCAAGAGCATTTCAGAAACAGGGAGCATAGGGCCAGCGGGGGACTGCTTTTAATCTGGTTCCCTCCCAGCACCAGCTCCTGCTTGAGTACCCTGCTGGTCCTGTGCTCCCTGTGGCACGTCTGCCTTTGAAATGTAGCAAGAGCCGCTGGGACTCTTACTACATTTCAAAGGCGGAGGCACTCTTATTGACTAATCGAATAGGCAATGCAAATTCCATTGACTATTCAATTAGTTGATTAATCTAAATTTAACATCCCTAGCATGGACACACTAACAATTTTTTCCAATTTTTTTTTTCTCTTTCCCTCGCCATCCCCTCTCTTTCTCACTATTTATTTTGCAACCTGGACCCCTTAATTTCATTCATCTGAAGAAGTGGGTGGTGCCCACGAAAGCTCATGACACCATCTACATTTTTTGTTAGTCTCTAAGGTGCTGCAGGACTATTTGTTGTTTAAGATTTTTCAACCTATTACTGCTACTAGTTATCTTGTTTATCTTCCAAAATCACAGTCAAGACCTGGTACTATCACTTATCTCAAATAGTTATATGGAGGTACAGGGTGTTTGATGGGGAGTACCGCATCAAGGAATGTGGAAGTTTTTGCCTTTCAAAGGTCATTCCTCCGCTTTTACTTGATCATTTTATCAGTCTTCCATCCCAGCTTGATGTAGAGTACATCACTGTTTTAATTCATGATCAGTGCCAGGGGTGGGGGGTTCAGAAGGAACCCGATTCTTGGCATTTCCCACCATTTTGTTACTCATTAGCCTCCTGTGGTGGTATTTGCAGTAAAGGATTTTCAGACACAAAATTCTTTCTGAACTTTGACCTTTTGGGTGGTGGAATGTGCCCATGAAGTGTTTTCTTGGAGCATGCATATGTTTTTGCATCTCCTTCTTATGGAAGGCACAATGCAGAGTTGCTCTGTGGGGATAGCACAAAGGAGTTGTGTGAGGATGTAGTATATTCAGTGTAGAAGGTCATCAGAGTCACCGAACAGTATGTCTAGACTGCAATGTAAGCTCAGGGTTAGTGGAGCTCAAGTCAGCTCACTCATGTTAGGGATCCTTGATTGTGAGTGCCTGCCCTGGCCTTTAACTCTGTTAAGGCTTTTTCTAACCTGTTCTTGAACCTGGGGTGCTGGCGACCACAGTGAAGCACATAGACATGAGTCAAACCAACCATATCCCAGAAGCCCTCCTGAAATGTGCTTGCTCTAGCCTTGTGACCATGATGCATTATGGGAAAACTTTATTACTCTCCCTGCATGTTACAAGAAGCTTTAACAGCCCACCAACTCAGCATGCCAAGCTGTCATTTTGGTCTGTGCACTCACAGCTACTGGACCCGGCAACACATTTTGACAAACTCTTGCTTGTGTTTTCACTGCTGTGTCAGGAAACTGACAGAGCCACTGGTGGATATTTTGGTGGTGTTTTCTGTCCCAGCAAAGGTACCTGATGGAGCAGCCGGAAGAGGAATACTCTGGAATGGTAGACTCACTGGCAGGTGCTGCTCACTACAATTCACATAGCTATTTCTGGCACAGGGCCCCAAGCACAGACTGGTGGGATCATGTTGTCAAGCAGGGACCAAATGCCCAGCAGTAGGCCTAGAACTTTTGCATAAAGAAAATTACATTTCTGAAGCTTTATGCAGGGCGGAGGTGGGAAGATAGAACTAAAGAAATTGGCCTATGAAATTGTGGGATACTTCTGGGAAACTCCCAGGACATGACATGACCGAAGCAGGGCTGTGTCTATACTGCAAAACAATAACGTTTAAACCCTGGGTCCCAACTTTACTCATGCTCAGGCCCTGCAGGGTTTTGGGACCTTGTGTCCAAGCCCTGCATTAGTGCAAATGCAGCATATATGCAAAGGGGCTTGAGCCCAAGTTAAGCATGTGCTTACTTCACAACATAGACTGACATACCCTCACAAACCTGTAATGAGATGTGTGTTGTGATATTTTCAGAGGCTTTTACCTTGGCCACATTCGAATGGATTTTCACGTGTATGGCAAAAGGCACATCCCTGACGAATGTTTAATCCCTGCTCCAAAATTGGTAGAGCGTCTCAGTGAAAATGATTGTAAGAATTTTTCTGCATGGGGAAAAATGTACTTTTCCCGAAATGTCTTCTTGGAAACAGCTGAAATGTTGCAAAAAAATTTGAACCTGAGGCAGCAGAGAAAATTTCAGGCCAAGCGGTAAAAGTTTGATATAGGGTCTTATATGGAAAGGGTTAGATACAAGTGTCACTAACATTTCCTATAATTGCCTGTTAATCCAATTCCCCTTTTCCTTGCTTCTATTTACCTGGCTAGTAAGTTACTCAGCTTAGGCATTTATTTTTGTGCTTACCATTTGAAAAGTGTCTAGTACACAGTGACGCTGCTGTGAATACATAATGAATAAGTTATGTACAGTTGAAATCAGTGGAGTTAAATGAGGAATGAATTTGGCTGACTCCATAGGCAATTCTAGGCTTAGAACTAGGTAAAGTTTTGTGTAACCCTGTGGATTCAATTTTAACATTTAATGCATAACTTTTTTATTTCAGCAAACTGGTACCAGCCTTGTGCAACAGCTTTTTACTATCTTGCCAGTAAAGACAAACTGGAACAGCATAATCTTTCATGTTCTCTCATTTGATCTGGAAAAACTTGTAGAACTTTTACTGTCATCTCAACTCAGTGGGTTGAAATCATCAAATTCATTCCACAGTTATGATATTTTAAAAAGAGCCAAGAGCACAGCAGAGAAAAGGACACTAATACTAAAAAGAAATAGAACTGCAGGCTCTCTCTTCTCAATGGATGGGCAAGAAAAAAATGTTTGTGAAAAAAAGATCCATAAGGATAATAGTGCAGCAAGGTCTTTGGAGGAAAGTGGTGGCATCAAAACACGGAAAAAAACGAAGAGTTCAAAAAAGATTAGACTGAAGCCAGCAGGAAAAATTGATGCTAAAATCACCACAGATACAGCTAAACTGCTCTTGTCATGTCTCATACCATGGGGTGTAGATAAAGAATTAGACAATCACTGTGTTAGATATTTAGATATCTTCAGACTTCAGTGTCCAGTTTCTTTTGGACTAGTGTCAAATGGAAATCACATATCACTAATGCTGCCAGGGTGGAATCGTAATCATTGTGGTCTGGTGGAAGAACATACACCAATTAACTTGTTTTCAAGAAAAGTAGTAGATTTGTCAAATAAGTACAGCACTGCAGGCCAAGGACAAATTGGAAAGAAATATGGACTAGAATATAATCCTGATAGCATACAAGGATCACAGATTGTATTCTACTTATTGAGCAGAGTATCTTTAGTCAACAGGACATTTACTGTGCCTTTGGAATTCACCAACATAAGCGACAGGTAAGAACTTTTTCTTATCAGTTATTTTCCTGATAAAATTAGGAACATTATGAAAATATCCAGCCTTTTGTATTCTTAAATATAGACAATTATATAATGAAGCTCAAAACAAACTTGTTCAGGCTTATTTTCATGAATATTCTTTGGAAATAGGGAGAGATTTTGGAGGAACTATGTGTTGTCCTCTAATGTGAAATGAGTAAATATTATCTTTCTGTTTAACATAAGAGCAACCAGAGGCACAGAGATTTTGTCAAGGTCTGAGTCAAGTATAGGAATACAACTAGGATCACTCAGCTCTAATTCCCATGCCTTTACCCTCAAGGTCGATCTTTCTCCCCAGTATTGAAAGTGAAAGTAAGGGGCTCCTTCAGAATAAAAGCACAGCCAGCTACCTATAGGGGAGACTTCTACTATGCAGTTCTCTCTTTCATTTCCCATAGCTAACAGGACTCCTTTGTCACACAAGGCAGTGGGTCCATGGCTAAAGCAAATTAAACATCAGAAGCACAAACAGCCTTGCTCAGGTCCTCTGCCTAATGTAAAGAGACTAAAACCCAAAGGCAGCTTCTGGGACCTGATGCTGAATGCATCATCTGCCACTGTGTTTTGAGAACCTGTCCCAAATTCCATTTATGTTACTCAAAACAATTTTACTTAGGTGAATGCTTTTTCAGCATCAAGGGGAAAATAACGAGTTCAACATTCTTTGACCAAGCCAAGTGGAGCACACAGATCAGGCATGTCCTAGTCACAGTCCAGCATTAGACAGTGTTAACAGGGTTGAGGATTTGGGATACAGAGACTTCAGTTTGCTTAATTCCCTCGCATAAACACTAAGAAATCCATACCACGGGTTGGGGATTTGTGGATTAAAATACACAAGAGAAATGGAGATAAATTTTATATTTGATAAACTTGTTTTATATTTCAAAGTTGAAGCTGAACGTTCATATTTAAAAAGCTTAACTAAAACCTATCAAAGTCCCTTTTAAAAGAGAGGAGATCAGTGAGTCTCTTATTTTGTTGGGCTGGAAGGACAGGTTAGTTATATTGCTTAGGGCTGAGCTGTGAAAGATTGTCACATTTTCTGCTTTAGACAAGAACAGACAGGGTAAGAGGCAAGCTAGCAAAGGTGAGGAAAATATGGCTTTTGGTTGATATTCTTAGGACTCCAGGCAGAGGTCAATCACAGATGGAGTCCCTGCCCCAGAGAGCTTACAAGTTTAATGTGATAAGAAGAAATAAGTGGATATGGACGGCGGAGTACAAGGATGATGTGAGACAATATTGGTCAGCACGATAGACTGTGGTCTCAGTATCTCACTGGGCTAACCATTGTGAAGATTTTTATAGGGATTACAGCAAAGAAGAGTTTAAATGATGATAGAGATTGCCAAGGGGCATTTGCAAAACCAGTGCATTTCCTGGCTGCTTTGGCCATACTATAGCCAGCCCTGCCCATTTTTCACACTGCACTCCTGCTCCTTGCCTCTCATACACAGCACATTTCACAATCAAGTGTCATGCAATATGTTCTTTACTTTCCCAAGCTCTACCCAGCGTATCTCACCAGAAATCCTAATTAACTCACTGTAAACAACAGTGACTGCAAAAACTTTTTGCATTTTTGCCAACAGCTAGTTGATCCTATGAATTCTGGAAGAATTCATGCCTTTCCCTCTTACGATGCTGACGATAATCCTCATAAGATTCCTTTTATCGCTACCATCTCTCTGTCCTAGTATAGTTTGAAACTGAACTTTGCCCCCTTGTTGAACTCCAGGAACTGTTTCCAAGCTTTGGACACTTCACTCACGATGTCATCCACACCATCTGTTTCCCCCCCTCCCCCCAATAAACAAAGATCTGAGCAGAGCAGGTTATGTAAAGGCTTCTGTATTCCCTGCATCAATAAAACTGTGAGTAATGCCCTGTCACAGTCAAGAACCATTATTTTAACACAGAATCAAAATTGTGTAGAGTGGAACTATTAGACAAATGCTGAGGCAAAGGCTTTAAGGTCATTTAAAACAACAATTAGCTGTCATTGTGAGAGGAATGGAGTACCACCTTCGGAATTAGCTCCAGTCTTCTTTAAAAAAAAAAAAAAAAACGAAAGAAATGCTACTGAACTTCCAGCTCAGGCAAGAAAACAAAGGACATGGTATTTCCTTGCCATGACAATGTTTTCTTTCTGTGTGAGTCATAGTAAAGACTTTTCAAAAATATTTTTGAAAATTTAAGAACAGAGATTAAAGGGTCAGTCTGCCCCTGCCTTATGAAATGTGCTCATTATCACAGCAATGCAAGGCAGGAATAAAGATGCCACTCACTAATTCATGGTTTAAATGAAAGGGCGCAATGGGGCAGGCCTTCAGCTGGAGCAACTTGACAAAGTTCTATTGATTTCCATGAAGTGATACTGATTTACAACAGCTCAGATTCTGGCCCCATTTTTATTAACTTATTTCATGAACCAAATACAGAGGCAAAATTATGTTTGGGTCTCTGCCCAGCAGTCACGCCTTCCATTGGAACTTGTTTCCTTTGCTCTCTGAAAATATGACCACAGTCAAATGGGCCTGAAATTATTGCCCACTGCTTTAGGATTCAGCCTTCACCTAGTCCCTTCCTGCAAAGACTAAAGATGTGACAATGGGATGGAATACTCTATGGTCAAGGTTCTTTTCCCAGCCCTCCCTGTATAACCCATCCTCCCTCACTGTCAGTTTTGTGCTCAGGGTTAGGATGAGCTCTGGCCACAATAAGACTGAGCCATTCAGTAACATACTCCTGCCCAGTTACAAGTCGCAGTGAAACTATACCAGCACATCCGGCTCAGTTGGTCTAATTTAAATCACAAGGCCATACCTATCCTTAAAAGTAGCATGATTAGCCCAGCTGAGCCTCCCAGATGCTCAAGTGGAAAATAAATACAACTTCAGTTCCAATTTGCCATGCCACTGAAAGAACCTGTCAGTAAGGCAGGAAACAAAGGGGGGCAGGAATAGATGGTCTGCCTGATGAAGACAAGATGCTCATGCTACCCTGGCTTCATTGGAGGAAAAGATGGGCAAGGATCCAGTGCTGAGCCAGTGGGATTCAAACTTAAGAAAATCAACTTGGGAATAAAACCTACCAACAACTGCCAGCTTGAGCACCCTCCATGGTATTCTGCCAACGCTGGTAAAGAAAGGGTAGATTATTTATACTGTATACTCTTTGGGCTAGAGACCATCTTTTGTTCTGAGTTTGAATATCACATAACAGAGTAAGGCTCCTAGGAACTACTGCAGCCCAAATAAATAATACAGTGAAACCTTTGTTATCCAGCACTCTTTAGCCAGAAAACTTTGTTAACCAGCATTGCCCCCAGCCACAATACTGTCACATCTTCAGGTGCACAGGCCTGGCTTGGTTTACCATGATTGGCTTAACAATTTTTTATTTAAGAAGTACTAATCATCTTTAACTCAAAATAGAAATGCAAGACCAACTGCCTCACACTACAAAACTACCAATATTAAAAACTTGAGTTTTACTATTATTGTCCATTGGTTTTTCCTAGGTTGATGGGACCCTCAGATAACCGGAATGTTTAGATAACCGGAACACCCTAATCCCTGAGCATGCCGGATAACACAGGTTTTACTGTACTATGAATGGGTCATCGAATATGAAGTGATCCAGATTTTCTTCTGATGTATTTATTATTGTAAATTTCCACTTAACTGTTTGGATCAGTGGTAGGCAACCTGCGGCCTATCAGGGTTCTATGGGTGTCCTATTAGGCATTTTATTTACCATTGTCCATGTGCAGGGTTTCCAGTTTCTGCTGGTTTCCATCTGTGTCTTTTTTCCCTACCAGTATAACTAAAGCGACACACACATAAAATGACGGCATGTGAAGTGAGGTGTGTGCTGATTGTACACATTGATTGTAAGAGCTGTGCACTCCCTTTGCATCTAATCAAAGCACTGCTGCAGTTGAATCAGCCAAATTCTAGGTACGCAAGTGCAGTTAGCAAAACTATCTTATCCTAGGAGATCGTCTTGGTTACGACAATCTTGCGGCTCACTGAGATGAAGGAGGGCCACTCATACAGTCCACTCCCTAGCTTAACTTGCTCATCGCTGTTTGGATCAATATTTTTAAGCTATAGTTTGTTTGTGAACTGTTAGTTGTTTGGGTTGTCTGGTTGGTAGTATGAGACACAGAGTAACTCTTTTTCTTCCCTCTTGGATGGCTGAAATTTTTGAACATGAGAATAATGAACAGTGAACAGCATGTTTCTGGTGCAGAATTTCAGACCTTTAGTCATTACTGATTGACTTCAGTAGGAATATAGCTTGGGTAAGGACTGCAGAATTTGATCCGATATTAACATCACAGTGTATTCACGGTTGATATAAAACTGTGTATTCTTAGGGAATTGTCTCATCTGAATAGCTGCATATCTTTGGAATTGATGAAAGTTCTTCTGTCATTGAACATTTTCTAATTCCATTTGTAAATGTACAATGTTGAAGTTAATTGGAGTTGCTAGGGCTTATCACCTTTCAGGATTTGTTTATATGTGTGATTAGGCATGTTTGTGTTTTAAATAGTAGCTAAAGGGCTGAAACATACAGATGCTACTGGTCATTGGACTGTTCCAAGCACCCCTCATGGTTGTTGACACCACACCTGATAGTGACAGTTGGCAAGATCGATTCCTATTTTAAAACTAATAAGAACAATAATTAATAATGCAGTAACTGTTATAAGTGTAGAGACTTGAATAAGTGCTAATGATACATTTGTGATTTTTTTTGTCATTTTGTAGTGATTTAATATTTGTTTGTTTTTTAGTCCACAGAAATTAGAATCTGTACGTAACAAATGGAGAAATTCGGAAACATCCGGTTCTTCATTTTCCATGCTTTATGGAGAGTTACCAAACTGTAAGTACTGAAGTATTCAGCCATGCTAACACACACGCAGTATTTTTGTATTTATTTGTTTTAAATATTAAATTAGATAAAATGCATTACATATATTTAAACACTCAATCATATTATATGAATAGAGTTTTCTCATTGCCCTTTACATCCAGTGGATTTTAAATTTTTTTTAAAAAAATTTCAAATACAATAGTTGGATGAGTTTAAGCATGAAGTGACCTGCTCTTTTCTTATGTGATGATCACAAAAGCATGTAAACAACATCTTGACTAGAAAATAATACATAGTGGAATCAAGAATACATTTTGCATGGAAACAAAATATCCAATTGTATTTCCTCGGGCATTTTCTATCCATGTGAAAAACAAGAGTGAACATAATGAAATAAACACTGACTTTTTTCCATGAAATTCTGTCTCCCTAAGCACCATCATGCATTCGCCCAACAACATGCCTCAACCTTCAAGCAAACTGTTGCCTTTGTAATACTGCAGTCATCTTGTTCTTTTGATAATGCCCTTCTTAGACATTTGGCTTAGGGCAGAATAAAATAATCTCTGTACTTTAACATCCGTCAGGCAATAGTTTACCAATTTTGCGCTGCAAACCAGTCAATATTTGTTTTTACAACATGAAACCAACCAAAGAATTTTCAAGGACAGAACCAGGTAGCATATGGATGACTTATTTGTCTGCCTGTACTGCCAGACAAATCTAATGTGGTTCTATTGCATAGTAAATCCTGGGTAACTTTAAAATGCAAATTTCTTAAGGCTAAATCCTGACCCTTTTCTATGTGGCAGTCAAATAAGCTCTTAAACGTCTGTCCACAACCAGTCTGCTATTCATCATTCTTTCTCTGTCTTTTGCTCAGGAATTAAGGAATGTATTTTACCCTTGAGACTTCAGTACCCCATGCAGGCATGCCTAGAAGGGGAAAGAGAAGGAACAGGATGTAACTGGGAACTAAAGAGTAATATGATGGAGGATTTAGGGATTTTCGCCTTGGAGTTAGAAACACATTACCCTGGGCTATTCAGTCAGATGAGCCCCTCTCTCTAGGTTAACCTCTGTTGCAGGCCTGCAGACTAGAACCACTGGATCTGAGCAGTAGAGACGTCACAGTCTTTCCAAGAGCGAGTAACTGCTACACATGGTGTGATATCAAGGAGACATTGCTTCCCTTCAGAATCCCAGGACCTAATTCTTTTGTACCTTATACCTTGTGCCAACTGTACTGATTTATAGCTGTACAAAGTAGATGAGTGAATGCAAATGAATCAGAATGGTGCATTTTGCATGCTCTTCGCGCTGTCTGTGGCCAACCCAGAAATCTGGTGTTTTGGCACAAAACAAGAGTGAAGGACAAAGTTTGATGTCCACCTACTTTATCCCTTCTTCCCTGTAGCTACTACCCCTCTGCTATGCAGGGTGGCTACAAAGGTTTTGATCTGTCTCTGAAGAAAGTTAGGGCGTGCTCAGGGCACCTCTCGTGTGCTGGCTGGTAGCTACCCAAGAGGGTCATTACACTGCACTGGGATGGCTGAAATATAGCAGTACTGTGGATACAACCCATTTAGCACACCTGAGGTTTTGCAGAGCCCGCTATGCTAGCTCTTCATCCTCAAAGATTTTCCCACAGCGTGGGGAATCCTCAGTAGGAATTCAGTAGGCTCAGATTAGAGAAGGTAATTATCATTTGAACCTTGTTGTAAATAACTAAATATTTTTTAAAGATTTGGTAGATTGGGGCAGTGCAAAGGAGAAAATGTAACTAAATCACTGTCATCTTGGTCTTATATTTGTATAAATGGGGTCAAATATTTAGTTCTTATTCAAATAAAGCCCTCACTGAAGTAAATGGGATTTTTTTCCTTACCCAGGATTAAGGATTTCAGAATTTGGCCCATCTACAACCAACAAGCTGTAACTGTAAATGTTACAATTATGTTTCTATTAGTTTTCCTTGAAATTGCAACTTCTTCATATTAACTCACCTACTGTGTCAAGTGAAGTTTGCAGGAATTTTCTTCTTCTATGATAATTTTAACATTCCTTTAGCTACAATAGCCAAAATTAACTAACAGTTGAGTTTTTTGATGATTATGTAACAAAGCTAGTAAAGTGATATAAAGACAAGGAAAAGATCAAAATTATCCTGCCCATGAAAAACCATTGAAAAGTCAATTTAAAATGGAAAAGAACAATTTTACTATGATATTCTCATTATTGTTTCTCTCATTTTTTTGTCATTTTTAATAGTCTCTACATTTCACATTGTAAACTCTTGTGCCTGTTTCTTTCATGCTGTAAAATTACATTGCATGGTATTTCTTTCTCTATACATATCTGGATGGCAGGCTGTGTCAATCTTTGTCTTTTATATACTATAGAATTACTTACAAAGTACAAGTACAATTGTACATATGCAGTCATCAGCTGAAAACTACAGTGAACCGATTCAGATTGCACTAACACAAACTTTGCAATCTTCTCCACAAAGCATCTGCGTAATTCTGCAAATCCCACAAACTGCACTACAGTAATCCAACTGTTTTTAAAAAATGTAGATGATAAAATATTCTGATAAAACAATATATTAAGTATCCAGCAGTATTGTAATTCTACTATATACAATTTAGGACTGTGATTCAGAACATTTACTCAGCATTAATATTCAGGGATTGTCATGTTACTTCAAAGGTTGAATCAACCCACTTATTCTAAATAACATATGTATTAAGCTGCAAATCTTATTAGCCAAATATTGGGATAAGCAGCTGATAAGTGACATTGGCTTGTCAAATTTCAAATGAGGAAGAAATGGATTAAACAAGAAAGTTCTGCCAATTCATGACCATGCATTTGCTCTGAAAACCACCTGAGAATTCAGATGCACATTTTAGACCATCTTGAAATTATCTGTACATCACATACTTCAAATGGGAGGGTTTACCCTAAAAGCTGGATAGTTATTCTTTTATGCTTATAAAGTTCTTGAATATTTCAGCACTGTAAGGAGCAAATTTAGCTAAAATATGAATTTCCACATGTCTCCACCTTTGCTGAAACCATTATCATTAACTTTATCCATACCTTTAGTCTTGATTAATGCATCATCCCTCTTCCTTTGCCGCCGCCACCACCCCGGCCATGTGTCGCAACCTGCCTTTTCTTATGTGAAAAGAAATATTAACATAACCTCCAACAAACTCATTTCAGCAGCCACATTAAAATAGCTTCTTTTTTCCATAGTAGAGCCTGCCAGCTGGAATGACATTATTGTTGTGTCTCTTCTCCTCATGGAATTCTCATTTAAAATATAATCAGAAAATATTTCTTTTCATATTTTCTTTTGTTAACTTCATTTGTATTATTTTTTTAGACTCACTACACAAAAAGCACTTTTCTACATGCTTCTAGGTCAAACATAAAAACTGGTCTCCATCAAATCAAATACCCATGATTAGAATAAATCAGTAATTCACCTTTGCTGCTACTTGAGGTCAGATAACCTGACATCCTCTTGAGTACAGGAGAAAACTGGCCTTTTAGTTCTTATAGCAAGATTACATCTTCAGTTCTACCAAAGAAGCCAATATGATATAAGCATAAAATTTGTTTTAAGGAAAGAAAATCCCACTTTTGAACCATAGCATGATTTTGAAACTTTTCCCATAACAATGCTGAAGATATAGTTAGCTTGCCACAAAATTAGCCATATCCTCAACTACAGGTTGAACCTCTTTAATCCGGCACCCTCAGGACCTGACTGGTTCTGAACCAGAGAATTTGCTGAACTACAGGAGGTCAGTATTGTCTAGCAGCATTACCAACACTTCCATGGCTTACTGTGCTGTTAGAGGACATTTACGGGGTAAATTAGAGCTAAATAACAGCACAGAACACTGAGAGCCAGGACTGGTGGCTGCAAACACACTTTGTGGGATCATGCGAAATTTGGCCACACCCATGAAAAGTGGATATCCGGCTACCTAAAATCATCCTGGACAACAGATGTTTCCGGACCAGAGAATTCTGGACTAGAAAAGTTCAACCTGAAATTGAAGGAATGATTTGCATCTGCTGTGGATTTGGTATATTATACTGATTAGATGGTAGCTTTATCTTTCATATATGCCTAGAATGTGAGTGATTTGAGTGCAGATATTCCAAAAAATATCAGCAATAATTGGAGCATCCCACTTTGTATGTAAATAGCATGGTGGAACCTTTGATCACAACTTCCATTCAGTAAATGAAGTTTGCCGCATGCAGGAGGCAGAAGATTCTTCGCAGTTAAAAGTTCAAGCTTGCATTTGAATTGTAAGCCTGCTTTCCTCGTCATCTTAAAATACTCAAAGAAAGTTTACACTTCACTTACCAAATATATGATAGCTATGACTACGGGTTGATTCTTTGCTGGAATTTGTAATATATATATTTTTGACATATGAGACTTTGTGCACAATATCATTTCTGAAATGGGGAAAGACTTACCTAGGCACTGGTAAACTGAATGAAAAAAAACAAAATGTTTGGAGAAGCCTCTGCAAAAAGAAGCCGTTAAATTTCACAGGATTCTAATAGATACCCTAAACTAACCCTTTATAAATAATTTTATGCAATACCCATATACATAGTAGACGATTTACTGGGCGTTGCTCACGTTCTTAACTAAAATAAGTTTTTTGTTTTCCTTCATTTAAATCATCTTTCTGAGGTGGGACTAGGGATGAGGAGTTCAGAATGCAGGCTGCCCAAAAGAGAGAGATACAGCCCCAGCTGTCTCTCTCAGCGGCAGTTTGAGGTAGAGATGTAAGCGAGTAGTCGACTACTCGACTACCAGATAAAAATAAGCTTATCGGGTAGTTGAGTGGAGTACTTAACTATTCACTTCCCTTCCCACCTTCCTGCCAGCAAGCAGGGAGGAATCGGGAGCCAGCTTAAAAGCCGGTTTCCCCCCCCCCCCCAGGATTGTCTCCACAGTGCTGCCTGTCCCCTTCCTCCTCCGCTGTTTCTATCAGAGGCACCGGGGGAGAGGGGGTGTAAGGGAGGCTGCTCTGGCAACAGCCCCTGTCCGCAGGGCCTCCCAGCAGGCATCTGCTTCCTACACCCCCACCTGCAGACAGGGGCTGCTGCCACCAAACAGATCCTGTTTGCAGCAGCATCCCCGGTCCATGGCCAGCCCAGGATGCTGCGAACAGGGGCTGCTGGACCTGGCTGCATCTTTGCACTTTAAATGTAGTAAGAACTTTCTGGCTCTTACTACATGTTAAATGCAGAGGCACAGTGGTCCAGAGCCAGCGCGCCAGGACTCCTCGGTCTTGGCTTATGAGCCAGCTCCAGGAGTCACCCACGATGCAGCTCTGCAGAGCGGTCCCCTTATCAACTAATCGTGTAGTCAATACAAATTGTATTGACCACACAATTAGCCAAATAACTGGTCTTTAACATCCTTAGTTTGAGGCCAGGCGAGAAGTGCCTGCCCATGGCAGCTGCAGCGGGCAGAGCTGGTGGAGGGATACATGTTTCCTGGCTGGTGGACAGACAGACACATAGATAAACAGACATACAGACACATGCTCTGAAAATGCATAGTAGATAGCTGTCCCTTTTTCTACTCTTGCCCCCTGCTGGCCCTATCGGGTTATAGCTGTTCCAGACCCCATCTCTGGCCCCTTGCTGCCCCTGTGATCATTCTACAATATAACTGTGCCTCCTATGCTTCCCTTTCCATTTTGTGAGAAACAGTCAAATTATAGGCACATTCCATTGTACTGGCCATAGCGAAACCCTGACTTGCTTTCAGTTAAGATAAGAAGTTGCATATCAGATTTGGTAGTTCTAGCACTTACTGTTTAGGAGGAGTTCTTGATCAAATTGACTTGCAGACAAATGGACAGACACACAGACTATCTCAAATATATATGTATTGTGTGTGTGTAATTCTAATGTACAGATATAAATGTCTTACACAGACATGTCTATGCATACAACGAATACAAATTATGTAAAATGATTCTGTTTCAAATATGTTGTTGAACACTACAAAAATATAGTGCAAGACCAGTTGAAATTTCATATGTGTTGTTTATGTGTATTTTATTGTGAACATATATATTTTCAGATAAAAGTGGATATCATTTCCCTGATCCTGGGAATGTTTCATTGATGAAACTCATTTTGTGTTGGAGAGACCAATCAGTAAAGGTAGGAAATAGTGCATCTGACTGTAATAATGTCATTTTTATAAAGCGATGTCTTACTGCTATTAGTGTGAATGTTGATAGCAGTATGTAACATAATAAATGTAGATTTTGGGGAAATTATCACATCCGGTCTGCCATTTAGGTGTGTGTGCTTTGGAGAAAGAATTTCCATGTTAAACTGCAGGGTGTTCATCATGGCGTTATTTTGGTTTTTAGAGTATGTGGTTGGAAATGGCAAAGTAGGCATTAGCGAGCCTCATCTAGGTGATACAGAGTAACAGAAATCAATTTAAAATTCACAGAGCTTATACGTCTGATCTGGTGAATGTTGCTCATTTGACCAAA
The DNA here is from genome assembly GCA_032595735.1 of Pelochelys cantorii. Classification (NCBI taxonomy): domain Eukaryota; kingdom Metazoa; phylum Chordata; order Testudines; family Trionychidae; genus Pelochelys; species Pelochelys cantorii. The sequence continues at coordinate 20,738,641 of CM064338.1, forward strand.
AGGATGCGAATCCCAGAGAATAGTCTTTAAATGTTTTAAGATTCATTAAAATCAAGCTGGTTTATGTTCGTAGGGAAGCTCAATTTCATATGTGCTAGAGAAGAAGTGGGTATGGGTTAGGGTTAAAAAGATGTGTGGTCAGGGCTCCATACTTTACTCAGTATGAGCCCCTTCAAGCACACCCCAAAAAGGAGCAGATTCCTGCTTCACAAGGCAATTTAACTTGCACTTTTGCCTGTGTGATCTTGGTGCCATGGCAGGCAGGTTAATGCTCTGTGTGGATACTATAGATTGCTATGGGATGTCCTCGTGATTACTGTAAGCATAAGACTCATTTGTCATGTCCGTCAGGCCCTCTGAAGGGGTCAAGATCTTACCTGATCTCTGGCAAGCTTTACAAGAGGATATAAGGCAGCTCAGGATCACCTGGGACTAATTAACTGAGTAGCTTGGAGGCAGATAATTAGATAGGGGAGCAACTGGGAATAATAAAATGAACCTACTCCCAATGGCTTGGGAACAGAGAAACTGTCCCTGGAATGTAGAAAGAGGAAGATCCTAAAGGGAAACCTTCGGGGGATGGGAGAGGAGCCTGGTGCGGGGACTTATGAGGAAAGGAAACCAAGGAAGAATACTTCTTGGTGGAAGAAACTCCATAGTGAAGGATATATGCATGCCAAGCCTCAGTGAAGCCTGGTCCCTATGGAGGGAGTTCTCCAGATAGTAGCAGAATTATGTGCTTTTCCAAGGAAGGGTTGTTGTGGTTTGTCCTCTGTGAGGGCCTTGATCCAAGAAGAGAGCCCCTTCCCCAGTTGAAGACAAGAGGCTCTGGGTGCAGAAGGTGATTCCAGGCCAAGAGGACCTCTTTGGTATGGGGCCTGGATACAAGTGGAGTTTATGGACTACAGAAAATTCGGCTCCTTCCTCTCCAGCTACAGGTGCTGGAGGGGCAGCCTACTTGTACAACATTCCACCATTGGGGCACCACAGAGAGTGCACTTACAAGAAAGTTTGCTGATGATGTGAACCTGGAAGAGGACAAGATTAGAATTCAAAATGATCTTGATAAACTGGAAAAAAGGTCTGAATTAAATAGGATGAAATTCAGTAAGGACAAATGCAAAACACTGCACTTAGGAAGGAGTAGTCAATTACACAAATAAAAAATGGGAAATGATTGCACAGGAAGGAGTACTGGAGAAAAGGGTCCGGAGGTTATAGGGAATCACAAACTAAATATAAGTCAGTGGAACATTGTTGCAAAAAGACTGAGAAGTATTAGCAGGAGTGTTATAAGCAAGATACAAGAAGTAGTTCTGCTCTGCTCAGCACTAGTAAGGCCTGAGCTGAAGTATTGTGTCCATTTCTGGGCATCACACATCAGGAAAGCTGTGAACAAATTGGCAAAAGTACAGAGGAGAGCAACACAAATGATTAAAAGTCTAGAAAACATGCCCTACAATAAGAGATTGAAAAAAAAAAAACCCTGGGTTTGTTTAGTCTGGATATGAGAAAACCAAAGGGGGAGATAACAGTCTTCAGGTACACAAATGGTAGTTATAAAGAGGAGATTGATAAATTGTTTTTCTTAACCACTGAGGCTAGGACAAGAAATAAGGGGCTTAAAGTTCAGCAAGGGAGATTTAGGTTAGATATCAGGAAAAAAAACCCCTAACTGTAAGGATAGTTAAGCACTGGAACAAATTACCTAGGGAGATTGTGGAGTTTCTGTCATTGGAGGTTTTTAAGCACAAATTTAGATGAACACCTCTCAGGGATGGTCTAGATAATTTTTAGTCCAGTCCCATGAGTGCAGGGACTGGACTAAAAATCACTCGAGGTCCCTTCCAGTATTATATTTCTATTATCATTAATAGATCTCAATATCTGTTGTTAGTATCATTAGCCATAACTGGAATGGGAAATCTTGTGTCTTGTTGAAAGAAAAAAATGAACTAGAATAAAAAAAAAATTATATTTTTTTTAAAATTGCGTGTCAGTGTTTTTCAGATTGGTTCACCACATCACAAGGTTTGTGGTGCCATTTCAGTCCTGAGGGGAGCTGCTAGCACTCAGCTATGCTTCTGGCAAAATTGCTTATCACCCAAATCACCCTGCATGCATATTGCTCCAACATATTTTTTTTAATTATCATATATTTTGCTTTGGCAGTATGAGCTTTTAACCACCTACTATCCGGAGTCTATTATAGTTGCATGTCTCCTCCACATCATTACGTTCAATTCAGACTAAAGAATGTTCTCATGAGGTTATGGAAGCATACTTTTTTAAGGTCTCTTTTTGGATTCCATCCCATACCAATCTTGAAATATACCCCTTATCATATGGAGTTTTTAGATCAAGCATGGTGTATATCTAAAAGATTTACTCCATCTAGTTTGACTGCAAGTTATTGGAGTGGATGCAGAAACCACTATGGGCACATCTACACTAGCCCCCTAGTTCGAACTAGGGAGGCTAATGAGGGCAACCGAAATTGCTAATGAAGCGTGGGATTTAAATATCCCGCACTTGATTAGTATATTCCTGGCCGGTCGCCATTTTGGAAACTGACTAGCCCGAAGTAACTGCCCGCATCTACACGTGGCAGAGAAGCGCAATTCCGAGATAAACCCCTTTGTTCGAATTCCATGAGGTTTAACTGTTAATTCGAATTAAGGGATTTATCTCGGAATTGCGCTTCTCTGCCACGTGTAGATGCGGGCAGTTACTTCAGGCTAGTCAGTTTCCAAAATGGCCATCAGCCGGGAATATGCTAATCATGTGCGGGATATTTAAATCTCACGCTTCATTAGCAATTTCGGTCGCCCTCATTAGCCTGCTTAGTTTGAACTAGGGGGCTAGTGTAGATGTACCCTATGAGAAATTCTTTGGCCTCTTGTTATGCAGGGATTCAGAATAGTTGAACATAATGGTCCCTTCTGGCCTAAAGGCTATGAAATATACATAATCCTCACTGGATTTATTGAATCCCACTAGGGGAAACTGAGGAACAGATGTAATTGTGCTGCTGCACTGAGCCTCCAGGGTGAGGCCCTTGCATCAAAATGTCATACTGACAATAGGTACATAATGGATCTTGCATTATGATCTGGGTCATTTGTTGTTCAGGAGTATGAGCTGGAGGGTTGCATCTCTGCATCCACAAAAGAATTCGTTCTGAAGGTATCCAGCATCTGTTATGAACTTGTCCCTTTTCTGTTTTACTCTGTTGCTGAATTTCATATAATTCTATGTAGCCATGTACTACATGTCAAATGGCATGTGCATCATTGAGAAGAATACCACTTTTCAGCTAAGAGGCATTCATGGGACAGTGGAAATAATACTCTGTACAACACTGTTAGCCATAATAAAGAGCAGTGGTGTATGCAAATATTGTGCCTTTCCTTTTGTACATTCCTGGTATATCTCAGTTAGGCCTGGTCTACACTACATGAGGAGGTCGAAGTAAGATATGCAACTCCAGCTACGTAAATTACGTAGCTGGAGTCGACTTATCTTAAATCCCCATTCACACAGCGAGAGGTCAAATTAATCACTACTTAGCATCCCTAGTATAGACCTGCTAGATTGAAATCAAAGGTCACACCTGTCGGCACCAGTACTCCTACTCCTTGCAAGGAGTAAGGGAAGCCAACAAGAGCATTTACTTCCCTTGACTTCTCGTTGTGTAAATGGGGATTTAAGATAAGTCGACTCCAGCTACGTAACCCTCAAGCGCAAACTCCTGAACAACAAATGCCCCAGGTTCCATGCTGCACTTCTTTTTTGAAATACACAAGAGCCCCTGCTGGGGACTCTTGTACATTTCAAAGCTGGCACATCACCTGGAGCCCAGGGTCAGCTGGTCCCAGCTGATCCCGGGCTCCAAGCGGCACTACTGCTTTGAAATGCTGCACAGAGCCCTGGGTCAGCAGGGGATTCCCCAGCTGATCCTGGGCTCCATCCAGCATTTCAAAGTGGCAGCGCTGAATGGAGCAGCTGACCCCGGGCTCTATGCAGCACTGCTGCTTTTAAGTACCTTCCTCTTCTCCCCCCTCTATCTGATAGAGGTAGCAAGGTGGGGGGTGGGGGGCGAGCAACTAGTCAACTATCCTGTCAACTATCTGATAAGCATTTGCTTATTGAATAGTTGACTCGTTCTTTACATCCCTAGTCTATACTACACCTGCAAAATTGAACACCGGAAAATCAACTGCAGCAGCGTCGATCTTCCATGCAGTGTAAATGTGCCCTTATTGTAGATTATTAATTCTTTCACTGACCTATCATCTTCCACATCAGTTCAACATTACCCAACAAACTTGTCATCCCAAAGCCAAGTTTTTTTCTCTTTGGAATTTTTTTAATGAAAACTCAAATATAGGAGGTCAGCATCAGTAGGTTCAGTTGTCAGGTAAAATCTTTGGATCTCTTGAATTTGGGGACTGGAAAACATATATCCAGAAATCCTGTGGTTGCCTTTAGTCTCTCCAGTTGTACTTTCCAATTAATTGAGTGAAGCTGTATTAAAACCAGAACTGATCTTAGTGGATTTAGCCTCCTAACATCCACAAAAACATCTCTCAGTAGCCTGCCTACTTCAGCAAGCTAATCAGACTACAGCATCATTCTTAAAGCAGAAGATTGGCCATTTGCAGCAGGTTCCTTTAGTTCCCAGATGTGTCCAGAGGCCTTTGTGGCAGCTTCAGCTGTGTTTATAAGCAGGTACTGTGTCAATCAGGACAAAGTATTTTGGCAGATGTGTGGCAGTCCAAGGCACCCACTAAACGTGACTGAGCATTGCTGAGGACACCTCGTAAGGGGCTAAAACCTTCAGATCTGAAAAGTAGTTTGGGATTAGTCTGTCAGAATGACCAGCTACCTCCTCTGCCTGCACTCAGGCCTCCCTTTGGTGATGTGTTGGCTCTGAGCCAATGCTTCCTGAAGTGACGGGGTTAACAGAACCAGCCTACCAGCAATAAAGCATGAATGGGAGTTGGTTTAATAGCTGATGACATGAGGCCCCTATTGCCAATGTCACAAATGATTTTAGATGCTACACTTATTCAAGCAGTTTGGCTGCATGCAGAGAGAAAGTTGAAGAGCAAAGCTTGCTTAACTCTGTTCAAGTGATGACAACATTCAAGCAGAGTTTTCAGTGGCCATTGTGCATGGCAAAAATTAGTTTTAGTTTTTGTATTTTAAAATGTTTTTTTAATTTGAGAGTGGTTTTCATTTTACACCAATATTGTATAGGCATATGCCCTTCTCTCGTAATTTTAAAGGAACATTTATTTACTCTTTTGTACCACTCATCTCATTGCTCTTTCAAATGAAATGTAACACCTTCGTCTCACATCGTCCCAACATATATAGTGGCTCTTCTCAAATTATTTCACTCTTCTCTTATACTGTACTATCTGGCCAATAGTATTTAACACAGGAGATGGTGGTTTTGCTATTGTCTGCTGATGTTTTGTATTGAAAGTAGTTTATTTTCCCCTTTATCTGTGCAAGGAGTATTGGATTGTATTTTTATTTAACACATTATATTACTACTCTTATGCAGAATCTAGTTGCAAATATGGCCAATAAAAAACAGCATTCCAAAAGACAGTTCCCTTCCCTGGGTCAGTCAGTCCATAGTGCAATCAAACCATATTTTTCCTGTTGCTGACTGTTAGGAGGAAGAAAGGTATATGCAAGGATTTCCCTTGCGAATGCTTCTTAGTTAAAAAAAATTGTCTACCTGTTCTGTCTGGCTCCTTAGCTTTGAAATGTTAAAGTTTCTCTCCTCCCTGTTCCTTCATTTGAAATTTCAAATACCCTCCTTGAGTCATTTCAAATGGAAAAATGCAGTTCTTCCCACTATCTGGTTCTTCCTGTCTAGTTCCCAGCTCTGTCAAAATCTTTTTTTTTTTTTTGTTAGTCCTTATGAAAGATGCCATGACTGATATCCCTGGAGACTGGAGTTCTTTATCTACCCACAGAACAGTTACTGCATGGGCAAGTTTCCTCACATTGTTCCTACAATGTTCCTCTCAATCCCTGACCTGAAGGGATTTTATAATAGTGAAAAAGGGCATAGCTCAGTCTCTGTATCACCTTTCCTATCCAGTTCTTGTTCTCTCTGCCAAGGTTGCCATTTGGTGCAAACCTGAGATGTTAGAGGAAATTACATGTTACAAAATACTGCTTGGCCAGCGTACACAGTAATGATTCAGATAATGCATATCTGATCTAGATTGTGACAGAGCCTTAGCATATCAGAAAACAATGAAAAAAACGGATAATTTTGTAGCCTGTATTCACTGTGTCTCACAACACAAGGAACACATTTTTCTACAAACTATTCTAAATTCTTCTGAGAACCTCTGTCATTTTTTTTATTTTCTGCCAGAATCAGTATAGAACAATGATAGCACTTCTGTGTTTGCGTCTCAATTTTTAAAGAGTCTGGTTCTGCATCCAAAATGCCAAAAGTTCAGGGTTATTAAGTTCTGTGACTTTCATGTCTAATCCAAACAAAACCTGATTTTTTTTTGTTTCCCTACAACAGAAGGAAAGTTCCTTCCAATAAAATACTTTTTAATTTAAAAAAATTGGAATGTTTTGACAAATCACAAACAGGTTGGATGTGCTCCCTTTCAATTTACTCAGCTTACTCCTACCTTATGGACTCCTGAAAAAAGGTACATCTTACCAGAATGCAGTCAAAATGGTGAAAGGCTAACCTGGGAGTGAGCAGAGATAGACTCTCTGACTCTGCATCTGTTCCAGTCAATCTCTGGTCACCTAGCTTTAACTGAGCATTAGCCTAAACTCATAGCCCTGGTCTACACTAGGAAGTTATTTCAAAATAACCCTGCTTATTTCAGAATAATAAGTGGAGTGTCCACACTACCAAGCCCATTGTTTTGAAATAATGGGCTGGTTATTTTGAAATCTGTACTCCTGCTTTCCTCAAGGAATAACACTTATTTTGAAATAGTTATTTCAAAATAGCATTAGTGTGAACACTCCACTACTGCTATTTCGAAATAACTACTCCCCAGAGTAATTCGAAGTAATCACTCCTTAGTTGTTCCTGAGGCTCTAAGTTGAGGTAGCGCATCCACAATAACGGAGCTTGCCTCAGACTAATTTTGAGGCTCCCCCATAGTGGGAACATGCTAATTCGGTTTTGTTATTTCAAGAGTTATTATTTCAAATTTAGTTATTTCAAAATAATTCACTAGTGTAGACATGACCATACATGCCTCCTCTAATGTCTCTCAGCTCTATGGCCTGGAAGCCTTAACATCCTATTTGCCCTTAGAGCAATTTCCTGACCTGAAGAATGAATGCCATTGTGTAATACTTAATTCATGTAAATAAAATTATCCAGTCTGTTGACCACATGGAATTGTAAAGTTCCAGTACTGTGGGCAGAGAGAAAGAGAGACAGCACAAATCCTGCCCCTATGGACTAAGTAAAAAGATACTTTACAAACTGGATGGACCAGGTCCTGTCCCGCTTTGTGCTGATTCTCTAAAACAAAGGAAGGCTAGCTGATTCACAGCTAGCTAGGAATCACCTTTGTGTACAGAAATTCTGAAATGATTAAAGATGGCATAGCCAGATCCACATAATATGTTCCTGGGCTCCATATGTAATATTGGATACTTGTTGAATGAATAGAAAAAGTGCATTGAGCTTTGTCAATCCATGGACAGAAGAATGTTTAGAGTAGTTCTAAGGCTGCTTCATACTGCATCAAAGGTGATCTGGCCCCTTGTTATCCCCAGATTTAGGGAATTGCAATGGTGATCCCCTTTGTTCCCTTCCTATCATGTCTTGTACTGAGCACAGCACAGCCAAACCCAAGGATCTGTCTTTACATATATAGCATGTAAGACTGAAATGTTGCCACCTCTAAAATTTAGAGTCAGCCAATACAAAGCTTAGTGTACTGTGGTTGAAGAAAGAGACATTTTAGAAAATAACTTCTGAAAAAAAATCCCTTTTCTCATGCAAATAACCACTATTGGCAAAATGTTGACTTTCTAATGGTAATTGCTATAGTTGTCTTAAATTGTGTGCATCTAATATCAGCAAAGAACTATGAGATTTTTAACCTCCCAGTAGAGAAATAGGGTTTGTGGCTTACCGTATCATCCAAAATCATGTGGAAATTTGGCACATTAAAATATGTGAAAACACGTTAAGCCTTGAACACACAAAAACAATTAACTGTTGCATGTTAAATCTCGGCCAATTTATACCTTGATATTGAAACATCTATGTTTTCCATCCAGTGAATCTCAGAGCATTAGGGGCATTTTAAAACCATACTGTGGTGATTAGGCACAAGGCAGAAGGTGGAGTACTGCAAAAGGTTTAATAATTTGTGTGCTTTAATAGATTTAATTCAGAACGTTCAGCCTTATTAATTCAAAATAGATTTTCTGTGTTTAATTCATATTGAAATGCAGTGACACTACCAAGCAAGGGCAGAAATAATCAACTGCCAGAACATACTGCTGAACTCACATTGCAGGTCAATCGTAATTCCAGCAGATTTGTAACCTTTCCTTTAGGATAACAGGATCTGTTGGAATATTTTCTTCTCGTTCCTTTTGAAAAAGAATATTGCAACCTGGCTGAGGTGCAACTTATGTGATACTAGCGCTAAGAGCAAAACATTAATGCAACTTTCTACACTGAGGATGAAACAGCTGGAATTCTAAGAAGGCATAGACAAATCATGAAGTCCTTACTCAGTATTTACCCAGTGCTGCCCACCAGCATGTAACAAATTGAAGAATTTTCATGCTAATCATACTGAGTCGGATCCCCAGCTGGTGTAATTTTACAAGCCTTACTGAAGTCAACGAAGCTATGCCTATTTACACCAGCTAAAAGTTTGGCACACAAACTCTAGTATAATATTTTTGAAGCTTTTAGTTTATAGTAAATGTAGGGAAAATTAAAACTTGTGTGCTGAATGACAGTCACCATTGACAACAGATGCCACCCAGCTACTATCCAATTAACTGTTTTTTCTTAATCAAAGTATAGGGGGGAGGGAAATGGTGGTATCTCATTTCTCACTAGATGACCACTATTGGCAAATGTTAACTTTCTAATGGCAGCTACAATAGCTGTCTTGAATTGTGTGTTTCTAATATCAGCATTTGAAAAAAAAAATCATGTAATTAATTAAAAGTACAAATATCCTCTCCTAATAATCTGCATTCATGACAGATTATTGAGGCAATACAAGCAACGCTACTGGCAGAAGTACAAAGAAGTATGAAAACCTTGAAAAAGACATCAAACAGCAGTCAACCAGTGACCATGGTAGACTTTGGAAATGGTGAGCTGCAGACACTGGTAAAAACTGAGCAGACAGAGCAGATGGCAGAATGCATTAAAAACATTCCCTTGCCGAGTAAGTGCAAAATGTATTGGAATTCTCTTTCATCGCAACTTTTTCTAGTACTTAAAACATGTAAAAAATATGCGTTCATAATATATAATTTCTCTACAAGACAAGCCAAGTGCCCTTTTTCTGACCTACCAGCCTATCAATTTTCTTACACAGTTGTCAGGCATTCAAAGGACAACCACATTTTATTATTATTATATTTAAATAAGAACATTGAAGAAAAAAAGGTGAAGATTGTTTTATTAAAATGTTTTTAATAGTTCTGGTACTAGAAATATGATTGAAAACAAATGAAGCAAATGTTTAAAGATGGCATCAGTATATTACAAAATTGAGATGAAGAGTTTTTAAAATTTATATTTTTTTAGTGAGAATAGGATTATACTATACTAAAAAATTAATTGCCTAAACTTTATAACTTGGCAATGTGATATGAAATCATTTCTTTTTTGCACTACAGCTTATACAATCAGAAATAACACAAATTTTACAGTTGGATCATTTAATTTTATAGCAGACTTAATAGTTGTAACTGTATAATGGTGCTAACGTTTATGGTAGGAAAAGATTGAATCTGAATTTATGTTATGAAGTGATATCAATTTTTTAGCCTATTAGCTGAGTCTTAAAATTAAGTGACCCAAATTTTAGATCTAATCTTATTAGTGAGGCTTCTCTTAGGAAGCTAATTTATAATCTCATTGAGTATGTGTTTGCTAACAAATTTTCATGATAGAATCTCCTTGTTCAAAAATACTAAAAATTATCAGTGATGTGTGTTTCAAGCCACAAAGAAAAATTACATCTTTCATAACTTGAACTGTTGAATTAATACAAAATTGCTAACATTTTGAATAATGATAATTTTAAAAAGTTATATTTTGCTTACACTGGAGATTATTTTGAATCCATTTTATCATAAAGAAGCTGGGGACTGAATAATTTACGAAAATCTCAGACCCAAAGTTCAGATCTGAATTTGGATCCAGACTTCCTTAGCATTTGGGGGTTTGATTTGGTCTGATAGAGAAACTAGGAATTTTAGATCTGCTTTGAGACATCTACAAATTCATAAATGTCAGATGTTAGGCACTTAGATGTTTGAATCCCACTATCATTGACTTTTAGGACCCTAAGTGCCTAAATCAGTTTTGAAAATGAGATTTTAGGCTTTGAAATACTGTAATTCCTCTAAAAATCCTGGCCTAAGTCACCACAAATAATTTCGGTGGAGTTTCTCTGATTTTACACTGGTAAAACTGTAGAATTTGGCTCATGGCATATTTGGTTGGTTATGGTTATGATTTTTTTTAAATCATGTTACATGCAGGCTAGTCAACAAAGCTCAGCTGAGGAACTAAGGCTATGTCTACACAGCAGCATTATTTTGGAATAACTGACATTATTCCAAAATAACATAGTCCGCGTCTACACACAAGCAGTTATTTTGACATAATGTTGAAATAATGTTGAGCTGGAGGACTGCTTACTTCAACTCCTGCAACCCTCGTTTTCCAAGGAGTAAGGGAAGTCAAGGGAAGAGTTCTCTATTTCAAAATAACTGCTGTGTAGAATAAGGATGTTAAATATCGATTAATTTAATAGTTGAGCAGTTGATGGAATTTCCATTGACTACTCAACTAGCAATAGGCACTTCTGCATTCCTCGTTTGAAATATACAAGAGCCCCAGTGGAGGCTCTTGTGAATTTCAAAATGGAAGCGCTCGCGTGGAGCCCGGAGTCAGTGGGACTTCCCGCTGACCCCAGGCTGCATGCGGCGTGCCAGCTTTGAAATGTACAAGAGTCCCCAGCGGGGGCTCTTGTGCATTTCAAAGCAGAAGTGCCCACATGGAGCCCGGGGTCAGCAGGAGCCGGGGGTCTGAGTCTGAGCTGACCCCAGGCTCTATGCAGTGCTGCTGCTTTGAAATGCCATGCAGAGCCGGAGTCAGCTGGGATCCCAGGCTCATGTGGCATTTCTGCAGAACCTGGGATCAGCTGGGGACTCCCCAGCTGACTCTGGGCTCTGTGCACTTTGAAATGCCGCGTGGAGCTGATCCCAGGCTCCGTGTGGCATTTCAAAGCATCAGCACCACACAGAGCCCGGGATCAGCTGTGCACTGCTGCCCCTTTGAAACGCCACCACAGCATTTCAAAATGGTAGCGCTGTATGGAGCCCATACCCCGGGATCCGTGCGACGTTGCCACTTTGGAGGACCCCCTCTCCCCTGCCCCTGCCTTTGCTGCCTCTATCCGATAGAGGCAGCAAGGGTTGGGGGGAAGCTACTATTCGACTCGTCTATACGATAAACATTTACTTAAAATGTATAGGATAGCTGGTGATGTTGATAGAAGTTTATTAATCTGATCTACTAAGTCCACATGCTGTATAAACTCCATTTTAACCCTCTATTTGATCAAGCACTTCTCGCTTCCTGTTTTATGATTTGTAGTTTTAATTTCAGATTGTATGACATCAAGGTGAGTTCTAAATATTGTTTCAGGTCTTAAATAATTTCAGGGTAAGAAAATGTATTGTGACCCAAGTATATGAGTCTTAGCTGTCATCAACGCTGCATTGTGGGTTTGGTTTTTATTGTGCTTAACAATAAGGGTCTAAACTGAAATATTTAGCCTGTTTTTCACTCATCAGACTCTCGCTAAAGTCAATTAAGCCTTTTTTTAAAGACTGAGGAATGAGTTTAAGATTAGACCCAAGGTTAGTATTACCTTTTTAGATAATAGCTTATTATATAGGCTGTTTTCCAGAAAGATTTGTCTCCTGAAATTTGTGGATATAAATGATATTTAGACATCTGTTTGTTACACTCATTAATTAATTAGAAATGTCATTACTTTTGCCTGCAATTAAATGCAGGCACAGTTGTTTGTTGCCTGGGTATAGAAGGCATATAACATTGTTCTGAAAAAAAATTCTGAACTATTAATAGAAGGGATTCAAGTAATGCACCCCAGGGAAGCTGGTCGTTTGCTCTGCCAGAATAATGTATGTGTGTTTCCTTTATCAAAAGGATTCACATTCCCTAAATGGCCCTGAGAAAAGAACATGAAAACAGGGGTAACACTTTCCTATATTAGGCTAAGGGATATTCAGTAGAGGCTTGTTTCAAAACCTGTTGACATTAATTGGAATCTTTCCATTAATTTCAATGAGCTTTGGCTAAGTCCTTTATTAAAGTAAGGGTGTTCTCTTCTAAAGCAGATCTCCACTGCGGTACTGTATTGCTCTGCCAGGTGATCCAAGGGCAATAACTGTAAAAAGTTGTGAAATAGTTTATATTTTTTCTTATGGGACTATGGGCAAGTCATGTAGTCTCTTTGTGACTTCATTTCCCATCTGCAAAATGAGGATAATATTTTTCTGTCTCATAGATGGTAGTTACATTAAAGATTGTGGGGCATTCAGACACCAGAGCGATGGGGTTGGGAGGCTAATATAAATGGGTAGATGTGTCATGTTATTGTAAAAATATAAATAATTGATCAAGTGATGCAATATGACAAAGAAGTGCAATACGATGGTAAATGATAGTGTGGACTTTATTCCTAAATACTTTACATTATTCTTGACTTGTCTTCATTTTACTATATGTCTCTATGATAGAGAAGGCTATAATTTAATGGTTAGTGAATGCTTTAAATATGCACAAATGCATATAAATCATGCTGTTATGGTTAGCTTGTAATAACTTCTCTTTTTGTAGTCTGGAATTGCTAATTTAAGGAAGTGTTAATGGTTCAAGCTTTCAAATATACTTGGAAGCTGTTTGCTATAAGCTTGTTTGCAGGTGGGTGGAATCTCTCCACCCTGAGAGAGAAAACTTGTTTTGGTGAAATGAAGATTTTGCTTGCAAACATATGAAATCATTAAATAAAAGTGGGCTTTGAATTTCAAAGTTGCTTAAATTGCTGTTTAATAAAAATGAAACCTACACAGACCTGTACATAATCCTCTTTATTACACAAAGAATCTTCAAAGACTTTCTGCTTCATAATGAACTAATATAGCAATATGTGTTCTTAAAACAGAGCATCATATTTAGACAGTGAAGGCGTATCAATGAAAAGCACCACATAAAAGCTTCTATTCAACAGAAAAGTTCAGTGGTTTTCTGCAGCAGAAGCTCTGAGAACAGACTTCCACTGCCTGCTGAGTTTTTCAGAAGGAAATCTGTCCAGTTGCAGAAACCATTTTAGATGTAGTGTATGCGCTCCTCCCTTGGAAAGCCATTCCGTGACAAGGTCTTTATTTGTAGCAAATGAATCCTCCCTGCCCCCTCTGGGGTCTTGCTGTCTGATTAAGAAGGTGCAGAGAGTGTGTGTGGAGGAGGGGTGGCTGTGGAATTCTTTATCAAAGATCCTTGTGGCTGTCAGCCAGGTATCTGTTCACCTTTGGCCAAATAACCCTCTATCGCGCACGCGCGTATTTCATACCCAGGGTAAAATTCTGTGCTGATTTAAGCCATGTTTGTGCCCATTGACTTCACTGGAATTGCATGGGTTTTAAATCGGAATTTGGCCTTAGTCTGTTGGTTTGCTGAGGGTATCATCTTCCTATGTATCAAAGGCATTTATTACTGGTATTAATGTAATCTGGTATGGATAGGTAAAGTATCTTTGCAGAACCCTAAAGTCTGATGATTTTTGAACATTGTTTTTTCGGGAATCAAACTATTCTCTGTTCCATGATACAGCATCTGCATCGGACTCCATATTTGGATACCACCCTCTCCACACATGCACACGCACCTACAATTGCCCCGAGACTGATCATTCCAGTTTGGGTTTAAGGTCTGTGCTCATTATATAAGCAACACTCATTACTTTTTCCTGAATCCTTTTCTCTGTGTTAGCAGAGTTCCAGACCCAGTGAAAAGATGTACATTGACCAAAATCTGGGCTGCAATGAGCGTACTGGTGTGCAGCTATCGTGTGAAATGGACAAAGAGACAGTTATCAGTGCTGCTCTTCTGCAACTTGTGCTACTTTCTCTTCATTTGCATGCTCGCCATTTGTATGAGCAATGAAAAAGTCTGAGGCTACGTCTACACTGCACAGCTATTTTGGAATAAGCTATTCCGGAATAGTTATTCCAAAATAGCTTATTTTGAAATAGCAAATCTACATTAGGGAAGCCTGCCTCAGACTAATTTTGAGGCTTCCCTGCAGTGTAGACATGCTATCTCAATTTAGAGCCTCAGGAGGAATAAGTTAGAATGGCCCTGGTGAGGGGCTATTTCAAAATAGCAGAAGTGGAGCGTCTACACACGTCTTATTTTGAAATAGATATTTCGGAATAGGCATTATTCTTCATAGAATGAGGTTTACAGAAGTCGAAATAAGCCATCCGTTATTTTGAAATTATTTCAAAATAACGGAATTGCTGGGTAGATGCTCGCATATTTATTTTGGAATAACGGACGTTATTCCGAAATAACTTTGCTGTGTAGACACACCCTGAGAGAGCAGAATGATAGAATGACTTTCACAAAGGGGAAAGAGAATGAGAAGAGATTAAGGGGAGAAATAGTGGGGTAGGAGAGATACTGGAAGACCCAAGAAATAGGGAAGAGAAAAGGGAATGAAACATAGCAATGTAGGCATGTACAAAACATCACCGAGTTGCTAATGCTAAACTCAATCAGCAAATTGGTCATTGTGAAAATCTCAAAGGTAGGATTTTTAACCCATTTTCTGGTATGAAGAAAGTAAGGGCAATAGGGTGAGGTAAGTATGTAGAGGAAGAAAAGAGGAAGTCTTAACAGAATGCATGACTTTGGATTGAAATGTGGTAGAAAAGAGAAACCAGTAAAAGGAGAATGGCTACATCTCTATTACTTTAAAAGGAGAGGTAGTAAGAGGCCATGTCCCCCAACAACATTGATTTTTGAGGATCAGCAGTATGAGATGCTTACTCTTTAGAACATGTTTAAATCACACAAAAGAAAAGAAAAGAAATTACTTGTAGAAACTAAAATGGGACTGACAAGTGATTCTGAGTTCTGACAAAGTTTCTAAAAGGACAGTGAGCGATGAGCAAAAGGTTTGTGTTTTATTCTTGTTTTGCCTATTTGTGAAACTGACAGGAAGACAAATTTCCCTGTTTTCCTTTTTATATGTAAATATTTCTGCAAGAGCCAAGCTATGTCCTATAGATACAACTTTAAAGATTTCAGTGCCTGAGAGCAACTGGTAGTCCTCATTGCTCCTTTCTGAAAGTAGTTCCATTTTTCAAGAGAATTGAGATTGATTATCTTCACATTGGCATATGAAGATCTAAAGTATATTATCATCCCATCTCCCAAGTGTGTGCATTGATACAGGCAGATGAAAGTGTGAAGGCAAGAGCTTTATGAACAACAGCATGAATGGGTAACATTCTGCAGCAGCCCATTCTTCATTCACCCAAGTGTTTCCCCATTCTTACTCAATGGGGCAGGTGTTGCTTTGTGTAAAAATGCTGCTCATAGAATGCACAAAGCAAAAAAAGGCTGGTTCTAGTCAAAGCAAAGGGACTCCTCACTTATATAATGTTGAAATATGAATTGCTCAGAGGCAGGCATGTATTGCAAAACAAATTAATGATGATGATATAACTAACTCCTTGCATTTCTACAGCTACTTTCACCCAAGGATATCACAAAATTTACCAAATGAAACCAAGCTTCCCTGTTAGTTAACAGGAGAGTAACAGCGTGTAATGCACAGTACCAGGCATTACACTGAGGTTGAGAAACTTTGAGACAGGGAGGATAGTAAAGTTGTCAGGGGGGTATAGCTGTCTGTGCTTATAGAGGAGAAATGCAGGCAAGAGAAATCAGGGGAAAAGATAAATTCCATTGTAGAGAGACTGAGCCTAGATGGTGGTAAGATGTCCAAAAAAAAAAAAAAAGGCAACTAGAAATGTGAGACAGTGCAAAGAGTGGATAAATCAGAAGTAGAAAGTATGTTAAAAACTATGCACATATAAATTCTTTTAGAATCTATCAGTGAATTCAAGGTCAAAGTGAAAAAGTATAGAAGGAGAAAATAGTATTTGCGCACATTTTGTGTGACTCTGTGGGGTTTTTTTTCCAAATTTTGGCCATGATCCTGTTGCCATGGAAATCAAGGGCAAATTCTCATTTACTTCTGGGTGGGGGAAAAAAATAGCTTTCCACTGGAAAATACAGTAGTGTCAAGGTTGTAATGTTTCATAAAACTGTATTAATTTTCCCAACATTTTGTTTTGCAGTAAAAAACAAGGGAATAAGTTATGACAGTGTTGAAAAATCACATTTCAATATTTTTGGAATGAAGCTTTTGAATTTTTAATTTTTTTTAAAAATTATCATGTAAAGAGTAAAAATTGAAACCAAACACTTTGACAAAATCAAACAGAAATGTTTCAACTGTGCTGAAATGATTTTGAGGGGGGGGATTTTCTTGTGTAGAATTTCAAAATTTATTTGGTTTGTTCTGAATTGGAAAGCAGTCATCTGCAAAAAGGAATTGCTGCTGCTCACCCAGCCCTGTTGATTTCAATACAAGTAGCAATGCACTCTGCAGGAATAGAATGACAAGCACACAGTTAAAGACCATGTTTTGAAAATGTGGCCTCTAAAACTTCCTGTATAACAAAATAATTTTAAAATACTGAAGGCACTTTTTTTACTTCTCAGAGTCAAGCCATTGTTTGCTGTTTGTTCTGTTTTAAATCTTGACACTGATGCTTTTTAGCTAATAGATAGCATAAAAAAGAGCTACAGGTTGGACTTTCCTTGTCTGGCACCCTCAAGACCTCAGTGGTCCCGAATAATGGAGTTTGCCAGATGAGGGGAGGTCAAGGCTCTCTACCTGACAGTAGGCTCTGCTTCCGGGTGGGGTTGTGCTCCCTGCCACCTGCCGCTGCCTCCAGTCCCACACCATGCCAGGCCTGCGTTCCCCACCATGCCAGCCCCGGAGAGGGGCTGACACCATCTCCTCCAACCTAGCAGTTGCTGCGGCCCCCCACCTCACCACTGTGCTGACTCTAGCCCCAGCTGGGGCCAAGCTGCCTGCTGCCATCCCTGGCTGAGACTGCACTTCTGCACCTCACTAGCCCTGGCTGAGGCTGAGTTTCCCACAGCAGCAGCCCCGATTGGGGCTGGGCTCCTGGCCACCAGCCCTGCTACCTCCAGCCCTGGCCAGTTGGATCACGGATGTTTCTGGACCAGAGAGTCCCAGATTTTAGAGGTTCAACCTGTATTAGAAATGATTCTATGATCCATATCAACATGCCACCACTGTCAATAAGAAAGGTATTCATTGGTATTTTATTTATATCCCTGCTACAGCAAACCAATGAGTTAAGCATTCTGTTTGATGAATGGCATTTGAATATAAACCTGTGACAGCAATTTGCTTTGTCCAGTACTGAATATGCATTAAAATGAGTGTATTATATAGTAGTTTCATATTACAAATATTTCCAGTAAAAAAGAATACAAATCAATTTTATTTATTAGTATCTAACCTGCAGCTTAACTCTACCACTATATATATATATATATATATATATATATTTTCATTCATTCAATTAAATTTGTAGTTTGATCCAGTATTCTTTAATATTTAGTGGTCAAGTATTAAAGAAAGCAATCTTGAAGACTAATTGTAAAACTACAGCTTATTTCATTCCTTGCTCCATGTATTTTACCAGAAAAGTCCTTAATGTAACAGAAATCAGATTTGGTGTGTATTTTTACACAAAATCAAATTGTACAGGCGCCACCTCAGACTTCTCCAAAACATTAGAAGAGATAGGATTCCATGAGGACATTGTACAAGAAAGCAGTAAGGAAGCCATACATTTTAAATACAGCTGCATAGTATTTGTGGTTGCAGAAGACTTTTATCTACAGCAGCTTAACAACCTTGGCAGATTTGGGGAGCTGTTTTTACATAATTCTATGAAAAAATACACATAGTGTTTCTGTGGTTGCATGAATGGATAAAGTGTAACAAAGGAATGAACAAATTATGAAGTATTAATTATTATGTTCTGTCAGGTCAGCTTTGTCATTCGTCAATCATTTTATTTATAAAATGCATTTATAAAATGCATTCATTTTATTTATAAAAAGAGGTATGCTTCCCACTAGTGTGTGTTTGAACAGTTCAGTTTTATATCAAATAGAGTTCCAATTTTAATTTTTAATTATCCCCAGCTATATTATTTCTGGAAGTCCCACCTTACCTCAGTGTCACAGGACATGATGATGTACTGGAAAGAATGTTAATACCTAAATCTTTTGCCTGCCAGGATCTGACCTAAAATCTTCCACCCCCTGAATGCAGCTGGAAGACCCAACTTACGTCAGGAAGGAAACCAATAGAATTTGATGTATGACCCTGTTACCTGAAGCCAATGACTAATAAATAGTGCCACAACTAGAAATGATTTTAAAAAAGCTAAGATTAACCTAACATGTAAACAGAAAGAGATGTTTGATCCTAAACATGCAATGAGACATGTAAAATAATTGGATATCTGTAAATATAAGAACCAAAAATATCCCCTAAAAAATTGTAGTTGGAGGCAAGCCTTTTCCCCAAGCCCTTTGCTTTCCCCAAAACTCACCTTACCCAGGGAGAGAGAGAAAAAATGGTCCAGATCTTCTAAACCAGGGCCCGATAAGTAGATTAACCCTAGAAATTATAAAGAATTATAGCTAAAATGAGTTGGGGGGAGTAAAGAGGGGAGAGAGAAAGAGGTTTTAAAATATATGTAATGTCTGGGCCTCCCATAGGTCATACTCTTTTATGGCAGGAAACCAGTATGATTTAGAAACTGGCCCAGAACCATTAAATCGGAAGCCTGTTAAGTAGAGTCATACCTAGAAAGATGAACTACAGCAAAAAGAATAAGAACAACTAAAATGTAAAAAAAAAAAAAAAAGAGTCTTCCACCCTAGGAGCTCATTCACATTCTATTCATGTCCCATCCTCAGATTGGGTATCTCCAGCAGGACCCATGGTAGTCTAGGTTGGGCCAGAGAGTCCTACATACTATCTGGTCACTGGTCTGCTCTCATGTGCCATGGACCAGTGGCCGCTCCTGACTCTTCTCCACAGGAGTGGTACATAGCTGGGTCCTGCTCTGCCCCGGCTTCCAGAAGGAGTGGTGGGAGCAGAAAACATTGGGGGTGGCAGGAGAAACATAGATCTGCACCCTTTTATATGTTCATTGTGGGGGCACTAAACCCAGCCTGTTCCACAGTCTCTGTTCAAGAAAGCTATCATGAGCAGCTCTCCATTGTAATATGGATACCTGGCACTAGCTTTTATAAGACAAAGAGAATACGTCAGTGGTGGACAACCTGTGGCCCGAGGGCCGCATGCGACCCAGCAGGCTTCTATGCGTGGCCCTCAAGACACTTTGTTTACTCTTGCTGAAGTGCAGGATTACCAAATTCTTCTGGTTTCCATCCACATAGTTCGTTTGTTTTCTACCAGTATTACTAAAGTAACACACGTGCAAAGCCAGGGCACATGAAGTGAGGTGGGTGCTGATTGCACACAACATTGACCGCAAGAGCAAAATGTTCTCTCTGCATTCAATGAAAGAGCTGCTATGGTTCAGTTGGCATACCCTGCATATTCTAGGTATGAAAGTGTAGTTAGTTGCTCCTCACTTGCAAACAGCCCCCCAACCTGAAACACATACACCCCACATCAGAAACAGTAAACCAGGAACCAATCCTTGCAACAAACCCCGATGCCAACTCTGTCCACACATCTACCCTAGTGACACCATCATTGGACCTAAACACATAAGCCATACCATGATAAGCTCACTCATCCGCAAATCTACTAATGTGATATATGCCATCATGTGCCAGCAGTGCATCTCTGTCGTATACATTGGCAAACCTGACTCTACATAACAGAATCATAGAATAATAGAATACTAGAACTGGGACCACAAGAGATCATCAAGTCCAGTCCCCTGCCCTCATAGCAGGACCAAGCATGGTCTGTATCATTCCTGTTAGATGTCTGTCTAACCTGCTCTTAAATATCTCCAGAGATGAAGATTCCACAACCTCCCTGGGCAATTTATTCCAGTGTTTAACCACCCTGACAGTAAGGGAATTTTTCCTAATGTCCAACCTAAACCTCCCTTGCTGCTGTTTAAGCCCATTGCTTCTTGTCCTATCATCAGAGGCCAAGGAGAACAATCCCTCCCGCCCTCCCTGTGACACTCTTTTAGATACCTGAAAACTGCTATCATGTCCCCTCTCAGTCTTCTCCTTTCCAAACTAAACAAGCCAAATTCCTTCAGTCTTCCCTCATAGCTCATGTTCTCTACACCTTTAATCATTTTTGTTGCTCTTTTCTGGACCTTCTCCAGTTTCTCCACATCTTTATTGAAATGTGGTTCTCAGAACTGGACACAGTACTCCAGTTGAGGCCTAGTCAGCGCAGAGTAGAGCAGAAGAATTACTTCTCGTGTCTTGCTAACAACACTCCTATTAATATATCCCAGAATCATGTTTGCTTTTTTTGCAACAGTGTCACACTGTTGACTCATATTTAGCTTGTGGTCCACTATGACCCCTAGATCTCTTTCTGCAATACTCCTTCCTAGATAGTCATTTCCCATTCTGTATGTATGAAATGGATTGTTCCTCCTAAGTGGAGTACTTTGCATTTATCCTTATTAAACTTCATCCTGTTTACCTCAAACCATTTCTCTAGTTTGTCCAGATCATTTTGAATTATGACCCTGTCCTCTAAAGCAGTTGCAACCCCTCCCAGCTGGGTATTATCTGCAAACTTAATAAGTGTATTCTCTCTGTCATCATCTAAATAGTTGATGAAGATATTGAACCTCTGTGAGCCCCATTTGTTATGCCCTTCCATCAGGATTGTGAATCATTAGTAACTACTCTCTGAAAATGGTTATCCAGCCAGTTATGCACCTACCTTATAGTAGCCCCATCTAAGTTGTATTACCTTAGTTTATTGATAAGAAGGTCATGCCTAACTAACTAGACCGTATCAAATGCCTAACTAAAGTCTAGGTATACCACATCCAGTGCTTCTCCCTTATCCACAAGACTTGTTGTCCTATCAAAGAAAGCTATCAGATTGGTTTGACATTATTTGTTCTTTACAAATCCATGCTGGCTGTTACCTATCACCTTATTTTCATCCAGATGTTTGCAGATGTTTCCTGGCATATAAGTTAAACTGACTGGTTTGTAGTTTCCTGCATTATTCTTATTTCCCTTTTTATAGATGGGCAATAGATTTGCCATGTCCAGCCTTCTGGAATGTCTGCCAGCTTCCATAATTTTTCAAAGATGATAGCTAAAGGCTCAGATACCTCCTCTAACAGCTCTTGGAGTATTCTAGGATGCATTTCATCAGGCCCTGGTGACTTGAAGACATCTACCTTTTCTAAGTAATTTTTAACTTGTTCTTGTTTTTATTTTAACTTCTAAACCTACCCCATTTCCACTAGCATTCACTATGTTAGGCAACCCTTCATCATCAAACGTCTTGGTGAAGACCGAAACAAAGAAGTCACTAAGCATCTCTGCCATTTCCAAGTTTCCTGTTATCACTTCTCCTTCCTCACTGAGCAACTGAGAATAAATGGACAGAAATCAAACATCAAGAATGGTAACATACTAAAACCATTTTATCCTCCCTGCATACTGGAGACTTGAAAGTTTCCATACTCAAAGAAAAAAACACTTCAAAACCAGGCTGCAATGTGAAACTGCTGAGCTGGAATTCATATTCAAATTTGAGACCATAAGAATGAGTCTGAATAGAGATTCAAAATGGCTCGCTTATTACTATAAATAATTTTCCACTTTAGGTATTATATTCATCTTATCCACACCCACCCTGATTGAATTTGCTCTGAAGAAACAATCCCATCTCTGTATCCTTACTATCTGTTTCTTTTTCTTTCTCTTCATGCATGTGATGAAGTGAGTTGCAACTCACGAAACTTATGCCATAATAAAATTGTTAGTCTTTAAGGTGCCACTGTGCTCCTTGTTGTTCAAGCTAACTCTATCCACCCATGACGGTATTCCGACTTATAAATTGAAAATTCCTTTATCATGCACCATTAAAATATTAATTCACAATTCCAAATGTTGTTTGTGCCATCAGGAAAAATAAACTGCCATCACATTTCAGCCTCTTATTAATTTATTTATCAGTATTTGTAACTATATGTGTCTAAGCACCTTTTTTAGATATCAATCAATTAAGCTTTACAATGTGAATGTAAAATAAGGAAGTATGCTCATCCCAGTTTTGCATTTAGGGATGTTGAGGAACAAAGAATCATGCAGCTCACACAGAAAGTCTTTAATAAAGAACAAAATACAACCTAGGTCTTCTGGACTCCTTTGCTTTAACCCTAAGGCTGTCTTCCTTTTTCTCTTTCTGCCTTTATTCTATTATTTTACAAGAGGGAGGAAGAAAAATTATTCTCCTTAACCTCTGATGATAAGACAAGAAGCAATGGACTTAAATTGCAGCATGGCAGGTTTAGGTTGGACATTAGAAAAAACTTGGTAACTGCCAGGGTGGTTAAGAACTAGGGATGTTAATGTTTAGTCATTTATGTGAAGTTAATCCTAAGAACTACACACACAAACCCCTTGCTGCCTCTGACACAGAGGCAGCAAGGGAGAGAGGAGGCGGGAGCCAGTGCCCATGAGGAGCCGGCTTTTAAACCAGCTCCCCATATGTGCCAGCTCTCGTGGAGCTGCCTGCCTCTCCCCTCCGCCCATTGCCTTCCACAGAGGCAGCAGCGGGGAGAGGAGCAGGGGCCAGGCAGTACACACGAGAAGCCAGCTTTCAAGCTGGCTCCATATGTGTAACTGCTCTGCAGAGCCGCCTTCCCCTTGTCCCCCACCCCCACTCCGAAAGATTCAGCAGTTACACATTTACAAAAACAAACATTTGATAACATCTCTGTTAAGAACTGAAATAAATTGTCTACGGATGTTGTGGAATCTCCATTATTGGAAATTAAGAGCAAGTTAGACAAACTCCTGTCAGGAATGATCTAGGTGGTGCTTGGTCCTGCCATGAGGGCAGGGGACTGAACTTGATGATCGGTCAAGGTTCCTTCCAGTTCTAGTATTCTATTATTCTATGTTCCTCCATCTTCCTTTGCTTTCTCCCCAGTTTTGTCCATGCATGTAGTTCTCAATTATGTCATAGAACCTAGAGGGGGCAAAACTTACTGCTTCAGGTAATCTAGTCTTTATTCAAGAAAGGTTAATATTTTCCACAGGAAATTAAGTTGGTATCATCAAGGCTTGTTTTGTGCCCCAATAAAGTCATTTTTCAACTTTGTCTTTTCCCTTGTTGGACTTGTCAGTGTTTGGATACTTCAACCTCTTCCATTTAATACTTCCTCAAGAGCTCTTCTCTTTGCTGCTCTGACTCACATGCCTGTATGCTTGCCTGAGTTTCACCTTTTTATTATTAGTCATTCATTTCTGCCTCTCCTACTCACAAAAAAAAAAAAAAAAAAAAAAAAAGGTAGCAAAACCACAACTAGGATTACAAAGAACCTGTGGAAGTAGATTTATTTCTAGTCATTGCCCAGGCTAAATCAAGAATTTATTGCTTCTCTACTTCTGTGTGAGTTTCTCTCTCTGCAACATTTCTGATACAGTTTCTTCCCTGTTTGATATCTCATTTATGGTCAGTATAAACTTTCCTCATATGCTTCACCTTTGCCTCTCATGTAGCATTTTGACTGTGTGTATTTTTTTCTGTTTTCAGATGTGAAACAGGTGGTTTATGTATTATCCATTGGGACTTTAGGGATATTCATTTTATGGTGTAGTTTATGTACAGTTGTTTTAGTTTACTGCAAATCACAAGACTCATCTCAAAATATGCTTCTGTCTTGAAATTGTAGCATGTCCATAGATTATTTTAAGTTATACAAGACAAGAAAATAAAGTTCAGCTAAATTACAGCCTGCAATGAAATAAATGCCTAAGTATAGTAATTACTTGGCAATAAGGCAAGTGACATATTTTTACAGCCTGTCAGGAGGGATTTGAAATTTCGGCTTGAAAATGAAAGATGTATAACAGACATTTGTAATTCTCCCGAGTTTAGAATTATTTGGATTTACAGAGAAGTCAATTAAAAACATATTTAGGTATTTAGATTTGACTTGAAAAATGAACCTCCATACAAATATGCGTATCCTGATAATAACCCCCCCAGCAGTACAAATACTCATAAATTGACTCCATCAGCCTCTAGTTATCAAACTGAGTCCACCATTTATTACCTCATCCAGCAGACAAATGTAAAAAAACTCAAAAAAAACAAACCTTTCACACACAGACACCCCCTCAACAGAATCAGAAAGATTCTTCATTCAGATCTTCATTCAGACCTTCATTCTTCGCAAAAATCACTGTCAAACAAATACTGAACTGTCATTTGAAGGAAATACAGCCCATCAGCAAAGAGGAATGGAAGAGGGCCATGAAACTGATGTTATGTTTCAGGAGACTAGAGTAGGTGTTCAGTTTTGCACACTCTTCTGCTTCTCCATGCATTTTTAAAAAGGTTCAGTACAGCAGTATGTCTATATGGACCTGATGTCTATTATGTGAGTACAGATCTATTTTGCCTTTCCCAGTGGAGAAGTGCAGTTGAAGAGACTTGTTCACCTTGTTCAAAGTAGGCTTTGAACATTAAAGAATAGAACAATATTAATTATGCATAGTTGCCAAAATGTGCTAACATATACAGCACCTTCTCTGACTTCCATCATTCAGGAGGCATATAAAGCATGTGCAGACTTGTGTAAGACTGTGTTAAAGAATGTGTCAACAAAAATTTAAGCCATACAACATGTGATAGGATTATTCAGTGGTATTGTAGCAAGAAGCCAAACTAACATCTATTCTTTATAAAGTTTAATTATAAACCTTTTTAAAAGTATTAACCACCCACCCATAATTATAAGTCATAATGTGGCAAAGCCACTTCTTTCATACTGACTATATACCAAATAAATGATTCTCTTTGGGGTGCACAGGCATGCGTACATTTTGCCCGAGGGTTTGCAGTTGGGCTTTGGTGAAGCAGTGGTACTCAGCTGGTTTGCACGAAGGTACATGTCATGGGATCAACTAATACCAATGCTGCATTTTGTGTAGACCCGTCAACAGCCCCCACATATAATTGTGGTTCATCATGGGGAATGCTTACAGGGTGGAACTAATGTTCAAGGCAAGGAAGGATTAGCGGCTGATCCTTGAACATTTTCCAGACATGCTTCAGTGCAGGGTCTGGCAGGGGGCTCTCCCATGGTGGACAACTCAAGGAGGATGTGAACAGAGAGGTGGCCAAATTTCTTGGGAGTAATGGAGGGGCAGTTATTGCACATCCAGACATAATACATGGGACAGCTGAGTTGTTTCAGGAAGATGGGTTCTGTCTTGTTTTTAACTGATATAAAAGATGGCATGAAAAGATGATGCCTGGGAACCTGATTGGGTGTGAGGAGGAGGCAGCCAAGCTTATTGCTGGCACCTCCTTTTGGCAAATGTCCAGTGCAGGAACTCCATAAGGAAAGTATGTGTTGACTAGAGAAATGGCTTGGGAAAGGACTTAACAAGGGGTGTTCATTAAAGAAATGAATTGAGGGTGGTTGGGGACTCCCATGATTGGTATGGCAGGGAGACAACCCCCCTCCCTCTCATTCTTAAAGCTTACCTTAACCCTCCTACAAAATAGGGATGGATGGTAAAGTTCTGACACTGGATTTGCTGGAGGGACCAGGATGGAAGAAGAGGGGGAGCAGGTGGAAACTGTGATGGGAATCAGTGGGAAAATGTAGATAGTTTCTAAAAGTTTTGCAATCTGGAACTGAGTAACACAGATCTTCTTTTGGTGAGAAGATTTAAATTGTTGATTCTCCGAGGCCATTTTACCAAATGTTACTATTTCAAATTTAGTTTTAATTCCTTGCACAACATTTTTCTAACCCGGATAGACTGCCTCCTCCCAACATCCGCTGGCTAAACAATCAGGGCTCATCTTTTAATAAACATCAGAAAGAGCTCGCAAAGATATGAGAACACTTCTGTAAAACCTATTTAATGTATCAATGAACACTGAAGGAGGCCTTAAGACTTCTCTCAGAAATCTGTCCCCTGCAAATCAAAGGAAAAAAAATGGGCAACTTGCAAATTTTGGCTTCCTCTCTTCACCATTTATTTTTATTAGTCATTACAAGTCTATAGACTGCTCAATTCTGAAGGAGATTTTAACAAAAAGATATTTCTATCTCTGAGATTTAACAAATCTAAGCACCAAAATGTCAATTCACTGAAGTGTAATGCAAATTTGTCATCATCTTTCAGTAGAAGGAACCAGGATTTTAATTTAATGAAGAAGCTTAAAATCTTTGTTTGAATAGTTTACCACATCGTAGTTTAAAATGCTCTGTGCATGTCACATCATTTTCAAAGTTTCATAACTCAGTTAAAACTAAACCAGTTTTCACCAGGGTTATGTCTAGACTACATGCCTCTGCCGACAGAGGCATGTAAAATAGGCTACCCGACATAGTCAATGAAGCGGGGATTTAAATATCCCCGGCTTCATTAAAATAAAAATGGCCGCCGCGCTGTGCCAGCTCAGCTGATCGTCGGTACAGAGCGCAAGTCAAGACGTGGATCGGTCGACAAGGGAAGCCTTTGTCCACCGCTCCTGTAAACCTCATTCCATGAGGCATAAGGGAGCAGTCGACAAAGACTTCCCCTGTCGACCGATCTGCATCTTGACTTGTGCTCTGTCCCGACGATCAGCTGCGCTGGCACAGTGCGGCGGCCATTTTTATTTTAATGAAGCCGGGGATATTTAAATCCCCGCTTCATTGACTATGTCGGGTAGCCTATTTTACATGCCTCTGTCGGCAGAGGCATGTAGTCTAGACATACCCCCGAAGATTCAAATCTGTTAATGTAATTCTAACTCAAATTTAATCTTCCAATCCCAAGTAATTTTCTCTGTACAACAGTTCAGAAAAATGCAAGAATATTTTTGTACTCTGAAAACTATTTGAAAAATTGCTTAACTTTTAAAGACATTAAAATAATTTTATAGCAGAGGCCTAATATGGAAAATTTTAGTCAAACTTGTGAATGATTAAATGGAGTTTTAATGGAAACTGTTGGCAGTCTTAACAATAGAGGGTCATGTCTAACATTCAGTTATAAGCACAATCTAATGTTACAAATCAAATATTAACCAATCTTTTCAGAAAGGCATATCACTCCTGGTTTCAGCTGGGGAAAATAATTTCTTATGAATAATTTCACCAAGTTTGTCCCTTCCAATTCTTGAATTTATTAGTTGTCCACAGTTTTCAGACTTTTGGTCATCTATGAATAGCTCACGAAAAGTGCTCAGGAGATATTTAATATTCCAGTTTTCCCAATTCTTGGTATGAGTATTACCATAACACCATAAGTGATGTGGTAATGCTCCTGTAAGCATTTCAGATGCAGGACCATCTTTGTCGTTTGTGCACAGCTGAGCATAATATTGCAGCTAACCAAATGACGATAGCCATAGTAGTGACAGCGTTCCCTGCTTAGATTACTTAAGAACTGACCAGCACAAGACCAGTTCATTCTCAGTCTCTAAGGCCCCGATCCAGCAGAGCACGTAAGCACATGCTTTACTTTGAATATGTGACTATTCCCATGATTTCAGTGGGCATACTCACTTAAAGGTAAGACAGTAGTTAGATGCTTGCCTGAATCAGAGCCTATTTGAGCATTCAAGTTTCAGATTCATTTTCCACATCATGCTACAGTGGCTAGCTGCACATACGGTAGTGGAAACTGAACACTGAAAAAAAATTGACAGTACAATCAAATTAATGTTGATTCTTAAATTCCAATGAACATTCACAGAACTTTTTTTTCTGTTTGCTAAACACTGCTCATGTCATATCCCAGGTATAGTTCCTAAGGGCCACATCACCCTGTCATGCCATAAATGGAATTCTCCCGGAGGCTAGTATGTTCTTTGTGTGATAAATAAATAAATAACTGCCTGGATGGTGATCTTCCACTTCAGTGCTATATTGGGATGAGGAAAGAAAATATCTGTACTCTCTCTCTTCTCTCCTCCACCGCTGACCTCAGTTTCCCCACAACCCCTTCTCCCCTTCAAAAAAAAGTAGACCTGACCTATTAGTAAATCATGCCTGTTGGGCTTTGTAAAATTGATTGTGCTCTACTGCTAGACCCTCCATTTTTTTAAAAAAATGGTCTGCTGGCAAGGTTTTACATCTTGCCACATTGGAGAGGTTGATGTTGACAATGAAGATGGATAAATCTTTATGTTGACTGAAAACACAATCTATTTTTGTATTGTTATGTAAGTTAAGTGGACACCACTTTTCATCCATGTTTTCAGGAAAGCATTGCATTTTGACAGAAATGAGCGATCCCTCAAATAGACGTTTCCAGATAGTCTATACATATTTGTGCCATCTACAATGCCATAGGAAGGGATTCATCTTGTAATTAGCTTCTACTTATGGGAAGGTTCAAAAGGCTTCACTTTTACCAATTAAAATGGGTGTATTTGCTAAGCAGAGCTACAGTATATAATAGGCTTTTTTGGTTGCTGGACAATTGATATTGAGGATTAGCAAAAAATGGCTTACCAAGAAAGAATTTAAGCAACCCCTTGCTGTAATCTACACGTTGAATCTCTCTAGTCCAGAGCTCTCTGGTCCAGAAACATCCATCATCCAGAATTTTAGTTAGCCAGATGTCCACTTTTGATGGGTGTGGCCAAGTTTCCCGTGGCCCATAAAGTGTGTTTACAGCCACCAGTCCTGGCTCTCAGTGTTCTGTGCTGTTATTTAGCTCTAATTTAACCCTAAATGTCTTCTAACAGCCCAGTAAGCCGTGGAAGTGTTGGTAATGCTGCTAGACAATATTGATCTCCCATCGTCCAGAAAATTCTCTGGTTCGAAACCAGTGAGGTCCCACGGGTACTGGCCTAGAGAGGTTCAACTTGCAGTATAATAGTAAGTTGTATTGCATGTTTGGGAAAGATTTTTATTGTTGTTTTATTTTGTTTTTTTACATTAGTCATTTAAGGACAAATCCTGCCTCTGTGTCTGTGACAAATATCTTGGCAGTTGAATCAAAGTAGAATTAGAAGAGCCAGTACAATGAAACTCTTTCTCAGAAGGATTCTTGTGTCATATCACATGGAGAGCATTTGGGGGAATGACACAGAAAGGATGAGGGAGTGATGTGCCAGGAGATCCTCAGGGATAAGGATCTTGAGCAAAAAGGGGGTTTTGCACAAAAAGGAAACATCCACACTGCTTGTTTTTGCGCAAAAACCCCTTACGCAAAAACAGCTCAAATAGATTATGCAAATAAAGCACAACAAAATGATAATCAGCACTTCATTTGCATACTCTCTGCCGGCAAAAGCCGGTAGTGTTGAGAAAGCCAAGTAGTAATCGCAGAGTGGTTTCCTACCAGCTCCATAGTCAGAGGAGAGGAATCCATCTGCCACTTCCCAGGTTTTCATGAACGTTCTTGCTATGCACTCATATGAACATCCGCAGATGGTGAACACAAACTGGCTAAGAGCATGGATAAATTCATTAGTTTAAAATTCAAATACACGTTTATAGGAAATTATTTCCAGTATTTGCATAGCAGAGTATCTATCTCCCTGATGTGGAGCATTGCTGTTCTTGAAATGGCATTCTGCTCTGACACGTCTCTGAAAATCTCCTTTTTTTTTTTTAAAGCTTCCCAAGAGGAACTGGGCCTCCCTTGAGTATGTATTGATCTCTCACTAAGCGCTCTGCTATGGATTGCTATGCTGGGTGGACCGTTGGTCCTGCCCATGCCCTACCTAGGCATACACCTCTTGGGATCATTAGTACTGCAAGCATTACAAGCTAGCGCTTCATTGTGTTCCCCAGCTCCATTTGTGCTCTTTCCCATTGTAGCATACCCACACAGAAAGAGGTATAGTTACATCCTAAATTTAGGAACCTTTCAAATAGATGTTTGTCAAATCGCTAGAAATTCCAGAACTAAACCCTAACTCTGCTGGCCAAAACCTTTTTCACAATATGACCAAATAAATAAAAATGACAGAAAGGGATCCTAATTTCATATAAAAACAAGACTGTAAAGTTTTGGAGCCACAGTCAAATATATTAGTTTATAACGAAGGCTCATTTTGGAAATGAAATGCTAATGCTTTTGTCACTTAAATATTGGCTCCAACACATGAACACACATCTGCATGTATTCCTACAATATAAAGAAGCTTTCTTTATTTTGCATTTGAGAATAATATGATGTATGATGCACTTGTCTTTGCAAGATGTTTGAAGGATCCTATATTGGTTTTCTGGAAAAAACTGTGGAGTGGCTGTCTGTTGTCAGGAATTTTGTGATAGTGTCTGTAGCATCCCATGTTTTTAGAAGTAAAGCATACACGTCTTGCAACAAAACAAAAACCATTAAAAATCTTGTTTATTGAATTCTGCTTGCTAAAACTACCAGAAATAAATTAATGACTGCTACCACTAAAGTGATTTTTTGTTCATAAGAAAAATATCTTGACATATTTTTTCACTTGGTGATTGGTGCACATTTCAAGGGTATAAATTAATCTTCAAAAGATCCTAGAGAATATCTCTCCTGGACACTTCACTTATACATCAAGTTGGCCATGTTAGCAATCTAATCACAAACCTGTAATTCAGTGGACAACAATTGCTTATTGTGAACAGCATAGCAGCTTTTACTATCATTTAGGTCAGCCTAAGATTGCTGATGCACCATATGTTTCAGGCCAGGAATGATGGATGGTATCCTCTGGTGCCCATCCCTAAGTGATTGGAAAGATTGAAGACACACAGTTCACTTAAGCTTGCTTACTATTACGTTAAGTAATCAGTGTGATAGGCAAACCCATGCTCTTTATGTTACATTGCCCAAATTTCTGCAGGGACATCATGTCAAAAAAAACAATCTAAGAAAATTTCCAGATGACAAGACAGTTACTAAAACAATCATTTAGCAACCACATTCATCTAGAAAGCTTAACACATGAAAAAGTTAATATATAGTTTTAAAATACCCTTATTTATATGAAGCAAATATGTTTAATTTTAAAGATTTTTTTCTGAAGAGGAAAGGAAATGCTTGCAACAGAGTGAAATATGAAACAATATGATATTTTCATTTTTATATCCTGAGATGAGAGAAACAAAACAAAACAGCATTACTAGTATCAAGCACAGCAAAAAGCTACATTAAAATAATAGTATGTCTCCCAAATCTCAGTTTCAAGTTTGATAGGTAGAAAAACAGAACATCACTTTTCAACTTAACACATTTTAGGACTTTCAGTTTGCAGGCAAAAGCTTGTCTTTCTGCTGATAGTGATCAATGTTAATTTCATTATCCACAATCCCATTGGACCAATATCTAACACTAGCCACTGGGAGCTTCTTCCGTTTTATCAGGTTGCGTGGGAAGTGCTTTAGAAAACAGATGAGGGAAAACCTGAATGATAGTGTAAGAGCCTCATTTTGTATTAAGCATTGCAGAAATTCTAGAGAGTATGCCATCAGTCAAAATAAATCCATATGACTTGTTTGTAACATTATGATTTATAATCTTCTGTGAAATACGTTATTGCATAATTGGATGTATTATAATTATAAGGTAAATGAGCTTAAAAGCTATATACATAGCATCACAGAAACATATGGCCAGAAGGGACCTTGAGAGGTCATCAAGTCCAGTCCTCAAAGCCTATTGCAGAGCTTAACAACCCTTACAGATAGAAAGTATTTTTCTAATATATAACCTAAATTTCCCTTAATGCAGACTAAGCCCATTACTTCCTATCCTACCTTCAGGGGACATAGAGAACAATTGATCCCCATCCTCTTTATTATAGCCCTTAACTTATTTGAATACTTTTACATGGTTCCCCATTAGTCTTTTTCTCTCTCACCTTTTCTTCTTACTTGGTAGGTATGAGAATGAAGCCAGACTGGATAGTGAATTAAGATTTTGTGCAAAATGTTCACCTGCCTTTTGTCATCACCGAAAGAAATATCTTTGTATTTAGTTTCTAATTTGAAACATATCTATCGCATGAGCTGTGTTGATAAATAACACACAAGATTATATAACTTTAGCACAAAATGGCTGATAGTATTCCAAATATTGAAGGGCATAGCTTCAAAGTTGGGATCTGCTATTATTTCTTTCCGTTATCTCTTTTTCTTTTTCTGTCCCTGTGCCTAGCCTTTGTTGCGTGCATGTGGCCTAATATCAAAATAAGGGGTGGGTTGGTTGGTTGGTTGAAGTATCTCTAAATTTCATTGTTCCTACTAGTGAAAAGTGACCCTGAACTTAAAGTTGTGCCAGTTCTTCTATAGTCAGACTTTCAAGTAGATTCTTCTAATGTAGTTATCAATGCTCTGGTAGTTTGAAATTTAATTCCAAACCCAATACAATTCAGGCAGAAGTTTCTAAAACAGATATTAAACTAGGGATGCATCTACACAGCACCCTAAACTTGAAATAAGATACACAATTTGTGCTACGCAAATTGCATATCTTATCTCAAATCTATTTCGAAATAGCTACACAACACCAGATTTTGAAATAACATTCTATTTCGAGCCATCCCTTAACCCTCGTGCAATGAGGTTTACCAGGATGGCAAAATAGCGTGCCCGTTATTTTAAAAATATTTCAAAATAACAGGCAGCTTATGTAGATGCAGGGTAGCTATTTCGGAATACCGGAGGTATCCCGAAATAGCCGTGCAGTGTAGACGTACCCTAGGATAATGGGGAAAAAAACTATTCTGAAGAAAAGAATGGCATGTGGAGTGAATAACTCAGACACTGAAACCAAAGTAATTTTTAAAAGTAAGCATCTACTGTCTGCCAGCCTCATTAAGGATCATACTGGTCTAACTGGATAGTAGAAATTGCTAGAAAATTGAATAAGAGTCAGTGTACCAGATCCTCATGTGGTGCAAGTGAGCATAACCGTCAGTAGAGCCATGCCGTTTGCATCAGTTGAAGATCTGGCCAATGGCTCCTGAGAGAGAAGAGATTAAGATTCCTAGGATTTGCTATAATCTGCTCTATTCTGAGTCTGCTGTCACTGAAAACATTGTCAGTCAGAGTGTCTCCACTGAACACAATGGATTTAGAGTGGTGTGAATGTGGTACAAATGAAAGGAGACATAAATGAAAGCATTCCAAGTGCAAATCAGACTTCGTTGGCCTTGAATTCACTGATGGAAACACATTGTGTGTACATATCATTTATTAGGAATAGAAAAATAAATCCTACTGTGCACACAGTTTTTTCTCCAAGGAGAAAGGAGCAAGAAAGAACCAAACATGACAGATGTTATTCATATCACCTAAAGCGCTACTGGAAGGTGTTCAGATATCATGGCAATGAGGGTGGAATGGGTTGAAATAGAGTAGAATGAAATAGAGCAGGGAATAGAATCAAACCCAGACTCATGTTCTCTGAAAAAGGGTTTCTGAAATGTCATTCAGTCGATGCCAGAAATGTCAGTCATGGTGGAAACGTAAGGAGATTTTCCATCTTTCCTGCCTTCCCACTCTCACCTCACCTGGATCTCATTGAACACAGAACAGTCACATTGGAGATTAGAGAAATTTTTTTTTTACAATGAGCACTGACAATAACTTGGGAAATTAGACCAGCATTTTCAATGTTAGGCACCTAAGTCTGTAGTTAGGCACTTAAAGTCAGATTTTTACAGGTAGCTGGATGTCTAATATGCATATAGACACCAAGTCAGATTTTCAGAAGCACCTAGATACCTGTGTACCCTTGAAATCAATGGGCATTAGGCCCTAGGTGCAGCTGAAAATCTCACTAGGTACCTGTGTCGATCCTTAGAGATCTAAATGCCTTTACAGATCTGGTCTGATTTTTCTGGGAACTGCAATGCTCACCACCACTGCAAATCAAGCCACCAGTGTAGGTGTCTGACAAAAACTTTGCCTAATACATCAAATGTTGTGTTAAAGGATGATTGGCCACTCCCGTGTTGGCCCCAGCCCTTCAAAGGCCACACAGCAGTCCTCGGTATTTAAAATGCAATGAATTCTGAGATCAAATAGTAGTTTAATGTCACTGCATACTGGACTCCAGTTTAAAAATGACTCCAGGAAAATAAAGCAATTGCATTTCTGCGGCGGTGAATAACTTCCTTTCTGAAAGAAACAGCACAGCAGGTAGATTTTTGGCTATTATGCACAACTGGGTTGTTTCTGTATCTTTTAAATGGGAAAGGCAGATCCCAGAACAATCAGTCCTGTCATAGCAATGAGAAGTCTGTAGCAAGATTGACTATATTATTTTCAGTCACTGCAGTTAAACAGAAAGGCAAAGAAGCAAAGCTTTTAACCAGTGCAATTAGCTGTCCCTTGTAGTAACCTTTTAAAATCCTGCTAAGATGGTAGACACTTATGTTAAACACAGTGGATTGTTGGTAAAGTTAACCGTGTGTATCGAAAAGTGGCAGAATATGGACTAAGGTGTAACCTCAATCTGTGCTGTAATAAAGTAGCTGTTCATCTGTGGTCAGAGATCGTCATGAAAGACCTTGAGTTCCTTCACTTTATTTTTCAGAAAGGCCATCAGACAGCTTTGCATCATCTAACTCTATCAATCAAGGACCTCAACCACTGCTTTCTGCTGAAAGCTTTCCTGTTTGCCTCTGTTTTTCACAGACAGCTCAATAACTTGTCTGTGGAGCTGTGATAAATGCACCATGTGCTTCTAAACTGTCTCTTTAACACTGGACTGCATGCCAATGTAATGCTTGGGACTAATTATTTTCCTCAGAAAAAATTTATTTATTTCTATTTATTACTCACTAGTTTGATTATTTCTGTTTTTCACTTTGAGTTGGTTACATTTGAAAGCAGTGCAGCAGTTAACTCCAAACAGCCTGCATTTCACCGTATGAGAAATCAGTGATGTTCAGAGAATTAAAATGGTGCAAGCCCGTAGATAAAAACCTTTGAAAGCATCCATTTCCAGTGTAGTTTTTATTAAATGACACACATATGTTGTACTTTTTAATACCAAATTTTGGCCTCCTCTTGTGAGCCTGTCCTAACTACAATATCCTGGTAGTTTTGTCTCAGTCTGTAAAACGGTGGCCAATATGGCACCCCCATCCCATTTGGGCACAATTGCCTGGTTTTGCTGAGGAGGCCCAAAATAGAGCTATTATAGTAAATGAATAACTTCTCGCTCTGAAAGAAGGTAGTTCTTTTAGCTCAGGTTGAAGGTCAATGGCAGGGCAGGGTGAGGAAGCTCATATTGCAGCTGTCTGCAAATGAGTTTTACTCCCAATCCAGTGTAAGAAGAACTTTAGCTTGATGGCTTATAAAAAGTCAGAGACCATTATAAGTCCACACATTGTAAAGCATGGGAGAAACTAAATATGTGGCTCTACACATCTGCAAATGTGATTAGGAGTTATAGTATATTAAACTCAAAAAACACTGAAAAGAAAAAAAAAGACTTGTAAATAACAAAATATCAACAATGATTTTTACAAGTATCCCTTTTGGAGAGAAAAATGGTAGTAGAAATTAGGTTTCTTTCTAAAATTGTGGGAATAAATAGGGTGTGTAGGAAGCCTTGTATTATTGATGTTAGAAATGTTGCCGATCGTACATGCAGAGAAACTGCTCATCTGAAGTAAAAAGCTGATTTAACAATGTGTTCACCTCTCTGTGGGAAAAGACATGCTACACTTAGAAAATTTGCTATGGGACTATTTCATGTGAGCTAGAAAGGAGTTCTGTATATTCAGCTTCAACTTAAAAACATGGCAAGGGTTACCCTATTGAAATTCTTTTTCCAGAGGATTGGAAAAAAGCTGGAGAGAGAGAAAAGAGGTATGTGACTCAGCTTCCAAACACAAAACAAAGTGGATGAACCCCAAAAGCCAGATTCTGTCTTTTGATATGTAACCAATTGCATCTAGAAATAGAATTTTTACCACAGTTGGACAAACTGTAGTGAAGTGGAAAAAAGATGGTTTTTTTTTTCTGTAAGAGTTTATGATGTAGTCAGGGAGAAAGCTGAGCATGTTAGTTGCTTTAGAAAGTACATTGTTACAAGTTACAGATTCTTCATGTACAATGTAGAGATGTATAAGATTAATGCATGTTTGTGGTGGAAATCATGCAAATTAACTACAGATTGAACCTCTGTGGTCCAGGACTCTCTGGTCTATTAATATCTGTGATCCAGCAGGACCAGGGATAATGCTGGACTAGAGAGCCACAGTGCAGAGGTTGTTGGCAGCTTGGAGCAGAGCTCACCAGCGGGGTAACGGAGCCTGCAGCTGATGCGGCTGGGAAGCCAGAGGGGCCAAAAGAGCCTGTTGGGAGTAGGGGAGGAGATGGAGGGCCAGGAAGGGGTGGGAGCCAAGGGCAGCAATGTCAGGTTACTGGGGAGAGGAGCCCAGCCAGAGGAGCCCAGCCTCCTCTGATCCAGCAAACTCCCTTGTCCCGGGACCATTCAGGTCCCGAATGTGCCAGACCAGGGAGGTCCATTCTGTACTGCTATTCTGCTAGGGTACATCTACACTACAAGCTTCTTTTGAAAGAGAGCGTCTAGACTACAGCCAGTACTTTCAAAAAAGCGAGCCACTTTTTCGAAAGAGAGCACCCAGGCAGTCTGGATACTCTCTTTCGAAAAAGCACAGTTTGCATTACATAGTGCCTTTTTTCGAAAGAGTACTTTCGAAAACAGGCACTATTCCTAGTAAAATGCGGTTTTCCGCGGTCAAAAAAATTGCCACGTTCTTTCAATTTACTTTCAAAAGAACGTGGCAGTAGTCTAGATGCAGGAGAAGTTTTTTCGAAAAAAGGCCACTTTTTTCGAAAAAACCCTGTAGTCTAGACACACCCCTACTTAGAGGGAGAATCCTGGGGCACCTCTGCAATACTGCCTTATGGTGCCTCTCTCCATAGCAGTCTGGGATGATGAAATGGGAGGGCCTGGTTAGTGGGTCTGTACACTAGGGAACAATTTAATGCTCTCCAATATATATTTATTTTTTGCCCAAAGGCCCATTTACTCCATGTTTTCCCATTGTCTCTAATACCTGGTATGTTCGTTGATCACATACAGGAAATCCCAGGGCTGACCTACAGACATTGGCTATGTGGCATGATTAGGGAAGTCATATCTTTGAATCACCAGGCACTTTTTATATATCTTGTACCACTTCTGAACAATCCCAGATGATGGCCTATCCCATTCCATCAAAGACAATGAGAAAATAAGTACTCATGCCCCTGGCCTCTTCCACTCATCTTCTCTGTACAACTTTTTATGTCACCTCCATACCTCACTAATTGCCTCTCCTGATCCATCTGCCTCATTCTCCTGTCTTCTTCAGAATCTCATCTGATGTCAGGAGCACAGTTTCAAGACACCCATCCATGTTGCCCCCCCGTGTTTACCTTCTGGTTCTCTGCCCTCATTGTACAGTGCAAAATATAACAAGCCTTTTAAAGGGGTATAGTTCTTCCTTATGAGAGAGGTGATCATTTCCCAAGTTCCTCCTAGCTTGCTGGAGCCTGTGCACCTCCTGGGCCTGTCCCCTCACTTGTATGAGAAGGCTTACTGCTTTCTACAGGGCTCTCTGGCTTCATCTTCTTTATATTCCTGCTCTACTAAGCCTCTCCTTAGTACCTTCCCTGCCTGCCCTTGTATATCTTCATATTTGCCCCATCAATCTTTTCCCTTTGGCTCCCAAATACCATGCAAAATAAACCCATCTTCTCAGCAAAGTCAAACAAACAAACTTGGAGTTTGTAGACTGAACTGTTTGACAAATATGGTGAATCAGGAAAAATTCGGATATTTGTCAAATGTTAACCACAAGAGATACTAAAACAACATGGGCAGACTATGCTTCTTTGTCAGTACAGAGCTGCCATAAGCCCAGCAGATGCAAAGCAATGGATGATTTTTGCCATGCGGGAAACCATCTCTGGCAGCACGGAACCACTATAGGACCCTGGCTGGGGAAAGGAAGTGTACTTTTGATGTTGCTGTGAACAGCTGATCTCTGGCTGCCAGAATGGTTCCCGTGGGCCATGCACCTGGGTTTAAAATAGAACAGCCTTAAGAGGATTGGGCTCTATAACATTCCAGTTCCATTCCTGGTATTTCCAAACATCCCAGAAATGTTCTTTCTTGGGATGAGTTTTTCCATAGGAAATAGTGGAGAGGGAGTGAGATGAGGAGTGTAGTTGAAAATCAGGTTTACAGTGAGATCTCACTTTGCAGGCTTAACAATCAAGAATCTGTCATTCCACAATATCATTTGTACAGCCCAACAGATTTTATGTTTTTGAGGAGATTTGGCAGCCCTTTTCTGACATAGTGCGTGTTAATGACATCAAAACCGTCAAGTGAGCAAAAATGTTGATGTCCTGGACAAAATAAGAATTTCCTTGCCTGGTGTGGACAATGTTCCATGGATATGTGGGGCAGGCTTACAAGTGGATTTTGGAAGAGATTTTATAATCTCCCACATGAGGATGTGCTTTCTGCTCTGTGCATTATGCACGGTACGGGTATTTGTGTTTGGTTAGTGTTATGCCTCCGGTTTCTAAACTCTCCCTAAATCAAGGCAGGACTACTCCATGGTGAAGTACATAGGCGCTGATCTGTATTAATGATGTCTGCACTGTATAAGTGTTCACATAACACTGACTGAACTCTCAACATCCTGTCACAGCATGAACTGGGCTCAGTGAAAAGGACTGAGGGCAGCCGGCTGCAGAGCTCCTGGAACAGAGGATTTTTCTAGGGGGTAGGAAATGTAGCCAAGATAGTCCTGTGCCTCATGTATTCCCTGGCCACTTCATGGTCTGGTTCCCCTGGACAGCTGCATGCAAATCAGGGCAGTCTTCCGGACTGCCTTAACCAATGCTGCTTTAAAAGAATCAGAATGACCCTAAACAGCCCCAGGATTGTGAGGATACAAACTCGGCTTTCCCATAAGTGCAGACGTAAATTCCTTCCCTGGGTGTCATTGGCAACATACTTTGGCAGTCCCAAAATCTAAGACAATGTTAGCATGTTAAAAATGTGATTGAAAACAATACTGAAAATATTACATGCCATTATGTATGGTGATGGCATATTCTCTGCTACGAGCTTCTGAGCCGTCCTGTTGACTCTGCTGCAAAAGAGGTATGGCAGAAATAGGGTGGAGAAGTATAGAAACTGGACAAGGAAATTGATTAGGCTTCTGCATAAGGAGACCTTGAAACGATTGCTTAGCTTAAAGAGAAGACAAATAGTACTGAATGAGGTAGAGATCTACAGTATAATGAATGATTTGGAGAAAGTAAATCAACCACTTACTTCTATTTGTCTCTTTTTATAATAGGCTAACAAGCAAACATTCAATTAAACTGAAAAGCAACACATTTAAAATTGCTAACAGGAAATACTACTTTTTCTGTAGTACATAGTGAACCCATATGCCTCAATCTTCCCCTCTATAAAGTTAGGATACCAATACGTCTCCACTCCCAAGGGTGGTTTAAGCATTAATTTACCAATATTTGTAGAACACTCCCTCACAAAAACTGGGCTCAAACACTAGAGCCAGAATTTCAAAATCTTATCTTAAATGCTAATTCATATAAAACATATGCAGACATCTTTATGAGTTCATATTGAGTGAAATCCTCTTGACCACAAAGAGCCAGAGCAATCAGATTCCATGTGGAGAAGGTGTTTGTAGCCTGGAGGGGTGAAATCCACCTCACAACCTGGAGCCAAGACCCAGGGCTGTAGTGCACCTTCTGTGCTTGCTACTCCATTCTACAGAGGGAGCAGAGAACACTGCCTTTTCATGCAACTTGTATGAAATGTTGGCCAACTGAATATGTACTTAATGGATTACAGGTTTCAGAGGGACAGCTGTGTTAATCTGTTTCAGCAAAAACAACAAGGAGTCCAGCGAGCACTTTAAAGGCTAACAAATGTATTCGTCATAAGCGTTTGTGAGATACAACTCACTTCTTCAGAAGCATGAAATAAAAAGAAAAGGAAAAGAGGAAGGATTACAGTGATGGAGTGTGACCTCAGTGCTAATTAAATCCGAGTGGATGTGACTCACCTCCAACAGTGATGAGAGTACCCGAAGAGAAGAATTACCTACTGTAATAAGAAGGCCATTCCGTGTTTCTATTTAAACCTCTTTTGACTGTGTCAAATTTGTATATGAATTCTAGCTCAGCAATTTCTCATTGCAGGACCTTTTTTTGCATGAGCATGGCAACTTGCAGATCAGTAACTGTGTCCCGAGAGGTTAAAGCGTTCCCCTACTGGATTTTGTATGTTGCCATTCTTGATGTCTGATTTGTGTCCATTTATTTTTTTGTGTAGAGACGGTTCAGTTTGTCCAGTGTACATGGCAGAGGGGCATTGCTGGCACATGATGACATATATTATATTAGTAGATGTACACATGAATGAGCCTTTGATGGTATAGCTCATGTGGTTAGGTGCTGTGATGTTATCAGTAGGGTAGTTGTGTGGACAGAGTTTTCAAACAGGTTTATTGCAGGGTTTGGTTCCTGAGTTAGTTTTTCTATTGTGGGATGTAAAGTTGGTGGTGAGTATTTGTCACATTTGTGGCCCCTTCCATGGATCACTCTGACCGACCTACTCTGTGGCTAATTCTGTATGGCACCATTATGGGGGCTCAGGTGGTTCAGAGACAGATTCTGGCCCTGCACACCAAAGGTGAATTTCTCCCACTGAGAGGTGAACATGCAGAACAGTGCTCTTTAGTATGAATTCAAGGGTGATAAAATGATTGTATTTTTAATATACCTCTGATGACTAGGGCTAAATGAAATTTCATCCCATCCAAATACAAACAATCATTGGAATCACATAAATATAGGTAAAAAAGTCCTAAAGGAAACATTTGACATATACAAAATTTTGTGGCTAACAAGCAACTAGGAAAAGCTGTAACGTGACTGCTCTAAGGTGAATTATGGAGTAAGTTGTATTACACCTCTGTACAAAAATCATTTTAATCTTATATGATAAAGACTAGTTAGAAGTTTGTTTTATATAGTATATAGCACTTAAATGTCCTTGGAATGAAACACCCGTATTCAGGAAACTCATTAGTTGAGCTGTCTGTGTCTGTATATCTGCCATCAGCATCTGGTGAGAGGGTTGCCACTGACCCTGCCAGACTTGGGTCATGAGGTCAACAGGTCTCATTTATTATTCAAAATTGCTTTCTGACCTTTTATCAGCTAGGTCAAAGGATGTTATATTCTAGTTGGTTG
Source organism: Pelochelys cantorii (assembly GCA_032595735.1). Classification (NCBI taxonomy): domain Eukaryota; kingdom Metazoa; phylum Chordata; order Testudines; family Trionychidae; genus Pelochelys; species Pelochelys cantorii. The sequence continues at coordinate 20,780,581 of CM064338.1, forward strand.
AATTTTATAGTAAAACCAGTATATTGCACAGATGATGTGATTACCAGTTTATTTGAATCTTACCCCTTCCCTCCAAAAAAAAATGTGGTACCTAGAAACTGAGAAAGTTTAAAATGATTGCCTATAGAATGGTGTATATATACCTCAATAACAAACATAGACAGCCCCTGGCTAACCTTGGGGAAAAAAATATTAGCTGCTTTACATATCAATTGGATTATAAAATGCATATACTCTCTCAGCTGTAACTGTTTTGAAACAACCAAAGGCAAAATAGTTAAGTTCCTAGATATTCTTCTATTTTCACTCCACCCATTCTTTTACGTAGCTTCCTTTGCAATAGCAGGAACAGGATGCCACTAGCAGATAGTTCTCTGATTCCAGCAACTGATGCAGCTCAATTGATGCTTGGCTGTAGGAATTATAGGACAAAAACAACTAAGGTTTCTTTGTGTCTTTAATATATTTTGCAAAGAAAAAACAAGAGAGCGCCTAAAATATTTTTAAACTTCATTTGATTCAAGGTGTCTTCCAGATCTGAGACGTCAGTGAACAATGCTTTGCAATACATTAATTCCTAATGAGAAATGTAACTGCCCCAGAAAAAATCTTTTTGTTACATGCTTTCATGAAGGACTGATTATTTCACGTTTTTACCCTGGAATGAATGAGTAGAAGATTTAAAAATAATCCTCATCTGAAACATGCTTTGGATACATTTAAAATACTACTTTTAGCAGAAAATTAGTCCTCACATCTTAACAAGCTATAGTGTAGAAAACTGGGAAATGTAGATGGTAGGTTGATTCTTAAAGGAAGCTATGCAGTTAAGCAGTATTCCTCTAGAATGATTTCATCCTTTTTAAAAGAAGAAGTCAAAGGTCACATTGGTCTGGCCCTTGAAGCCGACAATATGAGATGTCAGCGTGTGCTTTCTGACACTGCATATGATGAATAACCTTGACATGGTAGTAAACAAATAGCCTATATTAATGTTTGTATGCTTAGTGAAGTATTAATACAATGTATTGTTTAGCAATGTACTTCATGTACAGCTTGTGTAGGAATGGAAGCCTCTTAGCAATTTCATACTGAAGCAATGATTTGTTAAATGTTGAGATTAAGGATCAATTTTTTTCAAGTATCAAAAAGTATACTTATCTGAAACATGGCAAACAAGAGCCACATACAAAAAAATAGTTGTATTACCCATCATTGTATAATTATACACAGAATAATATATAGAAACAACAGAAATAACTGCTTTCTTTGGGCATCTCTGTTTATTATATATAGTTATTTAAAGTGTTCCACATGTCTGGCAGTCAATCAGATTTGAAAGCTAGGGCTGCCACCAGTAAGTATGTAATATCCAAAATATAACCAGGATATCAGCGGTTCTCTTTTGATAGTTTCGGTAGTCTAACAGAATAGCTATGTAATGTCAAGCCATACATAAATGTTTGATCAAAATGAAGTGTTATCTTTTTATATGTCCAGCAACTCAAGAGTCAGGTGTTACTGTGACTGAATGTAAACACAGAAAAATATTTCACCTGGCAAACTCTTTAACATACAAATATTGTGATTTGTGTGTGTGTTTAATACTTGTTTTTATGACACTTGGGATTCTTTTGGGGGGGGGGGGAGAGGAGAAACTAAATGAAAGATGCTGCAATGTATTGATATTAATATCATATATTATTGTTGCCTGTGCATCTTCACTCTTAGCACAGGTAAAAGCTGAGAACTGCTCCTGTTCAAATAGTATCAGTGTCTTACAGTTATGAAAAAATCTGTATGCTCTGGGTCACATGCTTGTTTGTTCCAAAATCAGTGTCGCTGCTCCTAAAAAGCAAGTTATTTCTAGAACAGTCTCAAATTCTGTTGTGACATTTAGAACATTGTCGGTATTCTCAGTGCTTCATAGAATAGTACCTATATACTATAACATATGAATAACCCTGGTCCCTACTCATAGCCTTTATTATTACATAAACTGTATTGTAACTGTGGCACTATAAATATTCACACTGTTGTGACAGAATCTGAGAAACACCTTCTAACTTAACACCTGAAAAATAGCACTTATCCCATTGTACTTTACAAAGTGAAAAAAGGCATTTGTCATTCCTCCCTCCATATATTATAAATGTTACATGTCCATGAAAGGTACTTTACAGGAGGTGGGTGTACAAGAAAGGTCAAGAATACATTTCAGATGATCATAAAAATGTTTTCAAAGATCTAAAATGTAGATAGGAAAAATGTGGAGAATGGCATTCAATTACTATAGATAGAAGGAATCAGGATTGATAATTTGATGTCAAAAGCAATTGTGCAATATTGCTATAGAGCTAAAATAAATCTATCTACAGTACAAAATAGTATAATGTTAATTATGATACGTCTTAATTATATAATAAGTAATCACCTGACACTCACAATATTAGAGGTCCATTTCTTCACTTAAAAGAAAAACAAAATAATACTAAAAGGAAAAAATGTCAGGCATTCCAGAAAATCATTGCATTCCTCCTGTTTTTGTCCTTGATAAAGGGCATATGATGAAGTAGAGAGGCTGGCGTTTTCTTGATATAAGGTGACATCATACCTACAGAATCTAATTTTTAAAACTGACTTTCTGTTTCATACCCACAATTTTTGCATCCTCTAATAATTCTGGGCACAAATTATGTCAATTAACTGCCTGCTCTGTAAATGTAGGATGACCCTATTTCCCTATGCTGAATACAGGACACCTGGTAAAATTACTTGTATTCAATCAAGTCAATGCACTCAGTCAGAGCTATGAAATACAAACATTCAGCATGAAGTTGACTGAGCCCCTGTTAAAAAGAAATATTATGTAGTTGGATTATTTTTACTTACTTTCTTATCTTTAAGGCTTTAGGGTTCATATGGGAGGAGTAACACCCTCCCCACATGCTCCTACTCACACGTGGGGAGAAGTGACCCTCCCACACTTCCATACGTCCCTCTCACATAAGGAAGGGTGACCAACTGACCCAACATTCACTGCTCCATGCTTTCAACCCTCCATTCCTGGCTGGGCCCCTGGACAGACCCCACTTCTCCTGGTACCTGGCGCTGCATCTTCCTGAGGCAGTAGTCGGGGGGGGGGCGGCACACTAGGTCACATGCCCTCCCCAGATTTCTGTCAGGTTCACAGCTTTCCTCACTGTGCAGGAGGGAAGGGACAGGAGATGCTTCCAGTCAGAAAAGAAGGGGCTGGGAAGAGATGACCTGGCCTGTGTCGTTGCAGACTTCATCTTTTCTCCCCATCCTTCCTGTGGCTAGAAGCGGCTAGTTCCTTCCTACCCGTACAGAGTCAAAAGGAAGCTAACGCTTCCAGGCTGCTGCTGGCCACTAACATAACCCAGCTGCTTCCTACCCCCTGCTATAGCACAGGCAGGAAGAGGTTAAATCCTAAAAGCTGTGTAATTCACCAGAGCCCAGGGAATCTTGCCAACTTGGCTAGAGAGGTGTCCCAGCCAGGGAGGGTAACTAGGGGATGGAGCAGCCCCTTACTCCCTGGAGAAGGACTCAGGATGGGTGGTGGGAGTGTGAAAAGGGTCCTAAAAGCCTCTGCCTCGGGGAGCTGCTAAGGAGCCTGCATGTATGGGATGCAAACAGGTTGGAAATTGTTCCCCCCTGCTGCTCCAGTACCACAGCTGTGTGAAGCTTTGGCACATGCAGGGCTTGGCTCCTCCTGGTCAGTGCCCCAGGCCGTAGGGTCTTGGGCTTTTCTGGGGCGCCAGTCCCACCAGAGGCAGTGAAGAAGGAAGGACCTTGCCAGCCAGGCTGTTGGTGAGTTGAGCACTCCGACCAGTGGTTTGTTCTCCCCACAGATGTGGAAGCAGGATGCCCCCAGCCAGGATGGGAAATGGAGGACCAGCAGGGTTGCAGGGGTGAAGGGTCCGAGCAAGGAGAGGACAGCATGAGGGGGAAACATGTAAATGACTGATGGTTGGGCAGCAGAGGTGACATGTTACTGGCCATTGCCTGGTGCGTGCTATCTCACAGCAGACTCCATAGCTTACAGCACTCAGCCAGTCCTGGCCAGAAATAGGATGGGGCAGGGCCCTTCTCACCAAGAGCTGGCACACAGCCAGGCCTGCTGACGGGGAGAAAAGGGGGCAACTGCCCCAGGGCCTGGTGATTCTAAAGGGCCCAGGGCTCCCAGCCATTGCCATTGTTATTGCGGCAATGGTAGCACCTGGAGCCCTGGGCCCTTTAAATTGCCACGGAAAGCACGGAGAGCTGGGGAAGGGGGATTGGAATGCTGTATTCACTGCCCCTAGCCCTACCTGTTCCCTCGGCGGCCCTGCCTCTTCCAGGATCATGAAGCCTGGGGCTCTCTACCTTGCCCAGGGGCCTGGTGTGGCTGCTGGCTCCCCTGCACACAGGGGGCACTGTGCTGATTACCCTGCAGGAGAAGCAGCTGGCCACACGTGCTGCCCCTTTGTTCTGCCACCAGCCTTGCATATCCACCATCTTCTACCATTGGACCCCTCTCCTTCCTCACACACACACACTCATTGCTGGTGAATAGGCACCTGGTGTGCAGGGATCCAGGCAGCAGTAAGATCTGCCGGTAGTGATGGCATGGGGTACAGAAAATACTGGACAATTTGCCTGGTTTTAAGAAAGTCTGGTCCCATGAAGAAAGGCATATATAGAGGACTGACCTTTTTAAACTAGAATATCTCGTCACCCTGTGTAAATGCACTCTGGTAGTTTGGTATCTGCCTTCATTCAGGTTTATTCTGGGTGCAAAACTGGATGCTGTTTTTCAAACTCAGTCTGATTCTTGTCCTAGGGCAGTTCTTTATGAAGTGTTTGAATAGCTCCCTTGAAACAGATGATGGCAGGGGAGGGGGGAATAAATGATTCCTTATTACTGGCTTTCTGTGTCCGATCTGTGTTGTGCAAGCCATAATAGACCCATTTACCGACAGAAGACTGGGCATCAAAATTAGGCTAGAAAGTCAGACTTTCTCTTGAGATTTTAATCCAGAGGATGTCTAGCCTAGGTATCTGTAATGGCTTTTTGGTAGCTGTTCAGAATTATGAATGCTTTGTCCACCATAAATGGACCCTCAGGACTGTTGGCCATTTGCCTATGGTCCTCCACATATTAATGACTAAAGATGAAGACTGATGAAAAAGGACTAAGAAGGATCGTCTATCAACACAGTCTTTTGCATAAGTTCTAATTCAGGTGACAACAAGAAAGACTGTTGGTGAATTTGGGAACAGTGAAAAAGTAGACCACAGCTAAGAGGAGTATTTAAAGACAGTAGAACCTCAGAGTTACGAACACCTCAAGTTATATCTCTGAAATGTTTGTAATTCTGAACAAAGCGTTAGGGTTGTTCTTTCAGTTGCCTACAGCTGAACATTGACTTAATACAGCTTTGAGACTTTACTGTGAAAAAAAAAAAAGGTGCTTCCCCTTTATTTTTCCAGTAGTTGAGGTTTAACACAGTGCTGTACTGTATTTGCTTTTTGTCTCTGCTGCTGCCTGATTGTGTACTTTAGGTTCCAAATGAAATGTGTGGTTGACCAGTGAGATTGTAACACTGGTGATCATAACTATGAGATTCCCCTGTGTGTTGCATATGTGTTTAAGTGACTATTAATGTTTAGTATATATGATAATTTTTTCTGTAAAATGGTGATTATTACATATTAATAAATTAATGTCAATCCAGTTTAAATATTATCTTTTTAATTTCCTCACATTTGTTGATCTTGCAGAATTATTCATAATTAGTAGTTGTTTTTTGTTGTGGTCAGTAGGTTTGAAGGCTGTAAAGAGAAATTTGACTTTACTGCTTTTTTTTTTAAAATATGTGAGGCTAAATCCTGTTTATTAAAGGGGTCTTCCAGAAACCTAAGTCCTGTTATCCTTAATCAAGAAAAACTTCTGTAGATCTCATTAAGAGTTTTATTTGAGTGAGAAGTATAGCATCTGTCCTATTTATTTAAAATTTGCATAATATCATTGTGATTTAAGTGCAAGAATTTCAGGAAAACAATGAAGACAGAACTCCAGTAACCAGCAGTGAGGGTGTTGGAACAATTTATGTCATGGGGGTGCTGAAAGCCATTGAACCAAACTGTATACCACTTCAAGCCAGAGGGTGCTATAGGAAAATCCCCCCACATACACACACACACACTTATAGTTCCAACACTTATGCCAGCAGTACATCCATATTTGCAGTGATGTATGAATGGAGGTTTCATATTGTTGGACCAAGAAGGCTGCGTTTATATTTTACAGGAGTAGTTTGGATTTGAATTCCCCTAACGTTCTGCATGGGATTAAATAGAAAGTTCTACTTTTGAACTCTCTCTGGCCACATCTAGACTATCAAGAAGATGGACGCTGTGGCAGTTTGTCTTCTGGCATCCGATTTAGTGAGTCTAGTAAAGACCCGCTAAATTGAATGCTGAGGGCGCCCTATTGATGCTGGAACTCTTACTCCTCACGAGGAGTAAGGGAAGTCGACTGGAGCATTTCTCTTGTCGACCTCCTGCTGTGAAGATGGCGCCAAAGCTTGGCTTAAGGTACATCAACTCCAGCTACATTTTTTAAGAATTGCGTATCTTAAGCTGACCTTTGGCTGTAGTAAACCTGGCCTTTATTTCCAATGTATTCCAGTGTGCTAAATACATTCCAGCCAGAATCAACCTACATTTTATTTGTTTGCTCATTAGTACTGGAAGGTCTCTTATTTTAATTTTGTCACCTGTAGCTATTGCTACATGCCCTGCAGTGGTTCTACATATCTTTGTTCACCTCACTTTCTTTGGCAAAATCCAGATGTGGCATAAGCAGTGCTTCAGAAGAATTTCACTGGCTTAAAACAAGTCTGAATTCAGCCTCTTGAGTAGCCAGTGGTCATTTCATGGTTCATTTTAAAGGAGTGATTAGTGCTGAGCTATTAATTATTTCATGGCTATTCACTGTGTCTTTCAAATAGAACTCGAGATACTGCTGCATATTCATACCTTCTGTGCAGAAATCTTTCAGAGATTTCCACTTCAGTCATCTAAGAGGCTGGAGGACAATATTTGGTGACCTTCTGCACTAGCTGTTTTGTTTACTGTAACACTGAAAATTTGTTTTTATCTTCTTGGATGTAAAGGAACCTAGGTATGTGTCCCTAGATTCACCCTTGATTGTGCAGACTAGTAGCTGTAAGCAGCAAGTCACCAGTAGCTAGGAGAGAAGCACCAAAAAATATGTTTGAAGCAGCAGCAGCAGGCAGATAGGAAGCACACTACATGGGTGTTTCTTTGAGGATTGTGTCCTTTACAAATATTCTACCATCACTCTGCTTCTTATTTGCCTATACAGGAAGCAGAACATGGCACTACGTGTACTGTATATATGGAGATGCAACAACTTCTGTTTTATCTGATAGAGAAAAAGAGGGCTCCTCTGTCTTCTCTGAACAGAAGGTAGCTACACTCCTACAAATAAATAAGTTAAGGGCATGTCTACACTAGGAAATTATTTCAAAATAACTTATTTTGAAATAATAAATCCTGAAATAATAGTTTCAAAATAGCATGTCCACACTATGGGGAAGCCTCAAAATTAGTCTGAGGCAAGCTCCATTAATGTGGATGCGCTACCTTGACTTAGAGCTCCAGGAAGTACTCTGGGGAGTAGTTATTTTGAAATAGGAGCACCAGAGTGTCCACACTATTGTTATTCGAAATAACTTTTCGAAATTAGCATTATTCCTTGTGGAAAGCAGGAGTAGTTATTTCAACATAACCACCCCCTTATTTCAAAGTAATGGGCTTGGTAGTGTGGATGCTCCACTTGTTATTTCAAAATAAGGGGAGTTGTTTCGAAATAACTCCATAGTGTAGACCAGGGCTAAGGTATGCAGATTTCAGAAAATTTCAATAAAGACATTTTAGGAATGTGTTGAGGAAGCAAAGGTATATTGCAAGCCATAGCAAGCTCTGGGTTATGCAGAGTTACTAATTGAGATAAGGGCCCTCACAGTTAAAAGCAAACTCTTGTTGGTGTCTATCTAGCAGTTGCAAATGATTATAAACTGGTACATTCAAAATTACAAAATCTCTTAAATTGTGCTGCAACCATCATCATCATCATCTTTAAAAGAAAAAAAGTTAACATTGTGGCCTTTTTTCAGGCTATAATATTCACAATTGAATCAATTCCTTATATGGTCCTTTTTAACAACTCTCTGTTTTATGCGGATTTGCTAAGTGAAAGGAGTATGTCTTAACCTATGCCTTGCTTCCAGAATGACCAAGACATTAATTATCAGGACACCAGCATTTCAAGCTGTGCTTAGATTGTAAGCAGTTTGGGGTTAGACTGTCTTTTTGTTCAGTGGTTGCACCGTACTTTGCATAAACAAGGACCTGCTCCATGAATAAGGATCCTAGGCACTATAGTAATACAAATAATCATAAAATATAGAACTGGAAGGGACCTCTAGAGACATAAAAGGACTAATAATAATACCCAGTTACAGGCCCCCTGATGGGCATGGGGGGGGGAGGAGTTGCCCTGGGGCCCAGCAATTCAAAGGGGCCCAGGGCTCCCAGCCACTGCTACTGTGCCGACAGCCTCACTGGGCAAGGAGGATGGCCTGACTATGCCCCTGGAAGGGGTGAAGCCTTGGGTGGAAGGCCGCTGATCCTTAGCACCACTCAGACTGTGCCTCTCCCCACCCTTAGCACTGTCTGGAGCATGCCATCTGGGGCTCTAGTAGTGATTTAAAGGGCCCAGAGCTCCAAAGCAGTTGCAGTAACAGCGGCGGTGGCTGAGTCCATGGGCCCCTTTGAATTGCTGGGCCCTGAGACTGTTGCCCTCTTTGTTCCCTGCCACCCCCCATTTGTGGGCCCGGGATCCCATAAACCTCTCTGCTGCCAGCAGCTCTAACTGTTCACAGATTTCACCAGTTGGGGGAAAATCAGTTACTTAAGGTTCCTCACATTCAGTTTTTCCACACTGCTAACATTTGACAGCATCTTTCTTAGTTGTTAGCTCCACTGGAGGGCTCCAGTATGGTTTTGTCCATGAACAGTATCCCCTCCTCAGATTGCTGGGAGCACATGAGTGTAATGTATTATTTGTTACCATAATCTTCACTCATTGTTTACATGCAGATCTGTATTCACACCCACACAAAGTTCAACAGGGTTCAGACTAGTGATATAAAATCCCATTTAATTGGTTAACCGGTTAAACATAATGTTAAACTATTAACGGGAGAATGGGCGGGGGGGAGGGGGAGGGGTGCAGTAAGACTGGAGTGTCCCTGCCGCACCTGAGGCAGGAGCTGCTCCGGCCTAGACAGAGCAGCTGGGCTGGGAGCTCCCCTGTCTGTGGTGGGTCTCATGGGGCTGCAGCAGCCCCCTGCCCGTGGCGGGTGAGGAACTGCTCCCAGCCCCCACTGGTTAACCGGTTAACCATTCACCCTGCACAGATGCATACTGCAAAGTTCAGATCTCTTGCCAATCATGTTCCAGCTCTCAAAGAACCCCAATGTTTGATAAGGTTCAGATCTACTTTTGTAACCAGAGCCTTGTTCTTATATTATCTGTTAAACAGTTAAGAATGTTATCCTGTTGGATGAGAGAAATTACATGTGTTTTGAGGCTACATGTCCTGCAGTGCATACGAGGAACAGATGGTCTGCTACCCAAAGTTTTGTCGTCTTCTTTGGCATAAGCAACGCAAAACAAAACAAAAAAAAGCCAAATTCGTCATTGGCATAATTCCATTAATGGCCCACAATGTTGTTTATGCTCCTCTCTGTTATTTAGGCATGGCAACATGTTTTGTTCAGTCATTTACAAAACAGCGGACACCACATTCTGTACTCAGCTGTGCAACTAGAATTAAGAGCAGAATAGCTTGTGCTATTTTGTAAACAAAAGGTGTTGTCATGCTTACCCAACAGAGAGGCAAACAGCTATCAATGGAGTTATCCCAGTTTTACACCAGCATAACTGAAAGTAGAATCAGGATCCACATGTTTAAAATACATTTCCAGTTACAACGGGTGGATATATCAATTTCAGAAAGCATTGGAAATAAATACAAAATATGTCAGATAGTAATACACCAAACCCCAGTTCACTACAAACTTAACATGTAATTGAAAATCATTAATTAAATACTGTGCAGTCAAGAATCATGCATAATGTAACACAGCTACCTCCAACAGTTTACTCCAGATCATTTAGATTTCCTCTGAGCTTTTATGGACATGAGGAACTGGTATTTGAAGTTGTCCCTGATGAGATTTTCCTTGGCCATTCCAGCATCCTCAGAGAATGTCCTGGTGCATATTAATGGGATTGGGAAGGAGGATGATACACATGGATTTATGCTTTTACAATATTAGGTGGAATCACTATTAAAATACACACCTAGAAAAATGCTTCTAACATGGCATAATATGATCACACATTGTATATGCCCCCAAATTCTTTTATCTGTGTGGGAGATAAGTGGCCTAGAGCTATGGACTCAAAAGTACTGAGACTATCTGTGAGAGAGAGAGAGACAGTTAAATTTCAGATGTCACTGCCTGTAAAATAGGATTTCCATCTCTTCTATTATTTTTTCTGGGGATTTTAGCCAGTAGATATTTGTATTTAGCAACGTTATTTCTGAAGTCCTGTCATATTTGTATTTTCAAGTGCCGTGAATAGCTTAGGCTCCTTAAGCAGCATTGCTACTATTCACACATGCAGTTTTGTTTAAAGGAGAGAGACTAAAAAAAGGGCAGCAATTCAAGGAACTTGGTAAATTACAAACTGCACTGTAGTTCACTGGAGAACTCTATACTAGTCATACAGTACAATTCAGCTAATCCATTATTCTTAGAAGATGAATCCCTGTATATCCAGGTACAATCCTTACCAAATATCTAGACACAATCACAGGCTTTTAGGATTACAAGTAACATAATAAAGGATAATGACCAAAAATTAAGCACACCAATATAGAAAGCTTAGGCTAACTGGGCTTGCCATGTGCAATGTAAGACAGCAGTCTATTAGGTTTAAAGTGAGATTAAGGAGTTGTGTAACCTGCAATTATGCTGTTTTTCATTAAAAAATAAGATGATTGGACTCAGTAGGGCCCTTCCTTATATTTACCTCTGTTTAATTGGATTGGGAACTGCTTAAACATCTTTGAGTTGGAGCTTATAAGAAGATGATCCCAGCTGTTTTTCGAAGCTTAAGACAGCAGGCAGACAACATGATCATGTCAAGACTCATACTAAAGCCTTAATCCTACTTTTTCATCAGCTAACACTACAGCCAAGTCTTTAACCTCATCAGTACTAAATGTGCTTTGGCTCTCCCACAATACATTTGCTGTTAAGTGTTACGGACTAATAATATTAATTTTTGCTTGATTTCTGACAAGGATCTTTAAAAAATCATCTCCTGTTCATCTGCATGTAGGGAGCTGCCATGCGAATCTATACTTTCAGTCATTTGAAAAATAATATTGATCATTCTTTCCTTCTAGAAAACTTAGAATCTACCAAAGCCAATTATTCTATATTTGGAAGTTCGGGAGATTTCACTGAGCTGTACCATATCTTGTTATAATGTTAAATTCAGTATATTGGTGTTATTCTCTGTGCATGTGTTATCAGATGGTAAATGGTTTTGTCTAAAAAGAGGGGAAATAGTCAATGGAAACTGTTTCAGCTTCCAGGTTTTTGCTTAAGTACTGTTTGAATAAACTGAAGCAGTTGCTCAACATTTTAACTTTAAAACTTGCTAAATGGAGTATTGGCTAGTTTAGAATCTGGGAGTTGTTTAAAAATTAACGGTTAAGTGTTCCAATGAGTTATCCTTGCAGCTGTGCATATTACTTTGTATGAGCCCATACTTCTTTCTTTCTTTTTTCTTTTTTTTCGGGTGGTGCTCCGATTTGTCCTAGTGACACAGGGCTGCCAGCAGGAAAGCAAGCGTAGTTAATGCTCAGCTGCTCAAACCAGTCAAGCAAGCTAGCAAGTCCCAGCTGTGCTACTTGATGTTTTTTGATTGCACCTAGTCCTCAATCTGTGAACTGTTTTCTGGACTTAGATTCATCAAGCTCTGCCGCTTTAAAAACGCATGCAGGCAGGCATCCTAGGATATGCCATTATAAGCTGCTGCCAGGGGATCTTCTAGGAGATAAATGGAATCTGTGTGAAGTAAATTAGTGTGAACCAGTCAATCTGTGTGTCAGCCTTGAGCCACATCCATCGGTAACTAGCTTGCTGACTGAAAAGTCCACTGTCTTTTGCCAATCGGAGATCACAGCCACCAGGACGCAGTCCTATACAACATTAGTTTCTTGGAATAATGCCTGTTTGACCAGCAAGTGAAACTCTTCAATATACTGTACCATAGTGCTTGAGTTTACTTATTACCTACAATAGAATTGAACATCTTTTAAAGTCAGATAACATTTTAGCAGTAGGGAACATAAAAGAAATGTCTGGGAAATAAGTACTTCCACTTTCATACAGGAGTCATTCAACAGATTCATGCTGCGCTGCTGTTGGCTTTACCTCCCAGTCAGTAAAACATCTTCAAGGCCATAATGCAAAATAATAATAACCTGGCCAAGAGAGGTTAATCAAGGCAGTCTCCTCAAATTGGTTTTCCATTAATTAAATGTGTAGGTTCATAGATTAAAAAGAGGGAAGAGTATGCAAACCGTAATTTTCACATGGTAGAAAGGAATATCACTCAGTATCATGGTACAGTGCTGCTTGTTTTGGTTTTTTTAAACCAGACTTTTTGGCCTCTGTGTGATTAAGGTTCTTTTGCTGCAGTGGGGTAAAATAGAATCTGGGCTACAAAGGTTTTGACTCAATTTATTCAGAGGTGCTAGAACAATTTGTGTAGTGGGGGTGCTGAGAGCTATTGAACCAAACTATAAACTCTATATATAATGGAAATCACTTCAAGCCAGGGGGTGCAGTAGTACCCCCCCCCCAGACTCTTAGATCCAGCACCTATGAAATTAATACATATTTTAAGGTGCCAATCCTAAGTATATTGAGTTTCTGAAATATTCTGACAATATGACTATTTTATAATGTCAAGTTATGAGTGGCTTTTGGTTGGTTTTACAAAAATTATTGATAGACTGGTTAATAATTACATTACACACGTAAAATCTCCCCCTTTGATTACAATGCTGAGGTGACTGCAAATTCTGCTTGATTATGAAAATCACAGAAATTACTGTGTATAGTAATAACAATTAAAAACTACCCATACGTCTTACCTCTTTCCATAAAAAGTTAATTACCACTGCTGCTCACTGATCTTTTTGGGAAAAGTGAAACAGATAGAAATAATCTTGACAAAGTAAGAGGACACTGAATAATTTAATTTTGCGCCAAATTTGGTGAAGATTTGTACGAGCAATTCTTAGATAAAAACATTTCTGGGAAAATGACATTTGTTTTCTAGATACAAAAGGAAATCAGGAAATAAAAGCAATGGCTAACAATAATAAAATAATTAGTGAATGGAGGTTTACATCTTAAAATTATCTTCCTTTATTTCCCCCCTTTACAAAGTTCACCGATGCTTGTATTGCAGTGCTTTGCAATAAATGCTGTGGAAGCTTTTATGTGAAACTGTTCCATTTCTTACAGCAGAATCTAGAGAAAAATATTTCCTAGTAAGTTATTTTATTATTAGTATATACGGTATGTGGACAGGTACTGGTATAAATCACAACTAAGCTCAAGTCAATTGCTTTAAAAACTGAGTGAATGTTTCATTGCACTAATGAAACAAAAATGGGACAGCCTTTGAGAGATTAATTTGTTACATGGTTGAGAGAAATAAGGATATCCCTCTGGGTGAATAAAACTTCAAAGGATATTGGGGAAAGAATCACAGAAAATTCCTGTTTCACTCTCTCAGATAAGAGCCATCCTCAAAGACATGTTTTTAAAAATATATTAAGATTTAAAACCTACTATAGTACTTTCAAAAGGAAAAAAAATGATGTGGGTGGAAATTACATTTTAGTTCTGATTCATTTCGTATGGGGTGGGATGTACACCTGATATGCCTATAACTTCATTGCGTGAACAGGAAGGTCATATGTTTTTGCCATGTCATTGACAATAAATGAGTCTTTGCTAAGTGAAGTGACTCTGGCTGCATCACATACATGGCAAAGTATTTATGCATTTCTAAGTGTATGAGGCAAGTTAACAATAACCATATAACGCAGAGGTTTGATATAGTAAATAATTTGTATATAATTCTCTTCAAAATTCTATCATCTGTTTCCAAAGTATTTGTGTGCCTTCTTGCTACTCACATTAGGATGCTCATGGCAGATTCATGTTCTTGTATCATGTTCTGTTGTCTGGCTAGAATGTAATGTTTTTGTCTCCCAGTCAAGATACAATTTTATTTTGGAAGACTTAAGCCTTGTATTTCCATGTCTGTGATCCATAAACGGTAAGAACTAATGGCTAGTAAGCAGAGATTCACCCAGCCTGCTTTTCCAGAGACTTTGTGGGCTGATAGTAGCAATACTACACATCTGTTTAATATGTTTGTCTATAATTGTTGAAATTAGACAAGGAAAAGAGACTCATTTCTTCAAGTCTCTCTCCCTGCCAGTTCAGCATGATGTCCTGCAGTATAATGGCAGATGCTTTGTCCTAGCTCAGTGCTATTAACTTTGTTGCTTTAGTTCCCTTTAGTTTCCAGATGGACTCATTCTGTACTGGTTTATTTAAAAGTGATACCAACTGCCGTATGCTGCTACATTTACGTTAGAATCCTAATTTAAGGGACTCTACAGATTAATTCTTTAATCTCTCTTTTAAAAGAAAAGGGTAATGAAAATTGCCAGACTGATATTTAATTACTGTAACATCACAACTGGCTGCTCTCCGTTAAATGCCAACTACATAAATCAGTGATTTTTTTTCTAAATGACAACAAAAATCAGGAATTAGCCTAGAACTGATGTTTCCTGCAAGAACAATGAGAAGTCCTGTGGCACCTTGTAGACTAACAGATATTTTGGAGCATAAGCTTTCATGGGCAAAGACCCACTTCATCAGATGCATCTTTAAAATCAACATAACTCCCGATTTCACAGAATCGAAATAGTGTATTCCCACTATGGGGAAGTGTCAAAATTAGTCAGAATTATTCCGAAATAGCGTGTGCACACTGATTGGTGCCTGCCTCGGACTTAGAACCCCCAGAAGTACTCTTGGGAGGGCACCAAGAGGACAGATACTTCCTGTGGCTGGTTGGTCAGGCTCCTCTCAATGGCCGTGTCTCACACGCCACTCCTCCACTGCCTCCCCCCTCACGGGACACGAAAGAGATGCAGTGTGCTCTGGTTGCCCTTGTGGATGCCCCAGCACTCACAGCATGGAGCCAGAGCTGCTGCAAAGGAGTGCTATGCTCACAGGCCTCGTACTGCACCTCATGGTGCAGTACTTCCAGACTGTCTGCTTGTTGCTCCAGCAGGGTGAGGACTGGAACCTGCAGGATGAACCCCAGCATGGACAGCAGGCCCTGCTCACCCAAGTACTGGTGCTCCTGCTGCTGTGCATGCCCCTCAATCCCCTGGACACCTCAGAATGCCGCTTCTGGTGGCAGGAGGTGAGCTCAGACTGGTGGGACTTCATCGTCCTGCAGGTATGGGATGAACAGCAGTGGCTGCAGAACTTCCACATGTGAAAGGCCACCTTCCTTAAACTCTGCAAGTGGCTTGCCCCACCCTCAGGTGATAGGAAACCTGCATGCCATCCTCCATTTCCGTGCAGAAGAGTGTGGCCATCAGTCTCTGGAAGCTTACCATGCTAGACAGCTACCATTTGGTTGAGAACCAGTTTGACGGGGGGAAATCCAGAAGTCGGGGTCATTCTCCTGCAGGTCGCCAAGGCCATCAATCAAGTGCTGCTGTGGAGGGTCTTCACTCTGGGGAATGTGGACAACATCATTGAGTGCTTTACTGCCATGGGCTTCCCCAATTGCGGAGGGGCTACAGACGGCACGCACATCCCCACCCTGGTCCCCGACCACTGTGCCTACGTCAACAGAAAGGGATACTTCTCCATGGTGCTGCACGCCCTCATAGATCACAAGGGATGCTTCAATGACATCATTGTCAGCTGGTCAGGAAAGGTGCACGATGCCAGCATCTTCCGGAACTCCTACCTGTTCTGAAAGATGAATGACGGCACTTTTTTCCCTGACTGTACCATCAGAGCCAGGGAGGAGGACATGCCCATAGTGATCTCGGGCAACGCAGCTTACCCCTTGCTCCCCTAGCTCCCCAAAGGTCTTGGTTCGAACCATGGCAATGTGCTTCAAGCAAGGTCATCTATTGCCTAGACAGCAGGCACTTTGCAACAGGAGCACAGACGTCCCAGGGGACCATCTGGAACATTCTGCTTTTAAACCTTTACTCTGCCCCTGACATAACTGTAGGGGCTGGAGAGGCAGGGCCAGCCCTGCCACAGTAGCTCTTTAACCCCATCAGAGTCCACACTTTTGGACTAAAAAAAGTGAGGGTAGAGGGTATTACTGCTAAAAATCTATAATCTTTGCTGCTTCTATATTTTACTGAAGGTAGGAGTAGCAGCGCCATCAAACAGCTAAGGATATATGTGACAGAGTGCAGAGAATGAATAGCTGATCCTACACACTAATCATTTGGAGGCTAATTAGTGCACCTGGTGAAGCTGATTGGTGGTAATGAGCCATTCAGGCTAGTGGGCTGAATGGGGTAAGAACTCAATTTGCCCCATGAGTCCAGGACTGATATGAAGGCATAGGAAGGAAGTGCAGAGGGAGAGAAGAGCAGATCAGGACTAATTGGTGCTAGTCACATAGAGGTCTCAGTGTAGGGAGACCTCTGTTCCCCTTAGCTCCTGCTGAGAGGACTAATCTACATTCATATTTAGGTAGCTGATTCCTATGTTTCAAACCTTACTACCATTTATAAATGTTTTAGGGCATGTCTACACTAGGAAATTATTTCAAAATAACTACATTTGAAATACTAACTCCCGAAATAACTATGTCAAAATTAGTATTATTCCCTGAGGAAAGCAAGAGTACAGCTTTCAAAATAACCAATCCGTTATTTCAAAATAATGAACTTTGGAGTGTGGATGCTCTGCTTATTTTGAAATAGGAGGGGTTATTTTGAAATAACTCTCTAGTGCTTAGATCTCTAGTCCCACAGGCCCGCTTCCCTCTCTTTTGACTGAAGGATGATTTTTGGTTTTGCCCCAGCTTGTTCCAAATTGTCAGATACAGGATGGCAAGTTTCTTGTCGATTTCTCCACTGGTTTTTATGATCTCTGTTTAAATCATTAATACACGTAGCCTTATTAAACAACAGAATGAAACAGTGATCAGGTTATTTACCTATCCAGTGAAAATCTTCTTCTCCAGTCTCATACTGAGAATCTATATGGAGATCAAAGTTTACAACCAGAGTCTAGTAAGGCTTTTCAAAGTTTAAATGGAGGATAGACGGAAAGAACAGTGATTAATTTGTGCTGCATATCTCCAAAACACTGCTAATCACTTAAAAATATCTTTCATAAAAGTTATCTGTGGGTTATGAAGTGCTTTGTTGTTGCTGCTGTTTGTGAATTAAATTTGCAGAATTCAAATAGGAAACTATTTACATAAAATTCAGATACAGATTACGTATCTGTGCTACTCAAAAGACAAGGCCAACAAATATGGATTCCATACTAAGGTTTGTGATACGTTCTTGCCTAGTGGACCTTTGGATGTGATGCCATAGCCAGCTGCCTTCACTAAACAAATGGTAATCACTTGTTAGCATGCTGAAAAAATAGAAAATGTGTAAGTTTTTCATTAAAATGTGTAAGTTTTGATCCTTTAAATGAAGATTTTTTCCTGTCGCTCTCAAGTTTTTATGAGCCATTTACAGAATCTGTCCATTTATTCTTAGTTCAGTTTTGTGACTAAATTGATATTGGCCCTATGTAGTAACTTCAATTATAACTAACAGAGGAAATAAAATATCACTATAATTATTTGATCAAAACTTCTTCGTTTACTTGCTTTCTCTCAGACTCTTTATTTTGAGCATAATTTCCATTAAGGCCTCTTTACGCCACTCTGGCAATGTAAGATGGCCTTAAAGTGGGCATCTATTTTACACGTACTTTAAGGCCCCTTTATACTGCCAGAGCAGGGCAAAGAGGTCTTCCTGTGAATGAGGCTCAGACTGTTCACATCACACTCCCTGTTAGTACCTGTCCCGAGTCAGGCAAGCTAATGATCCAACCAGCGGACCAAATTCAGTGATAAATCCTGGTCACATCATACCACCAGCGGGATGTTAAGAAGAATAAATTACGTAGGTCTCATCAATGTTATGGGAAAGATTATAGTTCCTTTTAGGTATCAGAAACGTACTAAGAATCTTTTCAGTGTGTGAATATTTGATAATAAACGTTATTTTCCTGTGACTGGGATATTTTAAGTTTTGTCTCAAGACAGAGTGAAGTGGAGGAGACTTGTAGATGATCTATGCTCCACTCGGAGTACAAGGGTTTAATAAGAAGAAGAAGTTAGTGTCAGTTGTAAGATTTAACTTGCTGCACTTTCTCCACTGTTATATAATACTGTTCTGACTTTCACTATGTGGGCCACAGTGTTCTTTTCTTATTTTTAACTTTTCAATTCCCTTTGTTCGTTTGTCTTTTAGGAGCTTTATTGTAAGGAACATTCCACTTCAAAATGTGCACATAATACGTGATATTTTTGGGGAAAAAAAGTTCTGATGTTATCATTATGTAACTTACTAGGAGTATCTCTCATGGCTGATCTACACTACCACAGTAAATCAAACTAACTTACACAATTCCAGTTATGTGAATAATGTAACTGAAGTTGACATTGTTAGATCCATGTACCATGGTGCATTGTGTCGAAGGGAGAGCATCTCCCATTGAATTCCCTTGTGCTTCTCAATGAGGTGGAGTACACAAATCGATGGGAGACTGGTCTCCCATTGATTTAGCATGTCTTCACCAGACCCACTAAATCAACACTTGCTACATCAATTGTAGCAGGGCTGATCTACTGGCAAGTGACGACATATCCTGAGTGTTATCTGATGAGATCTGTGAACTGCTTTATCATTGAATAGGCAGAAACACACAAACTCTGCAGGCTGTTTGACTTCCTATTAATGAGTTTCTTATAAACACCTTCCTTATGTAAAAATGATTTTTAAGAATTAGATTTGAAGCTTGTTATAAATAATACAGTACACAGTATTATGAGCATTCATTTAAATGTACATTTTGGTTTGTTTGTTTTTATCTCAAATGTTTTTAGATCCTGCTACCATTTCCCCATAGGCAGGGATACAATTATCCAGACAAACATGTTTGTAGAATTGCAGGCCTCATTTGCACAAGTGACTAACACTTATATAGAAAATGAAAAAGAACTCAATTATGACCCATCCCTTAGTAACACCTCACACCTCTGACATCCCTGGATCACAAATCTAGAGGCAGGGGAGAGAAGGGGCTGCTTGGCCAAAAGGCCTCTCCAAGAAATCCATGGCTTTACCTCCTCTATGTTTGGGCTAGCCGAGTTAACGGCACATGAGAGTGTATGATAATTGCCCTACATGATATACTGTCTTTCTCCTGCAGTGTAATTCCCCAAAGAGAAATTCCAAAGGAACTGTGACTCAGAGGTGTGAAATGTGACTCAATATCACATCACATTTTGGGTTAAACTACAAGTCAGTATTTTCTGCCACAGAAATGATATCGTCTCAGCTGGACGCAATGCTATACAAAGTCAGTCTCTTATAGACACTGCAGCCCTGGGTCAAAACCCAAAGTGGGGAGAGGGTGCTTCAGGCTCCTGGAAAAGGTCAGGCCTCAGGTGGAAGGGGCAGGGCTGATCTGCCCAGACAGCATCATGTGCCCCTCCCCCAGCCAGCCCTTAGCACCTCCTGGTCTGCACCTCCTGTGACTCCAGAGGCAATTTAAAGAGCCCGGGGTTCCAGTCCCCTCACCACCCCCATTGGCAAGCCTCCACTACAGAGTTAGGCTAATGCACTAACTATGTAAGTAAGTATCAGAGGGGTAGTCATGTTAGTCTGAATCTGCATAAACAGCGAGAAGTCCTGTGGCACCTTATAGACTAACAGATTTATTGGAGGATAAGCTTTCATGGGCAAAGACCTACTTCGTCAGGTGCATGTCTATGTAAGTGTCTATAATTTCACTCCCCTCCAATGTAACTGCCTCACTACAACGACTTCATAACTCTGCCTCCATGAGAGGTATAGAGTTCACGTGGATGTAGTCAGGTCGATGCAGTGTCAATGTAGGCATTGTGTTGCTTACATCTACTGTTGCTGACTTTCAGAAACCATCCTGCAATGCCCCATGCTGACAGTACAATCAGTACAAGTGCACCTGGAATACACACCACCACCACAGGGAGCAAAGTGTAGACATGTCCAAATTATTTCATTGCTGCTGCAGCTATATGCTGATATAAATTAGGTCAACTTAATTTTGTAGTGTAGATATGCCCTCAGAATGTCACAAATAATTATAGGATGGTGCAGATTGTTTGGACACCCACTCATGGGAGGGAGGAGTTGAGGTTCCTCTCGCTCCAATGGGTGAAGGGTGCAGTGGGGTTAGTTGTGATTCTCTGAGGCCTACACTTCTACACTTCTGACCTATGTCAATATAACTATGTCTCTCAGGGGGACCGCTGCACAGGTTGGCTCCACTTACCCAGCAGTGCTCCCTGGTGGGGGGGGAGGTGGAGGAAGGTGCCACTCATGCTGAGGGGGGGGGGCTGTACACACTGGGCAGCCTGGCAATGCTAGGGGAAATGGGCTGTGGCGCTTCCAAGGGATGGTGTGGTCTTCTCCCCCTCCCCCGCCTGGCAGAGTCTTCTCCCCTTCCCCCCTCTGGCAGCGCTATTTCTGCCCCTCCCCGCTCTGGCTGGGTCTTTCCTCCCCATCTGGTAGGGGCCTTCCCTCCACCCCATCCAGCAGGGGTCTTCTCACCCCTTTCCCATCCAGTGGGACTTTCTCTCCCCTCCCCCCATCCAGTAGGGCTTTTTCTCCCATCCCCCCATTTTGGCAGGACTTTTTCTCCAGGGTTTTCTCCCCCGTCCCATCCAGCAGTGCCTTCTCACCCCCCACCCCCCATCTGACGGGGCTTTCTCTCCACCACCATCCTCCTGTCCAGCGAGGCTTTTTCTGCCCCTCCTCCCATCTGGTGGGGCCTTCCCCCGCTCCTGTCTGGCAATGCCTTCCCCCCCCACCACCACCTCCAGTCCACCAGGGCTTTCTCATTCAGCCCATCTGGAGGGCTTTCTCTCCACCTCCATCCAGCAGGGCCTTTTCTTCCCACCCCTACCCTGTCCAACAGGGCCTTCTTGCTCTCCCTGTCCAGCATGGCTTTTTCTGCCTCTCCCCCCATCCAGTAGAGGCCTTTTCTCCCCTCCCCCCAATCTGTCAGGGGCCTTTACTCTCCCCTCCCCCATCCATGCATCTGGGCCTTTTCTTCCCCCCAGGGTTCGGGGGGAGGAGTTTGGGGCAGGGGAGCCACTTACCCGGACCAGTGGCCAGCAACAGGGCAAGCCCCAGCTGGCTACCCTTTTGGTGGTGTGGTCCTCCCGACCCCCAGTGGTCATTGTGCAGTTTCAGCTCTCCTGCACACTCACTGCCCCCCCCCCAGTGGCCATGCTTCAGTATAGTGTCCCTCCAAAAAGCTCCCCCCTTCCATCTTGTAGAAAACAATCCTATTCCCAACACGTCCCATGTTCCTGGCACAACCAAAGCCTGACCTTGCTTTAAGTTAGGAGATGAGGAAGCTGCATACCAAATTTGGTGATCCTAGTCTTACCATTTAGGAGGAGTTCTTGAACAAATGGACTCACAAACAGACAGATGCACATTTCTAAAATATATAGATAGATTTTAAAATTCAGATCTCATTGAGAGTAGTTTCTCATCTTCAGAATCACAAATATTCACAAGCTAGATAAAAAAAAGTAAGATAATCTACACACTTCAATTCAGTCTTTTTTTTTTTTTTTTTTTGCTGTTACACTTCATTCCACATCAAATTTCAGGTGTCTTGTGTAGCACATTTAAAAAAAAATTAATATAGACCAAACTAAAATACAATTCTACTCCACAGTGTGTAATTCCAGTTTTTACAAGACCTTCTAATTGATTGTTTACTCCTTTGACTAGTTTCTTCTAGTGAAGCAAGTGAGCATTTTGTTGGTCTAATAATTTACTTTATTACTTCAAGTTCATGAAGTTTTTCCATGACAATGGGATCACATTTAAGTTGATGTCTCAAACTTCTCTCCCAAAAAAGTTACATTTATAGAGTTTTCAACTATTATGTGCCTGCCAATAAATATTTGAGGGTCCATTTTATTTTTTAATTTGTTATTTGTGTTTGCAAAGCTGAGCTCAGTGTTGAAAGAACTATAGCAAAGAAAAAAAGTGTTTTATTTGTGAATATATTACAAGTTTCCACCCTATTTTTCTTTCTTTATAGCTGCAGTGAGTGTGGACAAGCATGACAGCTGCTCAAACTCAGCAAACTTCCAAGGAGTTGAGGATATGCCTGACAGATGTGTCGTGGAAGAGTCTGAGAGTCCAGGTGAGAGCCCTTTAAAGATAGTTACCGAGTATCAAATTATAAATATGACACGGCTTTTGAGCCAATCAAAAAAGCACATTGTAATGCTGTTTCCTTTTTAGCAGGTGCAATGTCAATTAATGGTCACCTCCTGGGGTCATAGTGTGGAGCTGTTATCCTTTCCTCTTTTATCAAGCATTCAAGTTCTGGAAAGGATAAAGGCTTTATGACCAAAAAGAAAACTGACACTACTAGTTCATTATAATTAGTTTGGGACTAAACTGCTTAGTTAATATATGTACAATGTCTGACCCTTTGAAGGTAGAGTGAGATTATGAAAAATTAGAAGGATTATACTGACTATAGCTGAATATAAAGCAGGTGTTCAAATGTGATAGGTCTGGAGAAAAGCAATTTGACGTGTTAAAACCTGATTCCTTTTTCAAATCAACTCACACTAGTTATTTCAAGTAATGATTTTTAAGACTGCAATGAGTAATGACAGTGATATACATAAGGTACCTCCCCTTCTAGTGGCTATGGGATTTCTCTTAATGTTGCTTATTTCTGTATTTATACATGGAGTATATGAGAAGGTTGCAGCCAAAGAGGGGGGTAACTAAGTTTAAAGTGCATCTCGTTGTGACTGATTAAAAACATAGAGTGTGATTAAATCTAAAAAAGGCAAGCAGGGTATGTGTCTGGCCCCTATACCAATGTGTATGAAACATGAACACAGTATCATTTAGTGAAAGAGTTAAATATCTTTTTTTCACTTGATATTTTCCTTTCCTGCTTTATCTGGTTACTGTGTACCCTCTTGCATCTTTGTGTGCTGATCCGTGTATCATATTTTTGATTCATCCGCTCTGCGGCCTGTCAGCTTAGTTAAGAGATTTCCAAATCTTGCAGCCTGCACTGACAGGGGGCAGCTGCCAGCAGTCCCCTGATCCTTCCCCAAGGAGCACTGCTGAGATTTAATTTTCAGTGAAAGGGTGCAGTCTGAAATCCATGTCAAGTCCCCTAAGTCATCTCAGAACCCAGATAGGACCCATGGCTATGGGATTATATTTCAGTGCACTCCACTCCTTCAAGATTCCTTGGGAGCTGAACTGCTGTCATGTACCTGATTTGAACTTTGTTTCCTTTTCATCTTTTCCACAGAAATGAGCAATGGTATGTTTTAGAATAATTGAAATCAGTGAATTGTAAATCTGCATCTGTTTTCAAGCCACTTTGGCTTGGTCTCCCTACCTTGCAAAATCCAGTATTGGACTTAAAAATAATGGGTACCATGGTAAGGAGACATATTTAATACACCAAACCATCCAACGTGCCATACCTTAAAGCTTATGCCCTTCAGGAACTGTCCATAAACCTTTCTAGAACTCTTACAGATAACAAATGTATAGCCTCATTTTTGATGTGTTCTGGACAGAAGTTTTAAGATTAACAGTAATTAAGATTAACAGTAATAACGTGTTCAGGTGAGAAATAATTTAGAATTAATTACATTAATTTTAACCTTCCTTTAAGTTGTTTTGAATGACAGAATCTGCATGGCACTGGAGGAGAATATAGAATATATCATTCTGCAGACCATATATGTGTATGAAATAAAGAAAAGGATGTCAGGTTGTCCAGAGGTGACTATTGATTGGGAAAAAATGTGTGTTGATAAAGAATCTAAACTTAAAAACTGAGTTTTATTCTGTCCATCTGACATCATTAAACTGGTAATAAACAATGAATTACTCTGGCTTTTCTCTCTGCCCATTCCTGCATTTTAAGACATCTTGCCTTGTAGGTCTAAAAATCTCTGGAGATTTCACTACTGGTCTCACTGCTTTCCACTGAGAATTTGTGGCTTGGTTGTCATGGAGACATCGTATTTCTCCAAGAATTGCTCATATTGATCCGTGGACAGGCGTAAATGGCCAGGCGAATGTGAGGAGTAAAGGGGGCTGGGCAGTACTATAAAATGACCAGAGGTTATGGGTCGGAAATAAGCTCATAGCAAACACTTAGGTAAAGAGAAAGAAACAGTTTCATTTTGTTTCAGGATTTCGTTTTTGCACTTTGTGCCATTGTCTTCTTTCACTATAGACTGAAAGAAACTTGTTAGTCACTTGTCATGTCAGATCTTTGGTGCTTGTCCTGACACAGCTGTCAGCCTTCCAGCTCTGTGCAGTTCAGGGACACACAACAAAGAGCCAGCAACATGAATTATTTATTGCTCCTTGTGTGGATGAAATTCTGTGATAAGAAATTAAGACACTTCTGACAGAAGCATTTGTTTGAAAAGAAAGATTTTGGTGATAGAACGCTTGAAGCTGACCACTTACTTTTTTGTAGGCAAACATTAAAACAGTAATGTAACATTTAGTTGGATACTGTTTTCTTTAGTCTTTGTCACATGTTTTTACTTTGTAGCATATTTTACCATTTGAGAGCATGAAGGATGTCAGTGTTTGACTCGATGATATCTGCTACTTCAGAATCTGTGTCCCATGAATTTCGAGCCTAAAAAAAACTTAGAAGCTCCAAATAAGTTGTTATTAAACATTGACCCATATAGATTTGCAGAGTAATTTGCATTTTGCTTACAGTATTTTGGCATATGTGCATTTCCCATAGAAACACCACTAAGGAGCATGTTGACTTTAACACCTCTTTTGAGAGAAGAGAATGAAAGTATTACAATGCATGTTCAAAGAGCTGCATAAGTATCCTTAGAAAGGTACTTTATTATAACTTTTATTGGAACTAGTATGGGTTACAGCTGTGCAGAACCCATACTAATAGATGTGACTGTATCGTTTGTTTTATGATGATCCCGCTAATGTATTCAGAATGCTTTTCAAACCGATTTTCATTCTGTAGAATCTTGCACAATTTATTTACTTATGTTGGTTTTACCCTTCCCAATGTTCCACACTGATACACTCCCTCCCACTGCTGCAGATCTGGCCTCCAGCAATCACAGAAAAGGGCATATACTGAGGTGAGTAGCAGGAATCCATTAGACAAGCCAAAAAACTAATCTGGGATTTACCTGTAATTCTCAATGTCCATATGCCTAGTCTCTGACAGGTAATAGAACCCCTCAGCCTGCAGTTTCCTCTTGGATAATTCATCAATACACATTTTTCACCTATGCTAGGCATAGGTAAATACCAGATTAGGGTTTCTTGCCTGGGCAAACTGGATTCTGGTTGTTCTCTTGCATGTACCTACAAGCTGCCATTTTCTGAGATAGTGGCTCATGTTTGTATCAGCTCCAGCATTTCCTCTGGGCTTCTATCCCAGATGCCTAATTCTAGGTTTGTGTTTGCCATTCTTTCTAACATGCAAAGCTATGGCTCTTCAAATTGCTTTGGCCTGTAACACAATAATCAAATAATGTCAATATTTTGTGTTTATGGAACTGGCTATCTAGGCATATCAAAACACTTTACAAATATTAACTGACCCTCACAATGCCCCAGTGAGGTAGGAATTACCAGCCCCATCGTCCAAAGTGGAAAACTGAAACACAGAGGTGTTAAGTGACTTGCCCAAGTTAGTGCACCGAGTCTGGAAGGAGAACCCAGATGTCTTGATGCTTCCTCTCCTAGGAGGCCTACATACCTTTCTTTTCCAGGAAGGAGTACTGCTGCAGGCCTACTTCCTGCTTTCTCCACCATCCATGCAGAAGTCTTTCAGGACTAGGTCCATAAAGTTGGAGGGAACAAGGCAGAAAATTCTTTTAATCTCACCCACAAAAACACAAAGGGAAAGTAGCACAATTTAATCCAGGCTGAGAGGTCTTTGCTTTCCGTTCTACCCGTTAGCATGACCCAGTAAGGGGAGACCCGAAAGCCTGGGTCATGCAGGACCTGTGCTGTCTGGATGAGAGCGAGTGGGGCCAGGTGGAAGAGCATAGGCAATGAGAATTGGTACAAATCATGCCATATTCACCAGATAAACAGGTAGAAACCAGACATTTCCAGTGGTAGTGGCAACTGATCACATTCCTCCGATGGAAGAGTGAGTAAGAAGATGGAGGCTAAAACTAGCAGCATTTTCTCCCTGCATGGGTGTAATGGGGTGTACAAATGCCATGCTGAAGAAGAAGGGATTAAGGAGTTCCTCTGGGCCCAGGAAGCCCTGCCCCACCATATCTCCAAAGCCTACACAAGCTGGAGGAAAAGCTTGTTAAGGGAATTGGAGTATCTCAGTGGCAGGAAGATGGGGGAAGCAACTCACATGCACTCTGAATTCCCGGGAAGGAGGTCTCACAGGAGCTCCTGCTGCCTAAGGTCTGGTGATACTGACCTGACCAAGCTTTCAAAGGAGGTTTCTTCTGACTTGATTTTCATGTTCAGGTATTTACTTTATCCTGTGGGAACAGCACCTCAAAGCACAGGGCTTTGCTCCCTACTGCTGGGCCCTGGATTGGAGCCTGGTGAAGAGGGTGGGCCCAAACTTCTCTACCAGCACATAAAGAGGTGATACTGATAGATGTCTGTCCCTCAGTAGGAAATGTAGTTGGGGAAGGCACTGGAAGTCCTGGGGTCCAGACCCCGAGACTCTGTCTAAAGGGATAAGCCTTTGCTAATTTCTGAAGACTTCCATATTGTTGGACTCTTCATGTGTGCCCTGAAAAGGGTGAACTTAGATGTGTGTCCTGGCCAGAGCTGAGTCACTGACAGGCTAGACCAGATCAGGGAAGAGGTGTAGTGAGAAAGGAGAGCGCCCAGGAAGAAGACAACATTCCATCCCCCTGCCTGACCACAATGCAGCACTGGCAGTGAATGTTCCCATTGACAATGGGTTATTGCTGTTTAAAGGAGCATGGGACCCCATGTGGTGGCCTTCAAAAGTCTGTCAGTGCCAATTTGGTTAAACCGAGAACATCCATTTGTGCAGCTTAAATCCTTCCTGTCACTTCACTCTGAAAGCATTGTTTCTAAATATTATACCCCTCACTCTCTGACGAGGCTGGACAGAAAAAAAATTCTGCTTGGATTTCTGACACTAGTAAAAAAATGCCTGTAGTTTCACAATCTTGCTTAGTTTCTTGTCCCCAAAAATCCTGACCACAAATGTGTTGGTAAACAATGTGTGGCCCTCCCTGAGATTTCATCCATGACAGACAGCACTACACTGAGTGGAAAAATAAATCAAAAAGAAAAGATTGCAGTGGGCCAAGTGCAGCTGAGAGCCATGAATATGCAATGCTGGGGGTGACTGTGTTAACAAGCTTCAGAGGAGTAGCCGAGTTAGTCGGTAACAGGAAAAACTTCAAAAACAACAAATAGTCTAGTAGCACCTTGAAGACTAACAAAACATGTAGATGGTATCATGAGCTTCCGTGGGCAAAACCCAATTCTTCAGATGACAGGAGTATTAGAAGTCCAGTCCAGAAGTGTTGTTAACAGGCAGGTCATAATTACCTGTTAGAATACCTAATTAACAGTCTCCAGTCTATATGGGTATGTCTACACTAGCCCCCTAGTTCGAACTAGGGAGGCTAATGTAGGCATTCGAAGTTGCAAATGAAGCCCGGGATTTAAATATCCCGGGCTTTATTTGCATCTTCCCGTCTGGGCGCCATTTTTAAATCCCCCTAGTCTGAACTAACTGCCTGTGGCTACACGCGGCAGTCAAATGTTAACTCGAACTAAGTCCTCATGGAATGAGGTGTAACAGTTAACTCAAACTAAGGACTTAGTTCGAGTTAACGTTTGACTGCCGCGTGTAGTTGCGGGCAGTTAGTTCAGACTAGGGGGATTTAAAAATGGCGACCTGACGGGAAGATGCAAATAAAGCTCAGGATATTTAAATCCCGGGCTTCATTTGCAACTTCGAATGCCTACATTAGCCTCCCTAGTTTGAACTAGGAGGCTAGTGTAGACATACCCTATGCAACTCTAAGATGTGTCATTTAGATCAAAGCAGTACCACTTATATCTTTGGTTAATATCCTGTTTGTTGGAACTTGATGTTCAAATCTAGGTTTTTCCATGAAGTTTTACAGCTGCAAAGAAACTTACAAAAAATCAAACCTTTTTCTGGCTCAGGTACCAATATCGCAGCAGAAATCAGGTAACAGTAAACAAGGAAAGATTCAGGAATGGAATGCTGGCCGATGCTGCTGCTGATGCATGAAGCAGAAACAATGTGAAATGTGTGGACAACCCATTAATCATAACCACAGATAACACATGATCTATGTTAAATAAAACTTTATAAACATTTCACCATAGTGAAAGTATCAATTAAAATATACCATATGTAATTTAGCATTCAGTTTCAAAGTATTAAATATTATTAGTTCAAGATTTCGTAGTATGGTATGAAAAATGTTTTATATCTATATAAACATAACTTGACATCTACTTTTAATTAATCAAATAATCTCCTGGATTTTAGCTGTAATTATTAAGACTGCAAAATAATTGTCTGTTTTTACCTCTGTCTGTTCTTACCTTATCTCTTCATTGCTTCCACTTAAACAATGACTTAAAATATTGCTTGTATTGAGTATTATATGTTAAGACTATAAGTACATCAGCTAGGAAAATTCATGCATCTAAAATTTTGATTGATTGACTAATTCCCATTTCTGCTAGACTCCTGATACATGGTACAGGACTCAGATCTCATACCTGAATATTATAACTCACTATTACTCTTACAATAGTCTAATTGAAAGAATGCATGCATTCCATCAGCAAGTGAAGTGAAAATGCAAGTAATCTGTTAACATCTAAAAGGAATCAATTGTCTCCTTCCAAAATTGGGAAGTTTTGAATGTATAACACAGAAATCTGCTGTGTTGAATTACTTTCAGGAGATACATATGCAGTCTCATGCCAGTTTGGCTTTGACATTGCTTTTTTGATGTCTGCACTTTGACGGGATTAAATATTTTGTGGTTGTAGGTTGTGGTGTACTTGAGTACTCGCATAATGTTGATGCATAGCTTAATTTCACTACAAATAGTTGAGGGTTTTTAGCATTTTATAAAGTGATTTATAATGAACTCTTTCAAACAAGTGAAGCTGTGCCTGTTAATGACACCACAGAATGTTCCAAAGTCAAATGAATACATTTGTTTTCCAGATGAGAGGAAACAGCTTCCTTGGACGTCCAAGGTGCGTTCCTGCAAAGTGTGCTAGATAAGCCTGCTCATCCAATGGAACTAGAAGGTACAACAGGGAAACTGAAAACGCAGGATTTTTTCATGGGACAACATATTTTTACTGTGTTTTGATACAAGAAATACTCAGTTTATATTGTTTCTCACTATGCTTTTCACAATTAATTTTCAAAAGTATCTTTCATAGCACCTGTTTTTCTTTTCTCAGTTACTGGTTCCAGGTACAATGCCAGCCCTTCAGTAGAATCACATTGATTGAATAAATCTAGATTTTTGTTAACATATGCAACATTAAATGATTCCTTCTTCTTGAGATGTTTTTCCACTAACAGGAGCAATGACTCCCAATCATAAGATACTGATTTACCATACTGCTTTTAAAGTGAATTTTACTAATAATGACAAAATGTCTCTATCTGGTAAATATTACATTTGACAAATTTGAAGATTTAAATCATTGTTAAATGTTCTCTATCTTGTTAATGTTAATAAACTCAAATGGTTATTGATAACATTTTGACATGGGGAAGACTAAATATATTTAAAACTTTGTGCATCAATGTTGCCTGAATTTCAAGAAAAAAATGTAAGCATTTAATTAAACACCAAATTAAAAATTAACGTGTCTTTGTTTTAGGTAAGTGATTCTGCAGATATCAGTATTAGTCTATCTATAGGAAATTTTCTGTATATGTGTACATGAAAATGTCAATATGAAATTTGGAGAAAATTCTCCATTAACCTAGCATCCACTACTGAAATGCTGCAGTGTGTGGAGATGCTGTGCATATTCCCTAGAATGAGGAATTTCAATATGTATTTACATGGCAGATATAGATAAAACACAGACTTCACACTCCTACATTGGATCCTTCCTTGAGTCTTGTCTGGATCTTGTGCAGTGTGAGCTGCATTATGCTCTCTTATTCTGAAGTAACTTCACTGACCTCACTAGACTTCATTCAAAATTTACACAGCTGTAACTGAAAGCATATTGTCAACTGAGATAAATGCAGGATTAATCTGTCTCTCATTGTTTATGTTAAAAGCAGAAATGCAAACAGTGAGAATGTAAAACATGATTAATTTATATCTAAATCTAGCAAAATAGGTAATATGCAATTTCACAGGTGGCAGAGTGAGAGAGAAAATAAGCCCCATTCTTGACTTCACCACCTTCTATTCTTAATGACTGTCTCTTATTTATGCAAGCAGAAACGCAGGGCTTGATATTTTGCTGCTGTGGGTAGTGGTGTTTTCAGAGACATTGCTTAAGTCATGATCCTTCTAACTACATTTTTATTTCTTACATAAAATGCATCACCTTGGCAGCTTATGAGTATTGCAGCTATATTCATGTATTGTGTTAGTGTGCTTTTAGTCATGGGATCATTCTAAGTGTGTGCATGCATGCGCGCATATGCGTGTTAAGCCTTATCTAAGTATCCAGTTCTGAAATTACTGCCCTTACTCACATCATCCCCTTCTTCAGTGTAAAGGGTGCAAATTGGGCCAAAATCAGTTTCTACCAAAGCAGTAGCCTCTCTCTCTCTCACACACAAATATATTTTGTATGAAAGGATGTTGCATAGATCAAGGAATTATCATAGTCCACAACATACTGTTGTGCTGTGGTAACAATTACATGTGCAACATGATGTTTGATTGCTTGCTTTTAATTCTACAAAGCACTGCAAATACCAGCAGGCTGCCAATACTGCAAACACTTTGAAATGCTTTCTGCAGTGAAGATTGGTGTTTGGCACACACTCACGCCATTGTTTATTCACTTCGTGCTAATTATAATTTCAAGTATCTGCAAGGTAATGCATTAACTTTTTTATTGGGTACATTTATTGTCCAGGAGAGTACATCCAAGTGGTGTTTTGATTCCTTTTAAACACGTGAGCATGGCGACAGTAGCACCATTTGTTTAGAACAACACATTTGTACCGACTCAACAACTCTACATCTGTGTACAACAATATGCATTAATATTGCTCCTCTGGTTACAAGCACTACATATGAACCACAATAGCTAAGAAACCATCCCTATTCTAATGCAATGTGGTGCAACTTTGCAATGATATTCATCAGATAATTTGATTTTATAAGGCAGTTACAAGGTGTTTGGGAATATATTTTTCAATTGTATTAAGTTAAAGGGTCTCCATCAAGTTGAAACTCATAATCTAACATTGTAATGTCCTTTTCTCGGTTGGAGTTATATAAAATTTTGAAAAATGTCTAAGTGACTTACAAACCTAAGTTCCATTTTCAAAAATCATAAGTATTTTTTGGAAGTAAATCTTTATGTCAGTGAGACTTAGACTGCTAAGACAGTTGGGCATTTTTTAAAAAATTACCCATAATCCATTGCACGATTAAAAAAAAATAATTTAAAATAGAAAGTCCCAGACGCGAAGCCCATGAGAGCTCATGATACTATATATTTTTGTCAGTCTCTAAAGTGCTACAGGACTACTGTACTTGTTTCATATGGAATTTACTTTTTCACTGGAGATGGGTTCAAACCAAAATCTTAGGCTTAAGAACCCTTTTGAAACTTAGAATTTCCAGTCCAAATGTGAATATAGATCAGAAATTTGCAAATGGTGCCTATATCCTCTAATGGGCTGCTTCCAATTTTCATATCCAAACATTGCAATATTTGCATTAGGAGACTTATTAACTGACCAAAATTCAGCAGTTTGATCTCTGATGTGCCGTTGATTTATTTGTTAAGCTTGAACAGTGAAACACCAATTGTCTCAATTTCAGGCTTATATATACTTGCACAATGCTGTTGTGTTTGACTGTTCCAGGGAAACATTTTCATAGTGGTAATAACATCTGCTGCCTTCACAGTCCAGATTTTGCTCCCCTCCAGTTATGCTGGTAAAAAGGGAGCAGTGTGCACATAACTAAGGTATTGTGTGCATAGAGAAGGGGAAGAGAGCAGTGAGCCTTTATATTCATAATAGTTTTGCTTTGTTTTTGAAAGCCCATATGTGCAAAGTCTAATGTTATCACTACAACTCCAATACTAGCTTGTCAATTTCCAAATCCATCGCCTCAATTGAAGGGCAGTAATTTCCATTCTGCTGCAACATGAAGCTTAAGAGATAATTGTCTCAGGGATCCTCTCAGACATGTGATAAATTTTGTACTTTTGAATGGCACCTGTTAAAAAAGGCCAAACAGATGCACATGCATATGCACTCCCTAATGCTTGCCCAATTATCTATTTTGCACAGACATTTTTATAGTAGGGCAGATATGACAGCCAAGAGGTATAAACCATGCAGTTAGTTGACATGTAGCAATGCAGGTTACAAATGTCATTTCTGATTATGGAAGATTTGCAAGTTTACTAATGTTTGCAGGAAGATTTCAGCATGATGGTGTAAATACAATTGTCCAATTTAGAGAATAAAACTCTTCAATTGTCTCTCTGTTTTACATCTGTGTGCCTTTAAGAAGCTTATTAAAGCAGAGATGTTGTACTCTCTGAGTTTACATTAAAAATCATGCAGAATTGGAAGTGGATGCTGCTGTCCCTCCTTGGGGAAAACTTCCACTGGGAACAAGCAGGCAAAATAGCATCTCAATGATAAATACATTTCAGCATTACTATGTCCATTACTCCTATTCTATGCAAAATGAGGTTGATGTTTTTTTTTTCAAATGCCATTACAGTTACTCAGCAGCAAAAAATATAAAGAACATCCTGAACAATATATAATTCACTCTATTTTCCTCTATCCTTCAAATCTTGCAAAATAATGTGCAGACTTCTGAACCCTAGGGATTTTGGTAAGTTGCTCTTTGTACTAAATGTCACTGTGGATTTCTCATGTACCATATCAAGATAGTAAAAAGCATGAAATTTATTTTCATAGCTCTAACATATAATTTGACAGTCAGACTCTCTACAGATCTCCCCCCAGTAAAAGCAATGCATCTGTTGTTTGTTTTGGTGTATAGTCTTCCTGCCATGTAGATGGCAGCAACACTCAAGCCTTGAAATTCACATCAGCTTTTAGAGAAGCTTCATTCCACAACACATTGCTCAAGAATATGTGTTGACATGACATAAAAGGCTGATCTTACGATTAATATCAGCACAATTGTGTACACCTTTAAGCAGCATATGAAGGCACAATCCCTGTATTTAAAAGGCTTTCTATAGTATCTGACAACATATTGTATCTATTAATATGAATATCAATGTCACATTTTGTTCTCTGTATTTTTTGTTGTATTTGGTTTATGTTCATTAAATCATCAGTGTTTTCCTGCTTTGCTAGATTTCATGCATGAGATTGTTTCTCTGGGGGGAGGCTGAAGCAGGTGAAGATTTAACAGGGCATTGCCTGCTTTTATTTCCCTTTGAGGTGTCTACAAAATAGCAAGGGCTGGGGGCAGGGAGCTATTGGTGATGTAGGTCATTGTCCATGAGAGAGACAAGGAAGATAATCAGGCAAAGATAACAGGGTGCACAGTGCAGGCCCTACCTATGAGCTCTGCTAAGCATAGTACTTTAGAGAAGAAAGTATAAATTATCCTGCAAGGCCCAGCGTAAGCATCCACATCTGATTAACTTGACATTGGGTAGAATTGTCTGCTCTCTGTGCTTTCTTTGGATGCAAGCTCAGAGGATTGGAAAGGGAAGCACTGAACCTAAGCATGTGATAGCCTCTGTCTCCTCGCAGCATCAGCGGAAACCTCATTGAGGTTTCCTCGGGGCATTTTCAGGCCATGCTGGGTAAAAGCAGGTGTGCACAGGTGATTAGTGATACAGGAGCAGTGGAATGGGCCAGCGCAGGAAAGCACATTAATATGTAGTTCCTTAGAACAGAAAATATTTTTTAAAAATGATCGGGAGGGTGGGTGGTTATTATTTGGCAAACTGATTTACACTGGGGGCAAATCCATGCTACTTTCTTCAAGGCCTCGAGTTCAGTAGCAGCTCTGGAGTAGCAGGAAGGTCAACTGCCCAGAGAGATCATTGTTCCCACTGCACAGGCTTGCAACACCTACTAATTGCAGAATCAGTAATGGGAGGACTGTGATTGTAAGCTCTTAGTGACAAGAACTGACTTTGTTCTGCATTTCTACAGCCCCTCCCACAACGGGGTCCTGGTTTGGGATTAGGGTTGTTAGTCATTTCACAATTCACAAAACTAGTTAATTCTGAAAGCGGCAGAAGCCACTGACAACGCTGGAGGGGTGGTTTGGGGTGCTGTCCTCTGAGCCTGATACTCTGGGGCACAATCTTTCCTGGAGCTCTCCCAGGGTGGGGCCCCCCTGGCACTGTGTGTTAAATGCAGCCTGCTGTCTAAAAGCTGGCAGGCATACATCTGCTCAGCTGCATGTTCATGGCAAAACAAAGTGGGCAGAATCTGGCCCTATCTGCTCTGGAAGGGATTCCCCTGCTGTGTGTGTTCATAGAACCATGGTAGCTGAATGGCATAGCAGAGCCTTTCAGGGAACGGCAATAAGGCATAGCTGGAACCCACTGCGTTCTAACTATCCTCAGCTGACTGATTCTCTTGGGCAGCCATGCCAGCTGCTGCAGGTTAGGGACTGCTGAAGCCATGCCAGGGCTAGGCAAAGAATCAGGAAGCTGTATTTACCACTTGGGTGACCCCTGTATACCTGGCCAGATATATTTCAGCAGTACATCCTGCTGAGAACTAGGAGAGAATTGCTTTGCATTGTTGGAGGCAACAGCAGGCAGCTGATGGACTTGCCACTCCCAAACAGGCTGCTACAAAGAGAGGCCTGCACCAAAAAGCCTTTATTTAATAATGACTGTTCTGGACAGCAGCATATGTCTATCTGTCAGTCCCATGAGGAGAATGGCGTTCACTGTGTGACCATGGTCAGGGCAATGCTTAAGAAAAAATGGTGCCTCTATAAATGCTCCATACTCTTGAGCAACATAATGAAATGGACTAAGCCTCAGGGTAGCCAGTGGTAGATCAATGGGAGAATTCTCCCATCTGTGGAGCTTCTGCCTTTCAGGGAGATGCACTTCTTGGGGGTCCTTAATCTGTATAATTGGATACCTTAAAGACTGTGAGATTCTTAGATACCACAGTAAAGAAGGCAGCCACATAAACACCAGAGACAGATCAAATTTGTAGGCCTAGAATTAGAAAAAACATCTATTTACTGCCAAAAATAGGATATGGAGACTCTGGAGAAAAAAATATTGAATCACTGCCATTTTTACAGTCATGTTTCAGGGCATAACTGCTCCTCAGGAGCTTGAGATCTGCCACAACGAGGGCTGTGTTGTTTAAGAAGTTGCTGAATGGGTTTAATGGATTGACTACTGAGAGAAGACATCACGAGTGAAGATTTATTCCAGGAACTGTTTCTTATATTTGTTGCTTTAGTTATATGGGGTGACAGCCAAATGAATCACTGGATGGTCTTTTGATCTGACAATTTGGGAGTTGCACAAGCAATTAACAGGCAGTCAGCCAATTACAGTGACAAGTGATTAAATTACAGAGGTTTGTTGGTCATTTTCATAAAAAAAAATCTTCCCAGGAATCTCAGGTTGATTCATTACATGTCATATTGGACTAATAAACTGATGAATGGTTGTCTTGATCTGCTTATCTGTGGGTGCAACTAAATACTGGCATACTTTTACATTCAAAGGACAAAATGTCTATGGCTTGTGCATTGCCAATGTTGTATACGCCCCTTCAACAATCCATTTTGTAACTCAGTTCCTATCTTGCTTTTTCCACCTCTCGTAACCACTCAAACTATCCCTGTATATACTTCAGCCATTTCAATTTGAAGCTTGCGCTGAACAAAGCATGGAAACTGCTCTCCATCTTTCCTAAGCAAGCGTTGCTCCTCTTGGCTCCTTATTTATTCTCCTTGAGCTCAGTAGAGCATTCAATGCTGTATATATTACTCTATCTTTTTGCATTGCCCCCCAAAGCTCAGCATACATCTCAGAGTCACTCTTTTCCTAGATCTGCACTAGCTCTCTAACCTTGCTTTCCTTGCTGATTTTTTTTGGACAGATGAACCCCCCCCCCAAAAAAAAAGAGTCTGCTTTGCTCAGCCTGTTTACATTCTTTTTGTAGCCATCAAAAAGTCAGTGGTAGACATTCCATTGGTTTTAATGCAATTGGAGGACTGTTACCATCATAAAGGTTCCTCACTCCACGCTGGTCTGGCACCTCTAGATGGTCACTCAGGTATTAGCTCTTGAGGTCAACACGCATGTATGAGCACCCCACCCACATCCCAGGCAGATCTACAGCATCAATGGCTGGTAGGGAAACCTAGGCCTGCCCTTTACTCCAGGTTCCAGCCCAGGGACCCTCAGCTCAGCAGTCTGGGATTTCTCTCTGTACTCTCACTACTCTTTTCTTGGGTTGCTTCAGACCACCAAGTCCCCTTCTCTTTTTTTGGCCCACCAGTTCTCAAAGCCTCCACCAGGGAGTGACTGCAACCAATACACCCTGCAGTCTCCAAACCACCTGCTTTTGGGATTGGCTACCCTTTCCCTATAGCCCCTCTACCTGGCTTTATAGGCCCTGCCTGTTCTTACAATTGCTTTCTTCTCTGCCCCAGCTCCTCCAGGTACACCCTATGGAGTCAATTGGCTTCCCTGGCTACCTAAACCCCTTGCAGTCCTGTGTAGGAGCAGACACCCTCTCACAGTTACAAATAAATGATAAGGCAAAAATAAAATAGAGGTAAACTACCTTAGTAACAGTCCCCATTCCAGGAATAAATACATTAAAATGGCCAAATTACTGACACATCCATGTCTAAGCTCTCAGCAACTTTGTTGGTTCTGGGCCATTTGGGAATCCAAACCTGATCCTGGCACAAGTAAAAAAAGCCATAGAAATCTGGGGTCTGCCTCTCAGGCTTTCACAGAATATTCTTTAGTCCCTTTAGAGCTAATTTAAGCTCTAGTGCAGCCAATACACACTGCAGTCTCCAAACACTCTTCCTCTTCTCCTGGGAGTGTCCAGCCTTTTCCAGCACCCCAAGCTGTAGCCCCTTACCTGGCTTTATAGACCCTGCCTGTTCCTAAGACCTAAGTCTTAGGAACAGGCAGGGTCCTAAGACTGTTAACAGAGATCCATCAGCTAGATCCAAGAGGACTCAGATCCAGCTGTCATTTTAGGTGCCACTGAGATCTTCTAAACTCCTGCTCAGCTGGCATTTAACCCTGAAGGCTGTCCACTGCTAAAATCCCATAGGCACAGAAGTTTCTGCTAGTGAGCACACACCCAGCTGCCTCTGTCTAAGCCCCTAGCTGCCTATCTAATGCCTAAGCCTCAACAGGGTTCTCAAACTGGATGTTCCCCCACCCAATTCACCTGTTGGCATTGGAAGGCATTCTCAGCACATACCTACTGCCACACAAAAGGCTTGGCAGTTGGCCCCCTTAGAACATCTAGCCTAGGGGATAGGGCACATCTAGGCTTTGTCTTCAGTTCACTGCTAGATAGAAGGGATTTGATCTTATTTTTCTTACTGCTTAGATGTGAGCCCAAGCCACTGGTCTAGGGCATATTCTGGGGATGTGTCCAGACTCCTGTTGAAGCTGCTCCCTGGGATACAGCTAAGTAAATATAGAAGGGCCTCCACAGCATGACTTCACGGTCCAGTGGCTAGGGCTGTGGGAAACCTGAATTCAACTCCCTTTTGCTCCGGAAGGAGGGACATTAAAGGTAGGTCTCCCGCATCCCAAGTGCATGCTTTAATCCCTGGGCTAAAGGTCCTAAGGCAGCTAGGCTATGTCTACACTCGCGGCTTCTTGTGTCAGAAGTATGCAAATGAGGCTAAGTGTGGAATATCGCCAAGCCTCATTTGCATATCTAATGAGCCACCATTTTTGCAGAAGAGGCTCTTGTACCAGAAGGAAGCTGTCTACACCGCCCCTTCGTGCGCAAGAAAAACCCTCTTGCGCAATGCCGCTAGGCTGATTATTTTGAGGAATAACAGCATTGCGCAAGAGGGTTTTTCTTGCGCAGGAAGGGGCAGTGTAGACAGCTCCTTCTGGCGCAAGAGCCTCTTCTGCAAAATGGCGGCTCATTAGATATGCAAATGAGGCTTGGCGATATTCCACGCTTAGCCTCATTTGCATATTTCTCACGCAAGAAGCTGTGAGTGTAGACATAGCCCTACTGTGTTTCTTGTGACAACAATGAAAAAAGCTTAGGTGGGTAATGCAGCAGAGAGTTCACAGCTGTGGAGCCCAAGTGCAGGTGGGTGCCTTAGCTCTTGTCTAGTTTAGGTGGCTCCCCTCTCAGCATGCTACCTTTTGTGGATCCCATTCTTAGGCACTCATTCCCTCCCCCCACACACACACTCCTTCATGGCATGGACATGCTCACTCAGGGCAGTGGATTTCACTGGATGGCAAGGCACCTGAAAGGTAGGCACTGCAACACTGAGCTCTGCAACAACTAAGTGCCCTTGAATGGGGATGGAATTTGTGAATGAAAAGTCTCAAGAATCCCCAGATTATACATTTTTTTTTTATTTTTTATTTTATTTTATTAATCCTTACCAAGTCTTTGCTGGGGTTAAAACTCTCTGTGGCAGGGACTGAGGCATTTCTTGATTGGCAACAATCAGGGGGTTAATTCCAGCCTGGCTGTTCCCTCTCCTTGCTCAGGTGTTCAGAAGAAAATAATGAGGCAGGCTGGAGATTGTGGCCAATCAGATACCCCAGCAGGAAGGCAAAACGTCTATAAGAGAAGCTATATGAGCCTCAGCAGAGCAAGGTGGGGATGGACTAAGCAGAATTTTACACTTAGTTGTTACAGGGCTTGGGTGATAGTCTAGAATAGGGGGGTTCCCCCTGGCTTTCTAAGACTTGTTTGATTTGCAGGATGATAGTTGTGGGAAATAAGGGAAGGCACAAGCAGCCTGAAATTACTAATCCACCTGGCAAAACAGTCTTCCTGTTTATGCTCCCATTAGTCTATAAAGGGACCTGTTATGCTAAGTGAAATGCAGAGTAGAGTGATTTTACACTTGTGTATTTTGAGTAAATGAGATTTTTAATAAGGGTTATAAATAGAACTATAACACAAGTATTATTGGAAAGCACACACCTAATTGAAGGAAACCCATTAAAACTAATTAATAAAATGCACAACAATATGTAAAGCAAATAATTTAAAGAATTTTTTTTCTCCCTGTGGGGAGTTGGCTTTATTACATTATTTTGGAAAAGCATCATTAAAAGCAACCTGTTCTTTGCTGACATCTGTTCTGTAATCCTAAATTGTACAAGATGAGGGCATGTAAATAACTCAGAGAGTTGCCCCTTGACCATATAATGTGAAAAGTAGCTATTTCTCCATAACTGTATTTCAAAAAAATTCCTCCCACTTATCAGTATGCCGCCTTTCATTACAGAGAAGGAAAAAGCAGAATACAGAACAAATGACACAGACTGCAGCCTTTGGGATGTTATTCTTACTGCAATTACCAGCAATGACTTTGATCTCCACATGCTCAACAGTTAATCCAGAGGAATAAGAGGAAACATTTCTCCTAAGTGGTGTATAATAATACCTGATGTTTATGTAGCCCATTTCAATTGTAAGAACCCCACACTACTTGACAGAGTGTACTGGGATCCATTCACCCACGACGGAAATGGAGCTACCCCTAGTGAAACCCAGTATTTGACTCCACGACCATTACACACCAGTGTTTCTTAGGAGTGGTGCCAACTGAGTGAAAGCCTATTGAAATGAGTTTGTGATTAGTGCCGTGGGATCTTCACTGGCATCAAATGGTTGGGCCTCTGGCTTCACATCATCCACAAGGCAGCACCAATATAATTTTCTCCACATCTCACTAACACCACCACACATCGCAGGCCAGAGCATTATGTCAGTGATGAAAGAAGGAACACCAAGTCCACTGCTAGTTGCCTTGGGCTACGTCTACACTGCAGGCTTTTTTCACAAGAACTGTTTTACGTCTACACTGCCATGTGCTTTTGCGCAAGAGTGTCCATGGCAGTGTGGATGCTCTGTTGAGCAAGAAAGCTCTGATGGCCATTTTAGCCAGAGGGATTTCTTGAGCAATAAACCCCTGTTACCCATCCACACTGCCTTCTTGTGCAAGAGCTCTTGCACAAGAGGGCTTATTTCTCATGGGGAAAGGAATAACTCTTGCTCAAGAAACCCTCTATTCCAATGCCTTACTGTAAATTTACTTGCGCAAGAACGCACGTGCAGTGTAGACGCTCCACAAGTTTTTGCGCAAGAACCGCCATTCTTGCACAAAAAGCCTGCAGTGTAGACGTAGCCCTGGAGTTCTGATGTGAACACAGACCAAACGTGACTCCGCTTCTCTTACTGGGACAGGTAAAGATCACAGCACAATGTGATAAGCCTGTAATCTAGAATTCAAGAAAAACAGTGACAATGGTGAGAATGCTCATGACTTTTATAGGTAGGACTATTCTCAATCCACTTATCTCTGCTTAATTGGAACTTTGGGAAACTTCAAACCACATTTTTGAAATTCAGTATTAGTCTATTTTGCTTCATGATGTGTTCACGTCCTTTTCCTCCCCCCCTCTTCATTCACCATATATATTTGTGAGTGTGTCCATGTACACACACACATTTAGATATACCTAGAAATGCATAACCATGGGCAGCATACATACAGCTGGAGAGTGGTGTGTGTAGAGAACAGTGTTTGTACATCACCCTACACATTTGTAGAGCACCTAATGCGATGAGACTTGGATTCTGCTTGGGGCCTCTGGGCACCACCACAATATAAATAAGTGATACAAATGGGAAGGAGAGAGAGCAAAATAAGATGAGGGAAAGAGCCAGTAACAGTGCCAAAGTGAAGTTGATATAACATTTATAAAAGTGGATTGGATTCTTGGCCAAAGGGAACACCTAGTAAAGGGTATTTAATTATCAACTTCAGAGAGCTCAACAAACATTAATAAAGCATGGCACTGAAAATAACTGCTCTTGCTTATTCTACTCCACAGCCTTAACTCTTCAGTCACAGAAAAATGATGGGAGCAAAAGAGGAGACCTGATCTGAAGCCTCCTGAATGGTGGGAAGTTTAGGTCCAGTTACAGATCCAGATCTGGCCCCTCCAACTTGGTCTGTTTCTATAACATGCCAAGCTAGACCTCTGAGTCTGAATCTCTCTCAATTCTAGGAATGGCCATATCTAATTTTGCAGTGGGATTCTGCCAGGAAGCAATTCTTCATGCTGATGGACTCTTCTGAAGGATGGGGGCCAGTGTTATGCTCATCTCTCTATTTGTCTGTAGGGCCGGTCTTTCAGCGGCAGTATTTAAAAAAAAAGCCATTATTTGTGTCTTGTGCATCACCAGACACATTGTCAATTTACACAATGATAATGGTAAACAGGAGAGGTCTGAGGCAGCATTTATATGGGGGGATATTCCAAGAAGAGCTAGAGCAACTACAGAAAGTAGTTTTGATTATTCCATAATTGACACACCAATCTGAAGAGACTAGCAGTGATCCCTCCTCTTTAAGAACAATTACAAGCACCCATGACGTGATGGCTATCGGATAAGTCTCAGAGCCCATTTTTATGACAGACATTTTACATCTGAGAATATAATTTCTCTACTTGGGGTGAGGAACAGAGGACTCAAGAATGACATCTCTTCCACAGCGACTGAGACTTTCAGATGCAGAATTTTGTATTGAAAATAGAAGTGGAAAGTTGCAACTATTGGATGTTCTTTTCCTGTATGTAAAAACAAGACTTAATATAAACATTTTATGATAGAACACACTGTCTTACTTGATAATGGTAGCTATTATTCTTGAGATTAGTTGTCCATACATTACAGTCCATGAGGCTAAGTATTTATAAATATTCTCCTTAGCAGACATGGAGAAATGCAAACTAAAGCAAGAGTGTTGTAGCTGTTGCTTAAATGTAACTAGCGTGTGTGAACACTGTATAAAGGCGATTCCATGGCTAAGTCATTGCTCTAAGACTCGGGAGATCTGAGTTGGTTCCCAGCTCTTCTCTAGACTTCTTATTTGACCTTGGACAAGTCATGAGAGTCTCTTTACAGCTCAGTTTCCCTTGTAAATTGGAAGCTAATAAAATTTCCCTACCTCACAGGAATTTGGAGAGGATAAGTTCATTAATGTTTGTGAGTTGCTCACATACTGTAGAGATGGGAGCTGCATCAGTACCTAGATAAATTGCATATCCGAGTCAGATGCTATCAGCCACTCATTCCTGTAAAAGTAAGGAGAAAATTATATTAAGTGCTTAAATGTAATTTTTCCCCTCTCAAGAAGCTTCTTGGTGCTTTTAAACTAGAGACGAGGCATAGAGTGGAGCCTGAAGAAACGGTAATAACTCTAAAGCCACTATGGGATATTCTGAGCAGCATCGTACTAGAGCATAAACTGAATGCCCAATTTGGACTTGTATGGCACATAAATCCAAGAAAGCTCCATGATGATGATGATGATGTGTGTGTGTGTGTGTGTGTGTGTGTGAGTGAAATTAAACTTAGTGAAAGATTTTAAAATGCAATCAAAGCTATTTATAACTATAACTATTTATTACAATGGAGATCCATAGAAATACATTGATTTCAGAGGAGGTTGATCAGGCCCTTCATATGCAACTGCTGCACATTCCATGCCAACACAACATTAAGAAAAAACCCTCCAGTTGTACAACTACACTCCCAGAATTCAGACAATGTCGGCATTCAGGGTGGATGAGCACCCTGCCCTCTGTGTGTACAACGTGTTAGTATACATCATACATTCATTCCCAAATACTATATAACATCACAAAACTTAGCCCTTTTTCATACTCATATGTAGCACTTCCAAGCTTACTTTCCATTGTCATAATGATTCAGTACATCTTTATTGACATAAGCTTTGCCCCAGTACATGAATAAGTAACTTAATCATATAGGGGGGTGCTATTAAATTAAAATGTGTATAATTTTG
This sequence comes from Pelochelys cantorii, assembly GCA_032595735.1. Taxonomy (NCBI): domain Eukaryota; kingdom Metazoa; phylum Chordata; order Testudines; family Trionychidae; genus Pelochelys; species Pelochelys cantorii. The sequence continues at coordinate 20,824,489 of CM064338.1, forward strand.
GGAGGCAGTAAATCAAGTTTACAGTGGAACTTCAGATTGCTGCGAAGGTGGCAACAAAACCAAAACAAAAAACACTTAGGCGAATGATAAAAGATATTTCCCCCCATTTTTGAAGAACCTCATCCTAAAGACAGACATTAACATTTAGTATACTTTCTGGTGAAGCTGTATCAGAAACCTCTTCTTGCTCTGTAATGTTAGGGTCATGAGTAGTGGAAACAAAGACAGGCTAACGGTGCTGTCTCAAATCACTGTGGCTGGGACTATGGAGATGGTATTTTCAACAGGCATTCTGGTGTAGCACATCCTTGTTGAACTTATGTTCCAAAGCTGGTTTGTGTGTCTTCTCTTTGATATATTGGGTGCTACTTCTCCCTAATAAGACGGAGGGCCAATGTGCCATATAATAACGCCACAACTTATCTCCGGTGTCTCTGATTCCCACTTTCTTCTCAGAGTGAACTGTGCAGTCAGGTGTGACTGCTTGCACACAGTTGATCACATTCTTTCTTTTGAATGTCCCTCTGAAGAGCACCCTTTAATGAGTCAAGGTTAAATCTGAAAGTGTGCCCCATATCTTATGTATCACATTTCTGCAGTCCAGTAGAAAACTTGCACTCTTGTGTGGTAAGCTACCATTATCTAGGGTTGTAGCATGAATTGCTTGTTTGAATGCTGAAAAATTCTGTCCCCTAAGCCACTTGTGGTTGGGGGGTAAGGAGCTGAGGTGACGTGTGTTACTATTTCTTTGGAAATTAAAAAATGTCAGATGTGAACAAAGTCCCATTGTCACTGGGTTTACTGGAATTCCCATCCTAGAAAACAAGAATTTCAACAATTCCAACCTCCGTGCCTGACTAATTGAATGCATGCAGAATACTTCAGGCCATTTGGAATGAGCATCTATTGAAATTAAAAAAAAAACCCATGTGGCCCATAAATGGTCTATAATGATTTGCTGCCACAGCATAGCTGGCTGTCCCAAAGATGAAATGAGGCACATTTAGGGATGTGTTGCATTTGCTAACAACCCTGATGTTGTTTTGCCATTTCCCGTACATTTGTAGCATTTCTTGGCCATCACAAAATATGCCTTTTTTTGTTTTTACAATTGCGAAAAGGCCTCTCTGTAATTCTTGAAGTACATGGGACCTGAGCTTTGTCCAGATCACAATTCTGATACCACACATTAAACAACCCTGACATACACTTAACTATTCTTTTCAAGCAAAACAAAAAAACTCCAGACACAGTTGTATGGGTGCATGAGTCCATCCACTCTTCATAACATTAGACATTTCAGCTAGCACTGGATCATTTTTAATTTCACATTGTACCACAGCATTTGTCACTGCGAAGGTTCAGTTTGTGCCCAGTACAACACAACAGCTGTCTGTGGTCCCCCGTCAATATTCAGTCGTTTCCAATGCCAGGTGTGAGATGAAACATTCAGTGCCAGGTAGGCTGGGTTTTTCAGTAGTGCCCAAGCATATTGCCCAGCTTTGTAACTGTGCTGCAGCCATTGCTCATATTCCTTTCTTTGGGCTAAAAGTTGAAACTAGCATTTCATGATCTGTAACCAGAGTACATAATTCCCCATGGAGATACTGGTAAACCTTATCATTCCAGAGTAAACTCAAAGTTCCTCTATCAATTTGAGCATAGTTAATTCAGTTAGGCCAAAGTAAGACATCTAGAAGCAATAGGCCTTTAGTGTGATTTCCCATTACATATGAAATTTTTACTCCTAGTCCATATAGAGAAGTGTCATAAACCAACTTTCTAGTTAAAGAGGCATTACACTGTGTAAGGGCTGTTTTAGATTATAACAGCTTCTTGGCTTCATCAAAAACCTTGGTCCACTGTATGGACCAAAGCCATTTCTATCTGTTGTGTAACAGTTTACTCAGGGAATATAACTCCATCGCTATGTTAGATAGGAGCCTCTGATAATAACTGATCATCCACAGAAAAAGAGCATAACTTGATATATTTTTTGTTTCGGGTGCTTTAAGGATAGCTTCAACTTTTCCTTGTGATTTATGCAAATTGACTTTGTCAATGGTAAACCACAATATAAAACTGATGTTTAAAAACAAACACACTTTTTTTGCATTTGCTCTTAAACAAGATTACCAGATGGCATCCTTCTTTTTCACCATGAGCACTACAGGTGTGCTCCATTTACTCCAGTTAACCTGAGAGAGAATTCGAGTCTCCTGTAAGTGCCAAATTTCTAACTCTATCTGTGGTTGAATTTCAAAAGGTACTGAAGGAGCTTTATAAAATTGAGGAATTGTTTTCTCTTCAAGAACAATGTTCGCTTTCGTACGTTTGAATGGTCTGATACCATCCCAGAAAATATCAATTGCCTTGTCTACATTTTTGCTGGCGTTCATAATTTTGTTTTGAAGCCTGTAGACACCCGTGTTTTGCCAGTTCAATTGAATCTCTGTCATTCTCTACCAATAATACATGACACCCCTTACTTCACAACATAGGGATTTAGAATATGATATTTATAGTTATGCATTACCTTCCCTGGAAGAACACCCAGGGGAGCAAGGATTTCCCTGTGTATGTTAAGTTTTCTGCCACCTTGCCTCTTTAAGTACTCTGGTAATCCTGCTATGAAACTATAGAAACATCAGATCCTGTATCAACTCCATTTTAAGTCTCACTCCTTCCATTTGTAAAGGAATCCATGTGAGGTTTAATGTAGAAGCCAATAAATGAAATACAGAGATGCTACAGCATTCTCGGTGGACTCCAGGTTGTCATTTGACAATTGACAAATCTAAGATTCTCTGGTATTGCCTTCTGAGGCAGTGATTTTTTGCACTGATTTACATCCCAGTATCTTGCCATTTCTACAGTGTTTGCCCATGCACCTATAATTATTTGCATTGTTAGACTGTTTCCCACACAACTTTTGAGTATCAGCCACATTGTGCTTTCTGCTTGATCATCAGTTTATTTGTTGCACAGATTTCAATGTGCTGATGCTACTCTCTGGCATCTTTAGTAGCAGTTTCTATTAAAACATCAATTTCTAGTGTATGTTATGCAGTCAAATCAGTCTCAGTAAGTAATCTTATTTGGATTGCTTCATTTTGCATGCCACCCACTGACTGGTCCCTTACTGTGCCACTTCAACTCTCTCCAAAGGGGTAATGCTCTGTGCATTTCCTTAATCCAAGCCCACATTGTTTCATTTTCTTTTTTGCTTCCATCTTTAAGCACAGAAGCAGTGCAATCACCAGTGGCTTTGGGAATAGGTGATTTTGTGGAATTTCCCCAGTTGCAGCACGTATTTTGTCTGCTGCTTTAACAGGCACTTGATAGCCCATATGGCAAGTTGTGGTGTTTAGCCCCTGTTGTACTCAGTGAATTGTCCCCCTTTCTCATCCCTGGGAGCATTGCCTATTACAAACTATTCTTGTCTTTGGGTATAAGTGTCCCATGCTTGACTGAGCTATCAGACAAGTCCATTTTCCCTACCAGCCAGACAAATTTAATCCTTTTTCTAGCATCATCAGTAGGTTTCTCACAGTCTCAGTGCTGCAATTTTAGTTTCACTTTCTTTGAGGCTCTGGACGCTCTGTTCCTGGAGTAGGATTCCTCCTTCCTTGCCATTTCTTGCAGCCTCACTCTCTAAACAAGATTAAGAAAACAGGGACCTCACACTGGAACAGCTGGCTCCAAATAACTGTTTATTAGGCAGACCGCTTGTCCAGTAGTAAATCAAACAGTCCTGCTTTCCTGTTCACTGTCCGGTAGTCAGAGAAACCAGCTGTTTTCTCCAGGAGCGATGGGGGGTGTCATTTTGAAGAGTGCGCCGCTGCACCCCCTTGCCAGCATGACTTCTCATGCAGGTGGGGCAAAAGGGCTCTCTCCTGTGCTGTGACCTCTCCACTTTCATGTTACTAAACTTGTAGGTAGGGATTTTCAAAGCAGCCAAGGGGAGTTAGGCACTGAATGACCATTGAATATAATTATTTAAACTATTTTGAATAGTAACACATTGTGTGACACTCACATTTTATATGTTGTGAGGTTTTCCCTCCCTTCACCAATCATGATTATTGGAGAGGGTGTTTGCTTATTAATCTCAGGCCATGCACTATAGTCTGGCATCTTCAAGGCCACCAAAACCTCAGAGATGTATTTTTGGCTCCGGTTTCCAAAGGAAGGAAGTATGACACTCTCATTACTTCCCTGTCTGGCCACCAGCTCTGCAGAGGCACTGCCGTGTCCCTAGCAACCCCAACCACCTTCTTGGATTGCACAAGCGTAGTCCTACCTCCTTACCTTTACAGTCCAATCAAGCCTCAAGGTTAGTTTAGATCCTCCCCCGCCCCTGCCCCAACCTCTGCTTCCTTGTGCCTTTTGTGCTTTCACCTCCAGTCTCCCAAGCTCTTTGGGTGGTGCTGTTGTCAGTGAGTCCAGTGCCAGGTTCCAGCCAATCCATAAACCAGGAACCAATCTCTGTGGCTGCCAGACTAAGTATATAAACTTCACAGGGGGAACAGCAGCTTACTCTGCTCAGTGTCACTCCATGGCTTGCAACTCATTCTTGCCTGAAAGTGGCAAGACTACGGATTTCTGATTCCAGTTCTGACCACTAGGCCTGACTGCTCTCACTCCAACCACTAGCCCTGACCCTCCCCATCACGGTTTCTGATAGGTGTCGAGTATTCAGAGTTAGCACTTGATACTGTTCTCTTGCAATCTTGCTCCTGCCTACGTTTGCGGGTACGTTGCAGCTCAAGGAGCTATTCCCATGCTAGTCTGATTGAACTAGCATGCTAGAAATAGAGAGCAGCTGTAGCAGCATGAACCACTGGATGGGCTACCTGCCCCAAACTTGACTCAGCTACAGTGTCTAACAGAGGAAAGGTGGTGGAGGAGTCACCAAATAGTACAGGACCATATGGTGCACTTTCTGAGCTGGATACAAGTGCACCTACCCTGACCTTCTTTCAGGCCTCTTAGAAAGAATCCACTAGAGTATTATGCAGTAGACCAAGAGTATATAAAGGTCCAAAACAATGATCTTGCATTATTGTAAGCGCTGGTATTTTGCTCCTGTTTGGATCATCTTTCACAGGACATGCATGTTAGCTAGACACACTCTCATTGTAGCCTTGTGTTTGACTACTTTCCTAGGGCAAAGCACTTGCCTATGGAGGATAGGGTTGTGGGTTCAAGTCCTGCCTCCATGGTTCCTATATGGCCCACCCTCTTCTAACACACTGGACTGAGCACCAAAGTGCAGGGCTCTAATATAGTCCTTTGCACAGGCACTGGCTTCCAACTTTCCCTGGGGGTGCTCAAACCCCACTAGTCCCAGGCCCCATCCTCATGCCACCTCTTTCCCCAAAGCTCCATCCCTACCCTACCTCCTCCCTTGCCCTGGCTCTTCCTACCCTGTTCCATCCCCTCCTCCAAGTGTGTCCTGGCCCCACTCTTCCCCCTTCCTCCCTGCACCGTGTGGAACAGCTAATCCACAGCAGGCAAGATGCACCAGAAGGGAGGCAGGGGAGTTGACTGGCATCAGGAGGCACTGTGGGTGGGATGGAAGGGAGCTTGGCTAATTGTGGGTGCCAAGCACTTGCTAATTTTTTTCCATGGGTGCTCCAATCTCAGAGCACGCAGAATCAGCATTTATGGTCCCTTATATGTTACAATAATTTGTTTTTGCAGCTTTTTGGGCCAGATGACCTTCGACATTAAAAACCCCACACTGTAACTATCAGTACCTTTGTAAAGCAACCTCCTCTGCTTGCTTTTCTAGCAGTCTGCATTTTGCACAATGAATCAGTTTTGCTCTGCAGTGTTTGAGGTCTTTTGAAATACAAGAGATATTGGTTGAACAAAACAAAGCAGATAGTTTGCTGTAATCATCTATACCATCATCTGATCTAGATCATGGCAGTAGCTGATCAATAGAGGAGTATTTAAATATGTTAGAGCCTGAATCTGATATTCTACATGTTTAACTGCATAAACAGATCAATGGGATAGGATTGATCTCCATTGATATTTGGCAGTTTTCAAATACAATTAAACCACATTCGGAGTACTGAAAGCTCTTGAAATAAACAACTGAGCACTATTTATAATTTAAAGAGCTACTCAAAAAATTTAATAGATCAAGTGGTAGTTTCAACAGTGTCAGTGTCAAGGGAAACGTTGAAATCCATATGAAGCTTATAAATAGCAAAGTAAAATTAATAGCAAACTGAAATTCAGTCTTTCTAAGCATGTTTTGCCCTATGCAAACATTTTAGCATTTTATGAAGCTCTGGGTGGGCAATTAAATTGTCATTAGTGCATGTGCATAAAAAATTATGCTCAAGGAGTAGGTTCAGTATTTGGTAATAATTCAGTGGTAGCTATATAGCTGCATAAAAAATATAAGTTGTTGCTAGTGATATTTTGTTTATAATGAATAAATTATCAGCTCCAAAGTGTATGCCACACATAACAAAGTGGAAAAATAGTAATCTGGGGCTGTCTGAGATCCTGAAAAAGTAGAATACAGGTTGTTCTTTTGCTGGGGTTTTGTTTTGTTTTGTTTGCAAGATGGCTTCCAGTTCTACTAGAGTCACTGGAACATAGTGAAACATACCAGAGCTGGTATTTATCAGTGTGAATGTCATCAGTTGGGCTAAGCTCAGTGCAATCAGGCGGCTGATTTTTCAGCAAGGCTTATCCCCCAGCATGGGGAAAGGGACTTGTGACTCTTTCTGCACCACCCAACATTCTGGGCATTGGTGGATTTATAGGAATCATGGACTTTAGGGACGGCATTTTGCCATATACACTCCAGAACTTGATAGTAAGTGACAGGTGTTTCCTTTCACTGTGGGCTATCACTCTTAACAGCCAAGCTGAGCGTGAACTATGGGAGATATATTTGTATATTTAATTATCCTGAGAACATTATGAAACTCAGCAAAGCCAAGGAGAATGCGGTAAAAGGGGCCGGCCAAGATTCCTTGGGATAAAAGTTGGACACTGACTTTTTTTGGTCACCATTCCCAACCCAAACTAAAGTTTCTAGGCCAACTGCAATTTATTGTATACGGTGTTTACAATAACTTTTTGGTTGGCCTCAGTGATAAACTATGTAAAAGAAGATCACTTTCCTGTTTTCTACCAGGCTGTGGGGTCAGCAATGAAGAGACAGTGATCATGGTGTGTAGCATTCTCCCTTCCTTAGGTGCTGGCTACTTCTGTAACCCTTCACTAATAACAGCTGTGGGAAAGGTGAGTGTGCAGAAAGAAGACCCAGGGAGCAGCATAGAAGGAATGGGAGGTTCCTTTCCCAGGGCTTGGCAGAGCTTGGAGACCATGAACTTTGACTCCTCCAAAATACTTCAAAATCTCTCCTAACACTTCCGATAATTTTATGGAAACACCTCATAGTTTCAGTTTCCCCAAATATGTATTTCAGGGTACCGGTTCGTACAAAAATGTGTAAGCCCTTCAGACTCCCAAAATACCTCTCAGATATTGTAGTGTGTAATGCATATGCTATAAACGGCCGTGTTTTGTAGCTGTATCATTTCTAAGGGAAGAGCTGCTGCTGTTATGTTATCAGAAAAATCTTTTATCAAAGAAGCGATCCTGGGCTAAGATTAAGATGAGATGTTGAGTGTTAACTCTGGACTGCTCCAAGGACCATGATCCGTTGGCACTCAGCTTACCAATTTGTGTTCCACAGAGTTGCACAGTGAAAGCTCAGCAATACAAATACCTTGGTCGTTTACCTGAGGAGCTATGGTGATGACTTATGGGGCAGAGTGTGTCATATTTCTTTTTTGTGCTTCATCTAGGCCAATAAGTGCTTATGCTGCTGGATGCAGGAAGGGCTGTTTGTTCTCCAGAACTGACATCCCATTAAAAAGAAAATAAAGTAAACATATCAGGATTTGTTCCCGAAAGCTTTCATCAAGCCTCCTGCCATGAACACTTTGTTGTCGTTCCTCCTCCCGCCAGCCACCCGCCCCACCCTCCCTGCCAGCTCTTGGCATTCAGTACACAATCTGTGTCTTGGAGAGAAATTATATTACTTTTCCTCTTCAAAATATAGGGTACCCTGAATAAATTCATAGGAGCTGCATAACAGATTAGAGCATTATCATTCATGTAGTCCTGTCTCTGATGGGGGCCACATGAGAGGCTTTAGAGAAAAATACAAGCCCTGTAGGGGATAATTAGGAAATAAGCAGCCACTAGAAAAAATGCCTCCCTAACCCCATCAGTTAGTGGGTGGTTGATACCCAGAATCATGGACTGCTCCTTCTGTCATAATGCTGATACTATAATAAATAATAATGCTGAAGAGTCTGACCACAAGTCTGATTGTTTTGATGGGAGTAGCTCACCCACTGGTTTAATATTAATTGTGAAAAGCTATTTAATCTATGATAAAGAGGCAAACAGCAACAACACTACACAATAAATTATGAGGCTTTATTTCACGTAATTCTTCCGCTGCAATTTCAACTACTGTGTCAAATGGGGGGGTTTAGGACCTAGTGGGAACACACTCTCTCGGTTTTCAGGTCAACCGTTGTTTTCAGCTGATCATTAATAGTACTGACCTTTTAAAATCCTCTGCTGCCCAAGGAGAATCTGGTCTTCACAGAAAATCTTCTCTGTATTCCACCAGTAGACAATGAAGAACCTAACTATATTTACTGAAAAAAACAGCAAGCAAATGGTCTGGTAGCACTTTATAGACTAACAAAACATATAGATGGTATCATGAGTTTTTGTGGGCACAGCCCACTTCTTCAGATGACCGGAGTTATGATTAGAGGATGAGGAAACTCGAAATAAATAGGAGAAGGGAAGCGGGGGGGGGGGGGGGAAGAAAGATGTTCTGTCTATGCATAAAATATCAGGAGAAAGGATGCTAAACCTGAATAGATAAAGATATTTTTAACATAAGGAGCATATTTGCCTGGAAGATAGCTGAAATCACCTGCATTTGAAATCAAATCAATTTGAATTTCAGGTCAAGTTTTGCAGAAGTCAATGTTTGTGAAATCACAGAAGAGATTAATTCTGATATTTTTTATCCTGCTCAACTCTTTAGATCCATACAGCCCAGATGTGCGAGTCTTACTCCCTTGGGGTACATCTACACTTGTTCCCTATCTCGAGATAGGGATGCAAATGTAATGTACCAAAATTGCTAATGAAGCGTGGGATTTGAATATCCCATGCTTAATTAGCATAATCACATCCAGCCGCCATTTTGAAATCGCGTTATTGCAAAATAAAACACCCCGTGTAGCAGCATTATTTCGAGAGAAAACCCTTCTCTCGAAATAACTGTTACTCCTCAATATTTAAATCCCACGCTTCATTAGCAATTTCAGTACACTACATTTGCATCCCTATCTCAAGATAGGGAGCAAGTGTAGACGTACCCATAAGGAATCATTGGTTGTGCAAACAGTCTAAGAGAAGTCAGTGGGATTACTCATCACATGAGTAAATCTGACTCACCTGAGTGATGCAGAGTAGGATTGGAGCCATATAATTAGGAATTTTATCCTGTAAATTTTATGAGTAATCCCCATTCATAGTCCCATAGAAATCACTGATACTGCTCAGACAATTAAGATTTACGGCACCTTCTAAATAATGCTTCCTACTTGCATTTTTGGAGCATTGAATTCATGGATTTCCAGGACTAAACGGAAAGAAAAAGTTCATGTGATTTTAAGATCAAAGTATATGCATCTTCATTCATAAGCAAATATGTCTACTTTAAAGGAGAAGAGATTTGCAAGACTCAATTATCAGCATCTTTTTGCGCCAGGTGTAATTGCCACCTAACAGCACTTAGGGACTTCACTACTGCATAGATCTGGGAAGCACATATCCAAAATACCAGCTTTCTGGTTGGGAGATTTCTTACATCACAGCATTGTCTTTGCACTCGACTAACCAACAGCCTTTCCCACTGAAAGTCTAAACAAGACAGGATAGAGCGCTGGAGTTGATTTTTTTTTTTCTGAATGTGAAAATAAGCCAAAGTAGGTTAGAAAAAGGAATTTCTAGCAATTATTACTTATTTACTGCTCTCTCTTTTTAAGCTAAAATACTGATCACCTTTCTTAAATGAGATGAAATACTATAGAAATGGGAATGGGGGAAAAGGACATTTTTGAGATGACTAATGGAGCTGTCACCACTCATGGTTCCTCTGTTAGGGTATGTCTACATTGCAATTTTTCTGGAAAAAACTTATGTCCACACTGTTATTGCATTCTTGCGACAGAAAGTTGAAAGAACAGAGGGTTTTTTCTGACAGCGGTAAACCTCATTCTATGAGGAAGAAGCCTTTTTCGGAAAAAGGCATGTGTGGACATGGAAGAGAGTGTTTTTTCGAAAGAAGAGGCCGCCAGGAAAAAGCACAGGTGCCCTGGTGGCCACTCCGTCCACAGTAATCACAACTGAAATGCGAGATAGCGTCCAATCAATGTGGTCACTCTCTTTTGAAAAAGCAGATCGCTTTTTCGTTGAGCTTCTGAAAGAAGCTTGCAGTCTAGACGTAGCCTTCATGAGGAGCTGCAGGCTACTGGATTAAATGTTTGACAAAAAAACAGAACAGACAAAAAGGTAACATAGCCAAGACATCGCCAAAAGATGCAAGAAAAAAATTATTTGTGATAGCACAGTAGCTGGTGATATTTATACATCATCATCATCATCAACAACCATGGGCTCAACACCCATTGGTGTCCAATGCCTCCCTCACTATTTCCTTCCATCTTTTCCTGTCCAGTGCAGAGTGGCTTAGTTTCTGTAGACTAGCTCTGCACCAATCTACTATATCATCTACCCATTCTCTGTGGGGTCTGCCCGTCCTATTCGGACCATCCATTATGCCGAATACCGGGGTCTTAACTTTTCTCTCATTGTTCATTCTGCAGATATGCCCGAATAGCTGTATCACATCTGTATCTCTCCATCTGCTTTTGAAACAACTCTAACTTTCCCATCACCCACAGCGTTAAGATGTTCCACAATCCGATTGATAGTATATGTGTTATTTATATATTTATAAATCACAATCCATTAATTCAGTACATAGTGACTAAAGCTCGTTGGAAATAGAATTTTCAACATAAAATTTCAACTTTTAATGGAAAACAAAGAAAATATTCTGGAAAACCAATTTTTTTTAAACCTTTTCTCTGAATACTGCTGAAAACCAAAACATTTTAATCTGGCAGCTGCAGAAAAAAATAGCTTGAGGGGGTTGGATTTTCTGATAAAAAAAATTCTTGATTGTTTTTCAGGATATTGTAATGAAAATGCAGTAAAAAAATTAATCTGTAAAAGAAAACTGACAATTTTTTGACCAACCCTAATAATGGTATATTATTACTCAGCAGTTTCTAGAGAAGTTAGAAAACATCTGCACATAATTGACATTTGTTGGTTGTTCAGTGAGCACTTGTAGCAAGATGCAAATAATTTCAGACAAATACAGTTTCTTAAAATAATCATTTATGAGCCATCTTTTTTGAATGCTAACTTACTCCTGTCCTTCACCTCAAAATGTAATTCATAGGTGTGCTGGTATTCTGGCACATTTGTTCATAATAACCTCAAACCTCCCCCCCCTCACCAATAACTTAATATAGTATTTGATGTAGCTAAATGAGATAGGATCGTGTGAATTTGAATATGCTTTTTTGCAGCATTAGTGTTTCAACAAAATATGAGCCAAAGTATGAAAAAACACTGCAACTTTTTAATGATTTCACTTCTGGTCTTTTTCCTTAAAGTACTGTCAATACATCATAGCAACTCCAAGGCCAAAGTTAATATAGATATAAGTTATCTGACAGTTCAATTAATCTGGCCAAGGGAAACTAGAGAGTAATGGGAAAAAGAGACCGGGGAACATAAAGGGGAACTAGAAGCAAGCTCTGAAGAGAGGAAATGTCTGGAGCAAAAAATTAGAAGACTTTGTGCAAGGAAGAATCTGGGGATTGGTGGGAGGAGGAATGGTGCATTGTCAATATTTTGTTGGATCTAAGTCAGATTCAGCTTTGTAAAATACTCTTTTCTCATATAGAATTATAAGAAAACTATAGTTTTATAGGGCTCTCTCCCTCTTTCTCTCTCTCTCAAATAGGTGTGCCAGATGTATTCAATAAACATTCAAATAAAAACAGAGAAACACAAGACAGAGGTTACTTTCTTATCCCTCATAAATTCCTATCCCCATACAAGCCAAAGCATTTATACTGACACTATGCTGCATTTCTACCCCAGTGAGCAAACTAAGGAGCCATATTTACTTCTACCTGGAAGCTCATAACATACCTTCTCATCTGCTGCTGAATTGACATCACCATTCTTAACCTACTGCTGCATATCAGGATTTGAACCTGTGTTTCCATGGAGTCCAGGGGCAAATTTATCCCTGGAATAAGTGGGTAGCACCCTACTGAAGCCAGTGGAGTTACTCTCTTTTCCACCAGAGCTTTATTTGATCCTAGATGTTTAGATCACTAAGCCATCCCCTTTGGCTAAGCAGTTCTCTAGTGGAAAGATTATTTTCTGACTGCGAATGCCAAATGTTTTCTAGTCTGGTGGCCGGAGAAGTAATAAGTGCATATAAGGGTTTCATTAACTGCTTCCCAATGAAGGGAGACAACCCGTTCCATTCTGGAACTGTCTCTAGCCCTTCAAATTAAGAAGGAGAAGGCTGAGTGAATGAAAGGTTAGAGTATTTTTGTGACTTCTACATCAAAGACAAAACAATTCGGACCTTCACAGGCTGGGCAAATCATAGTAGTCCATTCCCTCTAGCACTTGTTCAGCTCTGACTCAACAGAGTTTGTAAGCCTTTGACATATAGATTGACCTGAGGGGGGAAGGAGGAAAGGAGGATGTAATTGTGCCAATTAATCTGGCTAGGCATCTGAGAGAACAATGTCCTAAAATGTAGCCAGATTCTGACCTCTGACACCAAAGTAAATCCAGAGTGATTTCACTAAACTCAAGAGTCATTCTGCATAAAGGCTGCTGTAATTAGAATCAGAACATGGCCCAGAATACATTGTTGGCTCTGTCGTAGAATTGCTAATTCTGACAATGGCATTTTAAAGGGTACAGTGATGGAATTTAGCATAATGCTTTTCTGTAGAGTCTAGAATCGACAGGGCTGTAAAAAAATGGAAGCCTAGTTTACTCAAAGATTTAAATATATCAAATTATTTTTGGCAAAATATATTTGGAACGGTGTGGTTCTGAGATGCAGTTAATATTTTTCCAGCAATTAAATAAAACATTAAGCTATTGAATATCCCTGGGTTTTGCTTCATGAAAATGCCTCTTATACAAAATATATGAAAAAATATATATGTGAAATGTAGTGTGAATTAAGAGTTGCACCAAAGCTTGATGAATTTGCTTTTATTTATCAAAAGCTGATGCTCAGAGCAGTGCTTGGAAAAGGTACAAGAAGGGGTTGTCATAAATCTTAATCAGAAAAGAAAGCGGGAAGGTACCAGGTACTGATTACCTGTTATACCAGTTGTATGCCTTTTAATAATTAGTATCTACTACTGCAAACTCATTAGTGCATCAAAGAGAGAAGCAACATGCCTAACCCACAATAGTGTAAATTAGCTGCCCATCACATTTAATCTTCTATTATTATTACTGTTAATAATAATAAATAATAGATCAACCAGTGACAGAGAAGTACATAACATTCGATTCTGTGCTCCATCTCTTGAGAAATTCAGCCTGGAAAGCACAGTCTAAATAGAGGTTAGGCATAGGGAGCTTTTTGCTCCCTTAGCACTGTCCAGAATCTGAACTGCTTTGGGAGAAACAGTGCTTGGTGTAAATTGGAGCAGTCCTAGGGTGTTGTGCTGAGGGCTACAATTATGCCTGCTACTGTCCCTGATCCATGTCTTTCTGCCAAAGTCAAATCTCTAGCATGCCCCCTATGACGGGACCTGCCAGTCAGGGTAACATAGGAGTAGTCTCTCTATGCTGGCCATATGCTACTTTTGCATAGGGGAGAAAATCTCCCCTGGGCCTAGCCCATTAAATACCCCTTATGATGGTGTTTATGTGCCGGAGTCCAGCATATGTCCTTTCCTTCGATGTAAAAGAGTGAAGAGTAAGATCCCTGCATGCTTCCATCCACCCCCACCCCACATGGTGATGAATAATTACAAATTTGAAAATCAGTGGAGGGTGGGGAGGATTGCAAACTAACAGGAAAATGTGTGTCATTTTAATGAGCCAGAACTAATCAATGAGCTGATAGCATTTCAGGAGGTGTTGGATGGCTAGGGAGCCAGGCAGCGGCGGTAAAACAAACTGTTGATTTGGTATTTCTTTGTTGGTTGTAGCCTGTAGCAAAAGCTGTTTATTCACAATATTTACTATTGCTACTGCCATTGTCTGAAACACAACTATTAACACTGACGTGCAGGCGCAGCGAGCAATGGCATGTTCTGATTTGGATCTAGGTCTGAACTTCAGCAGAGTTCTGCCTAGTTTAGATCAGGTTTGTATATGCCCCTTCCCTTTCCCCCCAGCCACCTTGCCTAGAAAGTGAGCAGCACACTATACACGGTCACTTCTGAGAGGCATGCTATGAGAACAGGTGTTCACTTGAAATTGAACTACACTGACAGAGCCCACAATCATCCTAGTGTCTCTGCAGCAGTAGCAGAGCCTGGCTGAAGAAGAAATTCACCTACTACTGGATAAGTCAGAGACAACTCTCAATGTACAGTAAGTTATATACTGGGCATGGTTATGTGTAGAAATCGAACGGAGGCTGCTTTAAAAATGTGGAGGCAAGACAGGTAGACTAGGCTGCTACCAAATGAAGAGGTGCAGTAGTCTGATTATTTTTAAATGACACTGATTTTGAATATTCTAGCTTTGTGTAAGAGGCTGTACCTTTAGTACAAAGGAAATCTGTTGGGGTCTTGGCCGTATGACTGTATCCATAATAGGTGTTTGCTGGATTTGCCTATGTCCAAGCAAAATGGGAAAATTTCCCATTTGTTTCAGTGGGAGTTAGTCTAAGCCTTTAGAGGTTACTTTCTCCTGCCATTTCCTGAGCATTGCTAGAGACTTACAGCTGAAATTTTGGGTCTGGGTTTTTTAACACAATTCTTTGCTGAGAAAGGAGACTGCAGTTGGACATCTTATGCCCTGATCCTGCAAGCTTTTCTTTCACAGAGAATTCCCATTGGTGTTTAAGAAATAATAATGTAAGGATTTACAGGACCATTAGAACTGTTCCTGGAAAGACCCTTTTTAAGCTGAAGCAGCATCCTCCTTGTTCTCCTCCTCCTCCTTCTCTTCATTTTTTTCATCTGGGTTTTGGGACCATTCGAAGAAAGGAAGGATTTCTGTCTGATTTTAACTGAATGGGCACTTCAAAAGTTAAATGTTTTCATGACAAAGAATGTATCATCTAAAAGCAAATATTTCAGTGCTATTTGGTCATGTTTTGGAATGGCAGCTTGGATGTTATCAGAGCTGTATGTTTGCACTTTGTTCTGACTCACATGTTGTAAATGTTTGATAAATGTTACCTTTTAATGCTTGATAACATTAGGGAAGTGTTAAGAAATGTTAGAACAGATAACCTCTTTCTAATCCCAACCAGCCACGTTTACCATGAAAAGTTACTAACTAACTAGAAGACATTTACTTCATTTAGGTTAAAAAGTTTCCCTCATTATACTCAAACTTTCCCTTCATTTTTATCTCCTTTTCTCCAAGGCCAGAGATAAGATTTTCTTCTGATTCACTTGCAGGTCAACTTTCCATGACACTTAGGTCTGCCTACAACCAAAACCAAATATTTATGGATGCATGGGTATGAAACGCCATAATGATAAATGCCTGATACTATGCCAAAATGAAAGATTTCAAGACAAGAATGTTTACTGTCTGAGTTGGACATTTACTTAGTCTGTATAGCCAGGAGCAGGTACTTTGATATAAATCAGATGAAGTGTTTTTGAATGAATAAGTCTATACTCTGAAGCATGACTTTGGGGATCAGGACGTATGGGTACACAGGTGTCATCTTGCAGTGGAAGCAGCTAAATGCTTTCTGTGCATGTCTGAAAACACTTTATTTCAAGGTTGTGCGTCTGAGTGGATATAACTACAGATTTCTTTTAAAAGAATGAAGCACTAAATAATGGATTGAAGGTTTAAAAGGTTTTAAAGGTCTTTGCCATGTTGTTAGTACAGCTTAGCTATATTTTCTACTTCTTAAAAAAGATGTAACTAGATTGTATTTAAAGTTGCAGAACATCTCTGGTATTGCAGCACCTTTCGAGTGATCAGCTGTATGCTTGAAAACGTTAACATTTATTCATGGAAGTAGATTTCTGCAAAAGGACTCTGCAATTCTTCTTTTTTTTTTTAATCTATGCCACTAGACCCACAGTCCAACAAAGCACTAAACCATATGACTGGTATATCATGTGAGTAGCCCCACTGATTTCAATGGAGCTCCTTATTTGCTTAAAGTGAAGCACTTTGGTGAACTTGTGCTCTAATGCTCTTTTATGAACTTCATAGTATGGCCCCAATCTGCAAAACCCTTAACATGTATATTAATAATGAATAGGTCTCCTCACATACTTAAAGGTAAAGCCCCTGCTTAAGTGGCTTCATTAACTGCCTAAAGGAGAAGTCTTTTTTTAAATGAAAACCCAAAGTGTGTATCCCAGCAGACGGGATTTGAAAGTCAAGCACAAGTTTCACATGTGAGCTGAGTGTTGCTCCTGTGATGTAAAGTCCTCACACTCAGAGTGGAGATTGCTTGCAGGCCTTGGGGAAACCATCCAGTTTAAATCTCAGTTCTTCTTTCCCTTTTCAGAAGTAAACTGAACACAGGGTTTTTCTACTGTTTGCATTAATGGGAAAGTCAGTGGTGCAACGGAAAGGCATGGGATGGGAGATGACTCTGATAAATTGGTACCCATGATACAATTTTTTGTAAAATTATTAACACTAGGCTATCTGATGCTGTTATAATCAACAGGATGTCATGGCCAATCGTTACCAGTATAATGTATTTTTGCTGAAATGTGTCATGTTTTTGTGATAAATATGCAGTTTTAGCAAAAATTAAAAACTTTTATAAATGCCAGATATAGCCAAGAATACCATTGTAGGCCTAGCCTACACTACACCCTGCCATTGATCTAATCTGTTTCACTTCAGCTATGCAAATAGCAAAGATAAAGTTGACGCTCTTACCATGGCATCTTGCATACAGTAAGGTCAGTGGGACCTGCTCTCCCATCAGTGCTGGCTACTTTTCTTGTCCTGGTGGAGTACCACATTAACAGGAGAATGCTCACAGATCAAAATATCACGTGTTAGCAGATGCAATAAATCGACGGCTGGTAGATCAATTATTGCAGCATCGATTCCCAAGGTAGTGGAGACAAGTCCTTATGCTACAATGCTAAAATGGCTACCCATTATCAAAGAAGGAAAGTTGCTAAGAAATACCCACATCCTTTTGCTCAGTTTATTTCCAATCACATTCCTTTCTAAAGTTAAACATTTTAACAAGAAACAAAGTTAACCATTGGCTCCACTAGCTATCTTGAAAAAAAAAAAAAAAAAGAAGTAATCAAAGGCTTTATGGTCATTCTGACTGTCCAGTCTGACCTGCACAGAATTTCACCCAGTAACTCCTGAATCAAGTCCATTATTTGTGGTTGAGCTAAACACCTATCTTTTGGACAGCATCCCATCTTGAGAGAAAGTTTCCAACTTTTAAATTTAATGTTGGTAACAGCTGACAAAAAATAATTTGAAATAATTTACTATAATACACACCAATGCAGTCATTCCAGTTTGCTGGATTCTGAAAAACACACTAGTTTAGAGTCTTTGACAGGTATAGCACTATAGCTTCATTCTGTTAAAAATATCATTTTAAATAACATACTATAGAAATGATTATTTATTTGCCAATAACTGAGCTCTGTCTATGATAACTGTGCTTGAGATAGTCAGGTAGCTCTCATTACTCTTACTGTATTTTAAGCGTACAAAGACACTGAACACTTGCCTCCCCTTTCAACCCAGAAACCTGACATTTCTGGGTAATTGTCCACTTATACACAAACAAACAAACAAACCAAAAACCTTTCTGAAGAGCAGTAGTTATTTAATACATAACTCAACAAAACAAGAAGGAAATAAGCCTCAAAGAGGAAGAAAGTTATTTTCAGGAGAATTTTCCTGGAAGCATTTAGCCATAAAGAGAGACTGAGTTTCTGAACTATGTAAAATATTCTTAAGGGAATACAAAGCACTTAAAAGTAGCATGGCTGAAATTTCAGTGTGAAGAGTTGAATTGGGTTTGCTGGGTCATGGCAGATTAGCAGGTTGGTAGGCTGATATTTTTTATGGAGGCTTAAATCTTGCGCTACAGATGCTAAGTTTCATTATTTTTCTTATGAAGTCACTTCACTAACCCCTACAGATGTAAAGAAAATCTTCAATACGTGAACTCAGAATAATTGACATAGTGATATCTTGTCTTTTGAAAGAGCTTGAAACTACAGCTGTGAGAGATGTGAATGGCCCAGTTCGTGTATGTGTACCCCACGGATGACATTAACTAGTTCACTGCCAATTAAAGCAGAGAACAAAGAAGAGGAATGTTCATGAGGTGCAGAGCTTCATTCTCTATCTTTTATTTTCCCAAAATGTAGTTTATAATTTAAAGGTTACAACATGATTCTGTCCCCTTTCTGTTATTCTTGTGGGTACAAAGAAAATAGTGACCCGCCCTAAAGCAGTTAGAATATGCAGTTATGCAAAGGTTCCAAGGGAAAGAAGCAATGATTTCATATTATGGTCCACATGCTATAATACCTCCATGCCCTTCCCCAAGTCAGGTGTAGGAACCTTTCTTGGGAGATCAGAGAGTGAGGGACACCTCTCTTGCTCCCCTAGTCTAAGGTTCTAGGAATCTAATCCTGGAAATGCAGCCCAGGTTTGCTGTTAAGTTTTACCATACTTCTGAACTGACCTTGGTCAGTTTGTAGCTTTGGTGCAAAATCAGGGGAAACTCAGTGGTTTCAACTGCTTTTGTTTCTTTCACCCGTTTTTGGGTTTGGCCAAACCCCAAAACTTAAAGCAGAGCTCAGAATGTACAAGTGTGATCCCACAAGGGTGGATACTGAATGAACCCTCTTGAATGGAAATGTCTAGGTTCCAGTTAGCTCTATAAAAGCATCCACATGTTCAGATGTTTATCTAGCCATTCACTAATGTGCCTGAGGTTACAAAAGTCCACTGGAAATCTCAACATCAGGGCTATGCACCAGAGAAAATTGAGCACCCCTTTCTGACCTACATGTTGTGCATTTTGGCCACTCCTGAGGCTCTTCTAAGCCTTTGGATGTGTTATGCCACTTCTTAATATTACAGAGGAATTCAGTCTTCACAGTCTTCCCTCCAGCAAAGTGCCCAGTGACATCAAAGAGAGTTGTAATCTATTTCTTTTTAAAATGAATGACATCTAGACCAAACTAGTCTAAGTCAGAGCATGAGTCGGTTTATTTTTAGTCTATTTTGATTTGCATAAAGTTAATAAAGACACTTATTCCCACCATAACAATTAATTAAAAGGACAAAACCTTAGAAGAGTTAGCAACTGAACATCACTGCAAGCTCATGATACCATCTACATTTTTTGTTCGTTTCTAAGATGCTGCAAGACTATTTGTTGTTTAAGTTTTTCCAGTTACAGACTAACATGGCTACCCCTCTGAAACTTTAGGAAATTATCCAGTTTGTAATTCAAATTAATAGAATATACCTCTGCTACTCCAAATCACATCTGTCTCCTTGGGTGTGTCTAGACTACACCTCTCTGTGGACAGAGAGATGTAGATTAGGCACATCAAAATTGCTAATGAAACAGATATTTAAATATCCCGTGCCTCATTAGCATAAACATGGCTGCTGCTTTTTTCAAAATGGAGTTTTTTCGAAAAAAATGGCAGTCTAGACACAGATCTGTTGAAAATAAAGCCTTTTTCGACAGATCCTGTATTCCTCAAAAAATGAGGTTTACAGGATCTGTCAAAAAGGCTTTATTTTTGACAGATCCACGTCTAGACTGCCATTTTTTCGAAAAAACTCCATTTTGAAAAAAGCAGCAGCCATGTTTATGCTAATGAGGCGCGGGATATTTAAATATCTGTTTCATTAGCAATTTTGATGTGCCTAATCTACATCTCTCTGTCCACAGAGAGGTGTAGTCTAGACACACCCCTTAGCACTAGCCCAAAGTCATAGCACACAGGCAGTCTTTGCAGCATTCTGTGGCAATGCTATTTCCCCTTTGAACTCTTACAGGTTCTGGTAATTTCAGTATTTGAGACAGAAAGACTCACTGGACAGGGAAGGTCCCATGAAACACTGAGTTTGAAGCTCCTATAGAAAATTAGAATTGGCATTCTTTGTCATTTTCAGTGCTGCCTTCTGAAAATCCACAGGTTTTTTCATCACGCCTGCTTTGTTTTATTTGGCAGCAGCAACTCTGTAACCAGAAAAGCGAAATGATTGCCCTTTGGTTTAGGTAGTCCCGATCGACGTGGAGCATACACACACACACACATGGCATTACTGGAGCGGTTTGCCTGTAATAACAGTGACGCAGCATGTCTATTGTAGTGAACATCAAACCATCATTTAATCACTTGTAATGGTTTTAGCTTGTCTAGGCCAGCGTTTTGTTACTGTAGAGTTCTGCTAATGCACACTTCTGCCGGGAAGCTTCCCAAGGTGGGGCACAAAAGATGCTAAGTGGCAGGGGGGGAGGATGGGTAGAAGCCATTAACACTCCCACAGCAAGGTCAGATTTGATGCCTCCTTTTGTTTGCAAATTAAGACAATGCTTCTGTACTCTCACGGTTACCTCCACCTAAACAGACTCCTGGGTCATCTCAGGCTGGTCACATCTCTTTACTATTAGCCACCCATTAACAGTCTGATTGAAAAGGAGCTCGAGTGGTTTACACATAAAGTGCTTATTTTCCAGGAAGAACAAATTTCTCGGCAGTTTCATCAACACTTTAGCCTATCAATATATAAAATAAAATGTTTTTGATCTGAAAGGCTCTGATCAAGAGAAGAAGCTTTGCATTCCTTCCTTCCCAGCCCCAAACATGTTTGGGAAAAGAAAGGTGTTATCTTGTTCCTTTTTTTTTTCTTTTCTGCAGACAATATTACCAACCATTTTACTTGTACTTTACTATTATTATCTGGGTGATGGCTGTGACATGTTGATCATATATGGCAGTGAGAAAATTGATTTCCTTCAACAGAAATGCTTCCAATTTTCCGAGGGCCATAATTTTATGTCCACAACAAAATAAAAGGGTCATTTTCCTTAAGATGAGGGGAATTGAAATCTTTGATAAAAGCCACGGTAAATGTTGTACTTTTGATTGCGGAAACTGCAGTTTTCACAAACATCTGCACTGTTTGGGATGTGTGTGGTGGAGGAGAGGAGGACAGCTTTTGAAAGAGCTGAATTTGCTTTATGAAATCCCTGCAAGTCCACAGGTTCTCTCTGAGAGCCTATATTTGTTTATGGGAAAAATGGCAAGAGCTCCCATAGTGTAGTGATTGCCAAATTCAAAACATAAAACCAAAAATCATGTTTCCTATCCCTAATTTTGGTCAAGATTCTCTATTTCAGTAAAAGGAAAAACTATGCAGCACTTTAAAGACTAACAAGATGGTTTAATAGGTGATGAGCTTTCCTGGGCCAGACCCACTTCTTCAGATCATATTCTGGAAGAGAATTGGCATGACCATATATAGCAAAGGAATACAATGAAAAAAGTGAACACATTATTAAACTGACAGATCAGATTTAGTACAGAAGGTGGGGTGAGAGAGAGGGAGGGACAGAGGGAATAGCTATTTATGAGTCAATGAATGGCTAATCAGGGGTGATAAGTGGGGAAGCTATCTTTGTAATGGGTAAGGTAATAGCATCTTTGTTAAGGCCCATTCCTAAAGTGTCAAATTTAAGCATGAATGAAAGTTCTGAAGTTTCCCTCTGTAATCTGGTGTTAAAGCCTCTTTGAAGTAAGGTGCATGTAATAAGGTTGTTAAGACTATGTCCAGGTAGGCTGAAATGAAAAGCAACTGGTTTTTCCTTGTGAAGATGTCTGATGTCTGATTTGTGGGCATTAATTCTTTGGCGAAGTGCCTGAGAAGTCTGTCCAATATACATAGTAGAAGGACACTGTTGGCACATGATGGCATAGATTATATTTCTGGATGAACAGAAATATGTGTTCTTGATCATATAACTGACATGGTTAGGTCCAGTGATGGTGTCACCAGAGTAAATATGTGGACAAAGTTGGCAATGGGGTTTGTTGCAAGGGAAAGTTCCAGGCTTGGTATTAATGTGGTATGTCCTGTGGTTGTTGGTAAGAATCTTCCTGAGGTTAGGTGGTTGTCTATAGGAGACTATGGCTCTGTCCCCCAGAGCCTCTTGGAGTGTAGTATCCTGTTCCAGGATAGGTTGTAGGTTATTGATAATGCGTTGGAGGGGTTTAAGTTGGGGGCTATAGGTAATGACAAGTGGTGTTCTTTTGTTGGTTTTCTTGAGCCTATCTTGAAGTCAATGGTTTCTGGGTATTCATCTGGCTCTTTCAATTTGTTTTTTTATTTCCCACGGTAGGTAATTGAGATTTACAAATGCTTGGTAGAGATCCTGAAGTTTCTGGTCTCTGTCAGTGGGATTAGAGCAGATGCAGTTGTACCTAAGCTCTTGACTATAGACGATGGATCGTATGGTGTGTCCTGGATGGAAGCTGGAGGCATGTAGGTAAGTGTAGCAGTCAGTGGGTTTTCTGTAGAGAGTGGCATTTAATTTTCCATTAGTGATTTGTACGATCAAGAACACATTTTCCTGTTCATCCAGAAGTATAATTTATGCTATCATGTGCCAACAGTGTCCTTCTGTTAGTATATTGGACAGACTTCTCAGACACTTCGCCAAAGAATTAATGCCCACAAATCAGACATCTTCATAAGGAAAAACCAGTTGCTTTTCATTTCAACCTACCTGGACATAGTCTTAACAACCTTATTACATGCACCTTACTTCAAAGAGACTTTAACACCAGATTAGAGAGGGAAACTTCAGAACTTTCATTCATGCTTAAATTTGACACTTTAGGAATGGGCCTTAACAAAGATGCTAATTACCTTACCCATTACAAAGATAGCTTCCCCACTTATCACCCCTGATTAGCCATTCATTGACTCATAAATAGCTATTCCCTCTGTCCCTCCCTCTCTCTCACCCCACCTTCTGTACTAAATCTGATTTGTCAGTTTAATAATGTGTTCACTTTTTTCATTGTATTCCTTTGTTATATATGGTCATGCCAATTCTCTTCCAGAATATGATCTGAGGAAGTGGGTCTGGCCCAGGAAAGCTCATCACCTATTAAACCATCTTGTTAGTCTTTAAAGTGCTACATAGTTTTTCCTTTTGTTTTAGCAAGGTCAGACTAACATGGCTACCTCTCTATTACTATTTCAGTAAATTACTCCTTTGACACTACCTTAATTTAGCGAATATAGCCCGCACCAGAATAAACCCCGCACCCCAGTATACGCCAGGGTTTTTCCTTTTTGAGTTTAGGAATCCTTGTATACCCCGCCCACGATTATAGCCTGCAAGAGAGACTCAGTGAATAAAGCCCCTTTAATCACCTGTCAATGAGCCGAAGCTGATGATGGTAATGCGAAGCTTCTGTAATCAGCTGTTAATGAGCCGCAGCTGATAACATCGAGCAGTAAGGGATATACAACCCCTTTGAACAACACCGCTTATTCAGTCACTGATTTTAACTTGTATTTTAGCATTTTAAACTTTAAACCTTTACCCTTTTTAAG
This sequence comes from Pelochelys cantorii, assembly GCA_032595735.1. Lineage (NCBI taxonomy): Eukaryota > Metazoa > Chordata > Testudines > Trionychidae > Pelochelys > Pelochelys cantorii. Next base: position 20,848,495 of record CM064338.1, read on the forward strand.
CTTTTCAAACTTTTTAAAGCTTTTAGAAATGCCTAAGCGCAAGTCATACACTGCTGATTTTAAATTGAGTGTAGTGGCTTTTGCAAAGGACAATGGCAACAGAGCCGCAGGGAGAAAGTATTACCTAGAAGTATGCAAATGGGTATTGGTAGCTTGGAACAGAGTGAAACCGGCAACTATTCGCAACGGGTTCCGCGAGTGTGAAATTCTACCCGACAATGACTCTTCAAGCTCCGACTGGGAGTACGATAGTGATTCTGATTCCGAAACACAAACCTCAAATGTCACCGAAGCTGATCTCTCCCTGGCTATGGATATTATGGATGTTTTTGAAGACACTGACTATGATGAGAGTTTTGATGGCTTTGACAGCTCAGATTCTGAGGACGATGTTGCTGGCGCTGATTCTAGAGATCAGAATGAATGAGAATGCGAAGCCTTTCTTTTTTACAGTGTTCTTATTCTTTTACTAGTTGACAATAAAGTAATGTTTTAAAATGTTTTAATGTCTTTTAAAGATTTTAATGTATTGGAACATAAGTCTCTATCATTAAATTAAAATATGCTGCTTTCCTCAAGGAACAGTCCGCATTGTCTTCCTTTCCTGTGTAGCCTGCAGACTCCCGCCGCTGCTGCTGGCCGCCAAACCCCGCGCCGGCAACTTGCCCCGGGCTCCTTCCCTTTGTCAGCCCAGGCTGGGAGCCTCCCGCCTCTACTGGGGATGTCTCTGCCCTGACTCCGGAGCGTTCCCTGCTGCTGCTGCGGCCCCTGTAAGTTTCCCCGCGTTGTTCTGTACCCAGCCCGGCAAAGGTAGTGAAGGGGGTGGGGGGAGGGATCCTGTGCCATTTCTGCAAAAAAAAAAACCAAAAAAACCCAAACCACACACCCCTATATGACCCATGCACGACTATAGCGGGGGGGGGGGGGGGTGCGGATGCGGGATTTGTAAAAACGAATATAACCCGCGGGTTATATTAGCTAAATTATGGTACTCTATGCTAGTCATGCACTTCAAAGCCACCTGGTCACAAAGACTAACATTCAGAGTGGTAACAAGGTGTAAATATTTAGTGGTGAGTGTAATTAACCACTGGTACAATTTACCAAGGGCCATGATGTATTCTTCATCACTGACATATTTTAAATCAAAATCTGCTCTAGGAATTATTTTGGGCACATTCTCTGGCCTGCTTAACAGAGCAGGTCAGACAAGTGATCACAGTGGTCCCTTCTGGCCTTCGAAGCCATGCATCTATTTAACATTTTTTAGGCTTGAGTCCCTACGTGTATAGGATGTGGCTTCAGGCACCAGACATGGAAATTTTGGGGCCAAATAAACCTGTGAGCCAACATACAATTTTGGAGGCTGTTGCCTCTTTAAGAAAGGGAAAGTATTACATGCAATAGACCAAACAGAGAAGTCCCTTTTTCCAAAAAGTGAAGTTGTCAGCTGTCCAGGATGAAGGCTGCTTAGGGCTGACTTTCCTGTCAAACAATTGTTTAAAATATATTGAAATTCTCTAAATGGTTCTGTTCTGTTCTTCTTTTTTTTTTTTTTTTTTTTTGCTTCTTGCTATGAGGCCTAGGATGCTTTACATGGCCTGGGTCTTAAGCAAGTGAGAAGCAAGTTTTCAAATTGAATCTGGATTTGATTTAGAATCAAGGCAAAATATGTAATGGACTTAATATCCTTGAAGGTATGAGAGTCGAATCCATATCTGGACCACAGGAACTCCGACCTGAATACAATGCATATGACTATGTCCTGCTGGTAGCTTTTTGACTGCATAAACCTTTTCCCCTGAAATTTTTAGGTATATTTATAGGCACATCCTGCTCACTGAGGGTGTGTCTACACTGCAAAGTTATTTTGGAATAACTGCCGTTATTCTGAAATAACTATGTGAGCGTTTACACAGCAAAACTATTATTTCAAAACAATTTTGAAATAGTGGATGGCTTATTTCGGTTTCTGTAAACCTCATTCTATGAGGAATAGATATTTCAGAAAAGGGGCTGTGTAGACAGGGAATAGCTGCTATTTCAAAATGGGGGACCTCCAGCTGTTCCCAGAGTCCCCTGCTGGCCGCTCTGTCCACACTCAGCAAAACTCTGTTCCTCCTCTCCCCTGGACCTCTTAAAGCTGCAGCCTCTGCAGAGCGGGTTTGTGGCTCGCAGCAGGCGTGACAGCCCTGAGCCACCCTACAGCTACACCTGCCTTGCTTTTCTCCCCAAAATGAGCCAGTCTGATGCTGCCACCCAGCTCTCCACTGCTCCCAGGGAGCAGTCAGACAGCTCCCAGGAGCCTGCCATGGGCCACAAAAGACGTGCGCCTTCCTCGTCTGGAGCGGAGACCCTGGACCTTATTGGGGGGATGAGAACAACCTCCGGGATCTCCGTACCAGATGCAAGAATGCGGACATCTATGGCTGGATGGCCAACAGCCTGGCAAGTAAAAGCCACATCCGCACCCAAGAACAGGTGTGGATGAAGGTCAAAGAGCTCCACCAGGCTTATGCCACGGCTAGGGAGGGCAACTCCCGATCTGGGTCAGAGCCCCAAAGCTGCCCTTATTTTAAGGAGCTGGACTGCATCCTGGGGGGGGTGGAGGGGGGGCAGTCCTTTCCACACACACACACACACACACCCCCCAGGTTATAGACTCTGGCCTCGAGATGCCTGTCATCCTCCTCACAAGGGGGAAAGATGACAACGATGAGGAGGAGCAGGACCCGGATGAGGCCGGCATCAGCACAGACAGCTGACCCAGGAGCCCTAAAGCCTCCTTGTGGACATGTCCCAGGCATTGTCCAAGGCCAGGGAAGGTACATCATGTGAGAGCCATCCCTTTTCCTTCATACAGGGGGTGGAGCAAATGGCCAGGGGCGGGGGGAAGGTAGGCACTCCACGATGGGCGGCCTTGCTGGCCATAAATCATGCAGCAGCCTGTGCACATGGGAGCATGTGCCATGCCGCTCCTGGGCACGTGGCCCCAGGAGGCTGCCTCAGAAGACCCTTGGGCTATTGGCCACAGGATGTCTGGAGAGGCCTCTCCTCACCCCCCTTTCCCGAGGAAAGTCCATTCCATCTTGGGACAATAGCCAAGAATGCCATTCCTGCATGACCAGGGCCCTGATGGTCGATCTCCCCACGCCGAACTGGTTCCCCACAGAGCGGTAGCTATCCGGTGTGGAGAGCTTCCAGAGGGCGATGGTGACACACTTCTGGAGGGGGGATGGCAGGTCTCATGTGCATGGCCCATTGCCTCAGGGCAGGGGCAAGCCACTCACAGAGCTTCAGGAAGGTGTCCTTCATTCTAAAGTTCTGGAGACATTTTGGTCTCCCCAGCACTCCAGAGCTATGTGGTCCCACTAGTCTGCACTGGTGTCCAGATGCCAGCTGCGGCGGGGCACGGCGTCCATGACAGGGCCAGCTGCATCCGGATGCTGGAGTCGTTCCCTCGCATACCTGAGAAGGGTCTGCCACCACATCTGGGGGTTGGGTTCCTGCAGAGAGTGGGAGGCTGTATGCAGAAACTGCTGCATGACTTGCAGCAAAAGCTGCAAGAGCTGAAGACTGTCCAGAGGCAGCCCCGGCTCCGTAGCAGAGAGTGCTGTGGTGTCCTGAAGCAGGGCAACCAGAGCAAGAAGAGAAAATGCTTTGCTGTCCCTCAGAGAGGTAGGCAAGCAAGAAGGGAAACCTGAGAAATGGCTGTCCAGGGGGGTCCCTTTAAACATGAGCCTCAGATAGCCTCAAGCTGCAGCCAGACAAAGTAACTACTGACCTGATGCCCTGCCTGAACTGGTTCTGGGTGGCCTTAAATGCGATTCAACATCCAATCAGTGTGGATGCTCTATTTTGAAATAGCGAAGTGCTATTTCGAATCTCAGTTAGTGTGTAGATGCGCTATTTCGAAATAAGCTATTCCGGAAAATCTCTTGCACAATAGCTTATTCCAAAATAACTGCGTTGTGTAAACGTAGCCTGAGATCACAGATGCACATAATTTGCCCTAGTTTGTAGTGACAGTCTGATTGGGTAACTTACCATTATTTGCAGCATATATGGCCCTGGAAGAAAGTGTCCAGGTAGCGCAGAGGTATGCACAATAAAAGGCAATGCATGTGACTTATAATGGACGCAACACTGAACAAATGGCAAAGAAGAAACAGCAGCCATGAAAGTGAGTAGATATTGATCTGTCAAATGACAGAGATAAAAAAACCCGGTTCCTTAAATATGAGAGGATTAAATTTCAACAAATATGAAAGTGGAAAAAGAGTCATGTCATTTCTGTAGCAATTGGTCAGGGGCATTGTTATGAAAGGCATTAGCCTGATACATTGTGCATTCTCTTGTATAATTTGTGTGTGTGTGCTACTGAGCTGTAACACAGAGCAAGCCCAGTGCGTGGTTTTCAAAGATTGAACTCAAGAAGAAAAAAGGAGTTAAGAAAAGTCTGTCTCAAGGGGCAAGGGATTTCTGAACAGTATTCAGATGTGCTGAGAGAGAGTCACCATAAGAAACAGACAGTAAGTGTGAAATCAAGAGCAAGAATCCCTCTGTGGAAGAGTGAGAGTTCAAGATAGAGTGAGAGATGGGTTTAATCTGAGACTAAGGGTGTGTCTAGACTGCATCCCTCTGTTGGCAGAGGGATGCAGATTAGGCAGATCAACATTGCAAATGAGGCAGGGATTTAAATATCCTTTGCCTAATTTGCATAAAAACGGCTGCCACGTTTTACCTGCAAGTAGGTTTACAGGATCCGTCGAAAAAGGCTTTCTTTCTCAATAGATCCCCCTCTAGACTGCTGCTTTTTGCCGACAAAGTGCTGAGTCGGCAAAACGCAGCGGCCATTTTTATGCAAATTAGGCACGAGATATTTAAATCCCTGACTCATTTGCAATGTCGACCTGCCTAATCTGCATCCCTCTGCCAACAGAGGGATGCAGTCTAGACATACTCTAAGACTCATTAAAAAAAGAAGGTTCCAAGAAGTAGACATAAGCAGAGGTAGGTGCTAGAAAGAGACCTTCCCTCTCCTCCCAAGAATAGATGTGTTCCTCAGTGCTCTTCTTAGACTATTACCTGGCAAATTATTACAAGACAATACTGCAAGTTTGGCTCACAAGTGACCTTCATGCTATCAGCCATAACAGATATAAGCTAAGATAGGGTCATATTTCAGCCCTTGCCTTACGAGTTAGTGGAGAGGGCAGACAAACCTCTGGAAATACTCTGGAAAAAATGCTCTTGGCAGGGCTGCATGTCCCTAAGAACTTGGAGATTGAGAGGCACTTGCTCATACTCTGCTATGGATCCCATGGCTATCTGGAGTCAATATTAACATGGCTCAGCGGCTAATGTCCCTCCTACAGTTTGGGGAGGGACGACAGCCAATGGGAGCATGGCTGATGAAGGTAGAAATAGGGTGAACAAGGCAGAATGAGAGGCTGAGAGCAGTATGGCAGATGGAGGTAGAGCTCCTTGCAGATCCCCAGGTTCCATGTTTTTGCAGGCCCACGCTCCTTCCTTCTTGCACAGACTGGAGTAAACAAGAAGCCAAATTCAACTGCCAGTTACAGCAGAGCTATTCCATTCGCTTCACATGTCTAAATGGGAGTGGAATTTGTCGCAACATGTTTAAGACATTCAATAAACGTGTTATTGATCTGATTAGTACATGAACATTTCCCCAGCCCCACTAACTCTTCAGGGGATCCATTCAGCACAGAAAATCTGTCTCATTAGTGAAGCAATCCCAGATAATTTCTACGTGAAACTCCCAGAAAACACCTTGATGGAGATATATAATCCCCACAATACAACACTGTTTGTAGCTTAGGACTCCGAGAAGCAGTGCACATTGCTGAGCTCCACTATAATATGCAGAAACAACAACATTTAAATGCTTATCTTGCTAATAGCTAGCTGCTGTCTATCCCTGAGTTTTTCACACCTTTCTGAATGGTGGACAGTTACAGATCTTGACTGTTTCTCACTAGGCTGAGCAATTCACCAACAGTTCTGGCAAGTCTCAGTGTGTCTGGGTCAAATCCAGTCCTTACGCAAGCAAAATTTCTATTGATGGGGCATTACCTAAATAAGAACAGAAGGAGTTGGCCCACAGAATACAAGTCTGGTATCTCTCACTGGTTGTCTTGGAACACCGTTTCAGCTGCTGTAAGCAACTGATATCTGCAAAAGCAAAAAATAAGCCATTTTGTCACCAGGAGTTAGTGCAATATATAAATGTGAATTTGCTGTTTTCCGGTGCCTCTATTTACACATGCAGATTATCACTGAAGTTGCTCAAAATTGCCAGTATAGAAAACCTCAAACATCTTTACCAGAATTCCCATTGTTAAGACTAAGGTCTGTTTCTAATAAATTAAGGGTGATTTTCTCTCCATCCATTTTTTCTGTTCTTTAAAAATATCACTGGCTCTGTGGCTTTGGAAATCAGAAGATCATTTCCCTTCCTTATATTTCTCCATCACAAAATAATAAATTGTGTGCATAAGGGATGAAATTCACCCATATGCCCTGGAGTAGCATAAGGACAGTATACCACGAAAGACAGAAATGGTTTTGCATGAGATTTAAATGATGCTTAGGCCTTATTTAGCCCTCTTTGCACAAGGGGTAAATTTTACGACAGAGAGCATTTTTAGAAACCTCCTCAGAATGATAGTGGAGACCCCAGTACTATTTGATGTATTCCTTCCCTAGATTTTAAGCTCTTTGGGACCCAATCTGTGTCTTTTTATCCCTTTTCCTTAGCAAAACTGCCTTCATTGTATGGCTCTGTGAGGGAGTGGATAAAGGACGGCCTGGCATCACAGGGGTTAAAGAAAGTCTTTGGGCCCAGCTTGCCCTTCCCTGCTTTACCTGCAGCCAATGACAGGCCTGGAGGGAGGAAAAAAGGAAGGAGCCTGGCTCAGTTAGGGCCTAACTAGCAAAGAAGCAGGTGCCAGATTCAGCAGTCTACAGGACACAAACCAGAGCTTGTCTACATGACAACAGCCATGGGAGTAAGTAAGCCCCCACCCCTCTGAGAAAAGGGAAGCCCCAACTAAGGGAAAGCTGGACTTTTGGAGCCACACACAAAATTTAAGGACTTGACTGGGCAGTACTTTGGAGTTCCTGAGGCAGGAGCACTGGCGCCCCCCTTTTTGCCTGCTTATTCCGTAACCTAGCTGCTAGGCTACACAGCCATCGGGGACCTGGCCATAGGTTCACATTCTCATTTATATCACCCTGAGTTTTGCATGAAAAGAGAGCATCTAATGTAGTCATTTGTACCCTGAATCAGAATTAGACTGCATCCATGCCAAGATACAGAATGGCCTAGTGACTGAAATGGAAAGAAAACACATGTTGTGACTGCACCGGAGTATAACTAGAGTTGCCAGATACTTAAAAAAAAAAATACCAAACATGGCAGGAAAAAATTTGGTTGAGCAAAAAAAAAAAAAGTCACTGCACCTTTAAATCACCACACTCCCCGCTCCCCTTTGCCCCCACCAGATGTGGCAGGGGAAGACTGTCCCAGGCGGCCTTCCGTCTGAGAAAAACAGAAAATACCGGACATTTTACATGTCCAGTATTTGCTGGATTTTTTTTTACCAGACAGAACCTGCAAATTCCGGACTGTTAGGGCCAAAACCAGACACCTGGCAACCCTAAGTATAATTGAAATGAAACATTCTCTGGAAGTTAAAAAAAAATCCATACAGATATCTAATATGAAGAAACTTTCTTTTACTGTCAACAAAATAGTCTAATTTAAACTATGGTTAAAACTGCTTGATGTTTGCCTGTCCTAGGGTTGACTGTTAGAATAAATTCTCCTTGTTAAGAGAGATTGCCTTAATGATATCTAGTTTAATCATAAACAGATGAGAACAGAAAAAAATTGCACTTCTTAAGCCTACAAAGAACTGTGATGAGAGAAATGTTCTTAGTGTTGGATTATTGTTTTGCAAATAATACAGACTTTCAGGGACAAAGTTAGCACAGAAATTTCAGCTGATCTGATGGACTTTCCCCACAGGGCAAGACTCTTTTTATTTATAAGTTTATTTTTCTGAACAAAATCAATATAATGAGACAGTAATAATGTTAGGAAAAAGCTGCATATTCAGGTGGTGGTTGTGACTTTAATACTGCAGTAGGCGCATCCTGACTCTGAAAACAAGACCACAGAAAGCTGGGTAGCCCCAAAATGAGACCCCCATTAGAAGCCGCTTTTGAAAATTTGAGCTTATGTGACCCAGAATTGGAACTAATGAATTTACAGCATGTCTCTTAGTGTGTCATTTATTTGCCCTGGGGTGACAACAAAAGAAAGTGTTTTTTTTTCAATAATACAATGGAGTGAATCATGGAAACAAACTGCATTGAACAAGTGAAGAACAGAGTACTGTTTGATAGTACTGTTTGGAGCTAAGAACTATGGCCTTGTATGGAGTCTTAGCAAGAAGACCAAGACAAGGCTTATGAACCACAGTTGGGCCTTCTCCTGGACCTCAGCATAGTGGGAAGGACCTTTAAGGATCTTTAAGAGGGGGAAGAATCTTTAAGAGGGGGAATCAGGAGCAGACCTGAGAAAAGCGTCCCCTGCAGGGGGAAAAAATTAATCCTTACAACAGATAAAGTGACAATCATCTTTATTTTCAACTTCAGTCATTAATGTTATCATTAGCAATGATGTTACTACCGCAATGAGTCATGTCCCTCCTTGGCTATGCTTGCTTACTCTTGGGGATGTGCATGTTGTAGCAGTAAGTATTCAGAGCAGAGGCCTATGCTGAAGATGCTGTGAGATGATGATAGATGAAGAGCTCATGTCTGATGTGACTTGGATGCAGAAGGGATATTTAATGCTGTTTTTGAATGTGTATAGTCTATTGCATCCCTGAGGGTCCCAAAGCATTTGACAGAATGCATACATATCACACAGCACTAGTAACTGCAGACTCTTTGGTAGTACAGGGTGAGGCAACCAACTACCTCAGTGTTTTTCAACCAGTGGTACGAGTACCCTTAGGGGTACTCGAGAGAAGTCTGGGGGGTACGTCAACACAACTGAAATTTGGAGAAAACTGAATTTTTGTTTTAAGTTTTACAGCGCTTTACTATTTTTGTACTTTTTACACCCAAAAATTTCATCACCCACCCGGCTATGATTAAGTTGTTTAAACAAATGTGTTGCAATGGTAGAAAAAAAATTGTGTGTCTGAAAACTGTAGGTACTGGGGGTACTTTATGTAAGGGGACTGTTAGCCCCTTACAAAAACTCAGTGGGAGTTTTTGGTTGGCCAGCTCACAGTACCAAAAGGTCCATGAGAAATCAGGGCCCTGAGACTGACAGACCCCAGGGACAATGGGACGAGGCCAGCACTCCAGCTCAGCCTGATTGACAGGTTGGACAGGTCAATGAAAGAATTAGAAGGCCAGGTCCTGTCCTCCCTGTGAGCTGGGATTTTCTGGGTCACTGTGAGAAAAGGAGAGAGAGCTGAGAAGAACAGCAGGAAGAGCAAGCTGTGTGGAGAGACAGACCTACAGTGTCAGAGCCAAGCACACACAGCCTAAGGAGTGCAAGCTGTGCTGAGGGGCAGATCTGCAGTGACAGAGCCACACACACAGCCCAAGGAGCGCTGAGCAGCAGACCTGCAGTTACCAGAGAGCCAAAGGGGTCAGAGAAGCAATATAAGGAGTTGGAGTCTGGCAAAGCAGCACAGTCTGCAGCTGGGTGTGGTGAGCAGCTGGGACCAGCAAAGGGGGGAAAAGAGGCTCTGGGGAGGGACATGCCAACAGCCAAGAGGCTCTGCAGGCCAGACTTGGAGAGGGATTGTAACTCCAACTGGGAGAGGGGTCCTGCCACCTAGAGCCTGAGGCCGTGTGGTCACTGCCAGAGCAAGTGGGTCCAACCTGCAGCCCCCCTGCAGCATAGCCAGGGCCTGAGAAAGAGCCCTGGGACCTATAAGGAACAGACTATGAATTCTCCTTACACTCTGCAGGCTGCTGTTTGTGATGTCCCCATGCTGCAGAGCAGGACTATGTGTTCTTGTTTAACCTTTCTCATTTTTCCTTATTCTTTTCTTTTTAATCAGTTGTTTAATAAATTGTATTTGCTTTGAACTGTATGAAATGATCACTGCATCAAGAAAGCATGCAGTATGCAGAGAGCACCCCGGAGTGGGGACACCCTAGCCCCTGCCCCAAGTGACTACAAGGTCTGGGATTAAGCCCCAGAGAACCTGGGCCCAACCTTGTTGGGATTTCGAGGACTCTACTACTCAGGAGAGTGGAAGGGGAACCCTCAGGGTCAGGGAGGCCTTTGGGTGAAAGAAGTGGGAGCGGGGACTCAGATCCTTTCGCTGGTCCATTTCACCAGGTTAGTATAGAAAGCCAGGAAAGTTCCCCACAATAGCGGGACCATTCCCCCGCTTACATTTATAAAAAAAGTTGAGAAACACTGAACTAGCACACAGCCTACTGTCCAATCATGGGAGTAGGAAAGCAACCACAGTCATTGAGGTCTTGTGGGAACCACCATGGTCCATTTAATGGCTACCCCCAGCAGAGGGTACAGAAGGGGTTTTTTGTGGTTCCTTCATGGGTCCCCACCACTTTTAACTGCCTGGCATTGTTCATCTTCCTTGGGAAAATGAAGTTATGAGTTAGCACTGCTGGAATTTGAACTGGTGGTTTCAAGAAGGTGAAAGCATCCCAGATTTGAAGCTTATTGACTTGATTCCAGAGTTTGGCTGAGCTGTGCTTGGCACAGAACCCAAGGATGAGAGAAGACAAAGGTGGTCTTATGTTACATGTGTGGGTTTTTAGGTTGGGGGTACTTTAAGAGGTACGAGTTTCCAGGAGAAAATGGAGCAGCCTGAGGACTGTTCTAATTTACACCCAGGTGTCAATGGCCTCAAAGACCTTTTCTGGCAGCTGGCAACAGCTGGAACATAGAGACACTTGCTATGACTCTTTTTCCTGACTTCCCCCAATTGAGTGGGGATTGCAAAGTCTTAAATGGTTAAACCCGACCCTATTGCTGCACTGCATTATCACCCAAAGGATTCCCTTTATATACAGGGAAATCCTGTTTGGCTGTATCTGATAGAGCAGGCCATAATGGGATAGAGAATTCAGTCCTGTAGCATTGAAAAGGATATAGGGTTTGGTGGACATATTACCATAACTTCTGTTGGCTCTATTCTGCTGCTTGTTTGTTTGTTCATTTTAGATAGTGGTGACTTTGGTAGCTTCGATGATAACTAGTTTTAACTAGTTCCCTTGCCTAACTACTCTTACCTAGACATAGAATCATAGGACTGGAAGGCTACATCTTCACTGCACATCAATTTCGAAATAAGCTATTCCAGAATAGTTATTCCAGAATAGCTTATTTCGAAATAGCACATCTACACTACAGGGAAGCTTCAAAATTAGTTCGAGGCAGGCTTCTCTAATACAGACATGCTATCTCGATTTAGAGCCTCAAGAGGCACTGGGGAGGAATCATTTAGAATGGCCCTGGTGAGGGGTTATTTCAATATAGAAGCAGTGGAGTGTCTACACATGCCTTATTTCGAAATAGCTATTTCAGAGTAGGCGTTATTCCTCGTAGAACGAGGTTTACAGAATTTGGAATAAGCTACCCATTATTTTGAAATTATTTCAAAATAATGGAATGGCTGTGTAGACATTCTCATTGTTATTTCGGAATAACTTTGCTGTGTAGACATACCCGAAGGGACCTCAAGAGATCTTCTTTCCCCTGCACTCCAGGTAGGACTAAATATTATCTAAACCATCCCTGACAGGTGTTTGTCTAACCTGCTCTTAAAAATCTCCAATGCCAGAGATTTCACTACTTCCCCAGGCAATTTATTCCAGTGATTAACATATCTTACAATCAGGGGGACCAACATCCCCCTCCCCCGTCAGTGGGCCTATTTGCCTGTTTACAATTGTGTAGTGTCAGGGTGATATTATTTACAACTTCTGCAACACTGCAGGTGTGCATGGCACATTATGGGCAGGTGAAAAGACAGGCTCCTGCCACAAGGAGTTTACAGTCTAAGGCCCTGGTCCTACAAACACTGAAGCATGTGCTCAGTTTTATGCAAGTGAGGTAATCCCATTGATCAATCTCCAGTGTCTAGAGAAGTGGGGCCTACTATGAGGGTGAAGGGATGGAATAGGATTACCATGGGAAATATTCCATGAGATATATTTTATTAGTGCCTTCCCCTTCTTGGGTGGGGTGAGGAGCTTTATTATGTCATAGTTCTATAGCTCATATGTCCTTCCCTTTATTGTGGTCTGCATACACGTTTCCACAGCTCAAGAAACCTCCATAAACTCCTATTCTGTTACCTTATTATAAATTCAAGACCAAAATCATACATGTAACCATTTGACTCCCGTCATGAGAAAAATTGAGCAGTATTTTTTTCAATGGACGTTCCTTCCAGCGCTTCTTTAGCTACCCCATGACCACTCTTGTGGATCATATTCAGATTAAGACTATGTCATGCAACAAGCTGAATTTCCCAACTAACCTTCAGCTCCCTCACTCCACTGTCATATGCTGCTTTCCATTCTGCTAAATGAAAGTCACATCCAGGCACCAGGAGAAAAGTGGGTTGGGTTTTTTTCACTCTTCCACCAAAACAATAAAAAGTGATGGATTTTTTTTTTCTGTGAGAAATTCTTTTGCTCATCTCTACTGGAAACAGAATTGTTTATCTTATTGACTCCCCATCACTTTGAGCTGGCTGTTACTGACTATGGCAATTTATCTATATCAGTGTGGTGGTTTTTTGGGGTTTTTTTGTTTTTTGCAGTTTTGATCTATTAAATAACATAAGAACATAAGAACATAAGAACATAAGAACGGCCGTACCGGGTCAGACCAAAGGTCCATCTAGCCCAGTATCCTGTCTGCCGACAGTGGCCAGCACCAGGTGCCCCAGAGGGGGTGGACCGAAGACAATGATCAAGCGCTTTGTCTCCTGCCATCCCTCTCCAGCCTCTGTCAAACAGAGGCCAAGGACACCATTTTATCCCCTGGCTAATAGCCTTTTATGGACCTAACCTCCATGAAATTATCTAGCTTCTCTTTAAACTCTGTTATAGTCCTAGCCTTCACAGCCTCCTCTGGCAAGGAGTTCCACATGCTGACTACACGCTGTGTGAAGAAGAACTTTCGCTTATTAGTTTTAAACCTGCTACCCATTAATTTCATTTGGTGTCCTCTAGTTCTTCTATTTAGGGAACTAATAAATAACTTTTCTTTATCGGCCCTCTCCATACCACTCATGATTTTATACACCTCTATCATATCCCCCCTCAGTCTCCTCTTTTCTAAACTGAAAAGTCCCAGTCGCTTTAACCTCTCCTCATATGGGACCCGTTCCAAACCCCTAATCAATTTAGTTGCCCTTTTCTGAACCCTTTCCAAGGCCAAAATATCTTTTTTGAGGTGAGGAGACCACATCTGTACACAGTATTCAAGATGTGGGCGTACCATAGTTTTATACAGGGGCAGTAAGATATTCCGGGTCTTATTTTCTATCCCTTTCTTAATAATACCTAGCATCCTATTTGCCTTTTTGACCGCCGCTGCACACTGTGTGGAAGTTTTCAGAGAACTGTCCACGATAACTCCAAGATCTCTTTCCTGATTTGTCGTAGCCAAATTAGCCCCCATCATACTGTATGTATAGTTGGGGTTATTTTTCCCAATGTGCATTACTTTACACTTATCCACATTAAATTTCATTTGCCATTTTGTTGCCCAATCACTCAGTTTGGTGAGATCTTCTTGGAGTCCCTTACAGTCTGCTTCTGTCTTGACTATCCTAAACAGTTTGGTATCATCCGCAAACTTTACCACCTCACTGCTTACCCCTTTCTCCAGATCATTTATGAATAAGTTGAACAGGATTGGTCCTAGGACTGACTCTTAAGATAATCTGCATTCCTCTTTTAAAAGTCCTAAGTCTCAAGAAGACTCTGACTTGCAGTGGAAAATGACTGCCCAATTAGAAATGTGCCCTGTTGCATTGCTGCCTTGCACCAAATTATTTGGAGAGGCAAAGCTCTGTCTGCACCACAAAGACAGGCAGACTTAACATCTTTATTGCATTATTAGAGCACCTTATGACACTGTTTTCTATCTATAACATCCAGTGTAAAATGCTTGCATAGTGAAACCCTTTTACTCTTCAGATTATATAATTATTCTACACCTTTATTAAATCAAACTTAATATTGTATTTGTATTTAGTGTAGAGCTGAGATGTTTTTAATGAATGTGTAAATTACTTTCTCCCTATGCTTTTATTGCACTAAATGATAAAAGGTTTTATTTCAATTTACTTTGTCCCATCTCTTCATGAAAAAGGTTGCTTTAAACAGTGAGCTGCATTTTATATAAAATGCAGAAAATCACATTTCTTGTTTGCCCTGTGTAAAGTTTCAAAAGGCAAGTGAATCTGGATACACCTTTCCTTTTTGGGGGGTGGACTGTTATGAATTTCCTCCTCCGTATGCACACACTTGGATTCACATGAGAAGCAGTCAGAGCTTTTAAAGGAAGAAAATCTCAGGACAGTGTACAAAATCAGAGCCAGGGTCGTGACCTTGACTATTGATCCAGCCTCTCTAATTTCCACAGCTTGCTGAGGCTTGTTCTTCCAACCTGCTGGTGTACATTAGAGCAGAAATCCATAACATGGCCATGTTCATCCAAGCACAGGAAGAAACTAAATTAAATGTTAAAAAACAATCTGAGGCTAGAGTTGGAGACAATTCATCATGATCCTAGACGTCAGGCAGGTAGGATGACCAAGAGTTCCTCAGCCAATAGACCCCAAACAGAATATGGAAGAACTGCATTGCCTCATTTGTCAGGTACTGAGCAGTTAGTCTGGAAACCACTGGAAAAAAAAGTCTAGTGAAGGTCAGCTTTATAATTCCCACCTAAACATATATATTTGTCCTTTAAAAATGTGATCTTTGAATCTGGAGGGAATAAAAATTCATCTGATGTTACTAAATTAGCAAGCCAAATTTGGAGAAAATAAAAGTTGACATGAGAAAAATATCCCCCGGCTGGACTGGGCAAATGGAGTTTCTCTCAGAAATCAGGAGCACAATTTTGCATGACAGATTTTCAGCCTACTTTGAAGCAACTTGTTAAACTCGGCAGTTACCTTTTGAAAGTGCAAAAAATTTAACCTTTACTCTTGGTGAAGGGGGTTTAAATGTACCCGATGTTTGAAGCAAAGAATGAACTCATCATATTCAATAAGACAGCACTTCTCAAATCTTACTGAACAATTCAGAACTTTCCCTTTACTGTCTCTCAGGTTGATCACATTTGTACTGGACATATTCAAAATATGTAAACTGGAGGATAGCTCTCAAACAGCAGTTTGCTCATCTGAAAACTACAGTACATACTTTCCTGGAAAGCACTTGGGTAAATATTACTGTATTGAAAATAGCCAAAAACCACAGTGCAATATACATAAGTTGTTCTGAACCACAACAAAACAATGTAACTGGCTCGTGAAACAAGGTATTTGCCAGTTTTGCAAACATGGTGTACAGTTACTGGTGTGGTTGGAATTTATTCTTCTGAAAATATTGGTAAGCATTTATCTGGATCTATTTCCCATTTATTCATAGAACTCTGCAAATCCATGAATATCTACTTTAAATCCATAGGTATCCACATATGTGGATAGCTGCGGCTCACTTTTGCAAATATAGATGTGGATACAAATTTTATATCTAGAACCCTCTAAATTTGTGGATATCCACTTCATATCAGCAGGTATTTGCATCCGTGGATGTGGATATTCGCAGATCATTTTTGCAGCTGCGGATGCAGATACCAATTTTGTTTCCATGCAGGACTCTAGTTATTCACTAATTTATGTGACGTTATTTGTGTGCTCTGAGCATGTGCTGTTACACTTCATTATACTGCATGACAGTCTTATGGAACATCGTAAGACATAACACAGTTTGACAAACCCATATTTAAAGAAGAAATCTTCTCTCTCTCTGGTATCTAAATAGCAAAGGGCTCCCATATAGACACTCATTGATTTTTAGTGGGTATTTTAGGAAAGTAGTTAGCCCAAAGATTTCTTGGAATGCACAGCTTAATAGCGGTATTTTGTGCAGCAATTTTTATGTGTAGGGAATATAATGATGGAGAAATTCACCCTCTAAACGCCATGATCCCAAATGTTCACCACTTCCCAGGTAGGGACTATATTCCCCATGACCACCCTTTGCAATAAGACTCTTGAAATAGTCTTTTTGGCCAAGTCATTAAGGATCTGCCAACATTTTTAAGGATAGGGGATTGCCCAGTGTCCACATGCAAGGTTTCTGCGGCCTTCTTTTCTCTGATTGTCTGCCTGTATTCTACAGTTGGGACTGTTTCACTGTTGTTATTGCTTGTTATGTGCGTGCACGTGTGTGTATAGAATTAAGTATGCTAGGTACCCTACATTTAGGGAAAACCAACAAGAATCCCTGCCCAGGGGGATTTACAATTTAAGTTCAGAATTTTCTAAATTGGTATCTTAGTGGCCTCAGTTTTGGAGTACTCAGAATGAGACACCATAGGCACGATTTCCAGAAATGGAGAACATCCAGAATTCTACTGGAAATAAAAGTGAATGAGGGGCGCTCCACACTCCCAAACAGCAGCCCTGAATATTGCAAGCTGGGCCCCTCAACAATGTGGCACCCAGAATCAGCAACTAGTTTTGGAAAATGTGGCTTTTTTGCCTGTGAGTTGCATATTGAAACTATGTATAGTTTGCAAAACAATTTGGAAGAAAGCAAGGCAAAAGGAACTTAAATGCCAGTAAAATATCTTTCTTTGGTTTCTTGCAGTGTCTGGTCATATGCTAAAAATACAGGACCAAATGTATTTCTGTCATAAATAGGCACAGGTCATGTCTTCACTCCAGGGAAGATTGACACTGCTGCAATCTAGCTTCCGGAGTTCGATTTAGTGTGTCTAGTAAAGAGACACTAAATCAAACTCAGAGAGTGCCCCAATGTAGCTGGTGCTCCTGCTTCAGATAGGAGGAAGGGAAGCTAATGGGAGCGTTTGCTCCTGTTGGCTTCCCACCGTGTGGATGGCGAGGAAACTTGAATCAAGATATATGAACTCCAGCTATGTAATTGATGTAGCTGGAGTTGCATATTTTGAGTTGATTATACCCTTTAATGTAGACTTGGCCACACTGTGTCATACCTAAATCTGCTCCCACTGAAGCCAAAGAGTTTTTTCCCATTAATTTTAGTGAGAGACAAATAGAGACCTTTGTGGGATTTCCCTGGCTATTTGATGGAATGAACTGTGTGGAATGAACTTGTGTGTCAAATCTCTGTCCTTAATCTATGCATCAGATGTTAATTTCTTAGTTCATTGAAACTGCTTATACTGGAAGAGGATTTAAATATGTGAGGATGTTTGTATGCTGTAGATCAGGGCTACTCAACTTTGGAAGCCCCGGGGGCCACAGTGATACTCACAGCACATGCCGAGGGTCGTGACATAAGTGTGGTTGCATATATATGCAAATAGCTTCTTTCACACTGACAGGCATGAATACAAAGCACTTCCCACAGTGCCCCAGCACTTCTGGCACCTCCTCCCTGGGGGCTAGAAATGCTGACACCCTTTACCCTTCTGTTCCATCAAGCCCGTCCACTTGTGTCTTTCAGTGCTCACTCCGCCTGGGAGATGCCTCGCCATTGTGGAGCATGTTCCCAGTGGAGGCCATGTTCAAATGATCCCACCCACAGGCCACATGTTGAGCCCTGCCTAAACCCAAACCACACCACGGGCGGCAAACAAAATTTGTGTATAAAATTTCTATGTGTGCATGTACACTCTCTGGAGTCAAACCCTTATTTTGCAACTGTTCTGTAATCAGAACAAAATGTATGTTACTTAATTAAGACAGCTTCAACTATACAACAAATAGCGTTAGATCCTTGGTGTGGCCAAGGCACCCAAACTATATATTCTAGGCAACCTTTCTACTCACCTAATCCTAGAACTGACAAGAGATGGAACTGTCCCCCAGCATAATCCAGAGTAACTTTAGGGCTCTAAATTTACATCACCAGAGCAAAAGATGCTCAGCTTTGTGTGTTCTTACCATATGACTAGTTCTTACCATATGACTAAATTTACATCACCAGAGCAAAAGATGCTCAGCTTTGTGTGTTCTTACCATATGACTAGTTCTTACCCTTCTTCCCTGTCCAGTGCTGCTGGCCCACCCAGGAAAGCCTTCTGTCCCTGAAAGGGTGGCGTAGAGCTACCTACCCCAGATTTACATCATGCAGAGAGTCCCCTGTGGCCAGGGCCGGCTCTAGGTTTTTTGCCGCCCCAAGCAAAACATTTTTTGGCTGCCCCCCCCCTTTTTTTTGTCCGGGGAGGGTGCGCGCACAAATGCAGCTTGCATGGCTTGCTGGGGGTGCGCGTGCAAATGCAGCTTCCTGGGGGGGTGGGGCGTGCACTTCGGGGGGGCCCAAACCCCGGGGCATTTTCATCTCCTAGGAGAGCGCCAGGGACTCCCCACGGGAGGACAATGGGAGGGCAGGTTCATCCATGAGCGCAGCCCTGTGCTTTCTTCTTCAGGGACAGACCAAACAGACTCTGAAGCAGGGTGGATTGATTTAAATAGCTTTGATTTAAATCTCTAATTTTAATCATGATTTAAACCGGCAAGCAGAAAACCTAGGTTTAAATGAGCAATTAATCATTTAAATTAGACTTTTAAAATATTTTCCTAAAGGATGGTTGAGTCTTAATGATTAGCAACCTTTAAAACATGTTGATTTACAACTAAATATAACCTTTATGCTAAATTTGGTGCTTCTATTTACTAACCAGGAGAACACACTCAGTACAGCTACCAACTAAATATATGCCCAAATAATTGTGTAACTTACATTTAACCAGATTCTTAATTTTTACATTTTTATTCTATTACAAAATGGTGTGTAATAGGAACACTTAAGAGACAGGTTATACCCCATTTATTATTTGCTAAGTGGTGGCTACTTTTTTTAAAACATATGATTTGCATCTACTTCTGTCTGGACGGAAATTCTGTTTAAAATAAACAAAACCAGCATTTAATTTTTGTATGAAATAGAACTACCTTAAATGTGAAGGACACAAACAAAAAAGTATCCAAACACATTTTGCATCTAAAATTCGTTTATTAAACAAAGGAAATATCCATAGTGAATTTAACAGATCGAATCTAGTCATCATGTTCTTCAAGATGTTAGAACGCTCTCATAACCAGTATCTCACTGAGAGAAGAGGAAAACAAGTTTTTCTGCTTCCTCAACTCTCGGTTTTGCAACGGTGAATGAACTAATCATTGAATTGAACAAGCCGAATAAACCAAAGGGATAAAAACATTCTCTCTTCACCTGCAGAAGAACCTACTGCTGATGTAAACACTGGTTCTGGGTACTTACACTAGTGAGCTGGTAGAATTTCTTTAAAAGTTGACAGGAGACATGTTCTATTTAATTTTTAAATTTAATTTATGAGTTATTTAAATAGGTTATGATATATTTAGTCCATAACAATTTTTAATTTAATTTTAAAGGTATATTATTTAAAACAAAGCCTATTTAAATGGGATCACAATTCCCATTTTAATAAAGCTCTCCTGCCCCAGACAGGAAGGGACTTGGGGACACGGGCACTGGGAACACCAGAGTTCCCCTTCCTCAGACAAAGGGAGAGGGAGAATCACCTGGGTCCCAGGCAGGGGTGAGGTTGTCAGGACACAGCACAAGGGGACTGGGTTCCTGGGCAGGTGTGTGTGTGGGGGCGGGAGGAGGGTTCAGGGCCCAGAGAGTAGGGGGAGGGGAGATTGTTTAGAGATCCAGACAGGAGATGGGGATCCAGGTGGGGGGAAGGAGAGGAGACGGGGTCCCAGCAGGGTTGCAGTGGGCCATGAGGTGGGGTTCTTGGGCAGAGGCTGAGCTGGGGGAGGAGAAGAGACGGGGGAGGTGTGTGGGGGGGTCGCAGTTCAGTGGGCAGGGGCACACAGGCCGGGGGGGGACAGCCGGGCAAGGGGGGTTCACAGGCGGGGGAGTTGCGGAGGAGAGAACACAGGCGGGGGGGGCTGGGGAGGGGAGATGTGGGGAGGGTGCACAGGAGGGGGGGTGGCTGGCTGGGGGGGGGGCGCACTCACGAAGGCGAAGAAGAGGCCACCGGGCGCAGCCTCACCAGCCGCGGGTGCCCCATGCCACCCTCCAGGAATCACCCTGCCTCGGGGCTGCCCACACAGAGCTCCCAGTGCCCCGGGGCCAGGCGCAGGCTCCGAGCAGCCAGGCGCGGGGCTCCTAGTTCGGGGTGGCCTCCGCGGGGCTCCATGCTTGGGGGATGGGGCCCCGCTGCGGCTGATCCCCAGCGCCCGCCGAGCCCCTGAACTCTGGGAGCCGCCATCATGGCTGCAGCCTGCCCCGCGGGGCTCAGCATCACCTGCCGTGGCTGCCCTGCGCCGGGGCCAGGTGCCCTGCCCTCCCAGCGCCGCACCCAGGCGCCGCACCGTGCCCTGCCCCGCCCCGCCCCGCCCCGCCCTGCCCCGCCCCGCCCCACCCCACCATGCCACGCCCTACCCTGCCCTCCCAGCACCCCAGAGCCACACGCAGGCTGTGAGCAGCCGGGCACGGGGCTCTGAACTCGGGGCGGCCTCCGCCCCACTACCCTGCTCCTCCTCCGGCCGGAATGCCGCCCCTGGCTATGTGCTGCCCCAAGAAACCTGCTTGTTTTGCTGGTGCCTAGAGCCGGCCCTGCCTGTGGCAGGGAATCTCCATGTCTCCTGCCAGGCAGCTGTGTCTGCTCTGTGCCACTAGAACAACATATAAGACAGAAGTCGACAGGAACTAGTTCTCCTAGTGCTTCGAATAATTGCACACGATAAAGCCAAGAGAGCTCTTCTGAAAACGGATGGTCATTTCTCTACTGACAATGCCCGAAAATACAAAGTTCACCCTTTTAAAAGGCTTGTGTTATACCTTTAAAATGGGGAGATTGCACTGAGAATGGCCTCAGAGTATGCCAGCGCCTGCAGGTTCTCTTTGGGGGCACCGGCATATTGTTGGAAAGGCCTTTGTCTGCCACAGTGATTTCTTGCTGTTAAAGCACATTGAGTTAAAAAAGAGAGAATGGAAGAAGCTGATGAGATATTGTAGACGTTTTCTCTTGAAGAGGGAGGTGCCAGAGACTGTGTGAAATTTCAGTCAGACCAATACAAAGTGCAAAGCTACATCAGATCCAGACATTTTTATTCCCCATGTTGGAGTCACTTTTCTTCTGTTCCATTTGAACACCTAGAATGCCTTGCGAGTTTAGTAGTGAAAATTGATTATTGTGACCTTTAACCTCTCTTGTGAAAGCCAATAATCAAATTTTATATTTGCTGCCTGGTACATCTGCTACCACCCAACACAAAGGTTTGCCTGAGGTAAAACAGAAGATCTGCTGGCTTGCTATTCCTTGCTGTTTACCTGCCTCCCCTCACATATGCGCACACCCTGGCTGCGTCTAGACTGGCATGAATTTGTGCAAATGCTTTTAACAGAAAAGTTTTCCGTTAAAAGTATTTGTGCAAGAGAGCGTCTAGATTGGCACGGACGCTTTTGCGCAAAAGCACTTTTTGCGCAAAAGCTTCCGTGGCCAATCTAGATGCACTTTTGCGCAAGAAAGCCCCAATCGCCATTTTAGCCATCAGGGCTTTTTTGCGCAAAACAAAACTGAGCTGTCGACACTGGCCCTTTTGCGCAAAAGCTTTTGCGCAAAAGGACTTTTGCCCAAACGGGAGCATCAAAGTATTTGCGCAAGAAGCACTGATTTCTTACATTAGAATGTCAGTGCTCTTGCGCAAATTCAAGCGGCCAGTGTAAACAGCTGGCAAGTTTTTGCGCAAAAACGGCCGCTTTTGCGGAAAAACTGGCCAGTTTAGACACAGCCCCTGGGAAAAGGGGGAGTGAAAGTCTCTCTTTTACTTTTTGTGATGGAATGGAGAAAAGGGGGCCATAGAGCCCCCCCCAGTCTTGAGAGGAAAGAGTGATGTTTCTGGGCCAGTCAAAGTTCTCTTTCACATACCCCAAGCAGAATTTTATATGTCTCTTTGAAGACTAGTGTCACTAAGGTGTAGGGAGTCACCAGACTCTGCACCCCACCTCTGCAGTCAGATGTGACTCTCAGGCTATGTCTTCACTGCAGAGTTTTTGCACAAGAAAAAGTACAGTAGATCATCAGAAGACAGGGCTTTTTGCACAAGAGTTATTCCTCGTTCTACGAGGAATAAGCCTTTTTGTGCAAGAGTTCTTGTGGAAAAAGGCACTTGTGGACAGACAACAGGGGTTTCTTGCGCAATAAACCCCTGTCGGAAAAAATTAACAAAATGGCCATCAGAGCTTTCTTGCTCAAGAGCGTCCGTGGCAGCGTGGACGCTCTCTTGCGCAAAAGCACATGGCAGTGTGGACGTGCTCTTGCCCAAGAACTTTTTGTGGAAGATCTCTTCTGCAAAAAGTTCTTGCACAAGAAACCTGCGGTATAGACGTAGCCTCAGTCAGCAGGCAAAACAGAAGGCTTTTTTAGTCCACAAAGATACAGCGTAGAAGAGATAGTCAGTTCAATCCATCTTGGGGAGAGGGGGCTCAGAGCCAAAGGCTCTGTACCCCAAGCCAGCTAGGCTCACCTACATACCCAGTAGCCCATCTTGCTCTGCAGCCAGCCCTGTCTCCTGCCTTTGTCCAGCTTGTCGGGCAAAAGGTGCCACCAGGTCATACTCCTCCTCCCAGGCTCAGGTCACAGAAAGCATCAGCCATGTGTCCATGCAGGAGGCCATCACACTTCAATTCCTACTCCCATCTCGCTATTTTTGCAGTGCCCAGGGAAACCGAGGTGCACACACAGGGTCATACAACACAGTAGAAATCACATGCGACACAACAAGCAGAGCAAATACAATCCCCACTTCATCACAACAGTGAAGGGATAGGCTCTTTATTCCTTTTACGTGCTACGTCTTCAGCAGCCTCCCCTATTCGTGGATTTTGAAGGATTGCTAGCTGGACTGTTCCCCCAGTGCTGCACAGGAAGATCACTTCCTCAGCACCCAAATCCGTGGGGTACACGACTCTTCATCTAGCTGGTATGGAAACTGCTGCTGCTCTCAGTTTAACGGGGGGCTGAGGGCTGCCATTGAGAGTACAGGGCTATGGGGTGTGGTTTCCGCCTACAGGCAGGGATGCTTCTTGCACACGTCCTAGTTCGTACCTGTGTAACGGTCAAGCACACTCTGGCCCTTTGGCTGCCTTCCTTTCCAGCCTTATTCTGTTAAGTGCCAGGTAACACCGAGGCACTATGTCATTGTTAGAAATTACAATGAATAGTATCATAGAGCAGTAAGTGAAGAGTCATTGGTATATAATTGGGTGTGAATTCTTGCTGTTATTACTAAGCATTTGATATACTTTAAAAGAGTTGTGAATGGACCACACTGCTCACAATTCAGGGCTGATGTTCCCAAACTCCTTCTTCTGCAATGGAGATTCTCTTTATGCCTGACTGAAGCCTGCTTAGATTTCTTTGTTTCGGTTTTCTCCAAGGAGATTGGTTGGCGGGCCTGGGCTAACATAGGAGGGGGAAGACCTGTGTAAGGGTGGTTGGTCTGTGAGTCAGCATTCCACCCCCCAGGCAGGAAGCCAGATCTATCACCTGAAGGGCACACAGGAGGGACTGCCAGGAGTCTAAAGTGCTGTTCTCCTTGTAAATGTGACAGCTATCTGTATCCTGATCTTCCTCTCCCTTTATATACATCAGACATAAGCTTCTGAGCAGGGAGGATGTCTCTTGGCTTAATGCATTTTGGGTGTTCCTGAAATCTAAACACTAATAAAATAACTTTGCACCTCTCTGCCTGCTCTTAGATTCAAGAGGGATTTTTTTTTGGGGGGGGGGGGGGGTCCTCTGGACAGTTTATCTGGCTTTGATTGTATGTAAAGAAAAATGATACCATGCAGAAAAAATATCAAGACATATCTGTTATGCCCTCTGTGTTGTATGGAAGGGTCACCTTTAACAAGAGAGTTTAAAAAAAACAACAGGTGGACAAAGCATAGATTTAAGTTTAGATTGTTCTCTGTCCCTGAGTTCAAATGTACACTTGCAATCCCTTTATTAAGGGAGCACAGAGACTGTCACCCCGTTACCCCATCAAAGGTGAAAACTATCCCCAAAGCAGGAAGACTGGGGCAGAAGGAGGGAGAACGATAGATCCCACTACTCATGCTGGCCTGGTATGTAGGCTACATCTTCAAAAATTGCACATCTCTCA
Source organism: Pelochelys cantorii (assembly GCA_032595735.1). NCBI lineage: Eukaryota > Metazoa > Chordata > Testudines > Trionychidae > Pelochelys > Pelochelys cantorii. The sequence continues at coordinate 20,872,938 of CM064338.1, forward strand.
TGCCTCCACCCACACATAGCTCCTATGAGCGAGGCTCCATAATACATATCTCTTGCGTAGCCAAAATGCACCATCTGGTCCTTAGTCCATATGTGTCCCTCCTCGAGTACCTCATACTGTGTCTCCTTCTTCCAGATACCTGAACAGCCCAGCCATACCTTGCCTTTCAATCACAAACGCCTAACTAACCAGCTAACTAATCTAGGTACACTTCACCCACTTGATTGGGGTGGGAGTCAGGGATGGTGGCATCTAACCCTTTTGGGGTTAGTCATCGAGTAATTTACTGAGTTTCACTGAAAGAACAAAATATTCCCAGAATAAAGTGACTGGATTTGGCCCAACCAACCAGGAGAGCTTTTCTGAGGTAGAAATGCAGTTTGCTTCTTTTGATTGCTTTCTAGAGCTTTACACAATTAGAGATAGCTGGGGATGGGCTAGAGCTGTAAAATTTGTTTCAGTTCCAGATCAGAACTGGAATTGGACTTACTCACAGTTTAAGGGTGTTTGGAACTGAGCTTTTGGGTCAGCCCAATGCAGTCAGGATCGAAACTGTGACGTTCAGTCAGATCTGGTTCTTGGTCCAAACTTTCCCATTGTTTGGGGAATATTCCGATTGGTAAATTTGACTTGTGGTCATTTCTAGTCAGGGAAAAGTCAGAAAAAGATACACAAATTGAGAACCGCAATTTATGTATCTTTTTCTGCTTTTTTTCCAAATAAGGCTTTTCTAAAATTTGGCCCATCTACACGGGGCCAAATTTTGGAAAAAATTCCTCTTTCAGAACATCCCTTATTTCTCTCACTGAGAGGAATACAGGGATGCTGAAAGGACACAACTGCTTTTTCGGAAACAGTTCCGAAAAAGTAGATGTGCAGGGGCGGTCCAAGGCAGGCTGCAGCAGCTGGTGCCCCAGGCGGAACACGCAATCGGCACCCCTGTCTGCACGGCAGTCAATGGCGTGATGTCATCATCGGGTGCCCTGGGCGCCCCGTTGAAGGTGGTGCCCTAGGTGATGGCCGAGTCAGCCTATACTCACGGGCCGCCCCTGTAGATGTGTTCCCTTGATGAGGCAGAGCTTTACCTCCAGTATCCCGGAAAAGCTCTGCAGTCTAGACATAGCCTATGAGCAGCGGCAGCCCGTCAATACAGGCAAACTAGGCGGTCACCTAGAGCACCAAGATAAACAGCCGTTGAAGGCTTTGGAGGCGGGGGTGCCAATTGCAAGCCGATCGCACATTTTGCCTAGGGCGCCAGATGCTGGCAGCTCGTCTAGGGCTGCTCCTGCCTATGAGAGTCTTTGTGATCCACAGGCATGCTACTGAGAAACTTGACATTATTTGCTAGCCTCAGGCTAGGGTTAGGGTCACAAAGATCAATACTCATCTCACTTGATAGGTCAGTATGCACTAACTCCAGTGGCTACTGTCACAATAATGCTGGTTTACATGTATATAATCCTTTCATCCAAAAGGAACTCAACACATTTTGCAAAGTGATCTATAGCTCATGGTCCAAATTAAGCATTGGTGTCAGTCCAATGAAGTCAGTAGGATTATCTCCTTTCTTTTAGGGCTGAATTGGACCTTGTATGAAACAATTGATTCATTTCAGCACTGAAATAAGCAAATAATATGTGAATGAAAAGACATGTTATTCATATAATAGGTGTGAACTGAGCTCTCAGTACTTAGTCCTCTTCCCCTTCTTATTCCATTTATAATCTTCTGCATGTCTCCACTAGATAGCTATATAGGTTTCTGTGGACTGGACCACAATAAAAACTGGCCAAGGTTTTCTTGAAGTTGTTTTGCTTATTTTTTACACTCTACTAACATTAGCTTCTAAAATTGATCGGTGGACTGGTAGTTACAGAAAAGATCTATTGGGAAATTGTAATTTTTAATTCTTCTTTTATTTAGCTTTGTACTTTTGATATCCCTCTACCTCGTGATTCCATTGTGCTCAAACCTTCATTAACTGTTTCAAATAGTGCAGTGTAGTTTCCTTCTTCAGATATCAGGGAAGTGCATATCTAATAATTAATCTAGTTTAAGTCCCAGTATTTTATTTCCTACCCCAAAAGAGGCATCAGGATTTAAGAGAGTTGAGTTGCCAGTAGAATAGGATTAAGGCAGGAGGTCCTTGTTCCACTATGGGTTAGTTGAAAATCTCTTTACGGCCTGCAACCAAGTAGAGCTCAATATATTTTGTAGTGAAAAAAACATATAATCCAAAGCAACATTGGAATCTCCATTTATAGTATTTTGATTGTCTTCTTTAAGACATCACAAGGGATTAAGGGGACCATAACAGTTAAATGCAGTCTTTAAAGCCACTCATGCATTCTTAATGGACAGGCTGTTAATTTGAGGTCTAGGTCATGAATTTGAATGCTATCCACTAAACATCTCTCTGGCTAGGAAAGCTAGTTTTCCCTCAGGGTAAATTGTAATTAATTAATTGTAATTAAATTAAACATATGTGACAAACTAGAAATCCCAATATGCATTCTGCGAGGGGCATATTACCAGTCCCAATCTGAACTCTGACACTTCTTTTTTGTGCAAGTGGATTTGAAAAGAACACTGTGATTCCATTACTTGTAAGAATGGATGTATTGGATAGTGCATCCTATTAAATCTTTCTCCATATTTATTTTTATTGGAATCCTATTTATAAGTAAAACCTACATTTAAAATGGTTGAGCTATCACTTTGGAATCTGAGCAAATAATTAAAATAATAAAGGTCTAGATATATCTGTAAAACAATCTTGTGAAAACTCAGCAATGTCTCAATCTGTATCTGTTTATAATAGAGATTAAACTATTTTAACGTCAATGGCCTTTGTGCTCGTAGCTCTGTGCTTCCATCCTGAATTCCTAAGTTAAATCAGTTTGGTTGTCAAAGCTGAGTCCCAAGTGGGCAATGGTTCACATCACAAAACCATCACATAATTGCCACAATTTGGCATGTTTGGCAGCTCCTATTTAGAAAAGGGCCAGAACTGAGCTAATACACTGAAGCTTTACATCCTCACAGCTTAGAGACAGAGAAACAAGATTTGGGATGAAAAAGAAGAAACTTGTCTTGTACTGTTTGTAATTTTCAACAATGAGGAAATAGAACACACTTGTCTGCTTAGGGGGTTCGGAGGCATCTACTTGCCATTCCTTTGCATATCCAAATTGTGTTGAAAGTAGGGCTTTGCTGTAGTATCAGGATGCTGGAGGGGGGAAAAGGGTTTTGAGCTTTTCAAATCTTAAAAATGACAGTCTCCTAATGAATGCTTTGAGAGAGATTTCCATTGAACCATTTCTATAAGACAAACTGTAGAAACAAGTACAGTGATATGCCAAACACATTTGTGGCAAACTTGAAGACTGGGACATTTGAAGATTTATATATATTAGTAAACCTCCCTTGTATGATTATTTGTTCAGTTGAGATACATGTTTACAAAACTTCAGTTTCGTGTTCTGTGCAGAGTTCAGCCCTGCTGGGACCACATGTCTCTATTTAAAACAGACTTCTCTGTGTTCTTAAACACAACTGCTTGAGGCAAGAAAACATTGTGACTAACTCAGTGACAAATATTGAAGAGGGGGAGCCCCATGTGAAGTACAGTGCTCAGCTATGTGAATCTTTTCAGAACCCATTCAGATATAGTTAACTAGTTTCCTGGGGAAAAGTGGGGGAAACTATCTTTCACCCTTTCCATGTTCAAGAGAGGCCTATTAATGCACATCATGAATATTTTATATTTTTGCTTGTGTTGCAGGTTGGTGAGCTCAGTGTGAAAACTGGTCTACAAGTGGCTATTTAATTAATGCTTTTTTCAGAGCTCTGAATCTTCCACCTCACTACCTCAGGTCCCTTACAGCAATGCACAAGTTGTATTAAAGCGAGGAGTGTGACTCATCATAAGCTAGAAACAAGACATACCGTTTCCAGAGTTACCAATTCAGATGGACAGGTGAACCTGCTGACTGCCGACAAGACAAGTGAAAAATTGAAGTTATTGATAAATGTATAACAGCTTCTTATGAGAGGGGAGAGACAGCATCACTGGAGGCTTTGAATCTCATGAATTATGGACTCCGTTCCCTCATTCTAATTCCATAGACTGTGAAATTCAGGATAGGGTGCAGTTTGCTATGAGAGCATGAGAAATATCAATTCACAAATGGTGGCGCAAAGCGGGGAGGGCAGATTCTCTTTTCTTCTCAAGTCTCTTCCCACAGTCAAAGGGGGGAATGGGTGAGAAAGATGGTCTTGTGGGCAGGAACCATGGGGCCAAGTCCTGCTTCAACACAAAATATTTGGGTGATCTTAGGTGATCCAGCAGTTCCCGGTGGAGGGCCGCGAACCCATGCCTGCCGGGCCATGGCACTCTGCCAGGCCATGCCCCCAGCCTGTGTCACAGCCGGAGCCGGACCATGGTGAGGCTGTCCCTACTGGGGCAGCCTCACTATAGCCCTGGTTCTAGCTCCACAGCAGCCATGTGGCCCAGCCAGCAGGGCCACATGGGGGTGGCTGCCCCGGGGGGGTGGGGCTGCTCCTGGGGTGGCTAGCCTGCATGGCCGAGCGGGGCTGCTCCAGGGTGCCTGGGCCGGGTGGCGGAGCAGGGCTCCTCTGGGGTGCCAGGGCTCCTCCAGGGGCTGAGGCTGCTCCAGGGCTGGCAGGACTGCATGGCGCTCTGGGGGCCGAGGCTACTCTGGGGATGGCTAGGCCTCATGGCAGAGCAGGGCCACCCAGCCATACTCAGCCCCAGGGGCTGGCTTGGGGACCCCCTGGTGGGGCAAATGGGGCTGAGCAGGAACCATCACTACCCAGGTGGCTGGGGTGGGGTGAGCAGAATAGGTGGGAGAAGCCCTCCAAGCTGGAGTAAGTGCCCCGCCATTTCAGCCCAGCCTCTCGACAGCTTGGTTCCCCTTTTCTTTCCTTTCCCTCCCTTCTTCCTCTTGGCCACAGCCCCTCTTCTCCTGCCTTGCCTACTGTACCCCTTTGCCTCTCTCCAAAAATTAGTGAAAACCAGAACTATCCCGTAAAGCATGTCATCTGTTTAACAATGTATGATTTTGATCTTCCCATACACATAATGACACGTATTGTGTGCATACAGATGCAATGTAAAATAACACATTATTAAAATTAATTACCATAACAAATATGCAAATGTGTAGATAAATTAATTACCATAATGAATATGAAAATGTTTCAGTGCCTGTCTGCCAAAAGTTTTTGAATGAGTTTGCCAGTCTGCGGTATAAAAAAGGTTGGGAACCACGGATTTAATCTGCCCTCAGTTTCCACCTGTAAAATGGAGATTATAAATTCCTGCCTCAGTGGGCTAAAATGACTATTTAGAATCTATGAATGACTGTGAGGTAGGCCAGTACTACAGAAATAAGGGTTATATAAGTCAATAGATAAGTGTAATCAATTTTTTTGGGCTGAGGTAAGTTTGTCTTCCTTTTTTGTAACCACTAATTATACTTCTGTGACAAGGTTTAGAGTTAATTCAGTATTCTCTTTATTTATAACATCTTATTTTAATTTATTCTGCAGAGCCTTTTGTGTCAAAACAATTTCTGAGCATTACCTAATTCAACTTCACCATGCCCCCTTTGACTGATGTATGAGCTGAGGCTCACTACTAGTGTCAGTATCAGTGGTGATGGGTAATCTGGCTCGATGATGTATATTGAGGGGTAAATCGAGGCTCACTGCTTACCTAGGATCAAAGGCAAGCCAAAGATGGTGCCACAAATGGATTTAGTTTTGATCTCCAGTTCTCTGCTCTAAACACTAAACTGCACTGCTCACTTTGATCTTTGATTTTGAAAAGCATCTACTTTGTGGGAGAAGACAAAAGCAATCTATTCTTGCTCCTGGTGCCTGGGGGTGGGTGGGCTGAAGCCTTTTTTTCCCCCCATCAGTGATCAGTATCCTTTTGGCTTAAGCCTGATGCCTGTCTTACATGCCTGTATTTCAAAAATATTGTGTGCTGAAGTGATCAGCAGGCTGAGCACCTCTTATGTCTTCCTAGCTGCTATGGGCTCATCCTCACAAAGGTTGTTGTGGATGCTTTAGAGAACACGGCTGTGTGGCTTTCTCTCGGTAATGTTTTCTCCATGCTGCGCTGGATAGTGAAGAATAATTGCATTCTTGCTGAGCTCTGACGTTCCCACACCTAACCACCTGCCCTCCTGCTACCAAAGGACAAAGCAAATGCCTTCATTTTACACTTTCTGTGCTTAATTTGCTAACTCAGAATTCACCATTTGGCAGCAGCGACTGGGAATTTGGCAAGTGTTGGTGCATTTCCAGCATGAAGTGGTGCAGAGACAAATGAAATCAGAGCAGATGTAGAAATTCCTCATTATTGCTTAGCAATTGCTTGGCCCCTGTGCTAACTTGCTGATGCTGGCATCATCGGAGGGACTGTAAGTTCTTCCACAAGCCCAAGCAGAGGAAATTATAGCAGGAGCTACTAGTAAAAAAGAAAATTGGTCGCAGTGAGAGAAATCATGGATACAAGCAATACATCTTACTTACTCAAAGGCTACTTTGGGCTTTTTGCGGGCATCAGCTTTTTTTGCCATCAGGCTGTATGACTGTCATTGTTAAAGGCTGTCGACCATTTGGGATTTGATGAATTAGCCAGGTAACCTATGTATAGATAAAGATATACACATATAAGCAATAAGGTCAGAGCTCCTTGGTTAGCCTTCTCAATTATCTGGTATAAGAAACCTCTATGCAAACCATCATGAGACATTATGGAAAAAGTTAGTAAACTAAAATTTAAACAGGAAAAAACAAGGAGCTATTAATGTCTGGGTGGTGCTGGTATCTGTAACTGTGCTCCCAGTTAATAAGGTCTGAGAAATGGTAGCCACAGAGGCACTAATCCACACCTTGCCATGTCCAGAGAGGATGGCCTTTTTTCTCTAGAATTATGTGGGTGTGGGTGTGTGTGCGTAAGTAAGTGGAGCCTTATTGTTCAGCTCCATTTGAATCTCTCTCATGCCAGGGGACTCAGTGCGGCTCAGCCATTTCAGATGAGTCTCATGTTCCTTGCTTCCTGTTTAGTTTATTATTGAGTGATCCCAAATAAGAGAAAAGAGCCTACAGAAAGGAAAACGATTTCTGAATGTGCAAGGAGGATACTAGAAGCCATCTTCAGCAATTTTGATAATGGCTTTGCAACAGCTGCTCATATTGTCCTATAATGATGACAAATGATGTCTTAAAAAGCGTTACCCTCTCAAGAAAGGTGGAACAGAAATTTTGCAGCTTGAAAGCAATGCACGAGAGAAAGTATTTTCCACCAAGATGATCATCCTTGCTAAGTGTTGATCAATTTAAACCATAGGCTCAACAGGAGGCACCACATTAGCAGATTTGTAAGTCTCAAGTGCTTTGCAAAGAAAGAGGATTTCTTGTTTCATAAGACAAATCTATAAAAGTTAGGTAAACGTTTGCCATCGTTAAGTTGATTAACTACTGTGCCTGGTGAAATGACATGTGTTAGTTCGATGAATTTTTCTCTTCTGATCCAGCACAGAGTGTACAAATGCAGTTTCTGGAAGCTGCCATAACCAGTTAGGTGAGCCAGAAAATGTGAAGGACTTGCACAGGCAGAGGTGGGTTGCCTATGTATGTGTTAGGGTGGGTGGCAGAGTGTCTTCAAATGAGGCGTTGCTGGTAAGATAAGATGTGGCTCAACAGCTTGGGTAACAGAGAGGGTGGGAAAAAATTTGGTGAGGAAAAAAAGATTTAGGAAGCGTTTCTGGAAACAATGGGTTTTAAGGTGGGATGTGAAGAAAATGGAGGCCAAGCTCTGAGAAAAATATGGACACTGATCTTCAGAAACTGCTGAACTCCTGCATTCTGAACATTCTTTAAAGTATCTCAAAAACTACAACTATTCAAAACTACATGTCACTTCTGTCTTTCAGTAGAACTAGGCCCAAACCAAAATTCTGGATCCTTGTCCAGATCTGGAACCAAAATATCCACAAACCTGATGTTTAATATTGGTCCACTCCAATCCAAACCCCAGTATTCCCCCAACTGGGAGGGATGGTGAATGTTCAAAATCCAACGACAGATGACATGGAGAAAGGGATACAGAACTAAGCAGCAACACATCTATGGGTACGTCTACACAGAAATTATGCTCCTGCTTCTGGCCCATATCAGCTGACTCAGGTTCATGGGACTCATGCTGCAGGGCTGTAATTGCAATGGGCCAGGGCTGGAGCCTGAGATCGGGGACTGGCTATTATATGAAAATTTGGTATTTCCTTCTTGGGGTACAAGTGAAATATAGTGCTGTTTGCAGAAGACAGTCTGTGGGGTTGTAAATACATACTTGCTTACAGAAGACCCTCTGTGAATGTTAGTGTCTCAATAACCTTGTCCATTGTGGAATCTGGCTGATTTTCTTATGAAACCCTAAACATTTTGGTTATGTAAGATGATAGTTACTGCAATCGTCTGTTCCACCTTAACAGTATGTTAAAAAATAAAGTTTTTTAAAAAATTTTCTTCCTCCCTCCCCAATTCCAATGGTATAAGCATTTATAAGCATTTCAAACCTCCAAAAAGGTTTGGATCTCTTGTTAGCATATTTGAACAAGCGTGTAAACAGATCTATAGGGAAATGCTCATGCTTAATGGAAAAATAACTCAGTTTCACTTCTTCAGTGTTACTTAAATACATACAAAAACTCAATTTTATTTAGTAGTAGCAAAGATGGAATTTTCAGACACTGTTTTTTCACATCCATAATGCCCAATTCATGTATGCGCAAGACAAATTATTCAGGGCACCACATGACTAAATTAAAGAAAATCTGCTTTGGAGGGCATCCTGACTCCATGATCTTCTGCCTTCTTCCAAACTCTCTCTCTGTTATAAAATGTCCAGTTGTCCCGTGCTACCCATCTCTACAATAGCAATGGAAAACTGCAATGTAGCTTCTGTAATTCCCTGCAGCCACTCCATTCCGTGGCCAAAACACTACTGTTGCAGCAATTCCATAATGCATATTTTACAAAGATATTCTAATCTAAACAGTATTCTAGAAACTATAAGGATTTACCCATACTTGGTACAATGACTCAAAGAAAAGGACAGAGGCTTAGGAATCATAGAACACTAGAACTGGAAGGACCACAAGAGGTCATCAAATCTAGTCCCCTGCCCTCATAGCAGAACCATGTACCATCTAGATCATCCCTGATAGATGCCTATCTAACCTGCTCTTAAATATCTCCAGTGATGGAGATTCCACAACCTCCCTAAGCAATTTATTCTAGTGTTTAACTAACCCTGCCAACAGTTTTTAAATTAAAAAAACTTCACTTGTATTTCAAATTGGGGAGGGAAAGGGAAACATATTTGGGGAGATCCATAAAGGGGAGAGGCTCAATTTAAAATATATAACCCAAATAAAAAACATAGTAAGAAAACTAGAAAGATGACACCGGGGCTAAACAACCATATATAAGAAGCCATGAGAGGCAAACAGGCATCCTTTAAAGAGAGAAAGTTAGATCCAGCTGAAAAACTAGAAAGGTGCATAACTCCGGCAAGTGAAATGTCAAACTGTAATTAGAAGGCCAAAAAAGAAGTTGAAGAACAGCCAACCAAAGACTGAAAAAGTAACAGCAAACATGTTTTTAAATATATCAGAAGCAGGAAGCCTACTAGACAACCAGTGGGACCACTAGATGATCAAGTACTAACAGTTTACGGTGGAAAAATCCAATTCCCTTCCCCCCAGGTGAACCAAGAGGTGGTGACATGATAGAACTCCATGTTGTCAATCAAATAGCACAACTCCCATGCAGCTCTTTGTGCATTGCTCCACTCAGACCCAGGGAGACAGTGGCTCTAACATGAAGCAGGCAAAGTGTCCACGCGCTGGGTGACATTCTGAGGCCATGCCACACAGTTGGCTGGAGATGAGAACAGCATTATTAGGAGAGCCACATTGATGAAGACAAGCAAACTGTATCTCTTCTCACATTTCCACTGTCTTGTGTGAAAAGACTTCTTAGAAGTAGGTACTCTATGCAACTTTTCACAGACTAGTTCTCTGAAATGAATCAGTATAGTGTGGTTAAATATCCACAATACCATATTCATACAATGGTCCAACTATCTTTATTTGTGTTATATGAAGTCCAATCATCTGAATTTCAATGATATGCAATTCCAGAAAAAAAAAGCAGTACACAATGAGGTTAATTAATGTAACTTAAAATATGCAGCAAACACAGAAATCTGCAGATGGTGCTTGCTTGCTACCAAACTTCTGGGTTACAATACTTTCATCCTTATCATCCTTTGGGTTCCACATTTGGATTTCTTGGCTGTTGAAAAGGTCATGTTGCTTGACATTTTGTGTCACAAAAGATTAATCAGATTATAAAAAGGAGATAAAGCAAGTAAGAAATTCACAAGTAATAATGAATAATTAGTGGCAAATGATGTAAGTCATCTCAACTGTTAGTAAAAAGTTCTCATGTACTACAAACACTCAGAAGATAAATGTCAAAAGCAAACATTGATCTTCTTAAGGATGATACTATAGCAAGGATTAAGGAACAGAGGATAAAGAAACAGCAGAGATATTAAACAATTATTTTGCATCTGGCTTCACAAATGAAGATGGGGATTTACTCAAACGGAGATCAAATTTCATTGGATGGCAGATGAAGAATTAGGAAGTGTGGAGATTAACACTAGAAATGATTATGAAAAGCTTACAGCCTCTTAACCCTATTACTGTCACTGGCAATGACTAAGTCCAATTATTTGTTTGTTTTTTATCCAGATAGATATGCACATGTATAGTTTACAGAGGAATAGAAACTGTGTCTATTTCTTTGGATTTTGTTCACCAATCATCACAAAAGAGGAAATTAGTGAACAAAGCTTGCATTGGCATGTTACACTGGTTTACACCATGAAGTAAACATGGACCCGGACTGGGACTTAATAAGTTCTAATTGGAACACAACTGATGATGATAATAATAATAAGAAAAAACAGCAGCAGAAGAAATACCGTACCTATTGCACTTTTCATCAGGAGATCTCATAGGAAGTCAGCATTATTATCCCCATTCTATAAAGCCTTGAGTAGTCAATAGAGAACACAGAAAAGGATGAATAAAGCAAATATGAAATATTTATCCCAACCATGAAAGATACCAGGGATTGTTGCATCTGAAGATACTGAGTTTCCCTATTGAAATAAAAGAGAATCTTGCTTTTCTTGCCAATTCTGACTCTACCTGAAGCATCACAACAGTTTTCAGCCAAATGCGTCAGATATATAACATTTTGTAGAGCCTCCATTGCAACAAGATGAGACTATTCAGTAAATTCAAGTGAATGTTTCTGAAGTTAAAGAAAGGAACTTATTGTAAGTATACTTAGAACTATTTTCAAACACCTGCAACTTTGTTTTAAAAACAAGTGTCTTCAAACCAGGACAAGCACAACATACAACAAAATAGAAGTTTTTAAACAAAGTAATAAAAAAGGTTGTTTTCTCAAATTATTTTATGGAAGAAATTCACAACATTGTAAAGGATCAGCACATATTCTCCACACTGTTTAAAATTCACACATTGCCCTATTTTGAGAGCTTAGGAGTGGCTTAAATAGTGTATTGACTTTGTGCTGCCTCACAAGTAGATCACATTGTATTTAAACTTATTCACTGAATCATAAATCCAAAATATTTTTAATTTATAGACTGGTCACAAGCAGTTTTTTGTTTTTGAAATTCTGGGGATGTAAATCAATTTTGATGGGACATTTAGGACACCTGGGTTTTTTTTTTCTTCCCTGAATGCATAAGTATAGCTCTTAGAATGGAGTTTCCACTGGTGGATGCAGCCCTGGCTCTTATAAATAAAACTTTTGCTTATTGTAAATATTTTTCATATGTGCTTAACATTTATGGTTTCTACAAACTTTTCTGCCAGAAAATGTATTCACTAGAATATTTGTGAAACAGAAAACAGGAGGAAATTCAGTTTCTTATTTGAATGATTGTTGATGGAGTTTTGGGTTTGGGTTTGGGTTGTTTTGGGGTTTTTTTTCAGATTTTTGTCCTGTTCTAATTACTGACACTTTCCCCTCCTACTTTCTTCCTGATGCTCCCTCTCCCTCCTTTGTTCTTTCCACTTTCCCCCTATATTTTCTCAAAGAAGTGCGTGGGCATTTTGCCATTGACTTTGATGAGAGTAGAATTGGGTCTAAAGTCTGATTTTGGTCTCACTGACATAACTGACAAAACTCTCCCTGACCTTAATGTTGCTGCTCAGATCTTAATAGACTGCATTTGGGTTACACATCTTGACAGGAACATGACCCTTTCATGGAGGAATTTTTATACTAGAGTTTCCCTTGTTCAATTGTAAGAGTGATGACAGAATTGAAATTAAGGAACTATAAAAAAATACAAGATGTTTTGGTTAGGTTTGTTATTTAACATTGTCTACCTGCAGTAAAAGCGACAAGGAGTCCTGTGGCACCTTATAGACTAACAGATGTATTGGAGCATAAGCTTTTGTGAACAAAGACCCACTTCTTCAGATGCATGTCTGCAGTAGTGTTTTGTTTTAACCCTTTCAAACAAGTAGTTGTGCATTTATCCTTATAAGACAAATTTAAAGCAGAAAACAAATTGCAACAAAAATAAGTCCACTTGTTAGATAGTTCTAGCATAGGGGAGCTGATTAAATTTACCAATAGGTTTTTAATTATTTTGAGCAGAAAAGAAATATGGGCATGCCCAGTATGTGATGTTTTAATTTGAACTTGCATTCTATTTTTGGTGAGGCTTTGATTATAGAATGGCCAAAGACTAGTGATCAGTAATGAATGTGTCGTACTGGCAGATCCCTCCAGGGTTCTGATTCAATCTTTTGAGTTATGGGATCAGGATAAAATGAACTATTTTTCAGGCTTGTAAATATGTGACAAATGACAGTGCAAGAACTATTGATTCCAATCACAGTGATACAATGTTTCATAGTCAAGACTGACTTTGGCTTTACAAATTACTTGCAAGTTGAACAGCAAGCCCATATATAATATGCTTCGAATTGTATCAGTCGTCTAGGATATTTCTGTCAGTATTCACCTTCAGATTTGAATAAGTAGCCCCAAATTGAATCGTGTTTTTCTTTTGCTTTCTGTACGGTGAGTATATGCGAGCTTCTTTACTCTGGAAGATCTGTGACAAACTTTAATTCTCAAGGTAGGTTCTGTGCCTTCCTTTGTTCTTTGTACAGTACCAAGCACACTGTCAATATTTAATTAACACTAATAATAGTATCTTTATGGCATACAAAGACATCATATGTTTTCTTAACTTTATTGTTTTTATGCTTGTTTGTTAACAAAAACTAGTCAAGCAAATAAAACAGAAATCAACATTAAAAAAGCCTACAGGTTGTACCTCCCTTAACCAGGTCACTCTAGGTGCGTCTACACCATTATTTCAAGATAACTAGAATTATTTTGAAATAACAATGTGAGCGTCTACGTAGCCATTCCATTATTTTGAAATAATTTCAAAATAACAGACGGCTTATTCCGAAATCTGTAAACCTCATTCTACGAGAAATAATGCCTATAGACATTATGCCAGTAGACACTCCACTGCTGCTATTTCAAAACAGCCCCTCATCAAGGCCATTCTAAGTTATTCCTCCCCGGTGCCTCCTGGGGCTCTAAATCGAACTAACATTAGGGAAGCCTGCCTAAGACTAGTTTTGAGGCTTCCCTGCAGTGTAGACATGTTATTTCAGAACTAGCTATTTCAGAATAACTATTCCAGAATATTTTATTTCTAAATAAGCGTGCAGCATAGACATACCCTCAGGTAGGACCATGGATGTTCCTAGACCACAGAGCCCAGGTATAGGGAGGTTGGGCCATGGGGGCAGGAGTGGCAGGAGGGGCTGGCGATTCAGCTGGGAATCAAGAGGTTTGATGGGGGGAATCAAGGGGTTGTGGTGCAGCAGGAAGTTCTGGCCCCTTTGGCCGTGGAGCTTGGGGGCTGGCAGCAGCAGCCATGGAGCTCCAGCCAGAACACTAAACTGTGCACACAATGCTCCTTGTGAGGAGAGGAGAAGAAGAAAAAACAGTGAATGTGTGACAGTTCATTATCACTTGATGCATTACTGAAAGGTGCCAGGATACTAAGCTGATCAAGGCAGAATAAAAACCCATGTAAAACAGAAACCCAACTCTGTTCCAGATAACATGCTGCACTGTAAATAACTGGTGTAGCTACACAGCACGTTAACTATAAATCAGTATTACTGAGTGATATATCTGTGAGGTGTTTTGAGATCAAATGTGCTAGGATAGAAATAAATGAAATTTTAAAATACAAAACCAAACATTGGTATTTAAAAGCTTCAGGGGATAGCTGAGTTAGTCTGTAACAGGAAAAGCTTAAAAAGCAATAAATAGACTAGTAAAGTGGTGTGCAACCCATGGGTCGTGACCCCCAAGGGGGTTGCGGATGTCTTCCTGGGGGGTCACGGCGCTTAGACCCAGCTGGCCAGGGGCTGGGCCCGGCTGTTGGCAGCCGTGCGGCACGGCGCTTAAATCCGGCTGGCGGCTGGGCCCAACAGTTGGCAGCCCCCAAGGCGCAGCACCTAGATCTGGCCAGCTGGGGGGTAGGCCTGGCAGTTGGCAGCCCCCGCTCTGCAACAGGGGTCGCAGATCAAAAAAGGTGGCGCACCACTGGACTAGTAGCACCTTAAAGACTAACAAAACAAGTAGATGGTATCGTGAGCTTTTGAGGAATAAATATGCAAAAGAGGTTAAAGGATGCAGGCAGAAAGGCAAAGAACTCTTTGGTTAAACAGTCCCCAATACCTTTTAGTGGAATAATATTAACTAGTTTCACCAGAGATCAGTGGCATTGCATTGGCTAGCAGCATAGACAAGCAGCATGGGTGTTTGTTGATGTTAACTCTGTGAGGAGAACAGCAAGAAACAAGCAAACCAACAAACCACCTTGTATTTTCCTTGATAACGAGAGAAAGCATCTTTTAGAGTGCAGGGGTAGTTACAATAATTCTGAATGTGTAACATTTACGTCTCTATTTCTTGCTTTGTTAAACATCATCACAACTGCCCTTAGGTTGCCATAGTATGTTTTATGCAGGATTAACCTTAAAAGAGCCCCTGCATACTGATATATTATTGACCTTCTTCCCTACTGCTTAAAGAAAGAAGCCAGCCCTCTGCGTACCAAAAAGGTACGGCAAATATGTCACTATTCACAGTGGTGTCTATAAGGCAAAAATAAATGATTATCACAAAGGCAGTTCCTTTTAGTGATGAATCTTCACACATTACTGAGGATTAGTTAGTTTATTCATAAGTGATCTGTGTTGGACCATTGGGGGCATAGTCCCATACTTTGCTTCACCCTCCCCCACATGTCCCAGTGCCTTTTTATACCTATTATTCTTCTTCATTAAAATGTGATAAACCGAAAGGCAAGAAAAGCATTCAGGGAAACAGCAATGAGACCACCAACCTCTCATTACAAAGTCAAGCTCCTGGCAAGACTATAATTAACTAGGGTTTTGTTTGACCACATAGCCATATCACGCCATATCATTGGCTCGATCTACTCAAGCCAGGTCAGGCTTCATCTACTGACCTCCCTAAGTGAACGCTCTGGGTCTGGAAGCTTTTTTAACTGCAGCATGCTGCTAAAGCTAGATTGTGATTGCCTGGGGTTTATTTGGCTGTGCAGAACCCAGTTATAACCCAGTCAAATCACAAAGAATTCAGCCTTGCCAAGCCAGGTCAAGCCACATTTACAGCTTCCCAAGTGAATTTTTTCTCAGGCTGGAATCCATTTTTTTACTGCTTCACTTGGTTGATCAATGGGTTCTATTCAATGGTAATATTGACTTAGAAAACTAGCTTGGAATGTCAGATGAAGTTCATACAGCTCTAGTCTACAGGAGGTAATGGTAATCATAGGCACTTTATAGCCAAGCAACATCACAAAATGGGGAGGATTTATTTTTTATTTAAGCCTTTCCTTGATCTACAAAAAGATGCTATTTCAGCCCCTTTTTAAGTACAGACGGAAAGTTCTGCTTGTATTTGTTAAATGGTTAATTATAACATAATTTCAGCCACCTATGATAGCAAAAATGGCAAACTATAGATTCTATAGAAATGTACTACATTTTCCAGTTTCCTGTTAAAGGTAAACATCTAATTCTGCTATTAATCAAAAACAGCTGCTGGATTTTGAATATTATATTGACTTGAAAAAGAAATACACTCTTATTATATTTCATGTTAGAATATATTTTTAATAGCCAGATTTACCTATCGTGCAATTTAATTTTGAATGAGGAAAATGCAAATAACGTAAGTCCATATCCCCTCCTCCCACTGGGAAGGAGAAGAATGCTTACACAGCTCTGGGCAAATATATGGCAAAACACTGACTTCAATGCTACTACACCAGAGATGAATATAATTATCTGGGTGTAAACTCACAGATCCAGTTCCAAGGAAATAGGAATGATGGTGTAAAATACACCTTGGATATATGTTAACCAGGAAAAGTATGTAAGCCATAGAAAATAATTCATAATTTTCTATGAAAATTAATTTGAGAGTTAGTTCCATTTTCTCTTTTGAATTGCTTATAAGCAGTTACAATTTTCTTGAATTTATTTGCTGTTTGAAATAATCCTTTGTATGGATTGCCTTTATAAAGCTGCTACTAACCCTCTTATGCAAGTAGAAGGACAGGGACAGGGAGTGGATGAAATCTTAGCTCCAACCCCATAGCACAGTGGCCAGGATATCTGAGCTAATGTGCGGGGGAAAGTAACCCACATGAGGCATCAGACTGGCACAAGTCACTTACTCTTCCCAGAGCAAAGGGAGAAAGTATTTCTTCACACAATGCACAGTCAACCTATGGAACTCCCTGCCAGAGGATGTTATGAAGGATAGGACTTTAACAGGGTTCAAAAAAGAACTAGATTAATTCATGGAGGATACGTGTATCAATGCCTATTAGCCAGGATGGTGTCCCTAGTCTATGTTTCTCAGGGCTGTGAATGGATGACAGGAGAGGGATCGTGTGATGATTACCTCTTCTGTTCATTCCCTCTGGAACATTAGTTATTCTGAAATAACACTGCTATGTAAACATACCCTAAATCACAGTCTTTTTCCTGGTCTGCTCTGAGAGTCTTGCAAACCTGCATTTCCCTTTGTTCCAAGACCTCTGTTGCAGAGGGCCCTTTTCTTCCAGAGAGCTGGACAAATCAGCTTCCCTTTCTTTACTTCTGAATATTCGATGAACTAGTTTTAAGACAACCCTCCAGCAAAATCAGTACCTTACTAAGATATAAAATCCTTTGTTATGCCAAAAAACTTTGGAAATATATTTGAACATATACATATGGTGAACTTTTATTAACATGTCTATTGTTATCACACGAAACATGTTAGTGTTCCCTTTTCCTAAAAGCAATGAACTTCGTTATGAACAGACTAAACAGTTCTGACTGATTAATTTAAAACACTGTCTTTGTTTCAGTGAGTTAAATATGTAGTAATCCGGAATAATTACATTATTAAGGCTTAAGAGTAGATTTCAAATATAAAACCAGCTTAGAAATACTGTTTAAGGCTATGTCTACACTGCAGGTATTTGTCAGCAGAGAGTATGCTAATGAAGCGCTCATTAGCATTTGTCGTGCTGTCATTTGCATATTCTCTGCCAATGCTTTTTGTGCAAGAGGTTTTTGCGCAAGAGGTTTTTGCACAAAAACAAGCAGTGTAGACGGATCCGTTTTGCGCAAAAAAAACCCTTTTGCGCAAGATCCTGTATACCTCCTTTTTTGAGTCATAAGGGATCTTGTGCAAAAGGGGCTTTTTGCACAAAACGGACCCGTCTACACTGCTTGGCTACATCTACACTGCAGGCTTTTTGCACAAGAACTGTTTTGAGGAAGAGTTCTTGTGCAAAAAATCTTCCACAAGAGTGCGTCCACACTGCCATGTGCCTTTGCGCAAGAGATGTGCTTTTGCACAAGAGCATCCATGGCAGTGTGGACGCTCTCTTGTGCAAGAAAGCTCTGATGGCCATTTTAGCCATAGGGGCTTCTTGCACAAGAAATTCATGTTGCCTGTCTACACTGCCCTTTTGTGGAAGAGCTCGTGCGCAAGATGGGTTATTCCTCGTGGGGAGAGGAATAACTCTTCCGGAAGAAGCCCTCTTTTCCGACACTATACTGTAAATTTACTTGCACAAGAACGCGTGTGCAGTGTAGACAGCAGGCAAATTTTTGCGCAAGAAGCGTGCAATGTAGACACAGCCCTTGTTTTTGCACAAAAACCTCTTGCACAAAAAGCATCCGCAGAGAATACGCAAATGACATCACAACAAATGCTAATGAGCACTTCATTAGCATACTTTCTGCCGGCAAATATCTGAAGTGCAGACTTAGCCTAAGAAAATGTAAAACAGAGAAGAGCTGCATCATGTATTCCATAAATATGTAATGTTGTATTCAGCAGGAGAGCTGACATGGCCTTCCTACAAAGTTTTTGCAAAAAAAACTCTGACAAACTTCAAGGTGTATCAAAAAACCTGTGACTCACATTTTTTCATTCCCGAAGACACTGCATTTAATTAGGTACCTTCTGTATGTCCAGTCTTCACAATTGGGTATGAGGTGGAAAACATGCTCAACTTTCTTTAGAAAGGAAATTTAGAAGAGTGGTTTTTTTTTTCAAATGTCATTTGCAACATTAGGGTTCAGGGATTTGGCTGGAAGGGGTAAGCAGGGAAGGGGAGGGAAGAGAAGACAGAGACAGTGTGTAGGGGATGGGTCCTGCACAGAGCACAGGTGGAGTATGGGTAGGGCCATAGGCTGTGGAGCTTGCTTTCCCAAGCAGCAGCTTCATTCACCGCCCATGCCCTATCTCTCTTCTTTCAGCCAGCCTCTAGCCAGAGCTTCCCAGGAGATCTTTTTAAAGGGGAAGTTCCCTGAAGCTGAGTGGGCACCAAGAATTAGATCATATTACCTTTTCTGAGGAATAGCCTCACAGGTAACGTGGTGGGTGTGGGAGTGCCACTCTTCCAAATTTTCCTCTACAACCATGAGGTCTAGACACTTCCTTTTAAAAATAAAAGCTGATAGTCTCAGGCTGATAATCAGCTGATTCCAGGAGCTGGGTACATCAAGAGAAACCCCAACATCATAATACTCATGACAAAAATCACAAAAGTTGATAACACTGCAGATCCTACACTACCTTGGGACATAGAGAGGAGAGATAGAGATAGTAGAAGTAGAGATGATGTCTCAACAATGGCTGTCACTCCCCTTACACACCAGAGATGTGACCTCTATGTGGGAAGACACATCTGAAAATTAGTGGTGACTTTTTCTTATGTACAATAACATTATAAGTAGCTTAATTTCATGTTTAAGCTCTAAACTATTCCTGTGATACACACCATTTAAATGAAATACAGTTGCATCAAATAACCTAATACAGTATGTACAAATAGAGACTCATCAGTCAAGAAGTCAGAATGAAAGCACTCCTTGCTTTTGAAATCACATTATTTGCTATAAGAATTTCTACAGAGTTAGAAAATGACTAGCCAAGCTCTGAGCAGGTGGTAGCTGACTGAGGGCATGTCTACATTAGGAAATAATTTCAAAATAAGTAAAATCTAAATAAGCCCCAAAATAACAAAATTGAAATAGCACATCCACATTGGAGGGGAGCAACAAAATAGTTCAGAATTAATTCGAAATTGCGTATCCACACTGATTGGATCCTGCCTCAGACTTAGAACACCCCGAAGCTCTCTGGGGGAGGGGACCAGGAAGGTGGACACTTCCTGTGGCTGCTTGGTCACGCAAGCTGACACCCATGCTTTCAGGGGCTCCTCTCTATACCTGTGTCTCACACATCATTACTATGCTGCCTACCCCCTCATGGGACACCAGACAGATGCAGTGTGCTCTGGTTGCCCTTGCGGATGCCACAGCACAGATCTAATGGAGCCGGAGCTGCTGCAAAGCAGTGCCATGTTCACGGGCCTCGTTTTGCGCCTCATGGCACCATTTGTCCAGACTGCCCACATGCAGCTCCAGCAGGATGATGACCAGCCCAAACGAAATGACCCTTCACCCAGGTCCTGGCACCCCTGCTGCTGCAAACACCCCTGGACATCACTGAACGCCGCTTCTGGAAGAGAGAGACCAGTTCCGACTGGGGGGGACCACACTGTCATGCAACAATGGAATGACCTTCAGTGGCTCCAGAACTTCTGGCATGTGGAAGGCTACCTTCCGAGAGCTCTGGAATGGTTCACCCTTGCACTCAGGTGACAGGACACCCAACTGTGATCCACCATCTCCCTGTGGAAACTCGCCAGACAGCTACTGCTCCATCAGGAACCAGTTCAGCATGGGGAAATCCACAATCGGCACCGTGCTCCTGCTGGTAGTCAAGACCATCAACAACATCTTGCTATCACCCTGGGCAATGTCAACGCCATCGTGGATGGCTTTGCCACCATGGGCTTTCCCAATGGGGGGTGGAGTGGGGGCATAGATGGCTTTCATATCCCCATCCTGGCCCGTGACCACCATGCCTTGGACTATAGAAACAGGAAGGGTTACTTCTCGATGGTGCTGCAGGCCCCGGTGGCTAACATGGGCCGCTTCACAGACATCAACATCCGGTAGTCGGGGAAAGCGCATGATGCCTGCATCTTCCAGAACTCATGCCTATTCCAGAAGATGCACACCGGCACTTTTTTCCCTGACCATACCATCAGGGTCAGGAACATGGATATACCCATGTGCATCCAGGGCGATGTAGCCTACCCCTTGTTCCCCTGGCTTATGAAGCCTTACATGGACAGCCTGAACCACACCAATGAGCACTTCAACACCAGGCTGAGCAGGTGCCACATGGTGGTGGAGTCTGTGTTCAACCACTTGACGGGGAAGTTTAGGAGGCTCCTTGCCCATCTGGACTTCTGCAAGTGCAACATCCCCCTTCATGGTGGTGGCCTGCTGTGTGCTCCACAACCTTTGCAAGAGCAATGGGGAGACTTTCCTGCCAGGGTGGAGGGCAGAGGCTGAATGGAGAGTGCATCGAGAAAGAGGCTGTGCTCATCCAGGAGTGTTTCAACCAAGGCCAGCTGTGAGACTCTCCCCGGACCTCTTCACAAGAGGCCCCTGCATTCGTTCAGTGTGCCTTTCCTCCCCCCACCCCTTCATTCCCCTGCCCTCTCTTTGCACCTTCCTCCCCCACCCCCACAGAGCAAATAAAAAAAAGCTATTTTGATCAAATAAGTCTCTTTATTTGGAGAATATAAAACAGTGGAGGGACTGGTGAAAGAACCTGGAATGGGGGAGAAAGGAGAAGTGAGGAGGGGGGCTCAGGGATGGGACTGGGACTGGCGCCTGCCCCGTTCAGCTCTGGGGGCTTTGGCTGCCCTTGAGGTACCACTGCCTCTGTTTGGGGACCGGAGTGGCCCCTAGGGGTGCTAGGAGGGGAAGCCAGGGAGGGCAGAGATGGGGGTGGGTGCAGTAGTGGGGAGGTGTCTGGCAGCCCACTCCATGCATGAGGCTATGTGCTCCATCACCGAGGTGAGGGTAGAGTACATGGCCCTGTGCTGGCTCAGCAGCTGGTCCCAGGTGGCCTTCCGCTGCTCCTGGTCAGCTAAGTGCTCCTCCTGGTCAGTGGCCCACTCCTGGTGCTTGTTGTTGAGCCCCCGGACAAGAGACTTGAGACAGGCCATCTTCTTCTGCAGCAGGTCCTCGCAGGTTCTCTTCCTCTAACAGATCCCAGATGGTGTGGGAGGGGATGGACACACCACACTCACAGCTGGCTCAGCTGTGAAGAAAAGTTACAAGGGCAGTCATTCAAGGAGACACTGTGTATGAAGCCTAGCCATAATCTCTGAGCCAACACTGAGGGTCTCAGTTCAGATGATGGCAATGCGCTTTGAGCAAGAGTATCTGTTGTCTAGACAGCAGGCATTTTCCTGAAGGGGCACGGACATCCCAGGGGAGCATCATGACACCCATGTCCTGAGGAAAAGCAGGCATGGAAAGGTGCAGGCCAGGCCAGGAGGAAGGTAGGAAGCGGGGACAGGGTGGCATGGTCTCCTCCTTTGTCCTGCATAGAGTGGGTCCGGCACTGGCAGCATCCCGCAGAGAGAGAACTTCTATCCCTGCTCACTGAAGGAGGAGAAAGGAGTGTTGTGGGAGGTGTGTGAGTGGCAGAGGCCACATGCTGGAGAGAGTGCTAGTGGGGCCCCCTCCACATCCTTTCTCCCACCCCCAGCAGGTTTCCATGCAGGGAATCGGTCTCCTCTGCCTCACCGTGCTTGACTTGGAGTGGACTTTGCCATGTGTGGCACTGCTGTGTATTTCCATACCCCAGCCTCCTTAGTGGTGGCTTGTCATGGGCAGGTGTCCCACCACAGAGGTCGGAATAAGGCAGGCCTCTCCTAGAACCTTGTAAGAAGGACTGAGGGGTTCCTGAGTGAGAGTGTCATGGAGATAGGTGCTCTAGATTGGCACTCCATGAGCACCCACATGCACAGGCTGTTGTATGGCCCCAAGGCCAAGTAGGCCAAGTGAGGAGTGCCCAGCCCCTTGCAGCCTATCACCTGCCCCCATGTGTATATAGGGGAAGTTATAGAACTCACCTGAAGTGCCTTTCCCAGGTTTTTCCTATGCCTGGGAGACATCCTGGGATGGGGGGGACCAGCTCCAGGGTGAAGAGCAACTCCTGGCTTGCAGGCCTGGCTGCCTGGCTGTCCTGCTGCTCTTCCTCCTCCTCTTCAGCATGCTCCACAACACCGTCCTCATGAAGGCCGATGCTGAGCGTGTCCTGGCCAGACTTAATGATGACAGGGGAGGGAGGTGACCAGCTCTCCTCCCAGGATGGCAACAGGTAGGTCATAGTACCAGCACATGTGCGGTGCCATCCCAGAGCATCCACTCAGCTTCCCACAGGAGCTCCTTTATTTTCATGCCGACCTGGTTGAAGACTGGTGGCCATTCAGCTGTAGACATCTGCATTGCACTTTCTGGTGCGGAGATCCTGGAGGTGGGTCTTCTCACCCCAAACCTCGATGAGATCCAGGATCTTCTGTACCAATTCTGTACCAATTCAGGCCAGTGCTCGCTTGAACCTGATAGTGCTAGCCACTTGAACCTGAGAGTGTTGTGAGAGAGCTGGCAGCCGTGGGTGGCTCAGAGGGAGTTCTGGGGTTGGCCCTGGCCCCTGTGATTTTGCGGTGTGGCATGGGGCTAGCAAGGCTGTCCTCGTGCCACAAACCCTTTTTCTGCAGCCTGCTGCTTTAAAAGCTCCACAGGAGAAGGAGAGCAGTGAGCTGGCAGGTGTGAGAGGCCTCTGGAGGCCAATTATTTTGAATTAACAGCAGTGGAGCGTCCACACGACTGCTATTTCAAAATAACAATTTCAAAAGAAGCGTTATTCCTTGTGGAAAACAGGAATACAGATTTTGAAATAACCTGACAACTATTTCAAAATAAGGGGCTTGGTAATGTGGACGCCCCGCCTGTTATTTTAAAATTAGGGGAGTTAAATAACTCCCTTGTGTAGACCAGGGCTGAATGTCCTTGTATGCAAGTCTTGGAAGCCCTGCCTGGCTGATTGCTATTAATAAACATAGAGATGCAGCTATTAATAAACTGTGTCTGTCCACAAAGAATTAACAATAATACAAATTTCTAACATCCATTCATTGTGATATTTTTGGAATCTCACTTACACAAGTACTGAAAGGAGCATAATAGGAAAGATAGTCTGGGTGTACCAAAAGAAGGACATGAGACACTTGATCTGGATTTTAATCAGGCCGCAACTTTATTATACAGATGTCTGGGACTACCTGGCAGATAAAGTGTACAATGCAGGTAAATCCATGTTTATTCAAATCATTCCACCAGCCCCTTCATTTTCATTTAAGACCATCAGTCAACTCATGAGTTGGACCTTACCATCCACCACCCTTGTAGGAGGGATATGGTGGGCTATGAGAATGGGGTGGTGTGATGAGGCTGGCTCTCTGCTGTACCAATCCTAGGAGTCCTCAAACTCCTTCCACAGTTCTGTTCCTTTTTTTTTTTTCCATTAGCTGCTTTTAAGTCCTTTCCCAGGCTATTTATCCAGACACTCGATGCCTTCCCTATGTATACTTGCACTGGACATCTGCCCCATGGAGGTGACAGCAATTTGCTTGGTTGTCTCCACCCCAAGCCAAGCGGGTTCCCAGAGATCTCCAATGACCTCTTGGTGAGCAGTCCTAATTGGTGAAGGGTTCTCTCTGGAGAAAGAACCCCCTGTCCTTGCAGAATTGTCAAAGAGCACCAGCAACTGCATTGTGTTTGACTTGGTACTGAAAAATCTGCCCTCTATGGTGGACAGTATAGATGACCCATACACTGGATCTTTGAAATGACACAACTTATTAAAAGAAAACAAAATAAAGAACCTGTGTGCCTGGAGCTAAGATTCTCCATTCCACTGACCATGTCGTATTCTGGCTGCAGAGAGCCAGTGGCATCTGCTCTGATTTGCTGCTAGCCCTCCTCCCACCCACTGTGCAAGCCCACAAAATTGGTCAAGCAGAAAATGAGAGGAGGCATCCACTATGCCAATATCCGTGTCCAGCATGAGCTAAGAAGAAAAACAGATATGGAGGACAGTGGGGCCAACAGCCATGCAGGGCCTCTGGGCAAAGTGGGAGAGGGACTGGATCCACACTCTCAGAAGGGGAGGAGCCTTGGGCGGAAGGGGCAGGGCTGGGGAAGCCAGCCCTCAGTGCTGCCCAGAGCGTGCTACATCACTTCCCCTCCAGACAGTCATCACAGCTGCTACTGTGATAGTGACAGTGGCAGCCGAGCCCCAGGCTCTTTTTAATTCCCAGGCCCTGGGGCACTGCCCTTTTTGCCTCCTTCCCCATTGGTGGACCTGACTGAGGGTTAAACATTGTAGAATAAATGCCCTCACCAAAAGATTGGCAGACTAATATTATATTATCTTCATGTACCTTGGGTCTTTTATATAGTGGCTTAGTGAAAATAAACATGAAATCGCCAACGAAAGAAACAAACTATTTAGTTGGGTATCAAATAAAGAATAATAGGACAATGCAATGAAGAAACGTTTTATTAAAAAGGGAACTCTGACAATATTTTTTATGTGTAGTATTCTTATAAAGACTAAGAAATAACAGGAACTTAAAAACAAAAAAGCAAAAATTTAATATATTATAAACTCGCTGAAGAGTTTTTCCATAGATCCTACATCCTTGGCAATTTTTTCCTAACCTGAGCATGTTCTTTATTGTTCATAAAACATAAAAAATATTTTAGTTAAAACTGAATATGTACATCAAGTTTATCTGAGTGAGTACCCATCATATTTCATGAATAGTGACTTATGAAGTGCATCCATAATACAGTAGTATTATTAAAAAGATATAATGGAAAGAGGCATTTGTAAAAACATCTAGCCCTGGTGAGGCTATCGGCAGTGTTATTTTCATTTTAATGACATGAAATCCAGCAGTACACTTATGTTACTTATTCACTGAAAACATCTTTTCACCAATAGAAAATAATTTAATGGTACTGATACTAGTTTTGAAGCTTGATGTAAATGTATTTCACTATTTACTATAAATACTTCATTTGATAGAGTCTTTTCATGTATGTATGTATATCTCACAATTTTCTTCAATGCCATTAAGAATATATAGTAATTCTCAAATCTTGTTTATATAACATCGGATAAACCGATGACATGATACCATGCTACTATCCTTCTATTTAAACTATATTAAGCAACTTCTCCCTCAATAAAAGAAACTATTGGGTAATCTAAACCAAAAATGATTAAATACATGATAACCAGGGCTTTAGACTCAGATTTGAGCATAGTCCTACAGGTCAAATAGCCGAACTTTAAATACCTCCAACTTGTTATTTTCTTTGTAATATTTACTTACAGCCACAGCTCTCAACCCTTTGAACCCTTATATGTCACATTGCAGATATCTGACAACTCCAAGGGCAAATCCTGCTCACGCAAAACCCATCACAACAAAACTGCACCTAGATGTCCTTTCTATACCTTGCATGGCTTTTAGAGCGTCAGTCATGGTGGTCAAGTTATTTAATTAATAAGGTGATAGGTGTGGTATCCTGACGTGGGTGCAAGATCCTGAATAGAATAGAGTAGAAGGGGGGGGGGGAATCTACCAGAACTGTAATAATGAGATTTTCAATGATTGTACTTAACTAGAATAAGTTGAAAATCAGTTAAGGACATTGGGTCAGATAACTGGCTCAATCTAAGCCCCTGTGTGTCTCCAGCATCTGTGGATTCCCCTGTCATTGAGGAAATCTCCATCTTAACTGGCTGTGGGTCACTTCTTCCTCCGTCCATCCCTACCTGCATCTCCCACGCCCAACCTGTGTAGGAGACATGCTGAGTTAGAGGAATGGATGGGACAGAAGGGACCTTTTCAGTTTATATAAGCCACAGTCCTGTGGCTGCTCTAATTTGTTGCCAGAGGCTTTTTTGGCACTCAGCTGGCCTCAGCATCAGAGGTAGAAAACTAATTTTACCACTACCTTTGCCTCCTCCCCTCAGTGGTACAGAGTCTGGTACAGTTGACCCATGATTAAACAATCACTTTCAGGCATATCATCCAAAGGGATGGTATTCTCAAAGTAGCCATTAAAAAAGGAAGGATGTTATTGTTGTTTAAAAAAAGACAGTTAGAAACACAATGTCACTCTATCCCTTTGCCCATGGGAATAAAATTACAGACAAGAAACACCAGCCAACATTTTAAAATCATGTAGGCACACACATGTATATTAAGGCAATGAAAAACGTAGAACCTCATTTTGGAAATTCTTTTTCAACTCAAATAGCTAGTGCTTGGCACTACTGCTTTAAAGACTCTTTAATGCTTTTTTGTTTGTTTGTTTGTTTTCAAATAAATGTTTTCTCCTTTCCACCAAGTAGTAGCAGATGTTGGGGAACTGAGGGTTGGCTTCCCATTGGAGAAAGAATCAGTGACATGGAGTCTGAGTATATTCTTAATGCTACTTATCTAGAGCAGTTCTTAAATAAAAGTGGTGAAAAACTGCACACAGGCATTTCCCCTCTTTCTGGGATTGCAGACCAAATGTCAATGCTTGCTTCTCAGGTAACACGTGTACCTCCAGAGTTTACTCTAGTCTGAGAGATTAAGACAGAGAACCATATCCTTTCCTGGTAGCCACAGCCCCTAAAGCCACAGTTTAAAAACAAACTGAACCAGAAAGACAACAGTCAAGTATTTTATTCCAAGATTAAAAAAACCTGTTCACATATTTAGAAAAAGAACTTGTAAGACTATGTGTACATTGCCACCTCATGACCCCTGTCATAACAATATTCTATGTCTGCCTAATATTAAGTCTATTTCTGCCAAAAATCTTGTGTGTTCTTGTCATTTGGAGTTACAAGCCAGCCCAAATCAGAAACAACATGTAGCCATATTGCCCAAGGAGCCAGGCAGGATATTGTGTTTGACTTTACTGGTTTATGCTGTATGTTTCAGTTCATAAGAATTGATTTGTTCTTAAAATAATGTTTAATTAAGTGACCCTAAACTTTCTTCTTATATGACTTTAGGATGCTTAAGAAAAGGACTTGGAACAAAACAGTGGGAAATACAAATGTGTAGACTGAAAAAAGAGCTTTGTTGTTTCTTAGATTCTATAGTTTTCTTCACTAAATCTTTATTTAAAAACTTTGTTAATTAATTATTCTTTGTTGTTAAAACAGCTTTGATGTGAATGGTGATAAGAATTAACCCATATCTGTTTTTCCATCTATGTTGAAATTGATTTGCCTGGTACTATACCGAGAACATTGTTATTTTACAGTTTAACATTAATTCCAAGGAGTAGATCATGCTGTTTTCTTGTTGTAATGCTATAATGCTTCCATTGTTTTTCTCTTTGCCTCATACATTGGCTCTTGAGACACAGTGAACAGAGTATGTTACCATCCATCTGTTCAGAACCAGAAGTTGGAAATACTCGTGACACCAAAGTATCAAATGGCATTGGTCAATGGCATATATGCTCACAGTTCCAGAATGAAAAGTTACATAATTTAAAAGAAAGAGAGGAAAAAAAAGATAACTATGAAAACATATGGCAGGTCATTCTGATTGAGCCGAAGTGATTTCAGGGCAAAACATAAAATCAATAGATCTAGTTTCTCTCCAGAATAAGTTTATTTTTGCCATTGTTGGAAGGTAATCTGTGTGCATCTGAATTCTTATCTGTGCTTCCAGGTTTAAAATTTTGGATGCACATTGTGCTCTCAAGCTGAAACTTGGGACGTGACATTGCATGGCACGCAAACTAAACTGAGAGGAATAGACAGACATAGGACAAAGCTTCTGTGCACATGAACAGTTTAGGTACAGACATCAACATGCAAAATTTATATGCAAGATTTCCATATCTAGTATACCAGGAACCAAAAATACTGACCCTAAAAATTATCCACACCTCCAAATGAATATATCAATGTAATTAAAGCAAATGAATGAATTAATTAATTAATTAATTTCAGCAAATCATGAACTAAAGATGAAAAGATTGCAATAGTGAAATTTCTGTAGTATTTCATATTTTATTGCATTTGATTTCACATTGAGAACCAGGCAAAGAGCAGTAACTGTACTTATTATTACTGGAAGAGTAATATTCTGGGTAAAATAAAAGTAATGAAATGAGAGAACTGTGTTTAAAAATAACTAAGATCGGTTTTTTTAGCTGGAGGTGCTTACTTGGTTTCATAACATTTCTGTTTCTACCAGTAAAATGGCAAATGCTGCTTTTGCAGAATATGTGACTGTATGTGCTAAGAATGTTAGGTAAACAAGTGTGTAGTGTATTTGCATGTGTCTTTAAAAATTGACAATTATTTGTTAAAGTGTCCTTAAGGACAAATGAAAATTGGAAGCACATTAGAAAAAGAGAGAGAGGGAAAGAGAGAAAAATATATACAGAATTTGTGCGTGTATGTAGCTAGAAAAACTAAGTGTGTGTGTGTGTGTGTGTGTATACATGGATATATAATTATTACAAATTCTAGTTTTTCTAGATCTCTATTCCCACACACTGAGGCATACATTCTGAAAGACTAAAGGAAGTTTTTCATTCAAATGCTATTCATCTATTAACCCATATATAATGGGATTATTCTGCAGTACAGTATTTCCCATGCATCAGCTGTCATTGTATAACCATGCATAATTGAATCTAAGTGCTACATCAGCTGTCTATTACGTGAAATTAATTTTTGGAACATATGCTGTTGTATTTAAACCATTGTTGTTTCATGGTAGATTAATTCTTCAAGGGTTATAATCACACGACACTGATCATTTTAATTATGCCTCTTTACTTACAACATATGACACATCATCCCCTCCCTCTGCATGTGTGGCAGATAAAATTATTAATAAATGCCTGTTTATTATGCAGCTATGCTGTACATATCCACAGGGTGTATACTGGCCTTATGCATTTTACCCAGAAGAGTACAGTGTCAGCAAAGCCTTTTGTGGTTTGCTAATGAGCTAAATCCAGCTAATGCCACACACACTCTGAACTGCCAAAAACCCTTTTACACATTCAAATGCATACAAAGACTCAGCTGGGTTCTCTGTATGAAAGATTAACAGTTTCATTCCAATTAAAGATGAGCTATACTAGCTTGGTTCAAGCAATTAAGACTAGGAGGAGACCGACAAAATGATAGGTAGGTTTGTTTTTTTCTATCTGCAAACTGTCTACCAACTAACAAGAGGCTGAACAATTATTAAAATAAAAAGAAGAGTTTGGCTTCACTTAAGGATCCTTCTTTTTTCAAGCCACTCCTCTAATGTGATCCATCTATAATTTCTTGGCTGTGGTAAAAGCCTCTTTTGTTTGTGTGCAATAATCTAGACTTTGAGTGTGTCAGGATATATAGTAGAACACTCATCACACAAATCAACACATTTTAAAACTGTTTAGGAGGAATGAACCATCATTCCACTCCAAGGGCTAAATTCTAAAATGAGCTTCAAAATGAACTCTAAATTACACCTGCAATTAAAAGGACATAATCTACTGGATATTGAGCAGACTTTTTAAAAACTTACTTAAAACACTTTTAGGCACTACATCAGCCTCTAAATCTTCCTGCCAATTTTTGTAATTTTACTATCACGTTTTTTTGTTTTCAGAAAGATATTTTCTCTCCTTTATTGCTGGGAGAAATACCCAAACAGAGAAGAGGGGAAAAGTCTACAATTCGGAGACTGCTTAAGTACATGCTTAAAGCTGCCTCTATTGATGAATGCACTTAAAGCATGTGCTTAATTGCCCTTCTTGAACAATGTTGATTTCTTGAGTCAAGGTCAAAGTAACTAACAGACTACGCAGTGGAAATAATTAAACTTACGACGTACAAAGTTCTGCCAAATATCCAAAGAAAATGTTAAAGAAGAGGAAAAAATAGGTCTTTTCTCCCAGCCCTTTCAGCTTTGGCAGTCTCAGGTGTTATTGCCAACAACAGTCAGTCAAAGCTGTTCAGACAGAAGTGTGATTTGTAACATGGCAAAGTCCTTGCAGGTCTATGTGCAAATGAAGGGATTTAACTATTTAACTACCTAACTGTGGGTTTGATGCCGCAAGGACCTGAGCATTGCTGACCCTAAGCTCCCCCTGAAGGGAACAGGAATCAAGGCGAGTGAGAGCTGAAGGGCCTCAGCATTTCAGAGGAGGCGTTCAACTCCATGCAGGGTCAAGCTGCTCAGAAGATAGGTAATTTTATTCTATATAACTATCTTTTATGCCTGCAAACAGTGCTGGGTGCAAAATTACATCCACATTTACAGACCTGATTTCCTGAGAGACTGAGGCCGCTCAGGATTGTGCCACAAGCTGACAGGGAGGCCATACCTAGCTACATCAGTATTCTTCACATAGGGAGAGATCCTGAGGTGGCAGAGAGCTGCTATAGTGCCTCCTATGCCATCCTGCCTCTTACATGCTGCTGCAATGGGCATCACCAGGATGGAGGCTCCCTTTTTCCCCAGTAATTCCCAGTAATGACAGCATAAATTATATGCAGGACAGGAGAATTGGATGAGTTAAGAGCATTGTGATGGTTTACAGAGCTTTCCCTCCTAGCCCTGGTCTACTCTAGGGACTTACTTTGAAATAATAGCAGAGCATCCACACTATGGGTACGTCTACACTTGCTCCCTAGTTCGAGCTAGGGATGCAAATGTAGGTGACCGAAATTGCTAATGAAGCAGGGATTTAAATATCCCGCGCTTCATTAGCATGATCTCGCCGGCGCGTTACTCCGCTCAACAGCTGATTCGAAAGTGAAAGTGCACTCCGGGACACGTTAGTTCGAACCAAACCCCTTGGTTCGAACTAACGTTACTCCTCAAAAAATGAGGAGTAATGTTAGTTCGAACCAAGGGGTTTGGTTCGAACTAACGCGTCCAGGAGCACACTTCCTGGTTCAGATCAGCTGTTGAGCGGAGTAACGTGCCAGCGAGATCATGCTAATGAAGCGCGGGATATTTAAATCCCCACTTCATTAGCAATTTTGGTCGCCTACATTTGCATCCCTAGCTCAAACTAGGGAGCAAGTGTAGGCGTACCCTAAGAAACCCGTTATTTTGAAATAACGGGCTAGTTATTGCAAAATCTGTACTCCTGCTTTCCTTGGGGAATAACGCTTATTTTGAAATTGAAATTGCGTTAGTGTGGATGCTCCAGTGCTGCTGTTTCAAAATAACCACTTCCCAGAGTAATTCAAAGTAATTACTCCCCAGTGCTTCCTGGGGCTCTAAGTCAAGGTAGCACGTTCACAATAATGGAGCCTGCCTTGGACTAATTTAGAGGCTTCCCCATAGTGTAGACGTGCTATTTCGATTTTGTTATTTTGGGAGTTATTATATCGATTTTAGTTATTTTGAAATAATTACCTGGTGTGGACAAGCCCCTAGGTCACTATTTCTTTTCAGGGGTTTGCCAGGAGACACTCACCACTCACTTTTATGTGTGTGATTGTGACAGGGTGTACATACCCTGCACTGGGCTGGAGTGTGTGTGGGGGGGTGCGGTTAATGCCCTGATGGTGGAAGAAGTCCTTCACACAGCCATACTGGGCATGGTCCAAGTGCTGGGGCAGTATAAAAGGGAACTGGTCAGCTCAGTCTGGGCTGGATGCTGGAGAGGAAGGACCTGCTACAGGAACTCCAGAACTTCAGAGACTCTGGCCATTGTGCTGTGTTGCCCTGCAACATAGGGGTGACTTCAAAGACTTCAACCACTAGGCTTTACTTCCCTGTGACCAAAAGGCTACTATATGGACTCTGGCCATTAGGGCATGCTGCCCTGCAACCTGAGGGCTACTATACAGAGCCCGGCTGTCATGCTGTGCTGCTTCAGGGTGACACACCGACTCAGGCCACCAACAGACTGGCAGAGGTGCAAGTAGCACCATCTCCCCCTCACGGGATGGGGTGTGCATACACCATGATAGCGACTTTAACAAGGTTCTTGATCCAGTGGCAAGTTGAATGAAATGCTTCCAGGTAAATTATGCATCTAGACTAGAAGTGTTAAAATATATAGGTACCCTTTGAATACAAGATGACTAGGCAACTGGACGAAAACACTTCTTTTAATTCAGCACTTCTTGTGGATTAGGACGGGAGAGCAGCAGGGCAATACAAATAATGGCAAAGGAGAACACTAGCCTGTTTAACTTCAATCCAGGTATGTTGCAATAGAACTTACATTAGCCTTAAACATGATGACTTGGTTTTTTCTCTGTTATACCATTGGGCTACGTCTACACTGGCAGCTTCTTGCGCAAGAACAGTTGTTCTTGTGCAAAAACTTGCCGGGTGTCTACACTGCACGCTCGTTCTTGCGCAAGTAAATTTACAGTCTAATGTCGGAAAACAGGGCTTCTTCTGGAAGAGTTATTCCTCTCCCCACAAGGAATAAGCCCTCTTGCGCGAGAGGCCATCAGAGCTTTCTCTGATGGCCATCAGAGCTTTCTTGCGCAAGAGAGCGTCCACACTGCCATAGACGCTCTTGTGCAAAAGCACATCTCTTGCGCAAAAGCACATGCCAGTGTAGACGTGCTCTTGTGGAAGACTTTTTGCGCAAGAACTCTTCCACAAAACAGTTCTTGCACAAGAAGCTGCCAGTGTAGATGTAGCCTTTGGGTATAACACCACTAACTCTAATGGGATCACTCCACATTTACATCTATCTAAATGAAAGCAGAATTCCTTTCTTTTGTGGTCAGCTATAGCCATGCATTTCTCACTGTAATCATACAAGGCTGCTGACAGAATTACTGACTGGTCATCTGAAGAAGTGGGCTGTGCCCACGAAAGCTCATGATACCATCTACATGTTTTGTTCGTCTATAAAGCGCTACCAGACCATTTGTTGTTTTTTAAGTTTATCCTGTACAGACTAACTCGGCTACCCCCTTAAGCTACCTTTATAATGTAAGTGATTTAGAGGCCTCATTCCCATTGAAAGGTGCCTTTGAAAATGAAGATGATATCCCACAGTTATTCCAATGTTGTCATCTGTCTACTATCAGTTGTTCATGGTGATATTAAAAACACAGAATTACATGATGACTTTTCATGTTCCATTTTAAGTGTGTAGTATACAAAATAATCAGTCTAAGGCACTAGGTAAATAAAGCACATCACTGTTATTTTTTCAGGGCTGTTTTTTGTTTACTTTGTTTTAAGGATCCCCACATTTTCACTGCCATAGTCTTGTCCGCTGGACAATCCTGCTCATTTACAATGCTAGATAAGCTCTCTGATGTCTGTTCAATTTGATTTTCTATCGTTTTCATTGATGCCTCTTTTTTTCTGACATTAAATTGGGATATAGAGCAGCTGAATTCTGGATCAAGAATGGGAAATCTTTTGATATAGTGGAAGGTGAAAGATGCCTTTGGAGGGAGCTGGCAGGGAAGAGTTAAAAGAAGGAAAATAAAATGGAATAGAGTGAGAAGGTTACACTAATCTAGGGGGTGAATGTGTGTGTGTGTGTGTGCGATTGCTATGGGGAGGCTGTGAATCCTCTTGTGAACACAGGAAGACTGTCTCTGGCAAGTGAAATGCTGTATCTATAGTTCAGGTGAAATGCAAGCAGACAAAGCTTCCCTACCCCACACTGACTACCATTGACCTTAACCCTGAAGGAAAGGAGCATTCTCACTGGGGGAATTGCCAGCTTACTCAGTTCCCTCCCTCAGCCACATCTGAGGAGAAGCTGCCCATTTTGCCAAATTATGGGTGATGCTTTTGAAATGTGGGCTATTGTCCACCAGGGACTAAACTGAAATGATCAAATTCATTTCACTTAGGATTTCAATGGCAGTAACATTATTTTTTTTTTTTAAAATACCAACCATAAACCATTTATCATTCTTATTTTATCCATCTCTGTCATTTACTTATGTTCCACGGTAGTTTGTAGAAGGTAGTGAAATTAATGTCCCATTATTTTAAACCCCTGAGGTTAGATTCTCAGTACTAAATTGAATTTTAAAACCATATGTATAGCTAATTTATATATTAGCAAAGTTTCTATCAATCACTATCAATCATATGCACTTGCAGTTTGAGGAGATATTTTCACATTTTAGTGAAGATTGTGAACTGTTTCAAAGGAATACAAGCAATCCCTTAAAACAGGCGTCCCCAGAAAACCTTCAGCAATAGTGAGCTATTGGCTAAGGTGAGTTCTCCCAGTTTCTCTATTAAATAATGTATCAGATAAGGCAGTGGTCAGAAATCTTTTCAAACTAAAGAGCCAAACTACATCAAAATTCAGAACAAGTGGTCAACAAAGAACCATTTGCATGACTGAAAATATACAACTTAACATTATTGGTAATTGACATGATGATTAATGATAGCTTAAATGAAATGTACTCACGGACTTTATTTAATGGTACTTCTGCTGCTGCATCTTTCTGCACATTTCTCTGAAGTTTATGTTATAACTGGTCAAATTCAGGTTCATGCATGCATTCAAGCTACATGAGTAATTACGTGTTTTATTTTATTTTTATTTAAATTTTGAATTTTTCATTTTATTTTAAAAATTTGCATGTATTTTGGGAATGACCAAAGAGCCACACTTGGTTCCATGCTGAGCCGTATTTGGCTGGAGACTAAATTGCAGACCCCTGAGATAAGGTATCAGAGATGTTAGTGGTAACACACCTTCTGCTCGTTGGTACTGGGAGCTTCAGAGCATCCGTTGGACCCCTCACCAGCAAGATAATAAAGCAATGCTACAACAAATATTTATTGTTTTATCAGCAGTGTAAGTTACTAGAAAACTATGCTCTAAAAGAGCATTTCATATGAAAACAAAGTTCATCATTGGAGCAACTGATAGGATTTTAGAATGCAGTAGAACTTGAACCTTATAAACACTAATCTTATGAACAATCACTTTTAGAAGACTTTTTCTCAATTGGGAGGAGGAGAGAGGGATCACATAGTGAAAGTGATGTTGATGAAGAACAAATCAACAGCCTTTTACTTTCCAGTGCCTTCTATCCATTGGAAATTGTTTTGCAGTGCTCTGGGGGACAAGGAGGAAGCGATTCAGTGCCTTTACTATAATTTCTACAGTGGACCAACTGTAATTTTGAGATGGCCTATATTATGAACTTTTTCAGTTTATGAGCTCATTAACTGCTAAAAAAGGGGTCCTACTGTAATACTGCTTTGACAGTGAACCTATTTTTAGCAGCACAGTCACATGTGAGTTATTATATGATCACCCCTGAGTGCAACGACGATGAAAAATGCTAGAACAAGAACACTGGTGTCTGTGTACATTTCTTTAAACTGTGTCTTGCAAAAAAATGTCATATTGGGCCTACCAACCATGGCATCAACTCCTCAGGCTATGTCTACACTACAGAGTTTTTTCAGAAAAACACCCGTTTTTCCAAAAAAACTTCACTTACATCCACACTGCAATCGTGTTCTTTTGAAGAAAAAAATCGAAAGAACAGAGGGGTTTTTCTGACACTGGTAAACCTCTTTCTATGAGGAAGAAAACTTTTTCCAAAAGAGCTCTTTTGGAAAAAGGCGTGTGTGGATGGGGAAGAGGGAGTTCTTTTGAAAGAAGAGGAAAGAGGAAAAAGCACAGGTGCCTTGGTGGCCACTCCATGCATAATAATCACAGCTTAAATGCAAGATAGCGTCCATTCAGTGTGGACACTATCTTTAGAAAAAGCAGATCGCTTTTTGATGCGCTTTGGCAGTGTGGGCGCTCTCTTTTGGAAGAAGTTTTTTCAGAAGATCTCTTCCAGAAAAGCTTCTTCTGAAAGAAGCCCACAGTCTAGACTTAGGGTATGTCTACACTACAGCGTTATTTCGAAATATCTTATTTCGAAATAGTTAATTCGAAATAAGTTATTTCGAAATAACGCGTCTACACACAAAATGCATTTCGAAATAGCGTTTAGCTATTTCGAAATAGCACGTCCACACTGAGTGGATGCTGAATTGCATTTAAGGCCGGCTGGAACCAGGTCCGGCAGGGCATCAGGTCAGGAGTTACTTTGTGTGGCTGCTGCCTGAGGCTATCTGAGGCCTGTACTTAAACAGACCCCCCCAGACAGTCGGTTCTCAGCTTTCCCTGCTTGCTTGCCTACCTCGATGAGGGACACCAAAGCATTTTGTCTCTGTGTGCTCTAGTTGCCCTCACTCAGGATACCACAGCGCTCTGCAACATGGAGCCAGAGCTGCCCCTGGTCACTCTGGTGCTTCTCGTGGACACATTGTTGCAAGCCTGGCTGCACTTGCTGCAGGCTGCCATCCGGGAGGTCCATTGGGGGGCTGTCAGTATCCAGGAGGCCCTGTGGGAGAGCTTCCACCCTGAGGAGCACTAAGAGCCTCCCTGCTCTGCCCCACTGGGGGCTTGTGCCTCATTCCTCCCTCACGTCCTTCCACTTACCCCTCCCTAACCCCCCTTCCTGATGTCAAATAAAATACATGTATTTTCATGAACACAAACTCTCTTTATTTAACAAAACTGGGGGCGGGGGCAAGAGAATGAAACTCTGGTGAGACTGGGGAAAGGAGGTGGGAGAGGGGAGAAGAGAGGGTGGAAGAGGGAAGGGGGAAACCTGGGAGGAGGGAGCTGGAAGGGGGAAGCAAGGAGAAGAAGGGAGAGGGGAAGCTCAGGGTTGGGGGTCTCGCCGGACCAACTTGATTTTCATGCAAACCTGCTCCTGGGTTCACATGTGGCCTTTGGTGGCCAGGCTGGCAGCCATCCTGCCATAGATGGCCGCGTTCCTCCATCTAGTGCGGAGATCATGGATGTTGGGGCATCCCCTCTCAAACCTGAATAAGGTCCATGATCTCACCCTGGACCAGGAAGGCGCCCACCTTCTCCGGGCCCTGGCAGGCTCCTGGGAGCTAGCAGACTGCTCCTGGGAAGTGGTGGAGGGCTGGCTGCCAGTGGCTTGCTGGCTCGTGTTTTGGAGCCACTGGGTCAGGGGCAGTGACTGCTGGCTCTGGACTGGCAGGCTTGGAGCTGGCACAGAAAGAGTCAACCCCTTTAAGGACTCCATGGAGGGGGGAGGGAGAGGAGTGTTCTTTGTTGAGGCTGGAGTGGCCACCAGGGCATCCTGGTGTAGCCAGACATGAACCCCATCTTGTTTTCCCCCTCTCAGAGAGCAAGAGAAAGGCAGTCAGCCTTTGATGCCCTGGGAACACAGGTGTGCTGCCTGTCCCTGACTCTACCATAAACAGCAACCAGACAGTAAATGGGCTAGCTGACGACCCGGGGCCTCCCGCCCCCCTGATGGCTAGTACCAGTAATTGACACGCCTGCACTGTCCCAGGAGAGGAATCTTCCCCCATCACATACCAGAGGTGCCCATTGTCTGCATTTTCCCAGGTGTGAATTATGCTTTGCACCCTTCATGGGAAACTTGGCGTTCAAAGCCATTTTTCCTAATTGGCCACTTGAGACCAGGAAGAAGCCTACGTGACCCAAGAGGTATAAAGAGGGGTTTAGTAGCCCACCCCATTTGAGCTCCAATCATCTACACCTGCTGGCAGGTATTGATTGTCTCCCGAGGTCTATGGGACGCCCAACCTCGCCCTACTTCTTCCCGAGGGATTGAGAGAAAGACGCTGGCCACGCCAAGTCTGGAACGCAGGGGTGAGAATATATACCTGCTAGGTGTCTATTTTGCATGCATTTAATAAGAGCTCAGAGAACCAAAAGGGTTTCATGGTACCTGTAAGTGACTTATTAGTGTAATTTCTGTCCTGTCCTTTGTAGTGGCTGTGTTATCTGTAACACAGTAGTAGCATTTAACAGCTAAGTTTACCCTGTAACAATAAAATAGTAACTGTTTAAGCTGTGACCTGACTCCTTCAGTTGCTGTAACAGAACCAAGCACAATTTTAAAAGAACTCCAGCCGGTCATAAGGGACAGATATAGGGAGAGTTTGAGCGTTGGATCATGTCGCTTCCAGGGGACAGATCCGTTGGGGCATCTCTCAGCCTCCCCAGGCTGCCCGCTGCGAAGGGATTGTGTATCCTAGCAGTCAAAATCTGAGGTGAAATAAGCTCGCCCTGTAAACTCTGGGGCGTCTGTCGGCCTGTTGGCTGCCCGCCGCGAAAGGATCCTGATCCTAGCAGTAAAGACACGGACGTTAAACTCCTCAGGGCGCCCGTCAGTCTCACCTACACTGCCCACTGCGACGGGGCCTTGTGTCTCAGCAGTTGAAGACTCGGGTGTAATACACACACATGCACTGCCCTGACCATCGGCTGACACCTGGGGAGGCTGGAGGCCCCCTATTTCAATATAAGTGTCTACACAGCACTTATTTCGAAATAGCTATTTTGAATTTGGCGTTATTCCTCATGGAATGAGGTTTACCAAATTCGAAATAAGTGCTCCGCTATTTCGAATTAATGTCAAAATAGCGGTTTGGTTGTGTAGATGCTAGTAAAGTTATTTCGAAATAACAACTGTTATTTTGAAATAACTTTGCTGTGTAGACATACCCTTAGCCTCTGAATGATTTTCTCTTTAAAAAATGTGCTTTAACATCACGTAACACTAAAATCAAGTAAGTCGTAACATCATCGTAACACTGAAAACAAGTACATCTTTGTTTTTAGGGTTTTAAACCAGCATGGCAATAAATTAATTTGATGCTTGGTCTTTTAGTTAGTCATCCCCTAGTCAGGAAAGTCAGGGCTTTTAAGTGCTGGTGTGGTGTCATGGGATTCATGTTCTGAGGATTCCTTTTCACTAATATGTTGTAGGTCTTGAACTGACATCACTCATCACTATCAGTGCCAGAAGCTACAGTACATCAGGAGCTGCCAGACCAGCTGCAGAAGCAGGGTCTGCAATAGCTTGAGCAGAATCTTCCCAGTGAGAAGGTCCCCATGTTTCACGTACGGTTCTACATCTCTGTATAGCTGTTTGTCCATTGGTCAGAGACAACGACTGCTACATTAAATGTGTTCTTTGCATGTGGAGAAGGTGGACCAGTGAAATGCCTAGCGACAATTCAAGTCATGCCAGAACATACTCCTTCTCAGAAATTGTTGTCCAGGGAAGATGAAGGGGAATCTTGCTTTACAGCCATTTTAAATGCTACAGATCAGTAGTGCTAAGATGGTGAAAGTTTTCTGATGTGTATTAGCTACAGGAGCTATTTATCCCTAGTGCTTTAATATCAAAGAGCTTATGGAAGAAGTAGAAGAAGAGGGAGTCAGATATATAAAAAGTACAATAGATTCCAGCTTACGCATTTTTTTCATCTTTGAATTATACTGGCTGGAAGGCTTATATCTTTCCTCATTGTAGGTCAACTTGTGGAGTTAGGAAATATTCAATAGGGAGAGTAAGAGTGGAAGAGTCTGGTTCTTTGTTTCCCAATTAACAAAGGTTCAGTTCTGCAATCCACACTGAGTATTACCTAATCACATGAGTAGTACCAATGAACTCAACGGGTATGTCTAGACTACATGGCTCCATCGATGGAGCCATGTAAACTAGTTTACCTGACATAGTCAATGAAGCGGGGATTTAAATAATCCCCGTTTCATTAAAATAAAAATGGCTGCCACGCTGTGCCGACAATCAGCTGATCCGGTACAGCGCAGCAGTCTAGACGCGGATCGGTCAACAAGGGAAGCCTTTGTCGATTGCTCCTGTAAACCTCGTTTCACGAGGCATAAGGGAGCGGTTGACATTTTTATTTTAATGAAACGGGGATTATTTAAATCCCTGCTTCATTGACTATGTTGGGTAAACTAGTTTACATGGCTCCGTCGATGGAGCCATGTAGTCTAGACATACCCAACAATAGTATCTGCATGTGTATGTGTTGTGGACCCCAAGCCTTTTAAAATTAGGACGCAAAGTATGAATTCTCTTCTTAAATGTTAGTTTACATAAAGCATCTGTACAACATATTCATGTGAAAAGCTTTGATATTATTGTTTGAGTTTGTCACCCAGTGTTCCATCCATCTGAAATCCCCTGCATTAATTTGTGGAATTCCCTGTGTCTGATAATTTTATTAGGCCAAATTTACCTTACTGAGATAGCAGGGTGAGGAAACTTGGGAAGAGTCACCTTTTGGGGTATTTGCTAATGAATTATTCCCAGGCCCAAGCATGCTCAGAGCACTAACTCTGACTTTATTGCTGAAACCTTTACACTTGGCTACACAGATAAATGCCCAAACTGAAATTCTTGTTTATGTAAATGGGTGTTAATATGAAGCAGAGCAAAGCAAAGAAATTCACAGTGAGACCCAAGAAACGTCAAGCTCAAATGTTCTCTGTACCTGAGAATTTGTGATGTAATATTTTAGGAAGTGGAGGAAGAACAGTTGGATAAATTGTTTCTGAGAAACTCATTTAAAGGAAATAAAGTGGCATTCTTTTTGTTTGGAAAATAAAATATTATTATTTCAAGGCTTAAGGTCTTTATTGAATCCCACTGTGACCTTGATTGTGACCTGCAATTTCTATAAATGTGTGCAAAGCCCGCTGCTTTGTTAGCTCCTGCATGCCTGTTGGCAGAAGTTGCTGCCTCTGTGGAGATTTGCTGCCTCCCTGGGGTTCTGTTGCTTGTCTGAAGAGTCTGATGCCTCCCCAGAGTTTTGCTGTCTGTCTACAAAGATGGTTGCTTCCCCAGAGTTCTCTGGAACCCCCAAAGGATTAAAGTCACATGTCTTTAGGGTATTGCCTGACTGTGAAAACACTGAAGGCTTTCATGTCTGAGGCCTGTGAAAGTTCCCTGCTATCATCGGAATTATTATTTGTCTGTTTTACTTGGCTTGCTAGAATTCGCCATATTGTAGACTTACTTTTCCCTCACAGCTTTAATTTTGCCTCTAGCTGCACTGCCTTTTTATACCTGGAAATAGAGTTTGAAAAAGATAATGTTTCTTCTCTCTTAGAAAAGAATATACAGTTTCTGTTTCCATTCCCACAGAGACAGGCAAGCAGAGATTTCAGAAGAAAACATTAACTCTGGGCTGATGTACTATTTTCCTCTTTTAGAAATCTTTACAGTTGCATCGTTTTTTCATAACAGTTATTTGGGGATGTTAATCACTCTGGTTTTCAGTTACACAGCTGAAGCTTGTTCTAAGGTGTTAATCCAATCTTCTTCTGTGCATTGTGGCCATTTGGGTCTACCATTCTGCTTGTTGGTAATGTCATTATTAGACCTGGTTGGGAGTGTCCCAGCTTAATGATTTGCTGATGGAAAATGCTCTTTTCACAGAATCAAATTTTCCAGAAGAAAGTTTCAGTGTTGTTGAAAACTTTTGATTTTCTATCATGAAAATGGAAATAATTTGTTGCCTGCCAGCCTGAATGGCTCTTCGCCAGTTGGCTTTGCCTAGCTCCCCCCAGCCTAGAGTCTCTGGCAGTAGCCTGGGGAAGGGGAGATCCCCCTTCCCCTGCCTAGCCAGTAGCTGGGCAGGAAGGCTCTTGTCAATTTCCTTTGCTGTCTTTCAATGTGGGCAGCTGGCAAGAGGAAAAGTTCCATTTCAGTTCTTGGGTAAAAGGATTTTTTCTGGAAATTTCCCACCAAATATTTCCTGGTTTTGACATTTCATTCTGATTCGGGGGGATGTTTTTTCCAAAAATGGAGAAAAAAAATCACAGGCAGAGCTTTCCATTTTCTGGGCAGCTATAGTCATTGCCATTAGCCAACCCCTCATGCTGTATCTGACACAACACAACAGACTGCCAGCTAGATGGATCTATTGTTTCTCCATGTGATGGAGGTTTCGAGCAGTGTTTGGACTCACCATGGTGTTGAGTAGTTCACCATAAACCAGCTGCTTTGAACATCATACTGGAAACCAAAGGTGAGCTGACCGCCTGTGGCTGCTGAGTGATAGAAGATGATGGACAATGAGAGCTTTCCTTATGCTCCAGTTGCACCACTAGGTTTCCACATGCTCCTTTGTGGCAGGCAAAGGAAGACAATGGTAAAGGTGTACAATGATGACATTTTACTTCTTTTAAGGGTCCAGCTTTCCTGCATGTGCACCATGGACACTCTACTCTCAGCCCGCGTGGGATGCAAGGTATTATAGAGTGAACACTGTCCCTGTGCAGGGGGATCTATCACATTGGCCAAAGCATTTGTCTTCTTGCCCAGATCCACCATGGTGTGTAAATAGCACACCTGTGCTCCTTATTTGCTAACACACTTTCAGTTCTGGGTCTATCTTTATGGGTGGAGTGAAATATCCTTGCCCCCTGCTATAGGCTCAAAGAGGATTTTTTTAAGCCTCCTTAATGTCACTAGGCACAGTGATGGAGGGGCAGCAAAATGCAGCCATCCACTCCAGCCACAATAGCCCAAGCCTGGTGACCTGAACTCTGAATCCTAGAGAAGCTCTGTATTGCTGGGCAGTATGTGCCTGCTGCATGAGTCAAGCTCTCTCTCCTCATACAGCTTTAGATCAATCCATGTAGACCCCTTTTACTATCTCTAATTGGGTTGATTTTAATAAACGACACCCTGATGGCTTTGTAAGTCAGCATGGATACATTTCAGCACAACTCAACTTGCTCTGTCCAAATGGCAATAAAAGACTTGCAGCACAGCCACAGCTGGCCCAAGGCTGTGGCAATGTGAACATGTGGACTTGGGTTGTAGGCTGCATATGGAAACCCTACATGGGAACTAGCTCTCAGAACCCAGTGCCAAATGTCTACCCTGCCATTTTCAGCCCCACAGCCCAAATCCCTAATGCCCTGAGCTCTGAGACCCAGTAATCCAGGATTTTTACGACAGAGTAGATGTACCCAAAGAACCCAGGGGAGGCAATAACTGAGTGACGTTTCTATGCTTGAGTGAACCTGGGCAGGGAAGGCCATGCTCACCGAATCCTGAGTCCTGGCGGAGCTACTATTATTGTTACTGCTGCTTAGAGAATGGTGGCAGCTTCTCAAATTCAGGGCAGGAAGTGAGTGGACCTGTTGCTTTCCATGTGCCAGTTCTCAGTGTGGGAGTAGTGTTC
This sequence comes from Pelochelys cantorii, assembly GCA_032595735.1. Lineage (NCBI taxonomy): Eukaryota > Metazoa > Chordata > Testudines > Trionychidae > Pelochelys > Pelochelys cantorii. The sequence goes on from CM064338.1 coordinate 20,916,754, forward strand.
CTCCTTCTTCCTGAAGGCCTCTTATCTCCTTGGGGGAAGCACATGAGGCAGACTGGTGGGTTTCATGTGCACCAACCAGAGGGGCTTCTAGGAAATGCCCCTTTGATTGGTGCACATGCAGCCCACCAGACAATGCCCTGGGATAATGAACAGTAGGCCCATCAGGAATTTTGAAGTCCACACTTACCCCATTGAGCCTACCAAAACCTGCCCCATATCAGGCAGAGATCCACTCTTCAAAAATAAAGACTGAAAATAATTATGATACATTAAAAACGGTACTGAATGAAAGCAGGAGAATAACAAAAAGAGACCTGCAGTTCATTTCCTTCTTATATGGGAACTTGTGGACCTGAGACTTTCATGTTTAATATGTGCTTAAGCACCACTCCATCAGTAGCTGAATGTAGTTACATTTAACAACATCTGTGCCCACTGAGCCTGACTGAGCTATTTGCTGTCACTATGCTAATTCTGTACCCTGTGAGAGGTAATAATCAAAGTCTTCATTAAGAAGTCATGCTATTTTTTAATAATAACAGGAATGTGTATATTTTCAGGCAAGCCATCTTAACGTGTGTATGTAAGCAAATTCACATATTCAGGCAGAAGATGGGATCTTCATCCATCTCCCATTGAAGTCAATGTGAAAAAAAAAAAAAAGTATCTTAAATCTGATTCAAAGCCCACAAAGTCAATATGGATCATTCCCTTGACTTTTCCTGGTCTTTCAGTCAGGCCTGTCAATGGGAGTAGGATCAGGCCCCAAAACTCAAAGATTCAACACATCAGAAATAAAAACAACTAGAACCATATTAAATGATTCAACTCTGTTGAAATGGAAACTGTTATACAACCCTAAATCTTAAGAATTAGACCTACTACAAAGATGCACCCAGTCCTGCAACTTTTGAAATGAATGTTTTATTAGCAGTTTAAAGAGTGCAAAATCTGAGAGAGCTGTGATAAGCATATTATAAGTTGTAAAAAAATGGAACAAATAAATAATATATTTCTGAAGTCCAAGACTGAAGGCAAGACTCCGTAGTCCTTATTCTTAGTAGCATTTCAGTTGTTTTTAACTTTTTTTGAATTAATTTCTGTAGCCTGTTGTTTTGTGAGGCATCTTGGAATACTTATAAGTGAAGGGTAATTTAGAAAATAATGCCTTGCATTACACTGAAGTATCAAAATAGTCATGTGCTGAATCCCATCTGTATCAGAGTTAAAAATAGAAGAAACAAGACATAGCAAAGCAACATTCTTGCATTCACTGTAAGCCATTTAGAGCATTTCTCACCATATGAAAATTGCAATGTTAACTCTATATGAGAGCATTAAAAATTGGGGTTAGAACTTGAGCTATTTGGAGGCATACAATCTCAGCACAGCTTGGGGGGATTTGAACACACAAACTCCCATAAACAGTGACAGGCATTGTTCATGTAATTCCCTACACAGAGGGCTAAACGTTAACCCCTTTTGATTTTCTTTCCTTTTCTTTTTTTCCTGCAACCATGTTGTACATAACTGTATCTGCACAAAAATTTCAAAGCAACCATTAAATTAGTATAGTAGGCAGTTGTTCTTTCAAACACTTTAAAGAGCTGCTCCCTAGTGAACAGGGCAAATGTCACCTGTATCAGTTCAGGCTATAGGTTATTGTTTCTTCTGCAATTAAATACAGACAGCCTTCACATTCAAGTCTCATAATGGGTGGTGTGGTAATGGTTGTGAACATGAAACACTCAACTAAAGGTACAAATAAATATCAGCGCCTCTTACTGGGTTCAACTTTGAACATTTTCATCGGTTTCCTTTATCTCCGTACCCCATCTCCCTTAATAAGAAGTGTAAAGCCTGACTCCAAGTATACTTTCTATACCTTAGATTATTGATTACAGTTTTAAAAATAAAACAACTTGCTTTCCCAACAAACAGACAAATGAGATACTGAGTGTTGATTTTTCTTGCAGAACAGGAAAAAAGACAATGAAAGATTTGCTAGAAATGAAAATGATGAGCTAAATTCTGCTTTTTGTTACACCCAGACAACTCTTCTGTCTTCCAGACTGTAACTGAGACCAGAATTTGATCTGTCATTCATGTTTTTCCAAATACTGCTGTTGGAAATGACATTAATTTTTAACCAACCCATTGCATTGATACAAACAATTAGACCTAATTTTGCTAATTCTACCCCCATCTTTTACAAGCACAGTAAACTACTGGTATGAGCACTTCAGTACACTAGGATCTTCATGGAAAGAAATACCAAAAGAGGCACAAATCAATTAGAAGAAATGTTGCTTAAGAACATTAATGGCTATCCTCTAAAAATAGTTTGCAGGATTTTCTGTGCTCCTCTCCAAGTACGCCACAAGACATGAAAAACTATATTTGACTGGGGAAGGGGCTATGAGTGAATCTTTAACTTGCTTGTAGTACCTGTGACATCATCTCTTGAATTCATCCATAGCCAACCTGACTAAAAAATTGGGAAAAAATGGTGAATAATGTTGATGATTTTTTTCTGGCTACAACTAAATTTCAGGGGATTTGAACACTTTTGCCAGCCAAGGAATGGGGAAAAATATTCCATCTTTTTTTTTGGGGGGGGAGGGGGCAGAACATTTCTTCTTTTTATCAAATTTTGAATGTTTAGAAATTTTTCAACCATCGTTGTGTACCAACAGCTAACATAACACAGACAGGTGGCACCACTACCATTTTCATTTGTTTTTCAGGTGCAAAGTCCATCCTACTGCAACAGGATAGCATGAGACCTAAATCTTACTGAAAACACAGCTGTGGAACTTAGATTTCTTTAACGACTTTTAATCTTACTTCAGACCTGGATGGGGCACTGAGATGCAGTTCATATCAGTCAGTAATTGTATCTTGGACATGGACAAACGTCAAATGTCAATTTAAATGTTTTGTGTAAGTGTTTCTAAAGAGCATTCTAGCACATACTTGAAGTCAAAGGGACTTAGGCACATGCTTAAGTGTTTTACTGAATTGGAGTCCGTGATATGGAAAGCCTATAAAATGAATTAAATAAGGGCTCCCCTTAACTGTCCTCTTTGATACTAAAATCAATGGTAATGTGAAATCCTCCTCAAATCAGTCAGGATTATTTGTGAGTTAAAGTATTGCCCCATATGAGTAAAGGAAGCAGAACTAGAACCTAAATGTTCACATTTTATAACAAAATAAATGAAATAAAAATAATTATAAATGCCTGGGAAAAGAGCATTGGGGAAACCCTTCGAACTTAGACTTGGAGAGATTTTGTGTCACCGCCCACTGGGAAGTTAGATTTTCCAGTTGGCATGTGCCCTCTTCAAAGCTGAGCTGGGTCAGGGAACATTAATGCCTAGCTGCGTAACTGCCTAAGGGAAAGGATGAAGTTTATTCTTGTAAACACAGTATTTCCATAATGCCACAAAGGTCAGTGAGTGTTTGTCTAATGCATAAGTGCTAGCTGTGAAACTTAGCCTGGAGGCTAGTCTGCTTTACTCACCCTCTAATGCAGCGTATAAAAATTATATTTTGCAATTTAAAAACTATTAGTGCTTTGGATTAGTAGATGCTCTTTGCTGCTGCGGCAGATGCTAGTGCAATGATGTGTATGTGTGTATAATTGTAAATGATATACTTACAATTAATAAACGTAAATGAATTCTTCTTCAAGCATCTTCCCGTTATGATTTATGGTAGGATACTAAGCCGTCAAATCTGTTTGGGACATTAATCTTTAATAGAAAGATACTTTAGTCATCTTTCCAGAAAATGTTAATTGGACCAATATATTTCAACTGGTTGACATTAGATAATATTACTCTTTACAAAATTAAATTTCTCAAGTTTTGGCCCAAATGATGCAGTGTTCTCAAGTGAATTATTTTTTTAAAAAAACATTAAGGAAAAAAAGTGCCTCAGGAAAACTGAATTCAGCTTATCACTTTGCCAATGGAAAGGTACTTTCAGGTGAGCATAACTCCCTTTTTAAGGCTTCTTTACACTGGGAGAGGTTCAAAAAGGATCTTTAACATAACAAAGGATCAGGATCACAGTCTTGGAAAAGATTCTATTTTATTTTTTCTCCCATGATTGATTTAGGAGTCTTATTCCAGAAGAAACAAATAGAACAAGTTTAACTATTCAGAGACATTAGGTCAATTAAATACTTTTAGTCACATGATGCATTAGCAAAATGAGAATTTTTTTCATTCCAGGAAAACATTTAAGATATTATTATTGATAGTATATTCATAATAAACTTTGAGTAAGAGGATTTGTGAAACAGAAAAGCATATTTCAAAAATACTAATATATCCTTAATAACATTAACAAGCAGCTACTATTTTTCTTCACCAAAGCAATTACCTAAACCCACAGAAAAAAAAAATCTTGCATGAAATACAAAATGTAAATATACCTGTGTATAAAAAACGGCCATTCAAAGAGAAAAACCCTTATCCAAGAATGAAGTCATGCTGGCTAAGCAGTTATCGAGTTTCCGCAATAGTGAATATTTGATTGCTGAGGTTACAGGAAAATCTCTGTTTTCCTATTATACATTGCATAGGTTTGGTAAATAAATATTTTACAAAGAAAACTATAGAATCATAGTTTTTACATTAGATTTTTCTTGTCTTCACACTTCTTCATAAGCACAGCCATGCTTTCAATTAATTTGCATGTCTTTATTAACTAGATAGGGATTTTAGACTTTACATGTACATAGACTGACTTGTGTCTCCTGCAAGAAACATCTTCCATGGAAAATCTAATTTTCTTTTCCTTTACTTGCATTTCTATGCCATTCCTCCTTTCTTCACACATAGAGTTTCTCTCTCTAATTATAGGAAGCTCAAATGGGATCCATACTTCCATAGAAGGTCTTGCTAGCTCAGTTTATCGGAATGGAAAGGACTTCTGTTTGGGAAGAAATGCCTGCATCAGCTGTCATGTAGGTCTTTTCAGTTGCTGAGCATATTAATAATAATTAATTAATCATAATTCTGTTCTTCTTGCTTGCAGCATTGACTTAGAGTAATTTTCTTAGGTATTGCTGCTGCCTACAGGTTATGCTCATGCAAGCAAACAAAAACATTTTGCAGTGTCAAAACATCTAAAATGAGTATTCAGAAAAGTTCAGATACGTGTTTTTCCCATCCTCTTGAAATATTCAGCCAAAGGGAACTTGCTTTGGTGGATAATACTTGTTTGATTAGTTGAGTGTATTGTCACTCAAAATTCTTCTTGGGGAGTTATTTGAGTTATTGCATCCCCACAGGCAATAGAATTTGGGGGGGGGATAGGCTACAGCATCCCCAGGTTTGAGGCTCAGTGTCTCCACTACTGGCCCCACATCGGGTTCCCAGATGCCAGCCCATGCCCAGGTGCTCCACTGCCGGCCCCGGGATCCCAGTTGCGGGCCCCAGAAGTGCTACTGCTTCCAGTCCAAGCTGTTGGCCCCAAACCCAGGGCTCTGCAGCGAGCAATGAGGGGTATGGGCAGGGGTAAGGCAGCTCAACACCCCCACCATAAAAATTGTTCCAGTGCCATTGTGTATCCCTTCTATCAGTATAAGACTGTTTCCTGTGTCTATGAGCATGTAAATTTCATAACTCTAAATAATAGCTGAATAGAGATTATATCTTTGACATTGGCAAATAAATGTCTTCTAATACTATGCTTTAGGTAAAATGTGGAAGATTCGTTTGACATTTAGTCATATCTATTTGTAGTCTTAATTAGGTGTGATATGGAACACTTGATATCTTGGTTTCTGAATTGTTTACACACAGAAAGCTATTGTACTGCAGATTATGAGATCAATACAAAAATCTGTAAAGTTACAGTGGGGCCAGGACTGAACTACAACTTAACCCAGACTCTTCCATCACCACAGGCATGCAGCTTTTCAAAAGCCAACATACTTTTATGCAACACATTTCTAAGGACATGATGTTTCCTGAAGAATAACATCTCCAGTGTCAGCCTATTCCACTCTGTCAGGTAGCAGTGTGATGTCATTCCCAGAAATACAGCATTGCTTCTGAGAATGTTACAATTCCAGATCAGTTGTATCAGTGACATATCTCTTTAAGCACCTCTCCTTAAGCTTCACAGTATATGTATCTGAGCTTTCCAGAATAGTATTATTCCATCGGGAATTAGAGTATGTCTACACTAGCTCGTTAATTCGAGCTAGGTAGGCAAATCAGGCAACCGGAGTTGCAAATGAAGCCCTGGATTTAAATATCCCGGGCTTTATTTACATGTTCCTGTCTGGCCGCCATTTTTTAATCCGCCTTAGTTCGAACGAACTGCACACGGCTACACGCGGCAGTTTAAAGTTAATCCGAACTAAATCCTTAGTTCGGATTAAGTGTTACACCTCATTCCACGAGGAGTAACAGTTAATCTGAACTCAGGACTTAGTTCGGATTATCTTTAAACTGCCATGTGTAGCCGCGGGCATTTTTTTCAGACTAAGGGGGATTTAAAAATGGCGGCTGGATGGGAACATGCAAATAAAGCCCGGGATATTTAAATCCTGGGCTTCATTTGCAACTCTGGTTGCCTGATTTGCCTACCTAGCTCGAATTAACGAGCTAGTGTAGACATACCCTTAAAGACCACAATTTTGAAAATTAAGGTGCCCAATATTCACCTACAGAATGCCAGATGCATGGATGCTAACTGGAGATTTATGTGTCCATTGCTAAAAGCATGCACTAATGCCAAAGTTGCGCACACCTTAATCATTGCACTTTTGCCTATGCAGTTTTGAAAACTTTCTCATAAGAGAAAATAAATATGGAACACATATTAAAGTGAAAGTTCAGATTCAGAAAAATGTGCATTTGGGACTATTTCTGTAAACCAGGTCCCAAGCTTTGATACATGCATTAATCAAATTCATTATTTGTATTTTAAATAATTATTCTTAAAAACTATATTTGAATATTACATAATTTAGCTAGCTTTGTTATTTGCCAGAAGCAAGGTATATAGGGTGAGTTCTCTATTCAACCAACTTTTGGTGGGGTAAGGGTTAGGGTCTATTTTGTAGAAGTCAAAAGATATTCTGCTGCCAATGTTTTCTTTCTGAAACTAGTTTTGATGTGGAAGAAGGTGTAAATGTTTGAACCAGCACTGACCCCATCAATCAGGCTGTTCAGTCAGCTCATTAGGTCCTGTGGGAAGTGTTTCTTAAGGACAAGCAACATAGAAGTACCAGAACAATGAGCTTTGTGTCCAGCAAGGAGCTGAAGTGGTCATATGCATAACATCGGAATCCCTAGTTTGCTGTCTGAACAACTCACTAAGAGGCTTCTGAAATGGAGCAACAGAGCTCAAGGAAGCAGGGCACTTTTCTGATTGTTCAGAAAAGCTTTGGGTTTTTTTTCCGATTGACTTGCACTTTGGAGGCAAACAGTGGCTAATGCAGATCAACAGTAAGAGGGAGAGAGAAAAGTGGCAGAATTTGAGAAGTGCTTTGTAAATATTTCAAGTTTTCAGAGCCCCAAACTCTAGACAGCAATATGTTCCAGCAACACTCTGAAATTCATTTGCACTATTTATAGCTCAGATTTTCGCATAACTGAAATAAGAGTAAGACTGTAGTATTTTGCCCTTTATTAAAACAATCCCAGGTTTAAGAGGTGCATATTTTCTTATCGGACATATTATCATTTAGTATTTGGAAAATAGAGATGAAAAGGTAAAAATATTTATTAAGTGATTAAGTTAAAACTATGATCTTTTCTTGGAAAAGTGAGCATTTATACAAATATAGTTATACAAGTTATATGAACGCTTTCCAACTTTAAGTTACTCACAGATGTGCCAGCCACCTCCAACAACAGGTGGGGAAACTTGATGGCCCCAAAGGTGAAAGGGGAACTCCCACTAGCCAGGGAGAGAGAGACTCACCAGTGGACAATAGTTAGCTCTTCCCACTGGGAATCTCTGGCACCCATCGGTTAGCTGAGGGAAAGGGTTCTGATTGGCCAACCTTCTCCAGCTCCCAGGATTTAGCCCAAGGCAGAGGCAATATGGAGTCTCTTTTGTTCCATTCCTACAGCCCACCCTATTCATTTGAACTAGGAATGGGGAACCTGGCCTCACAGATGCTGCAGGTCTATCTGATCACCTATTTAGGGAGCCAGGAAGGACTTTTTTTTATCTCAAGAGCCAATTGGCATAGGACCAGGGAAGGTTTGTTTTGCTGTCTTTGTAATATCTTCCAGTCACAGTGGGTTGAGTAGGAATGTGCTTAGTATCTAACTGAGATACTGGGGCAGAGTTGCTTAATTTTGGCAACTTGTGGCCAGTTTCCAGTGGAGTTAAGAGAATAAAATTAACAGTTCTCAGAGGTAAAAGTCCTGAGATTGTGGTGTGGGCCTTGGGCTCAGGTGATAGAGTCAGCCCTTGTGGCCTTCGTGGGTTGAAGTCAAACCTTTTGAGCCTTGCAGGCCAAGGTTCACACTGTGCTGCACCTTTCAGGGGATGGTGGGAGAGTAGTCGGACTCAGAGACTAGAGGATAAATTTGAATTAAGATACATAACTCCAGCTACATTAATTGCCTGGCTTGAGTCAAAGTATCTTAAATTGAATTTTAGTGCCATCCAAACTGCAAGATGTCGAAAGGAGCACACTCTCCCTTTGACTTCCTTTACTCCTCGTAGGAGCAGGACTACCGGTGCTGATGAGAGCGCCTGCTCAGTTTGAATTAACGTCTTCACTAGACCCTCATTTTCCTACTGTGTCCACATCAATAAATTACCTGCTCAGATTTCCATTCCCACATGTAACTGATTAAGACCACTGCGCCTAAACATTATACATAAAAATATGCTTCTTGAACTCTACAAAAGTAATGCTCATCTGTTATTTCACTATTTAGCTGCTGAGAAATGAAGCTGCCATGTAAATACTGAGGAAAGAAGCCGTGAATAAGGCCATGAGGACAAGTCCTCAGAATCATTCACAGCCTATGTTTCCTGTAAGGATTGAAAATGACAGAAATCTTTCACACAAGATGCTTATGGGATTTTTAAATCATTTGAATGTTACCTTTACTGGAAGTTAAGATGAATATTGGTAAGACCTGAAGTTGACTGAATAGCCCAGTTGAGTAGCAATGGGAAGGAATGCAGAGCTTTTCACCTGTGGGTCACAGGGTCAAATCCTGGAAGATTGATATTGACTGAAATTTGTTACCTTCTGATGACTGTTTGAAATGAATCCTCTCTAGTTCTGATGGATACAGGTCAATATCACAAAAATGATCATCAGCATTGGTACATTTGTTGGCACGCTCAGCAAAAGAGGCCAAAGATCTAATTTTTATCTCAGCTCTAGAGATGGCTCCTCCAGGTCAGGACTGACATATGCTGAGAGAGCACTTCAGTGAAGCTTGGCCAGCTGCTGCCACTTTCAGTGATAAACCTGCAGGGTCGAACAATTACTTCAGTTTCCAGTGCCATAAATCTGGAGGTCTAGCATCTTTCAAAAGCAACACGTTCACTTTTTAAAAAGACCAAGCCTCAACAAAATCAGAGATTCAGATGGAAATTCAGTTGTGAGAGCAACAGAATACATGGAAAGCAAAGTACCCAGAGTAAAAGTCCTTGGAGGGAAGGATGCATAGAAATGCAAACAAAGCCTTAATTCTATCATTTACAATGGTTTAAGTTTTCAAACTCAAATATGCATAACCCTTCAGCTTTAGAGGCCTTATTTGATCATCCAAATTCCACATCTAGATGTTCAAATAGATGCTTACCAGTAGATGCCCCAAAGTCTTTCTGAGTATCTAAATGTCCATTTAGGCATGTAAATATAGTCTTTGCTTGCCCAGTTTAGGCACCCAAGAGTGTAATTTAGACCTGGTCTACACTAAAGGGGAAAGTTGACTTAAGATATGCAATTCCAGCTATGTTAATTACATAGCTGGAGTCGAAGTCTCTTAAGTCATGTTTTGGCACAATCCACACAGTGGGTGTTCGATGGGAGCACACGCTCCCATTGACTTCCCTTACTCCTCATGAAGAGCAGGACTACTGGCACAGATGGGAGCGCCCTCTCAGTTCGAATTAGCGTGTCTTCACTAGAATGTGTGTCCAAATAACAAAACATGAAATAACTTTTTCCTCTTACATTTTGACCACACTGAATACAAATGTTTATACTTACAGGACATGTTCTTTCTGCTAATGACTTCAGTGATGTAAAACTGAGTCCATAATGCCAGTGTTCTTGCTCATTTTCATGGTACAATGTGGTGATATATTTTATTTATCTGTTGGCCAGATTATGCAACCCCAAAAGCATATATGGATACACAGTTTAATATGTTCATATGCGTATATCTGAAAAATCAGAAAACAGAATCTTAGTAAGAATTTAATGTAATATATAAAGACATCTTCAAACTGCAATATGTATGGGATCTACCTTCCTTATAAGGGCCTTTCTTATGTTATGCTCTTTGATGAAAATTCTGGCTGTCAAATACTGTACATGAAGGCCTATTACATTCACCTTTATTATAGCAACATCTCCCTGTGACACTCAAAATGCTTGCCTTTCAAGGATACCGTTATAATAAGGGTTCAGAGTGTTTGTAATAAATTCATATAGATCAATGACTAGTTCATAAAATATCTTCCTGTTCATTTCTTTGTGTGATATAGCAGTACAGCGCACTACAAGAATTAAGGACAAGCAATTTTAATCAGATAAAAAATTAAATGCCTTACAGGTTTGAACATTAAATTAAAGGAATATATTTTTTCTTTTAATCTTATCAAAGATGAAGTATTATATTTATGTCTTGAAAGGAGAGCCTCAAGATTCCTTGGAAATTTAGAGATTTTGAACTACACCTCACCCTTACTGTAGGATTTCAAAGATACCTAGGTTTTGATGTAGATATCTCTGAAAGAATAATAACCATAGGCCTCAGGCTATTAAAATTTTGCTGCCAATTAGTAGTTAGTGGGCATGCATCACCTTAATTTGTGCCAGTTGTATCTATCATAAAAATTAGGCGGCTTTTATACCAATCTTGCACTACTTAGATATACAGTTTACTGGAGCTCACAAATGTTAGTCATGCATATCTGAAGCATGGTCTACACTACATGGATAGATTGATGTTAACTATCTTACTTTGACCTACCTGGGGAAACAGCTTCACTTAAATTGGCTCCCACCAATGAAAATGCTTCTTTATGCTTATTTAGTAACACCACTTCCCCAAAAACATAGACTCATGGTCAGCGTAATTAAGCTGACACAGTGTAGACACTGTGTTGCATATATTGACTGTTAGTGGCTTTCAGGAGCCATCCTTAATGTCCCACTTTGACATTACAGTTGATGCAAGGTGAGGAAGCACACTGCCAACACAAGGAGCCAAGTGCATGCGCACACAGATGATTTAATAACAGCAGTGGCTATATTCCAACGTAATTTAGATTGACATATTTTATAGTGAAAACATGGTCTAAGTTGGACATGTCATTATAAGAGTCGCAAACAATTTTGTGGGAATGTTGTGCATTAGGGATATATAGAACTAATTTTTTAACTTTAGTTACAGAATGGCCTGCTTTGGAACAATGTAATTGTTTGCATAAGAAGCAAAGAACTGGTGCAATGTCTCCTTCATAAAGCCATATTGTCAAGTACTATATATTTAACAAATAAAGCAATGCGTTAATGGCATGCAATCTATGACATGCCATATAATGATGTTATCAAGGATTATGTAACTCATGTTGTCAAGGCTGATTCACCACTCTTGCACAATGAATGCAGAAGTGGGGATCCGCAAAAGTACCCCAAAACCTTATCTTTCCAGGCTTTGGTATAAAGATTCCTCCCAAAATCTTGATGTAGATTTTGGGGATAAAAATCCGCTGCCACCACCCAAGTAATGTTAAGAAAACCAGGGAAGAGATCACTTGGGATATCTCAGCCCTAAAGTAAAACCAGGACACAAAAAAAATAACCAATACCAGGTTAATAAAAAAAGAAAGAACTTTTATTAGCACCACAATACTCCTGTTACAAGCATAATGACTAGATGGAAAAGTCACTAATTAATATACTCATGGGGGACCCCCCTATGGGCCAAAAGCTTAGTTACAAAGGAGAAGAAACCCCATTTTTAAATGCACAGACATCAGATTCCCATTCCCAAACCATAAAACAATAAAACCTAACAGATTTATCTAAACTTTACCCTACTTACAGATAGTGAAGAGTCTTTTCTTGGAGAGAGAGCCATTTTGTCTGTCCCCCTCAGTATCTGGAGAGAAAAACTGCTCAGGGACAAAGGAGGGAAAAACCAAAAATTCCTTTATCCCAGTTTGAAATCCCTATCTGCATTTCTATTGGCTGACTGTGACCTGGTTAGGTACAGTTGACCCCTTAGTCCCCAGGCTACTGCCTATCCCTCATGGTCATGACACATGTAGTGCAGTCAGACGCTGAAAAGGCTAATTTTGGAATCCACAACTTTATCTTTGTCACCTGGGCTGCGTCTAGACTGGCATGATTTTGTTCAAATACTTTTAACGGAAAAGTTTTCTGTTAAAAGTATTTGTGCAAGAGAGCGTCTAGATTGGCATGGACACTTTTGCGCAAAAGCATCCGTGCCAATCTAGACGCGCTTTTGTGCAAGAAAGCCCCGATCGCCATTTTAGCCATCGGGGCTTTTTTGCGCAAAACAAAACTGAGCTGTCTACACTGGCCCTTTTGCGCAAAAGGACTTTTTCCCGAATGGGAGCGTCAAAGTATTTGCGCCAGAAGCACTGATTTCTTACATTAGAACGTCAGTGCTCTTGAGCAAATTCAAGCGGCCAGTGTAGACAGCTGGCTAGTTTTTACGCAAAAGCGGCTGCTTTTGCGCAAAAACTGGCCAGTCTAGACACAGCCTTGGTGTATATTCTTTACAATGTAGTCTTTTAATATAAGATTGCATATTTTTATAGTGGGTAAATGGATTTTTTTCATGCTCCTCTTGCTCAAAAGTAGACGAAAAGTTTTGCTCAAATTAAAATAGAAATAATCTTAAAGGAAAGACCAAATTTATAAAATTTTTGCCCGTATTTGTGTCAAAATAAATAACTGGAAGGTTATATTAAAATGGTTTTGCAACCTTATCTGGAGTGGTCACTACTGGTCTTTCTAAAGTAATCAAATTTCTGGAAAAATTTAAAGAAAAATGCCATCCTGATTTGGTATTTTTACACACATGCACACACACACACACATGCATGTTTTCACTGGTAGAAATGGCTACACAAGTCATAGATCAATGAAGAATTAGGCTGTGTGTTTTTAATCAATGCTATTCCATATGTCTGTACTTAATAAAACGGACAGATTTCTGTCAAAAATAAATGTGTTAGAATGAAGTGGAATTAGTTGGTGAGATTAGAATTAATCCAGTATATTTACACTCTTCCTGTATTTAGTAACTCTAGCACTTTGATTTTACATACTAGCAGTTAGAAAAAGTTAGTCTGCAATCAAGTTGTGAGGAACCTTTAAACAATGAACTAAGTAATAATAAAACATACATCTAATTTATCAACAGTTGTATCATCTTTATACATTCTTCATTTCTTTAACCTGAAATTCAGTGAAAAGATGCTCAAATCAGTATCAAACTAGTTTTTTTCAGCCTCTTTCTTAGAAATTATGCAGTGTAGTGTGTCTTGCCTTCCTTACATCCTTCTCTAAGATGTAATAACTATAGAGGAATCATACCCAGCTAAATGTGCACAGAAACCTAACACAACTTTCAGTCCTTCCATTTTGAAACAGCAGTCAGGGATAGACATAGGCAAAATGTGACATGCCTTCCACTGGTTGACTACATCAGATAACGTTCTAGATCATGGATTTTGCTGCTGGTACAGTATGCAGGCCTGAATCAGCATCAGTATGTCATGGGGCAGAGAAAAAGTTGACCTGTGATATGTTAACTCTATGGCTACATCTACAATGTGCTCTCTTGTGCAAAAACATATGCAAATGAGGTGCGGCGATACTCATTTGCGTACTTAATGAGCTGCCATTTTTGCACAAGGGGCTTTTGCACAAGAAGGAGCAATCTACACTGCTCCTTCTTGCGCAAAAACCCCCTCTTGCACAAGAGCCATTCTGCCTGAAAATAAGCAGCAGAGCGGCTCTTGCGCAAGAGGGGGTTTTTGCGCAAGAAGGAGCAGTGTAGCCGGCTCCTTCTTGTGCAAAAGTCCATTGTGCAAAAATGGTGGCTTATTAAGTATGCAAATGAGGCATGGCGATATTCATTGCCGTGCCTCATTTGCATATGTTCTTGCACAAGAGAGCGCAATGTAGACATAGCCTATGTGTATTTATACCAAAATGCATTTTCTTCCTGAATCTTTTGAATGACACTAGGTATTTGCTTACACTAGATGCCTGTTCTTATATGACTTATATATATATGTATGTATATATATATGTATGTATGTATATATATATGTACATATATATATGTATGTGTGGTACAAGGGTAAGGGGAGAGGATCTTTTAAAGCACTATGTACACATACTTGTGTTCTTAATGCCGTGAGATCACTAATGCCACAGCACATGAGAAGATCTCCATTTTGAATGCTTTATATGAAACATGGCTGGGAACTCAATGTCGCTATTCTGCAAGGCTGGAATCTGAACCAATGTTTCCAGGGCTGTTCAGAGCAATAAAACTTCCCCAGTATCCTCCAGAATTATGTGGAGGCTCTGTTTTTTATTGTGGTTCCTTGACTGCAGTCTATGCTGTTGGTTTATCTTTATTTACATAAGAAGTGCTTATTGGAATAAAGTGGAATTTAGTTGGTGAGACTAGAATTCAGCCAGTATATTTACACTTTTACTACATTTAGTAATACTAGTATTCCAGAAATCTCTGTTATGCCACAGAATAATTACTCCTTTTGTATTTGAGACAATTTCAACTGCCATCTTATGATTCATGGTATCCTTCCAAATCAAATTGCGTGTAAATACAATAGAACTTAAATGGATCTTGTGAAAGCCAATATTTTCATACTCGGGTGCCTAAAATTGGACCTCTACATCCATATTTAGGCATCTATGTCAACATGGTCTGATTTTCCAAGCAGCTCACCAATCTGATATACGACTGAAGTTCATGAGATTTGTAGATGTTTAGCAGTAGTGGAAAAAAATGCTTTAATTAAGATGCCCAGTATAGAATTAAGTGCCTACATGCAAATACCCAAGTCTGAAAATGTTGATCAAATTGTCCAAAGCCCCATTCCTAAGTGTCTAAGTCCTGATTGATGCTGTAAGAAAAGAAGTTGGAATGTAACACTGCACAGCTACCAGCCAAAAAGATTTGCCTCTTTAATAATATACCATTGAAAAAAAACTAACTGAAAAAGTATTTCCCTTTTATGGGCTGGATCTGCAGCTAGCATTGCTCCATTGACTTCCAGCTGAGGATCAGGCTATATCTTTTCAGTATCACTTTCTTAAATTAATTTTTTAACTGTGTACTCATATCTTCTTCCAAAAAGATATGCTGGTTCTATGAATGTTTTCTTTTCCATATGGTTGCCTTCTATAATTGTATTTTTCCCCCTGGGGTTCTCTGGCTTTTCATGATTTCCATTTTTGTGTATTTGCTACTGTTCTCTCAAACTTCCCTCAAGGGGTTTCCTGGTTTTTGAAAAAAAAATTACCTCTTCCCTGTTGTTATTGTTTTTAACTGACTTTCACCTTTCCAAGTGGTTTCACCCTATAATCATCTGCTTTTTCCAGCAGGTTATATATATGCTAGTTATTCATTCCCTGCCTCTGCTCACACTTGGTGTATGGGCTGCAAAAATCTGCTATTATCATTTCACCTTCCAGGAATATGACTATTTTGAAGCCTAAAGGTAGTGAAGTAACAAGAACAACTTTTCAGAACCTATACTTGTTAGGTATTATTCCTCTGCTGCAGCAAAAATCAGGAAAGTTTCTGGATGTATTAGATGCCTTAAGAGAGCATATATGTACAAATATTTTATGTCAATTTTGTAGGACACATTAAAATTTGTTTAAATCACATGTTCTGGAATATTTTCACAATCAGTTAACCCTGCCACAAAATTTTCAGTTGGCTGCAGAATTGAGCAGTGGGTGCCACAAAAATCAGAGGGTCTACTACAGGAATTAAACCATTTACTACAGAGCATGTCAATGCTGGTCGATTAGAGGTACAAAGAAGAGAATGTACCCCAGATATGTACAGAACTTGATCTGTCCTTGCAGCAGTATTGAGGGGTTAGATTCACTTCTAACACACCAAGAACTCTGATCTCAGGAAAGTGCTCCTTTTTAAAACACAGCTATAATTACATGAGGTGAAATGCAGGTGCCCCCCGAGTTACAAACATCTGCACATACAAGCAGAGTTCACATGCAGCCTTGGGGAGCAGGCAAGAGGCACAGGTGGGGGTGAGCAGTGCAAATGATGGCTGGATGATTCCAGAGGAGTAGGGGCTGGTTGAGCCAGCAGCAGTTGGAGAGAAGCAACACTTTGAAGGGGAAACTGCTGCTTCTCTCCAGCTGTTGGCTGCACGGCCACCCCCTGCTTCTCCAGAGTCCTCCAGCCTGCATTTGCACTGCTCTCTATCTCCTGGTGAGCAGGGGCTGAGTGCAGCTTGAGGAGGGGAAGAGGCAGCAGGGGGATAGGGCTGGCTTCAGGAGCTGGCATAAAACCTGTGTGGGGGGGGAGGGGATGCCCAGAAATCCCCTTCAGAATCTCCACCTACCTCATCTTCCTCTAATTAAACCTGACTTTCCTCAAGCACCAGCATTCTAGGTTAAATAAAACTATTTCTAGTATTTTTCA
Organism: Pelochelys cantorii; assembly: GCA_032595735.1. Lineage (NCBI taxonomy): Eukaryota > Metazoa > Chordata > Testudines > Trionychidae > Pelochelys > Pelochelys cantorii. The sequence continues at coordinate 20,933,685 of CM064338.1, forward strand.
TTGTAAATATACAGTATTTCAGCTACATTATGGGTTACATAGGCCTCTGTAGGCTAGCCTGGAAATCTAACTACCATTTATAACATTGTTTCTGTGGGATAAGGTGTTCTAAGTTCCATACAACCAACTTACACATGGACTTTTGGAACACCACCCATTCATAAACTGGGGACTTCCTGCATAAAATAGTGAGATGGCTCAGTATACAAGAGAGAATGGCAGACAGGGGAGAAGGCAAACATTTTAATGACTTTTTCCAGCTGGAGTAATAAACTCAACCAAAATGCTTTCCTTGTCCCTGAAAAATCAAAAGAAAATGGCTTCTGCTACACAAAAGTGACTTCTTCCACCCTTGACCACATGCAATAAACTTAACTAATCAGGGGCATACCACATGTTTCCTCTTCTGTGATCTGTCCAAAGGAACCAGTTTTAGACTTAAAATGTTCTGAAGGCAGACATAATAGTCACACTGTGATGTTGTCCGCTGACTGATAACTGCAAAACCAGATGGGCATCCACAGAAATTAAGCAACCGCTCTAAAAGCAATGCTTGTGATGTTCTGCTGGTTCTGAGATCCAGGTCAAACTCAAACCAAGTCTCCACAGGAAGGGGCACTGGTCCAACTTGGTGCCATGTTGTGGTGGGTTAAACTTTATACATCTCATTGTTCTCCCCTGCTCATGTTTCCCCCTCTTAGGCCATGTCTACACTGTGGAACATTGACGCTGCCGTAGTTGATCTTCTAGGATTTGATTTAGCGGATCTAGTGAAGACCCACTAATTCAAACTGAGAGGGAGCCCCCATTGGTACACATATTCCTCATGAAGAGAAAGGGAAAACAATGGGAGTGTTTGCTCCTGTCAACCTCCCACTTTTCGTGGACTGTGATTTAAAATACATAATTAATGTAGCTGAAGTTGCATATCTTAAGTCAACCTTCCTCTTTAGTGTAAATATGACCTAGGGTCTTAGTCAGGTACCTTGGGTGTGCACTGACAACTCTAATATGTGTAGTGTGGATGAATTATGGCTTCTGTGGGAGTCATATGTATGTTTAAAATTCCATGTATGTGTTTGCTTATGGACACACACATTGTACCTAGAGTACATGGTACCAAAACCAGTTGCTGTAACTTTGATGGTCTGTACAATATATTTAAATCTAAAATGGCTGACTAGTTTCTAAATAATCCCCTAGGAAACAGTTTAGTCCAGGCCATTATCTTGATAGTTCATAATTAGGTTCAATAATAAAGCTTGTTTTGCTGACCGAGGTCAGATCATGGTGTCCACTGCATCTGTGCGCAGTGACCTTGCTCTGAGAGAGTATTGTTAGAAAATCCATTATCATCATCACATACACTTCAGAGAAGTGGCTGTTTTGTGAATTGATGGTGTGATGTTGCCACTTTAGATAAAAGAATCCATGAATTATTGACTTAATGAGTTAATGTTGCTTGATTTCACAAGGTCTTTATAGTCTGGATGCTATTTACTGAACACATAATCACAACATATGAAGGAAAGTACAGAGAATATGCTGTACAGTGCATTTACAACACACTTGAGTTCTGAACAAACAAAGCATTAGTTGGCAGTTGTTCTTTTCCCTTTCGAAAAAGTATAAACTTAAATGTGTACCTGTCAGGTTTAAACAAATGACAAATAGTAAACAAAATGTTTATTTTCAAATGTTTTCTGGTCTACATTCTTCCTGTTTAATGCTAGGACAGTTACTGGTTAGATTTTGCCCTTTCTCATTGACCTAAAGACGTCTCTATCCCTATGCTAACAATACTAATGCTGAAGAATTATGGAAGTCCAAAGAAGGCATTAAAAAGTCACACTAAGACCTTCCTTTTCATCATATTCATATTTTTATTTAAAACTGAGCATGCTGATAAATTTATGATAACCAGAAAACTTGAGACTATCAATTTAAAAATTACTTAGAAAAGTTAGATGTCTGCAAGTCACCAGGGCTTGATGAAATGCATCCTAGAATACTCAAGGAGCTGATAGAGGAGGTATCTAAGCGTTTAACTATCATCTTTGATTCCAGAAGGCTCGAAAAGGGCAAATATAGTGCCCATCTATAAAAAGGGAAATAAGAACAAGGCTGAACACTACAGACTAGTCAGTTTAACTTCTGTGCCAGGAAAGATAATGCAGCAAGTAATTAAGGAATTAATCTGCAAACATCCGGATAGGTAACAGCCAGCATGTAAAGAACAAATCATGTCAAATCCGCCTTACAGTTTTCTTTGATAGGATAATGAGTCTTGTGGATAAGGGAGAAGCGGTGGACCTGATATACTCAGAATTTAGTAGGGCATTTGATATGGTCTCACATGATCTTCTTATCAATAAACTAAGCAAAAACAACTTAGATGGGGCTAATATAAGGTGGGTGCATAACTGGCTGAATAACCGTTCCCAGAGAGTAGTTATTAATGGTTCACAATCATGCTGGAAGGGCATAACGAGTGAGGTTCTCAGGGGTCTGTTTTAGGACCAGTTCTGTTCAATAACTTCATCAACGATTTCGATATTGGAATAGAGAGTATGCTTATTAAGTTTGCAGATGATATGAAGCTGGGAAGGGTTGCAACTGCTTTGGAGGATAGGATCATAATTCAAAATGATCTGGACAAACTGTAGAAATGGTCTGAGATAAATAGGATGCAGTTTAATAAGGACAAATGCAAAGTACTCTACTTAGGCAGGAACAATCAGTTTCACACATACAGAATGGGAAGTGACTGTCTAGGAAGGAGTACTGCAGAAAGGTACCCAGGGGTCATAGTAGACCTCAAGCTAAGTATGAGTCAACAGTGTGACACTGTAGCAAAAAAAGCAAACATGATTTCAGGGTTGTATTAATAGGAGTGTTATGAGCAATGCACAAGAAGTCATTCTTCTGCTCTACTCTGTGCTAATTAGGCCTCAGTTGGAGTATTGTGTCCAGTTCCGGGCACCACAATTCAAGAAAGATGTGGAGAAATTGGAGAAGGTCCAGAGAAGAGCAACAAGAATGATTAAAGTTCTAGAGAACATGACTTATGAGGGAAGACTGAAAGAATTGGGCTTATTTAGTTTGGAAAGGAGAAGACTGAGAGGGGACATGATAGTGGTTTTCAAGTATCTGAAAGGGTGTCACAAGGAGGAAGGAGACAAATTGTTTTCCTTGGCCTCTGAGGATAGGACAAGAACCAATGGGCTTAAACTGCAGCAAGCAAGGTTTAGGTTGGACATTAGGAAAAACTTCCTAACTGTCAGGCTGATTAAACACTGGAATAAATTGCCTAGGAAGATTGTGGAATCTCCATCTCGAGATATTTAAGTGCAGGTTAGACAGACATCTCTCACAGATGATCTAGATGGTGCTTGGTCATGCCATGAGGGCTGGAGACTGGACTTGATGATTTCTCATGGTCCCTTCCAGTTCTAATATTCTATGATTCTATGAAATACGATCACACCTTTGATTCAAAGCTGTGAATCCCTGGACTGGTAACTCTTCACCCTTACAAGATAAATCAAATAAGTTCTTTGTAGTATATTAGGGGCCAAATCTTACAATTCCTATGCAGGCAAAACTCCTATTACAGTCAGTGAGACTTTTGCTTGCACAAGGATTGAGAGCTGTGGGATTGAGGGTATGGGTCTTTTGGATAGGATCTTTAAAAAACCAGAGCTCCTGTCTCCTTTGTTTCAATACTCAGTAACAGCCACATTTCTGGCTGGACTCAAATGTCTGTGATCACAGAGATGTGCACACTTTGGTATTTGTGCTTGTAAATTTGGCAAGAGCTGGACAGATGGGAATCTAGTCTGCATGCAACAGTTCCAGTTTGTGTATGTAATATGCCTGAGGAAATAACGTTGGTCACATGTGAGCTAAAATGCTGCCATGACAATAAAATGGATACTTTCCTTAACAGTGGGAACTTGCCTTTGTCTTTGATGGATATTAATTTCTACAGCTGTTGTGCCACGTGATAGCAATCCTCTTAATTGCCACATATCCCCAGAAGTGGCTGCATTTCTGTGTTGAATTACTTCATTCCTATATATACAATATGTGCAGTTCAAAAGCTTTATCCAAGGCTGAAGTCAATGTGATTATTTCCATTAACCTCAGTGGCTTTTGAACCTGACCCTACAGTTTATGGAAACTTATCGAAACAAAAGTGTTGTGAATCTGCGCTGTAGATGAATATTGTGCTAAAATCTATAAAGAATGAAGGTAAAGGAATTTTAATGTGTGTGTATTTGAGACCACTGCTTAGTTATTTATAGCACTATAAGGCTTTCTATGATTTTACCCTTAAAGACACACATTGAAGTATGCTATTTCTATCTCTTTTATTGTTTTAATAAAGTACCATCAATAATTTGAGTATTCATCTAGTTTAGCCCCACTGATATTTCCAGAATTTCCATTTTAGGACAACATTTTATTGTAATTCATGTGGTGATTTATTTTACTGCTTGGCAATTTTTCATTCATATGCTTCCAACAATTGTACTGTATTTCCATAAGCCTTTGCTAGCTATACTCAGCAGGTTTCCCACTTACCAACAGTGCAAAATACATTTCAGATGGATGTCTGTAAAACTGTATATAACTATACAAAGAAAGGAGGTGGTGGCCTAAATCTGTTATGAAATCTGGCCTCTTGAATTGTAACTCTTTTGAACCACATAATCCTGAGGAGGTAAAATTTACACTTATTTAAGGACGCCTTTTCACTGACAGGGAGATTCAAGGCAATCTTAGTGCTAGTGAGAATCAGAGTCCAAAATTTTAATTTTCATTGTTTCTAAGAATTTTTGCATTTTATTTGGCAATCATTATATAAAACATGGCTATCTTAAATATATTTCTTCTGTTACCATGGTGTCATCTTTGTTACTACTTGTGTAGAGTATTTATTTCTGTATGTGCCAGAAGCAGAAAGTCACTTGTTTGCCTGGTATAATAGTATACTGTTCATTGCTATGCTTCTTTGCTGAGTTGATTTCCTTTGAAACATATCTCATTTTAGATCCAAAGTGATCTATATCTTACACAGCCCTAGTGTGATCTCTCTTGTAAATTGAACTGAAGCAAAGATGAATTAGCTAACTGGAGTAAGCAAAAAATGTTATCCAGGCAGTAGAAGAAATGTTCCATAACTGGAAGTTAGGCACAGTGTTCACCATTTGGTTCTTGGCAGGTGGTAATATGAGACACAATTGTTCCTTTGGGCTACGTCTAGACTGGCATGACTTTCCGCAAATGCTTTTAACGGAAAAGTTTTTCCGTTAAAAGCATTTGCGGAAAAGAGCGTCTAGATTGGCACGGACGCTTTTCCGCAAAAGCACTTTTTGCGGAAAAGCGTCCATGCCAATCTAGATGCTCTTTTGCGCAAGAAAGCCCCGATCGCCATTTTAGTCATCGGGGATTTTTTGCGCAAAACAATTCTGGGTTGTCTACACTGGCCCTCTTGCGCAAAAGTATTTGCACAAGAGGGCTTTTGCCCGAAAGGGAGCGTCATAGTATTTGCGCAAGAACACTGAGGATCATACATTAGATCGTCAGTGTTCTTGCACAAATTCAAGCGGCCAGTGTAGACAGCTGGCAAGTTTTTCTGGAAAAGCGGCTGATTTTCCAGAAAAACTGGCCAGTCTAGACACAGGCCTTATGTGTGGCTGACAGGCATCATCTTTTTGTCTTGGTTAGTAGAAACCTTGTGATCTTGGCTGACTTGAAGTGATCATGCAGGCAAGTAAAAGCAGTGTGGGAAAAAAATAAATTGATTAGAAAATCCATCAATTGGTGATTTAACAGCTAGGGACTTGAACCTGTCCCAATTAAGTCAGTGTCACCGCTCCCATTGTCTGTGATGGCAGCAGAATCTTGTCCTTTAGATTTATTTTTGAAGACATCATTCATGAGGGGTTAAATCCTAGCTACATTGAAGTGAATGGCAAAACTCCCATTGACTTAAATGGGGTCAGCATTTCACCAAAGATTTTTTTTAGTGACCAAATCCTGTTGCCTTCATTCATTTTTCAGTGACTACAGTCAGACATTTTATATGATTATAGTGAGAATTTGGTCTTGAGCACCATATGATTTAGGTTGGCTTTAAATCAGTGGTTCTCAAAGTGTGGTCCATGGAGCACTAGTGGTCTGCAACAATCATACAGGTAGGCCACAGGCTGGGGACTCACCCCCCTCAGACCCCTGCAGCAGGGAGTCTGCGCTAGTGCTCCAGCTTCATGCCCCCCCCCATGAGGCTGGAGCGCCAGTGCCGGCTTCCCACTGTGGGGGGGACAAGGCTTGCAGGGGAAGGAAGCAGCTTCTCATATTGCCTTTCACCCTCTCCCCTCGCCTGGAGGCATTTCCCGTTTCTCCCATTGGCTGGAATTACAGCCAATGAGAGCAGCAGGGGGTGGTGTCTGGAAGTGACAGGCGGCACAGAGTCAGGTGATCATTGCCCCATCCCCTTCATGCCCAGACCCCAAACCTCATCCGCCTCACATACACCCCTTCCACTGAGACCCTGCACCTCGATCCTCCTCATACACCCCTCCCACTGAGACTCTGCACCCCCACCCCACTCACATACCCCACCTCCCTGCCAGAGCTCTTGCCTGCAGCCCACTCCTGCACCCATTTTTTCATCATGGGTGGTTGGCTGCTGATCCATGGAAAGGTCTACATTGAGTGGGGTGAAACATAGGTCAAAAAGTTTGAAAACCACCACTTTAAATGAAAACAGTCATTTTTTCTACTTAAATCATAAAATATATTTGTAATTTTACACTCTCAGAGGTGCTTTGTTCAAACAAAGCAAATTTTAAGGACAATATCTGTGATCATACAAAACAGGGAATGCCTCTTTAAGCTTGTCTGTTTCACAGAGTTAGAAAATCAATTGAGTTTTTACATCTTTTCAGAACATGTGGCCTGCAAATGGTTAAAGAAGCTTGTTCTGTGGGAATCCAAGGATTAAAAACCTGAGTGCGCACATGTGAGATTTACTGGAAAAACTAATTGTGTACACCTGACCGGCATTGATCACAGAAACACATGGTTATCTGGAAGCAGTCCTTGAAATTCACTATAAGCCAAGGGGTTTTGACTATCCATATATCATATAACTTATTTTAACAAAACAGTGATTTATTATAGACGATACCTACTAATTAGACTGAATTTAAGGCAAACTACATCCTGCATAGTAGAAATGGCAAATTAAAGAACTAGGCAAACCTATTTCTTTCAAATGGAAAAAAAATCTTCATGTTCTCTCCTGAGTGTTAGTTTGTTAATCTATACTTTCTTGATCTTTACAGTGTCTTTCTAAATTTCTTTAGAAGCCCATATTAGCACTAACCACACTAATATAACGTTAGTACATCAAGATTACTGCTGTTAAAATGAATACAAATGAATTAATAATGATTATCTGATTATTTGAAAGTGTCATCTGGCTTCAGTTGCTGAACAGAAGGAGGTTAATTATTGTGTTCACTTCCTGTCATAAATCATAAAGGCAAGAAAAGGGGAACAGACCAAGCATGTAGGGAGAACATATGAAATAAGAATTCCCAAGTATTCTACATTTAGACAACTCAGTGTTACATAGCTGTTCAAAGGCAAGAACGTAGCTGACATTTTATTGAATGACTTTTACTACCAAATTATCTTATTGTTGCCGAAGTGGCTAACATATTTTGCCTGTTGACACTCTCTTTACATCTATTTGTGCTCCAAAATAAAAGTATGATTTCTGCAGAAAGAAAGTATGAATTTTACTAAAGCATATAGTTAAAAAAGAGTTAATTCATTTGGTGCTTGCTGCTCAGTCGAGCTGGCTCAGCAGAGAGAGCGAGCACATGCAGATTTCCTCTTCATTGAGTGTGCATTAACTGTTGTTATTTTTTCATTAGTAGGTGTGCTTAGCACTGACCCAAAATCCTGTTCCACAATCCCTATTTCCTCATTCATTAGGAAAGGGGGAGGAGTTAAGGCAGACTCCCTTGGCCATTTGTCTTCCTCCTCAAGTGCTGCGTTCTTTCGTAAATGAAAGAGGGCAATCAATAGGGCAATAAGGAAGGAGGACAAGTAGCGAGCTGGTACATACTGTGTGGAAAGGTCTGCTTCTTGCGGAGGTCTTACAATGCACTGTATCATGAGAACTCACCAAGGTCAGGTCAGGGAGATGAGATTGGATTTTATTTTGTGGTGGTGTGTGAGTACTTTTGAAAATACATTTTAAAAAGATATGTTATGTTAGTCTTTCCAAATATTATGAGAATGGTATCAGGGTTTTATTAGCACATGTTGGCAGTGAACACATTATCTCTGGGTATGTCTAAGCTGCAAGAAAGAGTATGTTTTTTACTCAGGTTAGAAATAGCAGTGAAAACACAGCAACTCAGGTTAGCAGTTCAGGTTGAAGCCTATAGAGCAGTGGTTCTCAAACTTTTTGACCCACGGCCCACCCTGCTCAATGAAGACTTTTCTTCAGACCACCAGCCAACCACCAATGATGACAAAATGGGTCTGGGAGGGGGGGGTCTGGCTCAGAGGTGGGGTGCAGAAGCAGGCTGAGGGTGGGGTCTCTGGCCAGGAGGCGGTGTGTGAGCAGGATGGGGTGCAAGGTCTCAGCAAGAGGGAGTGTATGAGGAGAATTGAGGTGCAGGGTCTCAGTGGGAGGGATATGTGAGGGGGATGAGGTTTGGGGTCTGGGCGTGAGTGGGATGGGGCAGTGATCACCTCGTTCTGTGCCTCCTGCCACTCCCAGGCACCACCCCCTGCTGCTCCCATTGGCTGTTATTCCAGCCAATGGGAGCAGCAGAGAAAGCCTCCAGGTAAGGGAGAGGGGGAGAGGCAACATGTGGAGCCACTTCCTTCCCCTGCAAGCCTCAATCCCCTTGTCCCCCTTCCCCCCCCCCACCCCGGTGCAGCGGGAAGCTAAGCTGGCACTGGTGCTCCAACATTGCGGGGGAGGAGGCATGGGGCTAGAGCACTAGCACAGGTCCCCGCTGCAGTGGGGGTGAGCCCTATGCCTGTGGCTCACCTGCAAGACATTTGCAGACCGCTAGCGGTCTGTGGACCATACTTTGAGAACCATTGGTATAGAGAACCTGGGGTTGCACTGGCTCTGTTAATACAAGTAAAAAAAACCCCCCAAATGGCAGTGTTTTCACTGCCATTTCAACATAAGGTAACTCACAAAGTTAAGAAAACACTCACTTTTGCAACGTAGACATACCTTCCGTATAGTGAAGCCACAATAGGATTATACTCATCCGCTCAAAGAGGCACTGATAACTACCACTCTGCACTCCACAGACCCACTTGCAGCATTTTATTCCTCCCAGCAGCTGTTTTATCTATCTACTATATATTTGAGACAGTTTGTCATCTTCTGAATGTGTCTGTCTGTGTGTCTGTTTGTTCAAGAACGTTTCCTAAACAGTAAGAGCTAGAACCACCAAATTTAGTATTCAGTTTCCTCTTATTATAACTTAAAGCAAGGTAAGGGTTTGATTTTGCCAGGACAATGGGATGTGCCTGGAACATGATTGTTTCTCATAAAATGTAAAGGGAGGGCTTTGCTAGCAGGGACAGTTATATTGTAGAATGATCACAGGGGGGCAGCAAGCAGCCAGAGATGGGAACCAGGACAGCTATAACCCCATTGGGCCAGCAAAGGGCAGGGGTGGAGAAAGGGACAGCTATCTACTATATATTTCAGAGAGTTTGTCTGCTTGTGAGTCTGTGTGTCTGTCTGTCCCCCCGCCGGGGGTCACAGCCCCCCTGAGCTGTGCCTGCTGCAGTTGCAGTGGCAATGGACAGGCACTTCTCATCTGGCCCCAAGATGCTTCAGTAAGAGTGGGCTTGGGTTGTTCTCTCTCCTTGGGACGGCCTGCAGACTGAACCCGTAATCCCCTACCCCACCCCAGAGCAATGATTTAAATGAAGAAAAACAAAAGTTATTTGAGTTGAGGACCCGAGCAACACTGGGTAAATCTTCTAGTGTCACATAATGCAAAGAAATGTTTAGAAAACTTCTAGAGAATTTTGAAGTTTTAGTGGCTAATTTTTTTGACTGTTTCCTCCTGTAGAACCAACCTCCCTTAATGTTATGAATTCAGCTATGCAGGCCTCAAAGGGAGAGATGAATTTTGAAGATTTGTAAACACAATATAAGAAGCTTTTATGTCCCTACCAACATTTCAGTTTTAAGGCCTGAACTTTTATGATCTACCAGGACTTTTGATTTATTAGATTTTAAATTTGTCATCTGTTCAGGGTTGCTTGAACCCCAGACCTAACAATTTTGGGAGTAAGTTTCTTATATGTAGGATGAAAGCATTTTTGTCAGGTTATTATCTGAAAAAAATCATGGTGATTTGAAACCCATGTACAAGTTTGGTAGGTTAATAGTGGGCAGAATGCAGGTGAGATAGTTAGGGTTTCCATAGTTTAGCATGAGTCTGTTTACCATGTATGTGAGATTATTTTGGTCTGAAGTGGAATATCACTTTTAGCTTCACTGCAGAGAGAAAACGGCGTCTTGACACATGAGACATTTGAATTGGCAGACTTGGTTGTAGTGATATTAACTGACAACCTTTTTGACCAGTTGTGGCTCTGAGCTTAGTTAAAAATAAGGTCTTGTTTGTTATTTCAGAAAAAAAGAAAAAATAGCTTGTTCTCTGTACTCCTACAATCCTATTTGACTTTTACACTGCTGGAATAAATGTGTAAAGAATATTTTCTCAGATTTATGTTTATATCAGTATTACACTAGCAATGCCTTTTGCACAATCTTCTTTACAGGAGTACATTTACTCAAGTCTGTCATATAAATACACAGGGTCAAATACAAAACTATTGGTAGAATAAGCAGTCCTAGCCAACATAGCCAAGAATTTGCAGTATCAAATCTGAGGAGCCCCAGATGGGATCTCGGAGAATCCCATGTACTCTGCCTTGTCTTCCTATAAAAGGTTAGCTCCAACCTGCTGCTAACACACATGTGCAAGTACACACACACATATATTGGAGTCTAAGATTACCCCTTCCTGGTTTTCCTGTATAGCAACTTAAATAATAAACTAAATTTCCTGCCAGTGCTTATTTCTGACCTTAACTATTTCTAGGTTTGCTCCTTATAGGACTTCTCTGTCTTCTCCTAGTTCTGTTTGTGTCAAGGAGTATCTCAAACTCATTTGTCATCTAGGCTGGCACTGACAGGACTTACCTGGTCTGGCTACCAGGGAGCCAGCAAAAACAGTTCTATGCCAGCAGAGATGGCTGAGGTAACTGAATTCCCTGCAAAATAGCTGAACATATTAGTGTAGTGTCTTTGGAAGTTTAATGGATGTTGTGAATGATTGAATATCAGTCTGCTCTGGAAACAATTGACTATTGACCAATATTCCCAGGGTCTCACCAGTGTCTTTACATACAAAGAGGAGTCAAAGGGCATGTCTACACTAGGAAATTATTTAGAAATAACTTATTTCGAAATAATAACTTCCGAAATAACTATTTTGAAATAGCATGTCCACACTATGGGGGAAACCTCGAAATTAGTCTGTGGCAGGCTTCCTTAATGTGGATGTGCTACCTCGATTTAGAGCCCCAGGAAGCACTGGGGAGAAATTACTCTGAATGACTCTGGGGAATAGTTATTTTGACATAGCAACAGTGGAGCATCCACACTACAGCTATTTTGAAATAAGCGTTATTCCCCATGGAAAGCAGGAGTTGTTATTTCAAAATAACCAGTTCTTTATTTCAAAATAATAGGCTTGGTAGTGCGGACACTCTGCTTGTTATTTCAAAATAAAAGAGTTATTTCGAAATAATTCCCTAGTGTAGATCAGGGCAAAGAGAGCACAAGTCTCTGTTGTCTCAGGAAGAAACTACCACGTTTTTATGGATATGTCTATACTATGGGAAAAAAATTGAATTAAGATGCACAGCTTCAGCTATGTTAATTGCGTAGCTGAAGTCAAAGCAGCTTAACTCGACTTTTGGCACAGTCTACACTGCAGGAAGTCGAAGGAAGAACACTCTTCCTTTGACTTCCCTTACTCCTCATGAAAGTAGGGTTACCAGCATTGACTGGAGCGCCCCTCTGACTTCGAATTAGCCGTCTTAACTAGACTGCTAATTTGAACCTGGAAGATTGACAGCAGCAGCTTCGATCTTCCTCTGTAGTCTAGAAGTACTCTATGGCTGCTGTGAGATGGGAAGGTGATTGTGCACCCTGTCTCAGACACCCATTCACACTCACTGACCCTTCTTGCAAACACCTAATCATATGGCCTTAATCATACTCTCTCACACGCTTATTCTCGTTCATGGCCCCTTCCAAACAGTCAGATTCATTGTCCCATCACACAAACAGACCCTTACTCATACATGACCCACTTCATGACATTTATATTCTCTGGACAAAAAGGTCTCCTCTTGGAGCTTGCTGGGGAGTCTCTGTTACCTCTCCCTCCCATTAAAGGGAATTAAAACAAAGAGCCAGTTATGTTTAAAGCATTAAGAAATAAACGGGGGTAATGTGGCTGTGACCTCCCATACCACACACAGAACTCCACAGAATGCATGCACAGCCCTAGAGTGGGAACATTCTCAAAGGAGAATCTTCAGACTCAAACTGAATGTTGTTTGGGTCACACATGCTGACCAATGTAGTTGCCCCATTAGTCCTGTTGGCCGCTACTCATCCTGGCTTCTGCATGTGGTTTAGTTTTCTGTTGTGTTCCACCAGCTTGGTTATTCCTATTGCCTTTGTGGGGTCTTTACCAGCCATGTCTCCTTTCAGGAACCTCCAGGCCATTTTGTCAAGCTGTCCTACAGTGCCTCAGGAACAGGACAGACGGTAAGAAGAAGGGCAACATCCCAAACTGGCTTTGAGTTTGTGAATGCTAATGTCCAGCCAGTGGGGTTGACAGCCACTGCGGGTCTCAGGGCAAGGTGTGAGGGGGGCCCACCAACCGAGTATAAACCCCTCAGGTGCTATAACAGCCTAACCATGGAGTCATAGATCATTCTTGTGAGTATTCAGAACCATCTTGTCACCTAGGCTTGCCTTTGTGATAGATGGTCCCTTACATTTAAAATCAGGATAATATTCAGATTGTAGTCTGTGCCAAAGGACCAGTCACTCACCCAAAGCCAATTGTACTGTAGATTTCACACTAAGGACAACAATTGTAGCCTAATCCTATAATAAAGTAACAAAAGATTAGTTAACTAGGAAAAGGAAATAAGAGAGTTATTTACAAGGTTAAAGTAGGTAAACATACACACACACACACATGGGTTACAGTCTTAAGTTGGAAAAGGTAATAGAAACTTCAAGCAACCTCTATATTTTCTTTAGGGGTAAGCCAAGCCAAGTACCTGGGAATCTTTTGCTTATGCTTAGTAATCCTTGCATAAAACATACAGTTCCTCCTTATTAGAGCTTTTTATTCCTTCCCTGCTTCTGCTTCAAACTGTACATTTAGTTGTTGGAAATTTAGCTACATGTCTTCTCTTCATGCAAGGGGTGGGGAGCAATCATCAAAGTCTTTTGTCCTTTGATGTCCCAAAAGGGTTTGTCCGGTTGTAACAGGCCTTATTTTGTTGGGCAGGAGACAATACCTCCTGCTGGAAATGAATATTTCACATTCATTAATGTTTCTTTCTTCTCTGTTGATTTACAGTTATGGAGCAAACACTTAAATGTTACCTTATAACATGGGATGCAGATTTATAAATCAGATTAATGCCTGCACCAACTTATAAGCATTTCATGAAGCTTAAACACTAAATGTATTCTTATAAATAATACCTATTTTAACTTTATCATCACAGAGGTGAGCCAGACTGGTTCCAGCTCTGTATTTGTCAATGTACAATTGAGATCCATTTAACTATCTCACTAGTCCTGCTGGTCAATTCCGAGTCCAGGGGGTACCCAGTTTCCCTTTTTCTGACTAGACTCCAGATTCTGTCACACTTCCCTGGTTTAAATGTGGATGTGCCCAATGAGAATGACAAAACAGCCCCACAGACTTCATGTAGTGCAGATTTTCTTTAAGTTCATCCTCTTGTGTCGAAACAGAAATATAAGCAAAATGAACTGCTGTCTGTTGAGGACAGTGTTTGAAGGCACCAGCTTATTTAAGTCAACTGCTTTCTTATTCAGGTAACAGTAATTGTTGGGATAACTTCTGCAAATCAGCTCAGCTGTTCTCCCACATTGTTTCTGTACCTGCTGTTTTCTGAAGCAAAAAGGACACAAGTTCTTAATTATGGGAAGCTACATTAGACAACTGGCACCAAAAGAGATATCGATAATACATACAACAGATATCAGAGAGACAGTGTTAATGAGGGAACATCTGTTTTTCAAAGAAATGTTAATAAATTATTTAAAATGCTAAAATGCCTTTAGTTGATTCCCACCTAAAGCTAAATAGCACATTTATACTTTGATGCGTGTCTCTATCGTTACAACTTTACTTCCTGCTCATGGTATCTTCTAAAACAAAGGATATACACTTATTAGGAATGGATCAAACTGATGCTCAGAGACAGAGATGAAAGACACAGGCTACGTCTTGACTGCAGAGCTTTTCTGGGATAACAGAGGTATCCCAGAAAAGCTCTGCGGCGTCCAAGGAATGTGTCCGTTTTTTCAGAACAGTTTCCGAAAAAATGGATGTGTTCTTTCAGCATCCCTGTATTCCTCTCAGTGAGAGGAATAAGGGATGTTCCAAAAGAGGTTTTTTCCAAAATTTGGCCCCATATAGATGGGCCAAATTTCAGAAAAGCCTCTTTCAGAAACAAAAGCAGAAAGATACGCAAATTGCAAACACAGTATAAATAAATAGACACAGTATAAATAAATAGCTGAGATTGTGTTTGGAAGCAAGTTAGCTGACTTGGAAAGAATTGCAGGTAGAGAAGCTTAGTGTAGTCTTTGGGTTGTTAACATCTTATTTCGTAGCATTTTTGTTAATAGCATTTTACAGGCATATAGCTTCTTTTCAGTCTGCTAGATCTTGTACTCGCTGGATTCTATGTGGAAACCCCTATGTGTTACACTTCAGGAGAAACCTGTTCTCTCAGAATTGTCAGGTTTTGAAAGGCTTTTTATATAACATTTTGATAGCAGCGATATATTCTCTGGGCATGCTCTGTTGACTGTATGTTATATCCTACTATACTGTAAGCTGCCCTTTCCTATGCAGCATTGGTATGAGAGAGACATATTTCAAATGTGTCCCTAGCCAGAGGCCTGATCTGGAACTTTGGAATGAAATTAATACAGAAATTGTATGGTAACACCACAATCTGCTCACTGACTGTATGCAAAATGGAAGATGTCACTGCAGATGATGTCACTGTGATGATGTCACTGCAGAATTCAAAGGTATTCATTGGCATTTAAACTTATGGAAAAGTAGCTGTCACTCAGATCTGAATATATATAGTAGGAAAACATTGGGTGTGATCCACCTTCCAGTTACCCTGATGTAAATCAGGAGAAACTCCATTCAAGTTACACTGGTGTTAAGAATATAAGTGAGGAATGAATAAAGCCTTTGATGTTTTTGGTCACTTGTTAAATGGTTCTTGACATTGCAGTGTAATGAACTAAGTGCAATCACTATATTCCAATTTCATTTTGAGCAGACGTGGTGACACCTACCTCTGCAAACTGGAATAACTCTTCAATTATAATATTACTCATGCTTTAGTGAGGCTCTTTCTGCTGTAAGAAACAGTAAAGTTGACCACTGGATAGGTCTTGATAACTATTGAAACACTGAATTGACTCAACATCGTCAGGCTCAACTGTAGAATCTTTTTGCAGATGAAGATGTCAAAAGGCAATCTGTAGCGAGAATGACAGTGTGATTAACCAGAATGAGGCCTAAGTCAGAAGTAGCATGGACCACTGGGAAATTAAGGCACCAATTTTCACCGTCAAGATCGTCTGTGATAGGGTACTATATCCTAGCAACAGCAGAAGCCTTAACCTTGCAATCAGAGCAAAAACTAATTTTGTGGTGTTATCCGTTCCAATATCTTTTAATCCAAAAAGTCTTTAAACAGAAAGTAAATGCTCACATGTCACTCTTCCAGGAAGAGCTTTCTTCTCTAATTGGGAAATCCCTAATTCAGTGAATTAAAGGTTATGGACGCATTAATGCAAGTTTCATTTACTTCACCTACTGAAAAGTTTAATCTGTTGTTTTCAATGTGACTATAACTAGCAACACATTGTGTTAATTTAGCTATTTACATGCCATTCTAAAAACATACAGGTGGAAATTAACAATATGATAGCACCCAATCCTGAAAATCCTAATTAGGCAATGGGAATTTTCTAAGGGTTCAGATTGAAGGGCTAAATGCTTTATTTGCATTATAGCCACATACTTTATGTTAAGTCAGGATTACCAGCCTGTGGTTCAAAGTATTTCCTTTTCAAACTGTCATGGGGCTGCCATTCAAACCAGTAGTCATATAGCTTGATGCAAAATCTTTTAAAAATGTATTAGGGGGCTGCACCCACTGTTCACTATGCTCACCACCACCTTTCTGCAGCTTTCATGGCCAGAGAGCATGATGATGTCATTTTGTCGCTCAGCAGGAAAAACTTTTTTATATATAGAGAGAGATCATAATGTCTTTGTGGATTCACCCATTACTTTGCTGCATGGTGAGTAATATATTTAGCAGTTAGGTAGTTCTTAGGCAGAGCCCTGCAAATCCACGGATAGCCACTTTATATCCATGGGCATCCACATCTGCAGCTGTTATTGTGGATATCCACAGCTCATTTTTGTGGATGCAGGTACAAATTTGGTATCCTTGCAGGGCTCTACCTTAAAGTGAATGACTTTGGATTTTTTTTAAATGTACCATAGAGCCCTGGACATTGATGGGGGGAGCAAAGGGGCCCAGCAATTCAAAGGGTCCTGGAGCTCCCTGTCGCTGCCATTGCTACTGCAGCAGTGGCAGTGGTTGAAGCCCAAGGCCCCTTTGAATTGCTGCCAGAGAGCCATGTCAGCTACACCACATGTGCTGAAGGCTGACTGCCCTCAGCCCACCCCTTCTGGGGGCACGAAGCTGCCCCCGCCCACACACACGTTGCCCTGGGGCCCACGGAGGTTGTCAGCCCCACAGCCTGGACATTAACATTCACAAACTTGAGCCTTAATCTTGACTTTAGCAGAGGTCTGTGGCGTACTGGAGTTCTTTCATTGGAGCTCCTAACATGATCAGAACCTCAGTCCTGAGCCTGAATCAAGCTACGATCCCATCTTTGCAGTGAGGCCTTTCCTTATTTTAAGGCAGTAGGTGTCTCCTTTTTATTATGCAAAATCCCCTCATTTTTGGTTGTATTTCTTGCTACATGATACACTTTTCACTTGTTTCATCTCTGCTTCAAAGTAAACGTTAGAAGTAGAGCCACACCCAGGTAAAAGAGCTGAACCTGCCCTGCTAAGCTTTGGAGATGTTCAGAGCTACATCTAAATTTGTATCCATTTTTTCATAACATGGTCCAATCTTTAATCAGAAAGTAAGGTGGGATTTTCAAAGCCACTGTCACAACTGTATGCCCAGCGTCCTTGAAGGGCTTTACTTCAGCCTAAATCTATGCATGTTCAGACTTAGGATGTGGTGATTTGGGATCCTGTCTACATAGTGTATTGATTTGATTTGGGGACTGCATGTCTGTCTGTGTTTCACTGAAAATTCTGTTCTGAAAGTGGGACCTGTTTGCCTTCCCTGCTGTTTTTTACCTCCATATTGAGTTGAAACCCACAGGAGAGAGCAGGGAAATTTTGGACATGGCACTAGATTAACAATGGAGTGTCTTTAAATATCGATGATCATCCAATTACATGTAGCACCCTTGGACAAAGAGGGAACTACTACCCAGGGGAAACCATTTTTTTCATGTCTGAACACAGGAAAGAGGTACCAAAGCAACAGGTGACATGGAGGACTCTGATCACCAGAGGAGACTGATCAGACTGACCACCTGAAAATAGAAAGAGGCTTTCATCACCAGAAACAGCATGCTAGCTGCAAGGGGTGAGAGAAGAGTCCATATTCTAGGGAAGAGGAGAAGGGGAGGAGGAAGGTAGGGGGAAAGGAAGGATCAGAGCTTCCTTAGGAAGACTCTGATCCACACCCAAAAAGCACTCAGGACTGGTGAGGAAACAGGCAGTGAAATGCATTCAGGCGGGTTATTAGTTTGTCTAGCGCTGTATAGATCTTATTCTACCTGAAGTAAAGAGCAAATGTTTTAGAAAGTTTTACAAAGCCTGTGTGTTGTGTGTATCCCATGACCTTGGGGAGATAAATGGTTGGAGCTCTGAGAAAGACGTACTTAAGCTACTGGAGTATGTTGGTGCTGGGGTCTTGGAGGCCTAAGTGCCATCAGGTGCTACTGCCGTGAAGGAGTAGCCAACAGAGAGTCTGTACCAAGGAAGTGTGCTAGATGGGCCTGGAGCTAGAAGTGGTGGCTGAAGCCTACTGAGACCCAGCAAACCTTCACACACATGGGCCCAGCTTGTTGAGACCCACCCACAGGTGGGGGAGCTTACCCGGCACTGTGACATAGCTCATTTGTAAAATTGCACTTATAAGTACCAGAATATTGCATTGTTAGAAACATGATCACATCAGCAATATAAGAAGCTAAAGAGACTGAGAGAGACAAACATTTTTCAGACATGAAAGCCAAAACGTAGGCATCTGAAGAGAACCATATTTAGGCCCCCAACTAGAAGAATCTGGATTTTCAAAGCTGCAGAGTACCTGATGTTCCCATTGACTTTAGTGGAATTTGTGTGTATTTTGCACTTCAAAAATCAAGCCATTTCTGTTTAGGTGCCTAAACAGACATTCAAGAGGCTAACTTGAGGCAACAAGCTTTACATTTTGGTAGAGGGACTGTGGTATACAACAGTCTTAGCACACAACATCAAGCTACACTGTTTATACTGTGAAGCCTTACTTGTGAATTTTTTAATAAAGGAAGTCAGGCATTCCTTAGAATTCTGTGTTTCGAGGGGAGCAGGCCACAGTTCTGCAAACTTTGCAACAAACCAAGTCAAAATATATTAATATTCCACCATCATCTTGAAGTGTCTTTTTTTTTTTTTTTTTTTTTTGCATTTCAGACATGTTTTCTCATTAGCTCCTGAAAGAATTTGAAAAGCAGAATGCAAGTTTGTGTGTCTGCAATCAGATTGTCCCATATTGATGCAAAGAGAAGAAAAAGAGAGAGCCAGAAAGAATTCTCTAATTGATTCATCAGTGCACCACAGTGTGAACAGGCGTGCTGAAGTGTAAAGGAGGATGTGACACCAGTGTGGCAGAGCTGTCATAGCGAAAAGGGCTTCCTATAAAAGAGATGGCACTTGAAGTATTATCTAGGTTACCTATCTGAACTCATATTCCCCTGGAACATATGCCTTTGGGGAAGTGTCTGACCATTGTGAAAGCAGCCAGGCATTGTGCCATCCTAACAGGTAAACACAAGTATAGGAGGTAAAGAACTGTTGTGTATCAGGTGTGGGATTTTAGGGCAGTAAACATAGACACAAAGGCTCAAACAATTGTTTATCTAAGGATATGATTTGAGGATATGATATGACTGTGATATTTTATAGCATCTTTCATCCCAAAACATTTGAGAACTAACCCAGAGTATACACTGGAATTACTTTGCTCACTGCTAAAATGATTCCCCCTTTGGGATGAAATCCAGCAGTTTCAATGCATAACACATTACACAGTAATTCAGGGTAGTAAGCAAAGAGAAATACCTTGCCAACTAAAACTGCCGGGGAGATTTTGATAGGTAGAAGGCAATTGCATGTGGAGGAAGTTGGTCAGGACATTAGCTTAAAATCCTCTTGCAAAATGCACATTGTAGTTACCAAACCAAAACAGCCACCATTTTTTCCCCCAACCAATTGCATCAATGTCTGTGTGACCCCTAATGTTTACTCTGCAGAGCTCTGTTAGCTGATTGAAGTGTATATGCCTAGTTTTGGTAATCTACTCCAGTCTATTTTGGTGCATTGCAAGACAGTCCACTTCAATATTCTCTACTTCAGTATTAATTTGTCTTTTCAGCTGTTTCAACAGAGAATGGAGCATGTGCCCTCTGCTGCAGTTTGGCTCAAATCCATCCGTCATTTTATTGACCTTCTGGGAACAATGTCCCATCGTTTCTAGCTCACGGATTGGGGTCCTTTGTGACTACAGAACTGAAACAGAAACATTTCAGGGGTGGGGGAAGGTTAAAAGCTGGGCAGCTGTAGAGCCTTTCCCTTATGTAAATGTGTATTATGTTGAAAACAAATGGACAAATAAATGTCCTTAGGGGAATGGAGTCTATCAGACATGAAATAGCAACTTGGATCAGTCTAGAAGTCAGTAATGATAACAACAGACTGTGAGTAAATAAATAAAAGTACAGAGAGGAAGATTTGTCCCGGCTCTGGTGGAGTCCCCCGTGCTGGAGCTGAGAGAGTGGGATTTGCAATTCTACTATTCAAGGGCTGATTTGTCTATCCTAATGTGTACACTCTGCTGTGATGGTCCATATGGGAGCCAAAGCAGCTGGGAATAACTGGGGCACAGAACCATGGTTCTTGCCACTTTCTACCCTCTGCATGGCCCTCCCTTCTCCCATTTTCCCCCTTGTTTGTGATTCACAAGTTTTGGGCCTGCTCCAGAATGAGTTTTGCATCAAGGACTTCTCAGGGCTGGTGCAGGAGCCTGCTGTCCCAGAGGAATTTACCAGGGTGTATGTGATGGTTACAAAGCACTCAGTCTGTAATCATCTGAAGCTACTGAATGTCTGCAGGGCCAACACCTGACCAATATGAGGATTTTCAAATCCATGAGACTCTCTAATTGATCCTCTGAACTAAACAACCCATACTCGTAGGGTGTGTCTAGACTACAGGGTTTTGTCGACAAAAGTCTACTTTTGTCGACAAAACTATACCTGCATCTACACTACCGCCGATTTCTGTCAACATAACATCAACAGAACTCGGCAGTTTTGTCAACGGTGGTAAACCTCATTCTACGAGGAATAACGGCTTTTTTCGACAGAGTTCTGTCGACAGAAGGCATTATTGCATCTACACTGACCTTTGCATCTACACTCTCATGTCGACAAAGCGGCTTGCTTTGTCGACAGAACTGGATGTAGTCTAGACGCTCTTTGTCGACAGAAGCTTTGTTGACAGTATCTGTTGACAAAGCCTCTGTCAACAAAAGCCTGTAGTCTAGACATACCCCTAGGTACTATGGTGCATAGAGGTCAGGAGACACTTACTAAGAAGGGGTGATCCATAGTCCACTAGCCAGTATGTTGATGCATACTTACAGGCATTACAGATTTGCTGTCAATGCATATTTTGGATGCTCAGCACCTCTGCAATGCATCTTGACAACCTCTTTCCTTTACAAATTCTGTACTACAGATGGGTAAACAAACACTGTTCAACGGCTGCAATGTTCCCAAATCACAAAAGCACAGATTTGTCTGGTCTGCTCATTTCATATGTGGCTGGTCAACCATGTTATCTTCTTTACCTGTGGATTGGTCCTTCCCCAACCCCATGTACTTCAGGTTCACAGAGGTGCATGTCTGAATTGTAGTCTTGTTTGTTGTGGACTAAGGCTATGTCTACACTACAAGGTTTTTGCACAAAAACAGCCATTTTTGTGCAAAAACCAGCAGAGCATCCACACCTCAAACGTGTTTTTGCGCAAAAAAAAAAAATACAGTAAATCGATAGGACAGAGGGCTTTTGCTGGTAAAGATATTCCTCTCTCCACGAGGAATAACTCCTTTTTGCGCTCCAGCTCTTCTGCAAAAAAGCATGTGTGGACACTCCGCAGGGTTTCTTGCACATAAAGAGCCTAACAGAAAAAGCACAGGTGCTCTGATGGCCATTCTGTTAATGGCAATCAGAGCTTTCTTGCACAAGAGCATCCATGCAGTGTGAACACTCTCTTGTGCAAAAGAACATTGCTTTTGTGATGCACTTTTGAGGTGTGGACGCGCTTTTGCGCTAGAAGTTTTTGTGGAAGATCTTTCCTGCAAAAAGTTTCTTGCGCAAAAACCCTGCAGTATAGACAAAGCCTCAAACTCTAAAACAGTATCCACAGCTCCTCTAGTGCAATATCCTCTCTCTGAAATTTGTGTTCCTTATCCCAGAACCAAGAAATAATAATAATAAATAACAAATTATTGTGTTTCATACAGCACTTTTAATCGATATGTCTCAAAGCACTTTACAAAGGAAGTATCATGAATCCCATTTTACAGATGGAGAAACTGATATACAGAGAGTTGAACTGGCTTGCTGAAAGTCACCCAGCAGGCCAGAGATGGAATTAAAATCAGGTGCAGTGCTCTATCCACTGTGTAATACTGCCCCTGTAAAATGTAAAAAAGAGCTCTAAAAGCTTGTTGCAGGAAGTAGGGGAAAGAAGAATGGTTAGAGCATTAGCTGGGGACTTAAGAGATCTGGTTCAATTCTGCACTCTGCTATAAACATCCTGTGTGATCATGGATAAGTCATTTAGTCTTCTGTGCCTCAGTTTCCCATCTTTAAAATAGATGTAATCGTACTTTACTACCTCACAGGGGTTTTGGGGGGATCATACAATAAAGATTCTGAGGTGCTCAAATATGATGAAAATGATAAAGATGAATAAAAGGTTACCAAAATGCTGCTGATAAATTGCATAGTCAATTGCTTGACCACAGTTTGTTTTGTAATGAAATATACTCAAGACACAAATAACAAATGTCAGTCAGGTTTACTGCTCTAACCCAATTATAGTCTAATACAAAATCTAATCCAACAGTTTGTCACAGTTCCCTAACTTGTTGTTCTGTTCTTTCCTTGTCTTTATCTTGAGTATTCCAGGTACTGATCTGTGGAGGTATTTTCCTAGCTTCTACAAAAACAGAGAACAAATATATCTGGAGTTTGACAAGTTTCCTGTTTGTTTATACCAAATACTTATTTCAGCAATGCAAGGTGTTATAGGATACTTAGCATATGTGGAAAGGATTCTGTGATAACCAGTTTAGGTTACATCACTGTTATAATATTTGTGCTTACATGTTATTGGAACTTACTGCAGATAATACATATTATTATATGTTAACCAGCAGATATTGGTCAACAATGACAAGAAGTAGAAGCAAGAAACCAAGTTTATCTCCTATTTAATTTCTCAGATTAAAGATTACATATTTGTTTGTTACACATTGTTTTAGGCACCCCTACTAAGTCCTGGTTTTCAGGTTTTCACTTCTAGCGTGGTGGGTGAATGTCTATGAAAATACTCCCCACTCTGGCTATGTCTACACTGCAGAGTTTTTTTGGAAAAACAGCCGGTTTTCAGAAAAAACTTCACTTATGTCCACACTGCAATCACGTTCTTTCGAAAAAAATCTAAAGAACAGAGGGGGTTTTCTGACATTGATAAACCTCATTCTACGAGGAAGAGCTTTTTTCTGAAAGAGCTCTTTCATAAAAAGGCGTGTGTGGATGGGGAAGAAGGAGTTCTTTCGAAAGAAGAGGAAAGAGGAAAAAGCACAGGTGGCCACTCCATCCATAGTAATCACAGCTTAAATGCGAGATAGCGTCCATTCAGTGTGGACACTATCTTTTGAAAAAGCAGATCACTTTTTCGTTGCACTTTGGCAGTGTGGACTCTCTCTTTCAGATGAAGTTTTTTCAGAAGATCTCTTCCAGAAAAGCTTCTTCCAAAAGAAGCCTGCAGTCTAGATGTAGCCTCTGTCTCCACTGAACATCTCTGTAAGTACTGAGTGTGGACTGAGTAAGTACCATATGCAACCTTGTGGGACATTTTTGCTCCAGAAGACCATGCATCTTGTCTCCTGAGTATGGCTTTAAATATGGAAATGCTCTTCTGTATCCCCATTTTATGGTCAAAGTCTCTTTGATCATTGTGCAGGGTCAAGATAATAAAGATTAAAATGTATGATACTGGCCAGATTCATGGCTTGTGCAAACAGGAAGAACTACATTGACTTAATGGCTTTTGGTAGTTGTGAATTTGATCCAGTGCCTTTCTTTTAATTATAAGATTTAAAACAATGGACATTAGGGTAGGGCAGAAAGCCCTGGTTGAAATATCTCATAGCATTGATTTGTCTCCTATTTTGTGTCCAATGATAATTTCCAATTGCAAAGAAGAACATTTAACAATATATGGCCTCTACAGTATTAAAAGTCCATCTAACAGTTAATCATATGATTAATCTCTACAAGGAAGCTCCACTAAGTATGCAATAACAAGAAGGAATGCCATTTTATAATAAAACTGAAAAGTTTCTCTAAGGTGCACACAGAAATCCTTTGAATAGAAAGGTGAGAACTTTTGGATATTTGTCTTTCTGTCTGTAGCAGTGGGACTGTTGGCCAAGCATTCTCTGGGTAGACTCTACGCCTCTAGAATGCCTGACTTGGTATGAAACAGTCAATTTCTTGGTGAGGCTTGGCTTTTTTTCCCACCAGTAATGTGAAGAGAGTTAGAGGAGGCTGAGTTTGTGTGAGTAGGGGATTCTTTGTATCTTACAAATTGAGTATTAGAAATTGGGTTTGTTTGTATAGAAAAGAAAAGACTGAAAGGAGACATGATAATAGCTTTCGAGTACCTTACAAGGAGGAGGGAGAAAAATTATTCTCCTTTACTTTGATGATAGGACAAGAAGCAATGGGCTTAAATTGCAGGAAGGGGGATTTAGGTTGGACAATTGGAAAAACTTCTGAAGAAGTGGGTTGTGCCCACAAAAGCTCATGATACCATCTATATTTTGTTAGCCTCTAAGGTGCTACAGGACCACTTGTTTTTTAAGCTTTTTTTTACAGAGAAACTGTAAGAGCAACAGTTACGGGATTGTGGCTAGAGTAACATGACATATTGGCTGCTCCTGCTATGGTGTCTCCATTTGTAATCCTTCTCTCGTCTGGAAATGCCAGGTTCATTGCTGGATGTGATCTCCTTGAAATAATGTCTGTCGTAGTGATGGTTTTATGTGGACATGGCCCTTACATTGCTCAGTGCTTCATATTTCAGAAGTTACTCCTCTGATCAACCTCGCTTGCCACAGATTCATGCAAACTGGTTTGGATATAGGGTGGTCCATGAGTCCAGATGCTCCCAACTTTAAGGGCAATGAACTGGGCTTCAGTAATGCTATACTTTAATTTATAAGACATACATTTTGCTAGAGTTTCCATATAATAAATATGTCAATCCAGCCCTACGCAATCAACCTAATAAACAAATATCAGGAGGGTTTGTATTTACTGTGCTGTTTGTGCATTAAGTCCCCTCTTCTTCAGCTGCATTAAACCAGATTCTAAAATGGCAGATCAGTGTTCCTTTTAGCAGACACTCAAAATAGAAACTGTAAGTGCATTTGGTTTCTACTTAATCTCAGTAGTTACCCAGCCCTCTAAATAGTGCATTGCAGCTAAAGACATCAAAAGTTTGCAGGCTATAGAAAACTAGGTACTCCCGGTCAGTCAGTTCAGGGGACTAGTGCTGGAGATGAGGAAATGTACAGAAAGTTGGAGCTTTGAAAGGAAGTTCTGTAGCTATTCAGGGGAATAAAAACTTGTTCATATAAACTGTTGACCACCCTGCATCTTTAAGCAGGGGCAGAGAAGCTCATAGACTTGCCAGGCCTGGGCAAGATGGGGGTGGTTCCATAGTCCTAGAAGGGGAAAGGCCTGAGCAGGGCCGGACGGAGGCATGGGCGAGCTGGGCAGCTGCCCAGGGTGCCAACCGATGGGGGGCACCTGACGGCAGCTGTAAGGGGCACGTGGTGTCCCTTACAGCTGCCATCAGGCGCCGTCCGCCCGGCTCCCGCAGCACCGGCCCTGTGGCGACGGCCAGCAGCGCCCTTCCCCCCATGGCCACGGGACTCTGCACAGCCCGGCGCGCACGCCAGCAGCGCTGCCCGGGTTGGGCTGGGCAGCGCATGCACCGTGCGCCCAGAGGGCAGGCCCCGGGCTGCGCGCCAGCAGCTGTGGCCGGCCCGTGCATGCGCCGTGCGCCCGCGGGCGGTGCCGCGTGCCCGGGCCCAGGGCGCCAAAAGGGCTCAGGCTGGCCCTGTGCCTCAGACAGAAGGGGCAAGACTGGGGCAGCAATTTAAAAGAGCAATGATGGCTGGGAGCCCTGGGCCCTTTTCAATCACTGGACCCCAGGGCAACCGCGCGCTTTACCTCCACTATCGGTGGGCCTGAGCAGAGGGATGTTTGGCTGGCCTGGGCAAATGAGGAGAACAGTGATTTATGGCTTAGGGGAGCTGGGAAAGATGAAAATGGCTGAAAAGGGGGCAGTGGGTCTGTGACTCATCATGTGGGAATGCAGGGTTTGAGAAGAACAGCTCAGGGCAGGGAGCCTCCATTTTGCACAGACTAAGCTGAGGTGGGATCCACCCTCCCTCCTCATTTTAAGTGGTGAAATACCAGGTTTAGTCAACACCTACTCTGGGCGTCACACTATCTGTCTCTTTTTAGGAGGGCTGGGAAGAAATGTTTCCCTTAGCACTATATCGGTTAGGGTGCAGTTGGGGGGTTTTCACCTTCCCCACCACAGGTTAGTGAAAGGGCTTTGCTCAGGCATGGCACGATGCATTGTAGGCCATATGTCACTGCTCATTATTTAAGTGTAGGACAGATGTCCAGCAGAGGTACTCCCCAGGAAAGGTAGATCATGGCTGGATAAATGGCTTGGGAAAGGACTCCAAAGCAAGTGTTCATTAAAGGAATGAATAAGGGGCAATTGGGGACTCCTATGGTTGATACAACAGGGAGCCATCAGCCTCCATTCTTATAACTCAACCTTAACATGCCTATGATAGGGGTCAGTGGTAAGCTCCTGGCAATGGAGTTTCTAGAGGAACCAGGATGGAAAACGAAGGGGACCAGGTGGAAGCCCCTCACCTCAGGTTTAGTATAGTCCTGGCACTGGATTTGCTGGGGGGATGGGGATGGAAAAGAGGGGGAGTAATAATGAGAAATAATGGAATAAACATGGACTGCACTGTACATTGTTATCTGCTGGGTAGTCCTAGACATCTAATAATAAAGTCATCACCTGATTAAACCCATGTCAATGTCTCCTGACCTTCTTTTGGTATGGCCAGACAATTCCTTCCCATACTTTGCAACTTTCTGTCCAGTCAGTCCTTGCAGCCTGGTGGAGCTAAAATTCATAATGTGATGGGTGTGGCTGTGATGCAAAGTGACAGCCGTCAGCATGAATGTCTTAAGATTGTTTCAGAACAATTTGTTATGCTAGTGCATGTTTCACCGAAAGATTTCCAAACAAAATCAAAATGATTTGAGCAAGCCTCAGGCCACCCCATCAGCTGGGTGTTATACCCAGTTATGGATGAGTAAATTGATACTCAGAGCGGATGAATGATTTTTTTGATGATCAAATAGTGAGTTAATGGCAAAGCTGGGACTAGAACCTCAGGTCTGGAGTCCAGAATCCCAGTTTCTTGTTCTAAATTTAAAATTAGGTAAATTAACATGAATAAGAGAAGGAAACTGTGAAGGAAATGGGAGGAACATGGACTGAACTTTTGAATAAAAATGTTATTAACATAGAACTCAAAGATAGTGGGAGATAGAGGAAAAAATTAACCAGGCCAATCTGGCTATCACAAATGTTCTGACTTGCACAGATTCTTTCAGTTTATAGCACAGAAAACTTGAGGTACTGTAAACAACTAAGTAATTGCTCACAAAGTAGCTGGTCTGTACACTAGAAATAACTTATGCCACTTTCTGGACGAACTTAAAAGAAAGGACTGTACAAATAGGTAATAACAGTAATGGATCTGAACAGTCCTAAGTCTCTGATTCACCTTCTACTATGTCCTTGAGAGGTCAGACAGCCACAGTGTTAGTTCCCTGTTAAAGCCCCAAGAACATTAAGATAAAAGCTACCGTGTTCAGATCAAGTTGAATTTTCTCCTAGCTTCTCTCTCCCTAGCTGGAGAAACATTTTGGTTAAGGGTTTCTTCCTGGATTTTTTTTTTCTTTTTCTTTTCCCCAGCATTACTCTGTCCTTTGGCAGTTCCTGTGTAAAGATATCCAGCTCACAAAGGTAGCACTAGAATAAAAATGAAATGACACACGATAAAAGTGAGATGTTTTTGTGTTCTCTTCCTGTCCTTGTAGTAAAGTCTGTGTAATTATTCTCTGACTTACTCTTATTCCCCATCTGTAAAACTAAAATGTATTAGATTTAAAGTAATTAACAAATTGAGAGAAATCAAGTGTCACAAAGTCATTTTTAAAATGAATTAATTTTATTATTTTTTTTATTATGGAAACATGGCACACAACCTGGGATCATTATATTCAAGAAATTAAGGACATTTGTTTCTCCAGAGATCTTTCACAGCGCACAGAGTTGAAAGGTAACTATTGACTTCATTGACTATTGATGGTAGTAAGCACCATGCATGGTAAAATCAGGACTGAGTACTTGAATATTTTCTCTTAATATTATAATACACACAGAGTAGGACACAGATATTACATTACTGGCTATGCTTAAGCTTGGTTTCTAAATACTCTTCAACTGCAATGATGTGTCTAGGACTAGTCAAAATAGATAGCACTCTTCACTATTTGCAGAATCAGACACTAAGGTAGAAAAACAAAAAACAAAACAAGCTGCGGATAGAAAAATAAGTGCAAATGGGCATGAGAGACTCACCCATTCAGTCAGATGCATCTATTTTAGGATTTTAGCCTGTCATCCATCACCATATATCTAAGTGCCTTCCATATAAAATTATTTGCAATAGCTGAGTCCCTACTTGCCTTCCTGGAGTTTCTGGCATTTCTCCCTTTTTTAATTAAAAACTTTGCTTGGGAGGAGATGGGTGTGTGTGATTTTTTTAACCCTTTGTTTTTCAGTTGGGACACCGGAGTAGCAGAATATTCTTGAATATTCTTGCGCCACCCTTATCCTGGAAAGGCTTTTTTGAAGAAGAAAATGCAGCAGCGTTTCCTAAATACAGACAGACTCTGACTGTGTGAAGATGTTTCACACATGAATCACAGTCAGGCAGATGGGTCACTTGCTGACATGTCTGTGAATTTACATACTGTGTACTCTTTTTTTAGTTTATCCTCATAACTTTTTTAGTTCTTCAAAACGAAGCAAAAATATGAACAAGAAGAATGAATACCAGACCCACAGAAGCTGGCAAGTGAATATAAAAACATATCGCAACTAAACAAAGGATCACAAAAATGTGAGTGACTAGCTTGTACAGTTTCATGAAGTTCCCAAAAAAAGCAGTCATTAACGGTACCAAGAAATGTTGTCTCTGCGTCTCATCCTGAGGTGAGATGTTATGAGCCAATACAGGGATAGTTTAAATCCCGCATGATTATATTTTCTGTATTTGTAGCCTCTCTAATCTCCTTGAGTATGTCACAATTACCATCAGCACCCTGGTCAGTAATAAACCCTTATTTCTATATTTTTATTAGTGAAGCACAACTTAGCTTTTCATAGATATTTGATGGTACTGTTTGATTCATGTAAGGATTTTTTTACTTTATTTGATTCTATTCTCTCTTTCACCTATAGGGCTGCTTCTCCACCAGTGCAACCTACTCTGCCATATATTTTGTATCCCAGTATCACCTAATCTCTCATTGATTATTGTTGTTTCACCAACTTTCTGTGATACTTATTATAGCACTATCCTCATTTAATACCAGACACTCATGCTCACCTATCTTAAGTTACATTTTTTTATACAAGCCCTCATAAAATCTGTCAATGTTTAGTTGTTTGCCTTCATGTGATATAACTGAATGGGACTCTTTCACTTCACTTTTTTCAGCTTCTAGCTGCACTTCATCAGCTTCTGTCCTCTACTCTTTATTAGAACATAGAGTATCCCCTCTAAAAAACCCTCCTTAAGAGATGTTTCTGTACAAACTGTGCTCATCCAAAACTATTGGCTTTCCCCAGCCCTTAGTTTGAAACACCTTTCATATATTTAAAGTTTATATCTAGACCCATAAGCAACAGCACATTATATATGAAAATACAAGCTTGTTTTTCATGTCATCCTTAAAGTAGGTCTTGGTGAAAATCTACATGCCACAATAATCAACTAAACATACACACACCCCCAAATGTAAACCATGCATCAAACCTTAAGCCATGTTGAAAAATAAAAAGCAAGTTCACTTTGTTTCCAAACAGGTAGAATTTGCTATTTAAATGTAAAATACTTCTTTTTGGACTGAGCCATCTATTGACGGATCTCATATTCTATGATGCTGTTGATGAATCTTTAGTGTCACCTTCACATATTAATGGATTTAAATGAGGCTGGCTTGTGAGTTCCAACCCCACTCTCTCTTCTCACACCAACCATCGTGCACAGGCTCAAGAACTGTGACATGTACACTGGAGGGAGAGAGCCCAGATTTGAGATCAGAGTTGCCTTCTCCTACCTAGACTGACTAAAAAGGCTCAGCGAGCTCAGTCTGCCCCCGTTTGGAATCAGAGTTTCCCTTCTCCCAGGTACTGTTGGTCCACGGCACCTTATTCTGTATTATTCGGCACAACCCCTCACTCCACAGAGGGCTTCCTCAATGTGCCACCCTGAGGATGTGCCTCAACACTATAGGACCCCAGCACTGGGAAGTTTAACAGCTTTTTGAATCACAATGGGAAATCAAGTAATTGGCAGAAATCCTCCATGATTGGGTGAAATCCTGTCACCTTTGAAGTCAATGGCAAAACTCCTATTGACTTCAGTGGGTCCAGGATTTTAACCATCATGTACTGCTAAAACAGAAAAAGTCTCTTATTCTTAATTGTGTTTGACTTGCCCACATTAACTACTTTCTCCCAGACAATGTCAAGGTGTAAGCAACCGGCAGTCTTGGTGACAATATGTAAATTTGTCAGAGTGAACCCGGTCTTGTAAAATAAAAGCCAGTTTAACTTTAGATTTGTTAACACTATTTTAATGTGGTAATTGAGTTCAAGAAAGACTCAAGTTAAATGCTAAGCCATCTATAACTGTCAACATTAAGCAGTACTTAAGTATCTATGCTGAAAATCAGATATCCAAGTTAACATATATCACCACTTTTGTGCTGTTAGAAATCAAATAATGTGCATTAGTCCTGACAGAATATAAGTATATTAGTTTATGAACCTGCAGCTGCAAAAGCTCATAGCTCTCTGAACTCCTTTAGTATTATAACAGACATGGCAATGGTGTTTTATTTTGCTTGCAGTAAAAATTTCTATTAGTATAAAAATCAAATAGTATAATTTATACATCCTGATATCTCTTTGTTTGGGTTTTGGTAGGGAAGGGATTATGGCAACTTACTTACATGTCATTGTTGTTGTTAATTGACTGGCTATGCCTCTATTTGACTGATATTTATTCATATGGCCATTGATCAGTGTTTATTGGAAGGACTCTCTAGTGTAGTAATACCTGATTATTGCAATGAGAGATTCTAACCCAGCACACATTGGAAAATGTGGGTTATTCATGGCAAAATGTTCTCACCTGCATGTATAGGTTTCAGAATCTATCCACAACATGCAGGTATTAGTGCATCAAGTATTTGCATGCCCCTGGTGTATGAAGAGTTATATTCAAGCATAAGGACAATCTATTAACTTACCTTTTCCTTATTCACTTTTTCCACACCACTCATGATTTTATAGCCCTCTATCATATCCCCTTTTAGTCTCCTCTTTTCCAAGCTGAAAAGTCCCAGTCTCTTTAATCTTTCCTCATATGGGACCCGTTCCAAACCCCTAATCATTTTAGTTGCCCTTCTCTGAACCTTTTCTAATGCCAGTATATCTTTTTAGAGATGAGGAGACCACATCTGTATGCAGTATTCAAGATGTGGGCGTACCATAGATTTATATAAGGGCAATAAGATATTCTCCGTCTTATTCGCTATCCCTTTTTTAATGATTCCTAACATCCTGTTTGCTTTTTTGACTGCCACTGCACCTGTGTGGATGTCTTCAGAGAACTATCCATGATGACTCCAAGATCTCTTTCCTGATTAGTTGTAGCTAAATTAGCCCCCATCATATTATATGTATAGTTGGGTTTATTTTTTCCAATGTGCATTACTTTACATTTATCCACATTAAATTTCATTTGCCATTTTGTTGCCCAGTCACTTAGTTTGGTGAGATCTTTTTCAAGTTCTTCACAATCTGCTCACTGAAGAATGAAAAGGATTGTCAAAGACAGGTCTCTCTCTAGGAATCTGTAGTTTTACTTCCTGTCTGCTCAAGGATTCTTCAGCAGAGGAATTGGAGGTCTTGTTCTTTTTCTCCCTTCTGATGGTCACTGCAGCAGTAGTAGCTGAGGGTCAGAAGGCTTAGCAGCTTCCCTAACAGCTGCTGAATGAAACAGTTATATAGTATTTATGAGTGGTTGCCAGAGCTGCTAGGTCCCACAACCAGATCACCAAAATACTGGAGGATTATCAGGACAGAGGGGTATCAGAAGGCATAGTGGATGTTCATCAGGCATAATAGGAGCTCCTTCTATAAGAGAGATGCATCCTGGGAGGTGATCCTGTGATGAAATCTGGATGCAATTCTCAGCTCTGCCACAGACTTCCTATGTAACTATGGGTAAGCTACTTAATTTCCTTGTGCCACATTTAGTCATCTGTAAAAAGAGACATACTATATTGAATGTGAGTATACAATACCTACCACAATAAAGCCCCTTTCTCATTTGGATGCCTCTAGGTGTTGCTGTGTAAATATTAAAATAATAACAATAATGGAAAAGATACAGTAATAAATAGTCATTCCCAGACGGGATTGGAGATTTACTGTTTAATCAGATTTCAAGCTTTAATAAATTCATGTTCAAGTTTCATTGTAGGCAGGTCCAAATCTTATTTTATCTGACCCTCGAACCATAAATCATTGTCTTTCCCCACTAGAAAGAGTCTGATTTTGCAAATGGTGTTATTCCATATAATTCCATATAATAAATACACAGAAATCCATCCCAGCTCTTCTAGCTCTGGTTTTGTTCCACACATAGTAAACACTGCACATCTTGCAGCTCTGCACAGACTGAATCATCACATAAGAAATAGCTTCAATAAAATTTCCTCTTGTGAAAACACTTCATGATCAAATTTACAGGACAAGTAAAAAAGTCCTGTACACTGTATAATCTTTTCCCAGCCTGTTATGCTCATACATGTTAACTCCACTATAAGGCACGTGAATGTGGCACATGCAGCTACCACATGATAGATCAAATACAAAGTGTTCTAAAATTGCTATGCGTGCTGGGACCTCACTCATTTCCCACTGACTTCAGCAAACTCCTTTTGAAGTTGGAGGGGGAGGACATTTGCCTGTGGGAAAGAAAGGGTAAGAACCTCAGGCTTTAGCCCACTGGCTTCAAAATGGATTTAATAAAAAATAAATCATAATCTGTAATATAGCATAACTCCTGCAAAGGTGCAAGGAAGAGAGGGCAGGTTAGCAATGATTTGATAGACTATTGAATAGTCAGAGTTTTCATTATACAGTGGTTAACCATAGTTAAAATACCATGTCAACAGAGCATGATTTAAAGCCCATCAAACTCAATCACAATGGTATCTGAACACTAATAATTACTGGAATTCAACTGTAACATATAAAATAAAATTAAGGAGATAAAGGTTTGGTTTGTGAGTGTCTGCTAAAATCTGGAGAATGCCCCCACAAAAAATCATGGGAAAATATACAGCAGAAAAAAATTCAGTTTCATGATTAACAAGAAATTTCATGTGTCCTTTAAGGATAATGTCCTGAGTTTATTGGAAGCCACCTCTGACATACAAAACCATTATTAGTAGGAAGACTGGAGTAGCAGCCCAAACATCAGAACAGCATTGAATGCTGAAGAAGCAGTTTAGGCTCTTAGCATCTTCTGTCTAGTGGTATTTCCTGCTCATCCTCAGGGGAATCCACCTAAATCCTGGACATGCAGACCAAGAAAATTGCTCTGGCTTTGGCTAGATTAATAGAAGTCAAAACTTCAATCAGGCACTTATTAGTCACTTTGCACACACAATATGAGGTACCTTTGTTGGTGGCAAATGAGCGCAATTGCAGCTTGGAATTGACAGTGAAATTTTTTTTTTTTTTTTTTTTTTTTTTTTTTTGCTATCTTTGGCTGCTCAATATAAGGTTAGGATAGGGTCATGTACCAGGGCTTTTACCAAATTAATGCTATCAGGGGACTTGCACTTAAATGGAATTTTTTCCATTTGAACAATTTCATCTAGTTTCTTTACTGCCTTTTCTTTTTGTCCGAGTTTATGAACATATAAAATGTAGACAAATCAACATCTGAAATTATATTTAAACTATTGTGTTTTGAAAGAGACAAAAGTACAGCATCAGACCGTGAGCCCTTACAGTGTCTTCTTCATTAGGCTATAAGTTTTAAACAGCCTATAATGTTTTATGGATTTTGAATGAGCTTTTGCACTCTGTCTCTTAATGGAAAACCTTCATTTAGAATAACTGAAATATGCTCTCTTGATTTAAATGGATGAATTTACTGTTTTATTAACCAAAAAGTAGCATTACAAAAATGTTTATTATGCATGTTTTATATAAGTGACTTTGAACCCTGGCTAACTAACAACGTTTAACCCGCATGTGTGTTGCAGTCATTCTGTAAAGATTTCTTGCCTGTGAATTGTCCATAGATGTGTAAAAGTTCATTGTCATGCATGTCATGGAAGAAGAATCTAAACCATGACAATTGGTTATTTCTCCTTCCTTGATAGTTGTTTCAATTGCTTTGAGTTTCAGTGGAGGTCTGTTGACATTCAGAATGACAGTTACACCACATACAGTTGTCCTAGTAACAATTACTTTAAAAAATTTCAGCAGAACTCATGGAATTGAAAAGACCCATGCAAGCCATAATGCTTTATTGCACCACTTACCTTAGCTCCCTTTTCTTTACCTTTTGTCTCCTGTGACCTCCCTAGATTGTAAGTCTTCAGATCAGGGGTCTTGTCTTTATATTATCAGTGGGTCTTGTCTACATGGTGCTCTAGCAGACACCAGCTTAGGGGAGGGAGAAGGGGTAAATTTTAGTGCAGCCCAATGTGTCCTCACAGATTGTCTGTATGTCATGTATATTAATGAGCACCAAGGAACTTTTTTGCACAACATGCAGGTATGAACTATAATTTACACCCAGCTGGTGCACCATATAGGCAAGGACTCTGGTCTGAAGACTCAGGGTTTGTCATATTTGTCTGTTAAGTACTTACCCTACACTATTAGTCATGTGTTCATTGATGTTGTTGATGGGTGTGTCTTCACACTTTTATGACTGAGAAAAAGACAGCATAAAGCAATTCCAGTTCTAAAGAGAATGAATGAAAAGGTGGTAATGTGTCAACTGCAGTTACATGCAAATCTATTGGATTTATTTTGCCCTATCCATCTTGACTGAGATCCAAGGATGGAACTGAGAATGTATGGATATCAATTGTTGATGAGATCCTTCCAGAAGTGGACAATGTTCAGATGCTCACAGTGATTCTATTGGCTATATCAGCAGCTTTTGATAGTGTTGTCTGTGTCTCCTAGGGGTATGTCTACACTTGCACCCTCTTTCGAGAGAGGGATGCAAATGCAGCTGAGCAAAATTGCAAATGAAATGCGGATTTGACTTGCCTGCTCTTTATTTGCATATTTGCATTATGGCGCTATTTCAAAATAAACGCTGTGTAGACGCGGTTATTTTAAAAAAACCCTTCTTCTGAAATAACCCTTATTCCTCCTACAATGAGGTTTACCAGTTATTTCGGAAGAAGGGTTTTCTTTCGAAATAACCGCATCTACACAGCATTTGTTATTTCAAAATAGTGCTATTTTGAAATAGCTCCATAACGCTAATATGCAAATGAAGCACAGGAATTTCAAATCTGCGCTTCATTTACAATTTCGCTCAGCTGCATTTGCATCCCTCTCTCAAAAGAGGGTACGAGTGTAGACATACCCCTACAGTCATATAATGCAGGAGTGGATAGAACGGATTTCAAAGGGTTTGCTTTTTCATCTCAGACAGATCCCAGAGAATAGTGATGGGCACTTGCTTTTGCCCCCAGGTATAGAGACCTTACACATACAGAAGTTCCACACTTGTCACCTGTCAGGTAAAGGAAAATATGAAATGTTTTACCCTGCAATGTCAATGTACTGATGGTGCTCACCTCAGAAATATGGAATGCATGTTTGTTGGCAAGGGGAAGCATTCAGAAGAGAAGATGAAAGTGGGGGGTCTGCATCACTTTTTGAGGCTACCTACCTGACTTTTACCAAAATGCCTCACAGCCTTGTGATACTATTGATTCCCCTATTACTCCAACGTCCTCTCTAATCAATCATGGCCTTTCATCATTTGTAACTGGGCAAATGTATGACAGCCATGGTTCTAAACATCATTTACAGCATTGTTAATGCCAAGCTTTGTTCCAATTCATGGCTACCCAGAAATAGAAACTCATGAAAAGTACAGTTGCCTGTCTGAGTGCTTCATTACTAGTCAGTTAGCATGCTTGAAGACATTCTTTAACATTCTGCATCATTTTGAAGTTACTTCATGGTGTCCCCATGTCTTCCAAGAAATGGGGTAAGTTAACTATGACTGAATCCATTAAAGGAGGGACCCACAAGCAGCTACTATCTGAAGAAAGCTTAATAGAGTATGAAAGGTTTCAAAGAGCCCCAAGATCTGCAGTTTTTGGAGATAAAGTCCCCTGCATCTTTCAAGGTGGTTGGATCATTCCCTTGCTTTCAATTCAGGGATGTGGAGGAAAACCCTTTCAGAGACCTTGTGAAATGATCCATCCCATATGGATATTTCCAAGCAGGGGCATGGGTTAGCATGATTATTAAATTATGTACAATTTCTCCAAATATTCTGTGCTATTTTATAGAATAGTTTCCTTTCCTCTGATATTCAACTGAAAGAGAGGGAAACAGCTTAATAAGACTCTGGACACTCACTAGGTTCCTAGACAATACCAACCTTTCTTTAACATTTATTATTTGAAACATTTGTTTTAATAAATTGTAGCATGGATACAGTTAGCAACAATAGACCAAATTCTGCCATCTTTACTCATACTGAGTAGCTCTTTACTTCATAAGTATTCAATTTAAAATAAGACTACCTGTACCTTGAAAATAGGCTAGTAATCAGTGCAAGTATGCATGGCAGAATTTGCCCTACACCATCTTGAAATACATATGCCAGAAAGTATCTTCAAATCATCTGATGCTTGAATTATTTTATTTCTACATCTCCTGTACCAGTAGGATTTCTGCAGTTCTATATAATCTGAAAGCAAGATTTGCTATGAGCACCATATAATGAGAGGCATAAACACTCTACTGTTAGAAGCACACATCTCCTAAATGTCAACTTACAGATTTTCTATAAACAGGGATGTGTTTTCTTTGATTAGATTAACAACATTTTCCATGTATTCAATCAATGCTGTTTTAATCAATTAACTTTGATCTTCTTTGCATCCTCATTTTGATAAATTATATTAATATACTCTCTTTTTAACTATGCAAGTATAGGTCTGCAGTCAATGCTCTTTAATTTGAAAGAAGTACTTTCACTGCTGACAAGAGTTTGATTTTATTTAATTTAATTTATTTATTTGTTATTCTACACTAGCAGGAAATAAACAACAAATGGTCTGGTAGCACTTTATAGACTAACAAAACATGTAGATGGTATCATGAACTTTCATGGGCACAGCCCACTTCTTCAGATGACCGGAGTTTAAAAAGTGGGCTGTGCTTGCGAAAGCTCATGATACCATCTACACGTTTTATTAGTCTATAAAGTGCTACCAGACTATTTGTTGTTTTTTTCTGTACAGACTAAGTAGGCCACCCCCTGAAACTAGCAGGAAATAGTCATTTTGTTGTCTGATCCAGTGAGTTAGTTCTGTTTATTCTGGAACAATACTAAAACTTCATGCTTTGCTGGTTATCACTTAAAATAGATAACAATTCTACCCAATTAAGAAACTAAAGCTATTTATTAGCTGACTGTTGCTTGACTGAAATGTACTCTTTACTCAATGTTTTGGTAGCGATCAGAAATATACTTTTAAATATATTTTGCAGTAGTCTCTTGAGTTTTGCTATTTATAATCACAATATTGCATTTGCTTAATAAATATGTAAATAAGTAACTGACTTGCTAATAGGTTTTCTTGCAATTTGCGATTCCAGAATCATTGCATATACTCCCCATCACAACTAAATGCAGTAAAATATGTCAGCATATGAAACACTAACATTATTTTTAAATATTTTATTGCAATGCTGTGTTAGGTGATGTACAAACAAATGTGAAGATGCAATCCCTACCCTGAAAAGTCTGCATCTACAAAAAGGCAGAAAATACATGACAGTGTGAGGGAAAGGATCCCATTTTTGTACACATGTATTTTACATTGTTTTATCTATTATAAAATAGTTATACATAATAAAATGCCAATTGACACCTTTGTCCAGGAAGTCACCCTTGATTAATGAAATTCACAAGGCAGAAGAGAGAGATGAGAGAAGACAGTGTAGCAGTCTGTGATCAGTTTATCTTAACTTGCACCTGCTTCCATTTCTCCACACTGCCAACTCCCTGTCTCACCCAATAGCTTCGGGCTCTCAGCACTGTTGGATGACTGAGCTGACTTGACTTTCCAGCAAAAAGTCAAAAATATCCTCCCCTTCCTGAGCTAGAAAACAACAAAGTCCAACAAATCAGATGTACAGCAATCCTCAAAGCAGGACTTCATCTTGCTTCCAACCTCAACAGTCCTGCCACTTGAGGTCAGTGGATTGTCATACTGCCTTCTTCTGTAATCTTAAGGGGGAACCCAAAGTCTCTCTATACTTTGGGTTCTGGTTCAGGGACACTGCAAATATGAAGGTCAACCTATTCAGACCCGCTTTTTCACTTCCCTAAAACACTTCCTTCATAGGCTTGTCATTAAGCCTTTCCCATAGACATCTTCCTGGTCTCTTTCTTTAAGCCTCGTCACTGGTCAGTTGCAAACAGCCTCCTAGCACTTCCTGCCACCTACCCTGCTCTACAGTGGGCAGACTTTTTGATGGAAACTTTCTAATGCTGGAACTCCAAAAAGAGCTATTCTGCAGATCTCTCCATTGAGCTTAGCAGAGTCCGTTGTTGCCTCAAAGTCTATCACTTAGCAAGGCTTAAAGGCACCTCACTGGAAGGCCAGCCCACCATGTAACCTGGTATTACGGACTAATTCCGTGCATTCTGTGCATAAGAGGCAGTAGAGAAGAATTCTCCAAGAGGAAGATGAGGCTGGTATCCCTGGCTAAGCATAAAAGATGAGTGATGCCTTAAGAAACCAAGGTATTAAAATTTTGAAGGTGAGGATAAGAAGCTTGCAATCAAGTGGTGAAGCAAGGAAACACGAAGATTAAAAGAAGGCCACAGCAAGAGATTAAAAGGTTATTTGCAGATTCAATTCCTATGGACTATAAGGGCACGTCTACACAGCAGGGCAAAAGTCAAATTAAGCTACGCAGCTTCACCTACATCAGTTGCATAACTGAAGTAGAAATAGCTTAATTCGGCTTCTGGAACCAAATTCCTTTGAGTTCCGAAGAGGAACACTCTTCCTTTGACTTCCCTTACTCCTCATGAAATGAGGGTTACAGGAGTCTGAGTAAGAAGTCCTCCAGCTCACCATTATTTCAGAATAAAGGCTTGTTGTGTAGATAAGCTCTTTGTTATTTGGGAATAATATCAGTTATTCCAAAATAGCACTGCTGTGTAGACATACCTGAAGGGGCTATAGAGGTATAAAAGAAACAGGAGAGAAAGAGGCTGCATTAATAATTCTGTAGGGTTATTTCAGAAAGAAAAATGAGCCAGCTCATGAGTGGTGCAAAATCCCCAAGGCACAGTTCCCTATAGGTTGTCTGGCTCTGTATTGTCCCTCATTCAACTGGTAGCTAAATGCCACAATTGACAGAGGTTCACATAAATCTCCAGTTTCCTTTAAGCAAGCCTATGACTAGAGTCAATCAGCATATTCCCAAGTTTTAGGTGCTTGTATACTATGCTGATGGGCTTGGTATAAATATGCAGAGAGAATGAGAGAGAGATTTTTTATACTGGCTTTTGGCAGTTTTCAATCTCCAGTCAGCTCAGAGCCTGCAGTCTTTCTATAGGTAAACCTGACTGTACAGTAAAAACTTAGTATTATTAATTGGTTTCAAGGATTGAGGCTCCATTTTGCAATCTGTTGTAGAGAAATCAGTGAAAAAGTGGTTCCTTCTCCAAGGAACTTACAATCCAAATATATGATGAGATAAAAGGAATGTTCCTGAGTTTTACAGTGGTTACCTCAAGACTAGCTCATGTTTCTCTTGATTTATGTAAAATTCCACCTTTCTGTTTAGAATACAAATAATCATTTT
Source organism: Pelochelys cantorii (assembly GCA_032595735.1). Classification (NCBI taxonomy): domain Eukaryota; kingdom Metazoa; phylum Chordata; order Testudines; family Trionychidae; genus Pelochelys; species Pelochelys cantorii. Next base: position 20,974,389 of record CM064338.1, read on the forward strand.
TTGTGTGAAATATGAGTGCTGATGATTTGTGTTTTTATCAGTCAAAATGCCATCTGGTTAGATCAGAATTCTAACTTCCTCATAATGGAAAATACTCAGAAAGAACTCCAGTCTCCTCTCTTTAAAGCTGCCAGTAGGTCTGGCAATAGTATTAAAATGCTAGCATCAGACTCCTTTCCTACAAAATTCCAAGTCTACGGTGGAACATAAATCCAAACTGTGTAACAAACTCCCAGTGGCTAAAAGCTGGCATACTACACAGTTGCCCCTTGGTCTCAATACAATTTCTAATTTCATTATCATTCATTGTACTTTATTGTATTTCCTTCTCTAATTTCCCTTCTTTTATATATGACCCTGGAAATAGAAGAGCCTGGAGGTAAAGGTAGGAGTTGTCCCAATTTGTAAAGAAGAATTATTGACTTTGAAAACTTCAGATATGCTTTAAAAGTTGGTTTGAGGTTTCGGTAATGGGTGATACCATGCAATTAACAGAGCTGGCAGAGTGTAAAAGAGAACTCTCTTGTACATTGGTAATAGACTTTTGCAAATTTATGATTAACTGCTGCACCCTGAGCAGTCACATTTTAAGTGCTTTGAAAATTTGCCAATTTAAGTGTCCATTCAAGATGAACAGGATAAAAAAAAATCCCCAACTTGATTTGATTCAAAGTGCCTCAGTTGAAATCTGTTGAACTATTAAGTGTCAGTAACATTTTTCTCCTTTGATAAAACTTCTTAAATCAAATTTAATCCCAGAATTCATTTTATGATTAGTTAGAAATGTCTGTAAGTTTGTATTAGACTTGCTACGGACAGACCTTTTGAAGTATGTAAGCCCGTCGGGATCACATAATCAGAATATGATCATTAGAGTTACATTGAAGAACAGCTTAGCTACTGCCCTAAAAAAAATCAGAAAATGTCCATCCTAAAGAGTAAAAAAGCAGTGATTAATCTTCCTGTTCATGTAAACAGGGTTATTTTTCTTTTCCTAACAACATATCAAGCCAAAAGTATGTGATTGATTTTATAAATCAGTCACTGCCCTGTTCATACTGTCATTCTTTCTTCTAATGCACTCCACATTAATATCATGCCTCTGGCTTGTTTCATTTAATTTTTTTCCTTGCCAGTAGAAAGTGACCAGTTACATATGTTTAAATGAAGCAAACACTTTTCTGCAGAAATCTCTAAAACCAAAACAAAACACAAGAAAAACTAGAATTTTAGGAACTTCCCGTGGGAATTCGAAGATAAGCGTGATAAGCTTGTTTTGCATTTGGAACTAAAGAGTTAAATTTTCTGTCATAGAAATTTCTCTTGCAGTAACAGCATTATAGCTGTTAACTTCCCCCTCCCTACACACAGACACATGCACACACATACACACACAATATGCAACACCTTCTGACTCAAAAGGATTTCCAACTTTTAGTGAGGTAGTTAACACTTGAGACCACATTCTGACCAGTGCTGTATTTGACTGGGTCATTTTTTTCAATGTTCTTTCATTCTTGTAGATTACTAAGATTTTTGGGTGTGTCTACACTGCACCTGTAGCTTGAAATAAGATACGCAATTTGAGCTATGCGAATTGCATATCTTATTTCGATCTTATTTCAAAAGAGCTCATTTCAAAATTTGGCGTTGTCTACAGAGCACTTAATTTGAAATTAATTGCTATTCCAAAACATCTCTTACTCCTCCTGGAATGAGGTTTACAGGGACTTCAGAATAGCGAGCCCATTATATTTCAAAATAATGCTCAAAGGTTGTGGATTAGCTATTTTGGGATACCTCTGGTATCCTGAAATAGTGCTGCAGTGTAGACATAGTCTTTCTTAGCTCTTGTTTTTATCCTGAGTGCAAACTGGCGAAAAATTCTGCTAGCTACCTGCTTGATAAGAACATAAGAATGGCCATACTGGGTCAGACCAAAGGTCCATCTAGCCCAGTAGCCTGTCTGCCGATAGTGGCCAGCACCAGGTGCCCCAGAGAGGGTGGACCGAAGACAATGATCAAGCGATTTGTCTCCTGCCATCCCTCTCCAGCCTCTGACAAACAGAGGCCAAGGACACCATTTTATCCCCTGGCTAATAGCCTTTTATGGACCTAACCTCCATGAAATTATCTAGCTTCTCTTTAAACTCTATTATAGTCCTAGCCTTCACAGCCTCCTCTGGCAAGGAGTTCCACAGGCTGACTACACGCTGTGTGAAGAAGAACTTTCTTTTATTAGTTTTAAACCTGCTACCCATTAATTTCATTTGGTGTCCTCTAGTTCTTCTATTTAGGGAACTAATAAATAACTTCTCTTTATCGGCCCTCTCCACACCACTCATGATTTTATATACCTCTATCATATCCCCCCTCAGTCTCCTCTTTTCTAAACTGAAAAGTCCCAGTCGCTTTAACCTCTCCTCATATGGGACCCGTTCCAAACCCCTAATCATTTTGGTTGCCCTTTTCTGAACCCTTTCCAAGGCCAAAATATCTTTTTTGAGGTGAGGAGACCACATCTGTACACAGTATTCAAGATGTGGGCATACCATAGTTTTATACAGGGGCAGTAAGATATTCTGGGTCTTATTTTCTATCCCTTTCTTAATAATTCCGAGCATCCTATTTGCCTTTTTGACCGACGCTGCACACTGTGTGGAAGTTTTCAGAGAACTGTCCACGATAACTCCAAGATCTCTTTCCTGATTTGTCGTAGCCAAATTAGCCCCCATCATACTGTACGTATAGTTGGGGTTATTTTTCCCGATGTGCATTACTTTACACTTATCCACATTAAATTTCATTTGCCATTTTGTTGCCCAATCACTCAGTTTGGTGAGATCTTCTTGGAGTCCCTCACAGTCTGCTTCTGTCTTGACTATCCTAAACAATTTGGTATCATCTGCAAACTTTACCACCTCACTGCTTACCCCTTTCTCCAGATCATTTATGAATAAGTTGAACAGGATTGGTCCTAGGACCGACCCTTGGGGGACACCACTAGTTACCCCTCTTCATTCTGAAAATTTACCATTTATTCCTACCCTTTGTTTCCTGTCTTTTAACCAGTTCTCAATCCATGAAAGGACTTTCGCTCTTATCCCATGGCCATGTAATTTACACAAGAGCCTTTGATGAGGGACCTTGTCAAAGGCTTTCTGAAAATCTAAGTATACTATATCTACTGGATCCCCCTTGTCCGTATGTTTGTTAACCCCTTCAAAGAACTCTAATAGATTAGTAAGACAGGATTTCCCTTTACAGAAACCATGTTGACTTTTGTCCAACAAATTATGTTCTTCTACATGCTTCACAATTTTATTCTTTACTATTGTTTCAACTAATTTGCCCGGTACTGAAGTTAGACTTACCGGTCTGTAATTGCCAGGATCGCCTCTAGAGCCCTTTTTAAATATCGGTGTCACGTTGGCTACCTTCCAGTCATTAGGTACGGAAGCCGATTTAAGGGATAGGTTACAAACCACAGATAATAGTTCAGCAATTTCCCATTTGAGTTCTTTTAGAACCCTTGCCATCCGGTCCCGGAGATTTGTTAACATTAAGTTTTTCTATTTGTTCCAAAACCTCCTCTAATGACACTTCAATCTGGGACAGTTCCTCAGATTCATCACCCACAAAGGACGGTGCAGATTTGGGAATCTCCCCAATGTCCTCAGCCATGAAGACTAAAGCAAAGAAATCATTTAGTTTCTCCGCAATGGCTTTATCATCCTTGATTGCGCCTTTTATAGTTCGATCGTCTGGGGACCCACAGGTTTTTTAGCAGGCTTCCTGCTTCTAATGTACTTAAAAAACATTTTCTTATTTCTTTTTGAGTTTTTGGCTAGCTGTTCCTCAAAATCTTTTTTTGCTTTTCTTATTACATTTTTACACTTGATTTGACAGTGTTTATGTTCCTTTCTATTTATCTCACTAGGATTGGACTTCCACTTCTTAAAAGATGCCTTTTTGTCCCTCACTGCTTCTTTTACATGGTGGTTAAGCCACGGTGACTCTTTCTTAGGTCTCTTGCTATGTTTTTTAGTTTGGGGTATACATTTAAGTTGGGCCTCTATTATGGTGTCTTTAAAAAGTTTCCATGCAGCTTGCAGGGATTTGGCTCTAGTCACTGTGCCTTTTAATTTCTGTTTAATTAGCCTCCTCATTTTTGTGTAATTCCCCTTTTTGAAATTAAATGCCAGGGTGCTGGACTGCTGAGGTGTTCTACCCACCACAGGAATGTTGAATGTTATTATATTATGGTCACTATTCCCAAGCGGTCCTGTAACGGTTATTTCCTGGACCTGATCCTGCGCTCCACTCAGGACTAAATCGAGAATTGCCTCTCCCCTTGTGGGTTCCTGCACCAGCTGCTCCAAGAAGCAGTCATTTAGGTCATTGAGAAATTTTATCTCTGCTTCTCTTCCTGAGGTGACATGTACCCAGTCAATATGGGGATAATTAAAATCCCCCATTATTATAGAGTTCTTTATTTTGGTAGCCTCTCTAATCTCCCTCAGCATTTCAATGTCAGAATCGCTGTCCTGGTCAGGTGGTCGGTAATATATCCCTACTGCTAATTTCTTATTATTGGCGCATGGAATTACTATCCATAGCGATTCTATTGAACATGTTGATTCACTTAATATTTTTATTTCATTTGATTCTACATTATCTTTCACATACAGTGTCACTCCGCCACCCACCCGGCCTGCTCTATCCTTTCGATATATTTTATATCCCGGTATGATTGTGTCCCACAGATTTTCCTCATTCCACCAGGTTTCAGTGATTCCTATTATGTCTATCTCCTCATTTAATACTAGGTACTCTAGTTCACCCATCTTATTAGTCAGACTCCTGGCATTTGTGTAAAAGCACTTTAAAAATTTGCCACTGATTATTTGTCTGCCCTTCCCTGATGCATTGGATTCCTTTGTATGCGGTTGTTTGTCTGCTCTGGCCCATGGTTTGCCCTCTCCCCTCCTCTCTTTCTGACTACAGCTTAGAGAATCTCTATCAATGGATTCTCCTCTAAGAGAAGTCTCCCTCCGATTTACGTGCATCTCCGCACCAATCGGCTTTCCCCCATCTCTTAGTTTAAAAACTGCTCTACGGCCTTTTTAATGTTTAGTGCCAGCAGTCTGGTTCTACCCTGGTTTAGGTGGAGCCCATCCTTCCTGTATAGGCTCCCCCTCTCCCAAAACTGTCCCCAGTTCCTAATAAATCCAAACCCCTCTTCCCTACACCATCGTCTCATCCACGCATTGAGACTCTGAAGCTCTGCCTGCCCACCTGGCCCTGCACGTGGAACTGGAAGCATTTCCGAGAATGCCACCATAGAGGTCCTGGATTTTAGGATCATAGACCCCAGTAATTTTTGCCAGTCAGAAAGCCAGAAATTCAGCTAAGGTGGATTTAAATTAGATGTGGGGTCCCATAATACTTTTTGTTCTTTAAAAACTACTTATCTGCATGTACTGCTGCCCACAATAGTCCATCTGATATATTAAATAGTCTTTAACAAAATATAGTCTTATGTTTGTCTTTTTGTCCTTTGTCCTTCCAATTAGTAATAATAAAAAGTCCAATATTGAAGTTGTGGCAATGTAATATCAGTTATGGTTGTGTTAGACTGCTTAAAAGCTGACAGTTGATGTAGCTCAAGTTGTGTAGTTTATTTTGGCTTTCGCCCTGCTGTGTACATGTGTCCTCAGTTAGATTGGAGTGTCCACTATTACTCAGAGGCTATGTCTGGACTGCTCCCTCTTGTGCAAAAGACTATTCAAATGAGGCGAAGCAGTGAATATTGCCGCATCTCATTTGCATACTTAATGAGCCACCATTTTTGCGCAAGGGGCTTTTGCACAAAAAGGAGCCTTCTACACGGCATAACCCCACTCTTGTGCAAGAGCCATTCTTCCTGAAAAAAAGCAGCAGAACAGCTCTTGCGCAAGAGGGGGGTTTTGCCGTGTGGACGGCTCCTTTTTCCGCAAAAGCCCCTTGCACAAAAATGGTGTCTCATTAAATATGCAAATGAGGCACGGCGATATTCACTGCTTTGCCTCATTTGCATATTCTCTTGCACAAGAGGGTGCAGTCTAGATGTAGCCAGAGTGTTTAATATATATCAGATAATGTCTCCTCATCTACACTCTCTTTAATAATCTAAGATGGGTACCATTTGGACATTGAAACTTGACTGTCTTCAGAAATTCTAACCCTTCCCTGTCCGAACATGATCCTTGGGTTTGAGCTGCCACTTATGACTCCATGAATTGCATGGACTTACATTGCAGTGAAACTGGAGAAATGCATGGCAGAATCAGCCTTACATTATTTTCTTCTATATTTGTCTTGCCTCCCCTGGAAAATGCATGTCTGAGTCAAGTATCCATGCTCATCTCATTTAGGAACACTAAGGTATAGAATTCATTTTATTTGCTTAATTTTGTTTGTTTATCTTTGTGTCAGTGAATTATCCTTACAATCTCACCAGCGCCCCACTTTGCTGGTCTCACATTCTTTATAGGGATGTAATCCCATTCATTTAATTGGCTAATCAGGTAAACATTATGTTTAACCAGTTTACCAGGTAAAGGGGGCACAGGCAGAAGAGCATCAGCCCAGCCCTGTCCAGGCACCAGCTCGGCCCTGTCTGCGATGGGATCTGCCTGCAAGGTGCCTGTGCTTGCCTCAGACAGAGACTGCTCCAGACTGTGGGGCACCCAGGCCCATCGCAAGGCTGGAACAGCCCCCTGCCCGTGGCAGTCAGGAAGCTGCTCCTGCCCCCAACAATTAACAGTTAACCAGAACCCTTAACGGTGACGCTTACTGGTTAAGGGTGATACTTACCGGTTAACCAGTCAACCTTTCACAACCCTGCATGCTTATTTAAGGAATAAATGACATTTTTCTTCACAGTACTTCTGCTCTGCCTGTCCTTTATTCCTTCTTTTTAATCATCTCTCACCTTCATTCTAATAGCCTTCCAATCCTCCTCCATATCTGCAAGTTATATTCCAGACCTGAAGAAAAGCTCTGTGTAAACTCAAAAGCTTGTCTCTCTCTCGCCAACAGAATTTGGTCCTAGATCAGATATTACATCACCCACCTTGTCTCTCTGTTCTATCACACACATTACTTTTTCTTATCCTGGATTGCAATATGTGTTTCTACTGTTCAACTCTGTGAATCTTAGTGCAGCTTCCAGGGCACACGTGACTTTTTCCCAGGGGTGTCATTTTATGTTTTGGTGGGGGGAGACGACCTGTGCATGCCATGATGGGACAGTGGAGGTAAGAAGAGAGAGAGAGCATGAGGCAGACAGACTGAGGACAGAGGCTTCAGCAGTGTTACTGAAAGCCAAGCACCAAACTGGGGGGAACCAACTCCAACCCCCTCCCCCTCTCCCCCCCCCCCTTCCCCCACACACACACATCATCTCTAATCAGGGGCTACTAAGGCACTGGAAAACTCCTTTTTCTGGCAGACAACTTAGCTGTTAGCTGACAGGAGCACTGTATCTAATTCCTACATAAAAGAAAGAACATTAAATAAATATTAGACCCACTCAGCTATGACACTGGCATATTCTGACATCTTGTGGCAAGTCACTTAAGAGACACTGGTTAGTCTTAAGATTTTAATATATATTCTTACTTTGTTACTAATTCTGGAGAGAGAGAGAGACCATGTCAGGACTCCTGGGCTCTGTCTTAGTTCTGGAACGAGAGTGGAATCTAGAAGATTACAGCAGGGGGCACATACATTTCAGTTCTATATAAGAACATCAGAATGGCCATACTGGGTCATAGCAAAGGTCCTTCTAGTCCTGTACCCTGTCTTCCAACAGTGGCCAATGCCAAGTGCTTCAGAAGAAATAAACAGAAGAGGCAATCATCATAATCCATTCCCTGTTGCCTATGTTGTTTATTTGAAATCTGCTGCCTATAAATTTAATTGGGTCAGCTTCTTGTGTTATGTGAAGGAATTAATAACATTTCCTTATTCTATTTTTCCATTCATGATTTTCTAGACCTCTAACGTATTCTCCCACATTTTAGTCATTTATTTTTCTAGCTGAAAAATCCCAGTCTTGTTAATCTCTCCTCATATGGAAGATGTTCCTTACCTCCTAATCGTTTCTGTTGCCCTTTCTGTACCTTTTACAAATACAGTGAGGCTACATCTACACTACATGCTTCTTGTGCAAGAAGCCTTTTGCACAAGCATTTTTGCACAAAAACTTCTTGCACAAGAGCACATCCACACCTCAAAGCACATCACAAAAGCGATGTGCTTTTGCGCAAGACAGCATCCACACTGCATGGATGCTTTTGTGCATGAAAGCTCTGATGGCCATTCACAGAATGGCCATCAGAGCACTTGTGCTTTTTCCCATATGGGTTTCTTGCACAAGAAACCCCTCTGGAGTGTCCACACTTGCCTTTTTGCACAAGAACTCTTGCACAAAAGGGAGTTATGCCTCGTAAAAGGAGGCTTACCTATGGTGGAAAAAGTCCTCTGTTCCGCCATTTTACTCTTGACTTCCTTGCACGCAAGCGCATTTGAGGTGTGGACGCGCCACGGGTTTTTGCACAAAAGCAGCTGTTTTTACACAAAAAGCTTGCAGTGTAGACATAGCCTATATCTTTTTTTAAATGGGTTGACCAGATCTGCATACACTATTCAAGATGTGGGCATACAAAGACTATATACAGGCAATATGGTATTGTGTCTTATTATCTATTTCTTTCCTAACGATTCTCAATATTCTCTTAGCTTTTTAGTTTTTAGACTATCAATGCACATTGAACAGATGTTTTCAGGGAATTATTCCAAGATCTCTTTCTTGAGTGGTAACAGCTATTTTAGACACCATCATTTTTGTATCTATAGTTAGGATTATATTTTTTCATGTGCATTATTTTGCACTTATCAATACTGAATTCCATCTGCCCTTGAGTTGCCCCATCACCTAGTTTTGTGAGATTCCTTGGAACTCTTTGCAGTCAGCTTTGTATTAGCCACTGTTTACCCCCTTTTCAAGAACATTTATTAGAAATTTAACAGCAGTGATCCAAGTGCAGATCCCTGCAGCACAACACTCATTCCTACTCTTTCCCCCCATCTTTTAAGTCAAGTACCCAGCAATGTTTTCACGATGATCTAACAATCCTTCAATTACCTGAATAACTAGCCTTTTATTATTCTTAATCACTCTGCCTTCCTCTTTTTATAACAAACTCCCTACCCCAAAGGCAAAGCTGCAAGTAGCTCAACCTCTGTTGCATTTAAAAACTGCCTGTGGAGTCAGGACATGAGCTTTAAGCAGACCTCAAGTATGAAATCCAGGGTCCAAACTAAGGAGGGGAGGCAGTAGCCCTCCTAACCCCCCCATAAATGGCACTCTTGCTTTTCCCCATTGTTCCAATTCCTTCAATTCAATGATATTTCTTCCAGTGCTCCAGCACACATACTGGTCATATCCAACACCATAATTTTCTTTTCATTCATTTTTTTTGTAACTGCAGAATCAGCTAGATGATGGTCCCTGTTCCTCAGTGAGCTTCACTTACGTTTGTAATCAAGACTCAAAACTGACTTAAGAATTGCTTCAATTCCAGTTTGCCCTGACAGGTTATTCCTTTCTCTTGGTCTGTCCCAATATACCGTACATTTATGTCCAAGCACTTGAGATATCCTGTTCTTCCATTACTTATAATGATAGCTGAAACTGACTGGTCCTCTCCCAGAGAATAAGGGTGCCTGCTCATAATCCTCTGCCTGCCCAACTGCTTCTTCAGCCCAGACAACTAGAAAATATCAAAGAGGTTTGGTATATATCTGAGATTCAGTTGCTCATCTGATCAACAATGAAGGATGCCCATGATACAGAGGCTCAGATATCGTGATAATCACAGTACAAAAATGAAAGGAAAATTCAATGTTCTAGAGAAACCCACGTTCACCAAAGTAATACGCTTCTAGTTCAAAGATGGTGCTAGTCTTAAAAATTGAGGAACAGATCCTTAGCTGGCATGGATCAGTGTAAGACAATGGACTCCATCAAGTTATACTAGAGACTCTAACCTCAAGCAACTCTTTATAACTTGGTGGTAATTGTCATCACACAGAATGAAATTCAATTTTCCTGAAGAAGAGATGTAATTCTATTAATTGTTTCATTTTGTCATTTGCCTTTTATAGTCTCTATTTATATATAGAAATATTTTCCAGAGAAAACCAGTAAAAAATTTTCAGTGCTTGGTGCATGATCCCAGGTTTGCCCCATTCTCTTTTTCCCAGAGGTTTTTAAGCACACACATCCAATTCAGAAGGATGCAGCAATCGTATTCTGAAACCTATTATGATTTAGCAGCTTCAGCTTGTTTTGGAAAAGCCATTCACTGCCTGAGTTCTACAAAGCTATTCATTATACAAGATCTGTCTTTGGAGATGATATATATAATATTTTATAAGAGTCCAGTTGTAACATTCCTAATATTTTATAACATTGCATAACTTAAAGCAATGCAATTCATCAAAGATATTTAAATAAGTGATTGCATTTCTTTGTAGCCATTAAAAAGCAGATAACCAATTAGTTTTAAACTGATGAATTCACAAGTTAGATTTTCACATGGCATATGATGTTTTTTCACTATACCTGCATATTACATGGTTGGCTGAAAAGGTATTTCAACAACATATCTTTTAAGTCAAAGGCATGAGGTATCTCAATATAATGCATCAGTCACAAATACTTTTCTGGAAATCTGTTGTGGCAGACATTAGCTAAACTAAATAATACTGCTTTCACACAAGTTTAGCAAAAACAGTATCATGGCCATAACAGATTTATATGCTGAGTTAGAAAGATGTGACCTAAATTTCTGACCAAATAGTAATTTCATTCATACATAGTGTTTGCCCCAGTCCCACAAACATTTGCCAAAAGCTGAGGGGAACATTGATCATGGAGATACTGTCAATGCTTCATCACAGCTCCTGCAGGGGGTTCAAATTACAGCATGGCAGATTAGGATTAAAACTCAGGGAAAACTCTGCTTATGTGAGGAAGTAGGTTTTGCCCACAAAAGCTCATGATACTGTACATATTTTTGTTAGTCTCTAAGGTGCTACAATACTACTCTTTTTTAAAGTTACAGACTAACACAGCTACCCCTCTGAGACTGTAGGACAATAGGACAGTGGATCAGACTGCCATGGGAGACTGAGGAAGGTTTGTCAGTGGAGGTTTTCAAAAGGAGACTGAATAGCCATCTGTTTTGGATACTTTAGACACAACAAATCCTGTATCATGGCAAGGGGTTAGACTAGATAATCCTGGTTGGCCTGTCTAACCCTCTGAATCTGTGATGATAATATCCAGCATTTATATGTTCCAACACAATAAAGAATTAGCTATCTAGTGCTCCCAAATGCCTGTTTTGAAAGTACAGGTTGAAACTCTCTTAACTGGGATTCTCTGGTCCGGCAACATCCATGGTCCGGCATGGCTGTTGTAGGACCAGAGAGACCCAGTGAAGGGCCAGCAGCAAGCATCCCTCCAGGGCCAGCAAAGCAGTGGGCTGCCTTCAGTGAGCTGACAGCAGGGGCCACCCAGCGCGTGGCAGCAGGACCACCCAGTGGGGATGGGAGACCTGGTGCATGGCTGCCCAGCAAGGCTCGGAGCCACGGTAGCTTGGTGAGGAAGGGAGCCTTGGCACGTGGCTGCTAGCCCCAGTGCAGCATGTGCAGATGTCCTGCGGGTCCCGGAGATCCAGGTCAGCATGCGAGGCTGGCCAGTGGGTCCTGGAGCCACAGCAGCAATGGCTGGCCAGCGGGTTTGGCAGGGCAGCGGAACCAACAGGAGGTGAGGAGCCAGTCAGGAGACCAGCAGCTGGGCCAGTGGCATGGGTCCAAAAATGACTTCCCTTGATCTGACAAAACCCCTCATCCAGGACCGGTCAGGTTCCAAGACTGCCGGACGCAGGAGGTCCAACCTGTACCATATTCACTGTCTAAATTTACCTCCGCCCCCCCAGCATACAATTATTTCCGCTGTGTTGAACCATAAACCCAAGCTTACAGAAGATGTTATTGATTGTTAAAGCAATTAATTTGGCATTAATTCAAGTTTTCTCTCAAAGCCATCTTGCCTTAATATTGTGTAACCCAATGGGATCTGGATGTGCATCAGGGTTCCTTGTAAGCTATACATGTACGGCTGCTCAGGACATATTCAAATGCTGCTCAGATAATTAGCAGAGTACCCATTGTTAAGTGTTTTGTTTCTATTGGTGGTGCACATTCCCACATGCTTGGTGCACATTAAAATGTATTCTACACATGGACGGAAAATATTAGAGTGCTTTGTCTACACTACACAGAAGATCAACACTGTCATAGTCAATCTTCCAAGGTTCAAATTAGTGGGTCTAGTGAAAATCCGCTAATTTGAACTGAGAGGGCACCCCAGTTGGTACAGATAGTCCTGCTCCTCACAAGGAGTAAGGGAAGTCGATCGGAGTGTTTGCTTCCATTGACCTCCCTCTGTGTGGACAGTGTGAAAAAACTATTTAAAATACGTCAATTCCAGCTACATAATTAACATAGATGGAGTTGCGTATCTTAAGTTAATTTTTCCCTTTAGTGTAGACCAGGCCAGAGGAACACCGGTGTCCACTAAAATTCTTTCTGACTTTCCTATATCATTAAATGCAAAAGCACAGACACTTTTGTCATTCATACACCATTACCGAACATAGGACTGTCCCACCCGGAGTATCATTTCTAAAGCAATATAACGCATGTAGTCATGCAGCTATTATCAAATGACATAAATGTATATGTCATGTCCTGGCATTGTTTTTCCTGTTGTACTTGGTTCTCATAAAAGACAAAAATCAAGAAAAACAACTGTCTCCATCTTCATGATTATCTACTGCTCTATTTCACTGATTTATTTTACATCAGCTAGCAAATGGCTTTTTACATAGTGAAATACTGTGGGTATCCTCAGTCATGTGTCCTGGAAAATAACATGCAATTTTTAAAGGCTTTTATGTAAGAAGAAAAAACCCCCCAACAATCTACTAATAATCACATGATCAGAGTAGCTAAATGGACAACCCTGAGCAGCATATTTAAAGCTGCAGTGGCAGACATGGGGCTGTTTGTTCAGTGCTATAGCATCGCAGAATTACACAGCTTTCTGTGGTTGCAGTCTGATAATTATTATTGATTCGCTCTCAGGCTGTCAATCTGGGGACAGGTCTAAAGCAGTCCATGATGGACAGAAAGAGGATTGGACAGCCACCATCCAACGAGGAAACTTCATCTTGAAAATGAACTTAGATGAGATGGTACAGGTGGATAAGGGTAATTGATGATTGTTTCAGAGTGGAAAAAGGGAAGAAGGAGAGAGAAAAAAAAATCCTCTTTGGCATTCATCCTTAGTGTCCTATAATACTCTAGGGAGTGTCTAAAAACCCCATAAAGTTTAAAGTTTCTGTTTTCAATGGTTGGCTAAGTCTATTATGTTTACTACCTAGCAGTAATGAGGTTAAGGTCACCAGTACCCAGAATCCATGAGAAAGCAGGAGAAGTACTTCAAAGAAATAACTTTCCACTATCCATACATTTCTTTTGATCTCCCACTGAGTTTTTAAACATATGCAGATCCCAGTGCCTCCAGTCTAGATAAAACAGCTAATACTTGAAATATAGACATTAACAAAACACAACTGTATCACTCAGATGATGTTAAAAATGTATTTGACAGTCTCAGTAAATGATCATATTGTTTCTGTTTTCTTACCCATTGTTGTGAGCTGACAAAGCAGTAAATAGTTGTATCACAAACAATAAATGATGAGGACAACACAAGCTAGAAGAGACTTTTTTTTTAAATGCAGTGGGCCTTGATCAGTATTAAGTACCAGCAAGTAGCTTACAAATTTCTAAGGATGGCTAACATCAGCTCAGACAAAACAAAAACCTACCCAAGCCTTACCCTATACTAGAAATGGAACCTAATCTAAACCTTTCTCTCTGGCACAGAAAAAATGTGGTTGCAATTTTATCTGTTCTTTTGACAGTGGCAGCTGATCTGCTGAGGCTGCACTTTGGGGCATTCTCTATAGATCTCCCAGAATGCATGGCACACTGGGAACCCACATGTCTTGTATGAGCTCAGGGAGTCCCAGCGTGTGAACATTCACAAGGGTCAGCTGGAGGCAAAGTACAGCTGCCGATGTTGGCTGCTGCTGCTGCTGTTGGCAGGGGGGTGTCTGTGAAACCGCTCTCTGAAAAATGCTAGAGGTAGAAAGAAGGTCATAGAAGCCTTCTCCTCAAAAAGAGCTGCTGCTAAGGCAAAAGGTTACAAAGGTATTTCTTTCATGAGAATGCTGTGAGTGGAGGGTTGGACTGATAGCTTTCCTCTGCCAAGTCTGAAATCTTCTGCTACGGGGAAAAAAGAGCTGTGGGGACCCCCCTGCCCCCAATGCTATTGTAGATGAAGGGGTGGGGGAAGAAAATTTCTTAGGGTGTGCGAATGGCTACTGAGCTGTCTCACAAGATAGCTAGGGAAAGGAGACTAGTGATGGGATAGTAGAGAGAGACGGGCTCTCTTCCAAGGCTAGAAAACATTTGAATAAGCATCACATAAGCATGCCCATTATATTTTCACCTATGGGAGGTAGGCAAGCTTTTAGATACAATCACATGGCTGTTGCCCTCTGTACTGATATTCTCATTCTGGCTTGCAGTGCAAGGGTAAGTTCAGCAGCTGGTTATTTTTAATACAACCTTTCTCGATTTTATTATTTACTTACTTGCTGGTACTATTCCAAGATGACCTCGGAGCCCCATTCATGGTGCAGGACCCTATTGTGCCAGGTACAGCAACACAGAGAATGAAAATGTGGGAATCCACATAGCTTGCCACCAAACAGCTTAAAATTTAAGGTAAAATACAGGATGAATTAACAAATGGGGGTTTCCTGGAGAGCTCAGGAGGCAGCATGCAAATTTCAGGATTCAAGGAATTTGCCAAGTGAATGTTCTTTTTCTATGTTTGCAATATGAGCAGAAGCAGCTGTAAATGTTATATCAGAACAAACCATTGCACGTTCTGATCAGATTTTTGCCTAGTGAAAGCTGGTTGTAGGTATAATACAAGGCCCCACTTATTATTTTTTCTTTCTTTGCAGAGTTGTAGCCATTTTGGTCCCAGGATGTGAGCAAAACAACATAGGTGAGGCAACATCTTTTATTAGATCAACTGCTATTGGTAGAAGGAACAACTTTTGAGCTCCACAGAGTCTGAGGGATCCCCACTCTAGAGATAAGCCTTCACGGTGTATGCTGATGGAGGTGTCCAGGAGAGATTCCTCCAAAAACACCAGCCAAAGAGTAGTACCATCATTCCTCAGCCATCAGACCTCCCAGTCACAGTCTACAATGGTAGCGCTAAGTTGCATAGGCTTCTGTTTGCTCATACACTCCTTAAGTTCTTCCCCCTGCAGAAGGAAAATGAACAGACGGACCCACCTTAGCAGCATGTGGGCCAATGCCCTGGAGAAACGGCAGGGAGGAGAGTCTTGGTTATCATAAGGGGTTGTGGTAAGTCCTATGTTCAGGAGGAGATTGCTTCTCTTCAGGATGGTTAAACCAGTCTGGATGAAACAAATGCCGTCCCATTCCAGATCTTTCACCATGACCCAACCCATACCTGTTTGGAAGTTTTAGATATGTTTTACTAATGTTTGGTTTCATTCCTGGGTACAGTGCAGAGATTTGCACCAATCACTTTGCTTGATGATCTCCTAACACCTAGTGAAGATAATGGAGATCATTCTTAGCTGCCTTACATCTTGGGCAGTCATTCGTACCTGTGCAACATGGATATATATTGCTACTATTTTGCAAGGTGCTAAACAGAGAGGAGAGAGACCTCAAGTGCCCATTGTTATGATCAATAATCCTTTGCATAGTGGTAGTGCCTAAGGCCCCCATCAGGGATGAAGGCCTTATTGCATCATACACTGCACACACATGTCGTGAAAAGGCATTTTGATCTAAGGCTGCCATAGATACCACTGACATGAGTACAGGCAGAGATGGGGTCTTCAGTGGCTGTGCTTCTCTCTGACGAGACTGCATGATTTTAATTAGCCAGATGTCCACTTATCATGGGTGTGGCCAAGTTTGCCTTGGTCTCATAAAATTTGTTTACAGCCCCCCAGTCCTGGCTCTCAGTGTTCTGTGCTGTTATTTAGTGCTAATTTACCCCTAACTGTCCTCTAAGAGCCCAGTAAACAGTGGAAGTGTAATGCTACTAGACAATATTGAACTCCCAGGGTTCAGCAAACTCTCCTGGTCGGCACCGGTCAGGTCCAGAGGGTGCCAGACTTAAAGAAAAAAAGCATGACTGCTTTTTTCTTTGTTTATTTTTGTTTCTGCTTTTTTTGTTTTACCAAGATCAGACTAACATGGCTACCTCTCTGGGATTAACAAAACGAGATTATTTTCTAAATTGAGGATGTAAAATGAGAGGTGACAACTGAAGTGAGGGAGGGTTAGAGATGCCAAAGAGAGATTTTTCTCACTAGTTTCTTTGAAGTTGCAGGTTCCCTCATGATTAGAACTAGCCAGCCATTTAAGGCTCCCTTGGACAAAGCCTGTCTGCATGTTCTACATGGGCTCAGGATGTGGGAATGGGGAAGAAGTTTACTAAGTCACCAAACAGGTGACTTGCAGAAATAATAACTGGTTACTGAACAGTGTAGTTAGGTGAGAGAAGTACATCCACACAGAGGCTAGATAGGAAAGACACTATTCCATGGCTTCTCTGCTCAGCTTTCTCTTTCATACATCCTTCCCTTTCACACCTGAGGTACCAAGCTTCCCATCCCCCCTCAACCTTGGATCGTAGTGACCACAAGTCACCACAAGAAGTCAGACTTTACAGCAGTGATAGTTTTGTTCATACTACAGTGTTTAAAATTGCCAGTTTGAGAGAATGACACCACTATTTTTCTCTTACATTATTGATACAGTGATGTATACATTCATCAGGAAGAAGGAATAACATTTTGCTAAAGGCTTAGTGGCCTGAATGACCATGTACAGTGAAATAATATTCTGCACTGAGTAATTTGGTAAGCTCCAACAATTACGTCAGAAGCAACACCCCTTCTGTACCCAGTAACCATGTAATATAGGTTGCACCTCTCTAGTCCGGCACTCTCTGGTCCGGCAACATCCATGAACCGGCATTATTTTCCTAGCTGGATGTCCAATTATCATGGGTGTGGCCAAATTTCTTGCAGTCCCATAAAGTTGTTTATAGCCCCAAGTACTGGCTCTAAGTGTTCTGCACTGTTATTTAGCTCTAATTTAACCCTGAATGTTTGTAAGAGCCCAGTAAGCAGTGGAAGTGTTGGTAATGGTGCTAACAATATTGACCTCCTGTGGTTCTGCAAATTCTCTGTTTCCGCACCGGTCAGGTCCTGAAGGTGCCAGACTAGCGAAGCTCAATCTGTAATCCAAAATCAAAACATAAATTAATATTTCATAAAGAGATTGCTGAGTTTTGTTCCTCAAATGTTGCAGCATGTATCTTTGAGTTTCTCAAAAGAATTAGCTCTGCTGTTGGACCATTGCTTTCTGCCATCAGAAGGGGGGTCGTTAGCCTGATGAAGAAGAAACATGATAATCCCATAAATGCTTCAGTCATTCCTGTACCTCGTTTCAGTCTGATGGTGTCAGTCAGCTGGTGAATAGTTGTGAGGTATAAAAAAAACAGGTACATAGGAGCTATCTCTGGAGCCCACCACTTTGAGTAGGTTGTTATGATGACATAATGGTCTGTAGTAATAACCAGTATATTGCAGTCCTTAAGGGGGAAAGTAGGGCCAAACCTTCCAATTAGGTTTGAAAAGCACATTGAGTTGACTTCACAGAGGTAGCTCAAGAATAACCTAATCTCTCTGCCCCATTCCCCCAAAACACAAAAGCTAGCCTGAAATGAAAACAAGTTTTCAGTGATACAAAGTAAAGTGACCATTGTACCCACAACGTCATTTTATGGGCTCAGTCTGCAGGCTCTGGAGGATTAAGGACTTGAAACACGTTTATGTCTGATTTGAGAGAAGTGAGGGTTTGCTGCAGAATGGTTATCAACTTAGAATCAAGGAATAAATGATAGCACAACAGTAGAAAGTCTAATGATTTGAATGACTAGAATAAAATAGACAATATGTCTTAAAGACAGAGATGACTGAAGGAAATGTATTATCCTCCTGTGGTTTATTTCCAATCATTTAACCTATAGAGAGCTCTGATACAATCACAACCCTGCCTTTTTGTAAAACTAGCATAATTTTAACAATTAAAGATTGAAGCATGGACTTCTGAGATGATCCCTTATGGCCTACACTTTATTAGATTTATGTTGCTTTTTGATATGTTCTATTTACTGGAAGCCCCAGCATCCTATCATTATGATTCAAACATGCTTTGCTCTCTGCTCACAAATAATTGATGCTCCCTTTGCACAAAGCATAGTTTTCAACTGATAAGCAGTCGGGTAATTGGCACCTTCACAGGATATTAGGTAGGAGGAAAAAAGCAAAAACAACCAAAAAAAAAGCATCACACTTAGCAGACAGGAAGCAGACAAAAGGTAACCAAATAATTGTTGTATGTAAGTGAGACTAAATGCTATTTGACAAGTTGTGTATTTTGCATTTCCCATGGTAAATATTAAGTTTTCTATCTATCAGCACTGGGGGGTGGGAGAATTCTTTCATGCCATAGACATTTTAAAAAGAGGCAGATAATGTGCATTTCTAGTGTTATCAGTACAAGCAGATCATATAGCTTTAATATGGTTTGTTTGTGTAAACTTCCTGTGTCATTCTAAACATTGTACATGAAGCAGTGATTGTACTCCCTTGTTATTTTCCTACTGGTTGTGACATAATTAATGATGCTGTCATTTTGGGTAGGTGATTATAAATAATGCTAAATTATAATGGATTCCTGTAGAGCAGCATGCTACACATTGTGTCTACATACTTGCAAGAGTAAAAAAAAGAAGATAGGTTTGTTTCAGATAGCCAAGACATGCTTTAATGCCTAACAGTTTCTTTCTTCAGAGCAGATAAAAGCTTCTTGGCTGCAGTTGCTGGCAGAGTCACAGTGTCTCTTGAAATATTTTTAGTTCGGTTGACTTTGCAGTACTATTCTGGTATGATTTTTGTGGTGTCCAGAAGCTAATAGCTCTGCATTTATTTTGAAATTACCCTTTTGGGATATGCCAAGTGCCTGTTAAGACTAAAACCATCCAACAAATGCGTCCGATCAAATGTGCAATCTCATCAAATTTAGCTTCTTAGGTCGGGTGGTGTTTTTAAATAGTGTAGCATGTCTCACCGGTGCATGCTTTCTTCATTCCTTATTATTTTTATAGATTCTAGAACTCATAATAAAATATACTGATGCATCTTTAATCTAGTGAGTCACTCAGACATTACTGCTGTGCTGGGCACAATGGAGATGCCTATAAATGGAAAAGCGAACAGTAAACATAGCCGTGTAACTTGTTACATTGCATTTCTAGCAAAAAAAGTCAACATTGCTTAACAAGAGGGATATCATTCATCGATAGATTCCAAACTTAAGTAAAATTCATTCTTATTAGAAAAAGCCTGTGGCTTCCTCATGATTTTTTTTTTAATTAACAAAGTAAAACGTTAATGAATTAGATCCTATTTCAGACTTGGCCTGGTTCTTAACATTTAATAGTTATTAAAATATCCCTTGGAATCTTCACAGGATGACAATATATATGTATGAGGTTTAATTATTACTATAGGATTGCAAAGGCTGTACTGGCGTGCTTTATTAGATAAGAATAAAGAGTGTCAGTGGAAATAAGACCTATCACATTATACAACAACCCATTCCCAAGACAAGCACTTGTGTCTGTCCTGATGATGGTGTTGCTGTATTTGTTTTCCAATTACATCTTGAGTGAACTCAATAGAGCACAAGGCATGATGGGAGAAATCTACTTTCACTGCAATTACTGTTTGGTCTGCTCAGAAATAGGTGAACAAACATTCTCACTGACCATTCTTATTTGATTTTTGAGTACATTCTTTAGTTCTTGCACAATAATATGAACTATCTAGCAAAAGCTTCTTGTATTCAGTCCTGTCTGCAGCAAAAATAAAAACAAAACCACCAGGGCATAGAACCGATTTCCTCACCATTTATGCTTAAAACATGCTCAGCATATAATCAATCCACGTTGCACTGTGTGTAGAACCTGCTGCATGCTCATACTGGACACCACTTTATATATATACGTATACTAATTATGAAAGATGTTCTTTTTGTCTTCACAATTAAGAGTGAGGGCAGATGGTAACAGCTTAGTTCTAAGTAATACGTCCAGGGAAGTAGCCCATATTGGTGATAATTCTTCATAATAACATAACCAGAATGGGTCATTAGAGCAGAGTGTTTGTTTCAAAGGAGTAGACACTGGGCAGAATTGGGATTTCAAAAGAGCTCTCAAGTAATTTGTGATATTAGGTTTCACTATAATATTGTTCTATATTGTTACCATTTTCACATTAATATTTAAATTAAAAATTTTAGGGACTCAACACAGAACATAGACATTTAATTTTTCCCTTCTAGATATAAAGGTAAGTACCCTTTAGTTGAAAAATTGTTTCAGTGGATTATTTTAACATGATGACAAGCCAATTTAGTTCCTTGGGTGAAATGCATGCTGTGAATATATATATTCCAAATGCGCACATTTTTAATTTTTAACATAGTTAACTATTTCAATATGTTTACAAAAATGATAGTGTCTGTTTTTATTTTTGGGCGCTACATAGGTACCCGTCAGTGGGACTCTGGTTAATGTTCCATGTCCTGCTCTTTATACAGTGTGTTTGTACACTTGCTCACGATCCTTCATTCATGAGCACTTAAAATGAAGTATTTGGGGTGCTATGGGCAAAAGTTCTCGGGGGGGAGGGTGACTGACGGGTCCCAGGGGGTGGGTGAAGGGCAGCGCGGGGCGGGTGATTCTGGAAAGCATTCATATCATCCTGTTTGCACTAAAATCTCAACAACCTGCCTGCTTCATGTTGGCATTCACAATTCTGTAGCTTTTATTATACAAACTTCACAAGGATCAGCCTGTATGGATTCCAGCTATTACAAGGTCATCATAGCAACACAATAAAACCCCTTTCTAGCTAATTTCTAGTTAACATAGCTCTTGGTTGTCCAAAGGCTAGGTATGTTCCCCTCCAAGATTTGCTGTAGTCAGTCCCTATTCCACCCTGGGAAGGACAGTATTTCATATCAAGGATTAACCAAGGTCTTGATTATCCAGAGAGGCCCTGGAGTGTTCAGGTAATCTAGCTTCTACTGTATATTCCTCCTACTTTTTGTTGAGGCACGGGCTAAACTCCATGGTGTTGTTACTGGGCACAACTCTGTTTCCCTGAATAGATTAACACCTGCGTAAGCCAGGACACAGTTGATCTCAAATTTTTTCACTGGATGGATTGTCAATCTGAGAAAAGCAAAGTGTATATACAAGAGAAAGAAACTCCTACACTGCATTTTATTTGTTCCTAGTTTGTACTGGAGAGGCCCCAGCTTTCAAATAAAGGTTTTCTGCATTGCACGAGAATAACAGAGGGAATAAAGATCTAACTCACTGGTTTAAGAGGGAGGAAGCTTTCAATTGCTGCAGTTATTAATATGTTGCTTCTCTTTGTTAACATAAACCACGGCAACAGTACTCAGTTACACTTTAGAACAAGTGGACCTAGATCAGTTTATTCTTCTCTCAGTCATTTAACTTGTCATCCTGCATGAGGAGCAAGGTGGCAGGGATGCACCCTAATCTTTTGTCTCTACGTGGTCACATATCAGCCCTTAGGTAGGCTGTAAAATATTTGTAAATGCGTATGTGATGTAAAAGGAGAATTTGCAATAAAGCCCAGTAGTACTGGTCATTGCCAAGAATATGGAGATAAAATCTAACAGCCTAACTTTACATTAAGTGATTGCTATAATAAAGGAAAGATGACTTGTCCTCGCACAGGACATTAACCCTGCGTTGCTCAGACAATTAAGTAAAGCCATAAATTAAGCTATAATCATACTCATAAAAAGAAACCTACCTCAACCTAGGGGATGAAGGAAAGAGGAAAATATGCTGGAGGATTCCATGTCAGCATCTGCTTTGCAGGACAGCGGTTTAATTCACTTGCTTTGCAACCCCTCCCATTGCTTTGGGTGCAGCAAATGCCCTTTGGCTCAAGCTTTCAAGGGGTTGAAGCCCAGACTTCTAAAGATCCCTGCTGCTTTTTGTCCCTTCCCAGCTGTAGCTGTTAGTAGATGTTGCTTCTTTTGCCTACCTGCGTGCAGAATCTCTCTTCATTGGCTCAGGTCTGAAGTCACATACCACTGTGGTCATATCACAGAAGTGGCCTGTGAAAAGAACACCATACTTAACAGTTCTGCAAACCCCTATTTGGCATGCCATACATTTTTTCTCTTTTCCATATACAGAATGTGAATTGAGTTCGCACTTTACATGCCAGGATGGCAATTTGGTATCCTTCAGATGATGAACATTAGAAACTGGTTGTGTAGCCCCATGGAATGGGCATGACACTAACTAGTATAATCCCAGAGTCATTGTTAGGTTTAATTAGCATTGCTAAGCATTCTGTGGTTTTGGGGTGATAGACACTATATTTAGCACAAAGTACTATTAATTATATAACAATAGAGAGAAGGGAACCAGGAGAACTGGATTCAGTTTCCAGATCTGCCACAGATTTCCTGAGTGACTAGTCACTTTATCGCCGAGCACAGCTCGCCAACTATAAACTGAGGCTAATGATCCTTCCTTACTCCTACCGTTTGCTCATCTTTGATCCTAATGTCATCACAGCAGAGTCTGTCTCTGACTTAGAAATGCAATGGGGTTTTTATCTCCACCAGTGCAATACAAATAATAATCATAAGAAAATAATGGTTTGTTAACTGGGCAAAAGCATTACCTTTATGACAGCATTATGCAGTTAAGCTTGTTACCTCTGAAGATGTTACTATGCTGTAGGAAATTCTTCTTGGTGGATGCTCCATTCTCAGGAAAGGGCCATAGCTCATATATATATTTATGTGTGTGTGTCTATATGGGTGAGCTAGCATCCCCATAGAATTTGTGTCATTAGATGCATTTTGTTTTTGTTCTCTTGTGGAAGCATTTGGTAATCCTTTGTGCTGAGTGTTCTCCTGCTTGTGTAAGGTGTTACATATGTTTAGCCTAGAATAGCTTGCTGGAATCTTATGTTGAGCCAATCAACGTTCTTCACCTCAATTCCTGGACTAAAATTCAGTCTCTTGGTGCAATCCTGTCAACTTTTTAAATAAATATTCACTTAGGAGGTTTGCAAGTCGACACCACGTAAACATGCGAAATAGAATCATTATCATTACCATACTGAGCTTACCCGTTTATTTTGAAAAACAGGGTGCAGTAATATAATCATAGCATTCCTCTGCTTAGCAGGGTGTTACTATGTTTCAATCCTGTCAGCTCTTTACTAATTGGACACAGGGACAGATTTGGCTCACCTTACTCACATACTGAGTTGTGCCTTACTCAGCAAGTAGTCTCATTGATTAAGGCTCAGCTTGCATAAGAAAGGGTTTACAGGATGAGCCCTCACTGCAAGTGAAGGGATGACTCTAGCATACGTAAGCTAACTGTAATCTAGCTAGCACAGGCAACAATATCAGTGTGGACATAGTAGCACGGGTTAGCAACCAGAGTGCAAGTCCTCCAGAGCCATCATCAGATCCCCTCAACACAAAGAGCCAGCAGCGGAGTCCCAGGTGCACAGGGCAGCAGCTTGGACCTTGGGTGTGGAGTTGGCAACAGAACCCCCGGAGTGTGGGGTGTCAGCTAGGTCTCCTGGCCTGGGGCCAGCAACAGAGTCCACTGGAAACCCTGTATATAATGGAAACTACTTCAAGCCAGAGGGTGCTGCAGCACCTCCCGCACTTCTAGTTCCAGTACCTATGGGTTCAGATTTCTAGCCCATTCTATAACAGCTACACGGCTGTTGTTATCAGTGCTAACTAGATTAAAGTCAGCACTAGTCTGCCTACTCATGCTGCAATCATAGCTTTACCTTGCAGTGCAAACATGCCCTTGATGTGTGCCATCAGCAAGGATTTGTAGTTTAGATTAGTGGTTTGAAAGAAAAGATATGAAATAATAGAAACCAAGTCTACTGCTTAAAGAAAATTTAGGGCTGTGGAAGATGGTTTTATGATGGGTAAAACTGTCATAAATTAAAGTATTTCATGATGTTTATTATAGCTTCAGCCAAAGGAAATAATAAATGCTATAAGTGCCTGATTAAAAATACCAGATTATTGGCTAAATTATTAGTGGCAATGACCCTAATTAACAAGGTAATAAACTTAAAGATGTGCTGGTGCTGCAGTGTTTCAGAAGTCATTTGTTCCAGGTAGGACTTTCCTTGAGAATGGGAAGGAGCATGATTCCTGGAAGAAACAATGCAAACAACAAAGATGCTAAAGATTTTTGGGTCACTGGAACTGAGATTGCACTGGAATTTGAAAACTCTAATAGTCCTATAAATGTATGGCTCAGGTAATCGGAAAGGCTCCAACATAAGCTTCACATAACCCTCTGACCAAATGAAGAAGTCAGATGTAAAGCAGCACTTATCCGAGTGTGTCATAAAACAGGGGTGGGCAAAATACAGCCTGCGGGGCAGATGCAACCTGCCAAAGCTTTGGATCCAGCCTGCCACGATCCTCTGGGCCACTAGTGTATCACAGCCCAGCAGGACCCTAGGGTAAGCTCCCTGCCTGCCAAGTTCTGCACCATTCAAAGCAGTTGACTGCTAAGGCCATCCTGTGCATCTCTGCATGGCATACGCCCCATGGCATGGGTCCCTGTGCTGCCCCCGCCCCTAGTACAATCCTCACAGCTCCCATTGGCTGAAAATCAGCCAACGGGAGCTGCCTAGGATGTGCTTGCGGTCACAAGCAGCTTGTGGAGACCTCCCTGCCATGGCATGCCACTCAGAGATGCACATGGCCCCAGCAGTCAGTTGCTGTGAGCTATGTGCAGCGCGCCACAGGCTGAGAGCCTGCTCCAGGGTCCTGCTGAGCTGCTGGTCAGGAGCTGTCTAGAGTAAGCATCTCCCAGCCAGCGCCTGTACCTGGCACCCCAGTTCCTCCCACACACCAATTCCCTGCCATAGGTCACAACCAAAACCCTCTGCACTCTCTCTTGCATTCCTACCCCTGGGCTCAACTCCCCCAAATCCTGCACCCCCTTCCTAAACTCCTCCACCAGATCAGAATCCTCTCTTGCACCCAACCCCTCTCCTGGACCCTGCACCCCCTCTTGCACTCCATTCCCCTAACCCAGGTCACAGCCTCTCCTTCACCCAAATTCCCTCCCAGACCCCACATCCCCACATGCATCCCTGTCCCCTAACCCAAGTTTCTTTCTGCACTCAACTTCCATCCCAGACCCCGCACCTCCTCCATAGAAAAGTGCAGCCCTTGACCATTTACCCAAATCTTAGAGTGGCCCCCCATCAAAAATTATTGTGATGGGCAACCTAGGGCAACCTAGGCTAGTGAGCGGGCCACATGAGTGACCTCCTTCATCTCAGTGAGCCACAAGATGGTTGTAACCAAGACAGTCTCCTGGGATAGGGTAATTTTGTTTACTGCACTTGCTTTGTTGCATACTGAGATTTTGCAGGTTGTGACTGTTGAACCATAGCAGTGCTTAGATTGGGTACAGAAGTTGTGCATGGCTCTCAAAGTCAATGTTCTGTGCAATCACCACGCATCTCACTTCACATGCCCTTGCTTTACATGTGTGCCACTTTAGTAATACCGGTAGGAACAAAATTAGGACAGCAAACCTGCACATGGGCAACGGTAAACAAATTGTCTTGCACGCCACGCATAGAACCCCCATGGGCCACACGCAGCCCATGGGCCACAGGTTGCTGACAAGTGACATAGAATTTCTTTTCTGAGAGACAATGAGAGAACAGCCGTACATACCATTCATTTTAAAAGAGCCTCAGCTTGGCCTCCAGTATTGTGAGAGCCATTTTGGAAATAATTTCAAATGTTAAAAATGCTACTTTGTACAAGTTCAAATACAAGTGCATTTAATAGTGCTTAGATGACTGTCTATTTGCAAGTGCATTCTGGTAGTTAGCTGTCCAAATGTGATTAAATGCTACATGGTTTAGTCCCAACACAACCCTTTATATTTTAAAAAATAACTATTGTTTTCATGATAACCCAGTAGCTTGACAACCCTCTTCCCACAATATCATCAGGCAGCTGCTTGTTCTGTGACATGCTTGCTGCTACTGTGATTATCCAAAGTAATTGTATCGTAATAAAATATACATGAATTATGGTTACCAGTCAGCCGTACTATTTGGAGTTGAGATCAAAAGTGAAGGTTTTCTGTTCTCCATTTGATTAGTTCCAGGACCTTGCTTAAGATGAGGGGTAAGCACCTGCTGCATCATCCATTAATTATATGGACATGCTTGGAATCTTTTGCTATATTCCTTTAACCCAATAGCTAATATTGCCCTTCTCTATAAAATGTAAGAAGGAGAGTTGCTCTGTCATTTTATTATATATATGAAACTTTATATATAAAGCTTTCATAGAGCTTCCCATTTCTTCTTCCTCCTCCCCCAATGATTCAGTCACTTTATATTGTAATACTTTGTTGATTATTGATTTTTGGTTAAGGTTGGAGCCCAGTACAACTGTATGAGCATTCGTTGGCTTTAATTTGATGTTATGCTGCTGCCTTCCACTCCATATTGACAGGCATCCTCTTATTTTCAGATTGGTGTCCATTCACTGATGAACACGCACTAGGGGGATCATGACCTTTTCTCTTATCTGGACAGCTCTTGGCTTCATGAACATTTTTGCTGCAGGGTGTTATTAACAACAGGAGCAGTAGAACAAAGAAATGAAGCAATGGAAAGCATATCAATGTATGAAATTTGCTTTATTAGGATTCCCTTGAGGCCTGAGCAGTCCCTAATTACAGAGGTGTTACATCCTTTCTTGGAATAACAAACTGCATTTTAGCACTAATGAGGACATGATTTTGAAATCACTATCTAGTCATATGCCTACTGCATGGATTCTTGTTAATTCATATTTGCCATTAACTGAATTTAAGAAATGGAAAACAAAAGAGTTAAACTTTGGTTCTCAGAATGTGCAGCCAACAAAACAACACATAACTAGTTTTCACTAGATTTACATACTGCATTTTTGGTTTTGTGATTTACTTCTGTAAATCTTTATTGAGGAAATTGGTGTAAATAGTATAATTATACAGTTCATTTTTAATTGACTAGTTCAGAGATAATGTCACTAGTGTGATGAGTATGAACAACTGGAGATTCTGTTTAGATAAGCATATAAATGTTTATTTGCTTAGATGAATCTGATCTACATCTCTTTGAAATATGAGCTGGCTTACAAAACTCAAGAATAGGCTTTACATGAAAATTGGCCGAGTGGGAATTGCTTTGAGGATGTGCTGTTCTGTGATATTTCAGTTGTTCTGTTCTCGGCCTTCTGTTGCAGCCACATGTATAAAAAAAATATATAGTCAATAATTTTATGTACTCCATAAGCCTATTTTAAATAATGTCTTAGTGATCTACATTGCATATTAATGCACATATGCTGAACAAAGGTCTGTTATCTGGGCAAGGTGAGACTAAGAGGTCCCTGCAGGAACTTGAAGATATGACTCCCAAGCTTGGATCTACCTGATGTCCCATGGCTTGATTCAAATTTGCCTGTCTTAGGAGTTTTAATTTACATATTTATAAACAAACATAGGAACCTTCAAAATAGTTGGAGGAATGGGAAGTTTTTCTTGAGGCTCTGTTTCTATTTCGTATTACAGCCTGTGGTAGCTTATTTCATATTAGGAATCATTCTTTGTATATAGATAACCTGTCAAAATATTGGTGGTTCTTTTTAGTTAAAAGGCCTATGGCCCAGGTACACAATATTTCATATCATATTGAACAGCCTAGTGTGCATGTCTGCAACTGCCCTCTACTGGAAAGGTTCAGAACTTTTCTGTCAAACAACTGGGCCTGTACTACTACAAAAATTCTCCTTTGCTGACAGAACCCATGCATCCAAGTCTTATCCCGGTTATTGCCAGGAAGTCCCAAATGACCTATAATGTATAGCACAGTGACAACTGTGATGGACAGTGTGAATGTACTTAAAGTGTAGTCTGTAGTGTAGAAATATTACAAGTTTCAGAAGTATTCTGTGTTTAAAATAGAACGAGTGATATTCCTAGAAGAGCCTTCAGTTCAAGTTTGCCCACAATATCAGGACTCGATACAATATTTATTCAAAACTTCATTCTGCTGTTGTTTGCTCTTTTCTTGCTTACATGTGTGGCAGCACATAAACTATGTATAGCTACACACAGCAGTGAAATGCTCTGATGGAGGAAGGCAGTGGGAAAGGCTCCAATAATGGGGAAATGTGTTGATAGTGGAACACCCTTGGCAGCATTGTAGATGTGGGGGATGGTGCTTCTGTGTGCAGAGCTGTGTAGGGATGTAAGCTAAGGTTCAGGCAGATGGAGGGGACTCTACTCCCCCTAGCCATGCCTCACTGTCTACACTGCTATTCATACTCATGTTGGGCGGGCCTGGCACTCGACATGCTACAATAAGTGTAGGCCTACGTCTAGTTTCCTTTTCCGGCAGTGCTAATTACCCAGGACCTGATTTGGCCTGAAATGCTACTGCAAAAAGCATCCCTAATGTCATAGTGGAGTAGGCTTTCTGCTATACATTCATTAGAGGATTTGCCCAATGTTGCTCCGGTCCTGAACTCAAATCAATTTTTTTTCACTTAAATAATTGCCTGGGATGGGGATGGGGATGAGGGTTCAGTGTGCAGGCTGCCCCGAGGAGAGAGGACAACCCCAGCTCTCTCTCACCACAGCAGCTTAGGGCCAGGTGAGAAGCGCCTGCCCATGGTCACTCCAGCTGCCTCAAGTGCAACAGGGGAGAGGTGCATGTCCCCTGTCTGGGGAACAGACAGTCACACAA
This sequence comes from Pelochelys cantorii, assembly GCA_032595735.1. Lineage (NCBI taxonomy): Eukaryota > Metazoa > Chordata > Testudines > Trionychidae > Pelochelys > Pelochelys cantorii. The sequence continues at coordinate 21,003,659 of CM064338.1, forward strand.
ACAGATACAAAAACTAGCTAACTCTCTGAAATATATAGTAGAGAGCTGTCCCTTTCTCCACCCATGCCCCCTGCTGGCCCATTGGGGTTATAACAGACCCAGTCCCCATTTCTGGGCCCCTGCAGCCCCTCTGTGGTCATTCTACCGTATAATTCCCCCCTACTAGATCCCTCTCTTTCCATTTTATCAGAAAATTGAATTGCAGACCCATCCCATTGTCTTGGAATAACCAAATCCTGACCTTGTGATAAGACGAAGCTGCATACTAAATCTGGTGATCCTAGCTCTGTTTAGAAGGAGTTCTTGAACAAATGGACTCAGCCGGGGCGGACAGACAGGCAGATAGATGCACATTTCTAAAATATATAGTACAATTAGCTCTCAAATGTGTTTTTAATACCCTGATCAGAAAGATTGGAATTGCCCATGCTCTTTCCAAACCATCAATAGTGTTGCCCATTTTCACTTCCTCATATCATCAGTAGTAATGCCACCCACCCACCTCAACCAGTGCGAAACTTGATGGGGCTGGTGGAGCCTCTAGGCCATGTGGAGGCTCTATCTCTTTTTGTTGTGTTTCTGCATCTCTATATGCCCTGCCCTGTAGTGATAGCCTCAGAGCTGTTTTGGGGATGCTGCGGGTCTGACCAATTGTTTATTTTGAAATCAGGGGAAAACTTTTTTCTTCTCAGAGGCACAGAGACCTGCGGAGTTTTTCACCTTCCTCACAGCATCCTGGAGGTACAGTTAAATAGGAAGAGGATGCTGTGATTAGTGATAGTACTTGATAAAGATGTTACTTTGTTGCAACATGCAGCCAGTTTCTGGTGCATTTAAGAGGAATGGTTTCCAGAAGTAGAAGACTTGAGATTTTGCTAATAGACCTTATGCTCATGGGATAGCAACACTTGTGGGCTGAGTACAATCATGCCTTCTCTTCCCTTAAGGGGACGTGAAAGGGGAGGACTCAGAATAGCACACTGAGCCCTAGGAGTAAACTGAGGGTCGTGTATCCTGGTGTATGGGTTACATGGTGGGGACATTGTAACCACTTAAAATGCTTCATACACGGGCGTATGGGTGACAGGGTGGGAAGCACACCACACCATATTAAGTTGAATACATTTGAAGCCTACTACTTAAAAGCCATCCCTGTGGTTGTGGCCTATATGAACATTATCTTCTTCAAGTTGCCATTTAAGTATATAGAGACAGTCTCTCCTTTCTTCCTCTTGGCCCGAATGGTTTAGGGCCACTAGCCACATGTGGCTATTTGGCCACCTGAGTGTGGCTGGTTGGCTTGACCAGTATGGTTAGTTCATTATAGTGTCTACTGCTTCAGAACTGATTGGACACTACAGGTTTAGGGATTGATTCAGTACCAGGGTTTGAGCAGCAGAAACTAATCTGTGAAAAGCCAGCCTGACGATAGGACATGGTAGGTTGGACTGGATGGAAAAAGTACAAGGCACTTGTGAAATCTGCTGGTAAATAAAAGATGCATCCCTTATTGAGTCCCCTGGGGAGAACAGTGGTCCTGTCACCATGCCTCTTCTAAGGTTGCATTTGAGTGCAGCAGGTCCCATGGACATAGGAGAAATTGGACCCTATGTAAACTAGGAAATCATAAAGAAGAATAAAATGGGATAATCAGAGGAGAAAGCACCAATCTAGATTCTCCCATAGCTCTTGCTGAAGCCCAGTTTGACTTAGCAATGCTTAGCTTAGAACAGGAGGTTTCGTGATGGTTCTTTATGAACAACATACACATCTCTTCTGAGAGCTCAATTTCAGGCATTTCTCTCTCAACCCCTGACAAGTCTGTCAGCCAAGTGTAAACCAAAGAAAACAGATAAGTGGCTCACTCCCTTAAAAAAGAAAAAAAATCTAGCCCAGTTTCCTGTCTGCCAACAGTGGCCAGCACCAGGTGCCCCAGAGAGGGTGGACCGAAGACAATGATCAAGCGATTTGTCTCCTGCCATCCCTCTCCAGCCTCTGACAAACAGAGGCCAAGGACACCAGTCAGCCTGTGGAACTCCTTGCCAGAGGAGGCTGTGAAGCTAGGACTATAATAGAGTTTAAAGAGAAGCTAGATAATTTCATGGAGGTTAGGTCCATAAAAGGCTATTAGCCAGGGGATAAAATGGTGTCCTTGGCCTCTGTTTGTCAGAGGCTGGAGAGGGATGGCAGGAGACAAATCGCTTGATCATTGTCTTCGATCCACCCTCTCTGGGACACCTGGTGCTGGCCACTGTCGGCAGACAGGATACTGGGCTAGATAGACCTTTGGTCTGACCCAGTACGGCCATTCTTATGTTCTTATGACACAAATAAAATACTTGGCTTGAGCCCTCTGCTGCCCCAGAAGCTCCTCTTAGCCTCTTCTGCCTTCGCCCAGGGAATTCCATTGTTTATTCAATATTAATCTCAGTCATTCCCAGATGACCAGCATGTTCACGCTTCTCCAGTAGCATTCTGCCTCAGTAATGAAGAGGCCTGAGTCTGGAAATGCATTTGGGATCCCAAGCACAGCATGGTGACAGAAAGGGGTAGCATGCTGAAGATACCCAAACCGCTCACTCAGATGACTGTTGTGAAGCCAAGAAATATCCATTTATTGGCTTGCTAAAACCAGCATTGACTGCCGGGAAGGATGCTAGTTGTAAGATGAAAATGTAACTTTTGAATATCAGCTGGCATGATTTAGCCAAAAGACTCCCATTAATGTCAGGAGCATCTCGTAATGAAAATGTCCCCCGATATCAGAAGAGAGAAAGGAAAACAGCCCTGTACAGGTCAATTACAATAAATACTTTCTCCCCCTTGGTGAGCTCATATGTGCCCAGCACATTTTCTGATCCTGTGTGTATCTGCAAGAACTAACATACCCGCACGCACAGTATTCAGTCGTCTGCTTTCAAACCAGAGAGGGGAAAACCCACACAAACTGAAGGGGAGCCTCAGGTGGCTGATTTATTGCATTAAAAGAAATGGCTCTAATGCTAAAAGGAAAGGAGGCAAAGGATGTACAGCCTGTTCTGTGCTGTATGCCTGTATTGTACTATGAAAGGAAGATGGAAAAGCTAGGAAACGACAGAGGTGGAAGTGGCTGGCAATCAAATGGGTTTCTATCTTTTTGTTTTAGAAGGACTTAGAAGCAAAATTTGAAGGCCCTTGTGTTTGAAATCTCTTGATGGCAAGATTATATTAGAGCCAAGGGTAAACAAAGATCCATAATCTACTGTTTTGTAATGTAGTACAACATATTAAAGGGACAATGTCAAGTGAAGATGCCAGGCTGAAAAGTCTATCTTTAAAATGTCACTTGATATTTACTTTCACAATCACCTAACGACCCCTGAAATAAGGCCAGATTCTCCTCTCCGATAGATATAGTGCAAAAATGAAGAAGTTCAAAGCTGTAGTGGTAGGGGAGAAACAAGCACTCAAAGCTCACAGTGCTAAATTGAGCCTCAAAATATTGCCAAGGCTCGTTCTTATAGGAGTCTGAGCATTTTGAAATGACGGCAGAATGGGGGGTTGGATCAATTTTTCCGTTCATAAATGCTTTTGACTTTTCATTCTGATTTGAGATGGAAAGCAGGAAGGAGAAAGGTGGGCCTGGCATCCCAGAGGTTAAAAAAAGCCTCTGGCCCCAGCTAGCCTTGCCCTACTTTACCTGCAAGAAATACCAGACCTGGAGGGGGAGAAAAGGAAGAAGCCTGGCTCAGTTTGAGGCTGACTAGTAAGGAGACAGGAGCTTGGTTTGGTGGTCTGAGGGCCCAAACCAGAACTTGGCTGTCCAGCAGCAATGGGAGCAAATAAACCCCACCCAGCCCCTCTGGGAAAAAGGGGTGGTGACCTATTGAGAAACCTCAGCTGAGGGGAATCTGGTCTCTTGGGGCCAAACCCCAAACTTAAGAACTGAATTCGGGAGTAAGTTAGTGTAGTCAAAAAGTCAAACAGAATGTTAGGAATCATTAAAAAAGGGATAGAAAATGAGACGGAGAATATCTTCTTGCCTTTATATAAATCCATGGTACAACCACGTCTTGAATACTGATGCAGATGTGTCGCCTCATCTAAAAAAGATTTTTTGGCATGGGAAAAAATTCAGAAAAGGGTAACAAAAATAATTAGGGGTTTGGACTAGCTACCATACGAAGGAAGATTAACAAGACTGGGACTTTTCAGCCTGGAAAAGAGACGAGGAAGGGGGGATATGATAGAAGTCTATAAAATCATGAGTGGTGTGGAGAAAGTGAATAAGAAAAAGTTATATATTTCGTCCTCCCATAACACACAAACTAGGAGTCACCAAATGAAATTAATAAGTAACAGGCTTAAAACAAACAAAAGGAAGTATTTTTTCACACATCGCACAGTCAACCTGTGGAACTCCATGCCAGAGGATGTTGTTGAACTCCATGCCAGGACTTTAACAGGGTTCAAAAAAGAGCTAGATAAATTCATGGAGGATAGGCCCATTAATGGCTATTAGCCAGGATGGGCAGAAAGGTATCCCTAGCCTGTATTTGTCAGAAGCTGGGAATGGGCAACAGGGGATAGATCACTTAATTAACACCTGTTCTGTTCATTCCCTCTGGGGCACCTGGCATCAGCCACTGCCAGAAGATAGGATACTGGACTAGATGGACCTTTGGTCTGAGCCAGTATGGCCATTCTTAAGAATTTCTGGGCCAGGAACACAGGGGAAAAAATGGGCCAGCTTTCTGCACCCCTTTTCTGCCCTCCTACTGAGCGACCTAGCCACCTGGCTACTGAACCTACAGGGACACAGCCTCATGGGAGATGTCTAACTTTCAGAAATATTCATGGGACTGAGAATCTTTCTTACCCAGTTCTACTTATGACAGATATTTTGTTGTGTGCCACAAAGCCATTGTCCTTTCTAGACTGGTGTCAAGTAAATCTCTGAAAGCAGTAGCCAATGACATGTTGTTTTTACTTTATATAATGGTAACAGAAGTATTTTGCTCTTGCTTATGGATTTAATATGAAATCTTTGTCCAGTGCAGAATAGCCACAGAGGCCCAGACCCTGGAGCAGAGAAAGCCAGTCTGTTCTGAAGAAAGTTGATCCTACCATAGAAATCCATTTTATTATTTTTAAAAACCATCAAAAACAATCCCAGGTGCAATTTATTGAATAGCTGAGAAGGCAGAAAGATTATTTTCTCCAGGTGTCCATATCCAGTGCTATTCTGCTCTACTCAGAATTGTTCATGGCTTTCAGATCTCTCATACATAAAGTGAATGAAGGAAAGAATTGCCATCACTGTTACTTACCTTACATTGGTATTACATGAAGTACAGTACCAGGAGTCAGTGTGCACTGTTTTCAAGTATAAGCCAAATTCATTCCAGGGGAAGAGTTTGGTCCTTTATCCATTATTGACAGAGTCAGTGAAAATTCCATCTGCCTTCCATGACAGACCCTCCTCTAAGAGAGGGTTGGTTTTTATGTATGGAAGCATGAGAGCACATTGCAGTGGTATGTGCTGCGGTTGCTGTGCCTAACAGTTACACCTTTCTGCATGCTCACTGTGCCCAGTTTTGAATAGGATCTCTGACAGAAGTCTTTTTCTCATGGGTGGGGGTCTCTAAAACTGTTGCATGCTGGGAACTGTTCTGGATAGCAGTTGGCAATGGAGATGAGCACAAGCAATTAAAAAAGCAGTTGTTCGGTCCGCCATGGAGGTGTTTGTTGGCATGTGGTTAGGTTTGGTATTTTATGTTGAGCATTTTGTTTCCCACTGGCCAGTATTCTAATTGGAGCTGTGTACAAGTGTTCGCAAAAATGCTGAAAATCACCGGGCCTGGTTTTCATTTCAATTACTAACGCAAAACTTGCTAAGACCACATTTAGATGCAGGTCTATTGAAGTTGGCTAAGCTTCCAGGTGAACCTGGGTTCACTTTCAAGTGACTGGGATATTTTGTGGTTTAGGGACTAAAATCTACAACACTAACTCAGCTAGTCACATACTCACAGCAAAGACATATTCCACTGGTACAAATTGAAAGCAATGTCAATGGCCCTATCTTAGTTTACACCAGGCATGGATCTGCCCCACCAAGGTGTGCTCGGGTACAGCTTTGTGAAAGATATCTGAAACTAGGTCCAGATGGCTGCTATCTTGATTGTAGGCCCAATCCTGCAAGCTGCTGATCACTTCCTATGAGACGTTAAGCTCTTCAAATTTCCACTATCAGTGAGAGTTCAAGATACTCAGCACGTTTAGGGTGAAATTTTCACAAGAGTCCAGCAAGGTTAGGGCAGTCTTGCCTAGTGGTCAAAGCAGGTGTCAGGAACAAAGGATTAAATTCAGCACCAGAGTTAGCAGTAAGAAGCAGTTCCCTCTAAACTGGGAGGCAGCAGAGCTTCACATGTGATTAATCAGCCCCACGCAATCAGATTAATTACCTCAGCAAGCAGAATAGCAGAAGGAGGTGTTTCAGGCAGTTACTTTGAGGCAATGCAGGAGCAGTCACAGTGGTAGACACGTGCACTGAGCAGTCATAGAATCATAGAATCGTAAAATACTAGACCTGGAAGGGACCTCAAGAGATCATCAAGTCCAGCCCCCTGCCCTCATGGCAGGACCAACCATCATCTAGATCATCCCTGATAGATGCCTATCTATCCTGCTCTTAAATAACTCCAGTGATGGAGATTCCACAACCTCCCTAGGCAATTTATTCCAGTGTTTAACCACCCTGACAGTTAGGAAGTTTTTTCTAATGTCCAACCTAAACCTCCCTTGCTGCAGTTTAAGCCCATTGCTTCTTGTCCAATCATCAGAGGCAAGGAGAACAATTCCCCCGCTCCCGCCCTGTGATACTTTTTTAGATATCTGAAAGCCGCTATCACGTCCCCTCTCAGTCTTCTCTTTTCCAAACTAAACAAGCCCAATTCCTTCAGCCTTGCCTCATAGCTCATGTTTTCTAGACCTTTAATCATTTTTGTTGCTCTTCTCTGGACCATCTCCAATTTCTCCACATATTTCTTGAAATGTGCTGCCCAGAACTAGACACACTACTCCAATTGAGGCCTAATCAGCGCAGAGTAGAGCTAAAGAATGACTTCTCGTGTCTTGCTCACAAACTTCCATTAATGCTTAACAGAATCATGTTTGCTTTTTTTGCAACAGCATCACAGTGTTGACTCATATTTAGCTTATAGTCCACTATAACCCCTAGACTCCTTTCTGCAGTACTCCTTCTTAGACAGTCATTCCCCATTCTGTATGTGTGAAACTGATTGTTCCTTCCTAAGTGGAGTACTTTGCATTTGTCCTTATTAAACTTCATCCTATTTACCTCAGACCATGTCTCCAGTTTGTCCAGACACTTTTGAATTTTGACCCTATCCTCCAAAGCAGTTGCAACCGCTCACAGCTTGGTATCATCTGCAAACTTAATAAGCGTACTCTCTATGCCATCATCTAAATCATTGATGAAGATATTGAACAGAACTGGTCCCAAAACAGACCCCTGTGGAACCTCACTCCGTATGCCCTTCCAGAGTGATTGTGAACCATTAATATCTACTCTCTAAGAACAGTTATCCAGCCAGTTATGCACCCACCTTATAATAGCTCCATCTAAGTTGTATTTGCCTAGTTTATTGATAAGAAGGTCATGTGAGACCGTATCAAATGCCTTACTAAAGTCTAGGTATACCACATCCACCACTTCTCCCTTATCCACTAGACTTGTTATCTTATCAAAGAAAGCTATCAGATTGGTTTGACATGATTTGTTCTTTACAAATCCATGCTGGTATCACCTTATTTTCTTCTGCCCCTCGGGGCACCTGGCACTGGCCACTGTTGGCAAATACAATACTAGGCTGGATGGACCTTTGGTCTCACCCAGTATGGCCATTCTTATGTTCTTATGTTAGATGTTTGCAGATGAATTTCCTAATTACCTGCTTCATTATCTTTCCTGGCACAGTCAACCAGCTGGCAATGGTTTCAGAGCCAGTCTGCTGGCCTTTGCAGCCAATCAGGTGAGGAAGTAATCAAGCAGCCTGCTGTACAGATGAGGAGGCTTGGAAATTAGCTCTGCTGCAGGCCCTGGTTCCTGACACTTTTATGCAACTACAATCATAGATATTTGCAATTCTGCAATTATTACTGAGGGGGGAAAAGATCAAAGCCGGCCAACTTTCACACCGCTGTACAGACAAAAAATTTCACACACAATGTACAGTCAAGGCAACTATCATATTGGTCATAAAAGCCTAAAGCAGATTGTGGTGCTGCTTCCTGTACTCCTGTATGTGGAAAGGCCATGCCAATTAGCCAGCATGCACATTTGCTGTTTTGTTCTGGAATAATAACCTTTAGAAACACAGGAACAAGGATCAAAGAGCCAAAGGTGTATTCACAGTCTCAGAGGTCCACAAGCCAGGCAGCAAGTTAGATCAGAACACTCCTCCATGCATATGCTACAACCTCCCTTCACCCTACCCATCTACATGCACATGCACATGCATACACACACTGAGACAGGGCTATGACCAAAGTCATCCAGAAGATACTTTGCAAAATAACCACGAAAAAAAAGGAGAAAGGAAAGCGATTGGATTTTAAACTTTTTATTGCACTCTTTGTTTTCTGAAGTGCTCAGAGGCCTGTTACAGCTGGTTTTGTAAAAATATAGAAGGAAAGAAGTTCCCTGCCCTAAAGAGCTCTGTATTCTAATATTACCCCACTTCTGTTTGACATCATGTGGGACACTGCAGAACAGACCTCTGCTAAAATCTGCACTAAATTTCAGTAGCAAGCTAGTAACTTCAATACACTATGAGACTTGGTACGTTTTGTGTAATGATGCACATACAAACTATGCTATACCTTAATGATAGGTGTGATTGCAGAGATCACGTATTTATTAATATATCTTCAGCAACATTGTCTGTGAAGTGGAAGTATTAATATAATCTTACCCATCAGTTGTCCACACTATCCAGTTATTGCGTGGAATAATATTGGGGTTATTTATTTGACAGTTCTGGTTTTGCTTTACTGTTAATTCCAAGTGAAATTTTTGGCAGGAAACAAGCTTTACAGTGATTTCCCTGTCATATGTAAGTAATTATGTTTACACAAATAAAGGGACATGGGTAGAACTATTTTTTAACAAAGCTGAGGTAAGTAGAGGAAGGAATATAATAGCCACAAGGGTCAAATTGATTGACAGACAGATTGTATGCCAAAAGATTTTTTTTTTTTTTTGCTACGGTAAAGTGCTTACTTAGAATTACTTTTTTAAGCTTGTTATTCTCTAGGAACTGCTGCAAAATTGCTACTTTTGAACCAAGTGATTAAATACCAGGTTTGAGGTATGACATTCATATGACATCTGTAACATTTTGTTGGGAGCTTAACTGAAGCTATTTAAGTTCTCTCCTGCAGTATGTTCTACAGAGAAAATATATAACAAAACATGCTACCAAGGGCTTTTAAAGCATTTGTCATGCATCTATAAAACCTCACCAAAAGAGCCTGCTGACATGATTGTAAAATAAAATTACATAGAACTATAAGAGGATTAAAAGTCAGATATTCCCTGCTATCCCAGGTAATTTACACGTTAAAGTACGCTGTGGAATGAATTATGCTGTCATGTCAGGAGCCACACTTCAAACCCAAATCTGCCAATCATAGAATGCTGAGTTTGCTGGGCCTTAGATACAGGCACCCAGCAAACTGCCTCAGGCAACATCCATACATATTAGACAACATAGACCCCAGGGAGCTTTTCAGAGCACTGCCCTCACCACCTGGCTAAAGCAGAGAGCAATGAAAAAGACAGTATTACAACAAAGCACTAAGTGACTACAGGACTAGCTACTGAGCATGAATCCAAGGCCTAGTAGGGCAAGTAGGCTTAGTCCCAGGGGACAGACATGTTAGATTTGTATTTCATGCTCCCTTATTTTTAGCACCTTTGTCATAAGATCACAGAAGTCTTAATAACATGCCCACTACATACGCTGAAGATGATGGAGCCTTTGCTTAAATCTGCCATTCTTGAAATTAAGCAGCAGGTTCCTTTAGTGTAATGTCTCTTCTTGAGGTTCTGTTGTTGTTGTTTTGTGAATTTGGAAATGGGCAGATGTAGGGTCAGACTATTGATCTGCTGGAAGTTTCTTCCTGCTGTGTTATGTATCAAAGCCTAGAGGGAGCTATCTACGTGCACTGGCAGCTTGCAGATTATGATTGTTCTAAGGAAGACAGACCATAAATGACAGAGCTGAGATTTTGAACATTTTCCTTGCTCTTTTAGGAGAGTCAAGTATGAATATTTTCTGGGGGGAAAAAAAGCCTGCTTGATGTGGGTTTTACAGATAGTTCTTTGGGCTGCTCAGGCAAGAATTGGAAAATAGAATGGGAAAGCAGTTACAAAAGCTGAAAGAAAATACAGGAAAGTAGCATCAGTCTCATAGGCAGCACGGATATTTTCTTTGTCTTTAAATATTAGTAAGCTACAGTAGTATTCACTCAGTGCTTTTCCACCCTGATTAAAATGGCTGGTCAGTACAACCTGCTCTGTAACATAATGACCAGCTTTAAATCCATCAAAGTGGAGGGCTTAAGGATAAAGCCTAGTACAAACTCATATTGCAGAGGTTCAGGCATGGAGAGCTAGTAAATTTTATTTTCTATGCAGAGTGAGGTGGGGGAACAGAAACACTTATAAGGCAGGAAGATACCAAGCAAAGTATGGGGGGAGGTCAGTTCTGCTTCCTTAAACGTAGCACCTTATTTTTTCACTTGCCTTCCAAAATATTGTGGGAAACTCTTGCTTAATCTTTAACACATACAAAATAAGAAAAGCATGAAAAAAACCCATTGATTTTGTGTTCATTTAATATTAGCTTTTAAATAAAATGTAAATTCAAATCACTGAGAGCAATAGGTTCGTGAAATGTTTATTTTAGCTGTTATCTGTGTTACAGTTTTGTTTTGTTTTCAGAAAATGCCTATAAGGAAATGAGTTACTCTAGAGAAGTAATATTTCCTCTCTGTGTTTATTTTAAATCAGACCACTGCATATGTCAGCCTTTCAAAGGGAGAGAAAAGGCAAGTGAATGATAGTGTGAGTATGTGTCTGTGTGTGTGTGAGAACAATTCTGCAAAAGATTATCTTGCACACAAAGCAAATGGCCCTGCCCCCATTGTGAAGGCAGTGATTCCCCTGGGATTAGGGTAGAAGGAATTGCTTATGGTCAGCAGAGGCAAGGAGAACAATAGAGACCAAAATGGGCAGCAGCAGCAGTCTGCTGAGATGGGTGGGATACTGGCCAAATGGCCATTGCAGAGCACATGGCATTGTCACTGTCACCAGAAGTGGCTAAGAGGTCTCAGATTAGCAGTAGTTATTATTAGCAGGTGGTTTAAGAGATATGAGGCCTAGAGAAATGATTGGTAATTTAGACATCGCAGTATGCATCAAGTTTTTATTCTTATATATTACATGCTATTTAGTCAGAGGTACTTTTTTCACTTGCTCATTAAAGGAGAATTATGAAATCACTTAAAGGAAAAATTGGTGATAAAGATGAAGGACACAGATTTAAAATGTGGTTAATAAAGGAAAGAGAAAAGATGTTGAAATTCATCAATTCCTGAAAAAGGGGCACTGAATTTTATAGAAGCGATTAAAAACTCTTGCATCTTTTTTGTGAGGGACTGAATTAATATTTCTTTAGAATTTTGTTGCATCAAAAAAAGCTGCAAGAAAAACAACTGTTACTCCTCTGTATTGTATCCAATTTAAAAGGACTGCAACTGGATTTTCTTTTAATGATCATTCTCCACACATCTCCTTTGTATTTTAAACAGATTGTGAATCTGTTCTTTAGCAACATGGTCCAATGCCCAGGATTCAGATCCAGATTTCTAAGAACCCAAAGTCCAGGAGAAAATTTAATAGACATTTGGAATCGCAGTCTATTTCCTAATCTTGAAAACAAATTCTAGGGGAAGAGGAAGTACCCAGGCTCTTGTCAAGATATTGGCTATTTGCCAAGCATGCATACAGACCTGGAGCCTCAAATTTCAGAGGTCTTCAGATCCCACTGTTTTTTTTCAGGACCATCTCAGGTCCAGAACCAAAGTTGGTATATGTCGGCACCGCTCCATTACCTTCCATGAACTTATGTTTGTTTATATCAGCTAAGAATCTGGCCCTGTGTATCTTTGTTAATGAGTTAAACCCTCTAATTTTATTGCTGCATCAGAGACATTTCACAGCAGGTTCCAGTATTTATTTTATGGGCATTCTTTTGCTGAGCGGCCTTTCCCCATATGTACACAATTAACGAAGTTAATTCCATGAGAATCTAGCCATAGAAGAGCATTGTCTGTTGCTCTGTGCCTCACCCAGGGCTACCAATTCCCACGTATTGATTCAGATCCTTGCTGCCTTGATTTAAAGATCCCCCAGGACAACAGGGGCTCCACATTTACATTGTTGTCAGGTGCCTTCATTGGATGCCATCCTGGTCTCAAACTATGAGGAAGGAAAAGCTTCAGATTTCCTGCCATGAGTGGGTGGGAGGAACAGACCTGATAAGTGTGAACAGAAGACTTGGGCTTCTTGGGTTGCCTTTGTAGTTTTGGAAAAGCTTTCAGTCACAGCCCAGGCTGGGCATGTGACACTGGATGGGATTGCCCAAGGCTCTGAGAGGGCACCAAGTATTCTTGCTTTCAGGAGCTTGGATGGCTCACTCTTGCACCCATGCTCAGGGTCTAGCTGATTGTCATATGTGGGATCAGAAAGGAATTTTCCTTCAGGTCAGATTGGCAGTAACTTTGGGGTTTTCCCACTTTCCTCTGCAGCATCTGGGTGCAGGTCACTTGCCAGGATTAGCTGAATCATTTCCCTGCCATTTGCATTTCCGTCCCTTCTATTTTCTGCCTGTGCCTCGTCTCCTGTGGGCTGTAATACTTTGGCCTAATTCAGTTGTTGCTTTTAGTGTGCTGGTGCTGAGTAGTGCTGGTGGCCTGTGATATACAAGAGGTCAGGGCAGATAATTTAGTGGTCCCTTCTGGCTCTAAATTCTATAGCTCTAACCTGAACACGTCTCATGAGATGACAATTTTTCTGTCACAGTTACAATAAAAACTTGCTGTTTTAATTTGAAACTATTGGCACAGTCCAAGGCATCTCAATAGCTCTCCTCTGGCCATCACGCCGTGCTTTAGCATAATGTGCAGGAAGAGGAGAGACTGTTTTGCCAGGATGGGGTTTCAATTTCAGTCCACTAATTGAGCAAGAAGTTGTAGATTCCAGGAAGCAGAGTTGAAAACAGGAAGAAAAGAACATCATGATGATTTTGTACTTATCCTACTGCAGGACCAGTACAACTAAAGTCTTAGCCCTTCTTCTTCACTCCCCCATGGCCAGCCTGAGTGGTTCAAAAATCATGACTCAGGTCCCTGAAATCCTGAGATGCCTTTTCAAGTAATACATTTTAGGTTTCTTTTGGTTTTCCTTCTAAGGGCTAGAGCCAAATAGTGCATGATTCACAATAAAATCATGAGAGCTCACAACACTGCTTTCAAAAACATTGCATATTAAAAAGCTTCCCAACTCTATATCTACAGAATCCTCACTTTATATCCAGTAATTCTAGAGATGAGGCTTTTCTCACAATCAAAACAACACTAAAGACTCACATCAGCCCAGATACTTGCAATGTAGTGGATAGAATCACCTACAGCCTACTCTACACATGGTAAATTGTCAAAGCATCCAGAAATGGCCTCCCTTTTTCAGCTATGATTTACACCAGTAAATTATATTTCAGGTCAGAGTACTTGTACCTCCCTTCTCGTTTGCACCTGCTAGTGGTGCAAGTACCCATGTTTACACCTGTAAATCAATTACAGAGGCAGAAATGGGTGTGCAGACAGTATCTACACTGAAAGGAAATCGCTATAGCTCTATCAGAGCTCCTGTATTGTATCATATAAATAATGTAAAATACATGAATAACCAGACACATCCTGGAAATTAGTAATTGCAAGAGACAAATAAGAACAAAACCAATGATAATGTCGATCGAGATTGTATTTGTGACTGTTTATAGGTACTTTTAAATACATAATTGTTCCAAGACTTTTTTTTTGTGAAGCATGAAGACATGCTATCTTACAAACATTACAATGCATGATAACTGACTGCTTCTTTGCTGTACAAGGGGCAGAGAAGTTTTAGTGTTCCATAAGCCCCATCCTGGCACCTTTTAAAAATCATGGGCTGAAGAGCTGAGGACATGGTGTTGACTCTGAGCCTCCTATTTTCCTTCTTAGAGTTTTACTCTCTGCCATCAACTTTCAAACATGTTGCATGTAGGAATATACTCAATCATTTTTCATGCTACTGTAATGTAAATGCATTGCTTGGATCATATAGTACCAGAGGGAAAATATACATGGGGAATGAAGTAGAAGAGCATTATTTTTCCTGTTGTTTCTCCAAGTCAAATTAGGTGTAGCAAAAATTCTAGTGGCTGGGCTTTAGTATACACATGTTCTATATTAGAGAGACAAGGTGGGTGAGGTAATATCTTCAGCCCTCAAGAAGATTATTATCACCAGTAGAAGTTATTCCAATAAAAGATATTATTTCATCCACTTTGTTTCTCTAATATCCTTGGACAAGCCCAGTTGCAATACCTCATACGCCTCCTATGTTGTCATTTGTAACAAAGAAACCTCAGATAAACAATAAAAAACCCTATCAAAACAAAATACTACATTGCACACACAATTTTTCTAATGCACAGCTAGAAGGGATTCATATTGTGTGATGGGGTGGTATAAGAATCTGTCTAGACTAGAATGAAATGGTTAAAATTCTCTGTATTTGGTGCAACAACACAACTTTCTTATTTCCCTATATTTCATCTTCTCTCAGAATGGGATATATTTCTGGTGTCTGCTGTGTAGAAAACTGTGTAGTGTGAGCATCCATCTTGTCACATAAGATATTGTCAGGATATTAGAGTATATGTAATTTACATGTAAAGTGTGAGAGTCTAATGGATCAGAATAAAATTCTGATTATAGTAAAATGTTAGACATTTTATATTGTATCCTCGATGTAGCGAATAATGCTAACAAAGTTTTTTTCTATAAACAATAGGAAATATGTTTCATTTCATAGCTCAGCAAAAACTAAATGAATGTGGATCAAATCTTCCATTAAAAAAGTACAGACACACCAGCCACTGGAAATTTCAGTTCCAAAGTGGCTGTTTCAGAAAGTTGTGAGCGTACAAAAATATGAGATTGTAAGGGAAACTCATGTTCAATGTTAACTACTGCACATGTTGATAAAGGCATCCACTAAAACATACAGTATGAAAAATATTAATGATTTTTATAAAAAATTCTATAGTGGATGCTACCTTTGAAACTTACATACCTTCTGAGGATTTTGCTTCTTTGAATCCACATTATGGAGTAAATAACTGAGGGCTCATGTCTGAGAGAATAAGTAGTAGTGAAATCTTGCACCAGTTACATTTTTAATACATACAATGTCATATTTCTACATTTCTGTGTCCAGACAAGTGTTTGTGCCTTTGTACATCTTCAGCATCAATTTGAGTTGGTTTATATTAACTGTACAAATAGCAAACCCTGTTCGTACCAAAAGAAACATATGGAATGTTGGGAACAAGCAGACCAATTGCAGCCATCTACTGGTTTTCAAATGAAACTCAAGATCAGATGAGCTGTGCAAAGAAATAAATCAAATACCTTCCTCATAAGAATCCTTTGTGAACATCAAAGTCACCAAAAATAAGAAGGAATGCTCCTTTACTCAGGGAGTCAGACCTGTCATTTTTGTCCATCCCAACAGAGACAGAGGAGAGCAAACTTCCAACTGGGAGCAGTGTCTGATCTCAATGTCTTTAGGACTCTAGGACACTTAGCTAAATGGGACTAGTTAGATCCAATCCATGGAAACCAACCCACCCCTATCATGATCTCACTTGAGGTTCAATGACAAATAAAACTTGTGTGTAGGTCAGTCTCTCATGTGAACAATACTTTGATTCTTAAATCATGGACCTAACCAAATATTGAACTAGCATCTTACACCTGGTTTTTTTTTCAAGCCTCTTAAGTCATCATTTGATCTGTTTGGACAACCAAAGCCACTTTGACAGCAACAAATCCAGAATTTATTGGAGCCCATGTCCCAACCACCTTAGTAGGGAGAAGAAGTCAACCAAATGTTATTTTAAAGTCAGACAACATGGTTTGTTTGTTTGTTTTCCTTAAAGCAAATCAGAGGTGGTTTTGGATAGGGACACAGAGAACAGCATTTGAAATACCAAGCAATAATCCTTGGCACTCAGCTGAAACAATTGAAATGAAGCATTTCCAAAATAGCTTGACTAATATAATACAATGGGATTATTTGCATAAATATGGGTTTGCAGGGGTAAGTTTGCTTAACCCTTACCTGGAATATGAAGTCTGAAATTTTCAAAGGAGCATAAAGTAGTTAGGTACCCAACTGGGAAATTCCTTTAATTGCATTAAATTCCCAGCAGAAACTCAAAAAACCCTAGAAATATTGACAAAAATACTGGCTCTGCTAGCCATATTATGCAGCGGTGATAACTAAGGTTGAAGACCTCTTTCTAGCCAATATAACCCTGTTTTCCAACTCCACCCTGAAATACTCCACCAAAAAAAGCTCTTCCTAAAATTTTGTTTATTTCATTTCAAGCCAGGGAAGAAGTTCTGTAAGAAATTTGGTACAAATTATAGTTGTGAATTTAAATGTATGGATTCACATTCTTCTATGGCTGTTTCATGCCAGTATGGCAACACAAAGCAGCTGTAAATCTGCCTTAAGGATCTTTGGAAGATTCCCTTTCTGATAGGAAAATTGTGAGGGGAGAGGTTTGGGGGCATAGAATTGGTGCAATGGCTATAAACCTCTCCTGTTTTAATCCCCCACATAAGGGGAATTGGCAGAGGAAGAGCTGAGGTTGTTCTAAATTGCCACATGGAGATCAGCCAATAGCCCTAGCTCTCCTGCCAGAGCAGCCCTGAGAATCGACTCCCAAGGTTCTGGACTATAGAGTTCGGAAAACTGACCTGTAAGTCATTCCCTTTGGAAATGTTGGATCATCAGATTTCTACCTAAATAATCCCAGTAAGGTCTGTTCAGTTGACCTTTCTGGGGGATAGTACATTTTAGTATTTCTAAAGGGCTGTTTGGGGGAAGATCTTTTTTAATAAAATGAAGGTGTTTTAAGCAAATAAAGAGCATCTTCGGTAAATATGAGCTGTCTACTCCTCACTCCAGAAGCTGGGGCAGGAATGGATTTTAGGGGTGGGATACCGGGGAAAATCTGGTGGGACACGGCTCCTGGAATGGGTTCAGGGTGGTGCATGGGACCTACATAGGCTCTAGACTGAAGGTTAAATTCTGGGCCACATAAAGCAGTGACTTGGACCTACATTCCCCATCCTTGGAGGGGTCTAGAGGAAGTAGGAGGAGATACATGGGGCATAAGACATTTGCAAAGGGTGCAGGGGTCCCTAGAAACCTAGAGGATGTAGGGTTTATAAATGATATTCCATAAGGAGGGGCATGGAAGAAGATGTAGGCACTGTAAAGGCATAGAAGGTAAGTAATTTGTAAACAAACAAAATCAAAATTTATATTTTTGGAGTGCTTTTATATCCAATAGATACATGGTCAGATTCTGAGTCTAGTTATGCTGGATTTACACCTGTGAAATCTATTGATTTACTGGCACTATTCTGGTTTTCATTATTGTTACTGAGAGCAGAATATGGACTAATATTCTTTATAAAAATTCTGTATCTTGTTAAGCCTGAAGCTAGGAAGCCTGAAAATGAGCCCGCCAGACATTTAACCAGTTCCCTGATGGCTGTAAACTTTCATAATTCACTACCACGACACTCTACATACACAGTCCACCTTGCATCCTAAAATTTGTGAAAATAGACATAAACTTCAAAAGAAAATATTACTAGAAGACAGTAAAATCCTATTTTCTATTTTAGAGAGCTAGTCTTAAAGGCATGTGTTTATATATAGAGAGGGAGAGAGAGCGAAAGAGAGAGAGAGATGGATTGTGTATGTGGGTACATGTTTGCACATATGCACATACACATGTCTAATGATGCTTGCTTTGAACAAAACATACTTCCCCCCCCCTTTTTTTTTAACCTTATCTGTGCATTCTTGGGTCAAGTAGCCTTTGTGCTGACTCTGGACAAAAACACCCTTTTGATGGAGGATACATGCTGAAAGGTAGAATTCTGAATTATGTTCTCTAAATTATCCCATGCTCAGAAAGCAAGTATTGATTTTAAAAATGACTGAGCCAGACCTTGCGCTGCAGTCCCCCCAAAGCACAACAAACAGCAGTCATGTGTTCCAGCTACCGAGAGGCCACTGTGCTGGCATTGTTTCAAAAAATCAGAAAGTCATCAATCAACCAAATAGTAATCGGAATAAGTACATGGTATCTAAAGACACATTTTATCCAGTTACATGCTCCAATTCAGTTAGCTATGAGGAGAATTAGAACAATATTGGCCCAATTACCAAGTCCACTTTGAGCTGTTAAGGTATTTATTTTGCTGCCTTGTATAAAAAGAACGAACATAATTTCATCTGCATAGTTAAGCATTCAGTACCTTCCTGCAATAAATAACCCAGAGTCTCTTCATGGTGCAGCATTTTTTACAGAGCTTGATTAAGAACACAGAATTTTACTGTAATTGGTTTCTGTACCTGTCAAATGATTTGGACACAATTATGTTGGGTTTGTTTCATGAAGGTTTTTTTTTTCTTTTGGAGCCATTACTCAATGTTGCAATGGAATTTCATAAGCAGTAAAATTAACATCAGTGTATTCAAAATGTCATTGAATTTTATTTTAACAATACGATTTAAGGATCAATGCATAAGGCACGGTTTAGAATCTCAGTCTCGCACGATTCAATTGAATCAATAACCTACAATATTGCTATGTAGGGTGCACTTCAC
This sequence comes from Pelochelys cantorii, assembly GCA_032595735.1. NCBI lineage: Eukaryota > Metazoa > Chordata > Testudines > Trionychidae > Pelochelys > Pelochelys cantorii. Next base: position 21,022,755 of record CM064338.1, read on the forward strand.
AATACAAAATATACTTGTTAAAAAACAAATATACAGCTGAAAAAAATACAACTTTCAGGTTAGTAAAACTGGCTGTGTATATTTACCAGCTTCTTTTAGAACATATATTTTATGAACAGACAATCAAAGCATACAGAATTCTTTGTCAGTAAACAAAATAAGTCTCACAATTCAGACATTTGAATATTTCAATGTTGTCGTACAACAGTTCCATTAGAAAAAATCTCATTTTTAAAACAGGCTTGGAACTCAAAACCTCAGTCACTGAAATTTACATTGTGACTACACAGAGCACATGAGTTTTCAGCCAACATTAATCTTTTCAGAGACCCATTACTTTACTCTATCCAATGTTTATTAAGCTTTATTTAACATGGTACATGTTAAAATGGTTCTAAATGTCCTCGTTGAAATTTTTAGAGTTAAATTGTAGCAATGTACAATTGTTTGGAGATGAGGAAATGTTTTATCTTCCTGTTCATATTAAATGCAAAGGAGTTAAAGTTTTCTATACTGATAGCCCACTGGCCTGTTTTTTGCTTTTATAAACAACCTAAGGACACCAATTACAATTATTTTAGGGTCATTTTAACTCAGACCTGCATAGCCACTCCCTGCTCTTTGTTTCCTTAGCTTTCAAAAGACTGCAAGGTTGAAAGAATGTGAAGATTTAATTACCATTTCACTCCAGAAGGGAGTGGCTTCTCCAGGTCTGAGGGTGAAATACTGAGCTAGGAACATCAAAACTAAACCCTACTATTTCTGGCCAATGCATTCTACTACTTGAGAGTCATCATATTAACATGCTGCCAAGCTCTGTGCCTTTCAAAAGCACTTACTCTACCCTTTCTCCTTGGGAAAAAATAGCTCCTGGATAGCAGTCCTCCCATTTCATTATTCAAGCCAGGTGAATAAACTTGACACACACAGTGGTGATAGGAAACATTTGAGTCTGTTCCTCTCCTTGTAATGATCACTTCTGAGGAGTGAGATAATATACACACATAATGCTAATTCATTTAATAGAAGCAGACTTCTTTTTTTTTTTTAAATCAGGACAAGAGAAAGAGATGAAGCACTAGGTTCATGCTCTAGTTCCAACACACAACACAGTATATTCATGTGTATTTTGTACATATTAAATTTAAATATCCCCTAGCTAAAACATTCAGTTCAACATTTAAAAACATGCTTCTAAAATTCTTTCAAATTTGTTTAGGTGCTTTCACAAATTCCATTAGAAAACCTTTAGGTACTTACATATCTTTGCAAATCTAATGTTAAATGATTAATAGATCAATGGCCAGGGGCCTGATCCTACTCACAGTGGCGAATAACCCCACCTATTTATCTACCTCCCTCCCTATGTTTTTGTACTCTGCCCACTGCAGTATTATTTAAGGCCGTTATGCAGCAAAAAGGATTTCTACCTCTGTAGGACATTTGATGTATGGAAATAAGACCTTTCTTTCTGCCATTTAACTGATATTAATATCCATCTATACAGCAATGACTACATTTTTCAGTTCACTTAGACAATGATATCATTATCTGGACATTCTACTCCCAATTGCCATTTTAGATCCTACGAATGATGATAAATGGGGGAAAAACATATGTTTGGTTTGGGGAGGTTTTTTTGGTGATGGGAGCAACTGCAGTGCAGAAAAGCATGTTGCTCTGCTTAGAGACATGGGGTAGAAATCAATACTGTGAAGGTCAATTACAACATTGAAGTCATATGACTTCCAGAAAAAAATATCTTTATTCTATCAAAAATTCATACAGCAGTTTAAAAATTCATCTGCCCTGATCAGGGACTAAATAGGGGAAGCATGCTTCAGCACTATGTTGGACCTACTGTAACCAACCCTTTTTAGAGCTTGAACAATTCAATCACATGAAAAATTTGCCATTTAGGCACAATGATTAGCTTGTATGAAAAATTAACTTGGCCTTGCTACATGTAATGTCCCTTCACTGAAAGTGTTATGAAGTAATAATATTTACAGGACCTATCCCTGGATAATTTCAAAAATATATATTTGGAACTAATCTCAGGAAGGGAGGCTAAGGGAATTATGGACCCTGATCATGTAAGTTACACTAATTTGGGCTTAGGTTTTTCTGCAAGGTGATCTACCAGGAGGGCTTAAAGAACCATGATTCTGAAATGCTAAGGCTCATAAGATTTTGAAAATTGTTAGTACTGAAAAAGTAAATATCAGGAATGAGAAAATCATCTTAGAAAAATGCAGCATACTATTATCTTTGGGGAGAAGATATCAATGAATTCTAGAGTAAAAACATCCAAAACTTTTTTGTTTAAAAAAGAAAGGAAAAAAGAGATAAAGAATATACAATATTAGAAACATTTTAAAGACCATAATTTGGATTCATTGACCTTGTGTTTCAGACTGAAAACTTAATTTAGACTTCACATGCACTTGTTTAGTTGACACAAACTGGAGTAGAAAATAATATACAATAGATCCTGGGGCATAGGGGGATAGAGAAGGTGACAACACACAGTGAAAAAAAATCTGAATTTTAACTTCAAAGGTGATGAAAAATAATATTTAGTAGAGTAAAATCCAGGCCATTCCCAGTGATGGCCCTGACTCACTCATCTTTTTGTAGACTGTTCTGTTTAACTTCCTGTTTTCCAAGAAAACAAATCTCTTTCCCTTACTCCTCAGTGCCTTCAAGAGTCTTTCCCAGTATGTGCAATGCATACTGAGGCTACACATTTCTATTCATAGATGTTAACTGCTTTCCACCTTATTTTCTACATTGTAAGAAAAGGAACACATCATTTTAGACTAACAGGGCCATTTGCACCCCCAGGATGTAAGGGACGATAGAATTTGGACCATGATTTCACAAAGGACATTATTATAGTTGTACCAAACATTAGCTGAGCATTATATAAAAAAAAAAAACAAACACCATGACAACAATCACCATAGGCAAATCATAAGAGTAATATCAGAAGTAGCAGAAAGATTTTTTTCATAAGGACAGAGTACACAGAGATGGATACTGTGGAATGAGATCCAGCCATGTTCAGACACTGTTAAAAATGGCAGGAGTAGTCTGACTGAAATGGCTGATTGCCTGGGGAGATATGGGTGGTTTTGCCTCAAAATTTGTTTATCTGAAATATCTTTTAACCTGGCTGAGACTGTTAAAGGCTGTGCAGGCAAGAAAACTCAAGCTGTACACACTGCTGTATACACCTATCCAACATATGTCCATAAAATACCTCAGACATTGATTATTCTGGAAACTCTGAAAGCTGCAAAATGCTTCCTATTACTTAAAGAAGGGCTGATTTAAGGTGGTGGTTTATTTTCTTCCTTAAAGTTTCATAGCAGTGACATTTTTCTCTGGGTACACTCTGGCAACCTGACAGATTTTCAATCCAACTGCCAGCTTTGTTAGTGGTTTTGGTTTCTGGAATGGATATTAGTTATTTCGGAATATGGAGGGCCTGGGCAACTTCAGCAGAGAGAAAAAAGGAGGCAAAGAAATCATATCTGTTCGTTAGCCTCATGTAGGGACAGACAGAACAAGTCTCACCTGAAAGAACTTATTTTCAGAAGCATTCCCTTTAGAAATGCATAAAAATCTTGAGTGGCAGGCAAAACTTGTCTGATTTCTATATCCACCTGTATTTTGGCAATAATGGGGTACTGGACTTAAAAGGAGCTTGAACTTCTGGAAAGTGGCCTTTATATCTATTGCTAGCTCCTTTACCATCTAGCTGTCCACAAAGAGAGAATTCTTAAACATTGGCAACACGAATTTAGGCTAATTGATGATGAAAGAGCTAGGGTATAACATCTCTACCTCCCCTGGATAGTCTTGGTGGAAAATAAAAATCTTCTCCATTAGGTTCACTTTCAGGCTTGTCAGGAGATTGCTTAGAGAGCAAGGGTCTTCTAGCAACCCTTTTGACCTAGGATGAAAAATAAAGGAAAAGGTGGTCTGGGTTCTTTTCCAACTCTGTCAATCACTTACAGCAATCTTGGGGAACCCATTTACTTGCTTTTTGCCCCAGTTTTGTTGTATGTTAAATGAGAATTAGGATGCTTACTCAGCTCTGAACAGTGCTTTGCAACAGTGCATGGAAAGCGCTTAGCCTGGAAGTGCTGTTCTTAGGAGTATGTTCTAAAAAGTTCTAAAAAGAACGCGGTACAAATATATGCATTTATAAAGATATGGTAACTGATTTTTTAAAAAAATATTTATCCCTGAATCTACCAAAGTTCCTCTTAATCTTTTCCATCCAAGTGTGGATTTTTTCCATCAATGGGCAGAATGCATTTTTTATGTGCACCATGGCACGTGTGAATGTGCACCACCAATACAAACACCAAACCTAGCTGGGAGCACTCTGCTAATCAGTGGGGCAACAACTGAATCTCTCCCAAGCAGCCGCAAAGCTTACAGGGAACACTGGAATTTACTACTGTCCTTTCCACTGTTTGTTTGTTTGTTTTTCTTTCTTTCATACTTTGCATTCTTACCAGTCCTCAGAGTCTCTGAAATATTTGGGGGATCCCTTTAGAAGATAAAGTGAAGCAGGAAAATATGGGATTGTAGCTAGTTCTGGCAAACCACAGTGGTGAAAATGGAAGTTTGGTTCTCCCTTCAGCATGCCTCTGCTCCCCAGTGGACTGGCATAACTTAAGTTAAATTCACATACTTCAAACAGGTTTCTCATTTGCAATTTATGAGAGAAGGAAATGCATCAAAGGCATAAAAGCCAGCAAATGGTCAGAAGTTAAAAGCAGAGAATATGTAGACTTCTGAAAAACTTGTAATTTAAAGTTAACAGGTGCTGCCATTCTATGAATAAAAATAATTTGCCTCCTAGAATCCATAGCTATGTCATCTGTCCCTTCAAAAGAAAATCTCCATTCTAATGCAATACACCACACTGGAAGGGGTTGTATTTATTTATTTATTTATTTCTCTCATCTCTAGCAAACTACAGAAGTTACAAGCTTGCAAAACTGATGGGATATTGAACAATTGCCAGCCTTGTAGATCAACTGGTAGAACAATTCAAGGTGAGGCAGTGGCCTGACCTCCATAATGGTAGCTCACTGTTTTGACTCTTGATTTTGCCTCCTTTTTTTTTCTGAGTTTGAAGCAAATGATGGCTTAGGGCAATAATATTGCATTTCCTCAATACTTGGTTGTTGCTGTTACAGTGACAGGAGTGAGCAATAAGACGGACAACTGGGAATAGCTGATGCTACTTTTCATCCTCCTTACTAATTGCTGCCCTTCTCTATCAGCCAAATCTTTGGGGCAACCTGCTGGAAGCCACCAGGCTGACAAGGATGAGATGACTTGGAGAAGGTCCAGAGAAGAACAACAAAAATGATTAAAGGTCTAGAAAACACGAGCTACGAGGCAAGGCTGAAGGAATTGGGCTTGTTTAGTTTGGAAAAGAGAAAACTGAGAGGGGACATGATAGTGGTTTACAGGTATCTAAAAGGGTGTCACAAGGAAAAAGGGGGAAATTTGTTCTCCTTGGCCTCTGATGATAGGATAAGAAGCAATGGGCTTAAACTGCAGCAAAGGAAGTTTAGGTTGGACATTAGGAAAAACTTCCTAACTGTCAGGGTGGTTAAACACTGGAATAAATTGCCTTAGGAGATTGTAGAATCTCCATCACTGGAGATATTTAAGAGCAGGTTGGATAGACATCTGTCAGGGATGGTATAGACACTATGCTTGGGTCCTGTCATTAGGACAGGGGACTGGACTTGATGATCTCTAAGGTCCCTTTCAGTTCTAGTATTCTATGATTCTATGACTTCTAAGGAAGACACAACAGAAGGAAAGGTGGTTCTGATCATCATCCAAGACAAATCTTTCTCTCCTGCCAGGACTGCCCACAGAAGTAAGAGGCTGCACAGAGCTGGGTGAAGACATGGATAGGGGAGTTCAGTTGCTGCTTCTTCTGCATGATGGAAGTGATGCTGTTTCTGGAGTGGCAAAGCTCAGACTTACAGCTAAATGGCTACGTCTCCTGCCTTTGCTTCCTCAGTAAGTCTATGAGTTTCTATTAGTATTACTATCTATTAGTTTCATGGATTGATAAAAACTCATATTCATATTAAAGGCAAGGATTTTTGTTTGATAATTATAATAATAGAGTCAGAGGATGCTTCTTAGAAGCTAAATTTGTTTTCCCACGAATGGCTCTTGCAGCATTCCATTTAGCCTTTGGGAGCTTGGCTGGTAATTATCTTCTCCACTCTGTGCAGCCTCTTTTAACTGTATCATAATTACTCAGGTAGGGACCATCATTTATGCTGTATTTACACAGCACCTAGCACAATGGAGTCCTGGTTCATAACTGGGATTCATAGGGGTGATTTATTGCAAATAAATGTATACTCATGCTGATGATAGGAAAGTGTTTATCCCCTTCCTTTTTTCTGTCTCTAATTTTAAATAAGAGAAATTTCTCAAACACAATAGACAGATTTATGTAAAGCAGCAAAACACAAGCAAATGTGTGCCTTGCGAGGATAAACAGAAAAAAACTAACTTAGTTTAGCCTAGGAGCAAGTTACTTATTCCTCCCTACTCCATACTACTACGAGTAGTAGTAAGAATAATACTTTCCACTGCTATAGCGCCTTTCCTCTGAAGATCCCAGAACAATTTTACAAATTTAAGTTAGTTAAACCACACAGTGCTTCTGTGTGTTTATTATGCCCATTTTACCTTTGTATAAGATGGAGCATGGCAAGATGACCGACTTACCCAAGGTCAATCAGGAAGTGAATAGCAGGAATAAAGCTGAATTGAAGAAGTCCTGATGCCCATTTTGTTGTGTTAGCTATTAAACCAACCACAACATAAAGAAAGAAAACTAATTTTTGGCAGGCTTTCTTTTTTGAAGCATGTTATCAAAACCACTGTTATACAAAACTACAGCACACCAACACTTTCACAGGCAAGTCTCACTGAGAGTATCAAGAGCAGAAATCAGCCCTTAAAAGACCTGCGTTTATTCAGTAGGCAGTCAGAAATGGGTTCTTGCATAATTTTTCTAAAAGTCCTTTGTTACCATATACGGTCTCCTTTCCTTCATTTCTAATACAGATGCTCAGATCAGTGCCACTGGGCATGTTCAGTTCATCCCAATTAGAGAGAGTGCTCAGACAGTCATCAGAGTCTCCCAGCAACATTGCTTCTTAAAGGAGAGTGTTGCATCTGCTGTCCAATAACTCACTGTCGGGGCCCCTGCTACCTGTTTCTCTGCATTTGGATGGAGATCGCCACTATCTGATTTGTCTGAAGTAGCGTGAATTCCCTCTGCACAATAAGATGCCCTAGATTTTTCATTCATATATGGTTTTTAGGGACTGCCTTTAAAATTCAAGGCAGACAGTTGAGAGGTTATGTCCTTTTCATGGTTCACTCAGGGAATTGTGCAGACACCTTCAGTTTGCTCAGGAAAGATTTCTACCCCTTGCTCTTCAAGCAGAAGAGAATTGCCATTAGCCTTTTATACTAGTCTTAATTGCCAATTACCAGCAGGTACGCAACCTAATAATGCAGCATCACTCCAGCCTTATTACACTTGCCATTTGCAAACATGGGGCCCTCTATGGAGAAATCTTTTCTATTAGTGAAAGAGGACTAAAGAATTCTGAAGAGGGGCTCTACAGCTTCTTCCAGTGTCTCCAATGCTTCTTCGTCAGCTTGAGAACTCCTAGCACATATAACCATGACATCACAATTTGTTCTTGTTAAAATACTATGTCTCCATCCAATAGCAAAGTCAAAAAAAATCACATATAATTGGATTTATCCTGCAAGGTAAAGAGAATAAATGTTTTAAAAATGTAACTTGAAAGTTTTTGAAAAATTAAAGAGGTTGTGTATACTCAAGCAGGTAAAGAACCTGGTGTTATATTTTTAAGCTCACTTTCCATACTTTGAGCAGGGTAGGCCAAAAGCATGGTCCAGAGGGGGAAGTTCACTATATTAATGACACTGGCAGTTTTCTTTTGCAAACTGATTTTTTTAAATAGTACAATATCCGGGCTTGCAATTATAAAATTTTGTGCCCAGATTTTCATGGAAATCAGTTGTTCTTTATGAACTGGCATAGAGGTTTTATTTACTTTCTTGGTGTTTACCTCGGTGTTTAAATCTTGAAGGTCAGACTACCATAAGGTTCCTAAATTAAATCTTTTCCTTATTGCTAGAAAAATGAATATTTCCTCTCTTCCAGTCAGTATCCTGAAAATCCCACACCCACAATGGCATTATTTGTAGAGCTAGACATGAGGAACTCCTCTCTTCATAGAAATAAATTGCCGTGTAACTGTGGAATAGATTAAACCAAAAGAATTGACCCCCCAAAAAACTTTTTTTTACCTCACACATGAAGTCTGCAGTCAAGGCTTAGGAAATAGTGAGAGCCTTGCATGAGTCCTGCCAGTGGAACACAGGAACAGCTGAGGTAGGACGTGCCTCTTCAAGGGGAAGATAAGGGAAGTAAAGGGGAGTGGGAGGGCATCCAAAGATTTCTGGAAGAATGGCCCTACCATCCCCTTGCAATTTTGCTGCATGAATGCTGATCTGATTTTGCTGGCCCTGAGTGTGTCACATTTAGTTATTCTCATATTTACTCCTTAATGTCTACCGGTACCAACAACAGGTTTGCAAATGGAAAGTAATTCTTGAACAGCAGCTTGCAGCTGATGACTCTTGTTGCCCTAGTTAGGCAGATCACTGTAAATTCGAGCATAATTATATGCATGCTGGGTTTTTTCTCCTCTAAGAACTGAATCTCATTCACCACTGACAGCAGAATGACCCTTGCCTGGGTGTAAACAAAAGTAAGACACTCATGAGGGAAAGCTCACAAAAAGCTATTCTGCAGAACCAACTGGTTAGGATGGATTTTGCCTCAGTGATGCTTCGTTTCATCGAGTCTGCTTGGCATCTTGGCTATATCTCATAAGTCTTTGCTTTTGGAGTTCCACTTAAACTAAATGGGGCTGTAAATCAAAATGTCTTCGTTCACAATTCTTCCTTGAGCATCAGATTACAATCATCCTGCATGCTATTTGTACAGGGATGTTTAAAACTGCCTATAAAACAACAGCTAATTGCTGATCTGCTTAATTAAAGAGAGCCTTTTGTTGTCACATTTACAAAGATAAATGAAATAATCAGCTTTGGACTAATGAGAGATAATTAGATTATGCAGTCGGATAAATAAAGACAAAATCCTGGAGATTGCCACTGTACTCCAGGAGGGTGAAATCACAATGGAGTTTTGAGATACACAGTCTATTGCTTTTATTTTAGTGACAATGGTTTTGTTTTTTTCCATTCTGAATGCAACTTGGTGATCATGGATTCTGGAAATTAATGACTAAAGACATTTTACTATAATTTAGCCACTCCTCCGTGGTGTGATTTTTCAATATTTTCCCCAAGGTCCCAGCAGTTTCTTTGGAATATAAACATTCAAAAAATTTTTAAAAGCATACACATTTTTATGGTTTCATTTAGAACTAGTAAACATTCAGGATTTCCATTTAGCAAGAAATTCTGATATTTTGAAATAAGTTTTGATTTCAAATATTTCTGAAATTTCCTATGAAATGGAAATTCAGCTTTGGAAAATTTCCACTTTGACATTTCAAAAATACCCAAAACAAACAAACAAATTTTTTCCATAGAATTTTGTGTTGATATTAACACTTTAAGTTTTTTTATTTAGATTAAAAAGGTGTGTTTTCATTTAAAAAAAGTTTTAATGAAAAATTTCCCACCCACTCTAGGTTTTCTAGCAAGCTTACAATCTCAATTGATGTACTTTGCCTGAGAGGGGCAGGCTTAATTAATTGACCAGATTTATTGCTGTTGTGATTCCACTCATATCTGTGAAGTTAAAACTAAGGAATAAATGATTGACTAAATCCAAGAAAAATGTGTACTTCCTTTTGTTCATCTCACTGGGTGTTAACCCTAGTGTCTAATGATAACAGATTAAATGTCAGAATTGACTGCTGTGATCATTTTAGTAGAATAAATACAATTTCTCTGAGATTATGGTTAGAATACCAGCATCTTTCCTGACTCTGGCCCTGATTTAAGCTCAGCTATAGGACATGTTGATCCTAAGAAATAAATACATTTCTATTTCACAGTTTCTCTCATATTTTTCATAATTATCTTGACTTTTCTCTCAGAAAATATGGCAAACTCAGCACATACCATCATTAATAAGAATGGAGAAATATAGAATAAAATGTTTAGGATTTAGTTCCAGATTTCTCAGGTTTTGCAGTTCTCTCGCAGTGATGCATTGTCTCATCTGTAGGTTTATCATTGGGCTCTAGTGCATGGAATCTGGTTTGTAAAAAGCAGCCTCTGAAGTCCATGGGAAAGGACCCTTGTTAAGTGACAGGGACATTAACTTGTTGGAACTCTGACCCATTTCATTTGACTGGCATCAGGAAATAAAAAATAAGTCTCTCCAGCATTCTTGGCATACGCTCATATTATACGGAGTCAGTACAAAATGGAATTTTGACAATAAGTCTTTCTACGGGCATGGAGAGTGCTCAACACACCACACCCCAAAGACATCTGGAGTTGGAGCATCTCACTGCTACAGTGATTCAGTCATTTTCATACATTTTCTCAACCTCTTGGCCTCCCCCCGCACCACTCACCTTCTCCCTACACTGAAAGCATATTTCTGAATGTGTGGCTTCCCAACAATTTCCATGGCCACAGGCTGTGCTGTCCCAAGCCCAGGACTGCCAGGAGGCAGAAGAAACTTCTAATCAAATGCAAATATTGAAATATCACCAAAAAACCGCTGGCCAGAGTAAATAACTTTCTGCAAACATGTTTTCTTATTTCTCACTAGCTGTAGACTGTGTTTCCTCTTTAAGCATTTGTGAAGGGTTGAAGAGCCTGGGAGTCGAGCGTCAAAAACGATGCACATTAGTTCTTTCTTCCCACATAAGTCAAGTGGAATGAGATGAAAAGAGTGCCTACGTGGGAGAGGCCTCAAGCACATCACTATTAAGGGTTTCTTTTTCTTTTGTCGCAATGGCACTCAGCCTTTAACAGCCAAAGAGTCATTTAGTTGCAAAGAGCCACCAAAGAATGGAGCATCTTCAGGCCTGTATTGAGTCGGTTAACCATGGAGAACAGCAGAGTGGCTTTATCCCAGCAGCACTTGGGAGCCATTGTGCCTCAGGCAGCAGAATCCCTCCCAGAGCTGAAGCACCCAGCAGGCATGTACCTGTTTCAGAGGCTATGTGATGGGGTGGACAAAGCCCGACATCCCTGCAGGAGGCCTTTCAGCAACCTGGACAGCAACCGGAGCAGTAGAGAGGCCCTCTGAGTGGAACAGATTGGCAGCCTCTGCTGCAGTCAATCAGGGTGCAGCAAGCAGATATAAAAGGAACTGCTAGGCCAGGCCCTGTCAGTTCCTTTCTGGAGCTTGACCCAGGCAGACCTCAGGGCTGACTAGGGAACACCAGCCCTCTGGACAGCTCCGAGTGGGAGCTGAGGCATCATACCAGGTCTGAGCCAGGTCCTGCGGCTGAAGGCTACCCAAGAAGCCAAAGACAACCCTGTAGAACACCAGACAAGGGGAACTCAACCACAAGGCCCTAGAAAAAGGTCTGGATGGGACAGCATCCTGGGGAAATGGCCCAGGGATGTGACAGCAACTAAGTACTTTGAAACTCAGCAGGTAACTGCTACTTATAGGGTCCCTGGGCCAAGGCCCAGAGGAGTGGGCAGGCCTGGGTCCCCCCCCGCGCCCAACCCCTCTGCAAACTGCACCCGGGGTGGGTAAAAGAGGCCACTTGTTGGACACTGCCTTGCCCACAGTCAGGCGAGTAGAGACTATAAGACTCCCCTCAGCCACCAAGGAGTGTGCACCTGAAGGGTAGAATCCTTTATAGGCGGATACCCTTTCTTATGTCGAAAAGTCCCATTTACTTGGACGGGATGCTCATAAAACTGCTTGTGGCTCAGGGAGGGTAAGGGCATCAGAATCTGACCCTGAGTTAACAAGAAGTTCAGATCAGTTTGTCTGGTTCACACTGAACTTGGGGTTTGAGTTCCAGAAAACAAACCAACCTCAAAGGCTAGGTCTATGCTGGACCTGGAAGGTAGGCTTAAGGTATACAACTCCAGCTCACAAAATGCATAGCTGGAGTTATCTTGCCTTAAGCAGAGCATGGCAGTGCCCACACTGGCGTGTCTAGACTGCATCCCTTTCCAGTCATCAATTCCATCTTGGAAACATCCACAAGTTGGGTATATTAAGTGAGTTTTTACTTTGGACCTGTCTATACTTACTGGAAGATCAACACTCTGGAGGTCAATCTCCTAATGTTCGATTTAGCAGGTCTAATATAGACGTGTAAATTGAACGCTGAGCGGCAGCTCCCTCCAGTGTCCTATAGTCTTCCTTTTGTGAGGGGTAAAGGAAGCCAATAGGAGTGTTTGCTCCCATTGGCTTCCCACAGTAGCTACGTCTAGACTGTATCCCTCTGCCAACAGAGGGATGCAAATCAAGCACTTCAGAAGTGCAAATGAGCCCGGGATTTAAATATCCCGGGCTTCATTTGCATACTCACGTTTGGGCACTGTGCCGATCACGCACCCTTTCGAAAGTGAAAGTAAAGTGTAGCCGCGGCTCTGCCGACAGTGGGGAGCTTTTTCAGCAGATCCTGTACTCCTCAAAAAATGAGTGCACCCCACTACTGCTGGTCCCACTATCAATGCTTTGCCTCATTCTGGAGCCAGAAACTTTCAGTAAGGAATCTACCTGACAAGGGGATGTTGCACATACCAAGCTCAAACCCAAGGACCTGCAGGAGGGTGCAGCTATTCAGTATGGACAGAGAGTGTAGTATGCCCCCAGGAAGTTTGCAGCTTTTAACCACTGCTGGCAATAAGGTCACCTTCACATGGACATATTACAGCACATATTTTCAACCTATTTTTCTATGAGAGTTCAAGCCTCATAAACGTAGATTTAACTAGTGAATTATTTTAATGTCTTCAGCTTCAAAGCTTGAATGTTGCCCCATATTAATGCTTTTTTAATTAAAGACAACTAGCCAAACCTTCCATTTAAGCTCCATAAGTTTCCCCTGTTATCAATACCATATATTGTCTATCCTTATACAGATCATGATACAGACATAAGGAAGAAAGGTAGGGGAGTGCATTTAATTAAATTGCAGGCAAAGGTCAAGTGCCTGACTCATATGTCAATGTATAGTGAAGATGACTACAGGAAAATATCAGGGAAATAAGCTAGCCCGTAAACAAGGACTGCTGAAAAAAAACCCTTTAACCCCACTCAGAAGGGCATGCTCTGGGATCTTCTGTGTTTATGGCTTGATTCTACTACCTCTGCTCACAATACACAATATTTGCTCACACAAGTAGGCCTGTGATCAGATGAAACAGTGCGTAAGTGCTGCTCAGTATGAGTAAAGGGAGGATAGAACTGGATCCTTTGTTACGGAACAAAGAAGGGCTATTACCTTTTCCCCTCACAGGGACTGTCTAGAGTGCTATTCACTACACCATTAAATATAGCTTGCAGATCGAGCAGTGGGCTAACCACTAGCCTGAGATGATACCTGACAATGTTCCCACAAATCTCTTCCATCCACATGTGAATTTTTCCACCCATATGCAAAATAATGTTGTGTGCACTGAAGCATGTGTGATATGCAGTGCCAGTAGAAACAAACCTAGCTGTGGATGCTCTGATAAACAGCTGGGTGGTATTTGACTCTCTCCTGTGTGGCCGTACAGGTGCACAGCTTACAGGGAACACTAGACTTGGGGAGGCCAAATCTGATTTTAATAACTAGATCCTGGGTCTTGTGAATAAACACTTCTGATCTTAACACTGGATAAAAATCCTACGCTGGCACACCTTACGTACAGGGTACAAATGGAAAAAAAATCACTGCACGATGTACCATGCCAACCAACTTAGAGAAATTAGTCTTAGTCCCTTTGCCTACTGCAGTGATCAGGTAGTAGTTGGTATAAGAGTTTGTTCATTCCACAGGTGCCAATTCTGTGGAGCATCCATGGAAAAAAATGAATGGGTGCTTAGCACCCATCAGTGCCAGCTCCCCCTCAGTGCCTCCTATCCACTGACAGCTCAGCCAATCAACTCTGTCCCCTCACTTTCACTGCCTCCCACTGGCTGCAATCAGCTGTTCTGCAACATGCAGGAGGAGCTGGGAGGGAGAGGGAGGAACAGATATGAGGCATACTCCAGGAAGGGATGGAACTGGGCAGGGAGAGTCAGAGGAGGGGCAGGAGAAAGTGGGGTAAAGGGTTTGGTAGGGGCAGGGCTGGTGTAGACCAAGGGACTAAGCACCCTCAGGGGCCAGAGGAAGCCCACACCTATGGGCCATTCCTAACAACGTAGACAATTTATCAAAATAATTTCCTTGTCTTCTCCTATACTGAAATCTGTTTTATTCCTAGAAAATGTTGGGCTGTACTCATTTTTCATTATTTATATTTTTCATTATTTATATTGTTACACCTAGGAGTCCCAAACATGAACCAGGCATTGCACAAACACAGAACTCAAAGGCAGACCCAGTCCCAAAGGATTTATAATCTAAATTATTCTTGATCAGGTTTTTGTAATATTTCTGCATAGATTAGTGCAATGGATCATATCACATCCTCTTTGTATTAGAGATGGGCCAAAACTGGAATCCCCTTGAATTTTGTAGGGGAGGATTCTACATCAAATCACAGAACCCAAATTTGCCCCAATGGTTTTGGTTCTAGGTTAGATCCATGGTTAGAGAAAAGCCTGTGTGCTGCTTCTGGTTTTGCTTCACATGAAATATTGTGAGAAGAGCTGATCTCATGAAACACCCACCTTTTGGGCTTCAAATCTCATGAGAACCACTAGCAAGTCTTCAGATTGAGTGAGCTGAGAACTGAACCCTAGCCTACCTCTAACCTGGACCAATGCCGCTTCCTTGCTCTATCCCTCCATTCTGTTCACAGAATCCAATTATAAATGTGCAGAAGACTGCTGATAAGATTCTGTTCTTTATCTGGCAGATTGATTATATTGACTATTTATATTACACTGTTTAAGTTTAGCTACCCTGGCTCCCAACAAAAGCTTGCATCTATTTTAAGATTGAAGGTTATAAGAAATCAAGGTTTGATTTACCTCTGTGATTTATTATCTCACTATATCCCAAGCCATCTGCTGAGGTTGCATGACATAAGGTTTCTTGACAGACCAGAGGGAATAACAGATAATTTATTCTGTTTTTTCATGTTTTGTGTTTGTGTATTGTCCACAAACAGACCATGAAATCCTGGATTTTGTGTTTTATTCAAAATTATTCAGAAATTCCCCTGCAAAACAACTAACCTGTTATGTCTGAAATCAGTGGTGTTGGGAAGAGTCGTGATTTGCAGCTAGCACAGTGTTTGTTACATAAATCACATGCTATTGCCTCTATTCCTTGATTGGATGGCATAGGTCGCAAATCTAACAGAAAGTGAATTGCAAATTTTATAACTGGCTGTAATGAAAATAGCCAGTGATTCACTGGATGTTGGCCCATATAATGTGATTTAACGTTTTGTAATCCTGACCCACATCATGTGACTGGGACCAGGTGACAAGGATTCCTTTCTGTCCTGTCACACTTTTATTACAACTGTACAACTCAGTATTAATATTTCTCAAATATTTGATCTTAACATCCATTGTATTATGTGTATTCATGCTTGTAAAGCATGATCACTCACACACCTGTGGAAGGTTTATACACAAAGATAGCAAAAGTGGTTTAATCAGGACGGAGTGTAGTTTACTTTAAGATGGGACTGGGAGTAGAGAGCCTTTGGATTAAGGAATGCCATTCAGTGTTCTGCATTTAGCAAAATGGAGTGCAGACTTAGCTGAGTACTCTAGATGCCATTGTAATCTAAGGCTAAGTCTAGACTGCAGACTTTTTGTGCAAGAAGCTTTTGTTGGAAGAGATCTTCCACAAAAACTTCTTGTGCAAGAGAGCATCCACACTGCAAAAACGCATTGCAAAAGTGATGTGCTTTTGCGAAAGAGAGCATCTAGACTGCCTGCATGCTCTCTCGCAAGTAAGCAGTGATTGCTATGGACAGAATGGCCACCAGGGCACCTGTGCTTTTTTCTCTTCCCTCTTCTTGCACAAAACCCCCCCTTCCCCGTCCACACACGCCTTTTTACTCAAGAGCTCTCGCACAAAATGGCATTCTTCCTCAAAGAATGAGGATTACCAATTGCGCAAAAAACCCCTCTGATCTTTTGATTTACTTGTGCAAAAATGCACTTAAGGTGTGGACATGCCGTGAGTTTTTGTGGAAAAACAGCCATTTTTCCACAAAAACTGTGTAGTGTAGACATAGCCTAAATATTAAATAAGTGCAACAGAACCAGAGTCCTTTGAGAAAGCGGGAAGGAGAAAAGCCCAGAAAGCCTGGGTCTAGCAGCTAGGGTGGTAGAAGCAACATTGGTTAGTGGAATGGTGACACGCCTTAGAGATTAATGCACTGGATTCTTTTCCTGGCTTTATCATGAACCCGTGATGGGGCTTTGGACAAGTCACCTCTCCCTGCTTGCTTTCCTTCCCAGCTTTTGTCTGTCTGTTCTGTTTCGACTGTACACTTTTCAGGGCAGAAATGGTGTCTTCTGGGGTGTGTCTGCATACCGGTTTGATTAAAGCTGGCACAGGTAGCAATCGGAAGGGAGATGGTGGCAGCACAAGCTAACAATATGAGTATGTACCCAGGCATTGTAGTTTCTGATGGTGCCGTCTCCTCTCTGGCCCATTAGGCAGTCTGGAGTCTATCTGGGGCTCTGGTTCTGGAGCTGGGGCTTCCTGGAGAAAGCCTGCCATCTGTCTCTTCTACCTTCAGCAGCCTGCCCAGCCTGAGCTATGCTTCTTCCTTTTCCATCTTACTTCCAGAGTGAGCATGCCTGCCAGAGGTGAAGGTGTGTGGCTTCCTCAGCCTGCAATGCACAATTAACCCTTGTGGGGCCAGGGCATGGTAGGTACAGGTACCTATCATAGTACTAATGTATATATTTTTGATGTCTGCTCTAGATTGTTTATGGGATTCCACTTTCATCTTTGGGAATTGAAGTACATCCGCTATTTAAACCCCCTAAATGTTTGGTTGGCTGATTAGAATGAGTTTAGGGCTTGAGATAGCTACAGATGGAAAATTCTAAAGAAAATAAATGTGTTTTCTACATTTTATCCTTTTAGAATTCTGGCAGAGTTTCCACTGAATAATTATATTTATTATTTTACCGGGCCATAATGGCTTTCATTCTAAAACTCCCAAAGAACTTGGCAAGCTAGCTAGATGCAACTCCATTTCTGGAGTGAAGAACTGCAACTAGCCAATATAAAGTATAATGGTGACAAAGACATCCTTAGGCTTAGAATAGAGTGAAAGTGACAGATGATGTTATGCATCAAGTCAAATACAACTGCATTCTAGAGGCGGCGCTTCACATTGTTATCCTCAAATGTGGGGCGGTTCTGGCCCCATCCCATTTCAGGATAGTCAGAAATATTGATGTTTGGAGGAACTGCATCTTTAAGCATCTGTGAGTTCCTGATGACACCATATATCTAATTCCCACTATTAGCAAGGGAAGTTTGCAGAGCAATTAAAAAGTGGAGATGATAGAAAATGTTCCGTCTTGATGGAGGGTGGCTTATTTTTTAAATCTGGATTTTTATTTAGATACCAAATTGGGAGGGAGGTGTTATTAACCAATGGAAACCCAAAAATATAAAAGAAAAAGGAAAACCAAAAAAAGTGAGAACAAAAAAGGCAGGGGAAAAAATCTCCATTCAGCTCTATTAAATAGTCTTATAACTCCTCCCATTCCATAATTTCATCATCTCAGATCCAAAAGAAATTGAAGGTCAGATCTTTGGCCAGTATAAACTGAAATAGTACCACTGAAGTCAACTGGCTTCAGAAGAGTTTCCACAATTTACATTAGTGAAGGATCTAATCTTGAAAAATAGTAGGGAAGATTCCAAACAAGTATCTTCACCAAATTAAAGGTTCTGGAATGGCTTTTCTTTTTCCCAAAGTTTGAACTGTGAGGTCTGGTTTTTTATTCCTCCCTCCTCCTCCCTGTCTAACTGTAAAGCTTGATTCTTCATACAGCAGTTCAGAGATAATAAATGTGTGCTGGCAATTTGCCAGTTTGAACTCACAAGTGCTGAGCTTATTCATTACTAGGAAATAGTGGTTCTCTATGGGGAAATGTCTCCAAACATGATTAGCACAACAACAAAAAACTTATGAAAAAATGTGTGCATTGCTAATCAATGGCAAATGGCGTCCTTATACATTACCTGACACCCTTAAAAAGTTACCAAATATAAATAGCAAGGTGGGGAAAAGGGGGGGAAATGACACCATTTATCACAATCATCTTTTTTTTACCAATCAGTTAGTAATATAGGAGGAGTGTGTATGCCTATGTGTATATGTTTTCTCAAATAAACTCCCATGTAATTCATAACTTCTTGAAATCCTAACATTAAACCAATTGCTTTTAACTCCTTTCTCACAGGTAAAGACTGTGCATTGGGGAGGAGCGGTACATTGGTCATAGGTGGGAGGTTTTCTATCTTTCTGCACATTTCTAATTATAGTTTAACCTGGTCTTCTGGAGCCAACAGCTACATCTCAGCAGTAAGAGAATTAACCCCCTGCCCTCTACGCTTGTGCAACAGAAGAAAATGATATTGACAGAACTGGCGAATCCAAAGCATGTGAAATAGCAACAATGTAGATACATAATTTAAGTGTGAAAAATTAGCCCAGGGACTGTTGGTGTAAAGATTAAGGATATATATAGTAAACTGACATGAACTTGTAAATGTAACACTGTTCTAGAACTAAAAATATTAATAATAATGAAAAGCTTTTCATTACCTTTCAAGCACATCACTAAACGTTTACTGTGGTGTTATAATTTAGATCAGTGCACAAATGCTCATGTAGGAATAAGTGTCATATTACCTGCCTTCTAATCAAAGCTTCCCAGAAGCAGCTGAATTCTGATAGAATCCATTTAGGTTAACATAGCAATCTCGGGGGAACTTTAAAATGATTCTTGAATAATTTTCAAATCTAATTGTGTTTGCACTCCAAACTGCTTTGAGGGCTTCTCAAAATTCATTGGCAAATGAGTAAAATCCTACTGGAATGTTTGATTTATCATGTGAGATTTGAAATGAAATTAACCTCATGTTCTGAAAACTATTGCCCTTATTCAACCCAATGGGGGCGGGAAGACATGTTGCCATTGACTTTAATAGGAATTGGATCCAACTCTCATTTACTGGGGGGCGGGAAGCTCCTATAAAGAATGTACAATGGCTTCTAGAATTTTCTTCAGGGTACAAGTAGCTGGATATTTATGACCAGAAAGCATCTAAATAATTTGGCTCACAAGTACAATGTTAATAATAATAATAAATAATAATAATTAATATAATATGCTGCATTCCCAAAGCACCTTCTAAAGGAGAGCTTCAAAGCACTCTTTAAATATAAATATAAATAGATACAATGATAAAAGAAATAAAAATGGTCTCATCATCAATGTTCCCTCTAATCTTTTCCATCTATGTGCAGAATTTTTCCATCCATGTGCAGAATAATTTTTTTACATGCACCGAGGCATGTGCAAGTGAGCACCACCAGCAGAAACAAAAACCTAGATGTGGTATGGATGCAGAATCATGGAGCTTCATAATGCTTCTTTTCTCCTGAAGCCACAGAAATCTCTTTTTTACCTGACTTGAACCCACAGCACTTGACCAGTATTACAAAGAAGGAGCAAAAAAGGCCTGGTTTTCCAATAATTCATGAGCATGACTTTGTGCCTTATTGCCATATGCACAACTGTAGTGGAAAATACAAACTTGGAAATGGGTACAGAACGTGACTTGCCCACAAAATTGCACATGCACTGAAGCCTAGCACAGGAATAGGACAAATTTCAGATTCAATAGCCTGTATTAAATAATTATCTTATATGAACAGTTACTTCAAAAGTATTTATGGCAGTTTAATAATTTCCTATATAGAAGAGAAAACTGTCATATTTCACACACAGCTTTATGGTAAGTACAGGTAAATTATTATTTCAAGTTTCCCACTAGATGATGAATTCCCATTGCTTTATCTGTAAGGGAGTAACAATCGGGTCAGGGCATATAAATAGGACTCCATTGAAGCTATAGGGATTTGTAAATAGGGCAGGTAAAAATGGCTAACCATTGATAAATTAAATATAAAAAAAAAGTTATAGTTGCACCCTAAAATCACAAAAATAAAGGAAATACCAAAAGTTGTTATACTAGCATACTTAGATGACCAAATTTAAGTTGTTTGTTTAATCTAAAAAATAAAAAAAATCCTGTACGATATAATAAGGTTAACTCTACTCTCTGAATCATTGCATTTCCTAATTTTTAGGGATTAACTATGCAACCTTGTTAATAATGCATTAGCAATTGTATTTTTAGCATTTTTTATTTATTTTAAATATAAAGTAGGAAAGAAATTGCTTGTGCTCAATTGTATTACTCCCTTAGATCCAGCAAATACTTATGCACATGCTTAACTTCCAGCTGTCAGCTTGGTTTCAATGGGACTACTCATGATAGTAACATCAAGCACCTGCAGATGTGTTTGCAGGCTCAAGGTCTTAACATTTAAAGGGGACCAATTAAGCTGTATGTTCACTCCATATTTAAGTGAAGGGAGGGTGCAGATGCTGATGTCATTTTTTGGCTCGAGGTATTTTCTATTGTATTGTGATAGCTCTTAGCTCCCGAGAAGATATATAACTTTTGAAAACTGAAATGTTAACATTTAAAGGAGAGAAATTGCAGAATATTTTATTTTCCCCCATCTCTGCCATTTTATTATGTCCCAATTGTTAAAGAAGGGTTGTTTCTCCCACCTTCCCACTCCTAAGGATGATAAATATACATTCACTCTAATGTAAATTGCCTTAGCACCAGCGGTCCCCATGTTTGTCAGGCACTGATGAGAGAACACACGGTGATATCATAAAAACATAAAGTCTAATTTAGTTCTGTTAAAAATCCTAGCAGGGACCTACTAAGCAGACTTCAATGTGATTTTTTTAAGTTATTATTGCTTTATTGGTATATTTCCTTTAAATCTTACAATGGCACTAGTTCCTATTGAGGGTCTATCAATTCCAAATTCCAAACAGCAGGCACTTTTGTAGTAGCTAATTATTTTCAATGAGCAGTTTGGCCATTTCTAACCATTTAAAAGCAACACACATAAAAGCACCCTGAAAAGGATGCACCATTTTGACCCTAAGTCTGTTGGAATCTTCATATAATAAAACCAAGGAAGTGGTTTTTTGACAGAAATGCTTCTGTTCCTTTGTTTATTGGTTGACTTCCCATGGGGAATAAAACAGGCTGACCAGTCCCTAGATCCCTTTGTTTTTCACTGCATCCAATTCACTCAGTATCAGTACCTGACCTGTGTGTATAGAACAATGATGATTGTAGTATGAAGAGCAATAATTTTGTATACATACATTCAATTGACTCCCATTACTAGAATTATTTGCATGTCTACTTCTGAACTTTAACAAATAGGAATGGTATGTGGACATTAACAGTAGGGTAAAAAATAGTAATTTTTAATCCTGTGATCAGACTAGCTGCATACATGAAAAGCTTCATTAAATCATTATCAAAACATATTTTTGAAAAATAAAATGTTTTTTATGTGGAGCAGTACTGGATCCGTAAATGAACCAGTGTTGCTATCCTTATAAACCTTATGCAGCTTTAGTATTCTATCTGCAGAGGGGAATGCTGCATGGTCCTAAGATGTTTTCATTGTTGTCTAGCATGTGGGAATTTAGAAGTCTACCCTTCCAATATGTTATGTCTGCAGATTAGAAGAGACACAGACTCATCTTTGGCCAGGAAGCTCCTGGCTCCATTCTCATTAGGGCAGATTGATCAGTTTATAGTGATTACAGGAAATGACTGTTAACTGGGTGAATAAATAACACATCTGTATGCTAGGATAATCTTAAGATTTACAACTCCCTCCTCCAAAAATGATGATGTAGATAGTTAGGGGTAGGAGGGATGTTCCATTTGATCACAAATGGGTTTTGTTTATTTCTTAGCAGCCTGTCTTCAGTGGGGTATTATTTTATAATTTACACAAAGAAAAATATCTAAACTGTTCATTGAACAGAACAAATAAAGCATATTCTCTATATAACTCCCTATAATTAGCTCATATTGAAAACAAACAATAGGTTAAAACATGCCAGTCACCAATCACATTAGGTTTGATCCAGCTCATTGGGAATCTTTTTATTGACTTCACCAGCCTTTAGATCACTTTCTGGTGCTGGGGCACAGCGGACACTATGACATTCCTCTAGAATTAGTAGCAGCTGAGGCTATGCTTACACTACAGGCTTCTTGCGCAAGAAGCTTTCTGGGAAGAGATCTTCCGCAAAAACTTCTTGCAAAAGAGCGCGTCCACACTGCAAACACGCATCGAAAAAGCAATGCTCTTTTGAACAAGAGAGCATCCAGACTGCATGGCTGCTCTCTCGAAAGAAAACTCTGATTGCTATTCACAGAATAGACACCAAAGCACCTGTGCTTTTTTTGTTTGGCTCTTTTTGCACAAAAACCCACTGTTGCCCGTCCCCGCGCACCTTTTTGTGCAAGAACTTTTGCGCAAAAAGGAGTTATTCCTCATAGAAAGAGGAATACCTATTCTGCAAAAACCCCTCTGTTCTTTTGATTTACTGTGATTTTAATTGCACAAAAACACGCATGAGGTGTTGACGTAGCCTAATATATCACTAAATAATCAATTTTCAGAGGCAAACATCTGAACTTCCAGGACATTTCATACTCTTACTTTCTCTCTCTGTGGTGATGATTATAGTAAGAAACAGAGATATTAGTTAATGATGTTAATAGACACTTCACAGATATCTTCCTGAGTAGTAATCAGTACATGATGCCCAGATCCAGACTGGCCATGCCAATTGTGTCCATTATGGAGAGAGAGCGAGAGAGTGGGTGGATGTGTGACACTTAAAGAGTAACAGATTTATTTGGGCATAAGCTTTTGTGGGTAAAAACCATTTTGTCAGATGCTAACAAAGTGGTTTTTTACCCATGAAAGCTTTTGCCCAATTAAATTTGTTAGTCTTTAAGGTGCCACAATACTCCTCATTGTTTTTTCAGATACAGACTAACATGGCTAACCTTCTGAGACTTGTCTTTTCAGGGAATCTCTCAGACCTTTTATTACACTTAAAATTACACTTAAAATCTTTTCTAACATTGACTTTCAAATCTCAGAATCTGTTGATTTTTAAAAAAAAATTTTTTTTTTAAAGTCTTTCAAGCGGCCCATCTATATGTGAGTTTTCATGATCCACACCACAATTGCTAGTGCCATTTGATCTCCTTTCTCCAACCTGAGCCAACATAATGTTTCAGTATCTACCATACCACATTCTTCACATGACAGCATTATTTGCTTTCCAAAAGCATGATTAAAACCTTAAGTAGAAAGATGGATAAAATAAATATTACTGTACTGGATCCATGCAGCAACATGTTGTTTATAGTAAAATTCTCACCTCCATTTGCTTTTGTTGCTTATTATAACTTAATAAGTTTTTCATTCAGTTTGTAAAGTGCCCCTTTTTAGCCTCTAGCTGCTGGATGACACCATCTGTGATTTCCAATGAAATTACATTAAGTGAAAATTCAATCAACAAAAAAAGATTGTTGCTTCTACAACATCACTGTGAGGTTTGGGAACGTGTGTGTAATATGTCTTCCGCAGAAGAAGTTCAATCTCTGAGCCAGTCATAGATTTCCCAGAGAATTATTTACTGGACATGTGCTATTTCGAATGTAACATACATAGTTTTATCCATTATTAATTATCCTCAGTGACTGTCTCAGCCTTTCTCAGCAAGAGGCAGTCAGAGGGAGACCACTTCATCATACATTAGCTAGCAACCCATCTCAAAGTGCATCATGGTCATGGTCCCAAAGCTGAAATCACTTACTCGTGTGAATAGTCTCAATTAATGCAAGTACGAATTGCTCAGAGTGAGCCAGGATTCACAGGATACAATGCTACACACACTACTTGGGGATTTTGTTTGAAATTAGAGCACTGACTCTATGATACATCTATTCATTTCTACATTCTTGCAGTGTCTGTCAATCCCCATAATGGATCGGGTAAAAGATTGGTGCTACATGACAGATATAAATTAATTACACAAAAATGATAGTTATGCTTCTCAGGACAAAGAGATGCTCACTCCTTCTGCCATTCCCTTTCACTTTTTAGGTGCACATCATTATTCTGTGTTCTCATTTCCCATAACCATATTATAATTTTACTCTTTAACCAGTTCATAACAGGAAGTGTAAGGACTGAGAGTTTGATAAAATACCAGTAAAAATATCCCTAGGGAAAGATCTAAGTGGTCAAAGCCAGGAAATGTGGTTTATATTATTATCTCTGAGCGGACATTTTGCTCCCCTTCCCCATACTCATTTGTAAACATATCTAAAGCAAAAAGAAGAAATTAATTCTCTTTCCTCCCCCACCTCCCCACCCCACTTTGAGCTTTAGAGCTGTGTTAATTTCTCTCTGCCTTCTCTTATAGGGATTTCCATTAGGATTTTAACATATCCCATGAATCACTAGGCCATGGAACAATTACCTAAGACCAAGACAAAGAGATTTTAGCCAAATCATGGATACTATGACAACTAGAAAGAACAGAAACTTTGATGATATCCTTGCACTTCCCAGCATGTGTCTTGAGAAATGAGGGGTTAATGTCTGACCCTACTGGTGATTGCTGGTAAAAGCCCTCATCATTACTTTTTCCTTCTTATTTAAACAAAAATGAACTTACAATATCTTTATTTTGTCAGGAAAGCTTCATAACCTGTTTTGGAGGTTCGCATTTTTGTCTATCAAAAACTATTTGAAAACATCGGATAAACCGGACTTCATGTATACATCATAGTATATCATCATATAATGTTCTGGGAAGCAATCCTTGGCTCTGAGAATGTGTACAAGCATGACAGGAGTTATTACATGATAGCATCATACAGTCTTATGTTTCCATTTAATATCAAACACCAAATTCTCTTTTCAGGTTGGCCTTTGGGTTTGCGGGAATTGATTAATACATTATTTAAGGAAAAAAAACAACCATCCCCAAAGCCATACATGAAATACGTTTCCTACTTGCAATGTATAGCTTCTAGACCCTTTTTAGAACATGGCACCACAACAGGTTAGCAGAATCAAAACGGATACTTACAAAGCAGCCAAATGAAGATTGCACTGTTGACTTAATTCGAGTATTTTCTAACATCTGAGTGCTTGCCTTTTACAATCTTATCTCTGTTCTCTTAATATAATGTTTTGGGTTGAACTCAGTATGTGCATGTATGTATATGTGCACCATTCTAAATACTGGAGAACGTTATATTCAGCATATGAGTTCTGGAAAGTATAAAACTTCACAGCTATCTTTACAGCCTGATGCAAAGCCTATAGGAAAGACTGTATAGGAGGCAACACAATAAAAGACTATGATTCTGTACCAACACAGATTATAAGAAACTTTTTGACACAGATGGGAAACTATTCAGAATCGTTTCACCTGGCCTAGGTTTTAGAAGAGAGCATACACATTACCTCGTTATCTAAACAGTGAAGCTTCCAGTTGATATACATGGGGTGTGTAAGTTTTCTCTGTCTCTAGAATACTTAGGCACTTGCAGATGGACCAGTTTTATTAAACAAGTCTGATGGCATCAGGAAACTGATACTTGCTGATAGCACAGGACTAAAATAAGTGCATTACACATCATGCAATAAAAAAAGTTGGAGGCATTACAAAATGGCTGGAGAAATCTCCAGCATTAATATTTGATTCAAGATCTTTTAGTTGTCCATGGCATATTTTGATTGAGTAGGCATGTAAGTATATTTATTTATTTTTAGATTTATAGAGTTTTGCCCAGACATTTCTCAGGGCACCAGTATGGTATCTAATACAATGTACCATACAGTTTAAATCTCTTTTTATGAGAGCAAAGACAAAGCACTGCCCAGCTCACCCAAATCAAACGCTCTGCAAATGCCCCTCAGGTAATATCACTTGATAAAGAGGTGAAAGAGGCTTTGCACCAATCCCTTTAGCCTACAGGTCAGCATAGCTAAGGATTATCTCAAAGGATGCACATTTCAGAGAGGCAGACCTTCCACTGACAATGCCCTGCCACCAGAGAGTCAAATCAAGGGTAGCTTGATGGGGGAGAGGTAGCTTCACAAAGTCAGGAGCGAAGCTTGTGGTTCCCAGCCTAGGGGTTGGATCTCTCCAAATGAAAGTGGGGCAGCCAGGCCCACCAATGGAGGTGGGGGGGCAAAGAGGGCAATTATCCTGGGGCCCAGCAATTTAAAGGGGCATGGGGCTCCTGACCACTGCTGCTGCTATTGTGATCCTGGGCCCTTTCAATCGCTGTAAGACTGCTGCTCTGCACAGCTCTGAGGGCTGGTGGGACCAGCGCTGCAGTCCAGGCAATGTTGACAGCTGTCTTCCCTGGCCCCATCCCTTCCATCCAAGGCTTCACCCCTTCTGGGACATGGACTGACCCCCCCACACACACCTTGCCCAGGAGTCTGCAGATGCTGTTGGCCCTCCTGGGGCAGCAGTCTTGCCCACATGCTCAGGGTCTAACTGATCATCATATCTAGGGTCAGGAAGGAATTTTCTTCCTGATCAAATTTGCAGAGACCCAGGGACTTTTTCACCTTGCTCTGCAGCCTGGGGCATGGGTCTCTTGCAGGTTTCAGCTGGTGTAAATGGTGGATTCTCTGTAACTTGAAGACTTTACATCATGGTTTGAGGACATCAATAACTCACCCAGAGGTTATAGGTCTTTTGCAGGAGGGGGTGGCTGAGGTTCTATGGCCTGCAATATGCAGGATGGCAGACTAGATTATTATGCTGGTCCCTTCTGACCCTAAAGACTCTGAGCTGTAGATGAACATGATTGCTGATGCATTTGAGCCTGCAGGAAGGGATGCTGAATGAAACAAAGGGGGGCTCTGAATCCTAAGGGCAACTCTGCCTCTGATTAGTTCCGTTAGATTAGGGAAGGCAGGGAGAGGGATCAGCTGGTGAGGTTAGTGGGGACTGGAGAAGGAGAGCATTAGAGATTTGGAACAGTGCCAAGATTCTTGTCCTTCTGAAGGAAATGCTGCATCTAAGTGGGGGTCTGAAGTCAGGAGCAGAATTACCTGAATGGCTTCTCTGCAAGTAGCTGCTCTCCTGAGCCTTCTCTATGCTATGTTTTCCCCTGAAAACATTCTCAATGCTATTGCTGGGGAAGCCCTTGTAGACATGATGCAGGAGATATCTTCACCATCCCTTGAGCAGAATTGGGTTCACCTGCAGCCCTGTTTGTAGAAGGACTCCCATCACTGAGAGCAGTGGCAGAGCTTTTCTAGAGGATTGTTTTCAGGAAAGTTTCCTGTATAGTTTTAGCACAAACCTTATCCTTTGCTCCCACTGGAACCCAGAGGTAGTAAAGACATATGAAGGATCCTGCACCCTTTAGAAATAGGAGACAAGTAGGAACCCATACATGGGGGACCCAGATGCAAACTAGAACAAACTGGAGAATCCAGGCCTAACTGCCAGGGAATCATTGGGCTAAGCCATATCGGATTTTATAGGTTAATGCCAACAACACTGTGAGTTGCCCCAGAAATCAAGAATAACTCAGCACAGTTGTTGAAGAGTAGGTGATACATGTTCCTTGCAACTAAGCAGGCATGTGCATTCTCCATCAGATGTAACTTCTAGTAGCTTTATTGCTCTATAAGTATTAATTAATACACTGTGAACGCGTCCTGTCTCCTGACAGACAGTAGGAGCCTGGGCCATTGGAATGGAAGTATTTTTCAAAAGATATTACCTTGATGAAAGAACTGCAGTGAGAGTTATTTTTCTTAAAGCTGTGGTGAGCTTGCAGAATCCTGCCTGGCAGCAAACCATATACTTGTTCTGAGAGAAGCTCTTTAAAAGCTGATGTGCTTTTCTAGTCAAACTCTGTGAAACCTTTTGTGTTGGCCTGCACTTGACCTCTGGTAGGTGTAGCAATAGTAAAGCAGCTTCTCAGACTTTTCTCTTTTCCTCCAGCATCTTCTTGCACAAGTTCTTTTTCCTCTCATCATTCACTTCTAATACATAAAATTATGATAATTATTTATATTGCAGTGGTGGGGCCTACATACCCCCATCAGAATCAGAACACTGTTCAAGATGTGGTCCTTTTCCTGACGTGCTTATAGTGTAAATGAGCAACATAGATAAGGCTAGGGAGAAGCAAATATAACCCACACACCATCTTGGGTGTCCCATGTAGTGGCATTTAGACCACTTACAGACAGAAAGAATGAGCTGAAAGCCAGCAGGCTTTTAGCTCAAGCAGTAGAGCAGGGGTGGCCAGCCTGGGGCTCTTAAGCCACATGCGGCTCTTTGCTCACAGAAATGCAGCTCTCAGGGTTACGGCTCGTTCGGAGCCGCATGCCTGCTTTGTGCACATGCCCCCGTTCTTGGAGGGAGAAGTGCGTGGCTGTGGCAGTGCAGCTCCAGTGAGACCCAGGCATTCGGTTAGAATGGGAGGTGTCTGGAGGTGCCTGGCTCTGGGGGAGGGGGAGGGCATTGGGATAGAGTGGGGGGAGCTGAGAGGGCCTGGGTCTGGGGGAGGGGGAGGGCATTGTGTTAGGGAAGAGCTGGGGGTGCCTGGCTCTGGGGGAGGGATGTGTGGCTCTTTGCACTACTATCCACAGCTCTTTTGGCTTTTCGTGTCTAACTGGTTGGCCACCCCTGCAGTAGAGGCTCATGCACTAAACTCCAGATTCAGTTCGGCCTGATGATGTGACACGAAGTTTCTAAAATACTTTCTTTACATGGTTCCTGTTCAACTCTGACCCCTTCCCAAAATCCAGCACTGGTTTGTACCCTCAGTTCTTAGCTCATTGTACAGTGTTCAGTTTGCTGCTTTAGTTCTTGGCTCATTCAAGACACTGAGGAATTCAGTCGTGATTAAAATAGCAGGAATGTTTTTGTGCCTTGTTGGGCATGTTCCTCTAAGGTGGCTGTCACTTTAAAATAGACTCACTAGAAATGCAGATTGGACTATGCTCTAGGAAGGAAAGGCGAGGCACAGAAGTTATATGAAAGAGCAGGTGGAAGCTGCTTTGTAAGTACATAGTTGGGTTTTTGCTCATGACAGAAGAGGCTTGGAGTACATCTAGACTGCAGAGCTTTTCCAGGATACCAAAAGTATCCCGGAAAAGCTCTGCCACGTCCAAGGAACGTGTCCGCTTTTCTGAAAAAAATGGCGGAAAGCAGAAGCATTTTGTAGGCATCCTGTAAACCTCATTTCACGAAGAAGGGATGTTCCAAAAGAGGGGTTTTTCCAACATTTGGCCCCCTGCAGAGGAGCCAAATTTCAGAAAAGCTTCTTTCGGAAGTAAATCGGAAAAAGATACGCAATTTGCATACTGAAAATTGTGTTTCTTTTTCCAATTGATCTTTGTAGTCTAGACATAGCCTTGGTGTTTTATATATGGGAATACATTAGTCTATCAGGACTGCTTTAATCTATATTGGCTGCCTATGGAGTCCAAGAAACTGTCTGCTGTTTGGGGATTGACAGAGGACAACATACCTACTCTGTGTTGACTCACTGTGTCCCTGGGATCTCTCACAATCCAAGCAGCTGTGGAGGGAGTGGTGCAGTAACTGTGTACATTTGCTCTATCAGCTGGGGACTCCCCTACACTGGGGGAATCCAGCTGCTTTCTGACTAAAGCTGGCTGAAACATTTTTGAGCAAACATTTTTTCCATTGATAAACATTGTTACATGTAAATAAAAATGTTTGGATGGTTTTTTGTTTTGAAATTGTGGGGAAATGTCCATTTTCTTTCAGTTTTTAAACTTCCCTCCCCATTTTACCCTAGAAAATTTGGGGTGGAGGAGAGGAGAAGAAATGTTTTGTCTTTACAAAAAAAGAGAGTGATACATTAACTGAAATGTTTTGCTGTCAGCGTTAATACTTAACAGGGAAAGTGTTGCTTTGTGACTCCAAATGAAAGTACCGTCTTTTAGCCTGCACCCAAATATACCCCGCACCCAAATATATCCCGTGGTTTTTGCTTTTTCAGTTAAAAAAATCTTGTATACCCCGCGCACGAGTATAACCCGCGGGGTATACACGACTGTGCTGGGGGTATATTTATGGTGTGTGTGTGCGGGGGGAAATTAGCCAGCCACTCACCACCCGGTTCCTGCGCAGCCGCCAGCTGCCAGCCTCCAGGCGGGGGAGCGCTCACCGCCCGGTTCCTGCGCAGCCAGATGAGCACTTCCCCCTGCCCTTTCCTACGGCTGCGGAGGAATTGGGCGGTGAGCGCTCCCCTGCCCGGAGGCTGGAGGCTGCGCAGGAACCGGGCTGGGAAGCACTCATTGCCCAGTTCCTGCACAGCCAGATGAACGCTCCCCCTGCCCCTTCCTATGGCTGCAGAGGAATCGGGCAGTGAGCGCTCCCCCGTGCGGAGGCTGGAGGCTGCGGAGGAACCGGGCGGTGAGCTGGTGTGTAAAAAAAATTGTGTATACCCCACACCCAAGTATACCCCGCAGGGGGGTTGCGGGGTTTGTAAAAACGAATGTAACCTGCAGGTAACATTTTTTAATCACCCTTTAAACATTCTGTTTAAGTGAGAGAAAGAACACTTTTACTTTTAGTCCAGGGACAGTGTGGTTCTTCCCTCCACTTTCGTCTTCCTTTTCAAAATAGTAAAAAAGGAAAAATGTAAAAAATATTCTGCCTCCACCCTCCACGTTCTCAAGTTCTTACTACTCCTTCATTTTTCCAGAGGACAGGTGGATGGGAAAAAAGAGTACAGGGAGGATTTTAAAAAGACAAAATGGGATTTTTCTCCACCGAAGTGAAAGATGTTTTGAACAATTTTTAAATGTTTCAAAATTTTTGGTTGAAAAATAATTTTTCCACAAGAAATTGGAACAAAAATGTATTACAATTTTTTTCCAAACTATTTTACCAGGGGGAAAAGGGGGAGAAAGAGAGACCTATTTTTATGGCTCTGGCAAAAGGTGTGCTAAGTGGGGAAGATAATTTGGCCCCCTGTTAAGTATACCAGACAGCTGAAACAAGGGAAAACCCTGTAGACTGAGCTCAGACACCTGAAAAATACTTTAAAAATCCTTAGGCAAACCTATTTCATCTTCTTACCCAGACCTTGCAGAAGTTTAGAGACTCTGGGATATATTTTTGGGTGCCTTTTTATTCTTTTTCCATCTCTTTCATTCTATTTCCTTCATTTCAAATCTCATCCCTTACGTGTTCAAGTAGCCTCCAAAAAGAATTTTAGCTCCAAACTCCCACTTGTATTAAACTGCCCATTGTGTCCTAGCTTAATTCTATCACTTCTTCCATCACCTACCTGACTTTGAACAACCAGCCTTCTTCTTGATGTGGCTTCCAACTCCAAACTGAAGCTCTGGAGGAATTAGTCCCTTGTTTCATGGAATGGGCATTTTAGTGTTGCTATGGAGATAATGCGCAGTACTTGGCTGCAACCCTTTTAGATATGATTATGGTACAGAAAGATCTAAGAACAAAAGTCTAGATTGCAGTTAAAGACTGGGAGTGTAGGCTAGGTGGATAATAAATGAAACAGTGTAAGTTAACCTGCTGAAGGTATGTCTATGCCTCTGAAATATTAAGGACATGGCTATGTTTTCATTTTGG
Organism: Pelochelys cantorii; assembly: GCA_032595735.1. Classification (NCBI taxonomy): domain Eukaryota; kingdom Metazoa; phylum Chordata; order Testudines; family Trionychidae; genus Pelochelys; species Pelochelys cantorii. The sequence continues at coordinate 21,054,811 of CM064338.1, forward strand.
GAAATTATTTTTACATTATGCCATTTTAAGTTTAGATGTGCAGAAAGTGTCTGTAGTTTTGTTTTATTCCCCTTTATGTCCTCTCTTCTCTTCCCCTCGCCCCACACACACATATAAGTACATTTTTAGGCCTGTCACCATTGTCTGGTGACTTTCAGCTTTCTGAGAAATGCTTTTGTCTAATCATTTTGATAAATAATTCAATTGGTAAGCTCCTCAGTTGAAAAGATATCCAGAGATTCACTTTGACTGACATAGGCTGCTTTGTGCTCATGTCACAATGTCTTTGGAAAATTGTTAGCTTGCACTACAGTAATTCAATTTTGACAAATATCCCATAACTTAATTTACTCTCAAGCAAAACACAACTGTGTAAACAAATTGCTTCTGTCTGCACCTGTTATGCCTTCATCAGGTATCTTTTTAATATTAACCACTTAGAATTATGATATATTGTAGTGCAAATTCTTCAAGCAGATTTAGTTTGTGCACATATTGTAAATGTTTCCCATTTTGCAGCACAGTTGTAATAGATTATTTTATCATACACATAAAAATAACATGATCAAAGCATAATCATCCTTATTACATTATTTTTTATTATTTGTATTGTGGTTGCACTTAGAACCTCTGGTTACAGACCAAGACCCCATTCTGTTAGCAGCAGCTCAAACAGAAAAAAATGATGTTCCCTGGCTCACAGAGTTTACAGTCAAAGTATTATATCACTAACATTTTACTTCAGGAGTTATGATTACAATGTATTAAATATTCAATTCTTAGCGCTCTCGTTATCTTTTTTTATGGGTAGGGATACAACATAATCTAAAAATTGAGAGATCCTCTCTGAAAAATCTTCTAATCTTCAGCTTCCTTCAGGATTAAAAATTCTAAGGGATTGTCTCCAGGGGGAATGCTACAGCTGCAGTACTTTAGAGACCACCTATGCTGACAGGAGGGGTTCTCCTGCTGGCGCAGGTAATGCAACTCCTCAAGAAATGGTAGCTAGGTTGACGGAAGAAATCTTCCATCAACCTGAGTGATGTAGTGGTTGGGTTAACCTAACTTTTTAGTATTGACCCAGCCTAAGAATGAGTCAGCTATAACCTGCTACTGGGATTGGTGCGGTGCAGTTTTTTAACTCCGCTCTTGGATGCATTTGTATACATCACTGTGTGAGTTGAAGAAGGTGCCAGAGTGCAGATGAAAGCAAAGACAAACAGCAGTTCCTGAAAGTGGAGTTGAAGCTCCAACCCTAGCACATATCTGTGTTGGGGGCGGGGGGAGGGCTAGCCACACAAATCCCCTGAGTGTCGATGACAGAACAGACACCAACATGGCATAAGTATCAGGCCCGATTGTTGGAAATGATTGCTAGGTTTGGATTATTTTACTGCCCTCTGAACTGGCTCCTTGTCATTTATTTGAAGTATTGAGTTGCAGGAAAAGGACCCTCAAGGTCATTCTACCATGGACGCCTATTGTATTTAAAGAAACCTCCTAATTCCCTGGATAACAAAGTACCCAAAGGCAATATCATACCCTGCTGTATTTTGCTTTAGTTTTTAGAAATATTGTATAAAAATGTTATAAAAATAACAATATGTTTGGATTTAGATAAGAGAACATACCAGGCTTAGTATTATAATAAAAAAGCCAATGGTGCTGGCTTTAAGCTACTCAGTAGGCCTGATGTTTGTTTATATGGATGCCACTTTTCACTAGGTTCTTAATTAGCCTATTTAATATCCCTTTATTCAATAGTTGTGTAAAAGTAGGCATGCTTATTTAGATAAAGTGGAAAGAGTCACATGGGGCATATAAGCCTAGTCTTATATACTGTTTTTGCACCAGTATGACTATACTGCTTAGGGCTGTGATGTTTTACCTATAGAATTACGCCTGTACCTCTGCAAGTAAGGATATTGTCATGGTTATATCAGTACAAAAGTGCCAGTATATTGTATTCCCCTTCCCAGCTGGGAATAGCTATCCTGGTACAAAACACCTTTATACCCGGGGAACTGCAGTCACACTGGAGTGGTTATACCACTTTTGCTATACTGATGTGCAGAAGTTAGGTGTTAGAACAAGGCCAAAGTGAGGTGGGAGTGTCATTTACATGCTGCTGCAGTTCACTGTTAGTGAGCCAGTGGGTGCCAGTCAGCCTGTGATGTGGGGGAAATACACTCAGTTCCTGCAAATGATGAGTTGTCCCTGTTTTTGGCCATTGTGATCCTGCAGCGGTGATTTAAAAGGGAATAAAGGTGACTAATCTCACTTGCGAAATGAAAGTGCCCCACTTCTGCCAGCTGAAGCCTGGTGTAGTACTGCCCTCCAGGCAGCAGGAAGAGCCTACATCTTGCACAGCTGCAGCGTTTGCTGAATCACACAGAGGAAAGGTCTGTGTAGTGTCTGGAGTGGGAGCCCATTATGTAAATAAAGCCTCTCCCTACTGTGCTTGTTTTCCCCACATCATACAGATAAATATCATTTGTACATTGTACTCTCTCTTGTGACCCTCTACATAGGGGCAGTCACATTCATAGAATCATAGAACACTAGGACTGGAAGGGACCTTGAGAGGTCATCGAGTCCAGTCCCCTGCCCTCACGGCAGGACCAAGCACTGTCTAGATCATCCCTGATAGGTGTCTGTCTAACCTGCTCTTAAATATCTCCAGAGATGGAGATTCCACAACTTCCCTCGGCAACTTATTCCAGTGTTTAACCACCCTGACAGCTGGGAAGTTTTTCCTAATGTCCAACCTAAACTTCCCTTCCTGCAGTTTAGGCCCATTGCTTCTTGTCCTATCATCAGAGGCCAAGGAAAACAATTTTTCTCCCTCCTTCTTGTGACACCCTTTTAGATACCTAAAAACTGCTATCATGTCCCCTCTCCATCTTCTCCTTTCCAAACTAAACAAGCCCAATTTTTCAGTCTTCCCTCATAGCTCGTGTGCTCTTAGTATATGAGTATATTTAGAACATGAGTATAATAGGCTTATCATGGGCTCAAACTCATCCTCAGCTGTTGTCATGGTTCCACTGTGGTGATTTATACCAGGTGATTTATCCCATGTTGTTTGCAGTCCAGGTGAAAAGGCAAACAAATAAAGCACCAGTTTCATCCTGGGTTTTGGTAACTTCATTGACATCAGTGAAGTTACCAACAAGGATTCGTTCGCTTCCTTGTCTCAAACAAAACACCTATAGAAACACCTACATTTAAATCAATCTGCTTGGAGAAATCATATGGAGCAAGACAATAAACAGGGCAGGCAAGATGATGTACAAATGCCAGAAATACAGTACAAAATGACCACATTTTTAATTCGTTTCCTTGGGTAACTAATTCCATTGACCTCAATGGAGTTACACAGGGGATCAGTTTAGGTCATTGTTCTCTTTTCTTTGTCTTCAGAATCACCCATTATCCCAGTAGCCCCTGCTCCATGTACGTGTAGCTTCTAGAATGCAGTACAGTACTCTTTACCCATAGATGTTTCCAAGCACTGTCAGCTCCTTACAGCTTTGTCTTTAATGCAACAAGCTGTCCTTAAAAATGTTAAGCAGGTGATTAACATATGTTTTCCTTTTGGTCCCCCTCTAGCATGAAGTCAAGCAATAATGTGCCCCCAGAAGATGGAACAGACAGGCTACTTAATACTGAGGTAATAATAAAAATTAATAATTCATAGTAACTGAGACATGTTCATTTCTTTCCAAAATAACTCAAGGCTCTTCGCAAACTACTCTGTGTGTATTTGGCCACCTTTGGAGTAGAAGTCAGCACTCAGCTTGGGTACAACATGCTGCACAATTCAGTGTGTGTTTGTAAGGGGGGGGGAGCAAGACCCAGAATACCAGGGCTAATGCCCATTCTCCTGAAAAATGCCTTGAACTTTTTGATGTCCAAATCCTCCATACAGAACTGCAAAAGCTTTGATGCAGGAGCCTGACCCCTGCTTCGGCTGGACTGGCATGAAGGCTCTTGAACAGCCCCCAGTTTGACTGAAGATCAGAATTCCCATACTACAGGTGCCATAAGGTTGCCTTAGAACCTTCTTGCAAGCCTTGGTGCAGGGATAGATAGGGAGCAGGAAGGGCATATTATACTGAATATAGTACTGTAGTGCATATGGAAGACATGGGAGGTTGGCATCATTTAGACATGTGCCAGGGCTATCTAAATTACTCCAGGAGCTACAGGAGAGCTCACAGCCAAGAGGGTGTAAATGTGTCTTAAAGCCACCGCAACCCACATCTGTTTGGTTGTAAATTCTATGCTGCTCCTCTAAGAAGCACAGCACAGAATCTCACCCATGGGCTTTCAGTTCTCATCTGAAAATACATAAACTGCAGGATATCCAGTTTAGTAAATAGAGAAGGAGGAACAGCTGAGTTGGTTGTGCCAGAATATGAAACTGTGACCTCAGATAATCCAAACCTGGTGCTTATATACAACTACTTAGTCAGTCCCTCCAATAAATACACACGCTGTTCATTCCTCATATTCCGTGAGAAATATGTATTTATGGTCTTCACACAATAATTAATATATGTGAATTAGAACAAGACAAATAGTACTCATCAAACTAAATATCTGAGCAATTTAGGCCTTTGGAGTTGCACAAATCATTTGTGGACCTTACCTGTTTTTCTTTAGATCTATTCACTGTTTGTAAATGTGTGCTGAATATACTACATGAACAATTTTCAGAAGGGGGACTGTTTCCTGAGTTGTATGTGGTTACAAAGAGGCCTCCAACACCAAAAGATTGAACTCAGCCATATAGGGTATGTCTATATAGAATTTTGGAGTGAGCCTCCTAGACCTGGTCTGTAGACTCATGTTAGCGGGGCTTGGGCTAAAAATAGCTGTATAGCTGGCATTTGACTCCAGTTAAGATCCATCGTATTTTTGCTACGGGGAAGGCCCTATGTTGGAGGTGTTGTGGGGAAAGGGGTTATGTGATAGTTGCATCAAGGACTTAAACTGTTTGGGGAGGAAATTATAAGAGAGTCACATTATAACAAAATTCTGGCTTCCTAGAGGTCTCCTGACCTGCTTACTTAATGCTCCAGTAAAAGATCCACATTTTTAACAGAACAACAAATTAATCTTTTTTTTTATTGTTAGGTGCAAGACTCCATATTTCACATTATTGGAAAAACGTGACCTCTCCTATGGAATTGTGATGTAGCAAAATATGGGCTGTCTTTATAATGGAAAAACTTTAATACCCAGTATATACATAACAGACATTCTAAAAAGAAAGTAGAAATTTGGTCACCCTTTTTAATGTATTCAGAAGAGGAATGCTTCACAGCCAGCAAGCTGGAATCTTAAGCCAGATTCCATGAATGTTACTCGGATCCTGAATAAGTAATGGATGATGTCATATGTTAACATTTTATAGTAAATTTGCCTGAACAAAAAGTTTTTTAAAAAATCCATAAGCCCTTTCTCCCTTCCTTAGGCTTCAAATCCCATGCTTTAGCCTAAGCCACTACTTCAAAAAACCTGTCTATATAGCTATTTTTATAGCACTAGTGGGAGCCCAGCCAGCCTGAGTTTGTCAGCCTAGGCTGGAAAGCTCACTCCAAAATGCTAGGTAGACATACCCATGGAGTTTATAGATTAAGGTCAATAACACTTTGAATTGCAGCCAGAAGTTAATAGGAAGACAGTGCTGTAGGTTATTCATGATATATGATTAGCCATCCGGTATTGTTTCTGCTTCCTGATTGGATAACTGAACATTTTTAACAGGAAGATAACAAATGGCAAATCGAAAACAACACAATCACATATAAATCTAGAATTCACAAACATTTTAATGACAGCTCCCTGAATATTTTCAAATAACAGATACCATGAGCTCATGCGCCTCAACAACAAATAGGATTTAAGTTGTTTATTCACAAACAGCTGCCAACGATCAGTGTCTTGTGTTATATTTTTGTGGGGATGGAGGTGAGTTCTGGCCTGGTGCAGTACATTGTGTTGGTTTTCAGAATACAGCATTGATGAGTCAGAAACCTCCACCACTGTCATGGATATTTTCTACCAAATAATGTTTTACCTTGCACTTAGTTGCTGTATGTGATTCCCCTATATACCATCAAATTAAGTGCATACTTAAGAGTCATGCTAAGCAAGAATGGATTTGTTTGTTCTTAAATGTTTTTGCTGATTTGGGACCTTAATGCATAAAGTTAGGCACTTATGGCCCCGATCCTGAAAACATTGACATATTATTGTACCACTTTAAAACCCTGTACATGGAACAAAAACTCCCCTTCCAATGGAATTGTAGCCACATTTATTTAGCAAATATGCTGTGGTTGGTTTGTTTTCACAATTTTGCTGCATTTGGTAAGCTCCTCAGCAAGCTGTTATGAAGTGTTAGAATATTTCCACCAAATATTATCTTCATATTAAGATGCCAGATGGTTTAATAGTGCAGTGTAGATGTTGTCATTAATAATGATAATGTGTGAATGTTTTTGTCACTTTTGCACAGTTGCCTACATGCTTTAAAGGAGATGGATATAAATATATATATAGCATATAGCATTGTTTAATCTTTTTCAAGAAGATTGGAAATGCCTTGAGATATTGATTCAGCTTGCAAGCCTGCTTATGAGGCTACTCTGCTTGCTGCATTTTGCTTAGATACAATCTAATAAGAGCTCATTGAATAATAAACAATGGTAGCCACCCCTCCTAAAAATTTAGATTGACAAGAATAATCCCCTCCCTCAGAGAAGAAAATCTAGGGCTTCCCATAAACCCATTACTGTCTACTCACCCATAAGCCAATAGAAGATCTTGGATTATCGGAACTCTTAGCTTTAAGAGAAATTGCTTTTCCAAATTTGACCTCCCACACTAAATATAAAATATGGACCATCTGTAATGAAGGGATTGCCGCCCAAATAGCTATCATCTCTCAGTGGCAAAGGTTAGAAGGTTGATGCACATTGGTTCCATAGGGATGGGGATGTTGGTGACCTTTTGGCATGAAAATGGTCACTTGGAGCTGTAATGTGAGAGAGAGGGGTCAGGTATTAGCCACTAAAGAGTCTCTGATGCTGTGTCCTTGTTAGGCTTTTACAGAAAAAGCCATGAAGGCATTATGGTAAAGAGCATCAAATCCTGTCTACCAGATCTGAATATGATACAGAGAGAAAGTGAAACTGGATACACACTCCATTTGGTAACATTTCTTCACTTCTTAAAAGGACAAATGTCATCCGAGCTTAACCGGAGTGTTCATTTTGGAGGAAATGATGCAAAGAGACAAATTAGGTGTTTGATGCATATTTTATTCCCCTTGAATGCACTCTGTCTAAAAATAATAGTACTATTATTTTTGGACAGCCACTGGCTTAGTGGCCAACTGTTTGATTGCTAGAATGCAAGTTCTTAAGTAATCCTAGATAGATAGATAGAGTTATGTGATTAAATGCCATTACCATTATGCATTCCCTGTTTTTGTGTAATGCCTGCATAAGATTTTTAGATGATATAACGGGAAACACTATGAGCACAATGTTCCTGTTTGATCAGCTGCTTTTAACAAAGGAAGGCTGTTGATCATTTGAAAGTAGAGAGTGCAGAGTTCAATACAGGTCACCATTAAGGACAAGAAGAAGGTAATGTAAGAGGCTCTGTGAGTCCAGGTTGACAGGAGGATTTTCAAAGATTAGAAGTATTTTCAATAAATGTTACATATAACCTCAAAGTGTTTTAATCAAAACCTGCAAATGCTAATGTTCTGACATGATACAAACATGACCAATTTGTGGGTGTATTCCACATTAGCAAAACAACAAGTATTCTTAGCCTGTGGTTTTTGAAAAGGTGATTGCAGATTGTACGCCACTGCAGATGTGGTAAAAAATATTTACTCTGTTGCTATAAAAAGATTGAATAGAGGTTTTTTTGTTTGGGGATAGCAAGATCAACACTGGTAAATTATGAATAAAATGATAGTCCTAGGTTACTACATTGGCTTCTTTGTTTCTAAAAGTATTTGAATGTGTCTGTTAATTTTTTCAGCCTTGCCATGCCCCTCCCTTCATGTTACTAGCAGCAAGAGAAATGTTTCTTCTATACAATTAAGCAGCTGGAGAGGAAAAAAAGAAACAATTAATAGCTGTTCTGATAGAACCTTCATCAGTTTAGTGTGAAAAAGAAAAATGATGGAGTTATATTGCCACTAGCAATTCTTAAGTCATGTGACTTTTTTGCTAGATCGATGCTGGTTGCTAAGCAACAAGCAAAAAGGCATTTTTATGTTTTGGTAAATCTCCTATTTTGGAATATTATATTATGGTGTTTCATGTACTATACCTATTACTGGTGCTATATTCAAGATTGACAGTAGCTTGTAAGCCATAAAAGCCCTTCTTCCATTATTTTAAATAGGGGATAAGCTTATTTAGTTTATGGGAAAAGTTTTGTGCATGTTCAATATTTTAAAATGCAAAACTTACTGAGCCAGAGACTAGAGAAGTTGTTAATAGACAACAAATTAAAAAAAATCATTAAAACAACTCTGACATTTTTGGTTAATGATATCTACATTAATGAGTTAATTGCCTATGCATCACATTTTATGCCACTATCAAATATTAATATTATCAATGTTATAATAATAGCATCTATTGATATAATTGAAGCTTGCTTTCCAATAGGTGTCACCATGAATAATACCATTGCAGTATTAAAATCAATAATAAGAATATTAGGAGGGCATTATAAAATGTCAATACAATGAAAACCACTTAAATAAATGCCTGAAATAAAACAAACTGACTAAATATACTAAGCTATAATTTAAAAGAATAAATTTACAAGCTTATATATGATAATGTGGGTTTGGCATCCTCACTAGTCTTAAAAGCATCATTCAGTATCTACTAAGGATAGAATGAAACTGTTAAATAGGAGGAAAAAAGCTTATTTTTTGTTACATTTAAGACATTCCTGTTAATCACAATGATCCAAATCCTGCCCTCAGCTATCAATACATGGCTTTAGGTGAGATGAGCTGGAACCAATGCACACAGCTGAGGCCTTGGGACAGCAATTGTGTACAGTTCTTGGAATAACAAACAGGGCAAGGCATTGTTCAAAATTCTGAACTACTACTGAACAACTGTCCATGGAGAAAGTGGATAATTGGTGTACTTGTACGTGCCCAAAGTTTAGTGTGTAGTGCACTGTAAAGCTGTCTGAAGTGACTCAAGTACCAATCTCCAGACAGGCTGTTAGGAACCAGGGCAACACCCCAAATTGGCTGTGAGTTCTAGACTTAGATTTCACCAACTAATTATCCAGTGTCAATATTCAGGCACTACAACTGCGTAAACATGGAGTGTCATACAGTCTCACTGGGTACCCTCATCTCTCTTGCCAGTCAGAAGAGCATACCTTTGGGATAGATGGTCCCGTACACCAAGAATCACAGCAATATTCAGGTTACCTCTGTCTGTCAGAACCAGGCACTTACCCCAAGACAACTGCACTTACCACAAAGACAATGCTTGTAGCCAATCTTATAATAAACTATATAAACATTGATTATGTAGGAAAGAAAATTAGATTTATTTACAAGATTAAGGCAGGTAAACATATATGCAGAAATAAGTTGCAAAAAGTAATAGTAGCTTATATAATAAGCAGACTCTTAGGCCACATGTATACTTACATGTGGATCAATGCTCTGGAGTTGGATCTTCTGGCATTCAATTTATCCGGGCTAGTAAGGACCCGCTAAATCGAACACTGAACACACCCTCATTGATGCTGGTACTCCTACTCCTTGCGAAGAGTAAGAAGCTGACCAGAGTGTTTCTCCTGTCAACTTCCTGCTGTGGGGACAGCTCCAAAGTTTGAATCAAGGTATGTCAACTCTAACTACGCAATTAACATAACTGGAGTTGCACATCGTAACTCGAACTTATCCCCTAGTCTCAGCAGGGTAGCCATGTTAGTCTGTAACTTTAAAAACAACAAATAGGTCTGTGATACCTTAGAGACTATCCCCTAGTGTAGCACTTTAGGGCTCACCCAGGCTAAGCACTGAGGAATCTCTTGCTCCAGGATCCAAGCAGCCGCGAGATCAAGTTCCTTCTTGTCAGGGGTTTTTACTTACTTCTTCCCTTGTCCTCTGAACTGCGAGTTCAGATGAGGGGGAGTAATCCATTTCATGACTCATTTTAATGGGGTGGAAGAGCAGAGCAGCAAAGTCATTTGTCCTCTTTTATTGTCCCACAACAGTCCATCTGGTGTCAATGGACCTTTCCTTTTGGGTAGGACATAATACCTTCTGTTGGAGATCAGCACTTCACACAAGTTAAAGTCTCTCTCCTTTATGGTGAAAGGCTCAAATATTGTCTTACAATATGGGATCCAGATGTTATAAGTGAGATTAATACAGATTAAGTGAGATTAATTCAGCAACTTCCAAGCATTCTGTAAAGTCTAAACACTAAATACATTCTTATAATACCCACTAGAAGATTTACCCAGTGTTGCTCAGGTCCTTAACTCAAATTACTTTTGTTTTTCTTCATTTAAATAATTGCATTTGAATCTCTCCTGAGTGGCTGCATAAGTGCCCAGTTTATAGGGAACATTGATCCTCAGGTATGTGACAGTGGCAAGCCAAGTGCCAGTATAGATGCTGACAGGAAGAATCAAACCTTGGACCTCTGGAGCTAGTGCATGAGTCGCTACCAGCTGGCTATTAGCTAAGACTGTAGTGTAGACTCATTATTCTCTCCAAGTGGTCCTGGGTTGGGCTGGGGATGAGGGCTTCAGTATGCAGGCTGCCTGGGGTAAGAAGGACAACCCCAGTCCTCTCTCACCGCTGCAGCTTGGTTTCAGGTGGGAAGCACCTGTCCATGCTTCAGCGGGCACAGCTGGGTGAGGGGTACATGTTCCTCACCTGGGAGAGAGACACACAGATAGACACACAAACAGACGTGCTGAAATATATATTATATAGCTGTCCCTTTCTTCACCCATGCCCCCTGCTGGCCCAGTAGGGTTACAGTTGTCCCAGTCCCCATCTCTGGCCCACTGTGGTCATTCTACAGTATAACTGTCCCTCCTACCAGACCGCTCCCTTTCTATTTTATGAGAAATAATCAAATTTCAGGCACATCACATTGTCTTGGTTAACCAAACCTTGTCCTTGCTTTAAGACAGGGCTACTCAACATGCGGCCTGTGGCCTGTTTGTTTGTGGCCCGCGGTGCAGTTTGGGTTTACGCAGGGCTCAACTTAGGGAGGGATCCTTTGAACATGGCCTCCACTGGGAACACACTCCACAATGGCGAGGTGTCTCCCAGACAGGGTGAGCATTGAAAGATGCGAGCGGACGTGCTGGCTAGAACAGACGGGTACAGGATGCTGATGCCTTCAGGGAGGAGGTGGTGGGAGTGCCGGGGCATTGTGGAAAGTGCTGGCTGCTTAGCCTTGTGGGCAGAGCCTGAAAGGTGCTGACTGGCTCACACTGGCCACGTTTGGGCCCGGCGCCACAGCATAAGGCTTAATCTTTGTATTCATGCTGTCAGTGTGAAATAAGCTATTTGCATATATTTGCATGTATATGCAACCACGCTTAAGTTGTGGCCCTCAGCATGTGCTGTGAGTATCACTGTGGCCCTTGGGGCTTCCAAAGGCTTTAAGACATGATAAGAGGAACCTGCATACCAAATTTGGTGGTCCTAGCTCTTAGTATTTAGGAGGCATTCTTGAACAAATGGACTCACAGACAGACGGCCAGATAAACACGCACAGACAGAAAGACAGAAGCACACATTCTCTCAGATACATAGTAGATTTTAACACAGAGCGGAACCAAACTGATTCCAGATATGTGTTTGCCAGTGTTCCATTGAGACATAGGAACCTTGGTATGAGCTGAGGTAATCTACATATCTTCTGGGTGTACTGTCCCATCTAGTGGTACCATGACCACTTACAGAGAGAATAATGAGTCTCCTCTACAGTCTTAGCTAATAGCCAGCTGGCTTTTAGCTCAACATTAAGCTCCAAAGGTCCCAGGCTTGATTCTGCCTGTCACCGTCTTCACTGGACCTGGCTTGCCAGTGTCACATACCTGAGGACCAATGTTCCCTGTAAGCTGGGCACATGTGGAGCCACTCAGGAGAGATTCAAATGCTGCCCAGCAGAGTGCCCACAGCTAGGCTTTTTGTTTCTATTGGTGGTGCACATTCACACATGCCTTGGTGCACATAAATTATTCTGCACATGGATGGGACCTTGATGAGGATATCATGGTAACTGCTCATATAGCTAAAAGAACAAAAGGGCTAGAGTGTAAATTTACAGATTGTCCTGATTAAGACAGTTAGCTGCACTCCTATCCCCCCAGAGGATAAAGTGTGACTCAGGGCATGTCTACACTTAAAATGCTACAGCAGCTTCACTGTGGCACTTCAGTATAGACACTACCTGCTACCTGTTGGCATAGGTAATCCACCTCCCCAAGAGGCAGTAACTAGGTTCATCAACTTAACACTGGCAACACAAGGATTTAAGCTGATTTAACTACACCATTCAGGGTGTGGCTTTGTCACACTCCCGACTGACACAGTTAACTGAACTAAATTCCCAGTGTAGATCAGGCCCCAAAGTCACAATTCCTTCCCTCCTTATAAATCCCGTAGGCTCCAATGTGATCCACAAAATTCCTGCTGAACCAATAAGTGCCTAAACTCACTTGGCACTGAAGTTTTCAGGGTACAGGTGCCCTAGGCTCTTACCTTTCTGCCTCTGGACATGCATGTTTGTGCCTCCTTCTAAGCCCATGGACACCTAACTCCTGCCTAACCCCAGGGTGATCCACCAATCAAGAGAAGATAGTCATTCAGCCGTAAAAGTAGGTGTTTGCAGAGGCCCAGTGCCCAGTGACTCTTCCACCTTTGACAAATATTTAACTAGTCATTGGGCCAGAGACAGAGTGAAAATGTGCCGTGTGCAGAACACACATCTGAGAGGTGAAAGCTCTGGGTCCAGTCCCTGGCTCCATCCATTGTTTCAGTTTCTATTCCCAGTAAAACAGCTTGAAGCGGAGAGACTGAGGCCACCCCACATTGCTCACAGGACAGAGAACTCTCTTAACAAGTTTATTTATTTAGCAAGTGCACAGTCATCCAACCAAGCAATGACATCTTCAGCGGCATGATGCACATCTTCTAGACCACCTCAGAACCCAGTCAGCAAGCATTCATTGACAACATGCATCATTGTCCATGTTGCACTGCAGCTGTGAAAAGGACTGTCACAAAATCCTCAGAAACTTTCGTGGGCTAACCAGAGGCCATGCCCAGTCCAGATCTTGTTCAATAGGGACTTCTGATGACAGGGCTGGTCAAAACCAAGTGGGCAGATTGTGGGCTTGGCAACAAGAGACAGATTGGGAATGTTAACAGATATCCATTGCTCTCACCAGATTGTTTCCACCTTGACATCCAGGCATGGCAGAGGAGACCATCATGGGCGACATGAAGGCAAGTTTTATGAGGTGTAAGGGATCTATTGGAAAAGGCTTTCTTTAGCATTAGATCAGCATCTAGACTGCCGCTTTTCTCAGACAAAGCTCAGTGCCGAAAAAAAGTGGTGGCCATTTTTATGCTAATGAAGCACGGGATATTTAAATCCCTGCTTCATTAGCAATTTCACCCAGCCTAATCTGCATCCCTCTGCCAGCAGAGGGGTGCAGTCTAGACATACCCTACATTAGCTGTTACCACTCAGGAAAGAGGTTTTGGAATTGTTGTGAATTACTCCTTGAAAATATCTGCTCAATGTGCAGTGGCAATCTAAAAAGCTAACAGAATATTGGGAATCAGTAGGAAAGGAATAGAAAATCAGACAGTAAAGAGCATATTGCCTCTGTATAAAGTCATGGTAGCCCACATATTGAATACTGCATGCATATCAACCACCCCATCTAAAAAAATGATATATTGGATTTGGAAAAGATACAGAAAGGGCAACAGAATTTATTTGGGTTAAGAAAGAGCTTCCATATGAACAGAGATTAAAAAGATTGGGACTTAAGTAACTTGCCACAAGATGTCAGAATATGTTTATATTGGAGCTCAGTGGGTCTTACATCTATTTAATTATCTTTCTCTTATATAGGTATTAAATACAGTGCTCTTGCCAGCTAATTGTTAAGTTTTCTGCCAAATAACTAGAGTTTTCAAGTGCCTTAGTAGCTCCTGGAGAGAGGTGATGTGTGTATGTGGGGAGGGCAGATGGGGTCAATACCCACATGCCACCCCTGATTTGCTACTTTTCCTGAGCATGCTCAGTAACACTGCTGAAGCTGCTGTCCTCACTCTGCCCTCCCCCGATCGCAGCATGCGCAGGTTGTCTCCCCTACCAAAATCTGAAGTGGCACTCTGCGTAGGCTCATAAGCTGCCTGCCTCCAGGCAGCTGGTTCCCATTCATGGTTCACCCAGCAGAGTTAGGCACCTCCCTGCAACCTGGACTTAAGCGTCTATACCTCTGAGGAGGTGGGGCTTAACACACACTTCTCCTGTTGATGTCTCTCCTATTGGCTAGGTTAGGTGGCTCCCTGCAGAGCAAGCTGGCTTGTGTGGATTGAGGTGTAAGGCACCTATCTCTCCCTAGCCATTGTATAGGGAGCCTAGGTGCCTAAGTAGGCTTTATGGGTCCCGTTGGTGTTCCTGTGATTTTGCCCTAAAATATAGGCCCTGTGATTCTGAGCACTGCAATTCCTTTTGTGGATCCCACCCTAGGATTCTTCCCCCATTTTAGTAAAGCAGCTTACTCCCTTTCTGCACTGCCCTGCTACTCTAGCCACTGCAGTGGGGAGGATCACAGTCCAGAGAACCCCTCTCTATGCTCCAATTGTTCATAGCAGAGAGTTTGTGGTGAATGGCACCTGCTTCTTCCATTGCAGCTGGAGTCACATTCTAAGCAGGGCCAAGGTGGGGAATGAGGAGCAGGGCTTAATGCCTCTTGCAGCTCAGCACTGGCTGTAACAATCTATCTCAAAAGGCGAGGGGAGAGTATTTCTGAATGAGCTAAAAAGTTGTTCCTCCTGCACGATCACCAATAGTGATCTCAAGGAGCTTTCCAAGCTGTAAGGAGCTTGAGATCCCATTTTAAGGCCAGATACTTGCTCACTCTCATTTTTATACCTGAAGCATGTGTTCAACGCCAGCCCATATCTCTTTGGAACCCAAGCTATACTCTTGTGTCTGTGCTGCAGCAATACATTAGCTTATGTCTGGAGGTTACTTTCGCTTCTTTGCTGTAAGGCATGGAGGGGATGGAACTGTGCAATTGCCAGCCACAGTAGCTGCTCAGAATTGGAAATAGGTGGAGGGAGCCCAAGTTGAAGGGGCCTTGGCACCTTTCTGCAAGCCTCTGTTGCCCTTTAAACAACAAGAATTTGGACTTCCACAGGCTGTTGGGTAACTGATCTGCTGTGTCTGTGACTGTGACCAGCCCCTGCATAGAAAGACTACAGCTAAGGCAACTCCCTCCTCCCCAGGCACGCACCACTGTAGAGTATAACCTCCAAATTATACTGTCGTGCCCTGCGCAGGGAACTGTACAGTGTAAGCTCATAAAGTTTACCTCCTCCCTCAAAGTGGACAGGAATATGCAACAGCCTTTGTCCCTTGAACCACGATTCCCACACACTTCACTCCAGCTCACGATTTTAAAGAAAAAAAAAAGTCTGTTAACTACAAAAGATAGGTTTTAAGGGATTATAGGTGACAGCAAACAGATCAAAGCAGATTACCTAGCAAATTAACAAAAAAGGCAAACTAAATTTAATGTACTAGATAAATTAGATATGAATTAGCAGAATCTCACCCTAGAGATCATACAAACAGGCTGTAGATTATTAACGGAGCAAGCTGCACTTGCTTTGTAGTTTGGAAGCCCCAGGTCTTTTATACACAGGCAAGAAATCCCTTTGCCCTGGGTTCAGCACTTCCATCAATTCAGTCTTTGTTCCTCAGGTCCAGGAGTCTTCTTGTGTGGGCAGTAAAGAACCCTCAGTGGTGTCACTCCCTGCCATCGTTATAGCATGTGGCAGGAACCCTTTGTTCCAAAATCAGTTTCCAGCCCAGTTTGTGGAAAATTACTGGCATCCCAGGATGGAGTCTGGAATCATGTGGTCTGGTCACATGTCCTTGCAGTGTTATATCAGGCAGACTGGACAAAATGCCCACAGGAAGCTTAAGCTATTCCACAGTCCTTTGTCTTTGCTGATGGGCCAACAGCCCCATCTGGCTTCTTCATTGCATTACCTGAAAAGCTGTGTCTGAGCATTTTCCAGAGTAAGCCCATTTGAATTACTGATTCCTAGTCAATATTCATAACTTCAGATACAAAAATGATATATTCATACAAATAGGATGATCATATTTAGCCAATCATACCTTTCCCAATGACACTTCACATGACTCATCTTACATGAACTGTATATGCCATAATCAAATATCACTTTGAAGAATATGGGGTACAATTCCACACAACCCATACAACTAGTGCTTTCTGAATATCTTGAGCAGGGAAAGCTTGGGTTAGGGTATTTAGACAATGGCACAGACAGAGAACCAATGGAAGAGCATTGCCTGAGGGAGCCATGAACAGTATGAAGGCACAGGCTCTCTCCTCCATATTGATGTCCTGAGATCTACAGGAATGTCCATCAATATTAAGGCATCTGCTTGCTTGGAGGACCTTGCCCTGCGATGGTACATAAGCCTCCTCACTCACGTGTTTCCTTTTTGCTGCCCATTTACAGTCATATACATATAAAAAGATGGGGTCTAAATTATCTGTAACCACTCAAGAAAGTGATCCTTGAGTCACTGTGGATATTCCTCTGAAAACATCCACTCACTGTGCAGCAGCAGTAAAAAAAAAAGTGAACAGAATATTGGGAATCATTAAGAAAGGGATAGATAATAAGATATCCTGTTGCCTCTATATAAGTACATGGTATGCCCTCATCTTGAATGCTGCATGTTGATGTGGTCACCTCATCTCAAAAAAAGATACATTGGAATTGGAAAAGGTTCAGAAAAAAGGCAACAAAAATGATTAGGGATATGGAATGGATTTGTGATTGGTTGGAGAAAGTAAATAAGGAAGTGTTATTTACTCCTCATAACACAAGAACGGGGGGTCACCAAATGACATTAACAGACAGCAGGTTTAAATGCACAGTCAGCCTGTGAAACTCTTTACCTATTCTGTTCATTTATATATTGCTGCTATAACACTGCAAAGACATGTGACCAGACCACATGATTCCAGACTCCATGCCCGCTGGCCACTCAGACAGCTATCCAGCGTGAGTCCTTTCCTTTCTCCTGGCACAGCCCCTGCCAGCTATGGGAGCAGCTCGTGCCATGCTGCTTCCACCTGGCACAGCTGGGAACTACAACTCCTAGGAGGCAAAGCGGACCAGGAATGGAACTCCCATTTATATCATTGCGCCTGTGGGAAATAAGGGTTCCAGGAACCCATTAGGTCATAAGTGAGGGGATCACCTGTAAGCTATTTCAAAATAAGCTATACAACTGATGTAGCTCAATTTGCATAGCTTGTTTTGAGGTAAACCCTGCTGTGTAGACGCACCCTAAGTTTAATTGTAATATAAATTAATATGAGGTCCAATTAATTATCATGTCTTTATAAGACAAGAGACTTTTGCCCCTTTCCACCTTGGCCTTTCATTTGTCATGTCAAAATCAGCCCACTTCTTTGTAATTTGCCAAAAACACACACACTTCCACAAATTTCAATCTACCCCATGAAAAATGTCCAAAAAGTCAACACAATGCATTAAAATCTTTACAAATGAATCAACTCTTTGCTAGTATCATTTGATATCACTTACATTATGTTGAATTCACATTCCGATTTCTAAATTATTCACCTTTCCAATGCTCCGGATAAAGATTTTCTTTAGTCGCAGCAAAGGATAGTGCACAGGCTGCACCATCCCAAAAGTAGCCCAGGAGACACTTCCATGCCTCTGAGTCACAATTCCTCCACTGTTGCTGCTTTCTTCTTTAAAGCTAGTCATTTACTAAGACTCCTTTCCTCCCCTTCATCACACACCAAGCTGGCACAGTAGGATTTGGAGGAACCATGGGTCTGCCTATTTCCCACCCCCCCACACACCTATTCAAGGGAAGGTGAGACAGGGTAAGTAGCTCTCAAGGTTCAGGTAGTCCATTGAAGTATGCCAGAGTTGCATGGTAGGTAGTTAGTCACAGTCAAATCCAGAGAAGCGAAGAGGTGCTTTGACCACATGTCCAGGATATTAGCTGTGTCTGCCTGAATTATTTTTTTATTTATTGCACGTGGGTAATGAGACCAAATAGATTTTTGCTGTTAGAAAAGCTTTATGGTTTGCAAGTTTATTCTGGAACTATCTAAATCAAAATGGCTAAATGATAGACATTTTATTGCAACTCTCTACTTTAGCTCTAGGTGCCAAAAAAGTTTTAAGACAACTCAGATTCATTTGCCCAAAAAACATTTGACATTCACTTCATTACTCACTGGACTACATTCTCTTTAAATAAATTTTCCACTGATCTGGACTTTCAGCATGAAAATCTGTACAGTGAACTCCTAGTTTATTATGCCTACTTGAAAAGGGTAATTTAATAAGGCATCAGTACAAATACTTAATTGTGCAATAGCTATTGACAGTGCCTTTAAACAGTTGCATATTTGCCAGATTTAGCTAATGGAAGGAGAATTGCCACTTAATGTCTCAGCTTGCACTGGCTGAAAATAAATTGTATCTGACATTCCTTTGGCTTTTAAAGGACATATTTAGATATTTACAGTCAGAATTGATCTATTGTTGCGTTTATGTTTTCCTGTGTGAAAAAATAGTATGAAACAGTTCAGAGGGACATATTCCTATACATG
This sequence comes from Pelochelys cantorii, assembly GCA_032595735.1. NCBI lineage: Eukaryota > Metazoa > Chordata > Testudines > Trionychidae > Pelochelys > Pelochelys cantorii. The sequence goes on from CM064338.1 coordinate 21,073,810, forward strand.
TGCAGTACTTTGTAATAGTTTCACGTGTCTGATTTGGAGCCTGATTTTCTAATGCACTATCTTCTAAATAGTGAAGAGTTGAACTAGACAGGAGTTGTTCAACAAAAGTTTTTATTATTATTATTGCCCAAAAATACTGATTTGTTGAAACCAAACTTTTTCAAAGGAAGAGAAATTATTTTGACAAATTTCACATAAAAAAAGCTTGAAATTTTTTTGAAACTGTTGAAATGTCACTTTCGTAAACAAGTTCTGGTGTTTGCTTGAAATGCTTGGTTATCTCACATTTTAAAAAACACACGCAGGTGCACACACAAAAACACACACAGAAAAGTTTTTAAAAAGTTGAAATTTAAACCTTTCAATTAATTTGAACCATTTTTCAGATTTTCAGTTCTTAAAAATTTCAAGATTTCAACTTTTCATCCTGGCCTGGGACACAAACAAGTCCCTCGGGAAGCTAATAACCATTGAGTTGTGTCAGGGTTGGTGACAAAAGTTCAGTATCTACAAAAGCATGGATAAAATAATGAGGCTGTCTCTAAAAAACAGGTCTGCCATGTAAATATGCACTGTTCATGTTGTTAAGTCACATCTCTGCTACTTTAAAAAAAGTGTCATTACAGATGTATTGAGTTTATAATTTAAATATAAACCATTATGAATAAGCTACACCTTCAGATTGACTCATGCTCAAAATTCAGTGAGGAACAGGGCAAGTAAATTTTGGCTTTGGTTAAATTAAAAATGAAGGCTGTGCTTATTCTTTGTTTATTGTTATTGTTTATTATTCTTTGTGCTTATTGCCCACAATTCAAGAAGGATGCTGATAAGCTGGAGAGGATCCAGAGAAGAGTTATGAAAATGACTAAAGGATTGCAAAAGATGCTTCACAGTAATAGATGGAAGAAGCTCGATCTATTTAGCTATATAAAAAGAAGGTTAAGGGATATCCACACTGTAGGGGTTGGGTGTTGTGGAGAAGCTGGGTTTTGTGGAGAAACAGGAGAAACTGGGTTTTGCTGAGATGAAGTCAAAAGGGACTCTTTTCTGGCTACTGGATACAGATGAGCTTCACAGTTCTCTTTCCATAGACCAACTAAACACACTTGTGATGCCTGGCATTCCTATTACAAGAACTTTCCAATCTCTACCCTGGATTAGATAATCATGGAAGGGGCTGATGACTATAGTACATCAACACTTAACATTTTCAAAGTAGAGATGGGTTCCAAACCCTTATCCTGAATCCATACAGCCTTAAACTTCAGGGAAATTCAGCTCTAGATGCAAATTTTGCAGCCCAGGTTGATCTCTGTTTACAAACAATGAAATGCAACTCTCACACATTTTTAGTGATCAATTCTGAGTCAGAATAGGTGTTATAAATAGGAATAGCCAGTGCATGTTCCAGCTATGGGACATCATTACATTCAGCCTTTTCTCTGGAGGACTTCAGGCTGCATCAGATACTCTGACAATTCTCAAACTCAGTGAACAGCCAAGGGCAAGTGTGACAAATGTATACAGGGCTGCAGCCATTAAGTGCTTTTAAGTGAATAATAAAACTGAAGTTAACATCACATTTTACTGAGAGTCTGTATATGGACTGAAGCCTAAAACCAGGCCAGCATATTTGGATAACTAGGTAGCAGGCACTTACAAGACTGTAGGGCAGTGGACCCAGAAAATATTGCCATCTGGAAAAAATAATCCCAAACTCCCAAGATTATAATATATAAATATATCAAAAGAGGATGAGATTAACTCTTAGGAATGATGCTAAGCACTTGCTCCCCTATTGTACTGCACTGCACATATTTCAGTGTCTACATAAATTAAATAGCTGTATGAATAGCAGCTGAATATGAGCAGCAGTTTAGTGCAATGGCCAAAAGAGCTAATGCAACCCTGGGATATATAAACTGGGGAATCTCAAATAGGAGTAGAGAGGTTATTTTACACCTATATTTGGCACTGGTGCAACAGCTGCTCTTAATAGAGTGTCCAATTCTGGAGCCTTGTAATAGGTTTGAACACTCACTGACCCCCCTCCCCTCGTGCTCCCAGTCTATCCAGGAATTAGCTCTTCCAGCCCTGGTGAAGCGCTCCCTGTCAGTTGGTGTCTCACCCTGTTACCTGTTGTCTTCTCCACCACTTGAGGCCCTGTGTCCCTCCCAGCCATGGAGCCCCTTCCCTCACAGTACTGCCTCATGGCAGTGCCCCCACACTCTGAGGTCCTCCCCTCCTAGGGAACCCCAACCCCCTATACTCACCTGGCCTTAGTGACCCACTCCCAGCCATCATCTAGCCCCCGACTCAGGGGCAAACTGCAGTCTGAAATGACCACTCATCCTTGGGAAGAGGCTGTGGACCTGCATCTTCTCCTGCCCTGGCTGCCTCCCTGCAGCCCTAGTATCACTCAGGCCTTGAAAGCAAGGCCTGAGCCTGGGAGTTTGCCTGGCCAGGGCTTCCCAGCTCTTCCCACCTTTCCCCCGCACAGCTCTGTCTCAGGTACCAAAATCTTGCCCGTCTAGATGCACCCCATAAGTATCTACAAAGGGAACAAATTGTAGTAATGGGCTCTTCAATCTAGCAGAGAAAGGTATAACATGATGCAATGGCTAGAAATTGAAGCTAGACCAACTCAGACTGGAAATAAAGTGTAATTTATCATTAGAATAGTTTATCAAGCATCATAGTGGACTAACCATCACTGACAATTTTTAAATCAAGAATAGATTTTTTAAAAAGATCTGCTGTAGGAATTATTTTGAGAAAGTTCTGTAGCTTGTGATCTACAAGAGGTCAGTCTACATGATCACAATAGTCCCTTCTGGCCTGTGAATCCATGAATCTATTGATTTAATTTGTCAAAAAGTGGGAGAGGGACCTCTCTTAGTTCAAAATGCAATTTGATGGTACTTTTAACTAGTAGCCATATTCCAATTCGTTCTAGTGTGTGATCATTAGGCACTGTAATCCAGATTACAGCATGGATATGTCTCTTGAGGGCTGGCAAAAAAATGTAGATCAAAGTGGCTAGTCAGTAGGTATTAACCTGAGGGAGTGGGTCATCTTTTTTCCTAGCAGATGAATACAGATATGCCTGTAAAGAAGCATGGGTAGCTCTCTTATAAGAAATACCAAAGCCATCACTGGCATTCAGAGAATGAAAGCAAGCCATGCAACAGTCTGTGACAAAAAGGTGGGATGCTAAGCTACAGCACACACATCATAGACAGTAGAAGAAAAGGAATTTGTAAGGGGGATGGCACTAGATCAGAGGGCAACTTTTTTGGGCCAAGGGCTGCTGACCCACAGAAAAATCAGTTGGGGCCTGCACAAAAGTGAGAAGCAAACCGCAAAAAAACAAAAACGCCTCACTGATGTGGCCCCTGACTGAGAAGCAGAAAGACACTCCCCACATTTCCCTCACATATCAGAGTTTAGGGGAGGCCTGGCTAGTAGATTGTGGGCCCCTCTAAGAGTTGTTAAAGAAGGTCAAAAACAATCAAAAGCATGTCCTTTTTATCTTAAATACATATTAAACACTGGACATGACACAGGTGAGATGTGTATATATAATATATAAGTGTGTGTGTTTCTTCTATGTTTACAAAAGGCTATTTTTATACTGTGGCAGAAATATGAAAAGTATCAAGTATTTACATAATTTGGTTGAACATCTCTTACTGGATCAGTGGGAAAAGTTATCCTTTCAGGTATGGGGTAATTCAGCTAAATGCTGAAAGCCAGAGGTGCAGGAAGTAGGGGTGCCGGAGGTGTTGTCACACCCCCTGGGTTTGAAGTGGTTTTCATCATATATAGAGTTTACGGTTTGGTGCACCATCACTATACAAATTGTTCCAGCACCCCTGGTGAAAACTATTTCAAAATCCCATGGAGCACACGTCTGTAGTTAAACTTGCGTTCTGAAGCCTGCAAATGTCCACAGGGAAGATAACAATTTTCTCTTCTGTTTTGTTTAAAACTAATAATAAAGAAAAAAGCCTTACAACAAGGAGTAATAAAAAGATAATCCACAGTCTGGGGCCCCTTATAAACACAGTAAACATGAAGAGTTTATTAGGTTTTTCTTATGCCAAGTGGGGATTGTTGAAGACGGCCTTTCTTCCTCTGAACTGTGCTTGAAATTAACTTTCTTGGAGTACAATGCTTCACCACAAATCTAAAAGTCACCTTATACCTGAAGCGATGGGAGAAGAGAGGGCATAGATAGAGAGATGTGTACTTCAGTGAGCAGACTGTGAGTGCTTTAGAGGCTGATCCTGTGAGGCAACAAGGAAACAAATGCTGAGCACACCGCATAGATTTGCTTCACAGAGACCTTTCTGGCTAAAATACCACTCAACTAAGGTGTCAAGGTAAACCAATGTGTATGGATTGGAATTATTTTTAAAAGCACCATTGTCCCTTATTTATCCATATTCTCTTCTGTGTTAAATCACCATGGTTAGAGAGGGGTTTTTTATCACACTAATTATTATTTGCTACTAGAAGGCCTAATCCTGCAAACCTTATTTAATTGCATTATCCTTATTCATGCAAGTCATCCTTCAGAAGTTAGCCCAACTGTTGGTATGAGTGTGTGACCTCTACTTCTCTCAGCTTCAGTGGGAGGCAAAGGTGATTAGTACTTAACATGATAAGGCCCAAGTTTAATTCCATTAGTAAAAAAACAATTGTATCTGAGATAACCTTTTACCTTCCGGTCATTTTATATTTCTTTGGTGAAATAAGATAAAAGTGTGGTATTGTTTGTAGAGCTAAGCTATTCCCGTGAACACTTAGAAATTGCAAACTGGTGGACATTTGTTTCTGGAGATAAACACATGAATTTCCCAATAGCAAAAGGTTTTCATGGCTTAATTCACAAACATTTTGTTAGAACAAGAAGAAGTCCTGTGGCACCATATAGACTAACAGATTTATTGGAGCATAAGCTTTCATGGGCAAAGACCCACTTCATCAGATGCATGTTCATTTTGTTCACACAGTGTTAAATTTGGAACTTTATTAAACTTTCAAATAAAAGAACACGCCATCTGCAGGTCATCAGCTAAAGTCGATATATTTATTTTCTCTACAAAAAGAATGAAGATCCCTGCTAACATCCTGTAAACATGAGTCAACATGTGACACTGTTGCAAAAAAAAAGCAAACATGATTCTGAGATGCATTAACAGGAGTGCTGTGAGCAAGACATAAGAAGTCATTCTTCTGCTCTACTCTGCACTGTTTGGGCCTCAACTGGAGTATTGTGTCCAGTTCTGGATACCACATTTCAGGAAAGATGTGGAGAAATTGGAGAAGGTCCAGAGAAGAGTGACAAGAATGATTAACAGTCTGGAAAACTGGAACATGACCTATGGGGGAACAGTGAAAGAATTGGGTTTTTTTAGTTTAGAAAAGAGAAGACTGAGGGGACATGATAATAGCTTACAAGAACCTGAAAGGGTGTTACAAGGAGGAAGGAGAAAAATTATTCTCCTTAACCTCTGATGATAAAACAAGAAGCAATGGGCTTAAATTGCTTCAAGGGAGGTTTAGGTTTGACATTAAGAAAAATTTCCTACCTGTCAAGGTGGTTAAGCACTGGAATGAATTGGCTAGAGAAGTTATGGAATGTCCATCATTGGAGACATTTAAGAGCAGATTAGATAGACAGCTGTCAGGGTTGATCTAGATGGTGCATGATCTCAGGGCCGGCCCACAACATTTTGGCACCTGAGGCGGGGAGCTCAAATGATGCCCCCATACCCCCTCGCTTGGGCCAAAACTTTGAAAGGTTTCAATTCTCTGGGTCCTAATGGCGCTCCCTCTTCTCTCCTCCCTCTCCCCCCACCCAATCTGGCACTGGAGGTGGCTGCCTCAGTTCACCTCATGGTAAGGCCAGCCCTACTTGATCCTGCCGTGAAAGCATGGGACTGCACTTGATGACCTCTTGAGGTCCCTTTAGTAGTCTATGAGTCTATGTAAACGTGGACAGGTAAGGTGCATTATTTGTGTCAGGAAAACTACATGGGACACCAATACATAGTACAGTAAAACCTGTGTTATCCAGCACGCTCGGGGATTAGGGCATTGTGGTTATCTAAAAATTCTGGTTATCTGAGGGTCCCATCTACCTAGGAAAAACAAATGGACAATAATAGTAAAACTCAAGTTTTTAATATTGGTAGTTTTGTAGTGTGAGGCAGTTGGTCTCACATTTCTATTTTGCGTTAAAGATGATTAGTACTTCTTAAGTAAAAAATTGTTAAGCCAATCATGCTCAATCAAGCCAGGCCTGTGCACCTGAAGATGTGTATTGTGGCTGGGGGCAATGCCGGTTAACAAAGTTTTCTGGTTAACAGAGTGCTGGATAACAAAGGTTTCACTGTACCAGAGTGAATCCTCTTTTATTTTTTTTGCACATCCTCCACAAAGCCTTGTAGGTGCACAGTCTGAGCAGTACTCGTTAAGAATCCAGAACCACATGAAGGCTTATCAACATGAAACTAGTGTATATTTCAAATGTGAACAAAGGTAAATGCCTTCTTTTGCTTGTACATGCCTGATCCTGCAGCGAGATATCCAGGGCAATTTCCAAAATATCTTCTCTCATGAATTATTAGGGCTATTATATAATATTTTGAGTGTCCATAAATACACTGAGGCATTTTGCTGTGCAAACAGTTACCCACAGTAGCAAGGGCTATACCACGTGCTACACTGGGTTTCATATAGCTTAGTCATTCCCTACTCAGACCCAGTACATCCCTTGCTTGCTTCTGCCTGCACCCCAGGAACACGTATGGCTGAGATGAGGAAGCAGTATGCCAAAGCCAAAGAGGAGAGAGACTAAACGCTGGACTTACACATGGGCTGGTTCAATTTTCTAAATATTTGCCCAGTTCCAATGTAATGGCACAGACTGCCCCGGGAAATTTCACTGCAGTGAATGAACACTGGCTATGCATAAAGGTGGATTACAAGCTAGGGTTTGATTCCCCCACTTTAGGTATGCATCTTGGCAGTAGGTGGGCAGCAGGTGGAGGAGTATAAATAGTAGTGCAGCAGCATGGTCAGTGGCAGTACGGCAGAGCCATGCCAAGTACACACCTATCACTTTAAGGCAGGTTTCTACTCTGCGCTGCTCAGTCATGCCACTGCTTCCACAGTCTGTGCTATCGTAGCTATGCTACTATTTATCCTCACACTAGCATTCATCTCGCTACTTTGAGTATGTGCACATGAACTGGGGCATTGCTCCCTAGTTGATACTATAGATTTAGCCTGTGTGTGCCTGCCCCCCAGCCCTGCAAGATGGAATCAGATCTGCTCAGCTGTACACCATAGGCCTCATCTTGCAAAGTGTTTGTGAAAATTCTCATTTCATACAATCAGTAGGAGTTTGTGCATGCTGCTGCAGTGAAGGTCCTGTTAGGCTTGGAAGTCAATGGAAGTCTTTCCTTTGGAAAGAATGTGCTTTGAATCAAGGTTATGGCGTGCACCATAAACCGCATTAGTAAAACTGTAGATGGCCATGGATTTGTTTTTCAGCTTTTCACCATTTGTGGTGAAGATGTTAACAGACTGTATCAGAAGCAGCTCAGCTTCATAGACTCATACAAAAGAGAGCCACTGTACATGAACTATAATCCCATCTTCCTGCAACAACCTCTTCGTTATTGAAGGGCTATTGTCAGTTTAGTTAGGCCCCTAATTTTTCACATAAGTAAAAGCAAAATTCAATGGGCTTCTGAAAATAAAATCTTTTACAAGGGGCCAATTCTGATCTCATTTACACCATTGTAAATCTAGAGTGATGCCACTGGCTTCAGTGAAGTCACCCTGAATTTACAACAGTCCAAATAAAATCAGAATTTGGTCCTAAATTACAAACATGCAGTGCCCAGATACTTTTCCATGTGATACTATCCATGAATAGCATTACACTGAGCTCCTGGATAAAGTATATGTACAGTGTAATATAGTGTAAAAATGGCTCTAATCTACTTCAAGATTATCTGCATGTTCACAAGCACTGTGTCTCTATTTTGGATCTCAACGTTTATTTTAATAGCATTAGTACAACAATCTCTCTCCACATAGGTGTCAGTTATGTTCTTCACTTCATCTAGCTACACTTTGAAATTTCAAAATACTTGAAGATACTATAACAGCCAGGCCTGCCAATATAGCATGGAACTGCTACTTCACAATTCAAGTAGTCAGCTATTGACTGGTGGCAATCTATATCTGCATTAAAATGGTGAGTTTTGGATTAATGTAGAGCTGAAAGCCCAACTGAGGCTCTTTGCTGCCAGCCTGTCTCTGTAATTGCAGCATGGATTTCACCAACCACAAAGGGCAAAATGAATGTGATCATCCCCAGCAGTCGATAGCACATCGATTTTTTTCACTCTATGATTCGCACAAACATTGAAGCTCATTTTTTAAGCAAGGAATATTATTAATCTACATTTCGCCAAATATAAAGCACAATATCTTGCAAGGGTAATTCAGTGTGCAGTATGTAAATCAGGAAAGCAAAGTATCTCTTCAACATAAAATTGAAATGCTTGGCAGGCTGTGAGCCCTCATCCTCATGTCATATGGTTTAGTTTAAAGACTAAAGTAGGAAATGTTGGCAGGTGTTATTCTGGTCAATGGTCTGTGTTTTCTTAGTTTGGTTTCATTTTTAGTAACCTCTGAGGTTGTAAACAGAGTGAATACAACATCACTTGTGGTTCTTAAGATAAAACAATGTTTTGAGGCCATTTCTTCCCTAAACGGATACTGTTAATCTGCAGTATGACAAAAATACTGTAAATCAGGAAAACAAGAAACGTTCCTGCAGAGTGTTGTTATGGTTTCTCAGACCCATGGCCTTTCTTCTAATTGCTGACATCAGCTGTTTTTGGATGAAGCCTTTGTGGCAGTATGTCTTTACTGTAAAGCTGTGAGAAGTCTTGAGTACTATGGGCAACATTTTCAGCTTTGCCCTCTAAGTCTGCCTGATCATTGTGCTCATGCAACCGATGCATCTTTAAAGATGACCACATACTCTTGATCAACATGTAGTATGAGAACCTTGCCAATCACCTGCACACCTTAGATATGTAAAACTGTTTCACTCTCATCTGTGCAGGCCCAATCAGTTGCCCATGCAACACTGGCCGAGAGTGGGTAACAGGCTGACTGGTAACTTAAAACTTGCTTGGTTAAACTTCTGACTGTACAGGTTTAAACTAATACGAAGCAACCATAATACCTGTAAATCTTGCAATCCAGACAGCAGAAGAGGGGGTCAAACCTGAGTCTTCTGCATCACTGCATTCAGTCAGTGAGCCTGCTCACTTCTGCATTTATTCTATTTGTTAAAACTTTTCTCAAGGGAAATAGCTCATGGTAAGAAATGTTCCAGGTGTGGCTTAAATGGAAAAGTAGCAAACAAGCACAAATTACATTACCTTTATAATTGTCCATGGTCAGTCAGGGCTCTTCTGCTCTTTCCTTCACCCAAGGCAATATTTACGAATGCAAAATCCCTCACTTCTGAGAGGTAGCCTTGAATATCAAGGCTTTGTTTTGGAAGGACTTAATTCAAACTACTGCTAAGCCTGTAAGGAATGCTGAGTACTAAAGCCAAAGAAGCAGACTGTACAAAAGATTTACTCCTCCAATTTAGACATTTTACAAGCATCATAGATCCTATTCAGCAAATGCTTACTTATGTGAGTATTCCTTATTCACACAAGTTGTTTCTTACTGAAATTGGTGAGAAATCAGACATTTGTGTGCAAGAGAATTAAATAAGTAAATTAAAGGATTGGGTCCACTTTAAATTGTTTGGATTACTCACAGAACTTAACACTACTGCTCCTTTCAAGTGTTAGCATGGTGGAATCTCTCCTAGCAGAGGAGTAGTAAGTATCCCATATTCTGTTCAGAAGAATGATCAAATGCAAAAAATATGAGTGTGATATATAACTAGAATAAGATATAACTCATGTTACACTGTGAAGCATTAATTAATTAGAAGCCCATGCCTTATAGAAAATAACAACTCCTAAGAGTAAGAACAATCTTTAAAGGACCAAAAAAAAAAAAAAAAGCATCCCTGCCTGGTTTTTGATCATGTTAAATACAGTGTGTGTGCCTGGCCAGTGCTGTGGTCCTCATAGTATCATCTGCAGAGCAGTAGTAGTTCACCTCGCTGCAGGATAAAACTTGTTGAGAACAAGTGGCAGAGCCATCCTTAGGACTATTAAAATGGTGCCCCTCTGCCCAATGGCAGCCAGAGGGGTATTTTTTAGAGATGAGATTTTATAATCTTCAGCAACACTCTAATGAAATATTTTTAAAACAAAGTTTAAACTAGGGCACGTCTACACGAGGAAATTATTTCAAAATAACTAAAATCAACATCATAACTCCTGATTTAACAAAATTGAAAATGTGTGTCCCCGCTACAGGGAAACATTGAAATTAGTTAGAATTATTTTGAAAGAGCATGTCCACGCTGATTGGTGCCTGCCTCAGACTTAGAGCCTCCAGAAGCACTCTGGGGAGGGCACCAGGAGGGTGGATACTTCCTGTGGCAGCTTGGTCAGGCAAACTGCGACATGTGTTTTCAGGGACTCTTCTCTACGGCCACATCTTACATGCCACTCCTCCGCTGCCTCCCCCTGCACAAAAGGGATGCAATGTGCGGCTCTTATTGCCCTTGTGGACACCACAGCACTCACAGCATGGAGCCAGAGCTGCTACAAAGCAGTGCTATGCTCATGGGCCTCATGCTGTGCCTCATAGTGCAGTATGTCCAGACTGCCTGCTTGTTACTCCAGCAGGACAAGGACCAGAATCTGCAGGACAAACCCCAGCATAATAATTTCTGGAATATGCACATGTGTATGAAAGTGACATCCACTGATGTAATTCAGTCCTGACAAGGGCAGTTTGGCCCCAAGTGTCTGTTCTTTTCCAGAAGTACCTGGACTCACTGAAATTGAAAGGTTCAACACAACTTCTGCTCTGGAATTTGAGATTAGTCTGGACTTGTGTGCATCTACAAAACAATGCGTCTGAGGCCAAAATGAGCCACCAGATCATCTGCTCTGACCTCTTGTCTATCCCAGGGCAGCACCCTCACCTAAAACCAAAATTAGACCACGGTATTTTGAGAACTTTGTATCAAAAGCATAGTAAAGAAGTGCAAAGTAACATTTGTTACTGGGTGGCAAATACTTCCCTGTCTTCAAGGTCATGCAGATAGAGAAGGGTGAGTCCTCAGAGCCCTCTTCTGTGAGGTTCTGAGTGTCATCAAATCTCAATTAACTTTGCAGCATTAGGTATCTAATGAGCTGTGCAGAAAAACTGCTGGAGAGCGGCTGCAGAAGTGTGTTCTATGCTATTTGGGATTCTTCACTATTACGAATAACTGCTCTGTAAATAAAAGCTAACAATGTTGGTAATTATGTATGAGGTTCTGGAAGGCATCAATCCATCTTCAAATAGAAGAACTAAGCCTTATTTAAAACTTTCTTGACATTTTTGTGTTAAGCAGTACAGAGGATTGGTGCGTGAATCTTTCAGTTCTGGGTCTTGGGTCCAAATCTTCCCTCTAAGACACAGGTGATTTCATGCTAGCATTTGGTGAACATCACCAAAGCACCTCATGATTGTCAGTCTCAGTTCAAGAGTGGCCCAGGGAACAGTGGAGGTATTATAGGTCAGGAAGGAGGTACACTGGCTGAGCTGCGTAGGGATCTAGAAGTATATATTTGCAGATGAGTTTCCATTCCATATAAAGAATGGTAAGAACTGTATAAAGGTCTAGAGGAATCTAAAAGACAGGTGAATGCAGACATCAACATAAAAGATGTTTTTCCTAAAGTGTGCAGGAATAAAAGACAAATGGTAATAGGTCACTTTGGAACCAGAGTCATGAATGACAGCAAAAAAAAAGAGTTAGGAATGAAAGAAAGGGCAGGTAAATGTCAATAGTTAGAGTATAGAGATCATGAACTCTTTCTGCTGGAAGAAAGAACTCGAGTATACAACAACAGCTCCGATTCTAAAATAATCTCTCTGTCTCCAGTCTGGCTGCCCAGCTATTAGTGCATTCAAAGGTATTATGGCACTCAATCTGTTCAATGAAAGAAGTGAATACTCACCAGCACCTGTGAAATTTTGTCCAAAGATAGAGTAAATTATTCTTATGTACAGAAACAACAAATTATATAAAATGCCGGGGTGAAAGTAACATACATTTCTTACAGGTACTGTCCTATCACAACTTGCCCACCCTTGGGTGGAGCCTTAGGGCAGGGAGGGAGTTGTGATACAACAGTACCTGTAAGAAATGTAAGAGTGGGGTGGAGTGTGTGGGGCTCAAGACAGAGGCATGGGGTGTGCAGGAGTTAGGGCAGGGGGCCTGGGGATGTGGAGGTGCAAGAGTCAGGGTTGGGTTATATGAGGGGCTTAGGGCAGACAGTTGTGGCAGGGAGATGCAGGAGTTAGGGCAGGGATTAAGGACATGGGGGCTGCAAGGGTCAGTGTTGGGGTGATGAAGAGCTCAGGCCAGGAAACTTGGGGGTATAGGAGTCAGGACTGGGGGTTATGAGGAGGGAGTCAGGGCAGGGGGTATGAAGAGGGGCTCAGGGCAGAGAGCTGGGGTGTGGGGAGTCAGGGCAGGGGGCTAGGAGTGAGGGAGGCTCAGAGCAGGGAGGGTATGGGGGTGCAGGATGCAGGGCAGGGGGCTCAAGGCAGGGAGCTCTGTGTGTGTAAGGGTGAGTGCAGGGGGACCAAAGATGCCATTTCGCGAGGTGAAGGAGCTGCAGCTGCACATACTAGGTCCCTGTTGCAAGGGAGCAAGGGAAAGTGCACTGCCTGCTGCATCCCTCTTGCTCCCAGATGCCCGGGGAGGGGCAGAGGAGGAATGAGCAGCAGGCTCTGCACTTCCCTCACCCACCTTAGTCAGAGGAAGCAGGAAAAGCAACAGGGACCTGAAGTGTGCATCTGCACCTCTCATCCCCTAAAATGGTGGTGGGGGTTTAGGGCTGGGGCAGTCCCAGAGTGTGGGGCGCACCCCCAGCCAGCCCTTCTAAGCTGCCTGACAGCCTGCTGCTGAGTGAAGCAGCCTGTAGGAAGCTGGGAGCGCCTCACTCCTCCTACTGCAGCAGAGTGCCCAAGTCAGCAGGCTGGCTTCTTACCACAGCACTGCCCTGGTAAAATGTCTATGCTAGCATATGGTATGTTAGGATATAGATATTCAGGTCTGCTTATAAAGGCCTGCACTTTTAAGAGTTTAGGTGTAGTCTTACTATTTTGCTAATTGCAGTGGTATAGAAGCAGAGAGTAAAAATTACAGGTCTGAGGCCTTGTTCTTGGGCTAAAACTTTTGGCTAAGCAGCAGGGGCATCCATAAGCTGCGAAACATACACTCGCAATTTGACACACTCCAAACCAGTCCCATTGAAATTAGGCCATTTAGGACTTTTAGAAAGGCGATCCAATCTAAAAGGAAGAGCCTAAAAGATTTAAAGAAAATTTAGGTTGATAGTTCTCTGTCCAGCAAAGGACACACTTATCAATATTGGAGTTGTGAAATCCTCATTTCTCTGTTTTGATATTATGCTCTCCTCTCTATTGTTTATCTGAATTGCCTCTCTCTGGTTCATTGGTTGTTTCTGTCTGCTGTATTATTAATTTTGTTGGGTGTAAACCAATTAAGATGGTGGGATATAATTGATTAGATAATCATGTGAGGATTGGTTAGTTAAATCTGAGTAGAATGATTGGTTAAGGTGCACCTGAAAATATTACTATATACATTGGGGGCAAACAGGAAGTACGTGGGGTGGGAGAAGGGAACCAGAGAAGGACAGAATTGTTTGCTGCTCTCTGGTCACGTGAGAAGGATCAGGGAAGCGGGAGGGGGAAGGGATAAACCGTCTAAACATGGTATATGTCCTATAAAGAATTTATTGGGGCTATTAAGAGGGTGTGGTGGTTCTCGGGACTGTGAGTCATCTTGTTACCCCCTGTCTCCAGCATGAGAGAGTCTTGCCTGTGCCTGGCTGGGTGTTAGCTGACTAACTTCTTCAGGCCAATCAAGCACTCTCTGAGCTACGTGAGTCCTATCTTCACCTCGCAGGTTAACACTAGGTGTGCCTCAGTCTCCACATCCATTTGATTCACTTGCAATATCCTGACGCTGCCTCCTCCCAAATATTTTGGAGCCTCTGCAGCCCAAGGTGCAGTGTATCCCAATTTACCAGTGTTACCTTAAATCACTTGTAAACCAGACAGCACTCATGAGCACAGATAATAAAACAAAAATACAGGTTGGACCTCCCTGGTCCAGCCCCCTTCGTACCTGACTGTTCCCAAACAAGGAAGTTTGCCAGACAGGGGAGGTCAACACTGCTCCCTTACCCCTGGCCTGGCTGGGCTTCCAGTCCTGGGAGAGCTCCCAGCCACCAGCCCCCTGCCATCGTTCCAGCCAGGCTGCTGGCCTCATTGCCACCATCCCGCCAAGGCTCCTGGCTCCAGCTGGGCTCCTGGAAGTACTGTTAAGAGTCCACCCCCAGCAAGGCTGCCAGCACTGCTACCACCAACCCAGCTGGACTGCTGGCCCTGTCCCCGTTGCTGACAGCCCAGCCTAGCAGGACTCCCTGCCACTGACTAAGCTGCACTCCTGGCCCCAACAAGGCTCCCAGATCCTGGCCCTCCTGCCACCAGACTTTCAGTCTCCAGGGCTCTCTGGTCCTGGAACATCCATGGTCCTGTCAGACCAAAGATGTTGACAGACCAGAAAGTCCCAGTTTAGAGAGGCTCAACCTGTGATTTTGATTTAAGAAATAATAAAGATGGAACTAGAAATACGAGGGAGTGATGGAAACAGATGGTTACAATACAAAACAAAAACATGAAATGTGAACCTGGGTCTACACTTATCAATAGTTACCTTTCCTATAGAGTCCCGCCCCCCCCCCGGCCCCCAGTTATCTGTTACGGAGCTGTCTGGTTTTTCAAGAACCAAGATCCAAAGGTTGATGAAAGTTTTCCCCTTCCACAAAGAGTTTCCTCAGCAAAGGGGTAAACCAGGAGTGATAAAAACAACCTTTTGTGTCTTCATACTCAGGATGAACTTTTGCCTTGTTTTTTTAACCTTTAAGAAGTTTTGGTTGGTTGATGTTTTCTCTGAGGTTTCCCATTGAAAACCTTAGCATTGCACATGTCAAAACAACTGAGTCTTGAATTGCATCACTATCCAAACAGAGCAGGATATGAATTCCCCTTTGCCCAAATGGGGCACTATTGAGAAACATTATCTCTGGGTAATTAATGTCTACTTCAACTCCATAAAGCATACATCAATATAAATAGTCCTTAAATATTACCCATGCATACACCTCACAAAGATTATGAATCTTGACAAGTTAGAACATAAGAACATAAGAATGGCCATACTGGGTCAGACCAAAGGTCCATCGAGCCCAGCATCCCATCTGCCGACGGTGGCCAATGCCAGGTGCCCCAGAGAAGGAGAACAGAAGACAATGATCAAGTGATTTATCTCCTGCCATCCATCTCCTGCCCTTGTTATGAAGGCTAGGGCACCATACTTTATCCCTGGCTAATAGCCATTTATGGACCTAACCTGCAAAAATTTATCAAGCTCTTTTTTAAACCCTAATAGAGTCCTGGCCTTCACAGCCTCCTCGGGCAAGGAGTTCCACAGGTTGACTGTGCGCTGTGTGAAGAAAAATTTCCTTTTATTAGTTTTGAACCTACTACCCATCAAGTTTGAACCTACTACCCATCAAGTTGTGATCTTTCTGCAGCTTCAGGGGGTAGCTGAGTTAGTCTGTACAGGATAAACTTAAAAAACAACAAATGGTCTGGTAGCACTTTATAGACTAACAAAACATGTAGATGGTATCATGAGTTTTCTTGGGCATAGCCCACTTCTTCAGATGACTGGAGTTTTGAGTTTAGGAAGTGCAGACCCAAAATAAATAGGGGAGAAGGGAGGGGGTTAGGGTTAGGGTAACAAGAAAAACAAGGAGCAGAGGGTATGGAAATATCAAAGGGAAAAACAGGAAGGTAGAACTGGGAATCAGTAAGCGCCTGAAGATTGGGTAGTTAAAACGAAGCAGATAAGAATCAAAGGCAATAGATAAGAAGGGTACTAACACAGGAATCTACACAAAGAGCTGTTTGCACCTTCATTGAATGTTAGGTTGATAGTGTCCCAACCATCCCTCATCACAACTGAGGCCATTAGCATGAGAATTGAACATGTGGATTAATTGTAATTCCAACACCTCTCTGTGTATTTGGCTAGTAGAATTGGTTTGTGACAAGACAGCCACTTGAAGATCTTTTAAACAGTGATTAGGTAGATTAAAGTGTTCCCCAACAGGTTTTTGTATATTCCCTTTACGTATATCTGATTTGTGTCCATTGATTCTTTCCCGTAGCGACTGTCCAGTTTGTCCAATATATATAGCAGTGGGGCATTGCTGGCATTGGATGTGCAATCAAATGACCTTTTGATTTGGTAGCTTATGTTGTTCGCTCCAGTGATGAATTTGCTTGTATAGATATATGGGCAGAGTTGGCACTTCGGCTGGCTGCAGGGCTGGGTTCCTGGATGCTTATGATGTGGTTGTGTGGCATGGTTACTGGAAAGAATTTGTTTCAGGTTGGGGAGTTGTCTGTAAGTAAGAATAGGCTTTTCTCCCAAGGCCTCTGAGAGTGAGGGATCATTTTCCTAGATGGGTTGTAGATTGTGTATAATGCGTTGGAGGGGTTTGAGTTGTGGACTGTAGGTAATGCCTTACATGTTACTCTTTATGGATAAGTATCCTGTCAGACATGTTGGATGGAGTAAGTTTATCAGGTCTGAAATAAGAGATGTTTGCAAAGAATTTGGGGTAAGAAATGGGAACTGACAGAGCAAAGTGTAACAGGGATAAGAAGTAATTATAGAACAGTTGGTTGGATACGAGAAAATATTCAGGCTCCTGGAGAAAAAGTAGAATGTGCTTCTCACTTAACTGAGGTTAATGGAGCTGTGCCAGTTTACACCAGCTGGGGACCTGGCTCATTAATGTATTTCTGGTTAAAAATACTGAATCACTTAGAGTATGTCTACACTTGCACCCTAGTTTGAACTAGGGATGCAAATGTAGGCATTCGAAATAGTCAATGAAGTGGGGATTTAAATATCCTGCCCTTCGTTAGCATGATCTCGCCGGTGCATTACTGCGATCAACAGCTGTTTTGAACTAGGAAGTGCGCGCCGGGACGTGTTAGTTCAAACTAAACCTCAAAAAATGAGGAGTAACGTTAGTTTGAACCAAGGGGTTTGGTTCGAACTAACGCGTCCCGGCACGCACTTCCTGGTTCAAAACAGTTGTTGATCGGAGTAATGCACCGGCGAGATCATGCTAATGAAGCGTGGGATATTTAAATCCCCACTTCATTGACTATTTCGAATGCCTACATTTGCATCCCTAGTTCAAACTAGGGTGCAAGTGTAGACATACCCTTATTGAATATCAGAGGGGTAGCCGCGTTAGTCTGAATCTGCATAAACCACGAAGTCCTGTGGCACCTTATAGACTAACAGATTTATTGGAACATAAGCTTTCGTGGGCAAAGACCCACTTTGTCATACATCTGACAAAGTGGGTCTTTGCCCACGAAAGCTTATGCTCCAATAAATCTGTTAGTCTATAAGGTGCCACAGGATTTCTTGTTACTTATTGAATATGGCACTAATACATTCCACTGGCGTGTTATGCCCACAGAGAACATACTGTAAATAGTACACATTGTAATACCTAATAGAGGATATCAGTTCTGAAAACTAGAAACTGAGTGAAAATGAATTCGTCACACAAAGACAATGTGCAAGGACATTGCAGGTCAATGAGAAAACTCATTGCTGATGGGAATATTGTTGAACAAGAATACATTTCCCTTCAAAAAAATTCGGTTGGAGTACATTCAGAAATAACAGTGCTAATGAATGCAGGATTCTGACCGTACTTTTGAAAAGCAGCATTTGTGTTGTGAACCATCCAGGTTCATAAGTTTGGTATTAAGATAAGGAGCTTTATATTTCTTGATCCCTACCTCAAGTTTCATCCTGATTAGTAGTGATCAGAAGTTGATACCTCTCACTGCTGTTTTCTGTGTGAAATGAGCTGCAGTCTCAATCCAGTATCTAGCCAACGTCTGCCGTGCTGTTGGCAAAAATTGGTATCATTGCTAACAGTCTCGATAGAGAGACCAAAGCTTGAAGACTCAGTGGAAATTGAAGTAGCCTCTCACCAACAGAGATAATTATTTCCCGCCCTTGTGAAGGCAGGTATGCTGGAAAGCACACATGAAAAGACTACACTGCCACTCTTGATACTATAAGTTTTCCTGTGAATGAAAAGAAGGTGTCAGTTTCTAGGATTGTCACCACAACACCTTTCATGTGCACTCATTTAAAAAAATTTAAAAAACAACAATCAGTATTATACATCTAATAATTCACATTGCATCAGCTATGACAGGCTGCTCTGCAGACTCATTCCATCCTTCTATGTTCTCTGAGCATATTCACTTTTTAACTTTAAACAAAATCAGGACTTACATAAATGCAAGAAATGAAAACCTTGTACCCTATTCCATAAACAGTCAGCCAGGAGTAGAGCCAGGGTCCTGTTTGTAGTAAGTAATTTATCATATTAATTGTGCCCTTTAGTCTAGTTGCAAATTATCTATGAACAATCTTTGGTTTTGTTTGTTATTTCAGTGTATAGATTGATCACCATGCACTCATAATCTCAACTGTCATTCATGATTTGTTATTTATGGTGTTTTTATGAGTCACATGGTATTTTTTCCTGAGCAGTGAGTGGATATTGAAACTTTTCTAAACAGAAAAAGGGCAATCAAAAAGATGTCAGGATAGCTGCACTAAGGTTTTTGTTCAGCGGAGCTGTCAGCTTCCGCCGGCTCCTGGGCAACATGTGTAGCAGGGGGGGGAATGTGTGCTCCCAGAAGGATCAGGGCCAAGAGCAGCCAGCCCCTTGCTCTGGCCCAAGCATGCCCCCCACCCTTAGCTCTGTTCACAGTGCACAGCCTAGACCTCCAGCCCAGCACTCTAGCAATGATTTAAAGGACCCGGGGCTCCAGTGGCCAGAGCTACATGTCCCTTTTATTTGCCAGACCTTAGGGCAATTGTCCCCTTTATCCCCGTCATCAATGGACCTGTTTTCATTGCAAATTTCTTCCCAAATGCATTTCCCATGAATATTCATAAGACTTGCACTTTCTTTCAATAGACTGGCTGTTGAGGCTGTTCCCCACTCTGGCACTTTGAGTGCAGATGGTAGCCTGCCACTAAAAGCTTCTGCTTAAAAACTCCTCAAGGTAACAAATTCCCTGACCTTGGATGGTATGCTGCCACCACCCACATGTAAAAAACTCTTTGAAAGCTCAGGAAGATGTATTTGGGAATCTCTTCCTGTGGGATACCTTCAAGCTCTTTAACCCTCTCTCTGGAGACAGCTTAAAAACAAACTAATTTCTTAGTAGTTGACCTTACAGTCTTAGGCATGTGCACACAGAACCATCTGCCTTTTAGGACACATGAATCAAATCATGGTCTTAAAAAGGTGATTTTAATTTACAAAACTAAGAAAGCATACTTGGGAAAACATGCTTGGTTGCTAGGTGATACAGAGCTACTAAAAAAAGAAAGATAAAAAACACAGAATTGCTTCCCTGGGATTCAGTTTACAAGTTACAATGTATGGGAGATGGAGGGCTACAGCACAGAAAAGTTCAACAAACACAAAAATAAAGAAAATAACCTGATCACATCTGACTAAACATTCCCTTTTTTACTCATATATCTGTTGTCCCAAAGTTTAGTCCTTCCCTAGGCATGGATATTGCTGGATATTTCCAGCCTTGTTCCTGGCTCAATCCATTTCTTCCAGCTCTGATCTGACAGGAAGATAACTGCTTCTCATTAAAAAAAAAACACACACACTCTGTTTTCATTGGCTCTCCTGGCTTCTTGATGACACTTCCTGCTTCTCTAGCATTCCTGGAGACTCTCTAGGACCCACTGTCTGGGGGTGTAACCCTTATAGGCAATTTAGTTAACTTAATGGCTGGGATGTCCAGAAAAGGGTAGTATCCCCCTATTTATCACACTGGAAAGCAAATATCACATGAGCAAAGGCTCATAGAAAATTAATGCAATGGTTAAAAGTTATTTTTTTATTTTCAGTCTGAATAAAAACTTGAATACTTTTTGGTAATATTTTCCCAGCCTTCTGATACAGAAGAAGAATATCCAAAGTCCCAGATGGCTAGACAATTCAATGCTACCTACTAGTCTAGTAGAAAAATTATTTGTCATTGTTTTTCATTCCCCCACTTAATATTTTATTGTCAGAAGTATAATTTTTGGCACTTCAAAAGCCCATTGTTGATTTTTATATAGGGATTATAGATCTTAGCAGTATTTTTTTCTTTCATTATTTGCAGTTTCTATATTCTCCAACATAATTCCCTCTCCCAATTTTTTCTTACTATGGCATTATACTGGCCTTTCAGGTCCCATTGGCAACATTAGTATGATTGCCTTCTGGTTCTTAATTATTATAAAAGCAACATGACACAGATTACTCTGTGCTAAATGTGAAGTTCAAACATTTATACAAGCATTTTGCTCAGAGAGTTACTATATTACATTTGAGGCAAACCATTTAGGAAGCAGAGTAAATAGGATACAGAGCAAGTGTTAATGATGTTTCCTCATGGGACTTGTCAACATGGCAAGGCAGAGCACTTGGGGGGGCAGGGGAGGGTGATTTGTAGAATGCTCCTCTCTAACTGCCCCATATAGAACCTGCTGGAGCACTCTAAAAGAGAGTGCAGAAGGGGGGAAGGGTTAGAAAATGCCTCCAGGGTCTATACGGGCAGTTAGAGTGCAGCACATTGGAATATTCTTCAGATCACACCCCTCAAGCACTTTGCTGTTTAGGACAGACAGGCCACAGTAGGCTCATTCCTTTGCCCTTCTTGTTGTTCTTGAAGGGTAGCTGAGTACTCTCCTTGATGCCAGAGTAATCTCCAAGGACTACAAAGTTAGCATAGCTGGCTCTGTACCATGCATCTCTGTTCCATGCAAGGGTGGGACATGCCGGGTGGGGGGTCAGGCATGCCAATAAAAGTGGTAAGGTAGAGCACACAATGTTCCACCAGATTCTCAGCAGGCACAGAGGCTGCCTGCAGTGATGTAACTTAGAACAGCTCTGTGGCTGTGCTAAGTTATGCCCTGGTTTTGATCCATCCTCTTTGATCACATAAGTATGCACCCATTTGCTCGTGTCAGTCCACTGTCCTTACAGGAGTTGCTCCATGAATAGCACACTAGTGTGAAATCAGCATTAAATTCCATCTGGGATTTAAAAAGAGTTTTTGTCTGAATGGCAGAACAGCAGATGCTACATGTATAGAGCTGGATTTAGCATCAAAATCCAGCCAACCTCAGCACTGTGAAAGCTCACAAAATTAAATTTGCCTTTTAGCTATATAGCTTCTCAGGCATATTACATTCATATTTCTGAATTGGTTTGCTTCAGTATGAATAAGATATTCTGGATCCTTGAATCCTTGATTGTCCAGAGCTGATCTTTCAGAGCTGACACTTCAGTACGGATATTTAATATAGGGTATGTCTACACTTGCACCCTCTTTCGAGAGAGGGATGCAAATGAAGACATTCGAAATTGCAAATGAAGCCGGGATTTAAATATCCCACACTTCATTTGCATATTTGCATTATGGCGCTATTTCGAAATAGTACTATTTGGAATTAACAGACGCTGTTAAGATGCGGTTACTTCGAAAGAAAACCCTTCTCTCGAAATAGCCCTTATTCCTCATACAATGAGGTTTACCAGTTATTTCGAGAGAAGGGTTTTCTCTCAAAATAACCATGTCTTTACAGTGTCTGGTATTTCAAAATAGCGCTATTTCAAAATAGCGCCATAACGCAAATATGCAAATGAAGCATGGGATATTTAAATCCCAGCTTCATTTGCAATTTTGAATGTCTTCATTTGCATCCCTCTCTCAAAAGAGGGTGCAAGTGTAGACATACCCATAGTTAACAGTTTGTCTTTAGATAGAAGTTGCATTAGTTAAACTAAAATCAGCTTAGTCAAACTGGTTCATCTTGTGTTAGTGGACTCACTCTGGTTACACAGGGCCTGAAAATTAGACCAGTATCTGAATGGCCTCACACATAGTTGCACCAGTTTAGCTAAACACACTGTTAGCTAAACTGGTACTTTGAGTGTAGACCAAGACTCTTCCTCTTTCAGGTGCCCACCACCACTACTTGTTTCCTGATCCCCCAGCCTTTGGGCCCCTAAGCTCACCTACTTCCCGGAGCCTCAGCCCTTGAGGGACCCCTTACTACCCCCATCCACAAGTCCCTGCCGTACACACCCATCCCTTAGCTCAGCTGTTCCCAGTCCGTGGACCAATGCTGGGCCATGAAAAGGAGAGGGATAAGGATCTTGTGCAAAAAGGGGGTTTTGCGCAAAAAGGGAACGTCCACACTGCTTGTTTTTGCGCAAAAACCCCCTGCGCAAAAACGGCTTGGAATAGATTATGCAAATGAAGCGTGACAATATGCTAATCAGTGCTTCATTTGCATTGCCTCTTCTGGCAAAAACTGATAGGGTAGACATAGCCATAGCATTCCTTGTTCACCCTCAGATTATGTATCTCTTCCTGTGATTCTTTCTTCTTTTCACAGGATAGCAGCCATGTGGCCAGCTATCATGGTTTTATGAAGTTTATAGTCCTGATGGTTGTGAAGGAAAGATTGAGCACATGAATTCTAAAGGTCCAGAAACCAGAAGGCAAATCAAAAGAACTCCAAATTTATCAGTTCTTCAAAATCTCATGTTTTTAAGCCAATCTCATGATTTTTGGAGCCTGACTCATTAGTGTTGAGTGTTTGTGTTTAGTGATACTTCAGAGAAGAAGTTTCAGGCACCTTTTTTCTCTTTCACATATAGAAATGTCCCTCTATACTTCCTGAGAGCAAGAAAATGCCCCAGTTGTGCTTAATACTGCAGAAAAAGTCTCTCTTCTCTTACCTTTCCCCAGGGCCTGGCTGTGATTCTAAAATCCACAATTGAGGCCTCTATGTTTAAATAGTAATGGTATAATTTTAAAAACAAATGCTTAGCAAAAAGAATAGTGGTCAATTTATACTAAAATCTTATTTGTGCTTATACATTAATGACCATATCTATTTAAAATAAATAATATTGTTGTTCTACGAATAGCTTCAGCTGATTATGAATACCACCAAATAATATGCCACCAGGCTGTCTCTACAGTAGGTGGCACTGCTTGTGTCCTACTGGTGACAAAAGTCATCTACCAAGTTATCCTCTGATATATTGTAAGACATGGCAAGATGCCCTGCGTTAATTCCATTTTAATTAATGGAGTTATACTGTGTGACATCTCATGAAATATCTGTAATCATATCATAATAAACTGGCAGATGATTTGTGATACCATTTTAGTTCTTTTAATCCTCTAGTTGGCTGCCAAGCCACTAGCTGGATGACCAAACCTTACTATTGCAAGACCCATGCCCTGCTTGCTTTCTTTAATGCTTCCTTTCTTCTTCCCATGATTAACGTTAATCTTTCCTATGCCAGCAGTCCAGTCTTATGAAACCAGTCTCCAGGTTTCCTTTGCTTCCATCCCACCTGCAGAGCCACAAAGATTTCTGGTTATTCTTGTGAAAAGGTTCCATGTGTGCATTTTTATCCTTCCACAACAGTGCTTGGGGCTCAAGTCCAGGGATCATGCAGTCTGTTACTATAGAGAGAAGAGAAAAAAGAGTCACTTTACAAATGTTGCCCCTTTTAACTGGCTGGCCTGCATGTGCTGGGATAGATCCAGCAGCAGGCAACACCACAAAAGAAAGAACAGCAGAGGCAAAAATCCCAAATCTCTGCTCTAACTGATGGAAGTTCTTGATGCTACTAGAAAGCTGGGGGAAGCAGCTGGAAGCTACCTTGGAGCTGCCAGTCTGTCTGTGGGTGTGTCTAGACTACAGGGTTTTTTTGAAAAAAGTAACCTTTTTTCGAAAAAACTTCACCTGCGTCTAGACTGCTGCCGCGTTCTTTCAAAATTAAATCAAAAGAATACAGCAGTTTTTTCAACTGCAGAAAACCTCATTTTATGAGGAATAACACCTTTTTTCAAACATGCTCTTTCAAAAAAAGGCGTTATTGAACGCAAACAGTGCTTTTTCGAAAGAGAGCATCCAGACTGCCTGGGTGCTCTCTTTCAAAAAAGCAGCTCTCTTTTTCGAAAATCTGGTTGCTGTCTAGACGATCTCTTTCTAAAGAAGCTTGTAGTCTAGACATAGCCTGTGTGTCTGCTGGCCTGCCACTAGTTTCTAGAATGGGTTCCTCAGAGCAACAGCTGTGAAAGAAATATGTGAGAAGGCAGCTATCCATCCAGAGAGCCAACAGGGAAAGGCAATCTCTTTCTCGGTGGCTGTGAACATTTGGCAGAGAAGTTTAGACTTGGGGAAGGCAGGGAAATGGTCATGGCTGCCAGGGAGCTGGGCATAGGGACCAAGTTCTAAGCAGACCTTCAAGTGGCATTTTTGCAGATGTGAGCATGTGGAGTGAGACAATTTTTTTTTCTCTTTCAGCTTGGTCTTTCTCTAACTAATTAATGTTAATACTCGACTGGGAGTATGTAACTTTAGGACAGGCTACAGTGCCAGCGGTTCTCAACCTTTTTGGGCTCCGGAGCCCTTTACATGCATAAAAATTTATGCGGAGCCCCAGCAGTCTACTGATTGTATGTGTTGTACCTATCGATATCTCCAGTTTGTCAGCTTCATGGAGCCCCTGGAGCACAGTTTGAGAAACACTGGGCTACACCATTCATGATGGCTTGTTCAGACAGCTAGTCCTGGACCCCAAAAGGGGAGATGCAATTCTTGAAATAGCCCCAAGTGGAAGAGAGGTCCAAGAGGTGATTATTGCTGAACTGCTTAGTAACAGAAACTATAATATAACTAGCCAATAGCCCGTCATAAAATGTGATTTTTCGGGTCTCTCCTCCATGTCCGTCTCTCTCTCCTCCTGCCTCCCCCCCCCCCCCAGCTCTCCTCCGCCTCCTGCCTCTCTCTCCATCTCTCTTTCTCTCCTCCCCCTCCTGCCTCTCACTCGGGGGAGCGCGGAGCCCAAACAGCTGTGCAGGGCAAGCAGTGCAAGCAGCTGTTTGGGCTCCATGCTCCCCATGCAGCACAGGGACTGCGGAGCCTAAACGGACACTTGCTCCGCTTGCTCCCCCGTGGCAGCCCGGCTGAGCGGTACAAAACTCAGCCGAGCGCCACGGTGGGAGGCGAAGGGGGGGCGGGGCAGTGAAGTACACAGCCAGGCCCCGCGCCCGGCCGTGTACATCACTGCCCCGCCCCCCTTCGCCTCCCACCGTGGCGCTCGGCTGAGTTCTGCGCCACTAAGCCGGGCCACCGTGGGGGAGAAGAGGAGCAAGCGGCTGTTTGGGGTCCACGCTCCCCATGCTGCATCCCCGTGCATGGGGAGCGCGGACCCCAAATGGCCGCTTGCGCCACTTGCTCCCCCGCAGCGGCCCGGCTAAATGGCACAGAAGTCAGCCGAGCGCCATGGCGGGAGGCAACAGCGCCCCCCAGAGGCAAGACTGTAATGCTACAGCGTTACAGAGTCACAGACATTGGGCTATTATATATATGATTAAAGATAACTTCCTGAAGGGAGGGAATGTCAAAAAGCCACCACAGTAGCATTTTAACTTCAGAACAGAGAACTACACAACAATGGCTCTTAAGCAACCTAAAGTTCTTAAACAAATTAAGCAGTCTTGGGATAAGAGAGAAAGTCCCCGCGTGGGACAGTAACTGGTTAAAAGATAGGAAGCAAAGGGTAGGAATAAATGGTCAGTTTTCACAGTGGAAAGAAGTAAATAGCAGGGCTCCCCAAAGAGCTGTACTGAGTCCAGGAAATGATCTGGGAAAGGGGGTAAACAGTGAAGTGGCAAAGATTGCAGATAATACAAAATTACTCAGGGAAATTAAGTCCAAAGCAGGCTGCAAAGAGTTACAACGGGATCTCACAAAACTGGATGACTGGGCTACAAAATGCCAGATGAAAGAAGCCAGAAGTCAGGTGTGTGCCCCCCCTCCCAAGGGAGAAGCCAGAGAGCAGGGTGCAGCCCCACCACACCCTGGGGATAAACCGACAGGCGCCGGCTGCCCCTGCAGAGAAGCCAGCAGCCGCTGCTACCCCCTTCCTGAGACCCTGACCCCTTCTCTGAGCTCCCCCTCTTCCCAAATCCCCTGCCCTGACTCCTGTCAGATGTGAGTGTCTGAGTGCAGTATAGGAACTGAATACTAAGTGTGGTGAGGTTAGCTCTCCAGCATCATTCCTGGAATAAGAAAGGTGTTTTCCTGCTTGCTTTTTGGGTAGCTCAAACAGTCCATACTGCATAAAATTCAATACATTTTATATCTGTGTGAGCCTTGAATACTGTATCCATAATCCAGTTCTGCCTTCATGGGTTTAGATTTCAAAACTAAAAATTACTATCATTGCTCACGGCTAAAAACTGTCTTGTTTAAGGACTCACCCTTAGGGACTGGCTGGCTCTGGGAACTGGTAATGGGATTTTCAATCTTTAACATGGTAGCTCACATTGGTAGGGTTTGAACCCCATCATCACCCAATGGTTATGCACTAGCCTATCTGAAATGAGTCAGGATCTCATTCCAAGTGTTAATCAACAAACCAGTATAGTTATCACTAACTTGCACCATTGTTGGCATTCTCAGTGGAGAGGACATGAATTTGAATGGGTGTGAAGTCTAATTTATCTCCTGGTAGAGTTACATTAAGATTTAAACACTGTAGGCTATTGCCTACAGCTACAGCTCCTGGAGTCATGTGATTATACAAGACTCTCATCTGTCATTCAAAAACAGTTTCTAATCATCATGAGTGAAAGGACAAGCTTAAAAATGTGACCTGAGGGTAACTGATGCAGAGACATCGGTCTTAGTCTGCAAGCAGCCTGAAACAAGAACTGGAGGGCCAGGGCAGAGAGGTGAACTGCCCCAGGCCTCCCAATGGGGTGTTAACACCGCAGCCCATTCCTCTGAGGGCTCATACCATCACCACCTCAGCCATGGAGTCTGTGAATAGAGGAAGAATCAAACAGCACATCACTCGCCCAAGTAGTTGCCCTACTGTTGTTTGGGTGAATACTGGAAAGCTCCCCTGCTGCCACCTCTGGGTAAAGGAAGAGGGAGTCCTGCTGCTGCTGGGAAAAGGGAGCTCCACACTGCTGATCCTGCCTGTCTGAGATGGGGTCCAAGTGGACCGTGATATGCCTAGGGCTCTGGATTACAGTGTTCTGGCCCTGTCTCCTTCCTCTAGTATTGATCCCTCGAGGTTAGGACAAAGCAGTGCAGGCAAAGTTGAATTCCATTTGTACCTTCTCTGCTCCTCATCACTACTTACCCTCTGGCAAAGGAATGTTATGCTGTAGGGCAGTGATCTTCTACCTACCATATGTCCCTTGCATGCTGCATTCTTTCTTCCAAGGTTTCAAATATAAATGCTTTGTTGTGGGGTTGAACTCTGTACCCATTCTGAAGGTAACTTAAACAGATCTAATGAATTCAAGGAACAAAAATATCTCTCTGAATAATAAATCAGTAGCTATGTTCAGAGATTGCATCGGTTTCTTCCAAGCGCTCGAGCTATGCTGTCTCATATGCAAAGAAAACCCAGATGCACTAAATGATCTACTCCTTCTAGCAGATTATAGCTTTTCTATGGCCTGATTCCATTGCTGTGAACCATTACTGAAAACCACTAAGCTACCATTAGCTAAAATGAAACATCCTAGTTCTATTTTTTCCAGTCTAACTCTAGTATCATTTCCATTTGTTTTCTCTGAAGCAAATCCAAGAACATACCATTATGCTTTAAACACTTGGAAGCCCTGTTTAAAATAAAACACTTTTACCCTGGGCAATGATTGCAGTGTTACTTATTACCCAGGAACAATGGAAAGAATACCACATTCCTGTCTGATAAGTGAATGTGACAGTGCCCGCTTAGATTGTAGTTATAGTGCGACTCTGACCTTGAATGACACTGCTAGCAAAATTTGACTGACAGCATGCAATGCTGCAAACCACTACTGCACATGCCCATGATCTTGGGAAGGAGACCTCTGGCTAACAACATCCTTATGATCTTCCATCTAAAGAATTTTCTGCTTGCTAAACAATACAAAGTGAAAATATATGGAGATCCACTTGCATTTGTCAAATTCAAACTGAAAAGAAGCTTTCAACTTTTGCATAATCATTCATATAATGTATAGTATATTCTGTCACCCACAGTGTGAGTAAAAGGATGCACACTGAGCTTTTTAATGAACATTTTCTATCATTAATATTTGAAAGTGGGTGTTGATGTCTTATGCGCTTGATACCATGCATAGTCATAAACAGAATTGTTACTGAACTTGTATTACAATACTCGCATGAGAGATATCATTACATTTTCCTGGTGTTTGTAAATATGTACGCAAGATATGTGGCTGAGATTTTCAAAGGGAGCCCAAGAGCACTAGGCACCTAATTCCCAGTGAATGTCAAATTCCCAGCACATATACTTACCTGTAGTGATTCAATGTATGCCACAGGCAGCCTCAGCTAGAGGTGTTTTCAGTTTGAGTCCATATCTATTACTCCCCCAATATAAATCTCTTGATTGGTTTAATGTATTAAAGCTTCTGGTGAGGGATCTTTTAATTTAATTCTTTTAATCTATTTTAAATTGCTTTTCAGATATTGAGGAATGTCCCAAGGCTTGGGAAAAGTGAGGCACTTGGTAAATAAAATGTCTGATACACCCATCAAGGAAGACTTGTAATATTAACAGCTTAGACGATCAAATACAGAATGCACAGAAACTTTCCTTCATCATACCACTACTGACCAGGAAATACTGCTTCCGTGCAGCATTGCAGATGAGCTAAACTAACCTAGAACTGTATTCCCAGTATCAATCAATAGACTGCAATATTATATTAGCAGTTTATAACAGTAGTTAGGATCATATAGTACAATAATGGAATGCACTGTCTTCTGAGAGATCAGGCAGTCACATTGTCTGGCATAGTGTGAGTTGTCATGTCCCACTTCCAACTATTGCTAAGGCAAAGGAAATAGCATCTGTTGGTCCTGGTTGTTGTGATGTAGTGTGCAGTCTCATGCTGTAATATGTTTGAATAAATGAGATGGTAACTATCATCCTTGTTTTTCTATTTATTTAGTATTGGAAGATTTACGCAACATTGCTTGGGTCCTTCAGGGCATGGAGCTGGGACTGCGGGGTGTGCAGGAGTCAGAGTTGGGAGTGAGGAGGAGCTCAGGACACTGGTCTGAGGTGGGGGGGTGCAGGAGTTAAGGTTAGGGGCAGTGTTCCCTCTAAGATTTTCCATCCATGAGCAGAGTGAGTTTTGTCTTGTGCACCAATATTGATGCCATGTGCACTTGTTTGGATGTGTGCCACCATGGCACTCACTAGTTACTAGCTATATATATACTATCTCCACTTACTGTGCAGAAGCATTAGCTCCTGCCTCATCTTCTGCCCTGTTACAAATCTAGCCCCCTTGTCTCCTCCTTCAACTCCCACTGCTCCTCCCTTCCTTCAGCTGCCTCAGGCCCCCTGTGAACACTGAGCAGTTCCCACCAGGCTCTCATGCAAATAGCAAGAGAAGCCCAGCAGCAGCTCCAGCTCCCTTAGATTCCATTACTGCTGCTTCCTGCCCTGTAGCTGGGCCCCAGAGAGCTCAGGCAGGCTTTGGGCTGGACCCTGGGAACAAGTATCTCGCTTTAAGTTATGATAAGAGGAAGCTGCATACCAAATTTGGTTGTCCTAGCTCTTACCATTTAGGAGGAGTTCTTGAACAAACAGACTCCCAGACGAATGGACAGACAAACTCTCTCAAGTATATAGCAGATAACAAAGAGATACAAATTTAGGAGCTCCCTGACAAATTGCTTTATAATATTACAATATAAACCGTCCATAAATTAGATTACATGAATTTTAAGAACAAGAGAGTTCCCAGACACACAAAATGTCTCTCGTTCAGCTGCACAGCCAGTAATAATACCAGTAATGTTCCAGTTGGTAACTTGGACCTCTGTGCTGCAAAGAGTTATGCAAGTGCTTATCTACCTACCTTACTCATCTGCTGAATAGTGGCAGAAAGGAAAATATAATGTTCATTTATGGTAATGGTATTTTTTGCTGCTAACCAAATGGACTGTGTTGTATGTGACCTGGGAAATCCCATGAAAGGCTTAGAGATGGTGATTGACATGGACTTTGTGCTGTGTCATTTTGTCACTTGCAGACAATTGTATTTTTCATCTATTTCCCCTGCATGTAAGAAGAAACTACAGCCTAAGCAGTTAGTGTGAAAGGAAGCACATGATGAGCAATGGCACTAAGGGACAAAATGACAAAGAAGTAAGGGCATGGGTTGCTTGTGTGCTCTGTGGAGTAGAAAAGCCCACAGTGGCATAACTTTCAGCATGATACCTACGCATGTGGGCCCGAAGAGAAAAAAGCAGTTTGCACATTTGCTCTGACTGTGGAGCAAAGTCAAAGAGAAGAACATAGACGATGTTGGTGGCTATGTATCTCTTAGCAAATGTGAAACCAAAGATAAAACTGACTCTGAGGATCTTGGCCTTCTGGAGCTAGAACCTGGAATTGTCTGTGATGCAGGAAGTGAGTAAAATCAAGCTTTCAGGTTTCCTTTTTATGATGGTGTGTCAGGAGGAGACTCAGAGCCTTTCCTAACATAAAAAGAGCTGGGGAACTGATTATTTTCACTTTGCGTATTTTCTTGCTTCTGCAAGGCCATTTCATTCTCCTCATTTAGGTTACATCTACACTGCAGGCTTCTTGCGCAAGAAGCTTTTTGCAGAAGAGATCTTCCGCAAAAACTTCTTGCGCAAGAGCGCATCCACACTGCAAAAGTGCATCGGAAAAGAGATGTGCTTTTGCGCAAGAGAGCGTCCAGACTGAATGAACGCGCTCGCAAGAAAGCTCTGATTGGCATGAACAGAATGGCCACCAGGGCACTTGTGCTTCTTCCGATAGGCTGTTTTTGCACAAAAAAAAACCCTGTTTCCCATCCACATACACCTTTTTGCACAAGAGCTCTTGCACAAAAAAGAGTTATTCTTTGTAGAAAGAGGAATACCTATACTGCAAAAACCCCTCTGTTTCTGTCGATTCACTGTAAATTTTCTTGCACAAAAACGCGCTTGAGGTGTGGACGCTCCATGGGTTTTTGCGCAAAAACCCTGTAGTATAGACGTAGCCTTAGATTCCTTCTGGAGACTCATTTGTGCTTCAGTGCTTACAAGAAATAAAAGGTAGGTAGAAGAGCAAAAGGAAGATTCTCTTACCATGTGGTAAGGCACATGGTACGCTTAAGGGAGGTGTCTAGCAGGATGGCCCGTCTAATGGCCATTTGGTCCTTGAAAGGTCAGGGTTTCTGACTGTATGACTGAAGCAGTCTGAGAGCACTAAGGTTGGAAAATTCATACCTGATTTGTGAACTGTGCTACAAAGACTTATGTCAGGGCATCCAAGGACTCCAAGCAATGACATGTCCAGAGAATCTATTGTCTCTGTATGAGATGCTCCAGGTGAGGACTTATAGGACCATTGAAATGGCTGGATAGGAAGAAACAGTGTGGAAGGCATCCAATAAAGTCACCATGTCTGACAATGAGGATACTGATGATAAATTAAATCTAGGTGTGATTAACCTATAACCAAAAGATTATTCCTCTTTGAAAGAACAGATTGGGTGGTACCACAGATACCAGATCTGATGATTTCCAAGGAGCAATCAACCAGGGGACACAACAGACTTTATTTAGGCATACATTATGTATTTTGTATGACTAGGGAATTCCTAGCATTTCCTTTTCCATCATTAGAAATACATGTGTGCTTCCCAATACTGGTTTATCTCCATATTGGGAGCTCACTGGATATTAAAGCGTGTGAGCCTAGCGTTTGAGTTTCTCCAAGCTTACAGAACACCTATCAGGTTGCAATGGCTAAAAGTTTTTACTCTAAATATACTTTTCAACAAATATTGAGGAAATATTTTTTGAGAATTTTCATGATGTCCTCCATTATGGTGGTTGGGTGTTACGTGGTTGCCAATAATATTTTAAGAGTATCTTTTTCTAGAGCAAAAACTTTATTCCCCACATACTCTCATAGGCCTGGTCTATAGTAGACCAGGCAGGTCGGCTTAAGGTACACAACTCCAGCTATGCAAAATGAGTAGCTGAAGTTGGCTTACCTTAAGCGGAGCTGTGGCAGTGTCCACAAAGAGGGAGGCTGATGGAAACAAATGCTCATGTCGGCTTCCCTTACTCCTCGCAGAAGGAGGAGTACCAGACGCCAGCAGGGGTTGCCCTCAGTGTTCGATTTATGGGTCTATGCTAGACCCATTAAATCGAACTCTAGAAGATCGACCTCCGGAGTGTCAATCGTCTGTTAAGTATAGATGTGCCCATACAGGTTGAACATATGAAATGTAGTGTATGAAAAATCTTATGCAAGCAAATCCTATTGTTCAATAGCAGTGACTCCTTTGTATATTCCACTGTATCCTAAACAGCGAACAAGGAAAGACGTAAATATGTAAGAGATACTTATACAGAATATATTTCATAATGTATAATTTTGAAAACATCAAACAATGAATGGATAGCTATTCTACCATGCATCTATACCATCTACAGAAAAGAATAATTAATAACATAATAATTATATTTCATACAATTAGAATGTAAAATATTAACCTCTGGATTCACATGTATTATTCTAGTCCAACGTTAACACATACACCACATTATTTCAGATTTAATTTTGTTTATTAGTCATCAAAAATTAAGATGTATAGACTTACATTTGTATCAGAATGGTTAGTGAATGATATAAAACATGTGGTCATATTTGGTAAAAAGCTCATAAATGGTCAATATATCTTGGAAAAGAATCTGATTTCTGATACATGTACGTTAATAAGAACAAAAATATGGGCTACTGGAAATTGAAAGATAAATCAATAGAAAGGTTGGACCTTCAAGAGGTTCAGTATACAATAAAATAGACAGGAAAATATGCTTGCTGGTTGTCTGCCGTGGCTGGAGTGAGTACAGCTGACCAACAAGGTAAATCAAATCTGCTGCCAATACATTCTTTTGCTGTCCAGATAAAACGGCAGACTAAGCTGGTGAACTTTCACCCTTCACCCGAGCTCTCTAAGCCAAAGTACAGATTTAAAAAAATCAATAACCCCAATCGATGGGAAAATATTTTTAGTCTCTAACTGAACGATATGTTTTGACAAGGCCAAAGAGGCGCATGAAAGATAAAAGACAGAAAATTAGGATTTTGTTTTATTGGTGGAGGAGGGATCACCATTCATTCCCTTCCTCCTTCCCCGTCTACCCCACTGACATTGGCAAAAATAATCTCATAGTAATACAGTAAAACTTAAGGTTATGAATTCATGAAATGTTCTTATTTACCATGTATCATCATTGTACCATGTTATTGGTCTGTGTTTCCATTACTGTCTATTTAACATTGACAAGAAATATTAGAATGCCTAACTTTAGCAAAGAAAATATTCTTTCAAAAGTATTTTACAGAAGAAAACAAAATATGAACAACCTGAATTTTTTTCTTAATGGTGATTATAGGATCTAAATGCCACACATCTAAAAACAAAAGACCTAAAGCAAGAACACCATAGATTCCTTCTCTAACAAAATATTGTGTTACCACAAAAGGAACATAGCACCTAGTAATGTGTCTAGTACAGGAAAGATTTTAATGTGGTGGATATTTTGGGGCCAGAAATGGGCCTTGAATTTTGTCGGAAGGCAATCTTTTGATTCTATTTCATAGTCATTCTGAATGGTTTCAAACTTTATATTTTTAAAACACAGTGCTTAATACACATATACAGAGTATGTCATGTTGGTGTATGGAGTGTTCTGTTAAGCAGAGACCATGACATGATCCTGTACATATGCACAAGATAGTATATATGCAACCTCCTTACCTTGGTCACTCATCAGAAGGCTGATCATAATAACAGTCCTAGTACCTTCCTGACTAGACTCATCCTTCCCAGAGAGGACAAGTATTCTTGGGAGGCCAGCCATGCTGACTGGTATGGGGTGGAATAGGAACAAACCTTATTTTGAAGGTTTAACTGGAACTTAAGTAATGCATAGAGGTTTTTGTTGGCACTCTGCCTGGGGAGAGGTCCACACACATAAAGCGAAAACTACTAAGCACTTGTAGAATTGTTACTGGCAATTCCTGCTTGGTCATTCTCCAGGTGTGTGGTTTCAGTTATCTCACCAAGAGATTTATGCTTTTCAATTATTTTATGTAACAGTAATCTTCAGGCTTGATAACAATTAATAAGATTTATAGGACCCAGCCTCTATTCAAACAGGATAAAGGTAATGAACATGGCAGCAAGCTCTTTTAGCTCATTAACACATTTTCTAATTTTTTTCCTTCAGTAGCTACCAGGTATTTGAGGCTCGGTTAGGGGACATGATGAATGGTATTTTTTTTCCCATGGATAAAGCTAGGAGGTAAAATATATTTTGTTCATATTTGCTGATATGTGTTTAGTCTTTCAATTATTGCTGCTGCTGTTTGTGGTAGTGCCAGTCTCCACAGTGTGCTAGGCAAGTCCAGGCATTTAGAGATCAACAGTCC
The DNA here is from genome assembly GCA_032595735.1 of Pelochelys cantorii. NCBI lineage: Eukaryota > Metazoa > Chordata > Testudines > Trionychidae > Pelochelys > Pelochelys cantorii. The sequence continues at coordinate 21,108,813 of CM064338.1, forward strand.
CTAGTCTGAAGGAGCTCAGAGGCTAAGATCAGACAGAGGTTAGGGAAATGGCCATACAGTAGCCTGGCAGAAGTGGGCTTCAACAGGAATATTCAATAGTTAACAAGGGTGCCTCTCCCAGTGCAATGCAGTAGCCAAGAGGACTAATGCCATCCTTGGATGCATAAACAGGAATCTTATGTAAGGAATAGAGAGGTTATTTTATTTTTCTGTTTGGTACTGATGCAACCGCGGCTGGGAAACTGGATCCAGTTCTGGTGTCAACAAAGATGTTGATAAATTGGAGGGAGTTCAGAGAAGAGCCACAAGAATGCTTAAAGGATTACAAAACATGCCATATAGAGATAGGCTCAAAGAGCTCAATCTATTTAGTTTAATAAAGAGAAGGTTAAGGGTGACTTAATTAGTCTATAAGTACCTACATGGTGAACAAATACTTGATAATGGACACTTTAGCCTAACAGAAAAAGGCATAACGTGATCCCATAGCTGGTCGTTGAAGCTAGACCAATTCAGAGTGGAACTAAAGCATGCATTTTTAACAGAGAAGGTAATTAACCACTAGAATATTTTACCGTAGTTGACAGTGGAATCTCCATCACTGGCAATATATAAATCAATTTTGGATATTATTTCTACAAGATCTGTTCTAGGATTTATTTGGCAGAAGTTGTGTGGCACATTTTATACGGGAGATATGACAATAGTCCCTTCCGACCTTGGAATCTCTGAATGTGTGCTTTTTAGTTTTTTCTTCAGATTGTAGATCATTTCTATTCTAACCATTCACACAACATGTGTGAATATAAATTAAATTCTTCATATGTTAGAATTAAATTATTGCTTCTATTTCCTGTTGCCCCCGACCTGTCTGTTGTATCTACCTATTGTCTCTTGTTTTATATTTAGAATGCCCTTGGGGCATTCTTTTGTTCTGTGTTTGTACAGCACCTAGCCCCACGGGATCCTGGTCCATGACTGTGGCTGCTTGGTGCTATGATAATACAGATAAATAATAACAATAACAATGTGAAAGTCCACCATTCTGAAATCTTTCTTCCCCTTTTATTGTATCACTAGCCAATTAGCCCATCATAAGACAGGATTTTCAGGTCTCTCCTCCACGTCAGTCTTCTCTCCAGAGACTCCGGTCTCTCGCTCCGTCTTTCTCTCTCTCCCCTCCTCCTACTGCCTCCCCCCCCCCCTCAGCTCTCCTCCTCTTTCTGCCTCTCTCTGTGTCTCTCTCTCTTTCTCTTCTCCTCCCCCTCCTGTCTCTCACTTGGGGGAACCACGGTGTCCAAACAGCTATTTGGGCTCTGTGCTCCCCGTGCTGCATGGGGAGCACGGAGCCCAAATGGTCGCTTGCGCCACTTGCTCCCACGTGGCGGCCCGGCTGAGTGGCGCCGAAGTCAGCCGAGCGCCACGGCGGGAGGCAAAGGGGGGTGGGGCGGTGACATTCATGGCCAGGGAGCGGAGCCTGGAGCCGCTGTCACGCCGCACATCACTGCCCCTGCCCCACCCCCACTTTGCCTCCCGCCATGGCGCTCGGCTGACTTCTGCGCCGCTCAGCCAGGCCACCATGGGGGAGCAAGCAGAGCAAGCGGCCATTTGGGCTCCCCCACGGCGGCCCGGCTGAGCAGCGCAGAAGTCAGCCGAGTGCCACGGCGGGAGGCGAAGGGGGGGCAGAGTGGTGATGTACATGGCCAGGCCCCGCCCCCTGGCCATGTACGTCACTGCCCTGCCCCCCTTCCCCTCCCACTGTGGCACTCGGCTGATTCTGTGGCGCTTAGCCGGGCCGCCGTGGGGGAGCAAGTGGCGCAAGCGCTCCCCATGCATGGGGACCGCAGCACCCAAACAGCCACTTGCGCTGCTTGCTCCCCCTTGCTCCCCCGCGGCGGCCCGGCTGAGCAGTGCAGAAGTCAGCCGAGCGCCACGGCGGGAGGCAACAGCGCCGCCCAGAGGGAACAGCCAGCGTTTTAGCGTTACAGAGTCACAGACATTGGGCTACTATATATATAATTATTCCTGCACCCAGCAGCTCTTACATTTTGGCCTCTAGTCATTTGAAAATCTCTTACTCATTTTTTTTAATGAACCATCCTGAAGTTTTCATGAGGGAGTGTTTACCATGGAAGCTCTCATGACTGAAATGCTATAAAAACTTCAGAGGGGTAGCCGAGTTAATCTGTCACTGGAAAAACTTAAAAAACGATGAATACTCTTGCCGCAACTTAAAGACTAACAAAACATGTAGATGGTATCATGAGCTTTTGTGGGTACAACCCACTTCTTCAGATGATTGGAGTGTTAGAAGTCCAGATCTAAGAATAAATAAGGGAAGGCGGGGGGAACGCAATAGTTAGTTGTTATCACCCTTGAAAGCTTTCAACATGTGTAGTGAAGATGATGGTCGCTAGAATTAATTAGAGAAAACAGATGTCCAGCATTTCCAAGAGTTATTCAAAGAAAATCTATTGTAGATGGACAGCTGATGTTAGGGTTTGAAATGGGACCAGCCGCTAAGCAATAACTGAACATATTTCTACTTTATAAAATACTGTACATGACCAAAATGTATAGACTGGAAATCACCAATAAAAATAGCTCTGTATGCATCAGCCAGATTCTGCCCTGATTTATACCCCTGTGAGCCCACTGATGTTAATGTGGGTCAGAGGAGAAGTTGACCCATTGCATGGATCACTCCCTATGGCACTCTTTTACAAGATGGGCGAGGCAGCAAGGAGTCTATTTCTCCCATACAAACATCAAGGCAATATCCCTTCAAAATGTGGAGGAACATGCCTAGAAAGCTGACTTGGCCCTACCCCATCCATCACATATAAGGGGCATGCCTTAGGCCAGGTCTAGATTACAGCCTTATATTGATATAACAACAGTCACTCAGGGGTGTGAAAATGCACACCCTTGAGTGACCTAGTTATACCAACATAAGCCCCAGTGCAAACAGTGCTATGACAGTGGGAGAGCTTCTCTTCTACCACCTCTCACTGAGATGGATTAGCTGTGCCAATGGGAGAAGCTCTCCCATTTGTGTGTGTCTTCACTTAAGCGCTTTGGCTGTGCAACTGTGCCAATACAGTGTTTTGAATGTAAACTTGCCCCTCAGCTCCACTTCCAAGCCAGCACATGCACTGGCTGTCTGGCAGACAGTGGGTTCGCATGTTTTTCCTTTTTGGCAAAGAAGTCAATGAATCCACCGGTCACTCCATTCTTCCAGAACAATTATCTCCTGGCCAGCATAATCCTTGTAGCACAGACAGAATCTTTCCTACTTCTCACTGGGCCAAAGAGGCCAGATGTGGCCTAGGATAGTTCACATGGTATTGTTTCTGCCCCATGGACTGGATAAGCATAAATATTATTGTCAGCATGATGGTGCTAATGCCTGTGGAAACAAACCGTAAATCTTGGAATGTGTAAGGATTTCAGTGTGCAAGTTTAGAACTTGCTTTGCACTGGCACTTGTGCTAGTAAAACAAGCACAACCATGTTAATGGGAAGTAAAAGAAATAGGAACACAGATGAAACAAACATCTAAAAATGTGAACAAGTGTTTGTGGGAAACTTTTTGCCGTGCTCATTCAACTCTAACCTGCAGCACTGTTCATATTCCCTTCCTAATCTGCAAGTAGAATGGCAAAGAGGCTCATTGTGTCACTGTACATAATACCACTCTTGGATGTGGACTTTTGCACTGTAAAATGAGGGTAGCAGGTTTCCATAACAATTGATCCTCATTTTTGGCTGGTGTAGGTAACTTTTCTGAGTTGTTTCCATTGGGAGGAGAAACTGGTGATAGTCAGACATTTCTTTGGTGCGATCCCATTTATTTGCAAAGAATGTCACAAAGTCCTGTTTCCCAGAATGCAGAAGAAACAAACAATAGCAGGCACCTTTTTTCACTTACAGTTTCTGACCCTGCCTTTCCTGTGACTCCTGTGCCCCCAAAAGACCCCATTTCTACTTCCTCTGGCCATTCTCTTGGTTTGCTTGCTTTTTTTTTCTTGCCTTTTTTATTCTCAGACATGCATATAGACTCAACTGCAATCAGTCAATCCCCACCCCCCCCCCCCACAACCCCATCTCCGTGTTTTCAATTAATCCGCCTTTGCCCACATGGCTTAATTTATGCTCGGCCTTGCCATGCTCCCCAGAGCTTGGGCAGTGTGACTTTTGTTGTTTCTGCTACCATTATACAAAATGGCTTTTAAATTGCTTCTCCCATTTTTCCCGAATGAAGGGTTCTTAGTAAACCTATCAACTTTAATAAGGTGCCTGATTGATGGCAACTATCAACACCTTTCAACGTAACACTATCTTCCCTATTGTTTAACAAACCAAAATCTAGCAGCCTGTCCCAGTATAACTTTTTCAAGGGCAGAAAATAATGTGATGCACCTGAGGGGAGTTATGTAAGAGAGAAGAGGGGGCTATAGAAATGCTAATGGTAAAGTGCAAAAACAAGCAGTGTGGATGTTTCCTTTTTGCGTAAAACCCCCTTTTTGCACAAGATCCTTACGCCTCAAAAAAGGAAGTATACCAATCTTGCGCAAAAAGAAAATGTCCACACTGCTTGTTTTTCACAAAAACCCCTAGCGCAAAAACGGATCCATGCTTCATTTGCATAGGCTCTTGTGGCAAAACTCGTAGTGTAGACGTAGCCAGTGACACAGTTATATCAACCTAACTGCTGCTGTGGACAATACTATGTCAATAGGAGGGATATTCCTGTTGGCATACCTACTGATTCTCAGGGTATGTCTACACTGCAGACCTTTTCCGGACAAAAACAGACGCTTTTTGGAAAAACTACACTTATGTCCACACTGCAATTGCATTCTTTCGACAGAATGTCAAAAGAATGCAGGGGTTTTTCTGACAGTGGGAAACCTCTTTCTACGAGGAAGAAGCCTTTTTCCGAGAGAGCTCTTTCAGAAAAAGGCATGTGTGGATGGGAAAGAGGGCTTTTTTCAAAAGAAGAGGCCTCCAGGAAAAAGCACAGGTGCCCTAGTGGCCACTCTGTCCATAGTAATCACAACTTAAATGCGAGATAGTGTCTAATCAATGTGCTTTTGCTGTGTGGACACTCTCTTTCAAAAGAAGTTTTTCTGGAAAATCTCTTCCAGAAAAGCTTCTTCTGAAAGAAGCCTACAGTCTAGACGTAGCCTCAGTATAAGTCTATACAGTTGCACGTACCTCAAAATAAGCTACACAATTTGAGCTACGCAAATTGCGTAGCTTATTTTGAAATAGCTTATTTTGAAAGTTGGTGCTGTCTACACAGCGCTAATTTTGAAATAAATTGCTATTCCAGTGCTCTCCTTATCCTCATGCATTGATGTTTACAAGAAGCCAGAATAAGAAACCCGTTATATCAAATTTATTTTGAAATAACAAGCAAGCATGCTGTTAAGATGCACAGAACGCTATTTCAGGATAACGGGCATTATCCCAAAATAGTGCTGCTGTGTAGACATATCCCTAGAGAGAATCCCTACACCCTTGGGAGAAGCCTTCCCATCGACATAGGTAGCATTTTCACAGAAGCACTACAGCAGTGCAGCTGCATTGGTGCAGATGCACCTCTGCAGCCTTTAAATCAGGGGTGGGGAATCTTAGGCCTGGGGGCTAGATACAGCCCCTGGCTTGCCTGGATCTGGCCGCCAAGGCTCAGCACTGGGGAGCCCGCGCTAGCACTCCAGCCACTCAGCCAGCCACCTGCAAAACTGAAGCACACAAAATCTACTAGCTTGGGCCCCTCTCTGATGTGCGAGGGGAATGTGGGGAGTGCCTTTCTCCTTCTCAGTCAGGAGCTTTTTACTTTGCTTCTCACTTGTCTGCGGCCCCCAAATGATTTTTCTGTGGGATACAGACAGATAATTTAAATGCTACAGCATGTGGTAGTGAGTTTCCATTATTTTTGTTGTCATTTCCATGACTTACAGTATTAATGGAATGACTAACCCATTTCTTTCCCCAAAACGTACCTGGAAAATTGTACACAAGGTCAGAATGACATGTCTGAACACACCTTTTACTATCAGGAACAGGAAGTTCTAACAGGACAACATAACCAATGTTAGCCTTTCATCTAATAGGACGCAATAGGTTGCAAGGAAGGTAACTGAAGAGGAAGGAGAGAGATTGCAGGGGACAGAGTTAGAGTGATAGGGAAAAGATCAGAAAAACTAAAAGCAAGGGAAGATATATCATTGGCAACAAAACCAAATCAAGCTAATATCCTCTCAAAGCAATATAGATAAAATGGAGCAATTCAGTAAATGAGCTGAAATCCTTTGACAAAGGAACTATATATCAGAATACTTTGGTCATAAAGACTTCTGGGTGTCATTCTTCGATAATGTGTGTTAGTGTTTATGACAACATAAAGGTATTTGCAAAGCCAAAACGTTACCATTTTGCAGATGAAGCAGTTACTTTGTTTTAAATTGTCTTGACCCAGGAAATTGCAGCTTTTGGTTTTCAGTGTTTTCTGGCATTTTTGTACTAAATATGAGTGAGGTGCAGAAGTACAGCTTGAGTGATTAAAGAAAGTAAGGGCTCTCTTGTGAGGTCCTTATTTATGGAAAATAATGCCATTAATATTGATGGCCTTCTCAAATGACCACAGTATTTGCTGTAGGATTGGGCCCAACAAAGAATTTTGGCACTTCCTGGATCTTTGTATTTTGTATTAGATCTAGTCGATACCATGACTTCTTCCCTTTTTCTGCATGCAAATGTTTCTGCATGTGCAGTCTGCATTCATTTTTTGGTAATGCTGGAAAGCAGCCTTTATTCTCCATCCTGGTGCTTGGGACCACATAGCCTGTTTCCACTGATTTATGTTTCTGATCTCTCGTGATATATATATCAAGAGGTCAGAACTATCTTTTCTGCCCCCAAATTTAGGAACCAGAAAAAAATATAAATATTTATACCAAAAGCCTAACATAAAAGCAAAGTAAGGCTCCTGAAGGAGAAGCTGCATTGTAGGAAGGAAGTGGCAGCTGGAGATATTTTACCTGGACAGCACAGAGATTGTCTTAGTGCCACAAAGCCACACAAAAGAGTGCATTCTCTCTGGGGGTACGTCTACGCTACAGCGTTATTTCGAAATATCTTAATTCGAAGTAGTTAATTCAAAATAAGATATTTCAAAATAATACATCTACACACAAAATGCAGTTCAATATAGCGTTTTGCTATTTCGAAATACCACGTCCACACTAAGGGGACACTGATTCGCATTTAAGGCCATCCAGAATCAGGTCAGGCAGGGCATCAGGTCAGGACTTTTTGTGTGAGGCTGCTGCCTGAGGCTATCTGAGGCCTGTGCTTAAAGGGGGACACACACCTCCCCCCCACGGGCAGCCAGTTCTCAGGTGTCCCTGCTTGCTTGCGTACCTCGATGAGGGACAGCAAAGCATTTGTGTCGCTGAGTGCTCTTGTCGCCCTCACTCAGGACACCATAGCACTCTGCAACATGGAGCCAGAGCTGCCCCTGGGCACTCTGGTGCTTCTTGCGGACGCGTTGCTACCAGCCTGGCTGCACTTTCTGCAGGCTGCCATCCGGGAGATCCATCGGGGGGCTATCAGTATCCAGGAGTCTCTGTGGGAGAGCTTCCACCCTGAGGAGCACTAAGAGCCTCTCTGGTCTGCCCCACTGGGGCTTGTGCCTCATTCCTCCCTCACGTCCTTTCACTTACCCACCCTCCCCTGAACCCCCCTTCCTGAGGTCAAATAAAAAACACATTTTTTCATAAATACAAACTCTTTTTATTTAACAAAACTGGGGGGGGGATGAAACTCTGGGGAGACTGGGGAAAGGAGGCTGGAGAAGGGAGGAAAGAGGGTGGGAGAGGGGAGGGGGAAACCTGGGAGGAGGGAGCTGGAAGGGGGAAGCAAGGGGAAGAAGGGGGAGGGGAAGCTCAGGGCTCAGGGGTGGAGGTCTCGCCAGGCCAACTGTCTCCCAGCACAGCAGGTAAGGGGGCCTCAGCATCCCCGGGGGGATGGGGAGGAGGGGATGGAGGTTGAGGAGGGTGTGGTTGAGGAGGGTGTGGAGGGAGAAGTGGGAGGGGGAGAAGGAGTGTGAGGAGGAGCGGTAGCTGGGGAGGCAGCAGGCACTGGAGCGGCGGGAGGCAGCATGCTCTGCACCAGGGTCTGCAGGTGTTGGCAGATGGCACAACTCTGGGCAATCAGCTCCCGCCGGAACTCCCAATCTTCTTGCACCCAGTGCTCCACGGTGCGGTGCAGGGCTTGCAGGGCCCCCAGGTGCTGCTGTTGGAACCCCTGCAGTGTTCGGGTGGTCCTGCGGAGCCCTCGGGTGCAGGAGCATGTCCTAGGTGGGGTGGTGCACCCTGCATGCGCAGCTGGTGCGGCTGTGGAGAAACAAGAGATGTGGTCAGTTATCCCTGGGGACACAGTGGGTGAAGCCCAGCCCCCCTCTGCGAGGTGAGGAGGACCGTGCCCTGCACCATCAGACTCGATGTGCTTGCACACAGGCCATGTTCGGAATATCCGGCTATCCCCAGGAGTGGGAGCTGCCCCGAGACCGCACCCATGCCCCTGTGCTGTGTATAGTGGGGGGGAGATGTCGGGGGGAGATGTCCCCTGCCTCTGTGTAGAGGGCGCTTGTGAAGGGAGGGTCTCCTGCTGTGTCCTGCCCCAGGGTCAGGAGCATGTCATGTCTCTTCACACACGCGTGTGGCTATCAGGCCAAGGCCCCTGTGTGGCAGCCAGCTGGAGCCACCTGCCCAGGGGTGGCACGGCACGTGCTCGCACATGCTCAGGTTGCTGCATGATCCGTGGTAAGCGAGGCCCACGTGCGCAGTCCCTGGTCTCCCTCCCTACACGCCCCCACCACCAGTAAGGGGATAGTGATGGTACTCACATGTTGTGGCCTCCCCAGATGACCCTGGTGACTCTGCTGCTGGGACGGCTCGGGAGTCCTGGTGGCGTGGCACCCTCCGTCTCGACTTCTGCAGCTCCTTCTCCACGCCCTAGTCAGGGCCCTCTGCTCCTGGATCGGTGCCCCACAGGGTGGCATGGACCATCCTGCCCCCCAGGATGCAGTCCAGGTCACCAGAACAGGGGCAGGTGTGTGCCCCTGTTGGGGAGCTGCCTTGTGTGGCCCTGGTATACGCCTGCCGTAAATCTTTTATTTTCATGCGCACCTGCTCCTGAGTGCATATGTGCCCTTTTATGGCCATGGTGGCAGATATCCGGCCGTAGACAGCTGTGTTCCTCCATCTACTGCGGAGATCATGGACATTGGAGGCCTCCCCCGAAACCTCAATGAGGTCTATGATCTCCGCACTAGTCCAGGAAGGCGCCCGCCGTCTCCGGCCCCTGGCTGGCTCCTGGGAGCTGAGGGACTGTGCGGTGGACAGCTGGCTGGCATTGGCTGCCTGGCTCATTGTGGGGCCACTGGGTCAGGGGCAGTGACTGCTGGCAGGCCTGGATCTGGCATATGCAGTGTGGCCAGAGTCTACCCCTTTAAGGGCTCTAGGACTGCGGGAGAGGAGAGGAGTTTTCCTGGTTTGGCCCAGAGTGGCCACAAGGGGAAACTGGGAAGGGCTGGAGGCCCCCTATTTCGAAATAAGTGGCTACACAGCGCTTATTTCGAATTACCTATTTCGAATTTGGCGTTATTCCTCGTAGAATGTTTACCAAATTTGAAATAAGTGCTCCACTATTTCGAATTAATTTCGAAATAGCGGTTTGGCTGTGTAGACACTAGGAAAGTTAATTCGAAATAACGGCTGTTATTTTGAATTAACTTTGAGGTGTAGACATACCCTGGCAGTCCAGCTACACTGTTAAAAGGGGTGATGTGCTATCTCCCTGGCTACTGTTCAGTCTGCAGGGAGAAAGGACCAGTGATTCCTCACAAATACACATTTGAGCCACTGAGCTTGGCTGGGAATTCTAGCAGCACATTCTCCTGGTGTTGCCTATCCATGATGAACTATGACAGGCTCAGCCACAGGTAGAATCCTGGTGCATCATGATAGAAGCGGACCATGAAGTAAGGCCCATAGGGGAGATGAAAGCAAGAGAAATCCTGAACTACGACTCCCTCAGGTGATTGCAGATTAATAATGACCCACAATTAAATGTTTTGTGGGGATTCAATAATGTCAAAATGTTTCTTTTAGATAAAAAAAATGTTTCAACATTTGTGAATCTAATTTTTTTTTAACTTTACATTCTATGAAAAAAATGTGATATTTGACTTTTCATCCTGGCTTAGGACAAAAGCAAGTGTTGAAGAATTGGAATTTCATGCAGGTTGGAAATTCCATTTTTCAATCAACTCTTATAAGGCACATTGAGAGCAGTGTCCTGCATGCCGCCCAAGGGGAACTCTGGGAAAAATTTTGCTTCATGGAGGCAATAATAATAAAAGTATAAAGAGAAGCTGTGTGTTAAGGCTCATTTATATGATCTGCTGTGTTAGGAATCTCAAGTCAGAAGAGGACCTGTCATAAGATAGGGTGGCACCAATAAATCATGTACCAATAGTGTTTACTCGATATGTCAATTCACTCTCCTCCATTTCAGAATTAGTTTTAGTGTTGTTTTTGTTGTACTTCTCCACATTCCCAGGGCTGAACTGAAATGTGTTATATGTAACTCATCGTAACTCCAGGAAACTCAAATTCCAGCTGTTTCCATCAAAAAAAACCCCCCAAAATGGAATCAATGGAAAACTCCACACACAGCACACTATTTGCTGCCAGCTGAGACTTAGCTAAGGAAATTCATGTTCAGGTGAATTGTCCAAGGTAAACAAACTGCTTCCCCAGTAAGAAGTGTGCAGGGTCTGTCAATCATGTCCACTGAATAGTTTGAAACAGCACGGCCATTATTTACATCTCCAGACCATGAGCTTTTGACTGACAGACATCAAGCCCAGCTAGGCTCGGTAGGAGCAAAGTTTTAGTGGATACCCAGAAATTAAAATTTTCTATAGGCAGAGAGAAACTCCCTGCTGTTTCAGTGCAGTAATTAAAGCCTATTAATAAGTTCATTGAAATCAGTGTGAATATGGCCACCGATCTCAGAGTATGTCTACACTACCACCCTAGTTCGAACTAGGGTGGCTAATGTAGGCATTCGAAGTTGCAAATGAAGCCCGGGATTTAAATATCCCGGGCTTCATTTGCATCTTGCCGGGCGGGCACCATTTTTAAATCCCCTTGGGTCGAACTCCGTGCCCGCGGCTACACGCGGCACAGAGTAGGTAGTTCGAATTAGGATCTCTAATTCGAACTACCAGTACACCTCGTTCCACGAGGAGAGATCCTAATTCGAACTACCTACTCCGTGCCGCGTGTAGCCGCGGGCACGGAGTTCGACCTAAGGGGATTTAAAAATGGCGCCCACCCGGCAAGATGCAAATGAAGCCCAGGATATTTAAATCCCGGGCTTCATTTGCAACTTCAAATGCCTACATTAGCCACCCTAGTTCAAACTAGGGTGGTAGTGTAGACATACCCTCAGTGTGCTTTTGTTCCAGATATAATCCCCTAAAAGTCTGCATGTCAATTCCATTCCTTCTGAGGTCGTGCCCAGAGGTGAAAAGAAGTGAGTGTACCCTAGTGCGCAGCTCCAGCAAGAGCTAGCTGAGCTGCAGCAAAAGCCAGCAGGGAACAATTTAAAAAGCTGGCAGGGACCCAGGTTGCAATAGGACAGTACCTGTAAAAAAATGTTTTTAAATTTCACCACTGGTCTTGCCTCACCTTGCCTCACCTAGCTATACCCTCTCCACAATGTTTCTTTTTCCCTCCTTCCACTCCAGCCAGCTATAGAAGACCATCCCAGTTTCCTGGCTCCATAACAGCTCCTTACCCATCCAGTGCCCTTACTTCAGCCTGCTATAGGCTCCCTAGTTTTGTTGTTTAGTGATTGTTCTTGCATGCAGCACGCTTACTGGAATGCTATAGCTACAATATCATGGCAAATATTACATGCTTCCCTGGGCACCACAGAAAATGCACTCTTTTTCCTATTCCAAAAATCGGGAACAGCAGTATGACCAGCAGAGCGATGCTGACACACTGAGATTTGGAGACAGAGCTCAGCAAAGTTTTGAGGGTTCATTAGACCTGCAGGACAGGGATGTACTAAACATGAAAAAAAAATACATTGACCTAGTAAAAAGCCTAGATTAGGTTTAGAACTAGGATGAGATTTGTACTGCTTTTCCTCTTCTACCTTGCATACTAGCTTATCTAGCCATCTTATGTAAGGTTAACAGAACTGTGAGAAGTGAGGCTGATAGCAAGATTCTGATCTTCACATAAATATTACTGTAATGTCACTACACTAATTTCAGTGAGTCACTTCTGATATATCCTATGGGATCAGACTTGAGTCTACATTTCCCAAACCCTGGGCCAGCCTTAACTATGTATTAATCCTCTCAATTGCTTGATGAGAAAGATGAGATTTGGCCCAAACCCATACCCAGGATCCAAACACTCCACTAGCTGGGAGAGCTGGTTTTGAGATTTACATTTAACTGAATGTTTATTTTTTTCACACTTTTCTCCCTACAATGGGTTTTCTTCTAGATATTAGTTAGTTATCACAGAGCAAACATCACCACTTTATCCATGTGCAAGTCTTGATAATTTGGAGGAGCTGTGTGATCACAACTCCTGCTGAAGTCAGTGGGTAGCTGCAGGCACTCAGCACTTTGAAAATCATGTCCATGATGCTCTTTTCCATGTTGTAATGTTTGGAAAAGAGAATACATGTAAGAACTCACCAGAGCAAGTTATTCATTGCAAAAAATGCTACAATCAACAAATCAAATGTTAAAGTTTAGTAATTAATGGGCTTAGAATAGTCACAAAAAATGCTTTGGAGAAAGCAGCTGTGGAAATAGGGGAAGTGTGATTTTTGCTGCTGTGATTTTTGCTGCTTCTTCTCTGGTTTTCTCAGCGGCATGGATATTTAAGCACAGAGAGAGCCATTTTTCACATAAACTTAGGGATCTCAGGAGGGATTTGCACATCACCTTATTCCCAGATGGATAAAAGAGCATAAATTTTCTCATTGAAAGTGAGCCAAAGGAATATCACAACAAGAAAAATAATAACAGTCCTTGCAGCCAATTGCAGTTTAACCACATAAATAGTCCAGATCATCATTCCCAATCTCTCCTGCACTTGACTGCATACTCTGCTCAGCCACCAGATGTTGGAATCCCCAACCTGCACACTTTCTCCTAGGAGAGACTAAGGAGCAATCCTGGAAAAACTTTCTCACAACTCCTTCATTTTATTCCTTTAGAAATATTCATTCATTTCAGTTTGTTTCAAAGTTTCATTTAAAGTAAAAGATTAAAAATGATTTTATAACAACTTAGGTGCAATGCTTAAATATATCACCACAGGCTAGCAAAGAATAAAGAAAATAAAAATACACTCCTCCAGATGTCTTGTGTACAAATTAGAAAGACAGATGTATGCATTGTATTGAGGCACTGTGATACTGAAATGAATTTGCACACATGATTTGCAAAGATTGTTACTTCAAGCAGTAGTAATAAAACTATAGGTGAGCATGAGAGTATATTTTGCCTGTAATGCTCTTTGGCTATTATTCAAGCATATTTTTCCATTGAGGTTTACAGCTTCTAGGATAGGGTTGGGGAAAGGATCAGATATAACCTACAAGAGCCTTAAGCAAATATAGGTTGAACCTCTTTAGTCCAGCACTCTCTGGCCTGGCAATATCCATGGTCTGGCATGATGTTAGTCAGACAGATATCCACTTATCACGTGTGTGGCCAAGTTTCCTGTGGTCTCCTAAAGTTTGTTTACAGCCACCAGTCCTGTCTCTCAAGAGTTCTGTACTGGTATTAACCCCAAGATGTCTTCAAAGACCCCAGTAAGCAGTGAAAGTATTGGTAATGCTGCTAGACAATATTGACCTCCTGTGGTTTGGCAAATTCTCTCTCAGGTCCCGAGGGTGCTTGAGTAGAAAGATTCAACCTGTATATTCTGCCTACTGTACATATATTTGCATAGCCTTTTTCTTATGAATAAAATATTTTGAATGATTTTTGTTATGGTATGAATGACTTTTCAGCTTGGAAAAGAGATGACTAAGGGGTGAATATGATAAAGGTCCATAAAATCATGACTGGTGTGGAGAAAGGAAATAAGGAAACATTATTTACTTGTTACCATAACATAAGAACTAGGGGTCACCAAATGAAATTAATAACTAGCAGGTTTAAAAAAAACAAAAGGAAGTATTTCTTCACACAAAACATAGTTAACCTGTGGAACTCCTTGCCAGAGGATGTTGTGAAAACTAGGGCTTTAACAAGGTTCAAAAAAGAACTAGATAAACTCATGTAGGATACATCCATCAATGGCTATTAGCCAAGATGGACAGAAATGATGTCCCTAGTCTCTGTTTGTCAGAAGCTGGGAATGGGAGACAGGGAGGGGATCATTTCATAATTACCTGTTCTATTCATTCCCTCTGGGGCATCTGGAATTGGCCACTGTCAGAAGACAGGATACTGGACTCAATGGACCTTTTGTCTGACCCAAAATGGCCATTATTCTGTTCTTAAAATATAAGGTTATGATGCAAATGGCCCACGAATTCTTGGCTTACAGTATTCATTTATGCAGCTCAAGTCTTACAGAGATTCAGAAATTTCTGTCTTTTTGCATGTGACAAAATTTAAAAGTGGCAACAGATATCAGCTCTCAGGGAACTGAATGTGGGCCAAATGGGAATCCAGAACCAAGCCATGCAGGATTACTCATTCCAAAACTATCCTTGAAATAGGCTGAGTGGGACTGTGGGAAGTTGCTCCCACAGGAGAGGTACAATGTGGTAACAGATGGATAGAGTTTCTCAGCATTATCCAGCCATTGTTACTAAGGTCATGTCTACACTACCAATTATATCGGCACCACTTATGTCATTCAGAGGTGTGAAAAACACCCTTCTGAGGCTTCGTCTAGACTGCATCCCTCTGTTGACAGAGGGATGCAAATCAAGCACATCGAAATTGCTAATGAAGCAGGGATTTAAATATCCCACACCTCATTAGCATAAACATGACCGCCGCTTTTTTTTCAAAACAGTTTTTTTCGAAAAAAATGGCAGTCTAGACATGGATCTGTTGAAAATAAAGCCTTTTTCGACAGATCCTGTAAACCTCATTTTTTGAGGAATACAGGATCTCTCGAAAAAGGCTTTATTTTCAACAGATCCGCGTC
Organism: Pelochelys cantorii; assembly: GCA_032595735.1. Classification (NCBI taxonomy): domain Eukaryota; kingdom Metazoa; phylum Chordata; order Testudines; family Trionychidae; genus Pelochelys; species Pelochelys cantorii. The sequence goes on from CM064338.1 coordinate 21,124,097, forward strand.
TAGACTGCCAGGGGTTTTTTCGAAAATACTCTTTTTTGGAAAAAAGTGGCAGCCATGTTTATGCTAATGAGGCATGGAATATTTAAATCCCTGCTTCATTAGCAATTTTGATGTGCCTAATCTACATCTCTCTGTCGACAGAGACGTGTAGTCTAGACACATTCTGAGAGTCAGAAGTTTTGCCTACATAAATGGTAGTGTACACTCGTTTTTCCTGTAAGCTGTGTGCCTGCACAGTTGCTCAGGAGAGATTCAAATGCGGACCATCTGATTAGTAGAGTGCCCACAGCTAGATTTTTTTGTTTCTACTTGTGGTGCACATTCTCACTTGCCTCAATGCACATAAAAATCATTCCTCACATGGATGGAAATAATCCACACAGGGATGGAAAAGATTAGAAGGAACATTAAAGTGCACAGCACTGTTTTGACAAGAAAGCTTCTCCATTCAACACAATGACTGCTGCTTGTTCAGGTAATTTTATTATGTCAATGAGAGAGCTCTCTCCTTTCTGCATAGAGCAGCTACATGAGCGATCTTACAGTGCACATCTGCATTGGTACAGCTGTGCTGCTCTAAACTCGCTAGTGTGAAGATAGCCTAAATTTTGACATGGAAGAACTTTCTATGGGCAAGAAGATAGTTCAATCTCTCCATCCATTCAGTCCTTAGCGTCTCTGCTGGGACTGATAACCCAGACTGCTTATGTAATATCATGTGGACATTGGTCCACTGGAAATTGTTTTGCAACTGAACAACCATCAAGTGATAACTTTCAGTCACCACTGAGCTTAATTTGATCTGGCAACTAGAAGGTTAAAAAAAAAGACTATATTCTATTCCCAATTCAAGTCTCTTGAGCCATTCATTCCCCCTCCCCCCAGATGTTCTGGAGATTTTTAAAAATATTTGCGCTTTTTAAAAATCACACTGAAATTGAACTGTAATTTTAACTCAGAAACAAAAACAATTCTTTCTAATCCAATACAAACAGACATATTCATTTTAGAGATTAATATTCTCACATCCTTCAACATCAGATGATAATAGGGAAAAGGCAATACAAGTACAAGATTCTTAGTTAACCTGCTTCTCTTCCTTACAATCTCTTTTGGTACTGATTTTTTTAAAAGTCAGGGTGAATAAAAGAAAACATGAAAGAAAAAGAAGAAAAGAGACAGAGGGATGGTGTGGATAGGGGGTGGGGAGGTGAAAAGCTGATGTTCCATCTGTAGCCTGGCACATTCACCACTAGCAAATTGGGCTCCCACATGGTCTAATTCCTGCTTCACCACAGCCGGCTAATACAGCTTGGATGAAAAGGGGGGGAAAGAGAAAAAAAATCTATGAAAGAGGCTGCAAGAGCACATAGACTCTGTTCTGAGCTCCTTCCCCAGGCAGACAGAAATCAATAAATCAATGGGAAATGTTTGTTGGCTGTAAAATGGGTAGAGATGCCAAGGTCAAGCTGCTCTGAAATGGATGGACACTAGCCTTACAGTCTGCAGACAGGCCAGGAGTGCCTGTCACCTTGAGATGAGCTCGGTGGTCACTGGCCTAATGATGCTTTGAACCTTGAGTTTATGATTAAAGAGCACGACTTAAAATAGTTCTGTGTTACCTGCTATGAGGGTCCCTCCTGACTCATTTGCACTGGTGGTTTGCCAGCCACACCCTGGCAGCTGCCTTCTCTGGGCCTGCTGTGCCACTTCATTAAAGGAAAGGCAACAGGAGACTGAATCAAAACTGCCTCAGTGCCTAGTGGTAGCAAGAATTGATCCAAGAGGGGAAGGGATTTTCTACACAACAGTTGGACTTTTCCTTTATATAAAGGGTTTAACATAATGTAGAAAACACTTTCTATTCAAGGTATTGTTTCCCAACTCTTTCATGAATGGGGTGAACACCGGGAGACAAAGCTGTGCCAGGCATGGATAAGTAAAGCTAGCACGAGTGACTTTTTGTGAAAGGGAAAATACTCAGAAGAGGCAGACGCAGCTGTCCCCATAGCAGGCTGCTTACGTGTTTTAAGTTTATCCACTTATGCCTAGACATAAGTGCTCTTCAATCACTTTTTTTTTCTAATGCAGAAATGTTCTTCACTGTGGCATAGCTCCCGCCCATGGCAGCTTCCGCCTTCCTCATATCTGCAGCTTCCCCTCAAGGATTTGCATGTTCCTCAGGCTCAGTGAACTACTGCTTATCCTCTTCTTCCAGGGAAGACTGTTCTTAAACGCCTATTGCTGAGGCCTTGTCTTGCTCACAAAGGCCCAGATAAAAATACATGTGGTTCTCCGTTTTCGGTGTAAGGCTGTGTCTAGACTACAAGGTTTTTTTGAAAAAAAGTAGACTTTTTTCGAAAAAACTTCCCCTGCATCTAGACTACTGCCGCATTCTTTTGAAAGTAAATTAAAAGAATGCAGCAGGTTTTTTGACCGTGGAAAACCTCGTTTTATGAGGAAGAACACCTTTTTTTGAAAGTGCTCTTTCGAAAAAAGGGGCTATGTAATGCAAACTGTGCTTTTTCGAAAGAGAGCATCCAGACTGCCTGGGTGCCCTCTTTCGAAAAAGCGGCTTGCTTTTTCAGAAGTACTGGTTGTAGTCTAGACGCTCTTTTTCAAAAGAGGCTTTTTCGAAAGCCTCTTTCAAAAGAAGCTTGCAGTCTAGACATAACCTAAGTGAATAATAGTTTCGGCACAATTCATTTAGTCTGCTTAGGCTCATATTATTCATTCTTCCATGTTAACGGGTGTGTCTTAAAGACATGCTCTCTAAACATCACTATCAGACTTTCAGCAGAGTGGTTATACAGTACCTCATTATTGAGCAACTCAGCATTGGGCATTTTATATGTAAAATTACTGTATGGGATTATTTTCTTGCATCCATCATAGGCTTTTTTAGGACACCACATACCATGATATGATGGGCATATTAGGCTTCTACTTAGGCCTTTGTGTATGCAATACATATACTAATACATACACTCTGTGTGTGTGTGTGTGTGTGTGTGTGTGTACATACACACCTGTGAAAGGTAGCCACAATCAATCCTGTGTGTGTTTATATCTGTAAATCCAGGAAATTTACAATTGAGGCTCTATCATTTTCTTTAGTTCATGCCATTGTGCCTAAGTTTTGTTCTTTTAATTAAAATGGGGTCAATAACGATACTTTATTTTACTGTAGGGGTTTTTTTTAAACCCAAATAAGGAGCTGATCTGACTGAAGCAACCCTGGTATAGTTACATGCTATAGTTCCCCTGTACCTGTGCATTTGACTCTTTTTTTTTTTTTTTTTTTTTTTTTTTTAAACTAATGCTGATCAAAAACTCAGTAACCCAATTTGAGGGGTGGGCAGAGGAATGAAGGGTTTGAAAATTTTTACTGGTTTTCAGGATCTCCAAAAATAGACATTGTTAAGAACTTTTTTGGTCATAGAAAACTGGCCAAGTCCTTGGCTGGAATGTTTGTTTGTTTGCTTGCTTGCTTGCTTGCTTTGCTTGTTTGTTTACTAGCAGATGTACCCAGCATTGCTCGGGTCTTTAAGTGAAGTAATGTTTGGTAGGAGCAGTTGCAATATAAAAGGAAAATGTACATGCTTTATTTAAATGATTATATTTTTCAAAAATGAAGGTAAAAAAGGTTGTATTAATAAATGAAGGAAAGTAATTCAAACATTAAATAAAACTTGTTGATACATAGCTGGGAGGCTGGGGGAGAGCTTACTGGAGCCATTCCCTCCCACAGGTGGCCACAGGAGAGTGAGACTCTGTCCTCCAGTGCCCCCCCCCCCAGCCTGCAGCCTGTCTGGGGTGGTGGCGCATGGGGGTCTGGCCCTAGCCTCCAGCTGCCCCCCTGGCCTACAGCTGGTTTGGGGGTGAGGTTCTGGGGGCCAGCCCAAATCTCCAGCCACCAGCCACCCCCCAGGCCTGTAGTTGGTCGGGGGGGTGGACAATGCTCCACAGCCTGGCACCAGCCTCCAGTGGCTCCCCCCACCCCCAGCTTACAGCCTGTCCAGGGCTGGGCCCAGTTTCTGGCCTCTCCTCAAGGGGGCATTTTTTGCGTGGGGGCCAAGCTGTGCTTCCTGGTCCCTGGGGTGGTCCTGGGGTAGCAGTCAAAGGCAGGTGGGTTGGTGGTTGGGGGCTCCCCCTCATCTTGCACTGTTTTGGGTAGGGGAGCCATTTACCAGGTTGGGTGGCCAGCCCTGTAGAGCCCCGTCCCCAGCTGGCCACTCTCTTCCTGGTGTGGCTGCCACCCAATGGTCACTGTGCAGTATAGGGATACGTCAACACTACACAGGGAGATCAAAGCTGCTGCTGTCGATCTTCCAGGGTTTGAATTAACAGTCTATTTAAGATAGCTAATTCAATGTGAGGGGCGCTCCAGTCGATGCTGACAGTCCTGCTCTCAGGAGGAATAAGGGAAGTTGAAGGAAGAGGATTCTTCCTTTAACTTCCTACAGTGTAGACAGTGCCAAAGCCGAGTTAAGCTACTTCGTCTTCAGCTACGCAATTAATGTAGCTGAACTTGTGTATCTTAATTTGACTTTGTCTGGTAGCATAAACATACCTTAGCTGTCAGTGCTCGCTGTCCCCAGTAGTCACTTTGCATATAGCTATCCCGGATCAGTTCCCTCCCTTTCTATGTTATGGAAAACAGTCCCATTCCAGGCACTTCCCATTTTCCTGGAACAAGCAAACCCTGATCTTGCTTTAAGTTAGGGTAAGAGGGAACTGCACATCAAATTTGGTGGCCCTAGCTCTTATCATTCAGGAGGAATTCTTGAAGAAGTGGACTCGCAGACAGATGCACAAACTCTCTAAATATATATATATGTGTGTGTGTGTGTATACATAGTGTATATATATACATATATGTGTGTGTGTGTATATATATATATATACACACACACAAGAGGAGGTGTTTCTTTGTAAATTGATTTCCCCCCTTCTGAGCCAATAGATGTCAAGGAGATGGGCACGGATAAGAAGAGGTAAGAGATTTGCCTCTATTCTCCCCCCGCCCACCCCGCCCAATAACCAGGCAGAGCAACTTGTACACTGCCTGAGGAGAGCAAAAAACTTCATAAAAAGGGACATGAAAGTCTTGTTTTACAGACAGGAATGTTCACACAAAGCTGCAGATGCCACTGTTCACGGAAGTAGATATTGGTATGCAAACACACAAACATTTTGTGCTGGAAATGTTTGAACACTCTTCCAATCATATAAAAGAAAACTGTATCATGTGACTTATCTGCCCAAGCAAGACAAGCCAACACAACCAACACAAGGTGAGTAGTCACACAGAAACATTCCTTAACAGACCACTGAATTAAAAATAATCCCCTACAAATGGAGACTACTTCTCTACATGGCCTCAGTGCCTCTTCCAGAGATATGCTTTGGAGGAGCTGCTTTTTGGAAACTTATTAATGAAAATCATAGGTTCATCCTGTACTCCCCTTTAGGGATGGGTTAGAAAGTAACTCATCTCTTACCAATTCATCTGAAAGAACAAGAGGGCAGATTATAAATTGTCAAGAGACCAACTGACTACACTGAACCTTTCATTTCAATAGAGCTTTGACAATTTATGTTAGCTGAGGATCTGCCCCATTGCATGCTGGGCTGAAGGGTGTTGCTTACCCTGCCCTTTGTCTGCATCACCTGACAAAGTTTTTCAGGCTACTGTAATCAATGCAACATGTACATCATTCCACTGAAAATAAATCACAACTTGTAATATAAATAGACAGGAATGAAAACAAGCAAGTGCATTAGTCAGCAAAAACTTGCATGCAATTAAAATTATGCTGAAAGTTCTATGAATGTTTAAAGATGTAATTTAGCACTTTGATATGAAAACAGCATTAAAAAAAACAATATATGGAACACTAGGGGTTTATTACCTGGAAACATTTATCTAGCTCTGCTTAGAACACTGATGTAGGCCTCAGTCCTGAGTAACAGTATGTATGCAAGCAATAATTATAAAATTCATATAAATTATGTATTTGTTATGAGTTCATCCCACTTTCTCCTCAAATACTACAAGTCCTGTGGCACGTTAGAGACTAACAAATTTATTAGGGCATAAGCGTTTGTGGGTAAATCAGATAAAGTGGGTTTTACCCACAAAAACTTATGCCCTAATAAATCTGTTAGTCTGTATCTGCAAAAACAATGAAAGACTAACACGGCTACCTCTCTGAGACTTCTCAAATGCTGTAGCTCTCCACTAACCTGATAGAGAGCATAACATAAGAACATAAGAATGGCCATACTGGGTCAGACCAAAGGTCCATCTAGCCCAGTATCCTGTCTGCCGACAGTGGCCAGCACCAGGTGGCCCAGAGAGGGTGGACCGAAGACAATGATCAAGCGAATTGTCTCCTGACATCCTTCTCCAGCCTCTGACAAACAGAGGCCAAGGACACCATTTTATCCCTTGGCTAATAGCCTTTTATGGACCTAACCTCCATGAAATTATCTAGCTTCTCTTTAAACTCTATTATAGTCCTAGCCTTCACAGCCTCCTCTGGCAAGGAGTTCCACAGGCTGACTACACGCTGTGTGAAGAAGAACTTTCTTTTATTAGTTTTAAACCTGCTACCCATTAATTTCATTTGGTGTCCTCTAGTTCTTCTATTTAGGGAACTAATAAATAACTTCTCTTTATCGGTCCTCTCCACACCACTCATGATTTTATATACCTCTATCATATCCTCCCTCAGTCTCCTCTTTTCTAAACTGAAAAGTCCCAGTCGCTTTAACCTCTCCTCATATGGGACCCGTTCCAAACCCCTAATCATTTTAGTTGCCCTTTTCTGAACCCTTTCCAAGGCCAAAATATCTTTTTTGAGGTGAGGAGACCACATCTGTACACAGTATTCAAGATGTGGGCGTACCATAGTTTTATACAGGGGCAGTAAGATATTCTGGGTCTTATTTTCTATCCCTTTCTTAATAATTCCTAGCATCCTATTTGCCTTTTTGACCGCCGCTGCACACTGTGTGGAAGTTTTCAGAGAACTGTCCACGATAACTCCAAGATCTCTTTCCTGATTTGTCGTAGCCAAATTAGCCCCCATCATACTGTACGTATAGTTGGGGTTACTTTTCCCGATGTGCATTACTTTACACTTATCCACATTAAATTTCATTTGCCACTTTGTTGCCCAATCACCCAGTTTGGTGAGATCTTCTTGGAGTCCCTCACAGTCTGCTTCTGTCTTGACTATCCTAAACAGTTTGGTATCATCTGCAAACTTTACCACCTCACTGCTTACCCCTTTCTCCAGATCATTTATGAATAAGTTGAACAGGATTGGTCCTAGCTACCCCTCTCCGTTCTGAAAATTTACCATTTATTCCTACCCTTTGTTTCCTGTCTTTTAACCAGTTCTCAATCCAAGAAAGGACATTCCCTCTTATCCCATGGCCATGTAATTTACACAAGAGCCTTTGGGGTGAGGGACCTTGTCAAAGGCTTTCTGAAAATCTAAGTATACTATATCTACTGGATCCCCATTGTCCGCATGTTTGTTAACCCCTTCAAAGAACTCTAATAGATTAGTAAGACAGGATTTCCCTTTACAGAAACCATGTTGACTTTTGTCCAACAAATTATGTTCTTCTACATGCTTCACAATTTTATTCTTTACTATTGTTTCGACTAATTTGCCCGGTACTGAAGTTAGACTTACTGGTCTGTAATTGCCCGGATCGCCTCTGGAGCCCTTTTTAAATATTGGTGTCACGTTGGCTATCTTCCAGTTATTAGGTACAGAAGCCGATTTAAGGGATAGGTTACAAACCACAGATAATAGTTCAGCAATTTCCCATTTTAGTTCTTTTAGAACCCTTGGATGAATGCCATCCGGTCCCGGAGGTTTGTTAACATTAAGTTTTTCTATTTGTTCCAAAACCTCCTCTAATGACAAAGAGTAATTCCATTTCTCATTTGCATCCACAGTTTTTCTTATCATTGTTAATTTGTATTACAATCATATCCAGAGAGGGGAATTTCCTTGTGCTTGGATTTTACATGGATACCTTCGTTTGTTTAATGGAATAAATTAGGACATTCTTCTAACTTTGTAACAGGAAGAATCTGGGAATATATATAAAACTCTTGCATTCATTTTTGAACATCCTACCAGAATTCTTTCAATGTAAGACAATGACTTCCTTTTTAGACTACCTCACTTTGTATGTTCAAAAGCTTCAGCGGGGTAGCCAAGTTAGACTGTAACAGGAAAAACATAAAAAACAACAAATAGTCTAGTAGCACCTTAAAGACTAACAAAACATGTAGATGGTATCCTGAGCTTTGTGGGCACAACCCACTTCTTCAGATGACTTTGTATGGAAATCAATAAGCTGTCTATCTAGATTCTTATCCTACCTAGGTTCTTCACCCATCAGTGTGGCATCATACCCGTAGTCAGAGGTCGTCACAAAATTATTAAGTCAAAAATTTTTACTGTGTCTTTTATACATAAAAAGTATATCCATACCTAAATTGTGTCAGGCACTCCATGAGCTCTCAGAAAACAGGAATGCTGTCTCAAAGAATCAAGCCTTCCAGAGTAACTGGAATGAAACTCATTGGCTATGTCTACATTGCGCTCTCTTGCTCAGGAACATATGCAAATGAGCCGTGGCGATGAATATCACCATGCCTTATTTGCATACTTAATGAGCTGCCATTTTTGCGCAAAAACCCCCTCTTGCGCAAGAGCTGTTCTGCCGCTTATTTTCAGGCAGAACGGCTCTTGTGCAAGAGGGGTTTTTTGCGCAAGAAGGAGCAGTGTAGACTTGCGCAAAAAGCCCCTTGCACAAAAATGGCAGCTCATTAAGTATGCAAATGAGGCACCGCAATATTCATCGCCATGCCTCATTTGCATATGTTCTTGTGCAAGACTGGTCAGTGTAGACGTAGCCTTTATGTATTATTCACTACAGACTTTATACTACAGATTGGACCTCCTTGGTCCAGCATTCTCAGGACCAGAGCAAGGGATTTTGCCAGACAAGGGAAGGTCATTTCTGGCCCCACTGCCGCTAGCTCCACAGCCCAGCTCCACTCCTGGCCTGGCTGCCAACCTCCAGCCAGCTCCCCACACCCTGCCACCAGCCCAGCTGGGCTTGCAGCCACAGCAAGGCTACTGGTTCCCCTACTGCTGGCCTCCCTGCTGGCTCCCCCACTGCTGCCAGCCCTGCTGCCCTACCAGCCCTACTGGGCTCCCACTCTACTCAAGACCCTGCTGCCCTGCCAATGTTACTGGCCCTGCTGGCAGCCCTCTGCCCCACTGGCAGCCCGCTGGCACTCTGGCCACTCTGCCACCGACCCAGCCGGACTCCTGTGGCAGGGCTTCTGGTCGCCAGCCCCTCTGCAGCCACCCTGCTGGAGTCCTGGCTCCTTCAGGGCTCTGGTGCTGGCCCGGCACCGGGATTCTATGGTCCAGGAATATCCATAGTCCTGGTGGACCACAGATATTGCCAGAACTGAGTGTCCTGGTTTAGAGAGGTTCAACCTATATGATATCAGTGTATTCCAATACTTTACTTTTGTTTCATTTGTATTTAAAAGGAAATGACATTGTAGCTTTTTGCTGCCCTTGCCCATCTTTGCACTATGTGCACGCACACACAGACAGAAAGAGAAAACTGTTTGAGCACGGATGGAATCATAAAGAATGTGATCTTATCTGGGTAGAGCTTGCTGATAAGAACCCACTTTTGACTTACAAATGGCTCGGCATTGCTGGCAACTCAAAAGCCAGAAATACAGCAGCCTTTCTGCACAATGGGGATGCCATGCTTGTGGCTAATAACACTTAAAGCTTAGACAAGCAGATTACAGTGCAAAGACTAACTCTCTCTCCACCCACCCTCTTTTTTACCACCACCCCCAGCTCCTCCTGCCATTTGCTGATGCCATTTGCCTAGGATTGAGGGTGTCGGTGAGCTCTGGAAATTGGATCACAGGGATAGCTCTTTGCTGGCCCTGGTCACGCTGACGGAAAGACTTGATCGATCAATACTCAGTCTGACACTTTCAGAATTCATTGGAAATGGTGCCCTTTTCGAATGACACCCACATTTTATCAAGGGCAGCTCCAACAGAAAAGCACCAAGCATGTTTTTGCTAGATACGTTTTGTGAGAGGTAAACTTCACTTTGTTTGTGAGGGTCTCAGTGTTTTGGATCCCCTCCCCCTTTTGAAGAGGGCAGAGATTTAATCTTTAAAGGTAGATTTGCAGCCTGACATTTAGAGTCTGAGCCATTTACAAGCTTGATGTTTTTTATGACATGGGGTCTCTTTATGTAAAATATAGTGAGATTTTTTGGGAAATAGATAGTAACTTAGCCTCATGACACTGGGGTTTAACTGATCATAATTGTATCCAAAATGTTACGACTCATGCATAAATCACTGCTCTGTTGTGGATTCCAGTGAAACCACTTGATACTATTCTCTTAGTGCCGTATTTTCAAACCAAGAACTGCAAAAGGGTATGTGAAAATTATGTACCAAATTTGCATGTGAGATTCAGGTAAGTGTGGAAATGGGCAGTTAGACATAACTGCCCATTCATACATACAGCTACCCAAATCATGAGTATGGCTGCAGTAGCCAATCATGCAAATTAAACCTGTAATTGCCATTGTGTATATCTGCATGAGTATAATTTTAAAAAGCAGGAGGTCCTCTGTTTTTAAAATGACAATTCGATGTGCTTGTTTTGTGGTCGTTCTTCGGACTGCCATACAGAAAACCGGATTTAATTGTCAGGTCAGGTTCCCAATGTTGACAGGAGCTTTGAGTGCAGTGGAGAAAATGTTCAGTTCCTGTGGGTCAGACTGAGTTACGTCACTTGACAGCAACTCTTTTGGCAAAGTAATTAACAATATTGGCTGGCTGCAAAGAATGGAGCTCGCAACTGTATGCTTCAGAAGTGAGGTATGTTGAGAAGGGGGAATATTTAGAAATCTACCGTGAAAGTAGAAGGAAAAGGAAGAACGCAGGTAAGCTGCTGATGGAATGTACATATTGAAAAGGAACAATTTAATAATCCTTTTACATCTCTAAACTCACAAGCAACATGTTGTAATGGCAAATCTATGTGATTTCTGAACACATCAGTGTTTGCACAGTTGATAGCGAAGACACACACTGCCTGAGAATGGGAGGACAGCAGGATATGAGTGCTGCTACTATATTTATAACATCCAACTGTGACGGTTGGATCTGGTCTTATACAGGTAGGAAGTTAGCTTAAGTGGTAGGCTCCTTGCTTGGTATGGGAGAAATAGGGGGCTTGATACCTACATCTTCTAGTAGCAGTGGGTTCCACATTTCTAGCTAGGGTGTGGACTTGATCTTCTGAGGTTTCTTCTGACTCTATGAACTGCGCCTAAGGTTTGGTGGGATCAGAGCTAAGATTTTTGTTCAAACTTATTGGGTTCATTAGGAAAAGAAATGTGAAAGCTTCTTTCTTCAGCTGTCCTTCCAACCCCATCATTCTACTCCATTTTGTATTTACCACTTTCACCCCAAGTGTTCCAGAGATTCTAGAACTAATTCTACTAGCCTCTAGGCAGTGCTAGTAAACTTGTAGAGAAAGAAATATGTCAGCATTTAGATACTAAGAACTTGAAGTGCTCACAGATCATAGCTGTTGGGAGTCTCTCTGTGAAAGAAGGAATATGAGGAGGAAAGAAAGAATGACTTTTAAAAAAAAAAGTATGGTGGTTTACAGAAAACAATCCATTCATTTTTAGGAAGAAACTGAGTGTGTATGGGTCTATCATATTTATGAACTTAAGGTAAAAATCAACACTGTGCCATGGGCCAGCACAAAACCTCTGCAACACTTAAATTTGTACTTGAGCCCTGTTTTGAAGATTCATGTAGGTGTCAAGTGATAAATAAGCCCTGTACTAACCCTCTGCACAGGGGTGAATGCCTCCTATAGTAATTCTCTGATGTTGGCCGAGTTGGTGATCATCACAGTAGCATGCTGAACAGAAAAGTTTGCAAACTCATCTGCATGAGGAAATTATGTTTATGTAATTGGTTTACTTAAATTATGAGTAAATATTAAGATCAGGCCAATGATTTTGGAGGAAAGGATATTAGGGTGAGGTGATTTGAGTGTTAAGAATAATGCATCTCTGCATCAGGGCTGGCTTTAAATTTTCCTTTATAGAAAATAAAAAGTGGTCTGCTTTGTTTTTTTCTAACTACTTAAAGGAACTGAAACCTTACCATGGAGGTATTTGATAGAGTCCTTTTCTGAAGGCATTAACAAATGTAAATCCCCAAGCTCTCACTGAAGTCAATAGGGCCATATGAATGACAGAGCACTGCCAATTTTTTCAAAAGTTTCCAGATCTAATTATTAGACAATAGCCACCATATTTGGTGTCTGATTAAACAAATGTGCTTTGCTAGCATTCTATCACCCCCAGCCTTACTTAGTTTTATTCTATTAATTTCTTGCTAACTTTCTTGAATGGTTTTCCTGTAAAACACATCTGCCTAAATACCTGCTAAATTAACAATGAAAAGGTGCTTTCTGACAGTGCAAGCTATCATGGAGGCTCAGGGGCTCTGTGAAAGAGTTAAATCAGCAATACATGTAATTTGTATTAAAATTCCTTAGTGCATTCCAGAGACATAGGAAAGTTAGAATTCAACTACCAAGTGTAAACTGCAGGTTTGGTTTCTCCTCCCTCTGACTGACCTTATCTAGAAAATAGAGAGACTGGATATTTTAACCTGGGGGTAATGTGTTTGATTTTTTTTAGCTAGGAAAAATTGCAGTCTTTGGTGCTGACTGTGAGACTCCATTAAGGAATGGAGGGAGCTGACTGGCCAAAACCCATTTGGGTGGGGCTAATGGACTATAAAGCTGGTCTCTAGGGCTAAGGAGCTCACTCCAGTATGGGAGATCAGTGTAATCAGAAATCTGCTTTATGCCTGAGTTGCTTCTAGCTGTGGGGGTTAGTGTAGCTCAGTCTTACCTTGGCCTGGGGAAATGGCACTGCTCAGAAACTGGGTCTAGTTAGCAGGTCAGATTAGCAATGGAATGTGCTCTAGCTTGAAAGGATAGCTTGGTTCCGAAGCTTGTTTTAGCTTCAGTTCGTTCTGTGCATCTGCTCTAGTTTGGGGTTCAGTATGGGTTAGAAATTCAACTCCAGATATAATCTAGATCTGAGAAACTTCTTTGAAGCGTCTTATTTAGAGGCCCTTTTTGCCTTGAAAGGAGATTTTAAATTGTTTACAAAATTCCAATAGCAGCTTCGTAAGAAATAAAATAATGTGTTTTCCTTTTGGATCTCAAATTAAGAATCTTATAGGTTAATGGACTTCTGGCTTTTTCTGCTTCCCTACAGTACGTCTATGACCTATAGCTCATATACTATGGCTGTGTAGAATGACACTTACTGCTTTATTGCCTGTTGGATATATGAGGTAAATCTGTCCATTAAATAGCACCTGCATCATTCAAGAGTGTATGTCCTGGAAAATAAAATGACTTATTTTCCATAACCATCATTTGTTCAGCAATCACACTGGGCCTAATAGACTACACAAGAAGGAAGGGAGAAACAGAATATTGATCATGCCTATAATTTGTTTCATTTAAGCAGAGAGCAGCTACTGTCACCAGCGTGGTGCCATCGGAGGAATTATATAAACAATTATAAAATACAAACTTGGGATGAGCAGGTGATAGCAGATCTGTTAATTCCCTCGCACTGAAACTTTCATCTTTGTTCACACAGGAGTAAATTTTAGGAACACTTTAAGGTTTCCCATTGATTTTAGTAGGAGATGCACACTACTCAGGGGAAGAACGTGGCCCGTGCTAAATTGCTGCTAGTTGTTAATGAACTGGCTATGATTTGGGAAGTTCTCTTGTTTCAAATTATCCTCGTGACCTCCTTTCTCTGCGTGTGCACTAATTTAAAATCTAAGTTTCAGTTGAAAGATAGGAAGATACAGTGCTACATGAAGAAGCTCCAGACTAGAAGGCTTCCTGAGGCCTTAATACTTATGTATGTGCTTTTGTTTTGAATCCTGATTTGCAGCCACTGGTGCATTCCCCAAGCCAGGCATCGAATGAGAAATTTTGTGGGCTATTGAACATTGAATTTTCACAATGGATCAGTCCACAGTTATTAGCAAAGGCATTTCCATAATTGTGACACACAGGAAAACATTCAGTGATGCTAAACTTACCATTCTACTGTCCTCCTGTGCAGTGTGGTGATGTGCTGTTATTGGTACAATGGATAGTACTACAAAGCACACCAGCGTGCCAGCTGCTGAAGCTTTTCTTAATACTTAGTGAGCTTCTTTGTTTAGGGGTTTTTCCCCCCTTTATTCTGCATGTAATAAAATTACCTTGTTTGCTGGGTTAATAAAGTAGTTCTGGGGCTATGAGAACCCGGGGTCCCTGTTAACCTGACAACCAGGACTAGAGATCTGTCATTGATGTCATATTCTGCAAGGGGTTCTTGAGTCTGAGATCTTACAGCCAGCTATAGTGGCAACATGATATGGCACAATGCAAATGTGGCAGAGGGAAATGACAATTCAGAGTCCCTAATGTCCAATGTGTGCTATTACATATGATATATTTTATGTGTCTTTCACTGGCAAGTTTAGAGCTAGCAAAGCAGGTAAATAACTGTACCATAACACCACATCAAAGCCAAAGATTAACTAGAGATTGAGGAGATACAGTAAGGGTCTACACTACAGAGAAGATCGAAGCTGCTGCTGTCAATCTTCCGGGGTTTGAATTAGCGGTCTAGTGAAGACACGCTAATTTGAAATGAGAGTCTGGTCGATGACAGTAGTCCTGCTTCCACAAGGAGTAAGGGAAGTCAAAGGGAGAGTGTTCTTTTGACTTCCTGCAGTGTGGGCAGCACCAAAATTCAAGTTAAGGTGCTTTGACTTCAGCTACACAATTAATGTCGCTGCAGTTGCGTATCTTGATTTGACCTTATCCCATAGTGCAGATGTAACCAAAGGGAGCTAAGATACATTAAAAGTCCTTTTAATGAGCTAGGCCACTTGAGAGAGGCATTCACCCCTGGGGAAGGACAAAAAGAACTTTTCTCAGCATCTTGCCTTGGACATTCTTTAGGGGGAGGCAGCTCTAAATTCTTCTGTGAGCGCCAGGCTGGGGAAGCAGGGAGTGGAGATGAGCTTCATTAACACATTCCCAGTTGCTGTAACAGTGCCCCTTTTTGGATTGTGCCACCACAGGGCCCCACATTGCAGATGACTTGTCACTCTGCACTACTTCCTCAGCCTTGTTACAGGAGGTCCCATGCTGCTCTCAATAGAGATTTTGGGGTGTATCTGTCCCTGTTATTCTCATAGTTAAATGAGTATTCTGTAATAAAATCACATTTGGGTAATGTTTACCTCAGGTGTTTCAATGCCAGCCCATGTCCCTTATCAGGTAAATAGAAAAAATGGGTGAGGTAACATCTTTTATGAACCAACTTCTGTTGGTGAGGGCAAGAAGCTTTTGAGTTAAGTAAGCAGAAGAAAACCCAGAATGAGGTTTGGTGCTGTAAAAAATTGCCATGTACAAATAACAAAGTGACGTGGGCCAACTTCTTTGCAAAGTGTGAGCAATGGACAGATCCCAGTCCAGTTACTATTATTACCAACATTAAGTATCTTGTCCTGAAGTTCATTTGACATTGAAGTCCATTAAGTTATTGTTTTATTCTCTCTCCTCACAGTGAAACTGTTTCAGTGGGAACCGAAGTCAACAAGCCCAATTCTGACAGGTGCTGTACACAAAAACTACTTACTGACTTCTATTAAAGCCAAAAGGAGTTTTGCTGTTAATTTTAATGGAAGCAAGAAGAGCCCTCTATAACAAAGATGCTGCTAAAACCTTCCTTTTCATGAGATAACTGCACTGTATTTTTGCTTTCTTGTAAAAGTTTAACTTCTAACTTGGGTGCATTGGGAGCTTTGAGAGATCTAAACTGATATTCTTAGAGACTCTAGAGAAATACTTTGAATCATATAGTGGTTTGTACAACATACCTGACAATTAGATAAGGCTCTGAGCCTTAAACTGCTAGAGAATTCCACTATTTTAGTTCTGCTAAGATATAATGAGTTGAGATCCAAAGCTGATTCAGCTTTTAAACAGTGTGGTCATTAGTGTGGGATCATCTGTCACCTTTGGGTGATAATTAGAAGAAGAAAGTCAATAACAATAGTACATAACACTACTTTACCAAGATTTAAACGAGTTGTAATATTGTTGAACATCTATTGATGAGTCCAAATGTGCCACAGGCTATTGAGCACAAAGAGTGCTCTGATGTGATGTTTTCCATTATTAATTTGATGTGGTAGAGTTACGGAAGTGAGAACATTTGTTTTCACTTTATTACATGGGGAAAAGACTAAAATATTTTACATATTCCTCTTCCAGAGTTTGTGGGAGGCGTTGTTTTTTGTTTGTTTGCACTTGTTCTCCTCCTTTGAATCTTTTGAGGAAATAGCACAGAAGAAAATGTTTAGGAAAATTTAGTCAGCTATTTTTGATTCAGTAAAATAGGTTTAGAGGATATTAATTTGCTATATTGTTTTCTCATGTATCTGTTGGATTCCAAAGTACAGACTTTTCATGTGTGAGTTATAATTTAGATAGTACTGAAAAATAAAGTGAAACTATTTTGTTCTGCTCTGGAAATTTCAGAAAAATGTCCATAATTCGCCCCCCCCCCCACCCACACACACACACATTGATTTGAATATTGGCTTTGATACATTACTCCAGTGACTGGGACACTGGGATTGATATCAATGGAGTTACAATTATGTGAAACTGGAGTAATGTTGTGGTAAATCATACCCATTGTTTCTTACTACTCATTTTCTCTTATGTATGTTTGGCCCATTTTTCTGTGATTAAACCCATTGATTGTAAATAGCACAATTATAGAAAATTTTGTAAATGGAAGCATTTTGTTTTTTTCTTCTTACACAATATTATCCAATTAAACTCTTAATCAAAATTCTTCCCCCCCTCTCCTTGCCTGTCCTTTTATATCCTTGTCAGCACACAGTATAATCACTGCAAATTGCAATTCTCCAGGCCTGCTATTTGCAATAGTTAAACAATATTGTGTAAGTCCTAAAACAGAGCAAGGCACAGAGAATACTGAGAAATGGTTTTGTTTACAGAATACCTGTCAGACAAATGTAGCTCAGGATAGCTGTTTTCATTTCATATGTGTGTACAAATGTGCTTATGCAATACACATAACAGGTTTAAGTCTCTGATCTGATTTTTTTTTCTTTTTGGAGCAGGTGAAATGAAGATATCTTACTCCATCTCACTCCTGTTTTAAATTAATAAAGTAAGTCCTTTTTGGGACCCTGTAAAGCACTAGATAGTCTTGGCTAAATCCCACAGATGTTCACTCTGATGGAATCAATAGCTGGAATATGGAATTAATCTCACAGATGAATGACATCTAATGGCCCAACCATAGATTTAAATTCTAAGACATGAAACTAAACTGAAAAGATACAACCAAGTCTACATAATAACCAACCTGAATGTTCCTCCTTTTCAAGGATATTTGGGCATGGGAACAGCTACTTCTAAGCAATTAAATAACAACACACAACGTCTCTGGATAACATTAATAAAACATTAAAATCAGGGAACTGATCAGATAAAATATTGTGGCACTGCATTCTGGCATTCCCCATATGAGGTATAAGCACTACACAGATCAATTATTGCATTATAAAACTAAAGATGGACCCAAGATGCAAAATTCAACTCCCCATTCAGCTGTGGGTTTTGAACATGCCAAATATTTGGAGATGTTTAGAATGGAGAGTTGCACTTCAGATTCATCTCTAATTGAAAGCAGAAGACAACTTATTTTATCTCCTTTGTGGACACTGGAGAGTGACGGAAGTAAGATGGATCTAAACGCTGCTCAACCTTTTCTACTAGCCAAATGTCCAGAATTAGTAAATGAAGACTGGAGCTATAAACTATATTTTGAAGCTCTTCTTATCGACAAATCTCTGTCAATGAGCCTGTTCTCCTCTTAGCCCCTTGCACACAGGAACAAGACAGTAAAGTTGCGTCCCAGAATTCAGACCCAGCACATGCAAATCTATTACACATCATGCTCAGATATCTCCCAGACCGGCTGTCTGCTACTAATGTGGCTGCAAAGTCCACATCTTACAAGACTAGGATGAGAGTGATAAAACTCTTTCTCTAAATCAAATCCACATACACCAATATTTAAAAAGGGCTCTAGAGGCGATCCTGGCAATTACAGACCGGTAAGTCTAACTTCAGTACCGGGCAAATTAGTTGAAACAATAGTAAAAAATAAAATTGTGAGGCATGTAGAAGAACATAATTTGTTGGGCAAAAGTCAACATGGTTTCTGTAAAGGGAAATCATGTCTTACTAATCTATTAGAGTTCTTTGAAGGGGTGTACAAACATGTGGACAAGGGGGATCCAGTAGATATAGTATACTTAGATTTTCAGAAAGCCTTTGACAAGGTCCCTCACCAAAGGCTCTTGTGTAAATTACATTGTCATGGGATAAGAGGGAAGGTCCTTTCATGGATTGAGAGCTGGTTAAAAGACAGGAAACAAAGGGTAGGAATAAATGGTAAATTTTCAGAATGAA
Source organism: Pelochelys cantorii (assembly GCA_032595735.1). NCBI lineage: Eukaryota > Metazoa > Chordata > Testudines > Trionychidae > Pelochelys > Pelochelys cantorii. The sequence goes on from CM064338.1 coordinate 21,142,834, forward strand.
GAGGGGTAACTAGTGATGTCCCTCAAGGGTCAGTCCTGGGAACAATCCTGTTCAACTTATTCATAAATGATCTGGAGAAAGGGGTAAGCAGTGAGGTGGTAAAGTTTGCGGATGATACCAAACTGTTTAGGATAGTCAAGACAGAAGCAGACTGTGAGGAACTCCAAAAAGATCTCACCAAACTGAGTGATTGGGCAACAAAATGGCAAATGAAATTTAATGTGGATAAGTGTAAAGTAATGCACATCGGGAAAAGTAACCCCAACTATACGTACAGTATGATGGGGGCCAATTTGGCTATGACAAATCAGGAAAGAGATCTTGGAGTTATTGTGGATAGTTCTCTGAAAACTTCCACACAGTGTGCAGCGGCGGTCAAAAAGGTAAATAGGATGCTAGGAATTATTAAGAAAGGGATAGAAAATAAGACCCAGAATATTTTACTGCCCCTGTATAAAACTATGGTACGCCCACATCTTGAATACTGTGTACAGATGTGGTCTCCTCATCTCAAAAAAGATATTTTGGCCTTGGAAAGGGTTCAGAAAAGGGCAACTAAAATGATTAGGGGTTTGGAACGGGTCCCATATGAGGAGAGGTTAAAGCGACTGGGACTTTTCAGTTTAGAAAAGAGGAGACTAAGGGGGGATATGATAGAGGTATATAAAATCATGAGTGGTGTGGAGAGGGCAAATAAAGAAAAGTTATTTATTAGTTCCCGTAATAGAAGAACTAGAGTACACCAAATGAAGTTATTGGGTAGCAGGTTTAAAACTAATAAAAGAAAGTTCTTCTTCACACAGCGTGTTGTCAACCTGTGGAACTCCTTGCCAGAGGAGGCTGTGAAGGCTAGGACTATAACAGAGTTTAAAGAGAAGCTAGATAATTTCATGGAGGTTAGGTCCATAAAAGGCTATTAGCCAGGGGATAGAAATGGTGTCCCTGGCCTCTGTTTGTCAGAGGCTGGAGAAGGATGTCAGGAGACAAATCGCTTGATCATTGTCTTCGGTCCACCCTCTCTGGGGCACCTGGTGCTGGCCACTGTCGTCAGACAGACTACTGGGCTAGATGGACCTTTGATCTGACCCAGTACGGCCATTCTTATGTTCTTACTCCTCAGAGAAGATAAAATATGATTTACAATCCAGTATCTGGACCAAATTCTCTGCTGCCTTCAGTGCTGAAACATCAACAGTGAGTTTGGCCCCCTGGTCTCTAGAGGTGGGAACATTTTTGATAAACAGGGGTCCGTCTTGTTTAAACTTGAAAAATCAGCTAGTCAACCAAAGATGTAGAATTGGCTCCCAAGTTACATGAAAATATATTTTAAATGAGGATTGCAGAGAGAAATATGAAAATATTAGATGTATTTAGTTCAATACAGTATACTGAATTTGAAACTGGGTACTACATAGTAGCCTATTGAAACAAAAAAAACAAACATCACATTCTGATTGTTCATACAAATGATCTCTGGTTTTCACTGGACTAGTAGAATAATTAATTTTGCAATGAAACAATCTAAATACAGATGAAAAATAAAATGCCATTATTTGAATGCACTAAGTCTGGAACTTTCTGATTTATCATTTTTATGGGCCAAACACTAGTCCTACTTGTCTCTCCTCGAATGGTAAGCTGAAAACAAAGTACAGTCCCCAGTGGAACATAGACCCTCCCCTCCCTCCCCCCAACTGGTGTGGGGGGCAGAACAGGACTGCATCACCCGGTGGAACTCTCGATCTTCCCAGAGCACTGGGACTGGGCAACATTCCATGGTGTCACCTTCTCCCAGTACCTGTCCCAGTGAGAATGGCTTCCCTGCATTTCTGCTCAGCCGTTTTAATTGTATATTTCTACATGTCACCGTTGTCTTCTTCAGTGTCCAAAGTGAAGCCCAAACTGAATAATGTCATACCAAGCTGAAACCATAGGGGCATTTAAGTAGGCAGAACAATTCATCAAGCTGGCATTAGATTGCAATGCTGGAACCAGTCTCACAAATTTTACTAAATTTGTCAGGGATCCCTGGTTTATGCCTCACTGCGGCACAACATTGAGGCATCAGATCAGCATTGCCTAGTACATCTTCCCCCATCGTCCTGGTGGTCCACCACATAAATGATCAACATTCCCTGATGGTCCACCACGTAAATGTTGATCAGACATAACTTGTTTATTTGCACTTGCTTGGCTTATGAGAACGGACAAGATCACAGTGATAAAATAGCAGGAATATTATCCATCTAATCTTAGCATTTCCTGTAGCGTTTGTTAGTATAGCATTGAAGTGCTTCCCAGATAAATTGGAACATCTCTTGTTCTGTTTGTACAGCATCCAGCCTAATGCAGTCCAGCTCTATGACTAGTGCTCAGAGGCACTATTCTAACACAAATAATAAGTAGATCTGCCTCTTGTGTATATCTACTATTTTGCATTTTTGTGACTATCATACGTTTTTACTGCTTTTCATCTCCATTAGCTCTGCCAAAACTAACAGAGATAAGCAGGATGGCTTCTATTGTGACTCACGTGCCATCAGTAGAGTAATTGTGAACAGGCCAATTCCCGCTCCTTCCCCTCCCATCCCCCCCCCCCCCCATCAGGGGAGAACCTGGGGGAAGGTGTTGGACATAGGGGAAAACTCAGAAGTTTCCATCATGGAGTCCCTATCACAGCGTCACTCCCATGCCCCCATAAAATTGTCAAAGGTTCAGCATGAGTGTCTGGTGATACCCACAGGCCTAAACTAGCAGTGCACAGGCCAGTGTGTCAGCTCTGGGGCTCCACCTCCCCTGGCAGCATGGCTCTACTGGGCCTTCAGATATATACTGTTCCTAACTGGGGATCCTGAATCATTAATTAGATCATTGATCAGTTAATGCTTGGACAGTACTCTATAGTTTGGGAGTGTAACATAAGAGGTAGGCATCATTCTCATTAGCAAAAATAAATGTATTGATTGACTTACAAAAGCTATTCGATTCCCCTTTCAAATATTTCTATTCCCCTTTTTTCTTTTTCACCAATGCAAAGTTTGTCAAATGTGAGTTAAAAGTCACAAGGCTGAAACAATGAAAACTAATTAGAAGTCCAGCCACATGCTCCTACAGTATATTTTTCTTCACCTGGGAACTATCCAGACCTTCGTTTTCCCTGTGGACCATAAGAATGCTAGCATTTAAGCCAACTTTTAAAACTATATATTTTCAAAGTTTCTTTTTGTGGAAGATTTGATGTCAGTTAAAGGGGAGCAGCTCAAACTAGGAGAGGCAATCTGAGCAAGTCTTTCTTTACATTTAAAATTTGATGTTAACAGCATAAGGAAATACAAACTGAAAATACATATGTAATCCAGAGGCCCTGAGACCACGGAGACAGGAGAGTGAAGTCTACTCTACAGCCTTAGCCAAGAGTCCATTATCTTTTATTCATTCAGTAGAGGCACATGGGTTTAGCCCCTAAGATTTCCAAGTTCTATCCCACCTGCCAATGACTCAGGTCCATAGGCTTTACACTTCCATATGTCGTATAAACTAGAGTTTTGCAATAGCAAAAGACAGTTAAGCCTCCTTACATATGTTAGGAGGAAGTGGCCTTCTTTTCCTCCTTCCAGTTTCACCTGGATACAGATTTTTTTTTTTTTTTTTTTTTTTTAGCTCCCTCTGGGCTCCTAAAAACATTCTTAAACTGTTCTGGGTTTTTGATTGTTTGTTTTTGACAGTTTTTATTTTTAGTTTGAGGGTTTGTTCAAAACTAAAACTCAAAGCCAAGCTCTGGGGTTTCCAGCCCACCTAAATGGGGACTGAAGAAGGTTCCCCACCCACAACTGAGTCTGCAGAGTCTTGTGTAACACCCAGTCAAATTTCCTGTCAATGGGAGTTTTGGTTGGAGTCTTGGCATTGCGCTTACTGATTCCAGCCCCCAAATGCACGCTTAATATTAGTTGATATACTGTAGTGTCGAGCCACCATCTGGCAAATGCAACAGAATCGTCTCTGTTCCTTGATCTTGTGTGACTATACACTAAAAAAGGTGACTGTAAGTTGCACTTTGTATGTACATTTGTAGTCTAAATTTTACATAAGACCTGCTCCTTTAAAAAAAAATCCTCTTAGAAAGCTGGTTGAGTGAAACTTTCACTTGTTGCAATTTTGCATTAACCATAGGTTAAAGGGAGAATAAGCGGTCAGCAATCTCAGAACAAGTTAACAGACAAGATCAGAAATGGGCAGGATTAATAGGGCCAGGGTCTATATCTGGGTTCCAATTGTCCTTAGGGCGTTTAGATTCAGGGTTTCAGACTGGATCTTTGTAAAGAGAGGAACCATACTCAGTATTTGGCTCCAGACTGGTATTTTCCCACGGTGGTTTAGATTTGTATCTAATGAGGCCAATTATTTACCCACTCACCCATCTCTCTTCAACCAAATTCAGCCAGAGGTGTGAAATATTGATTCCCAAACTGTGGACCATAGAGCACTCACCAGTTGTGGGTGTGGTGAGCTGGCTCCCTCTGTTTGCAGCTGCCACATCACAGCTAACTATCCCTAAAATCCTGTCCTAAAACTTGGTTTTTATGTAAGAAGTTGCCTATAGTTGCTAGAGCAGTCACTGGCCAGTAAGATCATCCAACCGCTGGGAGAGAATTGGCCTCCCTGTTAAAATGTCATTGACATTATGAAAAGTGGGATCTATGACTAAGGATATGTGATACACAAAAGAAAGCAGTTGGTGTAATGTCTGAGTTTTATGTATATTTGCCACAGCAATCCTCTGTGGGAAAGATGGCTAAAACCTACAGTAAATTTTTAGACTGAGAAGTAAGATTCTGAATGTAATTGTGTGAATGTTTCAGTGAATTCTACCATTTTAGAACCTTTCTGCTTGCCATTAGCAAACTCAAACCTTTTTCTTTACCGCCCTTCCTCAACCTCCTTCCTCTCAGCAGATGAAAGGAAGTGGATCCATTTTCTCTAAACCATCTCAGTGACATTTTACTAAGAGCCTCTTAACAGATCCAAGGCGAGGAATATTTTCATCTCTTCAGCTCAAAAATATCTCTTTGAAGGCCAGCCTGGGTCTGTAATGGGACAAGGATTAATGTAATCTTTTCCATTGCCCCTTCTAGAACCTTTGCTTCAGAATGTCTTTATCTGTTAGCCATCAGGCTGCCTTTAGACGTTTGCCTTTAGTCCCTGTACAAGTTCTAAACGAATTCCCTATTTCCCAGAGGGTTATGTTTTTCTATTACAATCAACACGCTGAAAGGGCTGGAAGAGTAGCATGGAGCTTTATGCTGTTGTTTGGGGGGTGGGGAGACAAAGCTTTATGATCAAATCTTCTGTAACTAAATAATGGCCTGAAATTTAACAGAAACTTTATATTTACTCTTAAAACTTTGCATTGACAAGTGTGGTTTCTATGACTATCGGGTTTGAGGTATTGTGCTTCATTCTGTGTATTGGTGACATACAGGACAGGCAACAAGGACGTTTGTAATTAATTTAGTTATGCATCAGTTGCAGCTGTTGAAATGCAAGAAAGACCACAACTTGCTTTATGGAGCAAGAAATGAAGATATTGTACCATCTTTGTCACAAAACAGATGGGATCTAGTGGTGAGCCAAGGTACAGGCCATTTAAAAATCATAAATATTCTATAAACTTTGATCTTGGATATCCCTAACTATGTTTCTTAGAATACATTTTTAATTGAGTGCCTTTTCTTATGTGTTGGCTATAGATCAGGATTGGAAGACCTTTTATTTTTTAAATCAGGGCCCATTGACCCGCAGAAAAATCGGTCTGGGACCACACACAAGAAAAAAAAAGAATAAAAAACCTCACTACTCACCTGCTCTCACTGCTCCCATGGTAGGAAGCAAAAACAAAAACAAAAGACCCGCTCACACTTAACTCGGCACATGCTCCAGCCCTGTGGGGAAGAGGGGTGCTGAGCCTCCGGGCTTCCCCCTTCAGCAGAGTGAACTGATGCTCACTATCCAGTCCCTCCAGGGGCACCAGGGCTCAAGGCTTCCAGCCCATGGTGCCACAGGCCAGATCAAATTAACCTGGGGGCTAAATCTGGCCCATGGGCCATAGGTTCCACACCCCTGCTGTAGATAAATGGAGAAATTTTAAGTTCTAGTGTAATTAGCTATGTTCTTTTCATTTGCCTGTTTTCTACTGTTTTTCAAAAGTCAATAAATAAAGCTAAAGTATGATTTTTTCTGGCAGTAGCCAAATGCTGTTCATAAAACTGCTTCAGTGAGTTCACATGCTTTTTTGGCATCATGCATGCGTTCATTTCACTGTCGCTGATTATTTCAACTAAAATATGTACCGTGCACACCTTGAGATTCATTCTATAAAAAGCTGGCGTAGGGAACATGATGAATTCCTCTTGTAAAGCTCAGCTTAAGAGAAGAAACTGAGTTGACTCAGTTTTTTTTTTAAAAGGTAGCTCTGTTTAATTGACAAAGTAACAATGTGGGTTTGAACTCAACAGATTGGGCAGTGCAACAGAAAGAGAGATAGAAAAGCAGCAGGGGAAACTGTGTATACTAATGGGCTGCACACACTCGCAAAGGACTTCTGAATAGCTCCTTCTGTAAGCGTGGTAAGGGACCTTAAAACACAAGGAAGGAGAGTCATCTTACGAGGAACATATGGGCCAAATTCTGCTCTACTATGAGTGTGTAAAAGTGAAGAAACTCCTCTGATGTCACTGGTGCCCAGAATTACATCAACTTAACTAAGAGTAGAATGTGACTTCTATCTCCTCACTGCTTACCAAATTGGGATAGCTAAAAGGTGCTGTATTCAGCATTATATTAATCTGCTATGTATTATTATTAATTTATGTATATTGCAGTTATGTATCAGGACCCTATTGTGCCAGGTGCTGTACACAGGCACAACAAAGACAGTCCCAGCCATAAAGTCGTTACAATCTATGTAATACCTACAATCCGTCTCGCTTGCCTATTTGCTTTTTTATATTCTGGTTCAACTAAGAGGGCCACATGAAAGGAGAAATATTTTTGTGTCTTCGCCTTTTTGTTATTTTAAATGTAAAAAAAAATTGGTAAACTATTTTGTAATCTGCATACATTTGCATCTAGTCTTATTCTCTCTAAAGAGCATGGGACTTTTAAGGGTAGAAGAAGACCCTATCCTTCATTTTTTATTATCAAGATTCAAATCAATGCTCTTCTCCATATAACTAGAAAGGTTTAAGATCTTGTCTTGTGTTAGAAAATGAGTTTTAATTAGCGTGACATTGAACATTATTTCTGGACAAGAGCAGTTATGTTTGAAAACATTTTAGCTGATTGTGATTAATGTGAATATTTGGTTATGGTAGAACTTCCTTAACTCCAATGCTTAATGAACATTTTTTAGAACAAAAGTCTTTGTTCAAGATTCAACATTAATCCCTACACCTTCCCCTTCCACATCCCTCCCGCATTCCTGATGTTTTTAAGGTAAAACAAAACATTTTTTTCCTTGTACATCATGAAAGAAGCAAAAAATGCATCCCAGACATGTTTTTTAATAATCCTTTGTAGCTTATCTTGAAGAAATGTGAATTATAAAGTTCAGTGTAGACCTACACCAGTGATTCCCAACCTTTTTCCCATGGAGGAACCCCTAAAATAATTTTTCATATCCCGAGGAACCCCTACCTATGAAAACGTTTGCTTGGCCAGAAAAAGTTGACAGTGGGGAGTGCAATTCAATTACTGCTAAATTATTGTCAAGAAAATTTTTTTGTAAAGAGCTGTTATATATATGTGTCAGCTTACATTGTAAGAAAAAAAATTGGAGCATTTTTCCTGTCTTTTTTGTATTATCTAATCTTTTTTTTCAAATATCAAATCAAAATAAAGTTTACTTAAACATCAAAATAAAGTTCACATCCAAAGTCAATATAAAGTTTACTTTCAGTGTGATACTTGAGCTTGTTTCTTTTTGCACAAATGTTGAATTAATTCTTGGCCGAATTTTTGACTGAATTTATTTATTCTATGATTTCTCGCAGAACCCCTGACGATGGTCTGTGGAACCCCAGGGTTCCGCGGAACCCTGGTTGGGAAACACTGACCTACATAGTACATTGAGAACCCATGATATGCACGTGTACCTAGAACAAAGCAGAAGATCTCTGATTCTGTATTTTGCGATTGATTATGATCTCTCCATGGCAACCCAAGTATGACTCACCTGAAGTAAAATGAGTTATACCAACCCGGTGCAAGTGAGATCAGAATTAGGCCCAGGTTGAGCATTAGTTGCTTTACAATTTCAGCTCTCCATTGAGCTGAGGAAGTCTATGTTTTCATCCATAGTTTGTTTCTGCTAAGGACTTGTTAACTTATCACTCAAATGAAGCATGTTCCAAAAGTTGCTTTAGAAAACAAGCGCATAAGATGTTCTCAAAACCTGGCACCATTTCGGATAACATTTCAAAATAGTCCTCCCTTAAAATAATATTGCTTTAAAGAGACACAACAGGGACATCTGGGTGTCTGCCAGGCTTTGATGAGAGTACTACACACGGACAGCCATTCTCATGTTGCTTAATTTTCCAATTTGTAATTTCAAGGTACGCTGTTTTACAGAAGTGCCTAGTTAACCATGTCCTCGGGTCCTGCGGGGAGGGGATGCAGCTGGACAGAGGCAGCCTGCGAGTGCAGGTTGATTGCATGGCTGTCCAGAAGAGGCTCATGGGACCTGCCATATTCTGCAAATTAAAGTTGCCCTGGCCGGAAGGTCAATAGCCATATCCCTGCAGTCACTCTGACTGTCCTAGCCCACTGCCTTTGGGAAAGTGCTATTCTGTGGGTCATCGTTATGAAAAAAGGGATTCGTTAGCTAATTAGACCAAGATATTTATTCTCTGTTTCTGAGGAGGCCTGGAGAAAGTGCTGATCCTTTCTAAAAGTTTTAATGGTTATCGTCATTTAAAAATTAAAATGCTTGATATTCTGACTCTCAGGCTTATATAATGCTGCACCTTTGTGTCTCTCGATACTGCATAATGCTTGAAATGTGTTTGTGCTCCAGGTAAAATATTCTCCCAGGAGGAGTGATTTTTCTTTTAATCTTTTTATTACAATTTGGAAATACCATTCCCGTTTGTATATCATATCAATAGCTTCAGTGTCGAAAAATCATCCAAAATTCAGCTGAAGCAGTGCTGTATCCATTATTTATTTTGATTTTATATAGAGCCTGAGAAGTGCCTGTAGGTGTTTTACATAACAATAAAAAGCCAAACACTGCAGAAACTATTACTGTACGGGTACAAACAAGGCATTGCTTAATTGGGCTTTACCTGGGGCCACAGATGAGGGGCAGCACAACAATGTGCTGCCAGAGGAGCAGCGTGGGAAGCAGATTGTGACTGACCCACCACCTGCTGCCCAGTTCCCCTATGCTCTAGAGATGGAAATGTATCTTGTGATGGCTTTGTACCTGACATGCCATACACCCACCTGCTCTCTCCCAGCACAGCTGTGTTGGCAGTCATGCTGGAGCATGGAGTCTGGGCTCACCCATTCCCTGCCCCCCTCCCACCCAAGAGTGTTACAGGGAGAGGATATAGCAGCCCCATGGAGAGTGGTCTCACCCCTGCACAACTACCCAGAGTATAAGTACTGATGCAGGGAAATACATGATGCTCCATTACTGCCCTGCACGGGCACTGAGGATGGACGGTGCCCTGACCCACAGAAATATATTTGAAACAAAGATGTATTCATCCATGTTTAATCACTTGAGCTGGCCATGCCTATCCAGTTAGCCCATTCTTTCAGTGCCCACCACTGTCTACTTCAAAGAGCAGTCAGGCTACATGGGGCTGAGCCCTTTGCTGGAGTTGTGTGCAACTGTTCCACCCCAAGCAGCAGCCACACAAAGGAAGTGTGACTTAATGTCACAATCCCTCCTTACTTTTCACTGGCAGGCATAGAAATGTACTGAAGACCTATCATGGCTGCAATTTATCAACCTTCTCACACCTTGGGCAGGAAAGAAGGCATGAGAACATGAGGGCCAAACTTTGCACTAATCTCAGACCTGAGAGCCAGGTAGACTGAGCCAGGAAGGTGAGATGGGGGGGTCTTACTCTTCCATTCAGCCAAGTAAAACAAGGGGACAGTCTAGTCCAATGAGCTAAGCTTCCGTTAGGAAGAACCCCAATCATTACAGAGACAATGGATTTCTACTTTTCTGTCTACACTGGAAATTCAGCCCAGATCCATTGCAAGGTTCACCAAGGTTCATGGATCTGAATCCAGAGCAATTTATGGCTTCACATGCAAGCCATACAATGCTCCAAGAGCCAGTTTCCAATGGATTCCCCTTTTGTAACAAGAGTTCTGAGGGGTGTTTACCACTCCTGACAGCCATTGCTATTACTATACCTCTCAACCTCACTCCCTTCATTTCTGAAACTGATTGTCTTTCTAAAACAGAGAGGAAGGGAAGTTAGTCCGGACTAGGATGAAGAAAAAATGAGCCAGTGAATCAATTCTGAGGTGAATGTTTTAGTATTTCTTTTTACTTTCTCACCTTCTACCAGGAGCTACTCCTTTTTCCAAGCTCTTCTCATTTGTTTCAGGGTGAACAGTGCTAGCCACTTGATTAAGATTCAGCTTGCAAAAATGTGTGCTCACAGCAAGTAAGGTTTTCCCTCTGACCTTTAGCAGCCCTTTCCTCTCAACAGCACAACGGTACAAGTTTAATTTTTGCTTAGGGTGAAATATATGTATGGGGGGGAAGGAACAGGGCTCATCTTTTCATAAAACCGCCAAAAGCCCCATTTCATCCTTTTCATCGAACTTTTCATATAGTTTATGTTGCATTATGCAGTGCTCCCTTGGGATAGAGTTCTGGCAACAGAGGTAAATGCAAACTCTCTTCTTAATCTTTGCTGTGTAAGACCTATTCTTAAGCATTTGGGGGTCAGTCCTCTTCAGCAGGTTCACTTTTCCTCATTGCAGTTTCATGAATTCGGCCATGAGCAAAAAGCTGGCATTTGTTTTAAATGAATACTGGGCTACTTGCTAAGCAGAACAGAATGGTTTGTGTGAGACACAAGAAACCAAAGAAGAAACCAAAATTTGATATTCATTATCACTGCAACGTATTCTGAGCATTCTGCAAAAAAAATTATGCCATCAATGAAGAGATTTGGGCCTGATTCTCAGTTGATGTAAATTGACAAAGCTTTATTGCTGTCAGTGGATTAGTGCCAATTTACAGCTTCTGAGAAGCTGGCCCATTATATGGTGGGTGGGTTTTCTGGGGTGGTTTTCTTTTCCAGCTCTCAGAAAGGAAAAGAAGGAACATTTGTATCTGAACCTGAATTTCTCAAGTTGCGGGGTGGGGAGGCAGGGTAGGGTGTAGCTATAGAACAGGGTAGATTTTTGCAGGCTCTGAGATGAGTTGGGAGATTAGTAATGAGATATAGAACATTTCAGCTATACTGCAAGTCACCCGTTTGAATTCGGCTCCCCTATCATCTAAATTTTATTACCAACGAAGAGCTGATTGATGGCACATATAAACTAAATTGTCAGTCTAGTTCCTAGGGAAGAGTTTAAGAATTGAGTCCAAAGACTGAATATATCATGGCTATTGAGCTACCTTCTCAGTCCTAGGAAATGGTTCCTCCAGGCCAAGCATTATGCATATTGACAGTGCAAGCATAGAGAGCCTTTGCATGGCTGCCATGGATAAAGAGTGCTCTAATTTCTAGGGCTGTCAGTTGGACAGTCATCACATCCATTAAAATAAAATGCTGCTTTTTGCCTTAGAAAATGTTCCACTTCCCTCTACCTGGCTCAAAAATCTGTATCTGCAACACAGAATTTTTCATGCTTCTTTCATGTTCCTTGATAACATGAGGAGAGACTAATAAAGAACACAACTATTAATGCATCAAAGGACAGAAATGACACATGTACCTTATGCAAAATACACTTTTTTCTGTTTCCTAGAAGTAGTCTGTGGGTATACCGGCCAAATCACTTGGCTCTGGCAATAACCAGTGGATTTTAGACCAGAGATAGCAACAGTCTGCAACAAAATATTGATCTGTATGTGAAAGTGCACACGCTTTTGAAATAGCAATCTTAAATCCCCAAATACAAAATTTTAATTCGCACTTTAAAAATATACAGGTGTCAGATTGTGTCATTAGAATACAATTCTTAGTATAGACAGGAGGGCTGTCTTGCTTTTCCTGAATGCTTAGCTGTATTGATATTGTTTTGCAATGAGTTCCTCAGATTAATTGTGCATGCAAGTAAATTAGTTTTAAGCACATTGCCTTGAATAAGTAAATATTCTTGTATTACTTGAGTGGGCAAAGAGGAGGGTCCAAATTTCCTTTTCCATAACATTCTTTATTTCATATACCCCCATTATGCCCTCTTCTATTTGTCTACTCACTAAATTTTATAGCCTTAATTTTTTCATTCACTCCTCTACCTCTGATCAATTTCTCTATGCATCTCTGGAGCCCTTCAGAGAATTTCTTCCATATCTTTTTTTAAGATGGGTGATTAAAACTGAACATAATATTATTTCTCTCAGGGGTCATAACTGGCTAAAAATCTAGATAGGTGCATAAATTCATATTACTTCTTCAATGTTCATTATCTTTTATTTGTCAACACTGAAATAATTTGCTGACCATTATTTGCTTTGGTAGGTTGATCTGAAATTCTTCAGTCTTCTCTATTATTGATTTTCCTAAATAAATTTGTGTCTCATCCATATTTGGCCACCTTGTTATTCACCCAAACAAAATTGGTCCTAGCAAAGAGCCTTATGGAACCTCGCTGTTAACATTTAGCCAGGCTGAAAATTGACCATTTATTTCTCCTCTTTGTCAGTTCCCTGTCCATGAAACTGGCTTGCTTCTCACTGTGAACCTAATGCCGCTACCCTCATTACATGGCACTGGTTGTACAATAAGATTACTCCTCATGACAAAGGGGAGTAGACATTGGCTCCAAATGACTGCTTCTAGGCTTCTTACAAATAACATGTTTGTGTTTTTCCTCTTGCCAACTCCCGTGTTATAGTGCACAGGGAGAGAATATTGGGACCCCCCCCTATGGAAATCTCACAGGGCAAAAATACTGCCTGCAAGCTCCTGCTGAGATGCTGAGGCTCCATCTTGCCCCCAAACCCGATCTATACTTCAGAGGCATAGTGTAGTACCCAGGAAATAGTGTTCTCTTTCAAGTATCAGAGGGGTAGCCGTGTTAGTCTGAATCTGCAAAAGCGGCAAGGAATCCTGTGGCACCCTATAGACTAACCCAAGTGTTGGAGCATAAGCTTTCGTGGGCAAAGACCCACTTCGTCAGATGACATGCATCTGACGAAGTGGGTCTTTGCCCATGAAAGCTTATGTTCCAACACTTCGGTTAGTCTATAAGGTGCCACAGGACTCCTCGCTGCTTTTGTTCTCTTTCAGGCTCCTGAATAGAATAATAGAATACCAGAACTAGAAGAGACCTCAAGAGGTCAAGTCCTGTCCCCTGCACATATGGCAGGACAAACACCATCTACACCATCCCTAACAGATGTTTATCTAACTGGCTTTTAAAAATCTCCAGTGATGGAGATTCCACAAGCTCCCTTGGCAATGTATTCCAGTGCTTAACCACCCTGACAGTTAGGAAGTTTTTCCTTATGTCCAGCCTAAACCTCCCTTGCTTCCTATCATCACAGGTTAAGGAGAATATTTTTTCTCCCTCCTTGTATTTGAAAGTTGTTATCATATCCCCTCCCAGTCTTCTCTTTTCCAGACTAAACAAAACCATTTTTTTCAAGCTTCTCTCATAGGTCATGAAAAAGCGGCAAGGAGTCCTGTGGCACCTTATAGACTAACAGAAGTGTTGGAGCATAAGCTTTTGTGGGCATTTCGTCAGATGCATCAAAGTGGGTCTTTGCCCATGAAAGCTTATGCTCCAACACTTCTGTTAGTCTATAAGGGTATGTCTACACTAGCTCATTAGTTCGAGCTAGGTAGGCAAATCAGGGAACTGGGGTTGCAAATGAAGCCCGGGATTTAAATATCCCAGGCTTTATTTGCATGTTCCCGTCCAGCCGCCATTTTTAAATCCCCCTTGGTTCGAACGAACTGCTCGTGGCTACACGCGGCAGTTTAAAGTTAATCCGAACTAAGTCCCTAGTTTGGATTAACTGTTACTCCTCGTGGAATGAGGAGTAACAGTTAATCCGAACTAAGGACTTAGTTCGGATTAACTTTAAACTGCCGCGTGTAGCCGTGGGCAGTTAGTTAGGACTAAGGGGGATTTAAAAATGGCAGCCGGACGGGAACATGCAAATAAAGCCCGAGATATTTAAATCCCGGGCTTCATTTGCAACCCCGGTTCCCTGACTTGCCTACCTAGCTCGAACTAACGAGCTAGTATAGACATACCCAATGATGCCACAGGACTCCTCACCACTTTTGCAGATTCAGACTAACACAACTACCCCTCTGATACTTCTCATAGGTCATATTTTCTAGACCTTTGCATTTGTTCACCCAACTCCTTCCCCACCTTCCCAGATACTTTCAAAACCCTCATTAGTTTGTAAAATAAGTTACAAGGAGCCCAGCCCCCGCTGAAGATTTTTTTTCAGGTCTCACATCAAGCCCACAATGTGAAATCTCATGATTTCTGTGGGAAATTTCATTTTCTCCACCAAAACTTTTTCTCCAAATGAATATCAGCCTTTCTTATCCATTTTGAATGGTGATCTGAACTGTGTTACTCTAAACCTTTCCACCCACCACCAGTTATAAATACATTTTAGGAGGAGCAGCTCTGTTATCTATTTGACCTTTCCCATCAGCCTCTAACCAGTACTGCACTTTACCATCATGAGAGTATGGAAATAAGAAACTTGCTCCATCACATTGACGCAGTATGCTGACAACACTGCCATTTTCTCCCCCTGCCCTTGACATGGGGACTTGAGCACCAGCTCAACTATGGGCAACACAACATCAAAAGAAATCATGGGATAGCAAATGGAAACAAAAGGAGACTCGAGTAAGAATGCAACCTGCTTCATTTCTATAACATAATTCTTTTAAACAAGTATCAGAGGGGTAGCCGTGTTAGTCTGAATCTGCAAAAGCGACGAGGAGTCCTGTGGCACCTTGTAGACTAACAGATTTATTGGAGCATAAGCTTTCGTGGGCAAAGACCCACTTCGTCAGATGCATGGACGAAGTGAGTCTTTGCCCACGAAAGCTTATGCTCCAATAAATCTGTTAGTCTATAAGGTGCCACAGGACTCCTCGTCTCTTTCAAACAAGGAGATGTACAGAAAACTGAAAGACAAGTATTAACTCTGACAATGATGTTTGAAACCCCAGGAGGGATGGAAATGGTTAATTCTTGGAATGACACAAACATAAATGATGCCATTGTATGGGACAAAGGTGTAAAAGAGGAAGTAGGATGCATTAGAACAGAGAGTGCATAATGTATTTATCATCAGCTAGGCAGCCCTGATGGGTGAAGGCTTTTATACAAACACTATATTGATAGTATTTCAACCAGCAGTAAAAAACTGCACTTGACACTCCTCTGTAGGGAAAAATATCCATGTAGTCTTTTCTGTAGGACCAATTAGCTTGTGAAAGTGGTTAGGGAAGGGGGGAGAAACAGAATATAAATGCAGGATGCATCCACACTTGATTACTCTAATGAAATGTCCATTGATTCCTATAGATTAATGTGAGAAGAACGGCAGCTGTGGAGTGGCTAACACCTTTAGGTCAGGAGCTGTTTATGTGTAGGTGGGGGTGATCAAAAGAGACCAAGGTGGAAAAAGAATTGATGAGTCCAGCTCAAAAGAAAAAGACTGGGTAAGGTGTGTGGATGTGGCAATAGGCTCTGTACCAGGCCACCACAAGGGACTGCAGGGCGCATGTGTCTTTTTTTTTCCCCTCTCTGCACGTCTCTCCTCTTCCTCTCTGCCTCTCACTCTGATTTTACTTTGCTGTAAGGCAGACAGAGCTCACAGGTCATCTGTTTTTGTTAGATTAATTTGATTCAGCATGCAGAAATTGGGGCTAGATGCCAAGCGGGCTAATGGCTCTCCACAGGTGACATTGTGGTTGGTCATTATTCGCCTCCTCTTCTTCCCCCCTGCCCAATCTTTTTGCTTAAAAAAAAGAAAAAGTCATGGGAAAGATTCCTTTCTTCTGCCAGTCTTGTAAATATTGTCTTGTAAATATGCTAATGAGAGGTGCCTTGCATCAGTCCCATCCCCACATCCGTGTTTGCATCCACACAGAGCGCTGTGTCACTGTAACACTGTTCCTTGAGCCCAAGGACAGGATGTACAATTCTATTGTTTCTTCTGCAGTAACCTATAAGGCTACTTAGGGACAGGAATAGTTTTCTTAATTGTATAATAGTGACATCTGCAATATTTCTTCTTCCTCTGGGAAATACTTGTTAGAGGGAATCCTATGGATAGGTATTGAGGAAAGACTCATTCAGCACTATCATCTGCTAATCCTGACATTGTTTCATTATTCCCTTCAGGCCCTGATCCTGCAAGCATCTCTGTTCTGGTGGCACCTTGCATCCATCCATGGTCCCTTCGACTCTTCACATGCATATGAGTCAAAGCACACTGAACAGGGGCAAAAATTGCAGGCTCAAGGCCATAAATTGTACTCAGAAAATTTGCTAAGGTAGAATGCTTTAAATGGACAAAATACGAGTTAATTATTATTTAAAACAGGGGTGGAGAACCTTTTTAGGGTCGGAGGCTGCTGACCCAGAGAAAAATCAATTGGGGCTGCACACGAATGAGAAGCAAAAAAAAAATATCCCTCGCTAATATGGCCCCCCACTGAGAAGGAGAAAGCCAGTCCCCATATTTCCCTTGCATGCCAGAGCCTCCAGGGGCCCAGGCTAGTAGATTTTGTGTGCCCAGCACTGTGAGGGGATGATGTGGGAACTGGAGCACCAGCACTGGCTCCCCAATGCTGGGAGAAGCCCCAAGCCTCAGGGGCTGGATCCAGGCAAGCTGGGGGCCAGACCTGGCCCCTGGCCTTTAGGTTCCCCATCCCTGATTTAAAAGCAGGATTTTACTGAGAAAATCTCTGTACCAGATCTTCACCTGGTATATTTAGCAAGTAGTTAGATTGATTTGGATCTGTACGTTTGTTATAAAAACTGGGATGTTTGTAGTCTTGCTTTATTTGCCCAATTTCTTCATAAGAATGGTCCAGTATAGTTCTTAGATCAATTAAGAACACCTTATAGTTACAGAGGAACACCATTATTTCAATATTTTCAAATGCATACATTCTTACAGGACAATAGCACTTCAATGATCAGACATTTATCATGCAATCATCTCTCATTCATAATATATCTTGTAATGCGGCTAACAATAGGGGCCTAATATCTAAAATCAGCATAATAATCTTAAAAGGTCAGGATCCTCCACATTAAAAATAATCAAAGAAACTGAATATTAAAATCCTGTTGAACTAACTTTTGGGTGAAGACTGGAAAGATAATTTTAATTGTCTATGCGGAACAAAATTCTAAATAGTCAGTATTGACTATTGCCCTAAATTCCTTGATTCAGCATGAATAATGTACAATGGGGGGGGAATTATCAGAACAGCTGTTGGTGCTGAAATTCTGCTGTCAGCTCTTTTAAACATCTCACGTGATTGTGCGTTTACAGAAGTACTTGGAGTAAAGGATCACAATGCAAGTTAATATGAGTTGGGGGTTTCTCATGCAGCTAACTATGCTCACACCCCTTCTGGATGTTGATAATGAGGCTCCCCCTAAACTAACTGATTCCTTCCTCCAATATTTTGATAGCTTCAGGACTTTCTATTGTTAGCCAATGGTGTATTCTGTATGTTCCTCTTGTATCAGGTTTAATGAACGATGGGGCCCTCTTCCCACTTGCTGCAGTAGGAGCTGATCTCACTGCTATGCAATTCAATGACAAAACTCCCATTGACATTAGTGGAGCAGAATCAAGCCCCTACAGCATTAAAAAAAAACCTATATTGCTACCTGGGCACAATCTGTTATATTTACTGACTTTGTTTTATATAATTGTTTACATATAATAAAGAGGGTTAATGCCTGCCCTAAATGCAAGATTAATTTCAACTTTAACTTTAGAGTCATGGCCAAGAACACTTCCATAATGCCTTGAAACCAGAAAATCTATTGTCCTTAGATCATTATTAAGAACTAGTGTTTAGTCGCAACGTTCATTTTTATCTGAGCATGGACTGTTATCAGGCGCCATTGCCTTGCATTTCAGCGTTTCTAAATTTTAACTTCATATTTGCTTCTGTATTATGTACGTTTCATCATCCTCCGTAGTCATAGAACCTTCACCCTCCTGCTTCATTAAGGAATGTTTCACAGAATATGATATTTTGTGTTTGAGGCATCATAAAGCTGGGGAGCAACTTCAATGACCTTCTGTCTTCTAATTTTAACCTGACTTCAATACCCAGTGTAAGAACTTCAGATATTGCTACTTCCTTTTATATGTTAAAAAGAGGCCATGAAGCATGGCTGATTCTTGCAAATGTTTCAGAGGCTGTTTATTCATTTTTCTGTGAAACCCTGTGCAACCGTTCTTGACCAGCAGACCTTCAGGTAGAACTGTGAGTGTCTTCAAGACATTAGATTTCCACACACAAAAGACAGAAGGGGGGTGGAGGGTCTCATGAAATCTCTTTACACCCTGAGGTGAAAGACTCTATTTTACAGCACATTGCTTCAGCTAGTAATGAGTTCAATACCAGACAAACTTGAACACTGTGAAAACCAAGAGAGATGGGGAAATGGCAGTCTTGGCAGTCCTTTTCTACCTTAAAATTGGATGGGAGTGCATTGATTGCCATCAATTCTGTTCCTTTTATTTCTTTTACATTTTCATTAATGTTACTTATTACACTTTTAAACACAGTTCAAAAGGGCTCTTTTAAATTAAGTGTTATGACAAGGTATGAAACACTTAAATATACTTTAAAAGCCTATGAGAGGGTCTGTAATATAGAGACCAGAACTAGAATACTGAAAACAGAACTCAGCTAGAATACAGTACATGGGTCTATTTGTCTGCACATCTGCACTCAGTGTGTGAGCACAGGAATTTATAAATGGAGCCTTAGATACTGATAGCAGCAAACTGGCTTTGCCTTTAAGAGATCCTGGTGTATTTTTAGAAAGCATAAATAGGCTGCCTCTCCCATTTGCAAACTTCTCAAGACATAAAAAAGGAAGGGTTTTCTACTTTCTCCAAGTCTCCTTCACCTGCTAGCACCATATAAGTCTTTCTTTTAAGCAGTACAGGTCCACAGCTTTTTTTTTTTTCCTTTTTTTTTTTATTGAGAAGCTGCACAACTCTAACCGGTGGTTCAATAAATTGTATTACATCCCCTTCGTACTGAATGCCCTACAAGCTTTGGCTTTCCATGTGTAATTGCAAGCTGTTATTAGCCCAGAGCTGCGTCCATTACTGTGCTACACTATTGCTGAGCGGTCAATTTTTTCCCCTGCCATTTCCTTTGCTCACACCATGCTGACCACGTTGGCCAGAGGCTGCCCGAGGTTTATAGTGCAGCATTGATTTTTTTTCTTTTCTCTCAATACTGACAGAATCATAGATCCAAGGCAAATAAAGAAATGCATTCTGTGGTGATGAAATGTCTTTCGTTCAGCCTGGATTGAATCAAGGACCATCCGAGAAATGTTCTACTCTAAAATGCTAGTGAAACTCACATTGTTTTGAAAATGAATTTTCCATTTTCTTAGCTGTAACTTTGATTCTTACATCACCCTGCTAAAAATAATCAGATAAAATTGAGGCTAGAAAACAAGCCTACGTAAAATGTTATTTTTTAGGTTTTGTAAGCTGCTGTTGCTGATGCAAAAGGTCACAGATCAGAAATTTGGTCACTTACATGTATCTCTAGTAAGTATATGGCATTATCATGAAAACATGATAACATTATTGCTGTATAATTCCTATAAAACAAGATCATATTGAAAATTGGAAATATTATACACAACTGCTAGACATTTAGATTTGTTGGTAATAATATGCACCTCACTTCACACCCTAATAACAATTTGCACTTTCCATCAGAGAATGTCAAAGGACTTCATAAAGGTGTCTATTATTTATCACCATGTTACCAATATAGAAACTGAAGCACAGACAGTTTAAGCAACAAGCCCAAGGTCCAGAGTGAGGGCATATCTACACTACGCGGAAGATCGATGCTGCTGTGGTTGATCTTCCGGGGTTCAATTTAGTGGGTGTAGTATAGACCCGTTAGATCAAATTCAAAGGGCGCCCCTGTTGGCGCCAGTACTCCTGCACCTCACGAGGAGTAAGGGAAGCCAGTGGGAGTGTTTGCTCCCATCGGCCTCCTGCTGGGTGGACGGCTCAGAAATGTGATGTAAGATATGTCGACTCCAGCTACATAATTTACATATCTGAAGTTGAGTATCTTACTTCGACCTTACGATGTAGTGTAGACCAGGCCTAAATTACTGGCAGCACCAAGTACAGAACCTAGGTCTCCTGACTCCTAGCCTTCTACTCTACCAATAAAATAAAAAGTAAGTGAATTCTTCGGGACCAGTTTTTCTCCTCTCCTATTCCTCCAAAGGGAAACATCTGACACTTTCTGTCATCACTGATAATAAGAGTTTCATGGTGTTACAATACCTGTACATGTAGTTTCAGTGTTTAAATATTATTTAGATTTATTTACTGCTAACTGCATTTTTGCATCATAATATGCATAGTACATAGAGAGGAGGCATAACTATCTACCCCTTTTATATGAAACTTGGAAAATATAAGTTTCATATACATCATGTGTTCCCAAATATTAGCGGTCTGAAGCTTCAAAGGGCTATCTTTTAGTACCTTTCCAGGTGCACGTCATTTGTGCAACAATAGAGAGAGGCCCAATCTAGTAACTCAAAATTCCCATCAGGAAAAATGTAGCAGATAGTCATACGCAACAGATGCATTCCATTCTTTATCCTCTGCTTTTTGGTTTGTTTATCATGACCTGGTGGTATTTATTTAAAACAGATTGCTCAGTCATAACATGGGAATTCTATGCACATTACTTAGCCTATGCAGATGTGAAGGACATCTGTATTTTCTTGCCTGAGAAAATCTCTTTTTAAATTCTAAGCTTTTTTCCAAAAGTGTCTCTATAGTCTGCAATTACAGGACTCTTCCTCACCATATGTGCCATGTTATATATCATACTTTGTCCTTGATATTAGTGTATGCAGGGCTGCCACTAACATCAGTTGGATCCCTGTGGCAAATTTTCACTTTAAACAACTTATTTAAAATGGCATATAACTGGAATCCTCCTATCAATGAAATCCTGCGTAACTTAAAAATATGTCAGACAAAGTGGTCTTCAGGTAGTGCTGATCCCCTGAAATAGAGAACAGTGATGAATCAGCACTACCTGAAGTGTTATTTGGATTCTAATCAGTGTTATTTGGATTCTATTATATTAATTGATTTTTAAAATTTGCAAAGTTTTAATGTAATTTGGTGTGGTCCCTAGGCAGCTTTGCACTTAAGTGCCAGACTTGGGTCTTCCTTTATTCTCTTTGTTTTATATGACCACATATCCATTAAAAAAAGACTTGACAATTGTATGTATTTTCATTCAGTGGTACAGTTCCTAGTAATGCACAATGTGTTACTTTCAGTGTATCATTTAAAGAAGACTTTCCATGCTGGGATAAGGGTTACGGCAAGCTTGAAGCTAAACAAAGCCATACCCTATATCCCCAAACAGATTGTGTATTGAGGCTCAGAAAGCGATGGGGAGCTCTTTCATGTCCTTCTCCCCTTTCTTCCGGGCTCTATCTGCAGCTGTGGCCAAGTCAAGTTCGTCTTTAAATGAGAATGTGCGGCAAAGGAGGCTCAAAGCCACTTTTCTGGCTTCTTGATCCTGATACCAGCAACAGGCCACTTCAGCACATTACAAAATTTAGACCTACCTCAGAGCTGCTCTAAGTTGTACCACCTGCAACGACCCTCTCGGAGCAATTTCACCACCATCAGATCAGCAGAGTACAGCAGGCCTCCAGACATGCCCTCTCCCTAGACGCTCCCCCTATTCTGGGGAAATCCTTTGGTAGCTAGTTAAAACCAGGTTTACCCCTCCTTTTGCGCCACCTGAGCAGCACAAAGGAACCATAGCCATGATGGGTGCCTCTTGGCAATGGACACATTCAGATATTAATCCATAGTACACCCTTTGAGGTCTGCCTATTGGTATTTTTTTCACTGACAAATCCAGGACCTGCACTGAGAAAACGTTCACAATGAACTCTAAATAGAAAGTCTGCCTGAGTAAGAAATTCAGGATTCAGATCCTTAGGTACTAAGATACATACTCACAACAGGCCATGAGATTCTGAGCAAACATTCTTCAGCTGTTTTCCTAGCGCATGGAGATAGAATTGAAATTTATATGTAAAAATTAGAAAAGCAGATAGGCTTATGTCTTCACCTAGTATTATAGAGGTATAATGCCAGCCACAGCTAAAATCCAACCAGTGATACCAAGTGGGCTAAAACCATTTCACTATACAAATGTTGTGAGTCAACATTTAAGTCCCAGGAAGTGGAAGGTGAGGATAATCTACCAACTGGATAAGCCTCAAGGACTGTAAGTGTGATAACTACCACAAAATATTGCCCAATTGTACTTAATAACCTCCATGGAGGAATTTGTTAAAGAAACACTTGTTAATTGGATCATATGTTAATTGGATCATATGTTTTGTGAGTGTCACCACTGGGGAATAAATGCATGTGCAGTGGTGTACCACATCTGGTTTTCTACCACGGCAACAGCAGGCTATGCTAATTAATTTTTAAGATGGATGAAAGAGCTCAGATGTTCTGGTAGTCGCTAGTGGCAATCCCACATGGCTTCTCTATTGTCCAATGCAGTGGGTTCACAATTTTAAGTGTAACAATCAAGAAAAGTTGAAAAAGCAAGCAATAGGAAAATTCTTTAGGCAATAGTATCAAATCATAAAGTATCTCATTTGTTCAAGCCAGCTCCTTAGTTAAGTCTTATTATGCACACCACTTTTCCCTTCCGAATAGAGCAAAGAATATACCTTTCATTTAAAATAAAGCCCTAGGACTAAGTAATAATAATACATGTATATTATTACATGTATATTAGTGAAAGCGTCATTGTCCAAAAAGGGAACATTTTATAGTTGCAAGAAAATATACAAAGAACCCCATCTTCAGCTCTGTATATCCTTAATCCAAAAAGCACAACTGAATTTGGAAATGAGATCTGCAGGAGGGGAAGAACCAGAACTATTCGACAAACATTTTTCACAGGACAGAGAAGCCAGTTTCAATGAGTTGGTTGATTTTCTGATTCATATTTCAAATCAGCTTGTGAATTAGGACCTGCTTTTGAGAGCCCAGATTTCAATAGAAACCCTGTTATTGAAGTATGTATTTAAACGGATACTTGTACATGTTAGAACCTTTTAAATGGTCATGCACCCATCGGTGCCTCAAAACTATATGGGGGCATAGCTGCAAGCACGTGGAGTCTTGGTTAGTTCAGTGTTTCTAGTGGAGGAGGAGAAGCTTTTTTATATCTCCATTCTCTTCCAAAGATCTAGGCATCTTGCTCAGGCTCTTCAAATGTCAATTTTCAATGAATGATCAATGAGGATTCCTTGGTAGCCTCACATTACATGGTGAGTATCACTCTACAAACACGGAACCCTCCTCACCGGTCTGATCCTGAGAGATACCAAGATCCTTCTGAGAGATGCTCAATGCCCTCATCTACAATTTCCTGCTCAATGTCTTTCAGGATCTTGCCTAGTACAAGAAGTGTGTGCTTCCAAGTGGTCACAAATAAGCATCCATTCACAGAAAACGTACAGAAAACTACTTAGATATTATGGTCATTGGGATGTTCTGTCTAAATTGAGACTTTTAGGCACTAATAATAATTAACTACTTTCTTAGTAACGAAAAAGTCTTAAATGCCTGTTTACTTAATGGTCCCCTAGGGTGTCTTTGTTCTGAATGGGCTAAAAAATCTTAGCTGCAAAATAAGCAGGCGATTCCAATCAATAGAGCCAGAGGACTATATTGATTACAAGAACTCCATTCTTTAGTCATTAACCCTGTGAATTCTTTACAAAAGCCATGCAGGACCATTCTTACCCACTATAGCAAGGGGGACTCATTCAGAGATTTGAATTTCATTAAACTTTCATAGCTTGTTTACAGTGGCTTCAATTTAACCTGAAGGATTTTGTCCTAGAGATCCAAAGCCAGAACAACGACATCATATTCTAACCAAGTGGACTTGCTGTGTGACAAACAGTATTAATCAAGCTTGGAAATTTTGTCTGCAGATTTCTTTGTTGTTGGCTATTGCTGTATATCAGCGACAGATCACAGGAGAAGCTGTGAAATAAAAATCTATATTATTAGCAGTACCCAAAATCATGTTATTTGACTTGTAAGAAATTCGCTTCTTATGCCTCCCAATAATTTAATTGGGCTTGAGATCACATGCATAGAGAGCCTATTTCTTCTCAATGATACTGGTATAAATTTCAGTGACATCAGAGGAGTTACATATGCTCCTGTTCAGATATCTCTCCCTATTGGCAGCATAGCTGGCTCATTGACATGCAGCCATGGGTCTTTGTCCACGAAAGCTTATATCCAAATAAATGTTAGTCTTTAAGGTGCCACAGGACTCCTCATTGTTTTTGCGGCTACAGACTAACACAGCTACCCCTCTGACACTGTGCAGCCATTGGTGTCTGTCTGCTCTAGGTCCTCATTCATAGACTATACCAAGTAGACATTTGTGATGCTCCAAGTATCAATTGCTAGTAGAAAATCAGAATAGTTCAGCTATTCTGTTGTTCCCTAACCTCCCTCTTTCCCCTCCACCTCTGCAGAGCCCTGGCTGTGTGTTTACACAGAGAGAAGCTTACCACCTAGGCACACTCCCCAGCAGGCTGTCTGGCAGCATATACAACTAGCATTAGTGCATGTTTGTTCTCCACTTCCCTTGACAGCACAGGGTTACATTGGGGCCTACATCTTTAAGGGAAGATTCTCACATTTCACATTAAGAAGGTTCATGACACACAGTAATGGCTGTAAATGGTAAATTGAATCAAATGCACAACAATTGAATGGAAGCTGCACAAACAAGCCAAAAGCCAGCTATTTACAGGGATGCTGAAGGAACTCCTAATAATCATGGATCAGTTGCAAAGACAGCCTGTCTCATCACCAACTCAATAAAGATCATTGTTTTAACAGAATAAATTATGCAATGAGTTTAGCTCTTTTTTCTGCATGGAAACTCTTTAAGAACTGACCTGATTGCTTGTGAATGTGTTTGTTATTGCTAAGTATTTGCTTAATGGTTTTTGTAAACAAATTTCCATCATGACTTATTCTTGGACCGTTCAGTCCAGCTATCTTTAGTCATTATGGGTCTGACCCAAACTGCACTGAAATCAATGGATACACTTTTAGGCTACATGTACACTACGAGCCTCTTGCGGAAGAGTAAAGGCAAATGGAGCACTCATTTGCATATGTTGCACTCTCATTTGCATTTCCTCTTCCTTTCCCTTTTGCGCAAGAGGTTTTTGAGCAAAAAAGCGCTGTGTAGGCGTTCCGGAAGAATGGTTCTTGGGCAAAAGGGGGTTTTTGCTCAAAAAGGCGCTTTCTACACAGCGCTTTTTTGCGCAAAAAACTCTTGCGCAAAAGGGAAAGGAAGAGGAAATGCAAATGAGAGTGGGACATATGCAAATGAGCGCTCCATTTGCATTTGCTCTTCCGCAAGAGGCTCGTAGTGTAGACATAGTCCTAGTGTCTTCAATGACAATACAACATAAATTGGTCCTAATCCAAAGCTCTTTGGTCACATAAATCATAATGATATTATTTCTGGTCTCTGATGGGATGATAAACTTTGTCAATAGGATGTTGATTATTAGTGAATAATTATTAGTGCTCAAATCTAAAAATCTTGGGAGTTACAGAAGCATTTCAACAAACATTCAAGGAGTTGTCAAAACACTCACAGTTAATGAGTTCACAATTACTTCTGACCAGTCACAAAAATATTCACAAAAATATTCCCAAGTCACATCTTACTAGTTGATTCACTCTGGTTTTAACTATTTCAAAATAATTCAAAAAGGCTTTAATGAGCAGGGACATTTTCATGTTAACTGAGCTCTTTAAATTCAAAACCAGTAATTTTAACCCTTTGTCCTAATTCAGAGATAAAAATTATCACAGTGGTAAATGTATGTAGTTAGGAAGTGCAAAAACTATGATGATAATGCTTAGTGATTCCTTATTCGTGTTGCATCATCATTATTGCTCTTTTAAAAATATGGAAACACTTTGATTTGTGGCAGATGCTGGAATAGATTTTTGGTCGCATAACTCCAGCAAATTGCCTCTCCACTTGCCCATACTCTCCTACATAAGAACCACTCAAAAGAGCTTACAAAGATGCTCGTAATTAGCAAAGATCATTGGTTTGATAAGAAGTCATTTGGGGCCCAATTGCCTGAACTTTGTACCGACCTAATCCAAATAAATGTGCCCTGGTACGACAACTTCCAATTTTTTTGAAAGTGGATGTATGGAAATGTTGCTAAATACAGTCCAGCTACCTTTTGTTAAATGCTAGTTTTCCATAGAATGAATTGGTATTCATCCATAGCGGGATCTAGTTAAATCCAGAGAAGTCATTAAGGTAGTTCCCTAAATACGCTAATAACCCCCAATATATTTGCAAGCAGAGATAGGTCTGAAGAGTAGAGCTGTGTCAGGTGGTCAAGATTTCTTTGAGACTTTTTGACATGTTGATACCTTGGGGGCGGGGGAAACAATGTAGTCCACAACCCCCTCTTTCATGCTCAAAAAGATAAAATTCTTGGTTTTCAGCTCATGGCAACATTTTAGATGCTCTGGAATAGGGGAGGGCTGCAGATATTATCTAGTGATATCTTTTGAATATCATCAGAAGATGTGTGGACTTGCAAACCAGGAAGTCCCAAGCAAGCAGTGAATACACCAGGAGTTCAGCTACCTGCTTCATAAGCCTGGAAATGACATGCAGCTGAAACTGCTAAATTTTGTCAAGTTTCTGTCCATGCATATGAAACAACAATGTTTTTCTGTCAAAATCAAAGGTCTTGCTCAGGGGCCCAGGTGTATCGATTTGCAGGCCAAGTTCGCAAACATTTCCCACGTGTCTTCCCTAGATATCGGGGGGAATCCAGGGATACTGTGAAACAAAACAGCCACATAATATTGATATGTACTCTTTGGAGGGAAAGGGGTGAAATTAGGTGTTAATGTTTGCTTAGATTTAGCCCTCTGGAGCATATTTTTATGCTCAGTGCCAAGCACAATGGGGCTCTAATTCTTGATGGGAGGCGCACTGCAATAAAAAATAATAAATAATAAGTAATAGGGCTAAAAAGGCACCAGCTGCTATTTTCTATGTTTGTATTTTTCATGTGCCAAGTAACAATTTGCTGGAGAAAAAAAGAGAAATGCATGTTATGTATATACATTAAAATGGTCTTCACTGAATAATATAGTGTTTTCCGTATTTCCTATTATGACTTCCCTTGGAGTGAGTGTGGTTTTGGTAGGCTACTGGATTTAAATGGACAACTTCCTCTGCCTCTCCCCTCCCCATCCTTCCTGCCTTTTATCATTGCCAGTTTAGAAGCTTAAAATAAATTAAATGGTATTTCTGCATGTTTCTATGACAGTCCAATGCAGTAACGCTACAGAGATGAATCTGCAGCCAGATGTGTACTGTGGATTTTTCCCAATGTAATGCAATTACCAAAACAACTGTGCTAAATAACTTTGTGCTGATCCACTGTGAAAATGTATAGGGTTCAATAACCCACGAAATTTCTCATTCATTATCTGTGGTGCAGTGGTCTAGTGATTGAAGAGTGAGCTACTGAACAATCTAAAGAACCATAGACTGACAACCTATTTAAATCCTTTTCCTTGCATTTTCTCTGCATTATACCGGCAGTATTATTTGTCTTTCAGAGACTATATTTTTAATTGCACATTACTTCAACTTGTCAAGGGCACAACAGCTTTTAATGATGCTACTGAGGTAAAATAATCCATATACCATGCATGGAAGGTAAAGAATACACAGGCCTTCCCAGGGGTTCAGAGAGGCCCAGGCCACATCCAGCTTTTGAGGTCCCCAGCCATGATAAAAATAAAAAATGATGACACATGAAAACAAAATAAGACACCACAAAAAGAGAGAGACATAATATGAATATTTTGTATTTAACAAATGCTTTTCTAGCCTTTTTCACATTACTTATTTGCTTAAGTTTACAGCTCTAAGCTGAGAGTGTGTGTCACATTTTGGTGAGATAGGGATGCACATAAAACAGGTTGTGAAACATATCAACTGCCAGAAAATTAACAAGTTGTCTAAATTTGAGGCCCCCTTTGAGCTTGAGGCCCAGGCCAAATGGCCCTCCTGGCCCCCTCAGATTGGCCACAAATACATACATGAAACTAGCAGTGTTTCATATTAGAACTAAGGGTAACATTTTCAAAAACTGCTAAGTCCTGTGTTCAAAAGTGACTTAGGAACAAGTCCCATGGATTTTTAATGAGGCTTCAATTCCTAAGTGTCTATATCATTTTGAAAATGGAACTTAGGCTCCTAAGTCACACAAGCACTTTTGAAAATGTTTCCCCCAAGTGCTTTGCTAACATTGGATGCACCACTCTGCAGTACCTATGAAAGATGTGACTGGTTGAAAATCCTGACCCCTGAATGCATTTGTTAGACTCATGTGTTTACTTGTTTCTGTATTTGCAGCAAATTCTGAGATATTTAGGCAGGTGAAGGTGTATCCCTAAAAAACACTGGACCTGGGGTTGTACTATGAGGCAACTCCAAAAGGTGAGCAATGCTGATCACCCATGAGTGAAATTGGTGGACATTGCCAGATGTGTATACCTAGACTGGTTGAAATCTACCTAAAAGTCTCTTTCTCTGTTTCATGAAAGTGGAAACTATGCTGCAGCCATCTGAAATCTTTCAATATTTGAAATTTGTAATATGCTAAACAGAATTGATCAGCTGAGGCACGCTTAGAAGAAACAGTTAGTGGGTAGAAGGGAGGACAGTACAGTGTGATTTTCTCTCCCTGAAAGCTGGCAGACACTCTCTATTGTTTAACACTCTCCAGTTCTGTCTCAGCTACATCAGTTCCTGTCTAGTGAACCTGTGCATTAAGCAGCGAACCACAGTGTAGAGAACAGCAAATAGCTGGTATTTGCTATCTGCAAGTATAAAAATCAAGAGGGGAAATGTACAAAATGTTCATAATAAGAAGTGCATGTAAACCTGTGACTCCAGGAGCTGCTGCTGTTGCCAAGGTGTCTGGAGCAGCATTCAGACATTGACTTCAGCTGATTCCTAGACCAAAAGTAACCAGGTGCCTTTATCTTACTGTGAACAGTGCACTTACATCAGATAATGTAATCATTTGGGAGGTTGGTGAATCTTATTTTTCTCAACAAAAAATAAGGTGCGGAGTGATATTATCAAAACATCCACTGCTCTTCCAACAACCCTGCAGAGCCGAGTGACAAAAGACACTTGGAAAACCACATGCACTGTTCTCAAGCTCCATCACAACCCAGAAACAAATAAACTTGGAGGAAGTTCAGATTAGGTTCTAGATGCAAATTTTGTATCTCAAACCCAACTCTAATCTTAAACATCATCATCTATTAAAACTACAGTTTTACCACAAATTTTTGTAATCTCCTAGTCCCAAATTCAGACCTCAGGCTTTTCTTAGTTACATGGCCAAGAAGCTGAGGCTCAGAAAATGGCAGATCTGAACCTGGTCACTAGCTCTTTGTAGTTCATACTCCTCAGATCCTTCCCAGAGGGAAGCTTGGAAGACCCCTTCCACTGTTTTTCAGCATGTAGGCCATCGCGTTTACTTTCCCTCTCTAGTGCAGATTTAGTTCTGCCCTTGGCAAAAAGGATCTTATAATTATAGGATGTTATCAATGCTGGTTCTGTTCCTTCTAAAAATATTTCAAGTCTAAACAAGCCCATTAGTATAACAGAGTTGTCTTCTTTGCTGCTATATTTTTCTGCCTTTTAAAAAGTAGTGAAATTAACAATCACTAAATTGTATTCAATTAACATCTTGTGCACATGTAGCTATTATCTATGTAGCTACTGGTTTGCACTCAGCATATTATTGTGAGGCTCCAGCACTTCAAAAGAACTCAGGTCCCAATTTTCAAAGGTTCAGCCCAAGAAAGAGGCCAGACTTTCAAAAGAGTTCAGAACCCACTTAGGTATCTATGCAAGGGCTAGCTTTTCAGATGGATTCAGTGAACATGTAACATGCAGAGCTCTTACCTGGCCCAGCTGTGGGCATGGAATCCTGTTGAAAAGTCCAATCCTAGTGTACATACCAGTAGAAGATACTGGGTATCAGCCACATTCGTGCATATGAAGCCTGACCCAATATCAAAACATGTAGAATTAATGCAACATAACAAGCTCTGATGTATTTTTCATTAATAAGGTTTCAAATCGCTGTATGAGTTTGGTGCCATTTGCTATCCTTATTACAATCTTTGTCATTAACTGCTACATATTTTTAATGATTCATATTTTTTCATCATTGTTTCATTGTCATTCCTTCAATTAATGCTGCAAGGTGAATGCAGTCTTAGTTTCATGGGCACTGTTTTGAGTAAAAAGAAATATTGATGTTTGGAGCTGTACATCAAGATGCAATATACCAAGGGTGGGCAATAATTTTGAAGGGGGGCACTTCACGAATTTTGGAAGTGGTCACAGGCCACCCTGGAAGGGGAAGGGCCTCAGGCGGAAGAGGTGGGGCCAGGAGACTTTGCACACTCCCCTACCCACAGACCCTGATTGGCCTGGGGGTGGGGGAGTGCATGAAGTCTTTGACCCCCACTCCTACCCTGCCACAGGCATGCAGAGTCTAGAGAGAACCACCAGCTGCTTTGAACAGCTGGTGATTCCGTCTAGAGCCAATTGCCCCTGACAGCAGGAGGAGACTTTGCACTCTCCCCTGTCCCCAGCACAAAACTGGCTTAGTGGGCCGGATGCAGCCACGGATTCTGTCTTGCCCACCCCACAGACAATCACCATTTGTTACCCAGTTCATTCGTTCTTGAGATGTAAGCAGGCCAATAAGGAATCCATGCCCAATATTATAGACCCAGTGAAGGACTTTTACACCTCCCCAAACATCATGATCTTCACAGGAGAAAATCTCTATTGCCTTATTTTTCTTTACACTGATTGTAATCTGTTGTTTTCTTTTATAATGTATAGCTACTCTCTAAGGCAGGGAGTATGAAACACAACAAATGTCAAATGTATTTCACCTTACGTACTTAAATTACTGGAGTTGTGTATGAAAAGCAAGCAGAATTTGACCCAAATTCATTTGTTTCCTAATGCCATACATCTCATACTCTCTCCTTCCTAGGAAGTACAGTTTTATTATGCCCTTACTGTGGTGTACTGCTGAATTTAGAATGGGAGTTGATAGCAATTTCTACATTTAGAGTACCTAACATTTTCCATTATAAAAGATTGAGAAGATCTGACACTTCTGTTGTTTGCAGCAACTTAGGGTACGGCTACACTGTGTTTTATTTTTCAGGAAAGAGGTATGCAAATAGTGCTCACATTTGCATATCTTCTTCCATTTTTTTTCCCGGAAGAGGCTTTTCTGCCATTTGGCCCCATCTACACGTCTACACAGGGCCAAATGTCAGAAAAAAACCCTCTTTCAAAAGCCCCTGTAAACCTCATTTTTGCATACCTCTTCCGAAAAATAAAACACAGTGTAGCCGTACCCTAAGTTGCTGCGAACAACAGAAGTGTCAGATCTTCTCAATCTTTTGTATCTTTATAGAATTTGGCAGAGGGAAAGCCCTTGGATTAGAGAACTACCTTTTCTCCAGTCCATGAAGTTCCAATCAAGTTTAGTTATAAACTGTTAAAATCACCGTGTCTCTTCTCTCACTTGTGTCCATAAATATATGGCTATTCTATGACCAGGCTCACACAGCCACCAAAGAAACAGTGGCAGCACATGCTGCACTGGGAATGCCTGGCAGTGGCCGAGCAGATGTAGTAGCTGGGGAGATGAGCAAGGCTTGGCCCTGCTCCCATATCTGATCACAGACCCAGGCCTGGGCTAAGGCTCCAGTGTCCCATCACTAGAGCCCTACGCGGATACAAAATTTGTATCTGCCTCTGCATCTGCAGCTGCAAAAATGAGCTGCAGATATCTGCATTCATATCCACAGATGTGAATACCTGCAGATATAAAGTGGATATCTGCAAATTTGCAGGGCTCTAGATACAAAATTTGTGTCAGCAGCTATATCCACAAAAATAAGCCATGGATATCCGCATCCACATCTGCGGATGAAGGTTCCTGCAGCTATAAAGCAGATATCCAAGGATTTTCACCTTATGCAGGGGTACTATGTAGACCAGTAACTCCCACAGCTCAGGCCAGGCTCTCCAGTAAGTCCATCCCACATGCAGTACATGGCCCCAGGAGTCCACCCTGCTCTCTGGATGTACCATATGGGGTAGGCCTCCCAGGCTAATGGAGGAGAGAGAGCTTAACAACCCCTGGATCTAGCATATAGCCCCAGGGGTCCATACTCTAGGATAACAACCTTCTCCAGCTGCTTGTTACCCTAGTTAGTTCTGTAGCGTGGGAGGTCGCGTGTGGCATTGCAATGCTGAAGCATTATAATGCCCTGATGATGATGCAAGGAGCAAGTGGTTATTGGGGGGAAAACCCTAGAAATTACATATTTTAAAGGCATTAAAAAGTTGTTTAAGTTGCAATGTCAAATACTGGAGTTAGGCAATGTCAGATTCATGGTTGCTGACACTGCCTTCATTTGGCCACCTTGTGCAGATGTACTATGATACTGTCTTTAAATGACCGCACACTGTTTTTCCCATAGCCCACTGCCTCATTCATCGCATTGCTTGGACACAGAAGGCCACAGAAGGAGCCAAAATGAAGACTGCACCACAACCTGGCCTCTCCTAAGTTTTGGATGTCTAACTTTGCAACCTAAATAACTTTTTAACTTAGTATTTTTGTATGTAACACATACTTATTGAGGGGAATGTAAAATATACTGTAAAATGACAGGAATGTTCATGTTCCGTTCCGGCACAAATGGGAGGCCAGCTTTTAAAGAGCTGGCCTTTTATGTCAGTTTTGAAAATCTGCAATGTTGCAGCCTACTGAGGCGTGCTTCTAAAAAGTCAGGCACCAAAGTGTGCTACACTGCTCACGAGTCACATCACTCTCTGGCGTGCTGCATCCACCATCAGCAGCAGTCTTCTCCCAGGTTTTAAATAATCTGTTTCCATTCTGTTCTGCTGTCCTGCCTGTTGTTCTGAAAGAGTTATCCTATATCCCTGATGTGAACTGAATCATACTTAAATCATTAACAGCTAGGTTAAGGCTCACACAGTCCGTTCTTTCCCTGCTGGCCCTTGTTTGCCTGAGGGAAGTAATATACACCAATCACCACCCTGGGGCAGATAACTTCCCACCTGTCAGTGCATTGCAGGGCAGAGTCCTGTCCCCTCCCTATCCCCTGCTTGCAGGGGGAGTAGCACCTCCCACCAGGGACCAGACCAGTAACCTGGGTAGGCTTGCATACACCCATGTTAGGATAGGCCACAAGAATGACAGTAGTCATATTATATTTAGTTCACATACAACTCTGGATAAGTAGTAATCCTTGTACAGGAAACCCTCGGCATTCGCGGTGAATGCGTTCCCATCTCCGTTGTGAATGGCGAAATTCACAAATCCTGGGAGCCGCAGCTCCTGGCCTCCGTGTTGATCTCCCTGTGGCTCCTGAACTGAGCCCGGAGGCTGGGAGCTGTAGGGAACTCACTACAGCTGCAGGGAACTCACCTTGGCTCCTGGCAGCTGCAGGGAACTCACCATGGGGCCCGAGAGCCAGGGTGAGTTCCCCACAGCTCCTGGACCCCGCCCTCCCAGGCTGGGACATGAAACCCGCAAATATGCAAAACTGCAAATAGCGATTCCAGGAATCATGAGGGTCTCCTATATTGGTTTATGGGTACCTATTCCCTGAACTGTCGCAAATTGACATGCAACTCTCTGGGTACAGGAGTTAGAATTTGGATCTCTGATTCAGCTGAAAGATGTACAAAATCATGTGTCTTCACTAGCTCCCAACTGATTTCTCATCAAATGGGGCCTATGTGTATGTCTATCACTGGCCTTTGCATGGGTGTACATGGGGGTGGAGGTGATGGGAGTAAAATACAAGGAGCCTACCTACATAAAACCCACTCATCAGAATTCCTGCACCCAGGGAAGGCACACATTGCTCCAGAGGAGGCAGTAAGAAAGTAAGGACCTCACCCTCCAGGACTGTCACATGCTGCTACTTGGATCTCCTGATACAGTTGAAGGAGTTCTTCCCTCGCCTTCACCTGCCTCCCTAGTCCTCAAGCATCATTTCCAGGACGTGACAAATATTTACTTAGGGCCAAATTTTGTCATTGGATGCAGTCAGGATGCTCCCAGTGATCTGAATGAGATCCATGCATGTGGAGAAATTCTGATCTCAGCTGTTCTATGTAAATGAAAAGTAAGTTTAAGCCAATAGCATTGCACTGCTATAAAATTAGGCCAAGTAACATTAAACATGGGCCTTTGGTCTTGTGTTATTCCTAACCACATGTTTTCTACATGGCGAAGTGTCTAATCATGGCCCAAATCCTGCCTGCCATACTAACATTGGCTTCAACAGTACACAGTGAGCAGGATTTGTCCCCATTGTAGGTTTCAATTATTTAGTTTCTGCATCATACGTAGAAGGGGCCCATTTCTATTCCACAAACTTCAGTGGGAGCAGCACTGGATGCAAGGTAAATGCGGACTACTAAACTGTTAGCTTTACCTAAAGAAGGGAGTGATGTCTGTGACTGGCAAGCAGAAGGTGGTTATGGGATAATTTACTACCCACTTCTATTTAATAATGTGTTCTATTTCATAACCTCCTCTAGTTTAATAAATACATTCTTAAATACTCCCCTCTGAAATGCATGGCCACATCTACACTGAATAAAAGGAGAGCAGGAGTCAAATAAGTCTCCCAGAAATTGCTGCTCTGTAAGTCTGCTTTCTCTGTCATTGTCACACCCATCTCTTATAATATTTACTTACTGTTTGAAAGGAAAATGGCTTTCTGAAACCATTTGTTTTTTTCACCCCATTGCTGTCATAAAGGTCTTTATGATGAAATGATGGAAGACATGTCTACAATATTGGACAGAGTAGAAAAATATACCAAAATATAATGGTATTTCTACATAGGACAATTTAAAGACACTGTATCTGTCAATGGTAGTAGCCCTGTTTCTGTATAGAAGAACAGAGAATATGAACCAAGGATAAACATTTAAGACTAGAACTGGTATCTGGAGGAGGTGGAAATTTGATTTTAAGCTGAAAGTCTTCTTAAGATCGCATTTTATTCACTATTTTCCTATATTCTTTTCTATTCTGGCCTTTTGAACCTTGTCCTAGACATACTATAGTATGTTTTTCATTATTAAGATGTAGTGTATATTAAAGCAGCAATAATAATAAGTCATTTAGAGTACATCATAAGTTACAGAGAAAACAGGAATCCTGTTTTATTATGCTGAAGCTGTAAAGCTTAGACTAATACAAAATATTACTGGCAGTCACTTTGTTTTATTCTTCTTTAACAACTTACTAATGGTGTGTAAATATAAAAGCAAACTTTGATTTTTTTTCATCAGGCACAGTAGAAACATTTTCAATAAAAATACTAGGATGCATTTAACACCGTGACCAGAAATATTGAAATTTGACAGT
Organism: Pelochelys cantorii; assembly: GCA_032595735.1. Taxonomy (NCBI): domain Eukaryota; kingdom Metazoa; phylum Chordata; order Testudines; family Trionychidae; genus Pelochelys; species Pelochelys cantorii. The sequence continues at coordinate 21,178,984 of CM064338.1, forward strand.
TAAAAGGTTAAAGGTTTCAAATTTATACACAGAGGTGTTTTGCTCCTGTCATGGTCACAGTAGCTTGCTCAGGATAACCCCTTTTGCTTACTGAACCTTTGAAAAGCAGAGAACATTAAGCAATACATCTTGGCAGATGCCCTGGGATTTCATACCACCAGCAGAAGCAAACATGCACACAAAAGTGAACATCTTAGGTTAAAACAGGTCCAAGCCATTCTTTCTGCCCACTCCCATCCAACATGTCAAAAAGCAGCTTTCTGTCACTACTACCAAGACGCTCGTTTCCAATGGAATGGAGACAGAATTTCTTTACATTTTCACCTCTAAGGTGCTATTGTTTATAATTCCCGCGGAGAGATTGATTGAACGGGTAGTATCAACAACGCCTGTACAGAAGCAGAGACTATGAAAAACTGGCCTCGAATAGGATATTTTATGTTCCTGACATGAAACACTTGCATAAAAGATAAAATAAAGCAATCTCGTGTACACCCAAAGTCTAAAAATTTTACATTCCTTTCCAGTTTTTATATTAGGAGTTTCACTCCATGGTTTATATGTGGTGTTCTGCTCTTTATTGATGTCTGATAGAATACACACAGTGGAGGAAAATGGAGACAGTACCATTCTACCACTACATTTTGCTTTAATTTTTTTTTTCAAACTCTCAAAAAAATCACAATGCACATGATTTTTGCTTAGAAGTCATCACTGCATATCCCTGTATGTAAATACTACTAGTCATGCAAATTAGCAACACTCTGTTCTTTAGTCTTATTGTAGCATAAGACTGAGCCTTAAGTAAGGTTTATGTTAAATCTCCATATTTCACTATAAAGTTGTCCTCACAAATACTAGTAATATGTAGCACCTTTTTATCTGAGAAACTCCAAACACTTAAAACAAAGTATACGTTTTAAGCTGTCGCATCCCTGAAACATCAGTAAATATTATACCCACCATTGAGATGAGCAACTGAGGAACAGAGCAGTCAATATTTGCCTTTTATTGGCCCACGTGTGAGAAGCTGAAAGCTAGTCTGTCTTTGCCCATTAAGCACAATGGCAGGAGTTCTGGATGTACAAGGAATATATGACTAGGCCTAAAATCAAAATATAACTCTTGAGTTGAATCAGCTAATGATTATTTGAGTGTGAGCTCCTTGCCTTTGCTAGTTCTGAAAGCCCATCTTAATCGATCTACATGGCACAGAGTAAGGACCATCTGTTCGGTCAGGCCTTTGCCAGAGGTGAGAGGATATGAAAGGAACATTGTTCAAAAGTTGCCTGGGCAGCTGGTAGGAGATGCTGCTTTGAGTTTGCTCTCTTTTTATAGTGAAATGGCAGCAGGTGGGTTTGGGGGCTCCTCTGACAGCCATTTGATGACAAGATGTTCATTTATGGTTGCTAATTGTGTGTTCAAACTAGCCTGGTGCTAGTATGGTGCAGAGACTGCACAGTCTTTATAAGGGGAAAGCACTTCTGAGGAATGGGATTCCTCCCTCATACTGGTCAGAGCCACAAAGTGCCCCAAAGAGGCAGGGAGAAGGGGAGGCTATGCCCCCATTCTTTCTCTGCAGCAGGGCACACATACCACGGGAGGGAATATAATTCCCCCATAAAGGAGTGTGTCAGTAGACATGTCCCCCCCACCACGTGCACCAGGATGCCCAGAACGAGCACAGTCGGCCCCCAATAGGGATGTTAGTGTGTAGCCATTTACACAAGTAACTGATAGGCCCAGGCTTATTGGTTAATCCTACCAGTTACACACACCCTCCCCCTTGCTGCCTCTTTATCAGAGGCAGCAAAGGGGGAGGCAGGAACTGGTGCCCATGGGGAGCTGGCTTTTAAGCTGGCTCCCTGCACGTTTTGGCTCCTGTAGAGCCACCTTCTCCCCTCTGCCTGCTGGTCCCCACAGAGGCAGCAGTGCAAGTGGGAGGGCAGGCGATGATGCTCATGGGGAACTGGCTTAAAAGTAGGCAGCCCACAAGCACCAGCTCTCATGGAGCTGCCTCTCCTCCTCCCTGCGCTGCAGCAGCATGGGTAGGGGGGAGCAGGCAAGAGCTGGTACATGCAGGAAGCTGCCTTTCAAGCCAGCTCCCTGCACATACTGGTGCCCATGGAGCCACCTCCCTTTCCCCCCACACTCCCCCCCCCCCACCCCAGCACTGCTGCCTCTATATCAGAAGCAGTGGGGACGGAGGGGTGCGTGGGAGCCGGTTCCCTGCAAGCACCAACTCCCGCTCGTCCCTCCTGCTTATAAACGTGTAACTGCTAAAAATTTCAGCGGTTACATGTTTACACAAACACATGAATTTTAACATCCCTAGCCCCCAACAAAGGCAAAGACCTTAGGCACAAAATGTGCCTTAACTTTTTTTCATAATTTAAATGCACCAGAGGCCCAGGCATGGGGGACTTTGCTTTTTTACACAATACAATAAATTAATGTATTCATGCACTGGCCACTGCTGCCTGCAGGACCCCATTTGCTGGGATGACAAAGATGAGGCTGCAAAATTTCACACAGTGTTACTTCCTTCTTTATGTCTATTTTCCTTTCCGGCACTAGTGAACTGCACAACCTAGAAGTCTGTCTGGGATCTACTTTCACCTATGGTACAATCATGCAAAAGAAGCAATTTTTCATTATTGATAAAATGTAATGTCATAATGTCATGGCCTTTCAGGTCATCATCTTTGTACGTCAGCCCTGACAGTATCACAATTTATAATGATAACAAATGACCATAATGTTTGCATGTAATTTTCATTGGTTATTGCAGAACTCTAAAACGACCCCTTCTAAGGCTGGATTTCATTAACTAGTGATTGCTATGTCAATGTATTAACTCCTTATAGTGGCTCTGTGCTAACAGTGAGGATTGTTCTACTTTAGTATACTAGAGTTATGTGTTTTGTGAGATCTTAAATGGGGGGGGTTCATTTAATTAAATGCCCTTAACAAAAATAAATTGTCAAAATATAAGAGTCTTAATTTTTTTTAATTTCAGTGCTTTAAAACACACTTCATTAATTTCTGACCACTGATGTACCCTCATAAACTCTACACATTTTCATTTCTTTAATCATTAGCTGTGTCCGATCGGATAATTAGATTTTCCTTTGACTGTTGTGTTGGCTTTACTTATTTAATACTAGACAATTTAGCTGATATTTCTCTGGTCCTTAACTCAATTAATTTTTGGTTTTTGGAAAATAAAATGAAAATGAACATGCTTCATTTGAATCATTGTTCTGGGGTGGAGCTGTGGATGAGGGGTTCAGGTTGCCCTGGGGAGAGATGGCTACCCCAGTCCTCTTTCACCACAGCAGCTTGAGGCCAAGTGAGAAGCCCCTCTCCATGGCCACTGCAGCTCCAGCGAGCACAGCTGGGGCAGGGGTGTATTTCCCCCAGCTGGGGCAGGTCCAGGTTTGTCTTCCCCCTTCATTTCCCAGACAGAGTGAGTAATGAACCAAACTGTGAACTTTCTCCTCACTCCCTGACAAAGGGGAACAGCCAACAAAGTTCCCATACGAATTGGGAAGAAAAGCACTTCAGCACTTCATACATAACAGGTCTTTCCAAATGCCACAATCCCAGACTTATACAAACACTGTCAAAGAACCAATGTTTCTGAAATGGCAGCTGGGGGTTATGATCCAATAGACTCCTTAGCAGGCCACCAGCCAAAAGGGGATTCTGGGAAGGGACACTGAAGCTTCTGAAAGGACAAATAAGAGCCTGGAATGCCAGTAGGCCCTTAAGAGGTGGTTTAATTTTTCTTCAGGTTTGGACTTACTAGACTTATCAGGGTTAGTCCCTGATTCATTTTTCACCAATAACAGAGAACTTGCAGGTAAATTCTACCATTTTTCTGTGAATGCTGGATTTTTGGCTGAAAAAAGTATTGCCCCTGGCAAAATTTGCAAATGTATTGGGGAAAAATATTCCCCCCATAAAATATTCACTTGTTTATGCTTGTAAACTGAGAAGAGAGATTTTCACCCAGCAAAGTCTGAAATGCTTGTGTATCCACCATTCCAACTTTTACTATGGAACTGGAGTGCAGTGATGCTCTGCTATATGCATGTTCTTAAAACAAAGGTTTTTTTCATATGGGAAATGTCAGAATGCAAATTTCATCCTTATCTAGACAGCCACTGGGACACCACACTTTTTAATGATCCCATTATAGACCTAGCAAACATACAAACACAAGTGTAACTTTGTAACTTTTAAGTGTTTGCAGGAGCACTTAGATAGAATACTTCCCTTAATATATTCATGATCACGTCACAATGCTACAACATTAATAATCTTGGAGGTCTCCTCAGTACTGACTTTGGTATCTCTACCATGAAGACTAGTTTCAGCACCTTTATAAAACTACTGATCTATAGATGACCCAATAAGGCCGCCCATGAGAGGTCTGTCTTCATGCTGTACTCACTCAAATAAGCTCTTAGACAATTGTTTTCTAGTAGGTATTTTTTTCAGTGCTATTTATACTGCTTAAAAGAATTTCTTTATCTCAGTAGCCATGACAAAGAGGACTGAATTATCATTGCAATACACAGGCACAACTGCACCAAGGCAAAATCCTTGAAGCCACTTTAGAAGTAAATTGCATCAGATATCAAACTAAGTAAATATCTATGTCTAAAACATCAAACATTAACAAGGACTTGTGAGGTAGCAAAGACACAGTCTGTAATTTGTGTTAATTATCCTTGCCTAAAATCTTTAAACCATAGATCTCTGACTAGTCACCTAATTTCCTCACAATAGCTAGATTTTTTTTTTAATCCAATGGGAGTAGAAAGGGTCATTCTGGATCTGAGCTTGTTCAAAGCCTGTGAATGTTTTGGTAAAACCCATTGGAGAGATAGGTCAGCTGCACAGTATTAGTCAGGAGCAAGATTGAAACTTTCCCAAAGCTCAAAGACATTCCCAGTGGAGGATTTGGGTCAGAATTGCTTCAGCTTGCTAGTGCTGTTTCCTAATTACTTCACCACGCAAAAATAATCTTTCCTAAATGTAAAAGGAAAAACTTTAAAAACAACAAATAGACTAGAAGCACTTAAAGACTAACAAAACATGTGGATGGTATCATGAGCTTTCGTGGATGCAACCCACTTTTTCAGATGATGAAGTGGGTTGTGCCCACGAAAGCTCATGATATCATTTACGTGTTTTGTTAGTCTTTAAGGTGCTATTAGACTATTTGTGGTTTTTTAAAGTTTTTTCTGTTACAGATTAACTCGGCTTCCCCTCTGAAGCTAAATGTAAAAGTCACTAACTATCTTACCATTTGAGATGGGTGGCTTAATTGGTTGAACTTTCTGTATGGGATTTTCAAGACTTAAGTGATTTAGAAGCAAATGATTGTCAAATGATCCTGTGCTCCTAAATTTAAGCATTTCTGAAAATCCCGTCCTATGTCAGTACCTGCCAATTAAGCAACTTCATTTCTGAAATGAAATTTCCTACTTGTCTTGAACTGATTAAAGATGATTGAGAAAAACATGCAACCCTTCCCATAAATAAACCTGAAGTATCTAAAATATTGAAAAAAGCCATGAAGAAATTGTTCTTTTATATATTAGTAACTACCATAATTGTTGGTCCTTTTAAATTATAGTTTGTGGGGCACTTTAATCCAGCAAGGGGCAACCCAGGCTATTGACTGTGCTGCATGAGTGGCCCTCCTTCATCTCAATGGGTCGCAAAACTATCATAATCATGATGGTCTCTCGGGAGAGGGCAGTTTTGCTAACTGTGTTTGCGTACCTAGATTTTGCAGGGTGTGCTGATTGAGCTGAACTAGTGCTTTGATTGGATGCAAAGGAAGCATATGGCTATCACAGTCAATGTTCTGTGCAATCAGCACACATCTCACTTCACATGCCCTTGCTTTACATGAGTCTCACTTTAGTAATACTAGTTGACACAGACAGAAACCATGGAATCTGGCAACCTTGGGCATGAGCAACGGTTAGCAAAAAGTCTTGCCAGCCACACACACAACTCTGTTGCGTGGCTTGTGGCCCTAGGGTGCAGGTTGCCCACCACAGCTTCAATCCCTTGGTTTCTATTCTAACTCCTCTGTTCTAGTTATTCTATATAGCGTTCCTCTCATTAGATGTTCATTCTGATGTCCAAGTCCAATAACATGCTGTTATCTAGCTGTGAGTGCTGATTACAAATCAGTGCTTTGTTACAAATCAGTGTTTCTTAAACTGTGTTTTATGGCACAGCGGTGTGCTGCAAGGCTGTCAGTGGTGTGCCACGGAGAACAACAGAATTCAAAATGGCTGCCCCTTTTTTTTTTTTCTCAATAACTTTTCCCAGACCTCTTTTTCTTTTCTCAACAAAAAATCCTTGGTGTTCCTCATAAAAAAATTATTGTTTGGTGTTCCTCGGCCTTAAAAAGTTTAAGAAACACTGTTACAAATTGATAGGTTGTGCCCCATAACGTGAAAACTATTCAAGGAAAGAAAAAGAAGGACAACATTGCTTGGCATTGCCTGGTTCTACTACCTTTGTTCTCTTCAGACAACAGCTATATGAGCTTGACCCCAGGGTGAGATTAAAGTTTACAGAGTAAAGAGAACAGTCACATATCAATTAAAACATGGCAGGTATGGATAATATTGCATACAGAGAGCCAAAGCCAGATCCTTTTTAAAGTATAACATTCTGTTGCTCTGTTCCAAATAACAAGTAGCAATGTAGGGTACTCAACTGTGTACAAAACCGTGTTGCCACTAAGTGTAGGACTGCTTCCAGCACAGAAGCTTTACCATGTATGGGAACTGCTCCTCTAGTAGACAGTGTCTATGAAACTAATAGACACTGGTATAAAACAAACTAAGAAGGAAGGTCATATTTAATTTGGACCTGCCTCTACACGCATTAAAAACATAACTTATTGTCTTTTGGCATTTCCTAAAATGTCTCTTGAGTTCTTGTTGGCAACCACTGATACTAAGAATACTTTTAACTGTTTAAGTCTTCCTGTTCTAACAGGGGTCAAAGGGCTGTAAAGATCTTCTCAAAAGGATAGAGAAGAAATCATTAAAAGGGAGGAGGAAGAAAGTGACAGAAGGTCAGATTTTTTTTATCTAATGGGTGCATCCCTGAGGGGTAAGACACAGTTGTGCATTATACTCTAGCTCTAGTACCTGACTTTCAGAAGCCTACAACAAATCTTATTAGCACTTCCATGAGCATAATACACAAGCCAGAGTCCACTCTTCAAAGCAAAGACAGGAAAGAAAACTTATGAAATAAATATTTTTGGTCGGTCAAATAAATTTAAATGAAAATAACACAAGGATAAGGCCAAGAGGAGAACAAATGATTAGAATGTGTGTGAAGCATTTTTTTTTTTTTTTTGCCTCTAGAAAATTATTTTTCTTTGTCTAATTCCCTTGTTGATCTTATTTCCCTTAAAGACAAATTTGCTATGGTATGTCATATACCTTTTCATAGGGCAAAAAATTTACCTTTTTATGTGACAGAGACAAACAGAATTGTGAAGGTTTTCAGTGATTTCCAGACAGAAAGCAATAAACTGCGTTTGCACCCACACACACACTGCCTAACACCCCATCTGGTAACATTTCCACGTCTCCAGGAAAGAAATCAATAGCAATAATCTGTGAGGGCCTCATAGGGTGTATATTTTTTTATCGTGCTGCTATTTGGAATTTTTTTCTCCTATATGCTTACAGCAATAGACTGTTCTTTTTTGTTGGCTAACGTTGAAATCCTGAAGCCATTTATTTAAAGCACTGGGAGTCAAATTAATATATTCTAATCACTCTTGTTCATAATACCATGATGTTTATCCTATTCAGAAAACCAAAGTATTAATTAGTGGAGACACTGAAAAACCTGCTGCAGTAAGTACCTGTGCATTTAAAATTATATGCTTCTGTATTTTAGGGGTAGGATCCCTAAAATTCATGATATCTAAAGATATTTTGAAAAGGAAAAATACATCTAGCTTTCGGCTTGCTCTAGTACTGAGAAGAAATTGTCCCTATATTCTGAAATTTAGAGCTGTGTCACTGTTTGTTTTCTGCGTAGGGAGGAAATATGATGCTTTGTTACTGGTCTTATTTATTGCAGACCTTGCCTGGAATCTAGTATTGAAGCTGTGCTTGATGAGTTGCTGCCTTGAACTTTTCCACTGATCAATGCTGGTGCTATGGCTGCATGAAAGAATAGCTTTCCTGAGGAGACGCTATCACAGGGGATACACTCTACACTGTAAACTAAAAAAAAATCTGCTATAATCTTGTATGCTTAAGCTTAGGAACGTGTTTCCCCAAAAGAAATGGTGATAGGGAATGACCATTTAAAAACTGAGATGTTACATGAGCAAGAGGTCAAGTGAAGAACAGTGAGATATTTAAAAAAAAATAAAAAGAAGAAACCCTGCTTTCAGTAACATGAGAGACAAGTGGACAAAAATGTGCATCTGAAGGAGAGGACATTGCAAAGGAAGAAGCAGGAATCATATTTCTTCTTTTTCTCCCACAGTGACAAATAAAAGGTTGTTTTGATTTTTCGCGGTACAAATAATAAACTTTGCTTCAAGAATTGTAGCTCCTAGAATATTTGTTCTTCCACACATTTTTTTTCTCTCTGCTATGGTAGAGCAGCAGGAGAGGAAGGAACGAGGCTCTGGAATGGGGAAATCTTGTATCCGCTTATTTTTTTCAGTACTTGTTGTTTGGGTACACTAGAAGAATGCGCTTTGGAAATATTATGAAATCCATTTTTAGCAGCTCAAATAGAAAGCTAGGATGGAATGCCCACAACCTGCTGGTCTTTCCCCCGAAATACCCCAGAGAACCCAGCCAAGCCAGGGGTGGCTGCTGAACCTTTATTTATCAGTTAGGCACACTAGCACTGTCAGAAATGAGGTTGCAGTTTCAAGTATTGCATAACACTGGAAAGCCCAAGAGCAAGCTTCTCCCATTGGATCACCTCAAAGCAAACCAGCAATCACAGTCTCAAATGGTAGATCTACACGGCAATGAAAAACTCACAGCTGTCCCAGGCCAGCTGACATGGGCTCACAGGGCTGTTTAACTGTGGTGTGGAGATCAGGTCTGGGCTGCAGCCCAAGCTCTGGGACCCTCCAATATTGCAAGGCTATACAGCCCATGCACCAGCCTTAATCTAAGCACCGACACTGCATTAAACAGACCTTTAATCCAAGCCCCTTACCTTAAATCAACTGGCACGGGCCAGCCAGGGGTGTCTAATTGCAACGTGGACATCTCCAAAGAGTAACCTTGTCTCCATACCTACACCTCCATTTGCACTCTACTGAGACTGCCAACCAAAGTGCCAGTCGTGTGATGTTAGTTTCCATTTTTCTGCTTTAAAATGAACTGAGACCTATCAAACTTATTCCATGTAAGACACCAATAGCCATCACATTTAATTAATGGTGGCTCAAGTGTCATCCTGAGCCTGGCTCAGTGCGGAAATACGTACGCACACACTCATCTAAATAAACCTCCTTAGACAATGTAAACAAAATGTAACGTAGTAGCTATTGAACAGGCTCACGGTAAAAGTCTCTGTTAGAGAATTTGCTGCACATGTGCACTGTGCCCTTCCAGCATTCTGTATCACGTCCTGCTTCTGTCTTTAAGGCAGGTGTGTTCAAACCCTCCAAAAATCTAAACTGTTCCTCTGTGGGTGAAACTGAATCCCTCTCGCCTCACATGAGCAGTGTCTCAGGCTCCCCCTAAACATGAGGATACAATTATCTACTTAGGGTATCTTTCACTGCAATGGCAGCAGTAAGGGCCGTTATTACCTAGCACAGGACACATAACCTTGGGACAGAAACCGTCTTTATTTGCATCTTGTACATACAACATCAGCAGTTAACCAATGAGGAAAGGATGGTCTTGTGATTAACATATTGGACTCAGTAGCTCTGGCTTCAAAATCCTAGCTCTGCCACCAGCTTGTTGAAAGGAAGCTGCTGGATACTCAGCACTTTGAAAATCAGCTAGGCTTTAAGTCTGGACTTAAGAAATCTCCCTAGAAACCCCTATTTTTTTTTTTAATCTGACCCTAATCTCTGTGCTTCAATTCCCAATCTGTAAAATGGGAAAGACATTGCATTCATGATAATACACCTATTAATGACTGGGAGGCGCTCAGATACAAATACCTAGATAACGAGCCAGGAGGTTGGTAGCCAAATAAAAATGGTGTATTGAGACTGGGACCATTCATTATGTCATCTGAACATTTTAAGTGTGTATTTTCATAACTAGTCAAAACATCTTTGGACACATTTTAATGTTTTCTGTAAAGTACAGTCCATGTTGTTCTTTGATAATAAAGTAATCTGCTCCCTTCTGTGCATCTGTCAGCATGTATATAGTAAGTATTTGGCTTACATGAGTTGTGACCTCATGAGACAATATGCTGTTTGGAGACTTGTCTGCTGGATTTTGAGTCTTGACCTTTCTCATTTCTGTTCATATGAATACTTTTATCTTTTCCTTTAGAGAACAAGGCTGTCAGTGTTCATACTGATCTTAATGCCTGTCCAGCGTGGCATGCTGGCGGATCTGAGCGCTAGCAAACACTTACTAAAATTAACAAATTTGAACCATTATGCTAAATTGAGTAGGGGAGTGTCTATTTTAGGCTGCATGGAAGCACAGGTCTGACCGAATAAATATTGGTAAATATTATGCCTAAATAATGAAACCGGCAGAAGAAATAAGAACTCTGCCATTATTTGTAACGTTGCTCAGTTTGTGGAGCTTCTGGTTAGCTGATCCTTATTTCTCTCAACTAGAAATGATAGAAAGAGGTCCTGATTTGCAATGGAGGCACAGAGAAAGCTTAAACTCCTGTCCTGGTCCCCACCTCTCAGTTCATCACTCTTTGATCTTGTGCCCCACATCAAATCTTGATCCCTTTCCAAGTCTGACTCTGCCTACACGATACCTGACCTCCTCCTCAATGTCCAGTCTCCCTCACTGCCATTTTCATCCCAGCCACAGTGCTTCACTCACAGAATTCCCCTTTATCTCTAGCCTTCAAACAATTGTCTTATATGCTGTCCCCGTGCCTTCTTTCCTTTAGGGTGGGGGGAGACCTTGGCAAGGATCTTCTTTTCTCTCCTAATTGGCTACCCTAATGCCTCGCGAGGGATGGGGAGATTGGTCACAGTTCGTTCATTCTGGGGATGCCTTCTGATGGATGCACTGTTGATGATGTCTCCTCCCCTCCCAAGTCTGCTTCCTTCTCGTTTCTTCTGCCCTGGTTCCTTTTCCTAGGACTCCCCTGCCCTTCACCAAAAGGGAGGACTCAAAGGGCATGTCTGCAGTAGGAAATTATTTTGAAATAACTTATTTCAAAATAATAACTCCCAATTTAACAATTCCGAAATAGCATGTCCACACTACGGGGAAGCCTTGAAACTAGTCCAAGGCAGGCTCTGTTAATGTGGATCCACTACCTCGACTTAGAGCCCCCAGAAGCACTGGGGAGTAATTAGTATTAAGTACTCTGGGGAGTAGTTATTTTGAAGTAGCGGCAGCAGAGCTTCCACTCTACCACTATTTCAAAATAACCATTTCGGAATTAGTGTTATTCCTTGTGGAAAGCAGAAGTGATTATTTTGAAAAAACCAGCCTCTAATTACAAAATAAAGGGCTTGGTCGTGTGGACACTCCACTTGTTATTTCAAAATAAAGGGAGTTAATTTGAAATAACTCCCTAGTGTAGACCAGGGCAAAGAGTAGTGGAACTAGTGGAAGACAAGGTAAAATAAGTCAGCTAGGGTATGTCTACACTACCACCCTAGTTCGAACTAGGGTGGTTAATGTAGGCATTCGAAGTTGCAAATGAAGCCCGGGATTTAAATATCCCGGGCTTCATTTGCATCTTGCCGGGCAGGCGCCATTTTTAAATCCCCTTAGGTCAAACTCCGTGCCCGCAGCTACACGCGGCACGGAGTAGGTAGTTCAAATTAGGATCTCTAATTTGAACTACCATTACTCTGCAGTCTTGAACTAGTGAACTAGTCTTTCCTCTGCAGTCCTGATACAAGTGATGAGGAGGTTTAATACCCCATCTCTGAATGGTCAGTGCTCCCTTCCAGAGAGAGGGGAGATGTGTTACCGTTTACTATTGTGGTGTGCCCATTTTGCAAGGCACCACCAGCATTCTATGGCCCTAAAACATGCTAAATCCATCCCAGGGGAGATCATCCCATTGTGAGGTGCAGAACCAATGTGGGGGCTTTGAAAGCACTCACCCTCCTTGCTGTTGGTGAGGCAGGGGAAAGGGAGCATGGCTGGTGGAAATGGAAACATCCTTATCCTGTGGTCGTTGCAGCCATGTTTAAATTACAGCAAACCCAGCAGCTCCAATACAGCCCAAGAATGCTGATCTTCAGCAGACATAAGAAAGATCAAAGTCCATCTGTCCAGGTTAGCCACACCTTCAGATTTGATCCAATGTTCAAATGGTCTGGTTTTTAAAAAAATACCCCCAAATTCACATGCGTACCTGACCTAAGTAAATATCTTTGCTCTGAAAATTTCACCTGGGATTCTCATGAAAAAGATATATTTTTCTAATCCAGTGGACAATAAAATAGAACCTTTCTACCAGTGCTCCTGAGTCCTGGTGAGAGATTCATATAATTTGATATACATGCAAGCAAAGTGAACCAGCTCTTTGAATCTTTTCAGATTTGCTGAGCATCTGTGGCTTCAGGTGCGCATCTTCTTGCCACTCTCCAGAATGCTTGCTGCTTTTATTCCATCATAGAGATTTTGTGTTGCATCTCGTCCTCCCAACATCTTCTATTTCCAGACTACATTGTTGTGTATAATGCACATTGCACCAGGAAAGCCTACTTTTGTGGTGATTGCTACCTTCATAACTCTTTCAAAGAACACTGAAGTTTCTGTTGGCTCCCACTTTACTTACCATGAGCCCAGCTCAGACCTATCACAGAATAAACAAGGCCTTTTTCATGCAAATGTTACAAGGGCTTTTTCACCATAGTCCAAAGACATACTGGCTTAGAAAGATTACAGCCTTACTGATATTTGCTTCTTTATCCCAGAATCACACAAATCAATACAAGCTATATTGCTCCCTTATATGCTAGTCCAACTAAACTTTTATTGCTTGCTATATCCCTGCCAGAGTCAATGTGCCTCTATTCGGCATCAAAAATTTCTCCCCGCTGTCACAACCATTTTTCTGGACGGTATGTTCTGTACATGCACTGTACTCAAAATCATACACAAGCAACTGCTTCAACAGTGTAAGAAAAATACCACTCTATAGGCATCTTTCTTACCACTTCACTTGTTTAGCTTTGCCTGGATCTCAGTCTTTGTTTGTTTTACCTTTATGAACAAATGAAAAAGGGTAAATTAAATTATAGGAAAATGTCTTCCAGAATATGCTTTCTCCTGCTCCGTCCTGTACACAAACACTGCACACATCTCAAGAGATTAGCTATCCCAATGGAATTCAAGGCAATATTTTGTAAATTTGATTGAATTGTGTGCTGTCTGGTCCCCATAGTTTAATTTAGAACAATTAAGGTTGAGTACATGAGCTTGCAAAGCACCTTACAAACAATGGCTGCAGAATAAACTGCAAATCAATCCACACTAAATCCCCCAGAAAAGCTCTGCTAACACAACAAAGAGGCCTAGAGTCCCAATCCTTTAAAAAAACCTCCTCTCAATCTTCACAGCCATAGCGTTCCCCATTGTTCACTTTATGGAAGAACCTGGGGAAATTGTTTTATCTGTTTTATCCTTTCAAACATCAAATAAGATTTTGCTGTCAAGTGAAGGGATAATTTCCCCATTTGTGTATAGATCCATACACAGCAGATCAAGTTCCTGAGGTCCGATGTCTATTCCACCTTATCACACTTGTTTCTAATCGTTCCCCTTGTTTCTGTATAGAAGACTATAGGAGAGGTGTACGTACTAAAACAATAAATCCTGATTGCTGGGCTTGATTTTATGCATATTCATGCTTGGCCAACTAAACAAGTGCATGGTACATACCAACTTCCTATTGTTTTTACATTTCTTTTATTGCACTGGCTGCTGTCCACTCCCCCTGCCTTTATGACAACAATTTTTCTGCAGTGCCAGACCTAAAACATTCTTTTAAAGGGTTTGGGATCGGGTTCAGGATTTTAAAATCTTTCATGATCTCTGCAGTACTGAAGGTTTTCTGTGTGTGAAAAGGGACTCTTAAGCCGTAACTACTGAGGGTATGTCTACACTAGCTCGTTAGTTCGAGCTAAGTCGGCAAATGAGGGCAACCGGAGTTGCAAATGAAGTCCTCATTCCACGAGGAGTAACGGTAGTTCGAATTAGGATCTTTAGTTCGAACTACCTAGTCCATGCCGCGTGTAGCCGTGGGCACGGAGTTCGGACTAAGGGGGATTTTAAAATGGCGGCGCCCGGGAACATGCAAATGAAGCCCGGGATATTTAAATCCCGGGCTTCATTTGCAATTCCGGTTGCCCTCATTTGCCGACCTCGCTCGAACTAACGAGCTAGTGTTGACATACCCTGAGTGTTTTCAGTAGAAAGGCTGACACAAGTGTGCTCCTGATTCATAGAGGACAGGTATGCACAAGTAGATTTACATCAAAGTCATAACTGGCCATTCAGAGCCAGTGTTTTTTTATTTTAACTATAAAATGAGCCTGGCATATTGATCTCATAAGGATTTGTGCAAAGCCTCCTTTTCAAACATATGACGATAACCTATTCCTCACAATCAAAGTTCAGTCAAAGGAAATGGCTTCAGGAGAGCTAGGTAACCCAGCCAGCCCCAGAGCAATCTAGCCCTGTGACAGAAGGAGAAGCATGAGCTATCAGTATAATTGCCTGTGGAAATGACCGATGACTCGGGGCCTGATCCAAAACCCCTGGTAGTCAAAGTAAGTCTTTCCACTGACTTCAATGAGCTTTGGATCACAGTTCAACTATGATACTTAAAAGTGTTTCTTCTACAGCTGAGCTTCTGGGTTGAATGCTATCCATCCTCTTCCATGCATAACAAGTTCTCCTGTAGGAAAACAGTCAAGGATTGGTTTAATCGAGGCAGGACTAAACTGGTACCTACTAGCATATTACATCACCACTTCTTAAGGGAATAAGTTATTTTCTGCAGAATGTAAAAGGACAGTATACTTATTATAGTTACAATAACACCTAAGATTACTGAAACATAAACAATTATCAGAAAAAATATGTATTTTTCCCAGTTTGCTAACTTTCTGTATTTGCAGCATTTTGTGTACTTTAAGCTTCACTGTCTCTCTCCACTATATAGGCAGTTAAGACCAGATCCTGCATGCTGTCTGCATGGGTAGGCGCCTGCATTAACATAAACCTCATAGAAGTACCGTCAATTACATATGTAGAGAAGGCTTGCAAGATCAGGAACTTAGTGAATTTCTACTTTGTCCTGTGTATTCAGCAGGGGTGGGGAACCTCAACCCTGGGGGCCGGAGGTGACCCCTGGCTTACCTGGAACTGGCCCCCGAGTCTCAGGGATCCCCCCCTGATTGGGGAGCCCATGCTGGCACTCCAGCCCCCCTGCCACCCACCCACAAAGCTAGAGTGCACAAAATCTACTAAACTGGGGCCCCCTAGGCTCTGGGGTACGAGGGGAATGTGGAGAATGTCTTTTTCCTTCTTAGTCAGGGGCTTCTCGCTTTGCTTCTCACGTGTGTGTGGCACCCCGACTGTTTTTTCTGTGGGTCAGTGCCCCCCCCGACCCAAAAAAGGTTCCCCACCTCTGGTATGCAGCATAGTGTGCAGGTCTGGCATTGTTCCTCACACTTCCTGTCATTGCAAAACCACTGGTAAGTCCAGCAACGCACCCAAACTAAAGTTCAAAGCGTGTGTGAAGCTATCACCATTTTATTCAGCGTACTACAGTTTAGTGTTTATGTTTTTCCAATTAGGGTGATGCATAAACCTTAAGACGATCAATGATATTCATGGCAGTTGCCCTACTGTTGTCCATTTATGTAAAAAAACAACAGGGAAAACCAGAATGTAAGGTCTGATTCTGCTCCCGTTAAAGTCAATGTCCAAATTTCAGTTGACTTCAATATGCAGGGGTTTGCCCCTTAGCCAAAATATTCAAATAAAAAAGGATGAAAACAATAAACACAAAATGATAAAAGCTGCAACCTTAATTCTACATTTTGGGTATTATATTGTATTCAGCATTTTCATCCTAATTAGAAATTAACAACCAGTAGCATTTAAAAACAAAACACATAGGAAATTGCACATTACAGAATCTGTTCAATGTCCTAGTAGCAGAGACAATGACTGGGAACAAGGCTTGAAAACTGATAGGTGTTTTATTTGCATGTTCTCACACTGATTTCTGAACCTCTGTTCTCTTCCCCCTAGCTAGCATTCTGCTGATGATACTCTCAGTGGTCCTCATTAGTATTGGTAAGCTGCACTGCGGGGTTCAGGCTGTTATTTTAAGTGAAAGTGAAATAATTCCTTTTATTTGCTATTCTATAATAGCTACTTTCTGGAAATAACAATATTAAATCTGAATAGATAAGGGCTTGCTTTTAATATGAACTTTCTTGAACTTAAATTTGATCCAATGCACAATAAGTGACTTTAAAGGGGTGTTAGCATTGCATTTCTGTTTGCAGAGCCATCTGTCTTAGGCCCAGTAATCCTCTGCTGCAACTATGATGAAACAACAGGGGTGTTTCTAAGTTCTAAAAGCATCCCAAAGTTAGGTATGTTTCCTCAGGGTATGGAGAACCTATATTAACAGTGCTTATTATCCAGGGGATATTGTGCAGATGGAACAGTACGTGGATTTTCATTGTCACTTGGCCACTGGTATAGGGGAAAATGATAAAAAAAATAGCTAATAAAATTCACTCTCAGGTCCACTTGGTAACAAAGATACTGGAACTTGCAGTGCTGGCCTTTCAAGAAATTGGGAGTCCATTTTCAGTGGTAGAAACAAGGCAATGAATGGTGGTTCTCAGGCAGTGTTTTGACAAATATCAGTCCTTTTCAGACAGCTTCCTAGCTGCAGGAATTCCCGCTGGGTGTCACCTTCCTGTGGGGATAGATCCCACAGAGTATCCTGCACGTGCTTGTATTGATCTGCTAATGGAGGATGTCAGATATTTATTGTGAAACAATAATGGGGGCTATGTAAGTACCATGCATAGACTTCCACCCTTCACCTTGGAGCTGCTTTTAAAACTGGAACAAAGAAGAATCAGGCACCCAACTGTCACTCTGAGCCCTTGATGTGTGTGTCACGGTTCAGCTATATGAGTCCATATTTTGATTCCCAGGAGAACAATGAGTCTGCCCTCTTCTCCTATCTGCTCTTATAACTCCAGCAATGTATAGCTATGGCGGAAGATGCATTTTCATTCTCAGATCCTGAAAACTGGGAGGTTTTTAACATTCTGGAGGAAATTGCCCTTTGGGCTGAAATGTTTCATCCCTGTTCTCAATTCAAGGGAGGATTTTTTTTTTCCTTAAGCTTTGTGAAATTCTTCTTCTTGGCCCCATAAGAGGGAAAGGGAACCCTCTGCTTTCCTCATGTAAACAATATTTCAGATGCTTTTAAATATTCTCATGATTATGCACAATGTATTGTGATGGTTTTTCATTTACTTTTTGTCTTCTTTTGACCTTGGAAAGGCTTTGAATGATAATGCAGGGGTTTTTTATTTAAAAAATGTCTTTTAAGACACTGTTAAGATCTAGGCTGGGTGATGTTAGGATTTCTGGTGATCTTTGTTTTTTCATTGCTCAGTGCTTGATGTGAGTAATTTTAATTATGTCAGATAATCTGCTTTTTATAACTTCTGTTCAGGTTCTTATAACATGCCCATTACCATAGTATTTGGCTCTGTGGTGCCTAGAATAAGCAATTTTACACTTATGTGACTGGGAATATCATCTTTAACAATTAAGGGGCCCTGACTCAGCAAATCGCTTCAGTACACAGTAAACTTTAATATGTAGAGGCAAATTTTCAAAAGTGTTTCAGTGCTCATTTGAAATCAATGGGAGTTATGCACGTAGCTTCTTTTGAAAATCCCACTAGGGCCCTATCTGCATCTTTAAGTACCTAAACACCTTTCAAAATCGGGTCATAAATGCTCAAGTCTCTTTTGAAAGTGGAGTTTAAGTTCCTAAGGGTATGTCTACATTACAGAGAAGATCAAAGTTGCCTCTGTCCATCTTTCAAGGTTCAAATTAGTGGGTCTAGTGAAAACACGCTAATTCAGACTGAGAGGGGCGCTCCAGTCGATGCTGGTAGTCCAGCTTTCACGAGGAGTAAGGTAAGTCGAAGGGAAAGTGTTCTCCCTTCGACTTCCTGCAGTGTGGTCAGCGGCAAAAGTCGAGTTAAGGTACCTTGGCTTCAGCTATGCAATTAACATAGCTGAAATTGTGTATCTTAATTCAACTTTATCCCCTAGTATAGACATACCGTTAGTTACTAAGGCACCTTTAAAAGGTTTTACCTGTAACTAAGTTCCATTAACTTGAATGGGATTTAAGCATATGTTTTAAATTAGGGCTTGTCTCCACTTACCAGGAGATCAAGGCACAATGGGGATGCTGTAGAAATTCAATCTAAGGTACGTCGATGCCAGCTGCACTATTCACATGACTGAAGTTGTGTATCTTAGTTCAACTTTGTCCCCTAGTGTAGACCTGGTCTTAGGCAAGCAATTAAGTGTATTGATGGAAAGTGGTGGATTTATTCATATGCTTAAAGTAAAGCATGAAGTTATTCATTGTTTCCACTAGGGATGTCAACATGCAGATGACTACACAATTAACCAATCAGCCTGGGTTTATCGATTAATCCTATCGATGACATGCACACCCCTACCCCTTGCTTCTTTTGTATCTGAGGCAACAAAAGGGGGAGGTGTGAGCCAGTGCCCATGGGCCAGCTCCCCATAGGCACCAGCTCAACCTGCCCCCTTCACCTCCACTCTGCTGCCTCTGATAAAGAGGCAGCAGTGTGGAGGAAGAAGTGGACAGGCAGGAGCCGATACGTGTGAGGAGCCAGCTTTCAAGTGGGCTTTCCATGTGAGTGGGCTCTCAGTGTGTGCCAGCTCCGCGGACCCGCTTGCCCCCCCACTTTGCTGCCTCCTACAGAGGAGGCTGCTGTGGAACAGACCCTGTCCATGCAGGTGTAGGCTCACCACAGGCCGAGGCTGCTCTCCAGCAGCAGCCCCTGTCCATGGGGAGCTTGGGTGCCCTGTGGACAGGGGAGGCTCCCACTCCACACAGCTGCCTCTGTATCAGAGGCTGCAGCACAGGGGAGCAGGGGGCTCCCCAGGAGTGGTGTCAGAGCACACTGGTTGCCAGTCCTGTCCCCCCCTACCCGCCCCCCAGGGACTATTGAATAGTCATGTAACTGCAAAATTGTATGCAGTTACCTGACTATTCAATCACATGCTATCTAACATCCCTAGCTTCCAGTACTGTAAAGGAGAGCAGAATCAAAGCCATCAGTACTCTGGTGCAGCTTTGTTAATGTTGTCTTTTACCTTACAGCTGCATTGTAACTGACTTGAGTCAGTCCCCATCCATTATCCCCAACAAGAAAACCCGTGATGAAGCAAAGCTAGAAAAGAGAATAACAAAGCATACTTACAGTGTGTAGAAAAATTCCCCGCTAATGACCCTGCAAATTCTTGACTTTTGTAAAGTTATAATTATATGTAAACAATTCTAGGCCAGAGCAGTGTGATTAAATCACTCTTTCAGTGTTGGGCTTTCAGGAATGTCAGCTCCCTGTATTGCTGCTGAATGGAATACTAATTTTGTGGGGGATTTATTGGAAACAAGGCTTCAGATTGAATTATGATGTAATTATGAACTGTTTTTGTGTTTGCTACAAGACTGGGCAGCTTGCCACTGGGCACAATCCACATCATATCAAACAACCAGTGTAAGACCTGCCTGAACAGCCAACTCTCCCCTCTCTCTCAATTAACCATGCCTTTTGGCTGCCAGTTCCACGAATTAAACCATTTTCATCTCATTTACGATACATAAGTGAACAGTGGAGGGCTGCAACCATCAAACACCGCCGGCTTTCAGAAGACATATTTCTTTGTTGACCATATGCTTGTGCACTGTTGACTCTCAGCTGGTCCTATACCAAGTTAATTGACACTTAGATCTTAACCTTAAACTACGGGCTGTTAGTTGTAAAATAACAATTACAGCTGTTCAAGTGCTATGTGTTTATCAGAAAAATATATGCAGCGTTGTAGGGACAGAAATTCTTTCCAGGTTAATTACTTATAATTGCTTATGCCAGAGTTGTTAAGTGACAATTTTAGATAGACACATATCACACACTTAGTCCAAGAGTCATTAAACAAATCTCTTTATGCTCCTATGGCAGTGGTTCTTGAACTGCGGTCTGAGGACCACTAGTGGTCTGTGGCTGCGTTCCAGTGGCTGGAGTTCAGGCCTCCTCCTCTCCCCGCAGCAGTGGGGAGCCTGCACTGGTGCTACAGCCTCACAGCCACCCCCCACCCACTGCAAGGTTGGAGCGCCAGCACTGGCTTACTGTTGGGATGGGAGGGGGGAAGCACTGACCCTCCCCACCGGACCTGGCTTCCAGGGAAGAAGTGGAACCAGAAGCGACTCCACATGCTGCCACTTCCCGTCCTCCTCACTCTGCAGGGGAACAGCAGCACATGCACGCACTACCTGTTGCTCCCATTGGCCGGAATCCAGTCAATGGGAGCAGCAGGAGGCCATGCCTGGAATAAGGTGCCTGAATGGAGCACAAAAGCAAGTAAGTGCCTCCCACCTTCTCATGGCTAGGCCCTGCATTCCTACACTCCTGATGCACTGCTCCCTGATGAGACCCTACACCCTGAGCCTGAGCCTACATCCTCCCCGCTGGCCAAACACATACCCCCCAGCCCACTCCTGATCCCTCCCTTGCTCCTGAACCCTTCCCCCTGGCCAGACACCCTACCCCAAGCCCCCTCCTGCACCTTCCCTTGCTCCTGCACCCTTCCTCCTGGCCACACACTGCACCCTCCCTTGTTCTTGCTACCTCCCCCCTTGGCCAGACACCCTACTTCCAGCCTAATCCTACACCTCCCACCCAGACCTCACGCCCTCACCCCCTCATACATCCCACCTCCTGCCCAGATCCTGCACCCCCATCCCTATCCCACTCAATGGCAGCCCTGTCCTACACACTGAGCCCTTCATTTTTATCCCCATCCCAGAGCCTAAGGGGGTCCACAAAATCCACTACCTCTGGAAGCCCAGAAATGTAAATCTGGCCTATGGGAAGTCCTGAACCACAGTCCTCCCTGCCCCTTCCCCTTGCGGCTGGAGCACCGGAGGAGTGAGGTGTCTCAGTTGGGGACCATATTAGTGAAGGTTGGGGGGTTTTGGATGAGTTTTTTTGCTTCTCACTTGTGTGGTCCCCCACTGATTTTTCTGTGGGTCAGTGACCCTCAACCCAAAAAAGGTTCCCCGCCCCTGCCATAAATAAAACATTGAAACCTTTTGTGTTGTACATAAATTCACATTTTACTTTATTTAAAATGAAGTTTGATAAACTAACATGAGAATGTTAAAATATTTAATCTGTTTAATAATGTAAATTAAACCATTCTCCCTAGCTGCAGCACTAGCAAAATGGTTCAGGCCTAATTATGTAATAAATGGTGAGTTTCCATTAGCAACTAGTTGTCTGCAGAAAGGTTAGCATTGAGCCAGGTGGGCCATGGGCCAAAAAGTTTGAGAACCACTGTCCTACGGTGAAGTTTAGCAGATGGCAGAGGGGTAGCTACCTCTAGGTTTGTGGCACCAGAAAACAAGCTGTTGTTGTTGTGCAGAAAGATCCGGGGCCAAATTCTCAGCTATCGCAAATCAGTGTCACTCCCTGGCCTGCCATGCTGATGGATAAGGGCAGTAGCCACTGAGACAAGTTTGTATTTCTGTAAATGTCTGGAAAAGCTCCATGGCCAAAACCACACCTGGCGAATTGGATCCCTGATTATTTGCTCCATTTGAGGATCAGGCCTGAGTTCAGCAAAATGTGTTAAACAAGGATTTGATCACAAAGATAACCAAATAGCAGGCAATTTTACCAATGGATTAACTAAGACACAAAGGCATAAATCTGCCAGCGAGACCAATTTTCATAGGATTTGAGCATCTCAGATGGGTATTTGAATCCTAAATTTGGGCACCTAAATCTGAATTTAACCTGTTTAGAAATATTATCTCTCTTGTCCCCTCCGGTTCTTGCTGTTTTTTCAGCCTGCTCTGAATTTTTTTTTTTTTTTTTTTGCCTGAGTTCTAATAAAATGAGTTAAATAATTAATGCCACAATCCAATACCTGATAAAAGAATTTTCTTTAAAATACATTGAACGTGGTACTGTTCATGCACTAAATTTTTTAATTAATGATTTTTATAGTAGGCTTGATACATTTGTAGTACAAAAAATATGGGTACAGATATATGAGCAGGAGAAATAACATTCTAATTTTTATTAGCTGGATTTATTTCGTCAGCACCATTTTTGAAATGTCTAGGAAATGTTATGAAAGAAATATATACCCATAAAGAAACTGCAAATAGAAAGAGACCCTCACCCATCCTCCCCCTCCTCTCTCCCTTCCCCCTCCCCCCCAAAATCTAGTTTATGTCCAGAGGTGAATTGCTGCTGTGAAGCCACTTCAATTTGACTTTGTACAAAAAGGGTCATTGAACAGAAGGTCAGGCAGCTGGCCATTTCCATTTCAAAGATGCTATCAAAAGGCCAAGAGGCAGTTCATCCAGCAGCCCTTTAGCAAACAAGATTTTCTCCTTTCTCATTTATGATATTTTTTATGCTAAAATAGTTTATAGGCTCGCCAGAGAAGGTCCTTGATTCATTTTCTTCAGAACAAAAGTGGACTAAGTGGAGCTTGGAAAGGACTTTGGTTCAAGGGATCGGAGGAGCTTTTTGAGTAATGAGGGGGCCATTTGGCGTCCACTTATCAACAGCCTGGCAGTAAGGCAATAAATCATTACAGGGACTCTGCACTTCAGCGGAAGACAATTGGAAAAGGTAGCTCGTTTGTTACAAATTATTGTTTATCACATCTTTAATGGCAGATCTCAGCTTTATGAATACTTGAACTTATTAATCAAGAGAGACCAGACCAGCTTAGAAAGGTTTGGGTGTTTCCGCATGCCAATATGTACAGACTGAGGAAAATCCCTCGGTAGATTTGGAGCATTGACTGACAGCTAGATCTACAGTATATCCAAGGCACTGGCTGCTGACAGCTTAAATGACACTGGTGCTTTTGGGATGGGAGAATTACATCTCACCATTGAACATCAAAGATTTGCCCATCAGAATGATTTAAAAACAGAGTACTCCTCCCCTAGCATTCAACAAAGTTGCACATAAGGGTGATATTGGGCAAAGAGTTCCCCACGGATATGTGGTAATTCAGGCAATTCCCATGAAAGTATCACTGCTTAGCAAGGAATTGGTAGCATGGCTAGCCAGACTAGGGAAAACAAATTAGTTCAAGTCTGCATGAAAGGCCTTAATCTGTTCCTTAGCTAAACTGAGAGAAAACCCTGTTAATATTTTGCAGTGCATACTGCTATTCATGTCATCTTGAACAAGAGCTAATGAAGGGTCATTTATGCAGTCTGTGGGCAAAAGGGCCTTTATGACATACCTGTATTTATGTCACATTTTTATCAGATAAAAAAACATTTAGGAATGTGTTACAGAGTAAAAAATGTATCACTAATATTTTCCATATACTAATATACCAGTAAATCCAGTCAACAGTATTCCAAGAATCCAATTGTACAGGCCTTGGAATAAGAAAAATATTATAAAATGTTAAAACTAAAAAGTAAAAAAAGTTTTTAAAATATTTTTTCTGTGCAAATGAACATAAAATGTTTAAGCTTTAATACCTCATTAATGGCAAGGAGGGCTTAATAAAGCAAATTTTGGAAAGGAGGGATCACATCTCTCCACAATAGCATAAACATCTTTCTGTATCCAATTTGAGCTTCCATGCATAAAACTATTTGGAGCTTCCATGCATAAAAGAGTGCTAAGTATTAGCGAGCCTTCACTGACCAGATGGCTCAATAAGCAGATATCTTTCTCCTTTGACACTGGTATTTCCAGTGATATGTCAACAGAACTTTCAAATGTCAGTAAAATGTCTACAACTTAGAGCTGAAAATAGTAGTTACATAAATGCAGCCCAATCATATGAATGCTTTGTCACAGCAGGTCAATATTTATTGGTATAGATTGACCTCTCTCCACAGTAGAGGTGGAATTGTGCACTACATCAGCATACAGGACTCCAGTGTTTAACTGAAATTGTTTCTTATATGATTACATAAATTAATATATGAAAGCACTCATCCTCAGCTGACATAAACTAGCACAGCTCCATTGAACTCAGTGGAGCTACATCAATATACACCAGCTGAGAGTCTGGGCCTAGGAGTCTGACACACACTTACAAAGACATGATAAGTCCAGGGTTTCCCAAACTTTTTTAGCCACCGAGTCCCTATAGGATCCTGAAAATTTGGCAGAGCCCTTCAAATATTTTTAATTTAATTTAATGTTTTAAATTCAGTTAGGTACCCAAGTAAATATACAAAGCTTTGGAATTGTACTTTTATTCCTCATAATTTTTTCGAGAAAATGGTCAGAAACTTAGTAACAAAATAACATGGTCATATAACTATTTTCTCATGGAGCCCCTGGATCCATCATGCGGAGCCGTAGAGCTCCACAGAGCACACTTTGGGAAACCATATGTGCAATACACCACAAAACAGGTCAGCTGTTGCACTCAAAAGAATAATCAGCTGGCCCATTACGAAAGAATGCCCAGATCTGAAGCAACTAAATCAGGTGAAGCACTTAAGCTGTATAGGACGTAGCTCATGCTCTGCCAATGCATGCATGGTCAACGAACAAGCCAAAGGATGAATCCTCCCACTTCAAGCCATTTCCAGTGCAAGTAACTCCCACTCTACTTCTCCCTGGCTGCTGCTGCAGCCTCAGGGCTGTGGTGGCATCAATGGCTTGTTAAGAGGCCCTCCTGCATACATTTTGGATAGGAGAACCAGAAACTTATGGATCAGTGGGCCATGCCTTATATATTGAGCATGCCTAAATCTATATCCCAGTCTTCCTGCTTGGCAGCTTAGTGCTCTGCTCCTCTCTCTGCAGCGTTACTCAGTAAGGGGTGGCTTTGGCCATGCCATACTTAGGAAAAATTGGCCATTATTTAGACTATGTCTACACTGCAAATTACTTGGGTATAACTTATGTCACTCCCAGGTGTGAATAATCCACACACCTTAGTGACACAAGTGGCACCGACCTAAGCACTGGTGTAGTTGGGAGAGCTTCTTCACCAGATGATGATGTGGCTTAAGGACATAGCCCTAAAATGAGGATTAAAATATAGGGAGAGGTTTTATCATAATTTCCTATGATTCATAAATATAAATCCGTGTTACTATTAAATATCTGTGCAATACTGCACCAGTCTATCCCACCTTCAAAACAGATGCAGAGTGTCCAGTATCCAAATAAAGCCCTTTTCAGAATGAATGGATAGAGAAAGACTTATGAACTAATAAGGCTCACAGGGCCACAGTTTCACACTGCCCTGTGCTTATGCTTGCACTATTACTTGCCTTTGTAGGTTTCTTGCCCGAGTTCACTGCTCGGTCCGTCACACTACAAAGCCCTTTGTTAAGGATTTCCTTTCTAACAAGGAATACGATACTACCTGTGCTTCTGTAATTAGGTATATATTGTTGGAGCCAAAGCCCATGGAAAGACTTCCATTGACTTCAGTCAGATTTGGAGCAGACCTAAGGAGAATTTTATGTAGGCCATAAAATCAATCTATTATCTGAAAAGAGGATAGCGGTATAACATGGAGAAAGGAGCCTCTGCCAGCCATTTCAGGAGAGTTTATTCCACCTCTACTAACAACCCAGTGATCAAAATATTGTCAATACTGTGTTGTTTTATGAGACTGAACTAATAATTTCAGCTTTAGGTTGTGGCTAAAATTCACAGTGGAGTCCTTCTAAGTCAGTAGCAATATGAATGTCACTGTTGTAGATGGTGAATGAGAACTGAGCTTTGAGAGTAGTGTGGGGTGAAAGATTACACAAAGGAGAAGGAGTAAATATTTTGTATTATGCATCTGAGCGCTAGGTGAAGGATGGGATTTTAAATATATCTGTGGTGAGTCTTGATTCTAATTAGTAAAATTCAAGCCTATGTAAAAGGGTATCAGCAGCAAGCTACAGCTCGGGTATGACTGGAAAATATGGTTAGTTAGCAGTTGTTTGAATAATGTTCAAATGGCCCAACACAGTAAGATCTCAAACAGCTTAATAGTCCATGAAAAATTCCCATTTTCCCTATCCACACTATTTTCCTTCATGGAATTAACAAATTTTGCAGCATGCTCTTCAGTGAAGGAAAGGCACATCACACACAGTGGCTTCTTTAAAGTGGAAAGTTATTGCCATCCACTCGCCATGCTATTGCTGCTGCTGCTTCAGATTTGGCTTCCAGAAGCTCCTAGATCTCATTGTTCTTTAAGTCGCATGAAAAAAAGAAGGAGTAGGTGCATGAGATGGAGCATAGTTCCATCCCAGGAGATAACCCTGACCTAAGCTGCTAATGATGTCTGCTCTTCCCGTACAGTTAGACAGTCAGAACAGCTGATGCTGCTATTGTTCTTTTGACAATCATACAGATTTTAGACTTCCTAGCCCCTGCTGCATTTTTCTTCCTCTCTTCCTAATACAGTGTAAGCTACTTTGAAGCCTTAGGGACAGACTGGGACATAACTCTCCAATGGGCTTTGTAACTGAGTTTCTGAACTGTGACCCTGGGTGCTGTTGCAAGCACTCAAGTAAATTCAGAGAGGTCTTAGAGACGGAAGGTAATATTGCAGTGCTGTCTTATCCGCTCATTGTCTGCTGCATCGTCACTGCCAGACCTTGTGCCTTTAGACTTAGCTCGTGCTTCCACTTGTGAAGAGAAACTATAGCAAAAATGTCAAGATCATAGAACACTAGAAGTGGAAAGAACCTCTAGAGGCCATCAAGTCCAGTCCCCTGCCCTCATGGCAGGACCAAGCACCACAAACCTAGCTAGGTTTCAGGTTGCTATTTGCTCTGTGAGAGTTAGGTATTTCTCCAATGGGATTGCTTCCATGACAATTATAATGAGAACCATATGAAAAAAAGCTCTCAAGGAATTCAACTGCTGCTCTTAGATTTTTGAACCATGGTTTGTAAGTGTTGAAAATTGTTCTTAGCTACCTTGAGACCAGAACAGGTCCTCAACTAGCCCTCAAGTTTTGACTCCGTAGAGGGCACATTCAAATCCCTTCACTAGTTTATGCATATAATCCAAATGTGTATCTCTAGCAAGCTTCACAGTCACTAAGATAATCTGTCATTTCAATTAGGCTAAATACAGGGTTAGGCATTTAAAAACTGACCCTAAAATATAGTCATGTGGCCTGCTCCTTCCCCCATTTAAATCAATAGGAGTTTTGTTATGAAATTAAATGTGAGCTGCATTCGGACAATGTTTACATCAAATTATTACTGGTCTGTTAAGAGAATTACTTTGAGTTCCTACAAAAAAAACCCAGACAAACAAAAAAGAGACATTCCTTTTGCAGGAACTCATTTAGGTAACCATGAGCATAAATGATGATCTATACCATAAAGCCTGTTGAAAGGAAAAGTTAACAAGAGGGGTGAAGGAGGCTACATAAAGGGTCAATATTCTGATAGTTTCCTCTCTCAAACATGTTGATATTAGTCTCCAAAGAATCTTCTCTGAGTATCACCTCCTGTTCACACACAAAAAACAAATAATCTGGTTTCAAGGGCTATGCCCACAAAAGCTCATGATACCATCTACTTGTTTTGTTAATCTTTTAAGTGCTATCAGACTATTTGTTGTTTAAGTTTTTCATGTTACAGACTAACTCGGTTACCCCTCTGAAATTCCTGTTCACAATTTTCCAAACAAATGTTGCTTGCCTCTCTTATTCACCTAGCCTAACACCATTGGCTAGAGCTGTGAGAAATTCATGAAAATTTCACCAGAACATGCCAGCCTTTTAATTTTGAGCAAATGAATGCCCCTGAAATTTCATTTGTAATGAAATTTTGGAGCAATTGTTTGTTTTTTGGATCAAAATGGGAAAATAGGGGGGAAGGTTTGAAATTTCATGAGCATAACATTTTACGTGAGGCTGCAAGAAGTAAGGCAGCCATTACCATCGCAGCTATTTTGTGCATTGAGTGAGTGTATGGGGCGTACATGAGACAGAGAAAAGTACTGCTCTTCTGGGTGCTGATGCTAGTGGTGCTAACACTGATCTTCCTGGTCAGGGTTTCTCCTCCAGATCTGACAATGAGGGGGCTTACACATGCAATGACTGGAATGAGCACTGGTCTCTTGCAATATGAATTGCTTTCAACACAGCCGCCCAGGCCAACCAAGAAAAATGGCAATAAACTGAGTGCTAATAGTTTTGTCTTCTTTACAAAAGGCAAGAAGGTTGTGGGTGACATACAGTGGAACTGAGGCCATCCAGGACAATGGGAAATGAGAGGACTGAAAGAAGAGGCAGAGTTGGGGATAAGAAAGAACAGGCACAATTCCACAGAAGAGAAGCTTTGTTCCACACAGGCAAAGCTTTTTGTCTTCAGAGGCTCCTACAAAAGCAATGAAGGCATAAGCCAACATCCCGTGGACAGACTCCCATTGACTTCAGTGCCATTATTGAGTTTTATGACCTGTTCACTGCTTGCAGCTATGGTCACAACAGCATGGAGCAGAATTGCACGCTCCCTGCAGCCTGGTCCCAAACCAGGAGCATTCAGATGCAAGTGGTTTAAATACTCAAATCAGCCATTTGTCTGTCAGTAGTGTCTATAGTACAAGTGGAACTGGAAAAAGAGAGTGAGGTGTCAGGATGGGCCGAGTTCAATGTGTTGCTAGAGAGCTCAGGAATGCAGGGTGAGGCCAAGCTGCTATTTCACTATCCATAGTGCCTCAGCATCTGATACTGGCCACTCTGTTTAACAATGGTCTGTTGCCTACAACTGGGCCTGCCTGCCTCATTACTTAATACTAATGAAACAGCAGCTGCAATTTCCCTCAATTCATCTGTTAATCCCGAAGGAAGGGATAAACATATTTCTCTTTAAATAATGCTTGAGGTGCTTCTAGTACTATGAAGGGAATAAAACACAACCTGCAAGGTGGAATGGCCTAGGGCAGGCTACCATGGCCCTATGTCACCTGGGTAGGAGGTGGAAAATTCCCAGGAAGCCAGTTAAACTGGATTTAAGATGATCTGAGTCACTGGAAATAATTTGTGGGGGACCAGAATCTGGACTTGTGTATTCATGGATGCCCCATGGACTCCAAAAAAGCAAATTTTATGCATTCTTCATTTTTTCATCACACTGTTGTAATGGCAAAAATGTGGTATCACAATTAAAATAAATAATTGGCACTTTAGAAGCACTATCTTATTCCAACCATGTTCTCGGAGTTTGAATATTTCTGTGGAATGCTCATATTTTCTTCTGACACATTTACAAGTGAGTTCAAAATGTGTCATTATGGAATATGGTCAGATGCATTAAACTTATAATTAAAAAATTGCTTTTCAACCTGACATTAAAAATGTTAAGCTGGTACCAAGGAACAAAGTACTTTAACCTCTGGAATAAAAGGAGAGCAATGTATTATTTTAAAAATTAATTATTTTTCTAGAGTTTATTATGGTAAAATGACATTTGTGGACCCTAAAATAGAAATTATTCAGGCTTACATTCAGTTAGTCCTTAGAGGATTTGTCATGCATATGTATATTAAAAGTCAAATGTATCTATGCTTCTGGGTCCTTCATGTGTGTTGATTTCCCTGGATCCATTTAAACATCAATACAATGATTGTGAATCGAGTGCAGCTCCTACTCCAGCCCACCACCTTAGTGTTGTGGGTTTCCTACATCCTGGCCCGAGGCTCGGACACTGAATTTCATATCCTTCACCCATCCACACTTGGTTTACATAGGGCACCTTTCTCAGTCTTCAGCTGTTCTAGCAAAGCCTGGTTAGATTTTTATAAAACTGGAAGTGTATTTTTTTTCAGTATCCCCAAACAAAAATGGGAAATGGGATTTTACACAAACTTTCTGGCACACAAGTTCACTTGGGGAAAAAGACCAACCGCTGAATGATTTTTTGAGAGGTATGAGTTTGTAGAGCAAGGGTACAGAACCTTTTTTTGGGTCGGAGGTCGCTGGCACACAGAAAAATCAGTCAGGAGCCACACACAAGTGAAAAGCAAAAAAAAAAAGAAAACCCCTCACTGACACGGCCCCTGACTGAGAAGCAGAAAGACACTGCCCACATTCCTCTTACACACCAGAACCGAGGGGGACCCAGACTAGTAGATTTTGTGCACTCCAGCCCCATAGGGAAACGATGGGGAGAGGGCTGGAAAGTTAGCGCAGACTCCCCAATGCTGGGGGGAGGGGAGCCCCAAGCCTTGTGGGCCAGATCCAGGTCTTAGGTTCCCCACCCCGGCTGTAGAGGAATAAAGGATCACGACTAAAACTGCTTTGCTACCTTAACTAGAGCAAGTGTTCCCAATTGTTCCCCTTACAAAGCCAAATCTGTAACACAAACTGTGGCCAAAAACTACTGTAAATGCAGAGAATATGGAAAGCCAGAGGAGGATGCTAAGAGGAACGCTACACCGAAAAGCTCTCCATTCATCCCCACTGTGGCCATGAACCGGACATTCAATGGCCCGGTCAACACCACTGACTGGAGCCTCCAGGATTCCCTTTTGACTGGGTGTTCCAGTTCAAAACCAGATATCAGGTGACCCCACACTCAGTGACATCGGATAGCCAGCAATCTCCATCTAGCTATTGGGAAGATACTTAGACTATTGGTTTGTGATAGATACAAGTGCTTACGTTCAGTTCACAGTCTGTCCATTGGGAAGAATGTGCATGCTTATGAAGTCCCTCTCTCTCCTAGACTAAATTGAGAGCACTAGGACACACACAAAGTGCATTCCCCAAAGCTAGCATCTAATTCGCTTAAGTCATCAGGCATCTAAATCTACAAATGTTTTAGAAATAGGCACCTCCTTATTTATTTTATTTGTGAGCTCAGTATTTTAAGGTAAAGTGTACGGAGAAAGAAGGCAATCATTATTGGGTGTCTTCAGTGTTGCTTGTCATACAGCATAATCTCTGGGTAATTATTCCTCTTGTAGTACAGTTTCAGAAATAGTGTGGTGCATTGGCAGTAGTCCAGCAGATAATAGTAATGGCTGCTTTATGTCTCATGATCCATTTTAACTGATCTAATTTAAAATTTACCTGACCAAGAGTGCCATAAAATGTACTCATAAGGCTTATATTGTTAATTACTACATTAGGAAGGTGCCAAATACAAGAGGGGTGGCATGATCCTCTTTGCAGCCCAGAAATAACAAAACAAGAGGCAATGTGAGAAGGGCAAACAGGACAGATCCAGACTCCGTGGAATACATCAGCTAGAGCAAGATATGTTTGTAATTAGTTTGTAAGCATCCCCGTTTCATATTTGTACTGTTCTTCGGTACATTTCAGGAGAGATTCTAATCCTTTGTGCATCTCTTTACATTGACTCAACAGTACATTAAAAAGGAATTCTGGAAAATTGAGTAAGTGATAAATTAGCTCAAACTATTAATAATAATAATCAGTAAATTTTTGATAGTGTGAAACAGAAGTAGAAGCCCTGTCCCCAGAAGGCTTTACAACAAAGCAAATCAGACACAAGATGAAGTACAATATGGCTTGCATGCCAGAAGCCTCTGCCCAGTAATTACAGAGATGCCTGAAAGTGTCATAATTATTATTAACAGCTCTCAATGTTTCCATTATGCTCCCTGTAGTGCAGGGAGTGAGTCTCAGATGCTCCAAGTAAAACTGAGACTGACACTTAACATGCAAGTAGCCAACCAGTGCACATTTTCTTGTCATTGATTGAGCCATTTTCAGTTCTCTCTGTCCATGGAGGTATTTCTTATGCACTCGTCACTGGAGTATTTGTTCTGCTGAGAGACTTGGAAAAATAATCATAGAATCATAGGACTGGAAGAGACTTCAAGAGGTCATCTAGTCCAGTGTTCTGCATTCATGGCAGGACAACATATTATCACGACCATCCCTGACAGGTGTTTGTCTAACCTGCTCTTAAAAATCTCCAGTGATGGAAATCCCTAGGCAATTTATTCCACTGCTTAACCATCCTGTTAGGAAGTTTTTCTTACTGTCCAATGTAAACTGCCCTTGCTACAATTTAAGCCCATTGCTTCTTTTCCTGTCCTCACAGGTTAAGAAGCATCATTTTTCTCCTTCCTTGTTGTAACATCCTTTTATGTATTTGAAAATTGTTATCATGTCCCCTCTCAATCTTCTTGTCTCCATACTAAACAAACACCGTTTTTTGCAGTCTTGCCTCACAGATCATGTTTTCTGGACCTTTAATCATTTTTGTTCTCTTCTTTGGACTTTCTGTATTTGTCCACATCTTTCCTGAAATATGGAGCACAGAACTAGACACAATACTCCAGCTGAGGCCTCATCAGCATGGGGTAAAATGGAAGAATTACTTCTTCTTCTGTCTTGCTTACAACACTCCTACTAATACATCCCACCGTGCTGTTTGCTTCTTTTTTTTTTCTTTTACAACAAGGTTACATTGTTGGCACATATTTAGCTTGTGATCCACAGTGACCCCTGGATCCCTTACTTCAGTATATCTTCCTAGGCAGTCATTTCCCATTTTTATGTGTGCAACCAGCAGGGCCGACAGCCTCACCAGGTCCCAGGCAAGGCGGGAGACCCTTCTCCATGCCCCTGGAAGGGGCAGGACCTTGGGTGGAAGGGTTGGGGATGGGACTAGGCAGCCCTCAGAGCTGTCCAGAGAGAGGCACATCTTCCCCAGGCAGCCCTCAGTGATGCCCAGAGAGTACCATGCCACCCCTCTCCCAGAGTGAACTGCTCAGCGCTCCAGTAGTGATTTAAAGGCCCTGGAGCACCAGTCACTGCCACAATATCAGCAGCAGCAACCAGGAGCTCTGGGCCCTTTTGAATCACTGGGCCCTGGGGGAGTTGCCCCCTTCGCTCCTTCTGTCAGCAAACCAGTGTGCAACTGATTGTTCCTTTCTAAGTGGAGTACTTTGCATTTGACTTCATTAAACTTCATCGTATTTACTGCAGACCATTTCTCCAGTTTGTCCAGAACATTTTGAATGTTAATCCTATCCTCCAAAGCACTTGCAGTCTCTCCCCACTTGGTATCATCTGCAAACTTTACTGGCGTACTCGCTATGCCAAACCACTGATGAAGATACTGAACAGAACTGGACCCAGAACTGATCAATGTGAGACTCCACTCGATATGCCCTTCCAGCTTGACTGTGAAGAATCTATTCCAGTGATCTGCTCCACATTATATTTTTTAATGTTGCTCTCAGCTCTTACCTCAAAGCTAATTATATCAATGTAATCAGTGGATATTTTAGAGAGCAACAACAATTGATCCTTCTTTGTTTCTAGAAAGTCTAGGGCCACCAACAATGCCTGCTCCCTCTGGGGAGGTGTAACAGTTCTGTATATCAATAGCGCTCAAATGCAGTCAGTCAAAACATGACTATTGTTGATCTGGAATTTTGCAAAAACCATCCTTCCCTCCCCTCCCCCCAACTATCCTGCATTTTTTCCCTTTCGTATTTGTTATTGAGCGAATAGAAAATCATTTCCACTGAATGTTTCATTTTGAACAAAAAGTCATATTTTGTCAAAAACATGTTTTACCTCCCTCCCCCCCATCCCCAAAAATGTCAAGTTTTGAGCCTGTCAAGTTAGACTTTGTGTAAGGTAAATAACCCACCCTATTCTCTAACATCAGCACATTTATATTTCACAATAATCTTTAAATAGAAAAGTCTCATTAAAATTCATGCCATGCCAGCTCTGCTGACTTTAGTGGTTCCCTGAGAATCGGAATACGGTGCAGCATTATGATACTATTTTTACAATCAGCTGATTGGGTGTGGAATGTGGCAAAACAAAAATGCAGTGATTCTGATATAATCTCATGTTTCTGAGTTTCCAATCTGCTTTTATTGTATGTATGCACATTGCACTGAAAGACACTGAATAAAAGGATTAAAGTTAGATTAAGTTGTCTTTAAGACTGAATTCTATTTTGATATAATTAATTATGCAGCCTTTCTTTGACAATAATTAAGACAACAAATGTCCATTGCTGGTGTTTGTGTCTTATTTTAGATAAAATCAGTCATGTGTTCCCAGGAGTCCCTTGTCCAACTGACGGGAGTATTGGGCTAATTCACCCAGACTCTGATGAAGCTGATTACCTCTGCTGGTAGATACTATTAAAACATGTTTCCAAAAATGACTTAACCTAGCAGTTCATAAAAATACTTTTGAAGAGAAGATTTTTAGTCATTGATATCAGAGTTCATCAAATGGCTAGTACTTAAAAAAATAAAAATCAAGAAGCAGACTCCAGCTACCCCCAATACATCTGCATATACAGTTACATGCATGCAAACATCATTTTACACATTAAACTTAGTGGTCTGCCATTAGTGTACTCAATATATGCTCCAGGAACAACATGTCAACACTTCCAAGGTACTACTTAACATGAGTAATAGTGGCAGAATCTGGTCCAATGTTTATAAAAGGTTTTGAGTCCAGCCTATCTGAATTATAGTCCAACATCTTGTATGGTTCCATTTGGAAACCTTTGGGTTTTAGCATGTATATTGTGTTACTTTTAGGGGCCAATTATGCAGCAGTCTGATTTAGAGGGTGTGTTGTTGTTCTTTTTGTTTGTGAGTTTGTTTTGTTTGTTTGTACTTTAGATTTATTTGGCACGTCGGTCTAATTATGACATACCTCTTTCACTATTTCAGGGATATCTGGACCTGTATAGATGGCACAGAGCTTCATCAAGTTGAATTCCTCAAGATACTTGTTGCCCTGAGCTTTACCTTGAAGAATTACTTCTAATAATGTGATTTTTGCAAACTTCATATTTAAAACCTTGAGGCTGATACAAGCATCTGATTTCAAGTTTGAGAAGCAAATAGGTATTGAATAGAATTGATATATTGTATAAATACTGAAGTGACCCTGTGCTCACCTGTTGTATAGGGGTCAACTTCTCTCTCAGAAAGGTGTGTAGATATACTAAAATGTTTCCATCACCTCAGTGGTTGAATACTGCAACTTACTTATCCCAAGACTTCCAACTTGTGCTGCTGAAGGTCTGCAGCCTATTCCAAACAGGGCTGAGACATGTCTCATCAGAATGAATTTGTTGCAGCATATTTTGAAATCCTTTCATTAGTTGGTGGTGAAACCCCATATTGATTTTAAAATATTCTTCCTGGCCTATAAGATTATTAATAATATAAGGCTGAGGTATCTTTTCAGAGTTGTCTTTTTATTTTCCAACTCACTGTTTGAGAGTGAAGTTACATGATCTAGTGATTTGTCCTTGATGTAATTTGGAATCATTTTGGTGAAAGGATTTTTAGGAACAATCAAGGATGTTCCCCACTCTAGCACTCCCAGTGCAGAAGGTGAGGGCCCACAAGAGACCTTAAATACCTTGCCTCTATAGGCATCTGCTGATAAAAACTCCCCTAGGTCACAGATTTCCTGCCCTTGAGAGCTAGCTGCCACTATCAAGTATAAAAACAAATCCAGGAAGAAGCACTTGAACTTCTTCCAGAGGGGTACCTCCCCCAAGCTCGGTTACCACAAGAGAGCTTGAGGAAAACAGAAAACAAACGGCAATCTCTGGCAGCTGACCTCTTAGTCTTAAGCACACATACAGAGATCCCCTGCTACTTTCCAGGACATACGAATCAAATCATCACCTTAAAAAAGGTGATTTTTATTAACAAAACAAAAAGATATACTTGATAAAGCATACTTTGTTGCTAGGTGTTACAAAGCAACTGAGAAAAGAACAGATTAAAACAGAGACAAATGGTTTCTCTGGGCTACAGCTTAGATACAGTGAATGGGGAGTGCGCTTGGATTTAGCACAGAGAAGTTTAACCAAACAACAAAACAAAGAAAATAACCTGATCGCAATTAAACATACATTTCTCTGTCTATTCACAATCCATACTGATCCATACTTCAAGGTCCAGTCCATTCCCATGCCCAATATTCCTTGTAGGCTTGGTAGTTCTGTCTGATTATTTCATCTT
Source organism: Pelochelys cantorii (assembly GCA_032595735.1). Taxonomy (NCBI): domain Eukaryota; kingdom Metazoa; phylum Chordata; order Testudines; family Trionychidae; genus Pelochelys; species Pelochelys cantorii. The sequence continues at coordinate 21,215,506 of CM064338.1, forward strand.
GCTTCCCCCAGCTCCTACCTTAAACTCACACACAAGAAAAAGCAGGCAGGTATATCTTTCAATTTAAATTTCAACACCTTCTGCCATTGGCTTTCCTGGCTTTCTGCCAACACCCCCTAGCTACCTGCGTTTAACCTGTTAGTCACCAAGAACTGGCCAGCACTACTCCTATCCATCACATGCCCCCCCAGATCACAGACAGTGCGAGACAGCCTGGCCCACACTGGCTGTGATTTCTTCCTAGAGGTTTAGGAGAAATAATATACACGCACACACTAAATTCACTATTGAATACACAAAGAAATCAACAAGATTCCCCACATGCATAGAATACATGACTTTGATACAGGGAGAGTCTTACCTGGCTTAGTCTGGGAAATCTTCACAGGAGAGTGCATCAGCCACTTGCGGTGCATCTAGACTACATGGCTCTGTCGACGGAGCCATGTAAAGTAGTTTACCCGACATAGTCAATGAAGCGGGGATTTAAATAATCCCTGCTTCATTAAAATAAAAATGGCCACCGCGCTGTGCTGACAATCAGCTGATCCGGCACAGCACGGCAGTCTAGACGCAGATCGGTCGACAAGGGAAGCCTTTGTCGACTGCTCCCTTATGCCTCGTGAAACAAGGTTTACAGGAGCGGTTGACAAAGGCTTCCCTTGTCAACCGATCTGCGTGTAGACTGCCACGCTGTGCCAGATCAGCTGATTGTCAGCACAGTGTGGTGGCCATTTTTATTTTAATGAAGCGGGGATTATTTAATCCCCGCTTCATTGTCTTTGTCAGGTAAACTACTTTACATGGCTCCGTTGACGGAGCCATGTAGTCTAGACACACCCTTGGTTAGAAGCTCTTGAGATGTGTTGTATGTCAAAGTCAAAGTCTTGGAGAGCCAAACGCCACCAAAGGAGTTTCTTGTTAGTCTCTTTGACTATGTGAAGCCACTTTAGTGCAGAATGGTCAGTCTGCAGATGAAAGCGTCGTCCCCAAATATATGGTCATAGCTTCTCTAGAGCATTCCTTCTCGGAGACAGACCAATGCCTTTCCCTCTCAGAGAGTTTTTTACTGAGGAACACAGCTGGGTGGAATTGTTGGTCTGGCCCTGTTTGCATCAAAACTGCCCCCACTCCACTCTCTGATGCATCTATGGTAATGAAGAGAGGTTTGTCGTAGTCTGGGGCCTATAGGACAGTGTCGGAAATAAGAGCAGCTTTAAGCTGCTTAAAAGCTCCCTGACACTTCTCAGTCCACTTCACTGTGTTCGGCTGCTTTTTTCTGGTCAGGTCTGTCAGTAGTGCAGCAATCTGACTGTAGTACGATACAAATCACCTGTAATATCCTGCCAAGCCTAGAAGGATTGGACCTGTTTTTTAGTTTTGGATAGCCTCTACTTTAGTTGCAGAGGATTGAAAGTCCTTTGACCTACCTGATGTTCCAGATAAGTTACCTTATTTAGGCCTATTTGACACTTCCTAGCCTTAACAGTCAGCCCTGCCTAAACTTATGTGCTGGCAGACATCTTGGAGGTATACTAGATGTTCTTCCCATGAATCAGAGTATACAGCCACATCATCCAGACAGGCTACTGCAAATTCTTCAGATCCAGCCAGAAGATTATCTGCAAGTCTTTCGAAGGTTGCAGGTGCATTGCGTAGTCTGAAAGGGAGAATATTTAATTCATAAAGCCCCACATGTGTAATGAAGGCTGACCTTTCCATGGCTGACTCATTCAGAGGTACTTGCCAGTGGCCAGGCCATGTGGCAGGTTTGTGGTTTGTGACCCACAGACCAAAGGCCATTAACAATTAAAGTCATGCACTAATAAGTAAGTAATATATGTCTGAATGTGGCTTATTGCTACTGAAGCATGCTAAAAAACTTACATCAGTTTGAGGCATTAGCAATACTGGGCCAAACAGACTTCAATAGAGCCAGGCAGATTGACATCAGCTGCAAGTGTGGAGTGTGTTTTGAAGAACACTAAAATAAATTCCATGCATCCCTATGGCAGAACAAATAGCTTTTAGAGGGAGATAACTGGCAAGACAGGCTATAACTTTGGACTAACCTGCTCAAAACTGTCCTATGATTACTTTTTCGGTATGAAGTTCAGTCTGATTCTGCAAAGTGCTGATCATTCCTTGGGATGCACTGAGGATCCTTAAAAAAGAAAAACAGACTAACACAGCTACCCCTCTGAAACCTGGGGACTCTTAGCAACTGGCAGAACTAGCGACATCTATTGCAATGAACAGGATCATTGCATCTAGTATTTCAATGGGACTTGGCATAATAATAAGAACCAGCAAATGTAATGCATGATATTACGTGAAAAAACATTAAAATATTTGATATAGCAATAATACTAGTGGGTCTGGTCATGTGACCAAAGCATTGTGTGGCAAGTAGATTGGTTTCAGTTTCACTATGTATCATCAATACATAGCCCATTGAGAGGAGCATGGTGCTTGCGCCGCTGATTTTCAATGGGACTTTGCATTGTAAGAGAAACACATGGTAATAAGAGCACTGCCAGAGATTGCATAGTAAGACAAATATGACTTGACTGGGTTATCTGATCATGCTAATTTTAACAGCTATATTAAAATACTCTTACAGGGCTGAGTTAAATCCATAAAAGTAAAGAAAGTCTGTCTTAAGACTGCTGTTCCAGGTTTGTTCACCCTATTGTGCCAAATACGGGGGGGGGGGGAGGACGGTTTCTATTGTAATTTGCACTGACAGTGGAGCTTATCATTGGGGGAGTAAGACAGCAGTTTATAAATTCTGAAGCAATATCTGGCGAGCAAGATGCTGTTAAAATTGGTACCATATTAAATTCTATAGACAAATAAGTAAGAACTGTACTTTTCTCTCTGATCCATGTAAAACATACCAGCAAGGCTGAGATCTGGCGATTCACTTTTCACTGTTGCTCACAGTATCGCATTAACTTGAGCACTGACACAAATAGCACTACCAGTTATTTGCTTTCTTCTGGAGAGAACCATCAGAAATAAACATATTCATTCACTGAGACCAAAATGAGGCATGTTAGAATTAACATTATGGAAGAGGGCCAATTTAAAAAAATCCATTAGATCAGTTTGGAATTTCAAAATCTTTAAAAAATATCATGAATCATTATTGTGTTACTAGAGGGAAAATCTAGCCTGCTATCACTCCTGCTTTTACATAGGATTATATAATGTGTGAAATTGTATTTGGGTAGAGTTTGCCCCGTTTTACACCAATGTTAATTTTGGTCAGCCTCAGCCTTCCTGTACTTATCTAGGCTCCAGTCCTGAACTAAGTGGGAATATTAGGTGCACAAGAAATTTGGGTTTCAGAGGGTAGCCGAGTTAGTCTGTAACTGGAAAAACTTAAAAAACAACCAATAGTCTAGCAGCACCTTAAAGACACACAAAACATGTAGATGGTATCATGAGCTTTCGTGGGCACAACTCTCTTCTTCAGATGACAAATTTCAGAAGACATTTGGGATCAGACCTTAAGGAAGTCAAGAATTTGCTGAAATATTCTCTCTCCAATTTAAGGTCAATGCTCTGTTAGAGCAATCAGATGTAAATGGTTATTTATCTATTTATTGCGTGTTCTCAGGTGCAGGGCTAATTAAAGGGGGACCAGGAGGGCCATTTGGCTTGGCTCTCAAGCTCAAATGGGGCCTCAGATTTAGACACTTATTAATTTTTTGGCATTTGAAAAGTTTCGCAATTTGTTTTTATGCACATCCTTATCTGTCCAAAAATGTGACACACTCTCTCAGCTTAGAGCTGCAAACTTAAACAAATAAGAGATGTGCTTTGGAAAAAGACATATTTTTTGTGAACTGATCTTGATTTTGTCATATTACAGTTAAAAATGTTCATAACCATGATGGCTCAAGATTAGACTGTGCTGAATGTGTCCTCTCAGATCAGCTGGTTATAACTGGTGCTAGAAGTGGCCCGGGCCTCTCTGAACCTCTGGTTGTACGCTATAATGTGAATTTGGGAGCTCAAAAATCAAAATAATCTTGCAGATGTTCATTTTGCCTCAGCCTGATCATGGGCAGCCTTTTAAAAAAGAAATTCAGGGCTTCAGAGCATGCATGCTGTTCTGTTACATGGGCAAACTGAAAAGGCTTGGAGTTCCAGGAGAAGTAGGAAGGTCCATAGTATCACCATAATCAGCCTTCGTCAGTCGTTGCACACAACATGGTTGCAGAAAAGCTGAAGGGCAGCTAACAAGCCTTTGTCAGTTAAAAAGTAGAATTGAGGGTGTCACGAGTTAAAACACACAGCGTACTATATATGAGGGCAAAGCAATCTATATCCCAATCACCAAAGTCATCTGAGGCTTGCCCCTTGCTGACAAATGAGGATGGACAGATATGTAAAGATGATGCATCATCGGCTGCTGCACTGAGTTTGCTACAGAAGCCCCTGTATTCACATCAAATGTGTCAGAGTAACAGAAGTGCATCACACAAACTCTGGCAGTTTAATTTGGTGTCAGCTATTAGTGTTGACTTTCAGCACTATTGCTGTTCAGTGTTTCTGCCGGCAAGGTGACAGAGCCTCACAGATTGCTAAATTTCTTTGTTGTAAGAAATAGGGGTTCCTCTCTGCACATCAGCCCTCTAATAGAAGAAATCCAGAAGGTCAGAAAACTCTTTTTTCAGGTTGCGGTGCTCTGCTTCATGACCTGGACTTTTCAGTACATAATTTTTGGTGGAGTGTTTGAAAAAATGGCTCTGGTCATATGGTGGTTGGGGTCTTTTGCTTGTTTGTGATTGTTTTTAATGATTCCCTCATGTATTTAAAGGGCTTTATTCATGTTAAAGGTAAAGTTTATCTTGAAGAACATAAGAACAGCCATACTGAGCCAGATTAATGCTCCATGTAGCACAGTATACTGTCTTCCAAGAGTGGCCAGTACCAGATGCTTCAGAGGGAGTGAACAAAACAGGGTAATTACTTAATGGTCCGTCCTCTGTCTTTCAGTGCTAGCTTCTGGCGATCTGAGACTTAGGGACACCCGGAACATGGGATTGCATACTAGACCATCTTGGTCAGGGGTGGGCAAAAATTTTTGATGGGGAGTTCACTTCAAAAATTTGGTAACTACTCAAGGGCCACACTCTTCCATGATATGGAAGGGTCTGGGATGGAGGTTGGGTGTAGAAGGAAGCTTATGGTAGGGTACTGGGTTGCAGGAGAGGATGTGCCATCTGGAAGGGAGTTTGGGTGCAGGAGGGGGTTGGGGCCTAGGGCAGGGGATTTGGGGTCCACGAGGGGAGTGGGTCTGGGAGGAGATGTAGAGTCTGGGTCAGTGTATGGGTGCTGGAGAGGACCTGCTAAAGAAGTGCAGAGGATTCTGGGAGGGGGTGCAGAGGATTCTGGGAGTGGGTAGGAGATTATTCTGACCTGAAGAAGGAGTGTAGGAGGGGGAGCAGAGTCTGAGAAGGGATTATGACCTGGGGAAGAGGTAGAGAAGGGATACAGGAGTTTGGGTTGTGACCTCAGGCAGGAGGGGGTTGTGACCTGGGGCAGGGGATTGAATGCAGGGGGGGTGTAGGTTCTGGGAGGGAGTATGAGTGCAGGAGAGGTTTCTGACCGGGTGGAGGGATATAGGAGGGGATGCAGGGTCTGGAAAGGGATTTTGATCTGGGATAGGAGTGCAGGAGGGGTGCAGAGGGTTTGATTTGTGACCTGGGACAGAGATTTAGCGTGTGGGGGGGGGGGGGTAGTGCCAGATGTAGGCTCTGGCTGGGAGGCACTTACCTTAGGTGGCTCCCAGCCAGCAGCCCAGTGGGACCCACAGGCAAGCTCCCTGCCTGCCACGCCCCCACACACTGCTCAAAGTGGCCAGCTGCAGGTGCCATGTGGTCTTTGTGTACTGAGCGTTCTTTGGGGGGTCCTCTGCGCACAGCCTGCCCTGCAAGCACAACTCAGGCAGCTCCTTTTGGCCAATTTCCTCCCAATTTCCTCCCACTATGTTTTCTCTTTTCGAAGCAATCTTTCCTAGAATCTACTAAAGTCACTGAAGAATAGCAAAGTCACTGTTAGTGCTGAACTGATTGAGAATTTCCCATTCAGAACATATTTGGAGTGGAAAAGACATATTATTGCCAAATGAAAATGTTCACTGCAACTTTACTTGTTACATTTTTTAGTTCTTTGACAAAAGAACAAAAACAAAATAATGTTTGATCCCTCCCCATTTCTCTATATTTTTATTCATTTCTACTTTTCCAATGGAAAAGGGAGAAGGAAATGAAAGGGTGAAAGAGAAAGGGGAAAATAGAAAATCAAAACAAGAGCAGTTTTTCAACAGAGAGAAGATTTTTGGGGGAAATACTGAAAAATATAAAAAAATGAAATTCCCTATGAAAAACTACTGGCATTTTTTGACTAGCTATTCCTAAATGGTTCACTATCCTCTTCCATATATTTGAAGGCTAGTGAACTCATGAGAGGCACTTTCACAAGTTTTTATTCTGTTTAGAATTTAATTTTTGTGAAACCAAACATATGGAAAATATTATCTAGATTTGTAGTTATTGTATACAGGTAGATGAGTGGCTATGAATATGTGGCAGAGAAAAACTTTGTTAAACGAATGTTTCTTTATAGACCTTCCCAAAACAAACTACAGAAAAAAAATCAATGCATGCTATATAGTTTGTATCTATCCTTGTTCTTAATACCATGTCCCCCCCACCATGGTATCTGGACTCCTATTTTTCTAATTGTCTTAGGCTAACTGGCAGGCTAGACATTTTGCCAAAATTTCAAAATACAAATTCTAGTCCCAAACTAAAGTATGTCCAAACCAGAATATGAACAGAATCAGATTGCAAACCAAACCTGTTCCATCATAAAAACTAGGACTAGCTGACAATGAAGAAAGTTAAACGTGTATGAAAGGAATCCATTGGAACAGGAAGACCAGACCAGTCTTTGGGTACTCCCGTTCCTTAACCCATAGGCTTTTATCTGATTCTTCAACCTTGTCCTCTTTGGATCTGAAAAAGGCTGGACACGTTTGCTGAAACAGAATCTTACTACAAATCTGACTTAAAAAATACCTGCAAAAGATCCAGTCAGAGCCTCTGAGTGTTCAGTAATGTTGCAACATCAAAGGATCTCCGATTGCAAAAGTCATTCACATTACAGGACACATGCAGGCATACAACATATACTTGCATTTCTTCATCCAGGCGAGCTCAACGCATCCTGTTCAGTGAGTAAGTTACCAAGCATGCACTTTCACACAGTGCACACTCATAGCAGACAGGACATCCATTCAGAGCACTACCAAGGGTGCCCTTCTCTAATGTCACTTTACATGCCGCTAATGAACACAAGTTCCAAACAAGCCACTAAACAAGTCAGTCAAGCGTGAGTGCTCTTATCTGACTTTGCCTGCAGGTAGCTTTTAGAGCCAATTTTAGAGAGCATCTTCTCATGCTTTTTAGGAATCCATTTTCCCAGTCCAGACTGAGCCCTGATGGGCAGTTCCCTATATTGGGCTGTAGCATCACTCCACTTCCTTACCATTAGCACTGCCCGCCCATATTGATCATCTACCCAGCAGCAGTGTCCAGAAGGAGTCCAGCTGCCCACTAGCTGACTGGGGCCAGGCAAACAGTCTGTTATTCTGTATGACATGTGGAATTTGAGTTCCACCACTGCACTCTTGGAGCAACACTCGTTGCCTCCTCCCTCTGCACTTCCCTAACCATCATCTGCAGCCAGACTATGTCTGTCTCCAGCACAACAATGCTAAGTGTGGTCCATGGCTGTGCGTACCCGCTCCCCTTTGAGTGCACCAAAAACAGAGAAACACAACTTGCCCAATAACTTTGCAGGTTGTTCAAAATATATTTCCCAGGCTCTTGCACCTGCCAGTCTTTGCCTCATTCACCTTCACGCACATGTAATCTTGATGGGAGACAAATAAAATTACCTGAATAGATAACAATCTCTTATTTTGGCTAGAAAGGAATGTGTTTACATCAGCCTCCCCAGAAAAGCAATGCTGACTCATTCTGGGCCAGACACTACCTCCATCCTTAGAACTCACATGGATCCATTACTGTACTATTTGAGCATGTTACAATCTTTTAATGCATTTGTCCTCACACTTGCCTACGAAGTAAAGCAGTATTATCCCCATGGTATAGAAGAGAACTGTGACACAAAGAGGCTAAGTCACCAGACCAAGGTCACATGGGAGCTACATCTAGACTGCATCCCTCTGTCGACAAAGCCTCTGTCAAAAAAGAGCATCCAGATTACATTATGCGGATCGAAAAATCGATCCACTTTTCGAAAAAGAGCGTCCTGACTGCCGGACTCTCTGTCGAAAAAAGAAGGCACCCGGATGTGCTTCTGGCAGAGCATGGGGGCAGCCTTTATTTCCAGGTGCTGCTGCCTGCCCTTTGCAGAGACACGCGCTTAAAGGGATCCCCCTGCACAGCCGTTGCGCTGCTCCTGCTTCTGACTTGCCTACCTCCTAGAGGGAAAGCAAAGCTGCTGCAGTGCTTGCTCTGGTTGCCCTGCTTCCTCGGACACCACAGCAGTTTATTTTATGGGGTTTTTTTTCTGTTTTTCACCTTTTATTTGGCCATGGAGCCTGAGCTGCCCCTGGGCAGGCGATGGCCCCACGCTGCCATACTGCAGCTTCTACTGCATCTGCATAACTCTGTCATGAATCTCCTGCCCATTATGGACCCGGAACGCACCCAGGAGACCCTTCTCCTGGATGCAGGAGCTCTGCCCTTGCCCACAAACTTTTTTGGGGACAGGCAGATTTGGAGGCACAAGATGAATTCGGACTGGTGGGACCGGCTCGTCATGCAGCTCTGGGATGACGACCACTGGCTCTGCAACTTCCAGATGCAGAAGGCCACATTACTGGAGCTGTGTGCCTGGCTCGCCCCTGCTCTGGAACACCAGGACACCCACCTGCGGCCCCACCATCCCCCTGCAGAAGCGGGTCGCAATCGCCCTGTGGAAGCTGGCCACCCCCGACAGCTCCTGCTCCATGGGACACCAGTTTGGCATGGGGAGGTCTACCGTCGGGGCCATCTTGATGGCGGTTAAGTCACTTTCAGGGGACAGGCCCTGCTGAGTGGGGGGGGGGGGGTTGAGAAAGAAGAACTGCCACACAAGGGCAAGAGGGAGTGGGGATGGAGTGGCACTCGGAGGCTACTCCTCGGCCACCCCTGCACTGATGTGGGGGAGGGGGGCGTCCTGACAAGGGGAGGGGGAGGGGGGAGGGTTCTCCTCCCAAGCGCTTAGGTAACCTGTCTAACTCCCTGGTTTCTGTCTGTCTATTTGTCTTGTGCTGCAGGTGGTGAGGGCCATCAATGCAGAGCTACTGAAGAGGCTCATCCGTCTCAGGGACCTGGACAGCATCATTGCCGGGTTTGCCGCCCTTGGATTCCTGAACTGCGGAGGAGCCCTTGATGGGACACACATCCCAATTGGTGCACTGCGCCATCGAGCAGCCCAGTTTATAAACCGGAAGGGCTACTATTCAATGGTGCTGCAGGCCCTGGTCGACCACCGGGGACACTTTATGGACATTTGTATCGGGTGGTCGGGGCGGGCACATGATGCCCATATATTCCGGAACTCCTACCTGTACTGCAGGTTGCAGGCAGGAACATTTTTCCCCCAGCGGCATCTCGCGCTCGGGGACGTGCAGATGCCAGTGTGCATAGTGGCTGATGCAGCCTACCCCCTGATGCCGTGGCTCGTGAAGCCCTACACCGGCCACCTGGATGCAAGCAAGGAGCTTTTCAACATGCATCTTAGCCAGGCTCGCATCCAGGTGGAATGCGCCTTCAGCTGGCTGAAAGGGAGGTTCTGTTGCCTCCTCACACGGCTGGAGATGGGCGAACGCAACATCCCGGAGGTGGTGGCCGCATGTTGTGCCCTCCATAAACTGGTGGAGAGGAAAGGGGAGGCCTTCCTGCTGCGGTGGGGGACAGGTGCTGATGGCGAGGAGAGGCCATTTCAGCAGCCCCAGATGGCTGCCATCTGCCAGGTTCACCAGGCTGGTGTCCAAATCTGAGAGGCCAAATGAGGGAGAGATTCTCACAAGAAGCCCACTGACTCTCCCCAGGGCCTCCCCCATGGGGGATTTGGCCTGGCCCACCCCTACCTGTCCCTCCACTAGCCTCACCCTCTTCCCATAAAGAATACATACACACCCAGTTTTCTTTGTCCACAGACATTAGTTTTTTATTAGAAACACTATCAGTAAAGAAAATGTGCTAACTGATTAAAAAAAATTATCTGTGTACTGTTCAAATGTGTAAAGGTAAATCTTTCACTCAAAAATAAAGATGTTGTTATATAACTGAAATGACCTTTAACTGGGGTGGTAGGGGACTGAAAACCTGGAGCGGGGGGGGGGGGGGGGGCTCAAGTAGGCCGCTGCTTCCCTGATCGCAGGGTCCTGCCACCTTCCTGTATCCTGGCATCACCATACAGGTGGAGTGAGACCTAGTCCTGGCCACGGGGGGGGGGGGGGGGGGGAGCTGTTGGGCCTGTGCGGGCTTGGGAGCAGTACAGACTGGGGGGAAGGGGAGGCTGAAGGGGTTGGGGGGGGCAAGGGGGGCTGGAGGGGAAGGGGGAAGGAGGAAGGGGAGCTGGAGAAGCTGGGGGGGAAGGGGTGGCTGGAGGGGTTGGAGGAGCCGGGGCCTGGTGTGCAGGAGGAGCGGTGCCCGTGACAGGGGCAGGCAAGCCGAGGGCCTCCCACATTGTGGCACAGATGGAAGTGCGCTGCTGGACCAGCTCATCCAGCAGCCTGGTGCGCCACTCAACCTCTGCCTCCGTCCTCTGCTGGAGGGTCCTGTTCAGGTCCTGCAGGGCCATTACGTGCTCCCTCAGCAGGTCCGTTTAGACCCGCCAGTGCCTGCAGGTGCCACGGGTCCGGGATGGTGGTGGGGCAGGTGTGGTGTTCCCCTGTTGGGTAGAGGGTCCAGCTGTGGAGGAAAAGAAGAGGAGATAATCAATGTCTGTGTGCACCCCTGCTATCCCCGAGGGCATGCCATGGCTGTCAGGGGCTCTCCTTTGGACAGGAGACTCAGGGGTGTTACACATGACACAACGTGTGAGTTGGGCAGCAGCCTGAAAGCCTCACAGGGGCCCCACAGTGGCAATGGGACTACCCCTCCACTGCCATCCCGCCCGCATGTGGTGACCCCTCAAAGCACTCACCTGATGTTCCCTCCATACTGTCCACGGATGCCCGGGAGGCCTCTGGGGTCTGGAGGACCGGCTCCTGGGAGAGGGTCCCTGCTGCCTCCTCTTCCTCCTCCTGGTGCAGCTCTCCCACCTCTCCTGCCTGGTCTTCCTCCCTCAGGAGGGGTCGATCACGATGTGGTGGGGTAACCCAGACTCCACCACACGCAGCGGAGTCTGGGCTTCCCCACCACCCAGGATCTGCTCCAACTCCTCGTAGTAAGGGCAGGTTTCGGGGGCTGCCCCGGAATGGGAGCTCTGGTCCCTGGTCCTGGCATATCCCTGCCACAGCTCCTTTACCTTGGCCCAGACTTGTGCCGTGGTGTGGGGGTGATGCCCTTTGGTGGCCAGTCCCTGGGCCAGGTGCTCATAAAAGTTCGCATTCCTGCGGTGTGTCTGCAGGGCCTCCAGGGCTTCTTCCTGGGACCAGAGCTCCAGGAGGTTTTGGATTTCTGGCCTTGACCAGGCTGATACCCGCCTTTTGGTGCCCCTGGGTAGGTCCTCGTCTCTGTCCCGAGAAGGGCCAGGGGGGCCTTGAGGCTGGGAAATGGCTAGCATGGCTGGCACGGGTGCTATGGCTAGCTGCCGGACAGCAAAGCCTGTCTGGGTGCCTGTGCCTTTAAGAGGCTGCGGCCAGGAACCCCAGAGGTGCTGTACATGTAAAGGCTAGACTGTCTACCAGGGCTTCTTCCTGGAGGCCTTTTTTGTCGACAGAACTGGCTCCCTGCGTCCACACACACCTTTTGTTGACAGATCTCTGTCGACAAAGGCGTTCTTTCTCGTAAAACAAGGTTTACCGCTGTCAGCAAAACACCAGACGCAGGTATAGTTTTGTCGACAAAAGGCCACTTTTGTCGACAAAACCCTGTAGTCTAGACACACCCGGGAAGTCAAGGCAGAGCAACAAACTGTACCTGGTTGACTGAAGTTCCAGGTTAGCACCTTAACCACTGAAACATCATTCCTCCGCTTGGTCCTGTTCCATCCCCTTCCTTTGCCTCTCATTGCAGGGGGCTGTCCAGTGGTAGGGTAGCTGGAGCAGGCTGCACTTAGGGCATAAGTTATGGCACCCAAAGTACCTGTTCTGCTGGCCCACGATTGCCTAAGTTAATTTAGCCCTTAAGCTACTTTTACCTGTGTTGTGGGCTGATCAGCCCTTCAGACATCCCCACAATTCCAGGGGAGATGGGTAACTTAAAGTCACCTATATGCCCCTCTCTTCAATTGCACTAAGCCCAGCTGTGGTGCACCCAAAGATCTGATGATCTATACTGAGAGAGAACAAAAACCAAGGCTCTGTGACCAAGGTGAAATGAGTTAGTGGTTGGGTCCAAGTCCTAGCGGACAGCACCACCTGTCACAACACCAAGCCCAGCTGCAAAACTGACACTAGTTCCACACAGACTTTTGAGGATGTGGCCCTCATTTTCCACAGTAGCCTCAAACTGAGCTGCTGAGTCTCTACTTTCACATCAACTCCAATAACATATTGTAACAATATGACATGTATCCAGGGTCCAAGCTCTGAAGGTGTTGCCATCACACACGAGACAAGAGCTCCCATAGGATGCTTTCCAGAAAGGAGGGAAGAATTGAAGCCTATATAATGCAGTTTGACAGGAGCTATAGCGTTTCTATGCACAATTTTCCTTTGGGGTTTCCTTAACTGATGCTGCAACTGAATGTCTTGAGGAATGAGACCAAATATAACTCCACTCCACATCAGTCAATTTCAGAATCACGCCCTTCCTTAGACCATTCTCACAAACCCAGGAGGATTTTACCGTAGAATAAAATCAAGAGACTCTCTTAAAGAATTCCTCAATGGTTGTCTCAAAACCAGTAGCTTAATTCAACCGAAAAGGGCTACAAGAGAAAAAGTGACAGTGGCCATTGTGTAATACAACTAATGTCACAAACCCCACCCAGGCTTTCTGCAACACCCACTGGACTTTACACATGGAAAGGCTTGATCCTGCAAATGCTTAGTGGCTTCAGCTCTCATTGCCTTTATGAAAAGTGCTCATCATCTCCCAGAATCAGACCCTTAAAACCTAATCTGTGGAACTCTTCCTCAACTTTCTTCTAACCTCGTTTTTGGTTTTATTCTGCTGCCAGTCACAATGGTGTCTGACTACCTTCCACATAGAATGAATAACAATTGTGAAATCACTAGTGGACTTCATGGTGTTTCTGGAATGATTGATTCTCTTTTTGGGAGGAAGAGGAATTTTTTTCAGTGTTTTCAAAGTCAGTCAGACAGTGGATATGTCTACTCTCTCCTGCAAATGTGTTCCATAGTCAAATCCCTTTGACCATGCTGTACAGAATTCTTGATTCCAGGGATTCCATTCCATTTTTCTTTTTAAAGTTTATTTTATGTGCTATTTGGTTTTTAATATTCCTATTTTTTAAGCTGTCCACTGCTTTTGATTATTTAGCTGAGTTTTGATTGGTTGGTTGGTTGAAATGTAAGTTTCCCAAAATCAACTGACTGTTTTAAATTTGATAGTTTATAATGTGGCCTTTTATAGCTATTGTTTGGGATTATTATTATTATTATTATGAAAGCAAAGAGTGTTGAATAATCCTGTAGCTCTGAATGTGAGTGACCTAAAGTACAGGGCAGCACAAAGTACAGGAATCAGTCCCCATGCATTTTCACTACGATTTTTCACAAAGTAGAACTGTAAGAAAAATGCATCCCTAATTGGAAACACATTATTTAATATGTGTTTTCTATCCTTCGTCAGCGTAAGTTTAGGCAGCAAATAAGATGCATTGACATTAAATTAGAGCATTTAAAAATAAAAACCGTCCTCTGCAAAGCATGAGTGGATGGATGGCTGGATGGATGGATGGATGGGCAGAAAGCTATGGACTTTATCAGCTGCCTTTCAGTGATTGCAATAATAATTTTAAACTTAAACTACAGGTTGACCCTCTCTAGTCTGCCATTCTTGAGACCGGTGCTGAACCAGAGAATTTGCCAAACCACAGGAGGTCAATATTGTCTAGCAGCATTGCCAACACTTCCACTGCTTATTGGGATTTTAGAAGACATTTAGGCGTAAATTAGAGCTAAATAACATCACAGAACACTGGGAGCCAGGACTGGTGGCTGAAAACAAACTTTATGGGACTGTGGAAAACTTGGCCACACCCCTGATAAGTGGGCATCTGGCTAACTAAAATCATGCCGGACCACAAATGTTACAGGACCAGAGAGTGCAAGATTAGAGAGGCTCAATCTATACACAGTTTAGAGCAAGGAAGACAATATAATACATCTGGCCTGATCTTTTTAATATTTAATATTTTAAGGCCCTGAGTACATTTTGTACAATCCTTTGTAAGGACCTGGTACCATTGCAGCCTACAGCTCAAGGACAGTCCCCTCCATATTCTCCTAAGAGTAAAAGCATCCCAGTGTGGTGGGGAGGACATGAGGGAATGGCCCACCTCCTGTACCACACAGGGGAAGCAGAACTGGTAGAGTGGGGGAAAAAGCTGCCATGAAGGGGTGTATGGGCATGTGCTCTGGAGAACTTGGGGAGGAATTAAACCCCATTGCCCACAATGGGATGGAATGTCTGATCTGCTCAAGTGAATATGTTCACTTATCATACAAGAGTCCAGTCAATCTTATGAGACTCTGCCAACCCCTCAGCTGCCAGGACCTGATTCCTTCCCCTGCAGGACCTGACCCATGGAGGTGAGTTTGAATTACTTGTGACTTGCAAGGTGACATGGGTACAATTTGGGCCCCGCCCTCGGTGAAAGTTGAGGATCCTCATCAGCTCTCAGGATCAGGCCCAAACCCCAGTAGAAATGCTGACTCAAGACTTCTGTAAGGGTTTCTTTATAGTACTGCCCCCACAGCAAGCCCGTTCTCTACATATCAGCAAAAGCTTTTCAGTTTCTGTACTTATCTCTTATTTAAAAATACAAGAGCTGGGATAAGTGGCAGAGAGATAAGAACGCAAGAGCTGTGCCGTGGGTGAGAGGTATAATCAACCAGCTGAAATGAGGAGCCAAGCTAAATGCCAACCTGGGAGTTCCATACAGCACAGTCCTAGTGGTTCATTCATCAGCCAAACGTAGCCTTGATAGCAACAATGCACAACATCTCCTAGACAGAGCAAGGCAGGGTTACACTTCCTGTTTCCGAGGCTTCACTGGGGAGATTCCATTTCATTATGGCTTTTCCCATTATGTCTCTTATGTAGCAATAAGCTCCATCCTCATCAGCCACGCATTCCTGAATGTCAGAAAACCGCGGCTGTCAATATCAGACTGTGTCCAACCCGGCTTTTAACGTATCTTCAAATGACATTTTACCTTTACCACTGCAGAAATTAGCCCCTTTCACTTCCATCTGCCAACGTGTAAAGATAATCTCCCAGCAGTAATGGGTACATTACCAATGACATTCACCCCACCTTCGCTGTGCACTACTGGCCTGTCAGTGGCAGTCTCCTGGTAGCCAGTCATACCCCACTGGTACAATGAACCTGCGCTCTATTGATTAGCTCTGCAATTAATGCTGAGTAACAGTATTCCTCATCTTCTCTCAGGTGGAAAAGTAAAAGGGTGTGTAGGCATGTATGTATAATATGGCCACCCACTCATGTGTAATGCAAAAAAAAAGCCAGGACTCAGAAGCCCATCTTCAAGATGTGAGCACACATTTTTAAAAGTTCACTTGGTTGTTGGTTTTTTTTATAAAAATTGAGATTTTTGTGTGTCTGTCTCTTGAGGGTGGAGGAGAGAGACAAGAATAGAAGCCAGTTCAACTGAAACTGCCTCTTGTTCAATTTTTAAGTTCCCTTAAAAAATAACCCCATATGGAAATGATAAAAAACCAGCAAACTTCATAGGTCTGTGCATAAAGAGCACTGTATGTTTTAAAAATACCCAGAGAGTTGCCAATGTAGGCTGAGCTAACAGGGGGTCCCCAAAGATCTGTCCCAGAGAGGTTATGTGATTTCACCACAGTCACAAATAGCAGTGGCAGTGCAAGGAACAAAACAGATGTTTTGTGGGTTCCAGCATTGTGCTGCAAGCACTAGACTACACTGCCACCCTCTGAATCTTTATTCATTATAGACCAATCATGTTGGACATCAGACTCTGGGATATTCTGAATTTGACTATAAATCTTAATTTTTCTGCATTAGAGCCCCGTGATTTGTGATATAGCTTTCTGTTATTTTGCACTAAATTGTAATGAGCAAACATAACGACAAATCAAATGTTTTCTCTTTGAACTCTTTCAGGCTTGAATTTGATTATCTTAAAGGGTCAGTCTTATGTATACTTCCTTTTTTCTTTTTGCCACATCTACTCCTCACTAAGGTTAACTGACTAGGGTCTATAACCAAAAGCAACGTACAGTAGCGTTAGCAACAGCTAAATTTCACATGTGCAACATCTGGAATAGAACCCATGAGGTTCATCTGTAAAATTGCAGATTTTTACAGCCACCATTTAAACTAAAGAAGCCTCTTTCTTATGTGTAATATGTTACGGGTGTATCATCTGTGGATTGTACACATGAGCACTTGAGCAGATCAGACATTTCACGAAGCTGTGTGTGTGTAAAAGCTAAGATATTTCAATCATTTTCACTTGTAGAAATGGAGCTCAGCACTAAACAGCTCGAGCTGATCATCATGAAATTAAGTTAAAGAGAGCTACCAAGCAACTGTTGTGCAATATCCTGATGCAGTTATCAAGTGGTTTTTACAATGTTTGTACAATAGAAGCAAACATATAATTTAAATTAAAGAGACTATAACATTACAAGGTTACTTATGTACCATTACAAGATTACTTACACTCCCCCCAAAAATAGTAGTATGTTACCTTTGAAACCAAATTATTTAACTATGCTCCTGACTGCAATAATCAACTAAGTAATATTAAAGTACTATTAAATATATGTGATGCACAATATTGTAACCTAGCAAATAAATGGTTAATTGTCTCTATGTTTTCCATCTCACTCACATAGAACACTATCTGCTGTGTAGTGTCTGGAATAGACAGTATCTAAAATATATTTTTGCAATTAATGCTCTGATTTGTACTTATGTTTCACGAAGAGCTGTGTTGATTATATGCTAAAAGAAAATCCAGCTGACTTTGGAACTGGCAAGAGCTGGTCGTGAATTTTCTTTTTCCTTGTGAAATATGTTGATGAAAAGGTTTCCTGTTCAGTAACATTTTTCTTAATTTTTGTGTGTTTTTATCAAAAAAAAATTGTAAACCCATAAAACCTCAGTTTTTGGAAACTGAATACTTTAAATTTTCAGTTTAAAACTAAATTTCAGATTTTGGTTTCTGAAGTGCACACACAGCCATAAATTCCTGATTTTCAAAAGATTTTTAATGAAAATCTAAATGTTTTCAACAAAGAAAATGTTTTTTGCAAAAAATTATTTAATGAAAAGACTATTTTCCATCTAAAAAGGTTTGATGTGAAAACTTTGACCAACTCAGTAAGGCAATTGTTTCTGTTTCACTTAATGCATCTCTTTTCTAGTTTAACAAAAGTTAAGCATTGTGTTAAGTGGTTGATTTTTGATTCTTCAGTTCACCACTGATGCCCTGTGCTAAAAGGCTTCATAAACCACATTATGCTAAAAGTATGTGAACTAAAGGACTCTCTACAATATAAAGTGAAATTCTAAAACCATAGACTAAAAGTCTTTATGGAACAGACTTCAGTTAAATAATATACAAATAAAGACCAGTTCACATGCCAGATCTTGGCCTTCTCACTTCAGGATTTGTCCTTTGTGTGAAAGCTTGAACAATCTGGATGCTTGTACATAACAAAGCCTATTGTGTATATATCTATATGACTTTAAAATGTCTTGACTCAGCTTTGACGATAGACTTGCAACCAATGATCCCATGATGGATAAACATACACGTGTATGTATTGTTGCTTCTTTACAACCTAAGCAGCTAGTCAAAGTTTAGGGCCTCAGGAATGTTACATTTGGGGCAGAAATTGACACTAGAGTCTAGTATTTTCTTTGATACAATCTTGTTTATTTACATGGCATGTTCAAGTTCCTGATTTTCTCAACACAGGAGGAAACAGACACAAAGAATCATTTCTTGGCTTATCACTCCAACCCTCTTAAGCCCACACTAGGCCCAAAAAACACTCTCTGGCTTCTTCTGGGATCCTACACTGTGCTCATAGGCTGCTGCTGCTTGACTTTCTTGCTTTTTGCCTTAGGGCTTGTCTACATTTGAAATGCTGCTGCAGTGCTGCTGCTCCGCCACTGTAGCTCTTCAGTGTCGAACGTGACCTATGCCAATGAGAGGGGTTCCCCCATCAGTGCAGGTAACCTACCTCCCTGAGAGCCTGTCGCAAGTCAATGGAAGAATTCTTCTGTCAGGCTGGCACTTTCCACTCTGTGGGGTGGCTTGGTTTAACTACATTGCTCAGGGGTGTAGATTTTTCACACCCCTGAGTGACATAACTGGGTCAACTTAACTTTTTAGTGTAGACCAGGCTCTATCTCTCTGTTTCTATTCTCTGATCTCCCTTCCCTCGCACACACAGGCACGCTCTACCCCAAAACTACTCTGCAAAAGCCCCACCTCCCACCCAGTCGGAAAACTCCTGGATAGGTTGATAACCCTTTTTGTCTGCCATGGTGGAGGGGCTTACAATTAATGTATCCTGACAGTTAGATTAATCAAATCACACCCAGTCTCAAAGAGGTTTGTGGGCCATGCAGTCACCAGTCCCTCTCAGCATAACAGTACATAAAACTATACCAGTGAGCATATAAGCCATCAATAATAAATCATAAGCTATCTACGTGCCAGATAAACTGCCACCAGATAGATTCAACAAAACAGCTCTTCCTGTGGCTCCCTATGGGTGACAACATCCACCACATGGCTGCATTCTACTCATTTCTAACTCACGACAATGAATGCAACTGCCTTGGTCACATTTGTATTCTAGCAATAACAGCTGACAGGGCCAGGGTTCCCCTGCAGTTAATAAACAACTGGGGCTGTTGACGAGGCTCTTTGGCTTTGTCTCACACATTCTACTTGCTGTTCATCGACTGACGGATGAGGCAGGAAACACCAGCCCCAAGCGACTATAATCCATGACTATATTTAAATGGAAAGAAAAAAGAGAACAGTGTCCTGATGTGATACAGTTCAGATGTGAGCCGCACATTGCTATGATGACAGTGCTTTCACTGTGATACTTTAATTGTTACGTTTTCAGGCCTGGTTCAGTGTCCATCAGAAAGGATGAAAATCTTTCCCTTGACTTCAGTGAGCACTGGAGTGAGTTTTTAATAATCAGTATGAACT
The DNA here is from genome assembly GCA_032595735.1 of Pelochelys cantorii. Lineage (NCBI taxonomy): Eukaryota > Metazoa > Chordata > Testudines > Trionychidae > Pelochelys > Pelochelys cantorii. The sequence goes on from CM064338.1 coordinate 21,235,135, forward strand.
CAAGGCATCATTCTGAATGCTCTACTCTGTTTACCAGCTAAATACAGAATTTGCTTAGCAGATCAGATCATTGGTCCAATATCCTGCATGTGACTGGTATTCCTTGCTACTTCAAATCCAAACACCAATAATCTACTAAGGCAACTGGAAAAGACTCTGGTCCCCAGGAGAGAAGGGCAGGGCGTGAATACCTTCCTGACCCCTATAGTTGCTCATTTTATGCCATGAAACATGGAATTTGATTACCCTTCCCATTATCTTATCTCACATAGCTACAAGTGTTATTAGTGGCCACACAATTACCCAGCCCCTTTTCAAATCCATTTTGAAAGTGTGTGTGTGATGTATTAGCAGATCTGAAATCCTGATTTCCATATAGGAACCTCAGAAGCAAAATGTAGATCTAAGCAGCAGTGGCAAGGGTTGAGAAGTGCTAATGAAGAGTGGTGTCTTTGCCTAAGAGAAACACTACACATTATTAACACATTAGCCCACTAAGGCAAGGTGCCAACGATAATAAGCAACCAATTTGGCATGCTAACTCAGATAAGCAGGGTCATTCAGAACATCTTCCGTTCTCCCATTTTTCCTCCCCAGTGGACAAATACATGATGCAATATGTTCTTGTCTAGCTAATGCCCAGAAAATCACTACCTAACAAGGTTGCTAACTCTCAAGCACAGCTGGCCACTGTGCCTATTAATACTTTGACCCCAATATTTCTGATGTGAGGGCCAATTCACAAAACTGTTACATATATTATATGTGTGGGGGAGAATGGGTGGATAAATCATATTCACTAGCCACATTCAAGAAATGCCAAACACATGAGAAGTACTGATGGCTTCCTTGGGGAACTAGAAACAGCTTGTCAGAGATATACAAGTAAAAGGGGTGCAAAATCAATTATGAAAGGAGATGTTTCCTGTTCTAACAAGCTAATTACTATACATCAAGTCACAAAGGGGAAGCTGATGCTTTTTATTTTTTAATGGAGGTGCTGTCAAATTAAATCAGCTTGGAAGGAGCACAGAGTTTAATGTATTCCCCCAGCCAATATTCACTTTAACACATTTACATATGCAAACATTTACATATGTTAATAGTCTTCGCCTAAGCAAGAGATATCAAACTGACAGAAAGTAAGTGAATAATAGAAAGTGCAGGTCATAGCAAAACTGCCAAAAAGCCTGACTCCATCTCATTTAAACCAGTTTCACATTGGTGTAACTGTAATGATTTCAAAACAGACAGAGAGGATGCAGACTTTGTCCCCCTGAGAAAAGTAATCATTCCTATATCTTACCATATGTGGAATGCATTTCAGTAAGAAAACTACATATATAAATTGGTTATAATATATAATCAGATGCCTACGTGCTATTCTACTGCATTACCCTTGGATCATAGCTGCTGCTCCCAGAAAAATACCACTTCTTAGAGCATTAGCTGCCTGAGCATTGGAAAGTTTCTCTTGTTTGATTTCCATAAATCCTACTTATCTCAAGTGTGAGTGTTTTTCCTATCCTGATCCAGTAAATACTGAAAGTAGGGCTATGCCAGTGGCAGCCCACTCTGAAAAGAAAGTATCAAGGAAAGTTTGCAGCACCCCACATGCAATAGGATAGGATAGCAATGCTGATCTTCCATCTCAATGACACATCTGAGAATGCTCAGAAGAAATGGTGATGTAGACCGACAACCCCCTGCAGCCAATCAATTAGAAAGGGACATGCACAAGGCCTCCGCTTTGAGTCTGCCAGAGCCTTCCTAACATGTATGTACAGGCTTGATCCTTGTGGTTGCACCCAGCTGTGTCAATCTATTTTCATCCATGAGCCGACTGTGGCTAGAAGACTGACGATCTGTTATAGATTCTCTTATCTTTAACTATTCCTACATGATCGGGGTGTTTCTGGGATACAGATAATAGGCCAAATCCTAAAGTCCTTATCAGGGCCAAATTGTTCCTGCTTCTTGTAATACCAGGTGTGCAGGGGGAGACTACAAAGAACTTCCATACCCTTGCTTGTTCAGCACAATGGTCAGGAGCTATTTCAGTGGAGTTTATTGGATGTTCTCTGTTGTGTCCCGGAACAAAACTTTGCCCTAATGGGCATTGGAGGAAGCTGGGCCCTTCCCCACTGCCCTGCAACAGCTTGCTCTACCATTGCGGGCCCAGCTGGGGAGCTTGGGAAGGGATTGTGGCCCAATCTAATTCTTGCCAGGTATTTTGATCTTTTATTTGCTTTCCATTGTCCTACTAAGAAGGTGCTGGCAACACTCAGAAGTCATGTTCATTAAACTGATGCTTGTCCCTGCAGCTGCCTCTTGGGGGAAATGCACAATGTGTGTCCTACAGGTAGATGAATTCACTCATTTGTGAAGTTTATCCCTTGGCATCATTGTCTGACAAAGGCTGTCCTTCACACACATGTCCGCAGACAGCAATTTCCTCTGACGTATGCTGCCCATCACTGCCATTTCTTCATTGCTTCCACCCTCTAAGTATGCAATTTTCAGTACTTAAAACTAAGCAAGAGTGTTCAAGTATGACTACACATAGAGGGTTAGTAAGTTAGCGTAAACTTAAAGGAAGTACATCCCGTCACTGAGTCCAGCCATCCTGTTGTTAGAGACTGGGCAATTCCCTGCAGTAGCCCTGAAAAAATTTACCGAATTATATTTTTGAATTTGTGAAGCAGAGAGACCACTACCTAGCACTGTGGGGATGAAAGACAACCTCTGGGTTCAGCTAGCCCCGCCATCATACACCTGCAGCCAGTGTCAGGCCTGGAGGGGGAAGAAAAGAAGAGAGTTCCTGCCTCTTTGCCAGTCAGCCCTAAGTGAGCCAGACTCCCTTCTTTTGTCCCCACTCCAGGCCTTGCATTGGCTGCAGAAAAAGGAGGTGGGACCAGCTGAGCTTACAGGTCGTCTTTAACTCCCATAGTGGCAGGCAGCAGTCTCTCTGCTCCTTCACAGACATCCATTGTATTGACTGTCAAGTATTATTGTGGAATTAGATGTAACTTCTCTCGGGGTGCCTCTACACTGCATCTTTATTTCAAAATAAGCTATGCAATTTGAGCTATACAAAGCTTATTTCAAGTTAATTTCGAAATAGAACGCTATTCTGAAATGTCCCTTAATCCTCGTGGATTCTATGATTCTATGACTTTAAGAATAAAATCGCTTGCTTAGAAAGTGTGATAATATTTAGTTTGCAGGGGTGGGGCCAATCACAGAGGATACAGAGAGGGAGAACAACTGAAAACCTACCTAAATATATCCCTACACAAATTCCTTGACATTCTAGTGAAATGAAAGAAAGCCCTCACCTGCTGACCTGACTAGGGACAAGCAGAAAAATAGGGAAGATAAAGGAAAACTGGCTTACTCAGACTTTCAGACCATGGATTCCTGGGCAGCTGTGGAAGCACATACCACTTTTTGACCTCCAGAATACTCGCTGAAAGGTTTAGATGCCTCTGGAAACTCTCCTTAAGTAGATTATGTTGATCCTCCCACACTAAAGGCTTATTTACATGTGAGACACTTGGGAAAGGTAATGTGAATTCAATTTTAAAGTAAACCATTTAAACCCACTGAAGTTCCTGTATGGACGCTTTTATTCCGAATTCAGGTTGCCCTATTCTGGTTTAGTTTAACATGCTCATAGGTTAAAAAGTTATTTCTGCCACTTTTCACTCATTTGGACAATGTAAGAATTCAGACAAAGATCCAATCTAGTTTAATAATCATCAGTGCAAATTTAGAAGGCACAAGGAATACAAGATCAAAGCCTACAGTCAAAATAATAATAGACAGGTTAGTATAACTTCATAAATCAGACTCTTCATGTCAATATTAATATTTACCTTAGCTCTTATGTGCAGCAGTTTCTGTCCATAGAACTTATTCCCATTTTACAGATGGGAAAATTGACAAACTGAGAAAGGACTATCAATAATTGTGAAAATATTTTTTTTTGAAAGCTAGTATGGAATTTTTGGCATTTGGAAATGAGAACACAGAAGTCACTAATTGCTTTTTAGCAAATTAGAAAATCTGAAATAAGAAAATGGAGTAGGAACCAGATACTGCAATCATTTTCTACCAAGCATAGATCCTTGCCAATGCCCATTGAAGTCAATGGCAAGACTCCCATAAACTTAAAATGGCATTAAATCAAATTCATTGTGCTATTGAAATTAATGGAATAGCTCACAGTGATTAACCCAGTCCAGTAGTATTTCCAGAAGCAAGACCCTCATGCTGTGTCAAAAACTGGCATTTTTTTACAACGAATCATCTATTGTGTATATATGCTCAAAAGTGTGCATGTGAGTAAGTATATACCCAAATATTTCTCTCTCTTAATATATTACCCGCATGTGTATATTACATAATTTATTTATTCTTCCAAATAAAAAAGTATGAGAAAAGTTGTTTGTGTTTTTTCCTTTTTAATGTAGCAAAGCCAGCACTCAGTTCACGTTCACAAGCATTTATCTGAGGGGGCTCAAAAATAATGATCAATATCCTGTCTTTTGTGGTAAACAGAAATTGTTTAAGAGATTCCTGCTTCATACTCCACAGAAGTGGGAAGAATTTGATTTCCATGCCTATTGAATAATGATGGATTTTATGACAACAAATTTAAGAGGTATCATGTGACTGGGATTAACTTTTGCTGAGAGTCCAATATCTGATCATATTGCTAACTAGCTAATGTTTTACATCTCCTTTGTAGTATTTCTCCTCTTTATACTCTGAGTTTTACAAAGGGCCTGATTCTTCTCTCATACACATAAGTGTAAGTACTTTGCTGGCATACTGCACACACTATGATTCTATATGTGTTTGTGTCCATGAACCTTCTGAAAAACTGACTGGTCGTTTGCCTCAGGCCTCGTATACATTAACCCACGCCGTCAAGCTAATCTACATGACTTCAACTATGCAAATAGCAGTGTCTTCAGTGTGGTAAGAAAGGCGGTGGCTGCTCTCTGTGCATGCCGGCTACTCCTCTTAACCTATTGAAGGACCTGTGTCAATGGGAGAGTACTTGGAAATAGATTTATATGCAGCGGCCTGATGGATAAGGCATCACCTTCCAGAAACTGGGGTTGTGGTTTGAGGCTAGCCCTGGGAGCAGCTAGACAGCTACCACCACCACTTTCCCCAGAGATGGAGCTGGCACCAGCTGAAGGTAAGGATGTGAGGCGGGTCCTCCAGTAGTCTAATGGATTACTCTAGATTGTGCTTGGTCCTACCATGACTGCAGCAGGGGACTGGACTTGATGACTTCTCTAGGTCCTTTCCAGTCCTATTATTCTATTACTTTGCAAGGGCTTCTTTGATAGCCTTTTGTAAAACCAGGAAAATATCTAGATGCATTGATGTAGCCCCTTGGAAGACCTCTACATACCCCCAGGATACATGTAACCCTGATTGAGAACTTTATATTATGCCTGTTAGTCCTGTCCACATGACAGATTCAGAAGTCATCCTGTTTTAAGGGGAAATTCAGAAAGAGATAGATAAGCCACTCTCAGATGTTTACCTATCTGGTTGGAAATAGCCATTTACGAATAAATAGTAGATACTGTAATCTTCACATTAATGAATGAACAGGACTAGTAAACTGAATGGCAATGAAGAGCTGCTTAGTGTGAGTGGCACAGCTGCCATGTGATTTCTTTAAAAATCACAGGTCACACACATCCACCAGGTGAGTAGATTAATGCATCATGGTAATTCACACAGTAGGCAAGTGATGTTTTAAGTTCCTTCAACAGTCTTGTCTCCTATCAGAGTGTAGCAACCAACCAGCTTGCTTTCCCATGAAAATACTAAAAATACCTAACAACAAAGCATGATGTGACCCATTATATGATGCAGCTCTAATGGATAACACCAACTCAAACAAATTAAAAAGAAATAAAATGCATTTTTATTTGTGTGATCGCAGCTTAATAATCATAATTGTAAACTGTCCTCCTAAAATGGTTTAGGAGTGTGGTCACTCTTAGTCCTAGGGTATTAGAGCTCTGTGTAAGCTTGGAAGCTTGTCTCTCTCACCAACAGAAAGTGGTCCAATGAACGTCATTCATTTCCTAAAATGGTGGTAATTTTATTGTCCTCCCAATTCAGCGGTGCAGGCATTTAAAAGAAAGTGCCAAATTTCTGCATATGGCAGACCTCAGTGTTCCCTAAGCTGAGTGTGTGGGTGACCACCCAGGAGAAATTAAAATACCACCCAGCTAATTAGCAGAGCAGCCGGCAGCCTGTGTTTCTACTAGTGGTACACACACACACACGCCCCAATGCCTTGGCTCACATAACAAAATTTATTCCGTGTATGGATGGAAAAAAGAGAGGAAACCTTGGCAGACACCCACCCTGAAAACCTGAGGAAAGAGAGTTTGCCTGGGGGACTTATGCAAGGAGTTGGGAGGAATCTAATTTGTCTTACCACCCAGGGCACAGAAGAGCTGTGCAGCTCCAGGATCTAGACTGCAGCATGCTAGCTCTAGCAGCTGCTCTGTCCCTCTGGCTATGTCTAGACTGCAGGCTTCTTTTGGAAGAAGCTTTTCCAGAAGTGATCTTCCAGAAAAACTTCTTTCAAAAGAGAGCGTCCACACAGCAAAAGCTCATCGAAAAAGTGATCTGCTTTTTTGAAAGATAATGTCCACATTGATTGGATGCTATCTCACATTTAAGTTGTGATTATTATGGATGGAATGGCCACCAGGGCACCTGTGCTTTTTCCTGGAGGCCTCTTCTTTTGAAAAAAACCCCTTCTTCCCCATCCACACATGCCTTTTTCTGAAAGAGCTCTTTCGGAAAAAGGCTTCTTCCTTGTAGAAAGAGGTTTACCGCTGTCAGAAAAACCCCTGCGTTCTTTCAACTTTCTGTCAAAAGAATGCAATTGCAGTGTGGACACAAGTGTAGTTTTTTGAGAAGAACAGCTGTTTTTCTGGAAAAACTCTGCAGTGTAAACATACCCTCTGAGTAGGATTTTCAAAAGTGCCTGAGGGCATTAGGTACCTAATTCTCATTGAAAGTTAGTAAGAACTGGGCTCCCAAGTTTCTAATATCTGACAGTATTTATGATGATATTGCACAGCATAGAACATGAACAACTAGAAGACACAGGTTGGAGTCTTTAAAGCAAGATTTGAGGACTTCACTGACTCAGAGGTTATGAGCCTATTACAGGAAGGAGTTCTGAGGCCTGACAGGTGCAGTGGGTCAGATTAGATGGTCATGATGTTCCCTTCTAGCCTTCAGTTGTCTGAGTCTCTGAGACTGGCTTAACCTAGATTTAAAAGGTACCAATGTTAACTTTTAGCTCTCCTGCCTTTCGATTATTAAGGTTATGGCTTTAGTGTTACTTCAAGGTACCCTTAATTTAGAGCAAGTGTTAGCCTCTCAAGAATGGGGAGTCTTTGTGTGACCTCTTAGTCTGAGCGAACAGGGCAGTGTTCCCACCCTTTGGACCAGTCAGGGCTGTGTTAGAAAGGAAATGCTAGTGTCACCCCAGCCTGCTCTGAAGAAAGCATTTCCTTTAGATTCAGAGGTGTGCCAAGGAGAACAGGGGCTCTCTCTAGCTGGCTAGTAGGGATGTTAGTTAAATATTTATAGTGCTTAAATTAGCATAGTGAACACTCAATTCATCAATTTGTTCTGGTCTGGTTGTAAATGACAAATAAAAATAGCCAGAAGTGCCTGTGGAAAATGCAGGGCAGGGTCAATAGCAGGGGTGGCTGCATGGAGTAGGAGCTGCTGGTAACTTTTTTTCTGTTCATCTTATTTCAAGGGACTCGTTGCCCCCACTTTCTCCTGAAGGCCACTTGCCAGGCCACTGTGGGGCCAAGGGCCATGCAGTGGTACAGCCTTCAGATGATCAGCTGGCTCCTGGACTGGCCCAGAGCAGACAGCTAGAGCAGGGATGGGGAACCTAAGACCCCAGGGCCTGATGCAACCCCTGGCTTGCCTGGATCTGGCCCCTGAGGTGCAGGGTTTCTCCCTCATCATTGGGGAGCCCACATTGCTGCTCCAGCCCCTTCCCCCCAGCCCCTGCCATTCCACTGCCATCTGCTAGCCTGGACCCCCTAGGCTCTGGTGTACAGGGGAATGTGGGGCGTGCCTTTTTCCTTCCTGGTGGGGAGCCACATCTGTGAGGGTTTGGTCTGGGTTTTTGTTGTTGGTTGTTTTGTTCTTTGGTTTTGGGTGTGTTGGGGTGGGGGGTTGTTGATTTTGTTGTTGTTTTCTGTTTCTCACTTGTGTGCAGCCCCCGACTGACTTCTGATTTTTCTGTGGGTCAGCGGCCCCTGACCCTGCCCCTGAGCTAGAGGAAGCCTCCCCCTCCCAGGTCTGGGTCCCACAGGTTCTTTCCCAAGGGGCTAGTCTGTCCCCAGGCCAGCCTGGATCGCTCGGTGGGGAGAAGAGCAGGCAGCACAAATCCCCCGCTGGGTTCGCTCCGTTCCCGGCGCTGGGGGCTGCTGCCACTTCCCAGCCAGCTCCGGAGATGGTTGGGGGCAGCAGCTGCTGGGGGCCTCCCCGCTGCCGGGCCCGGGACCCCGGGCTGCCGGCTGGGGCTCCGGGCACTCCAGGGGGACTGCCCCGGCAGCAGGCAGGCCCGGCCCCGGAGCTGAAACCCGAGTGCTAAGGAGCGGCCCCTCGGCCGCGTCCGGCGCCGCCCAGCGCACAGCTTGTCCCGTCTGCGCGCCCCGCCTTGGCCCGGCAGCAGGGCGTTTTGTCCTGGGGTCACTGACCCCTGCTCCCCGTCAGCTGCCTGCGGCCCTAATGGGATGGCAGATGGCCGGCGTGGGGCCGCCGGGGAGCGCCGGGGCGGGGTCGCGGCCCCCGCCCACCCACTCGTGTCCCTCCCGCTGCCAGCCTGCGTGGGGGCCTCTGCCCGCCCAACCCCAGGGGCGGGGGCAGCTCTGCCCAGCTCCCTCCGGGCGCGGACTCGGGCAGATCCTGCCAACCAGCCTCTTGGGCTGCGCCGTGGGGCGGGGGGGGCCGGGCCAAGCGGAGGCCACTGCAAATGTCCACACCCGCCACGGGACCCCGCCGCCCTCCGCTGGTCCCAGCGCCCCCAGCCCACCCCTCTCCAGTTTCCCTGCGGACCCGCCCGCGCGGCTCCCACCCTGGGAAAAGCCACTGGGCGCAGAAGGCGCAGCTCAGGCTCTCCGGGCGGGCGAGCTGTGGAAGCGAAGGCCTGGCTGTGCCGAGGTGTGGGGTGTGCTCCTGTGTCCCCCGCCCCCAGGGAATGGAGTCGGTGGGAGGCTGTTTCCCCACCACGTTGCTCTTTTAGTATCTGTGCTGCAGTGCTCAAGCATCATTTGGCCTGTGGGAAGGGAAGCCAGAGAGCCAATGAACTGGGGGAGAATGCTGCGAGCTCACACGTGTACTAGAGTGACGTGCGACCTTGCGGGGAGTCTGGCAGCTAAGCCCGGGGGCGGGAGCACGAAGGCCAGCAGGAGTGTTGGACGCCGCAGCTCCACGCCAAGAAGCCTTCTCATAGCTAGAGAATACGAGAATTCATGCGCCATAAGCACCCTTTCTCAGAGGCGCTTGCTGGCCCTGCTTGCAGGGAGCCTGAGCTCTGGTGTAGTAGAGAGAGCCGGCAGCGATCAAGTCCTGGAAGAGGCATAAGTTCCAGGCCCTGCGCTGGGCTTTCTGGGTGCCAAATGAAATGAGTCACCAAATGAAGTCAATAGAGAGCAGGTTTAAAACAAACAAAAAGGAGTTTTAGTGCAAAGTCAACCTGTGGAACTCCTTGCCAGAGGATGTTGTGAAGACCAGGATTTTAACAGGGTTCCAAAAAAAGAGCTAGATAAATTCATGGAGGCTCGGTCCATCAATACTTATTAGCCAGCATGGTTAGGACAGGAGAGGGATCACTTGATGATTACCTGTTTCCGTTCACTCCCTGTGCCACATGTGGCATGGCCACTGTTGGAAGACAGGATGCTGGGCTAGGTGGACCTTTGGTCTGACCCAATATGGCCATTTTTATGTTAATGAAACCCTGTTAGGGAGCAGGGGATGTGGTTGAATAATTACAATGATCAGAAGTAGGGTTCTTGCCTAGACCTTGCTTGTGGCAAAATCCACCACCTGGCACAGAGTCTGCCCCCAGAATCCATTGCAGAGTCTTAGCCAGGCTGCACTGGAGAGAAGTTAAAGGGCTCAGGTCCAGACAAAGGTACATATGACATGAGGGATATAGTCAGAAGGGGGAGTGAAAGTTGCCTTCACAGTGACTGGACGATATGAAAAAATATGTAACTAGAATATTAGAGATACAATAAATCTTTCCTTATCAGAAATCCATCTCTCTCCAGCTGTGTGTGTGTGTGTTCACCCACTGGCCTTCACAGCCCACATTAAAGACTCCTGTCCCTTTAAAATAAAACCTGTGATTCCTACAATTACTGGGATTACTGTGAAAGGGGTATTGATCTGCAGCCTGCATTGTATGACCAGCACCAGGCAACCCCCCACTCCCTCCACCAACGTCTTATACTGTAAGCACTAAACCATTCATAAATGTTTTATTTCACTGCTCCACTAACACCTGCTGCATAATAATCACCCGACCAGAAGGGCGATACATTCCCGCAGCCAGCAAAAGGCAGCGATGTGATATGCAGGAGACACTGATTTGTGTGTGTGTTTTAATTACTGACAGAGAAACCAGTACACACGCATAAAGAGGGGGAGAGCGAGCAGGCCCACACGAAGGAGGCAAATGCAGCCTAATGCACAGATAGCTGACATCAACTTCCGTTAGGCAGCTACTTCAGATCGAACCTTTCGATTGTAACTGAAACAATTTGCATACTGATTCCCTTTCATAGCCTTCCAGATCCATAACAAGCCAGCCAGCTATTCAAATGCAAGTAGCATCCCTAAATGCAAGGCTAGACTGACCAAAAACCGTTGTCCAACAAGCAGAGAAGAAGAAAAACCTTTGATTATTATGATTTTTTTAACCTTTAAAGATGTAGCTGGAAGCTGCTTGTTTATGACTGGAACTGGAAGGGAGAGAATTGATCCTTGCCTGGACTTAAAGATGGAGCAAAGGGCGCTGGAGAGATTTTTGACCTAGACCACAAACTGAGGCTATTTTGAGGGGGGATGGGACTGTGTCCCCCCGCACGCGCACACACACACACAAAATCTGCTTGCAACTCAGCTCCTGCAGCTCTAGGAAATAAACAAATTGCTGTTTGTGTGTCTCTGCTTCTCATGTAGATTGGGCTGGCGAAGAACGTGTAACTCTCGCTGTAATTCTTGCTTTTAAATTGGTCCAATAAAAGGTCTCAACCACACCTTGTGGGGGTTTTGCGCTTTATGTTTTTTTTTTTGAATGGGACTGGCGTGGCAACCTCGGTGGTGTGCGATTTTTTTTTTCCTTCTCGTTCTTATTTGAAAATATGCAGATAGATTTTTTTTCCCTCCTAGGGGGCAAATCTAGGATGCGAACCTGCCTCGGATGTCAAAAAGGCAACTTGCCATGAAATCTGCTAATGTGCCACGGATCACGGGGGTAAGCATATTTCACCAGAGCATGGAGGGGAAGAGGAAAAGGACTTCGGGAAACGCTGCAGCCCGTGGGGATCAGGAGGGTTAGGGAAAGAGGGCCGGTGACATTTGGCACCCAGCTGAGTGGAGTGGACATGCAAACAAGGTTTAAACCTCGGTAGAGGTCAGCAGCAGCGTCCTGGGCTCTAGCCCAGCTGCACAGAGGCAGGCAGCATCCTCCCTCTGCAAATCGCATTTCTCTCCTTTGACGCTCGAAATTAGCAAGAGATATAGAATAGATCGTATATACTGCCCTGTGCCCCTCTTCTATGCAGAGGAGTGATGGTGCGCGCGCAATAGAGAGAGGGCTAGATCCAGTCTCGGAGAAACATTTTTTCATATGTTTCTTGAAGTTCAGTCCTGCCTCTTCGAATGGCTCCCGCTGGCTACAAACCTGGGTTTCTCGGTTTCTCCTTGGGTATACCTCTACATAGCGGTATCTAGGTAGAAAAGAAGTGAGATTTGACTAGACTATCAGGAAAAGCAGATTTACTTGCTATTTTCAGATGCAGCCTGATGTCATAATAAAGGTCTATTTTTGAGATAGGAACAATTCCCTCCTGTCAACTGTTATTAATGCGGCAGAATTTTGCAGTTAGAAAAGAAAAAGGTCTTGATTTGTATAAAAAGCGCCACCAGATTTGTTTAATCTTTTGGAGCATTCAGAATCCATATTTGTGTTTTGTTCTTTGCTAAATTTGAGCGTACATCTATAACAATCGATCAGATAACGTTCTGCTAGTAACGGGCCTTCTTTTTTTTTAATTATTTGTACAAATACAACAGCAATGATAATAAAAACCAAGACAAATCGATTATTAAATAGTTTCACAGTAAGATAATATATTATATAAAATAGCTGTACAAATCCTAAACATGTGTTTGCTATGAACATGCACGCATATATAAATGTCCAGGAGAAGTAGATATTTGATTATTCAGCTACCGTTAAGGAAGGGCATTTAAGATGGTATGAAGATACTTAGCTGTTTTAGGTCCTTATTAAATCTTCCTTTCCTTTTGGGCCACGACTTATTTTTTAACCTTTAGACATCACCGAAAATAACAAATAGTTTTCCTCTTTTGAAAAAAACCAAACAAACCGAAGTTACAGAATTATTCCCTTTGAAAGCAATATCTTTCTGTGAAATTATTTTACTTACAGAGGAAATGAATTCGGGTGAAATCAAATTAGTCCTCAAAGTATTCTATGAAACAGGCAGGTACTGGTACGATAAAAAAAATGATCCCAGTACAACAGACTTTCATTTTGATTTTATTTGAAGACATTTGGTGGCTGTATATCTCTCTCTGGTTTGTTGAGTCACCACAGCTAACTTCTTAAAACGTAACTCACGATGTAAGTAAAAGTGTTTTCATTTTTATTGATCCTGCTAACATCTTTCATTACCCAACATGTAACCACAACAAATTATTGCTCATTTGATACGGAGAATTTTATTGACAATCTTACTACTTCTAATCTCGTTGTATTTAGAGACAGACTTACACATGTAGGAAATAAAGTTATTGTATGTAAAATATCAAACACAAGCAGGGAGATATTTTACGGTTTTTAAATGTCGCTTATAGATTAGCTAGCTAATCGTGGCTGGAAAAGGGGGGTGTTATTGGGAAACTGCTCTTAACTTCTTTGCTAAACTTTTAGCGGGGTTACCAAAGCGGAAATGACGCCTGAAATAATTTTATCCCAAGTTTGTCGTAATCAGAGATGTGTGTCTCTAGCCTTGTCTGGAAAGCAGCACAAGGTCTGTGTCTAGGGCAGATTCTGGTATGTCGGAGAGGCAGGGATCTGAATTTAAAACCTGCATATCCCGATAATCAGTGCCTCTGCCCGAGTTCAACAGAGCACACCCTGGGGCCGTGGGGCTAAACCTGAGGCCAGATCCATCCCTCCTCACTCAGGCAAAACTCCCGTTGAAGTCCGGATATTTGACGATAGCTTTCCTGGGGAAGGACTGCAGGGGCTGGAGCCCAGTGTCAGTGGGTGCTTGCTTGAGTACAACACAGGCTGGATCCCTGCTGGCCATAACACCCAAGCACCTTCTAGCCAAATGAACCTGTCTGCGCAGCTGTCCCTGGGCGGCTGCGTGCCCTGCAATGGGCTTTGCAAATACACACCCGAAATACAGGGAAAGGACACTGAGAATCTAGGATGCGCTCTGGGGAAGCGATCAATGGTAGAGCGCTGAGTTGCAGGGATGCTGCTGCGGCTGCTGCTGCCGAGAGAGAGCAGCACGTGAGATGCAAAAATCTCCCTCCGCCCCCCGTAGTCTCCCCCGCTCCCTTGTTATAAATCCTTCCAGAAAACAGCCGCGCACTTTGCAGGGCATCAGTAGAGACCGCGCGACCCCAGGACAGAGGTGAAGGGGGAGGGGAGACTTTGCTTGGAGACAGCTGATTGACCAGTATTTGCCTTCTCGTTAACAAACTCACCTCCGTAATAGTTATTTCCTGGCTAGTGAAAAAGTCCAGGGGCCTGGGTTTTGCTAAGCATCATTTTTAAGTAATGGGGACGCTCACCCGAGACATGGCATGGTTACACACACACACACACAGTGCCTATGCCCCGCATGCACGCTGGCTAGCTATAGTACACATGCAACACGACGTCGAAATACACATGGGAAATAATCTGAATAGTGTTTGTGGTTTTATTACAATGGTAGTGTCTAGTGTAATGATAATATTTCCTCGAAATGAGATAAAGACACTATTAATTCAGTGCAATTAGCTAATATATTGAAAGTGTAAAATTGGTTTCTATTTCTAGGGATTTTTTTTTAACAAATTAAAACTCAGCTTTGTCGTATAGAGGCTAAACAAAACCTCCCCGCATTTATCTAGTAGATATATGTAATCATCAGATATATCAATATTATATGAGTAAATGTGTGCATGCATCCAGTGCGCTTCTACACACATTACTTGCAAATCTATGCCTGTATTATGCACACCCCATACCACACATCTTCTATCATGACAACACAGCATGTGGCAGAGACACACATTTTACTGCACGCGCGCGCACACACCCAGTGAGGGGTTGATTGCGGATTGTTTGGGTACATATGTACATTTAACTAGGTTTGAAATCATGTTCTCTTACAACCTTCTATTGAAAAAAATGACCTCAGTTTTCTAAATACGGTGCATTGGTTACCCTCGTTGGCGGCGAAGCTGTGCATATACAGATCCTAGATACAATCGCTGCTCTCCGTGCAGCATGCCTCGCCTATTTTACTGAGGCATCCGAATGTCCTTCAGGAAAACACGGAGATTCATGTCAAGTCCTCTTGCCAGAAGTGTGGGGCCGTAGCTCTAATTAATTAGTTGGTTTTGTAGATGGGCCTCGAGGATATAGTTTCTGAGACAGTTTGTTTCTCAGACATTCCGTCCGATTGAACCCCTTCCCAAGAAATACCATGAAACCAAATGTTTGAAGGACAGGGCACGCATGTCCTAGGCACCGCTCCCCAGCCCCCCGTTGAAATGTTAGACCTTCCTACCATCTTTGTTACAGAGAAGTTAAGTTCTATTATCGATTCCTTTGATGTATTGTGTTTGAATATTTCTTCAATAATAAAGCACAAGTATTTTACTGGACGGGAGAAATGTAAGAAGTCCCATTTATTATTATGGACGATGCAATGTTCCGTGTTTGCAAATACTTACAAAAGTCAAAATCAGACTTTCTTTTAATTGCCTACATTAGTGAACAAGGATTTGGACTCCTTTAAGCAAACCTAATATTTTAATGTTTATAAAGCATTGTTTGTATTCTTATTACTCAGAGGAAGTGTTTTGTTTTCTCATAAAAGTTGGTGGGTTTCGATGCATGGTCATACGGTCAAATTAAAGTAGTTGGATTCTTTGTTAAATGACTTTCAATCTTTTGCGTTTTGGGAAAATAAAAGGCAGCACTTTTCATCTTTAACAATGTAAGTGGCCAATAAATTTAATTTCGACACTGATTTTGTAGAAATTAAGTGAAATCTGCACTATCTGTTGTGATTTGTTTTTGGAAAGAAGCCTGCTTTCTCCTGGATTGTGTAGTTTTATAAACTGCTAATTACAAAAGGATTTTTCATTAATATTGCTTATATCTGACAGCTATTTTTCGTAGAATATATATATTCTATATATAATGACAATGCAAATATATCATACCTTCAATAAACTATCAATAATAGAGTTTTATGAACCAGGTTAGGAAAGGCATGGATCATGTAACACGTTCACTGAGTGATTCCTATTCCACTCCTATAATTAGTTCTCTGAACAGTTTACCTAGTTTTCAGTCTCCTAATATAAAAGGAAAAAAGTGAGTGATCACATTCGCTCCTACATATAACTAACAAGGACCGCATCAACATAGAAATTTATTATAATTAAATGCAGCTACTGTATGCTTCAACCTGCAACTGATTAAAATGTACCTATGCCCGAATTGATTAATGGAGGTTCTAAAACGGCACGTGTTTCTCTCATGCTTTCTTGTACAATCCAGTCTTTCTTTCGTTCGTTCGTTCCTTTCTTGAGGACAGAGATTTGTTATTTCTTTAAGGATCTGAAGAAGCATCATCTTTTAACAAGCACGGGGTTTTTAACGCCCTCCTTCCCTAACGGATAAAACAGATTAACAGTGTTCACTAAAGTGATATTGATCTCTGTTGTATTTACGGTCCATGAATGTATGCATATTTGCATACATATACCTATGTTCACTCAGCGATGGTCTGTAATGCAATACTTGAATAAAGATAAATGTCACTGGATGTGATAGAAACGTGTGTGCGAAAGAGAAATCAGTGGCATAGGATTGCATATAGATCACATTTCGGGGTTAGACTGTGTGTAATAAAGTCCCGTGCATTATTATAGTACTTTAAGTAGACAGGAATGAATTTATTTTCCCTCCTAGACGTGAAGCTATAGGAGGTGGCAAGCTACTAAATTCTCTCAATTGCCACTCAGATCAGTGGGAAAAAGTGGTCACCTCTCCCAGGGTCTGGCCCTACTTCCCGTGTGAGGTATATTTGAAAATAGCGACATTTTGCTTCCTTACAAAAGCTCTGAATGTGCCCAGATTTTCATAGGTGTATTTTTCCATGTGATATTTCGGGAAGGCTACTTTGGGCCCGATCGTGCTGCCGGATTCATCGAGCCGCAGGAACCGATCTGACCCCCAAATATCTCCGACTTTTCATCTTGGAATGCTTCATATTTAACCACTGCCACTACACGATTAGCAAGGCGAGGGCTGCTCCGAGGAATTAAATACACTCGCCCTGTCCCTGGACAGCGAACGCCACCAAATTTAACTTTAAGGGGTTTCTCTCTCTCTCTCTCTCTCTCTTTTCAAACTCTGAAATAGGTTGGCATCTGTATTTATTTTGGCTCAAGGAGCTCCGTCGCCTTTTCCATTCATACTTACAAAATCAAATGTAAGCAGGTCTTTTCAAGCAAACCAGATTATTCGCTGCAGGCGGCGGGCTGTTGTCAGTGTCATATCAAACTGCAAATAAACCGAGTACAGAGTTCAAAGAGCTGGTTGCCAGACAATGTGTGTCGGGCCCCACCCCCCAGATCTCCCCCAAAAGAAGAGCTTGTATTTCGTGGGCCTGAACTCTCAGCCCAGCCTCCTCCACGGGCAAATCTCCCAGTTGGTCTGGAAAGCAAGGTGGGGCCCACAACGGAAAAGTATTGTAATGGAGATTTACCTTCTTGACCTTTAAAGCCTCCCCAGGTTAAAGGGAAAGACCTGTACAAAGTAGACAAGACTTTGGGGGTGAATCCCCTTTGTGTGGGCTGCATTTACAGTCTGTTCCTGACTTCCAGTGGGGGGGGGGGGAGAGGGATACGGGGGCCTGAGAAATGGATTCGGTTATCAGCAAAACTCGCTCTTTTCCTGGAATGAAGGGATAGCTCCCGCACAAACGCAGGACCCTAACCCGGGAGCGGTAGCTTAATGGAAGCTAATTGGAACCACTCCCGTGCTGTAGCCTTGGCTTTAACCCTTTAATGCCCGAACGCCACAAGCTAAAACTTTTTCCTTTACATGAAGGTGTTCGGAATGCTCTGTCCCGAATTAAAGTTAATAGTTAGCAACTCTGCTCTTATTAGCAGAGTTGCTAACAATTAACATTGGCAGTGTCCGTAGCACGGGCAACAAAATTATGACGAACGAACCAAAAAAACTGCACAAAAAAAGTAAGGAATCAGGCCAACCAGATATTTGTAAAGTGTACAAAATGTATTTTGTGGTACAAGCACTCGGCGTGGCTTTTAGATAATGTCCTTCTTTCCACCCGTCGCGCTGGTAAGAAATATGCTACTGAATAGGTGCGTAGTTGTTGCAATATCATTCCTTTGATCAGAGACAAGGGACTAATTTGTTTCGAACACTCCAGCTTGTCGGTGAAACTTTGGAATGGTGAACTCTGGGTTCAGAGGCGGGCTCTCTCTTATCGGGGTTTTTTTTCCCCCTTTGTTTAAAGAAGGCTACTTGTTTAACAGGTAAACTTTATTTGTGTCGCTGGGCAACATTATTTCTTTCTGTATCCAGATCCTAAAAGAATTAACTTTTTTCGGAAAAATACGTGTGTGCTAGTAGCTTCCGACCCGGTTATGTTAGTAATTTAGAATTTTCCAACTTGCGAATAAAATTGCTGTTATCTCACCTCCGGGCACCTTCTACTATATAGGAGCGCATATTGTGTGTCCCTTACAGCTTCTGTGAGCTCATAATAACTTTTAAAAGAGTCTTTTTCAAATACAAAAGCCACGTCTTCTTTGGAAACAAAAATCCAACACATCTGCAGCAAGTATTATTCGTAAAGAGCTGGCAGCATAAAACGGAATTTACTAATGAAAGCCTAATGCAACCGGACAGGCCTTGGAATGAAATTAACGTTTGATTTGCATATGGGTCGATTTTTGTTGAGTGAATAATCTGCCAATAAACTACACTCAGTGTAGGACAGTTTAGACATTTCTACAGACTGTGAATTTGTACTTTCACTTCCAAACACTCAGGGAAGGTTTAACTTTGTCATTCTACAACCGAGGATCATCAAAACATACTGTATACATTAAATAAATAGCCCAACCCTCTAGCTTACTTTTAAAACGTGTTTTAAATTAACATTAAAGTAGATGTAATGTCATCTTTTTTTCAGAAAAAGTCCACCTTGTGCTTAGGCCTATAGTAACAAAGTTCAACTGATCTTGCTAGCTGGATTAATGCTTTCATTCTCCACTCCTAGAGATAACCATAGGTGGGGTTTTTGTTTGTTTGTTTGTTTGTTTGTTTGTTTGCTTGTTTGTTTTTCCATACCATTAGTTTCCATCCATAGATCACAGATTTCTTTACAAAATAGAAATGTACTAAGTGACTGTCCAGTCACGTTGGTTTGAAACCTTCCATTTTCTAATTCTTGTCTCGATGAGTCTGAGAACAAAGCCCCAGACTTTTCCTTAATACCAGCAATGGCAATAAAGCTGTGATATTATTTTAGTGGTGTATCTAAGCCCTATCAGTGAAGAGTCGGCAATAGAGTTCAAATGCATCAAACTATCCGAAGTAATTTATCCGGATTCATAAATAATGGCCTTATTACACTCAGCCCCCTTAATTCATGCTCAGGTCCGCTGGCTTGCGGGGTTTCAACAGATAAAAAGTTTATAAGTTGGTTGGGTTTTTGTTTTCCTTTTTCCATCATTAACATCATTAATATAAGCTATCAATAACCCTGTCGTTTGGAGCATAGCTTCACAGTATTGATCCGCGTAGCTATTCATCTCTGCCATAGAAGACACGGAATAATTTTCGCATTACAGCAGCTTGGATTTGCTTTTAATTCATATTTAAAGCTGCAACTGGCTCTGTGGAGCTCTCTGCGAAAGACTAGAGGCGCCTAATTAATAATAAGTTAGAAACGAAGGAAGGCACCAGTGGATAAATAATTAATACAGACATCTATGTCTCTTTGAATATTGCTACTTTAAAAATTTAGCCTCACCAGGGCCATACTGTAAGTCTGCAATTTATATTGAGGAGATGATTTAAGAAAGCTATTCTTTTTTCCTGAAATACAATGCTAAATTATTTACGGTGTTTTTTGCAAGCCTCCATAATAAGTTCCTTCATTATCAAACACTGCGGTTTGCTCATTCTGTGGGGGAAGCACGAAGCGAAAGACAAATCAGAAGTAGCAGCTGGAACTCCGACTCGATTTCTTTCTAGCTGGGGATAAAGCTGGCAAAGTCGTCCAAAGAGACGGGGGACAGAGCAGCCGGGGAGGAGCGCGTCTTCCAACTTTGGAAAGATCTGTGTGGCTAGCGTTCCCAGAGCTCCGCTGTATTTACCCAGGGCTGTCCACAGGAAACTAAACCTCGGTGTCATACACCGAATGGCTCAGGGAAAATCTAAACAAATAATCAACAATTTTCCTCCCCCACTCCGCGACTTTGGGCTAGAGTTATCTGAACGAGCTCTTACTTCGAAGTAAAAGGGTTGGGAAGAGAAGAATGGAGGAGGGAAATGTTCTCTTTAGCTGGGGGGATGGGGCGTGGAATGGGAACATGGCACCCCTAAAATCCTGTAGGGCGCATAGAGATACAGAATCTCGCTTCATCTGGTGGTGGTGGTGGAGGCGGGGGAAGGATATATAAAATGGTCCTACATTAAACCCAAAATGAGTTAAATGAATGGCCAGCCTCGCGCGTATAGGAATAAGGATGCCCTCGTCAGTGAAACACAGCGGTGACTCACTGGGGTGGGTGATGGTTGCGCTGCCGGGTTCCTGATGAGACACCAATTAACTTTCAGCCCAGTTTCGAGCCACCTCGCTTTGCCTGGGCTGGCGGAATTGGCTGCGCACCCTTTGCGCTCAGCGCGCAAGGGCTTGGAGGCCATGTGGCTCCTGATCTCCAGCCGGCAAAGGGGCGCTTTGCAACAAGCATCACGGCCGCTTGAATGACTCCCAACAAAAAGAGACTCTCCCCCTCCTTGCAAGCCCGAAAGCCAGGACCGTGCAGGACAAATATCGACCACGCTGAGAATGGGAACAGATGTAGCGTGCGCTGTCAGCCCCGCCGCGCTTTCACTCGGGTTCCCAGCATGTCTCTTTAAATGTTCATTAATGCCCTTGCAGAATGTGGACATGGGGGGGCTAGTGCATTAATGGGAGAAGGCGAATGGCCAACATGGCTTCCCCCTCTCCCTCTCCCCCCACGCACACACACACACACATGTTTCGGATGGTTTAATGTACAACAGCAAGAAGGCGAGGCGGGGAGCGCCCAAAAGTTTGCCAAAGTGTGCGAGCGCTTTTCAAAGTTGCTCAAGTGTCTGATCCACAGCCCGGAAAGGGTGGGTGGTATTTGTGCCTGTGCCAGAGACAGGGAATGAGAAAGTGTGTGTGTGTCCACGCGTGGGGAGGGAGAGAAGCTCTGAGCCCCGCGCTGGTTCCTGGCACCTATCCCTAGCATCAGCGGTGCCTCTGTGACTTGTCGTCTCTCCCTTCCTGTGTTGTTCGCGGGAGGGCGTATAAAAGACCGAAAAGAAACGGTCTCCCCTCTAACTACGCTCCCGGGTTAACACAACCCTTCGCGATTTGCCGCCTGGATCAAACCAGCCTCACAAGTTGTGTGGCGTTGAATTCTGCGTACATGGGGGGGCGGGGATAATGACGGTGCCACCATTTGTCCCGGCCTTTTAAAGCGCCCCTTTCTCTGAGCTGCCTATGACAGATGTATCTGTTTTCCTCACCAGGCAAGTTTCCAAGAAGCTCAACAGGGGAAAGTCTAGAAAAAGTTAATCTCCTCCTGGCAGCTGTTGGCTTTTGGAGTCTTCAAGCGTCACCTTTGACATGTTCCCCTTTGGAAGGGGGCGAGATCTCCATCCACTGACCACTGCAAGCTGTCACCGACACAAGGGGAGTAAAGGGGCCTTTTTGTCATCCGACCACGGCAGAGAATACACAGCGCTTAGCAGGGAGAGGAGCAGAAAAGCGGCCTCGTTTCAGAACCTTCACAAAACACAGGCCTCCGTCAAATCCGCTCCGACATCTTTTAATTGATCCCCCGCCCCCTCCTGTCGGCGGGGCTTCGTTTGCAATTTGTTTGTGCCTTCCCCAGCGCCGCTACATTGGCACCCCCCTCCCCTTTCTGCTGAGGGTAGGCCCGGCCCCACTGTCAGACCTGCTCGCCCAGGGAGGCCATTTAACTGCCCCCGCCTTCTCTCTTTTTTCTTCCTTTTTTTCTTCTTCTTAATTGCTGCTGCCTACAGTCTGCTAAATAATTATCACAACCCGCGCTGTACTGGTTAATGTCCAGCCGAGAGCTGATGGATGTTTCCCTGCATCATTCTCCTGGATTGAAACCAGAATTCAAAAAAGCAGAGTTGCCTGTTAAATCCTCTCTGCTGATCAAATAAAGACTGAAGGGAAGTCGTGATTATTCTGTTGAATCTAGGTGGGGCTCGGCTACACCATCTCTCATTGTTTAGCGCACCAGCACGATTTGTTTCAGGAGATCTTCGCTCTTCGGCCAGACCCATCGGGGCTTAGGGTCCCTGAAACGTCACAAACTTTAAACACGTTAAAGGTGAAACCCCACAGAACAGAACTCCCTGTGGGCCCGATTCTGTGATTTGAATTGACACCGCCGCCCCCCGATGCAAGGGAATGTATTGTAACATTTCTAACCCTCGGCAGGCCAGCCAGGGACCGGGAGGTTAGATCTCCCATTCCCAAGATTTGTAGATCCCTGGGAAACAGGCCTTTGCCGAAAGAGCTGCGTTAGGTGTAAACACAGGAAACTCGGTTTGTTGTTCGTTTGCATGCCATCCGAACGATTTTTGTGTTCAGTTTCCTTTTCATTTCCGGGGGGCGGGAAGCGCAGATTCATTTACATCACTTTATAATTCTGCCATGAAGAAGAGGACCTCACTAGACCCCCTCCCCCTCCTCTCGTCCCGGTCCAGCACAACCTGGACCCTAGCCACCATACACTAGAAAGGCTTCTTTCTGTGTATGACTGAGAACTCTCAGTCTGTAGATTACTGAGACCAAAGTGGCTGCACTAAGGTGCCAATGCGTGTTAGGTTGCTGTGATCTATGGATTATTGACACACTAGGTCCTTGGAACTGTTTACACGCTCACATTTTAACAGCATAGTCACGTGGGAAGTAAACTGTCCAATATTTCGCCGGCCCAGAAATCTTCATAGAAAAACAATTACAGCGCCCTTCACATTTAAAAAAAAAATCAGGTCCATTTCGTTGCATTGTTTCGCAAGCAAAACCAGTGATGTAGGCTACGAATTCATGTAAATGTTCATATTTTAAATTTCAGTCATGTTACGGTGTTAGTATCAGACAGTCCTGGAAACCTTCTTATAAGGACATTCTCTCTTTTTAAAGACAATTTTGATTGAATAATTGTCTGCAGGCAGGACAGAGTTTGTAGTTTCATTATAAAATGGAAAAGCTGGGACTCAGACATAATTTTAGTGCTGCTCCTGTGAAACACCAGATTCTGCATTTTTTCCATTTACTTCTGCTCTCAGTTTTTGCTATTTTTAATTAAACCTAAAAACTTTCTGAAATCAATTAATTGGGCTTCAGATCCATTGTTTGTTTTCTCAACCTGAAACTTCAGTCTCGTTCTCTGTCCTTCAGTATTAGAAATGGAGCTTACTATTTACAGGTTTTACAAGACATTTAGCAGCATTTTTGCATATACTCTGTTGGGGGGGTGAGGATATCAAGATATTAAAGATTAAGACTAAAATATTAAACATTATGCAGGACTGAGTTAGAGGTACTAGTCCCTTTTATAATTGTAGGACTTTCAATCGGGCAGGGAAAATAAAACTGTCAGAGTAACTGATGGCTTTCAGCCATCTGTTGAGATAGGACTGAATTCTGACATACCCAATCTTGTAATCAGTTTTCGAGAGAATTAATAAAGCAGCCCCAATCCCTTTGGAAATGTTGACTTTTTCAAATAGCTCTAATATTTGCTTTTGAGAGATGACTGCTTAGCATGTGTATCAGCTGCTTTTCATTAGGAAAAGTTTTCTTCTACGCTTACTCAGCATGTTATACTCTCCTTTGTCATATTCAAAATCACGCTGCTCTCTCCTTGGGAGTCTTTGAGCTGTTACCGTTCTGTGCGTTTTGTGTCCGGCTCAGAGGCCTCACGTCTCCACTTCTGAACACCCCTACATGGAACCTCAATGTATCGATAGGTCTCTGAGCAGGATCAAGGCAGAGGGCAACACAGCCCGCCCCACCCTTTGATTTCAATGGACCACTGTCTGCGGATCTGGCTATGGGAGGCATTATCAGACAGACACATCTGACAAATATAGTCAGTGCTTAGCTCACAAATGTATCTGCGTAGATATAGACTCAGTCGTTTTCCACTGTCATGGGCCTAATTTCAGCGCTAAGGTGCCAATGAGGACCCTTAGCCATTCCTGTGCTTGGGGTAACTGAGAGCAGCCTCGGTGGAGCGTAGATTGCTTTAGCCGAAGCGCTCCAGTGTCCATCCGGTTCAGAGCGGCCCCTCCAGGCAGTGCTTTGGTAAGGGGTTGATCCGTGTTCTTGTCCTAGGCACAGTAATTGAAGCTCACTGCTTAGGACACGTAGACAACGGGAGGCCAGTTACAAGGCGGCGTTTGCTTCCAGGCTGCACCCCTTCTTCCAAATCATGTTCCCAACCCCCTGCTGTGCCCTGGTGCATCCCATGGGGGGCCTCCGGCAGCAAGCCCTAGCGCCCCCTTTCCCGCTGGGGTGGGTGTCTGCTGGCAGGTTCCTCATCCTTTGTGTACCGCGCCGAGCGCCTCTCTTTCTACGCTCCACAGGAGGCGCCCTGGTGCTAAGGGACAGGCGGATGGAAAAGCGTGGAGCTAGGGAGCAGAGACAAATACTCCAGGGGGGATGCAGGATGATCCCTCCGGAGGAGAAGAGAGAACTGGGAACCGTAGGGGGAACATGGAAGAGGCCGAGATGACAGGGAAGTGGGGGCAGAGAGCGGGAAGCAAGTAAAACAGGGAGCCAGTGAGAAGCGGCGGGAGGGGAGGCTGTGGGAGAGGAGGATGGTGGAAGGACAGTGGAGAAGATCCGAGCAGGGGGCAGCCAGGCTCCAGAGACGGGCCGAGCAGCGAGGGGCCTGCAGTCAGGAGCCGGGGAGACTTTAGACAAAGCTGCCCCGGGGAGACCAGACGTGAAGACAATGGAGCGCGGGGCATCGCAGGAGCTGGGCGAAAGGCGACAGGTCCGGAGAGAAGGGCAGGGAAGGAGCAAAGCGTGAGGACTGGAAGGCTCCGTTTCCTATGGCAAGCAGGGAGCTGGCGCCAAGGAGGAAGGGGTCCCGGGGGGAAAGCGAGAGTAAATCAACCGCAGCGGGCAGGCCCCAGGCAGGGGAGAATAAAAGAGGGAGATGAAGGAAGGAGCCTGCAAGCCAGAAAAGCCAATCTCCTGCTCTCCCCTCGCCATGCCCGGAAACCTCTCTCAGCAGGGCCCAAGGGCAAGCAGCGGGCCCGCTGCGGCTGTTGGGCTCGGAGATGGGGGTTCCCCCGAGTGTCCCAGGGGGAGGGTCGCTTCAGCCCTTCATGCCCGTGTGCCGGGTAACTCACCCGCAGGCCGGAGCATTGCGCAGGTTTCAGAAGAACTCAGCGGAGCCAGAGGGGAGCGGGGAGGGAAATAAGGTGAGGGGCTGGTACCAGACTGGGAAGAAGGGCTTGCCCCCCAACTCCCAGCAAACGCTGGCAGCCTGGCAACCCCGGCCCGGAAAGACAGCAACCTCCCCCCAACCCTAGCGCAAGGAGCTGGTCCACTCCCCTTCTCTGGGTGACATCCTGACCCCACTGAAGTCAACGGTAAAACTCTGGGGCCAGGATTTCTGCCCCAGTCTGCGTCTGCAGCACATGAGTTGCTCCTGTTCAACCAGAATTGCTGGCTGGGTCCATCAGCCCCGCTCAGCATTGCTGGCGGCATTTGATTGCGGTTAAATGCAGGGTTAGGCCTGGGGAACAGCACAGGGCTTGCAGTGGGGGGTCCCAGCGTGAGAGTCCGGAGGCCTGGTTTCTAGTCTCAGCGCAGCCTTTGCTTTGGGCATTAGCCCCCTCACTTGTAGAAAGGGGAAACTAACGCGCGCGGCGAGGTACAGGTGACCAGTGCAGAACGTTGTTGCCTATTTGTTCCTAGCTACTTTCTGTTATTATCCCCTTGTGCTTTTTTACTCTCTATCCTTGCTTGAGGATTTTTGTGCCTACAGGAACATTGGGCTATATGCTTCATTGTAGCATCACCCTTCTCTTTTCCCCAAGGCATACCCCTCTCCCCCTGGCTTCTGACAGTACTTTAAGAACAGCAAATAAAAGGTCAGATCATTTCCCTTTGTTTTGGCCAAGGATTTGGTCTAAAGATCGAACACATCAAACCCAGGGTGTCTCCTTTTCCACAAAATGGGCACTGATTGTAGCAGAAGGTGCCTTTTCTAGCAATACAGTATGAACAATTTGTTCAAATATGCTTAATCTCGGTTTAGCAAGAGGGTTTCTTTTCACACTGATGAATATGCGCCGCATATAATTCTAAATGCACCATTTTGCACAGTTGTTTTAAAAACGTTTGCAGAGGAAAAATTTCCACAAAACCCTTTGAATAAAGTTCTAGTAGGAGAAATTTCCAAGCTGTCCTGTAATTTACTTTTCAGGTCACTTCAAGAGAGGAGTGTCTTATTTTGTTCCGGATTCACCCCTGTTTTTGTCTCCACATGACCTCAGAACATTTGTGAGACTGGCTTGATTGCATTGATATTGGTAGCCAAATAGTGGCTGTTTATAGCTGAGAGATTTCACAATATGAAAGAGCCTTTGAACTGATGCCTCTTCCAGAGAGACGGGTGGATAGGAAAGGATGATGGCAAATTTCAATCATTGATACTATTACAAACCTATGTACCTAGTGAAGTGTCCTTTGAACAAGAGAAGAACCAATGGGTTGCCGAACAATTCTATCTGGACAACTACGGGTTGCTAGACTAGAACAAATCTATCCACCGTAGGTCAAATCTTAACTTGCAACACTCCTCCAGAGCCTCGTGTCTCAGATGAAAACACGTGAGTAATTGCTGCATCTAACTACATCTACCTCTTTTGGGTCAAGCACAGTTTTTTCAGGATATGGCCATAACAACTGTCGAAAGCCTGTGGTCCTGGTGGTATGCAGTTTTTGAAGGATGAATGACCTGGAAGCATGAGTAAACAAAATCAGAGAGATATCTGCATTGACAGGGAGACGGCCTAAGCAACCCACTGGGTTGGGGCGAGGGGTTGTGTCCTCAAACTCACAACCGAAGGGTCTAGGACTTCATAAAGAGCAGAGATTGCTAGATGTGCCTTTGACACATTAGATTAGCCCGGGAATCTGAGGAAGAACCATGTTCCCGACTACACAAAATGGCCTCCAAGGGTTGATACACGCTGTACTTCACGTTTTGCTGTGCAAACGCTCATTGATTGCATGGTAAAATCTGTATTCTAATGGTCCCATTGACATCATGTCAGGTCAGAAGATCTGTTTGGAAGATAATGGGAGTATCGTATTAATGCGCATGACTCCTGCGACCAAAATGCTGGGAACCACTTGGCACTGAAAACATTTTAGACCAACGCTCTTCTCAGCACATAACAATCGCATTGCTCTGAAGGGACTTCGTAAAAACAAATCGGCCTGCAAAAGACCTTCTGATCTTCAATGGGATCTGCCGGTCCTCTAATGATGGGCCTATTATTTACGCCCAATGATGGACACACCTGGTAGGCTAGAAAAGGCTCACAAGAAGCTACACGCTGCAATGAGCCATACACATTTACCTTGGCATAAATAACTTTCCCGGGGCCAGTCATGCTAGTGCTAAAAGAAGCCCAGCTATGAGATTTTTTTAGTCTGAGTGCGACTATTAAAGTGTATTAATTCAGTGTCCCAAGCCAGTATAAGCGATCTCAGAAGTGAAAAGACAGCCATAGTTAAGGTTGCTAGTCTTTTAATTAATCAAGCGTGGGTTGGTGTTGTACTACAGATCGTATGAAGGATCAGCCATTCCTGGGTGGGGGGGCAGGCAGTAGAGGGGGGACTGACTAGAACTCCTACTCATGTGTAGCTTCCCATTGCTCTAATCTGCATGTGTTTGTAAATAACCACTGGGGTTTCAGTAATTCAGCCGAGAAGCTGCTGTGGGCACCATTATAAAATACCCTTGTCCCCCGTTCTCCGTGTCACTTGGCCATTACACCCGCTAACGGGAGAAATGTTTAAATATCTCCTTTTACGTGCAGTGAATAAATATAAAAAGTCCCGTTTTAAGAGAAAGACCCATGCACCATGCCATGATGCCTTTGTCAGCTAAGCAGGGCTGTGAGCACTTCTGATAGCATGGAAGGAAATCACTTTAATTTCCTCCCCTTCATTTTCTTCCACCCCTGCTCAGTTCTGCGGATACTATTGCGAAGCCGAGCCTGGCTTCTCCTAATCAGACGTGTTATGTGCCCGTAGATCTGTTCAGATATAATGGAGAGTGTCATGATTTCACCCTCCCACCGCTCGGTTTGAGGAGAGAGAAGCCACATTTTGACTGGCGTGGTTCGTTATTGTTAATGGAGGAACAATAGGCACATCTGTCCTTTCTTCCGCTATAACAGCACCTTGGCTGACAAGTTTTTCTTTCTTTCCCTTTGGAAAAAACAGAGGCATGTGGTAGCTGGGGCGTCCTTACAAATGCTCGGTTGTCACAAGCCGGACAGTTGACATTTTTTCCACCCCCCTTTCCCTGCCCAAACTAACTCCGAGCTCCTTCCCTGCGAGGGGGAGGGATTGGGAATCAGGCTAAGGGGGAGCGGGGTCTGGGAATGCGGCTCCCAATTAGTCCCAGCAGGTCGCAAGGACTGGAAAAGCTGCCAACTTGAGCTGAAAGGTCTAGAGCTGCAGCCGGCTTGTCTTGCGCGGGGTTGGGGGGCTGGGAGAGAAAAGACGGGAACGGGGTGAAGGGGGAGGGAGGAATCGGGGATTGAAAGCAGATAACGTCCAACACAACCACAATGTAGATACAGAGATTCGGGCTTCGTCTTCCCGGCCACCGCTCCTAGAAATCAAAGTTTCCCTGGTGACAAGCTCTAGGGACTGAGACTGAACTTGCAGCTGTTCCCTGTCCAACGCCTTGCAAGGGGCTCGCCTGGTGCCCCCAAGTGCCAACCCCAGCACCCCCCCTCCCCATGTCCCGCGGGGGAGGGCGAAGGGGACATTTGTACGTGTGTAAACAGCCCCGCTCTCCGGGCTGCCACCCATATCCAGGGGGCGGCTCCGGCTCCCAGCGCCCCTCGGGAGGGAGGACGGGCGGGCAGCGCCTTTGCTCGTGGGGCCCGCCGCCGCCTGGCTGGTGGTGGTTGGTTGCCGGCTGGGACGCGGCGGGTTTTCACCTTGCTGTGCGGGCTGGAGGAAACCCGGAAGTTCCTATTAAAATTCAATTTAAGGAGGCTCGCTCACTAAAAATGCTAAGTCACCGAAGGGGAGGGACCGGCCGCTTTAATTACACTGGGAAGCGCTGGCACGTCTCCCCCGCACCTAGAGGGAAGGGCGACGGGGAGAGGCAGGGACACCCGGCGCGCCGCAGCTCGGACCCTAAGCAGCCTCCCCGCCTCCGGAGCCCAGCCCAGGCTCCGGCCGCGCTGGGGGCCCGTGGGCGGAGGTGATGGGTTGCGGGGGGGGGGGTGAGTGGCTGGCCCGCCGCGCACTGAGCAGGCTGGGGATCCGCCGTCTCGTTTCTACCCCGGGGGCTCAAACCGACGGGCCCCCCCCTTCCAGGCGCGTCTGCCTTCAGCCCCGGCACCGCGCCGCAGCGGGGAGCCAGGAGCCAGGCTGCAGCCCGCCCTGATCCTCGCCTCCGGCGGCTCTTGGTGGCTGGGGCTTGGGGCAGGTGGCTGCAAGGAGGGATGCTCTGGGAAGGGCCGCCTGATCCAGCTGGGAGTCGGGGGGTGCGGGCACGAGCTACAGCGCCCGGGGGGGGGGAGGAGGGGCTGCTTCTAACCAGCACGAGAGCCCTCTCCGCTCCCGCTCCTTTGTGCTCAGCTCAGCCGGGGCTCACGGGCTTTTCCCTCTCCGCCTCCGCCCCAGCCGCGGACGGGGCTCTGCAGACTTTGGCTGCCTGTGGGCTCCGCAGGCTTCCCCCCGTCTCGCCTCCCGGAGCGGGGGGGGGGGGGTTGGCTTCTCCGGGGCTCGGGAGCGGAGAGAGCCGCGCTCAGCCAGGGAGGCGCGCGGGGCCAGCGTCCTTAATATGTACGGTGATGTCACGGGCCGGAGTGTGTGTGTGCGATGCGAGGAGGGGGAGGGGGTGTGCATGGGGCCCCCAGCGCGCATGCCCGCTCTCCACCACCAGCAGCAGCAGCTGCAGCAGCAGGAGCTGTGGCCAAAGACATTGAAACAGTAAGAGACATGGCTAGAGATGGCGAGGGACGCGACCAGACACCTACTGGGGCTGCGGAGACTGTTTTAAAAGAGCGGGGGCCTTAAAGCGGATCCAACCATCACGACCACACCAGCCACGCCAAAAGAGAGAGCCCAGCCAAGCCCCCCCACGCGCCCGATCCTTTGCACCGGGGGAGGAATCCTGCCAGCCTCCAACGTGAAGACCTCCTAGGACCTTCCCACCACAGACCAGATAGATGTGGTGTCCACACGCCTGCACGGATAACAATGAACGCGCAGCTGACGATGGAGACCATTGGCGATCTGCACGGGGTGAGCCATGAGCCGGTGCCAACCACGGCCGATCTGATGAGCAGCAGCCCCCATCACAGGAGCTCGGTGGCCCATCGCAGCAACCATTTGCCAGCCCACCCTCGCTCCATGGGCATGGCTTCCATCCTGGACGGGGGCGACTACCACCCCCACCATCGGCCTCCTGACCACGCTCTGACGGGACCCCTGCATCCCACCATGACCATGGCCTGCGAGACACCCCCCGGGATGAGCATGAGCAGCACCTACACCACATTAACCCCTCTGCAACCGCTACCTCCCATCTCCACCGTCTCGGACAAGTTCCCTCACCATCACCACCATCACCACCACCACCATCACCACCAGCGGATCCCAGGGAATGTGAGTGGCAGCTTCACTCTTATGAGGGACGAGCGGGGTCTGGCTTCTATGAACAATCTCTACACCCCCTACCATAAGGATGTTACCGGCATGGGGCAGAGCCTCTCCCCTTTGTCTGGGTCAGGCCTGGGGGGCATCCACAACTCCCAGCAAGGGCTGCCTCATTACGCTCACCCCAGTGCCCCCATGCCTGCCGAGAAAATGCTCACCCCCAACGGATTTGAAGCCCACCACCCCGCCATGCTGGGCAGGCATGGGGACCAACACCTGACCCCTACCTCCGCTGGCATGGTGCCTATCAATGGGATCCCGCATCACCCTCATGCCCACCTGAATGCCCAGAGTCACGGGCAGATTCTGGGCTCTGCCAGGGAACAAAACCCTTCTGTCACTGGTTCGCAGGTCAACAGTGGAAGTAATTCAGGGCAAATGGAAGAAATCAATACCAAAGAAGTCGCTCAGAGGATCACCACCGAGCTCAAGCGGTACAGCATCCCCCAGGCTATCTTCGCCCAGAGGGTGCTGTGCCGCTCTCAAGGGACTCTCTCAGACCTACTGAGGAACCCCAAGCCCTGGAGCAAACTCAAATCCGGCCGGGAGACCTTTCGGAGGATGTGGAAGTGGCTTCAGGAGCCAGAATTCCAGAGAATGTCCGCTCTCAGGCTTGCAGGTGAGCCGCAGCGATCACTGCTGGGGGTGGGGGGGTGTTAGACCGAGACCTCATCGCTGGGCAGCTGCTGGCCCAGGAAAAACCCACTCCAGTACGTCTGTGCCGATAAATAGTCACCTCACACCGTGTATTCCCTTTTCAATCGGCCCCTTCTTTGCCAAGCCTGCCGTGCCCACTGGATTTCTTTTTTGGCTCTTTCCCGGGAAAGGAGAGCCTTTGGTTTCTGTGCCCCGCTCCTAAGCAAAGGCATTTACGTTGTGGTGAGGCACACGGCCAGGCTGCTATAATGCCAGGGTGCGTATCTGGGGTAAGCGGAGAGAAACCGAGACGGGGGCTCATGCGGAGCATAAGTCTTACTGTATAGGCATGTACCACCTGCGTGTGCACTTCCGTGTCCCTGTGAACGGGCACAGCGCGTGTAAACGAACCTCCATTAGCAGGTGCACAGATGAGAAAAAGCCAGTGGAAATGATGGAGGGCCAGTGAAATACGGATCAGGCCCCGTATTAGAGATGTCCTGTCACTGTCTGGCTCCGTATTTGTATATATGCAAATACTCTCTGATGTGAGGTAACAGCCAACTAACTGACCGACACGCAAACCTGCACTCGGCTGCTGGATATAAAATTGCTTTCGAACTTAGAATTTTGTGTGTGTGTGTGTGTGTGTGTGTGTGTGTGTGTGTGTGTGTACACGCGTGTGTGTATTCTCTCTCTCTCTCTCTCTCTCACACACACACACACACACACACACACTTGAAGTGTTGGAAAACCCAGTGGTGGTGACTTAGAGGTGAGGCTTCACAATCTTTTTAAGGACCTCTGTTAAATGATGCATCTACCTTTTCGTCGCGATTTTCGGGGGGGAAGGGAGGTGGCTATTTCTTGTACAGGAAATGAGAGTGTCATAAAAGGTTGCCCAGGGCGAAATACGTTGCTTAATTCATGTTTGTTTCCGTGATCGTGGTTGTATTTCCTGATAATTGTGGGGTTTGCTAACCCGGTCTGTGAGATTTAAAAAAGAAAAAACATATTGACAGGTTTCGGTGAGGTGTTGTGGAAAATGAAGCTAAGCCCTCATAATAAATCGTTGTACACACTTCGGTGGATCCACTTTGTAACAAAAGTAGCCTCGTGACATGGGTGAATAGATAATAGCTAAATTGAAAGGGGGAGCGGTTACTAGTTTCCTACTCTGTTTATTGCGGATCGGGCATTTAAGACCTTTGCTTTTTGACACAACTGACACAATTATGGACTGTAACTCGTGGCTAAAGAGAAGGGATGGAACTGGTCAACAATTTTTGATTATCAGTATCACAAGTATCCTTAGCCTATAGCGTTTTAATTTGCACAGTTCCCGTGGGTATACGCGTGTGAGAGAAAGTATGGGTTATGCACAATTTATTCACTGTCTTCTGTAACTTGTGAAGAGAAGCAATAGCACCTGGGATTAAAACCTGCCCCTATTTCTCTAGCTCAGTTCCTTCCTCGGGAAATGGCTGGCTGTATGGTCTGCTGTGACCGGAACGAGCAGAGAAAGGATATTTCAACGCATTTCATTTCTCTCTCTCTATTTTGTCCCCCACCCCACTCCCACCTTGTACTCAGTCACACCAGAGCCCGAGTTTAATATGATGGTGGTGCCTTGAGTGAGGGTTTGTTAATTAACTGATAGGTCTCCATTAATTTGTCCCTGGAGAATGCGAGACAGTCAATCCGAGTTGGAGTCAGGGTCACTGATCCGCTTCACAGACAAAAATAAAGGGAAGGACCAACTCTTCTCCTTCCAGGGCACAAATAGGGCTGCGCCGCTGCCTGAACAGTAGAATGAATACGGTAACAAATGTCCCTGGCTAGTCGGAGACCCCAAAGACATATTTGATTCCTGGCCTCCTTCACCCATGCTTATGCTCGCTTGGCTTTGAAACCTGCGCTAGTATTAGAAAGGGGATCTAGCAGTGATCTTAAACTGGAGATGGTCTCTCTCCATAAAGAGGGGCGGAGGAGGCGGGCGATGTTACACATTTCATTGTTTTCTCACTCTAGTGAGATGTAGGACTCACATGTCTGCTCTGCCGGAAAATCCCATTTTTTTCTCTCTTTCTCCGTAGCAAGCCCCATGAAAGGTAAATCCCAGCCCTGCTGCGGCTGTTCAGGAAAACGGGAGGTGGGGGAGGGTGGAGTTGGCGCCTCAGATCTCCCCTTAACGATTGACAGGGCGAATTTCGATTTGGAGTGTATTTGTAGGACAATTTGGATGACCTGAATTTCCACTTATTTACATAGATCGATACTGGAAACAACCATTTGAATTAGAATACGTTGGAGCCCCCTTCTTGGCATGGTCGGGAAGGAAATGATGCCAACCAGGCTGGGCTGCCGAAAAGAAGATAGATGGGAGCTGGGAGCGGGCAGCATGGACGGTTTTGCAGTGTGGGATTGACAGGCTATTCCCCGCACTTCCAGATATTCAGAGAAACAGGCAGCAGCATTGTTCGGTACTGCCCCAAATCAACACACACATACACACACACAGAGAGAGACAGCTCCTCCAGCCCTCCCCGTCAGAACAGCTCTGGATATAAGTGGATCTCCATAATCTCTTTAGGAAGACAAAGACTCATTATTCGCCTCCCCTTCAAATCCAACCTGAATGCTGGATAGTTGCACATTAGGGAACCGGAGCCCCATCCCTCCGGGTGCTTTCGGCAAACGGAGAGACCCAGCATCTAGCCTGGCTGCTTATGTTTGCATCCTTCCGGCTGTGTAACCAGTTCCTGAGTCTCCCCTGTAAATATTGTAGGGTCGTTAGGAGCTGGGGGGGGGGGGGAGGTGAGGGGGAAAGAGCCGGCTCCTTTAATGGTCAGTCCTCGTGCCTTTTATATCCAGCGTGTGTCGCCACAGGGGCTGGCGATTGGAAGCGGCGGGGCCTCCTAATTGTTGAGGGGGGGGAGGTTTGTCTGTCTGTGTGCTTGTGGCCACTGCTCGAACTCCTGCCCCCTTATCTGAGCAGCTCCGCTGGGCTACAGCTCCTCGCTAGGGGTCTGTTCAGCGCCTCGCCCTGGCACTGACCTCCGGGGCCTCGTCGCGTCGGGCCAGCAGCCACCCAGTGGCAGTGGGAAGGGGGCGCAGGGCGGATCCTCGCAGGCCCAGAGCTGCAGCCGGTCCGGGCAGTACGGGGCGGGCACGGCCCGAGAGGGAGGGAGAATCCCCCGGAAAGATTCGGAGCTTGGGTCATGACAGGCCCCGGGGCTGCTGCCGCAGGGCTAAGGCAGAGCAGCTGCCGAGAGAGTTCGGGTCGAGGAATCCCCGTGTTAGGCGCCCGTTCCCCCTACAGCCAGGTCATGGGTACCCTGCCCGGCTAGGGTCTGCGAAGAGGCAGGTCGGGACCACCTGTCTGTGTACCCAGAGCTGGGTTCGGATCCAGGGGGCGCTCCCAGCCCTGCCCCCCGCTGGCAGGCAGTGGGCGTTTGGGGGGGGCACGCGGTAGCGCTGGGGCAGGCCCACAGTCGTGCGAAGCGCCAGCGGGAAGAGCAGGCTGGGCTGCAGGCGTGGCTCCAGAGGCAATCTGCTGTAAATGCATCAACTATCGATTTTATTTTGTGCCGGTTTTAACTGTGTGATGATCTTACTAAGTGGTAAAAATCGGCCCCGATTGATATTGATGTATGAACATCAGTTCGAAATATCATAAATTACTCCAGCCAACGCAAATTAAATTTCACGTCCAAATTATAACTCACTCTCGGGCATTTAGAGAATTATCAGGCAGATTAATATCCCGAGCAGGCTGTCACAGGCTTTATTTATTTTCTATGCACTTCTGGAAGCCAACAGCAAGAAGGCGACAAGGAGGAAAACAAAACCCTGGTTCTTTTCGGCTTCCCTGTTTTGGGCAGCACTTCATCTTGAGTATTTGCCCCTTTCAGCGATCCCTGGGGGTTTCTTACCTCCCAGATTACACCGAAGCTCCGACAAATAAAGGAAAAATTGGTAGTTACATGGAAGCTGTATTGAGGTCTTGACACTTCCTGGGCTGTCTCTGGAAATGTAAGCAGAGCTGCTAATTGCAAAGCTGACCTCTTCCAGCCTCCATTTTATTCATCCCATCTTCCTCCTCCTCTCTAGCCTCTTTTCCTTTGTCTGTTCCCCCTCTCTGCCCTTTAGCATCGCATATTTATCAATTTGCCCGTTTTTCTCCTTCTGCCTTAGAAACTTATTATTTCCGGCAGGATTTTTTCTCCCTCTGGATGTTTAAAAGGGAAACTAAAGGATTAATTAATAAAAGGCCAGAGCTCATCTATGGTCTATTGGGACTGGGATGTTGATTTATTTTATACGTGCAAGGCAGACTGAAAAAAAAAACAGTTTTAAAAAGAGACCGAAGGTTGGAAACGATAGAGCTAGCCCAGATCAAAATGTGCCTTCGTCGCTTTGAGCTGGATATACCACGGAAAGGAGTGTGCCCCAAGAACGCGTTCAGAAAGGTGTATTTTGAAAATAACGTCACAGGCACTCGCATAACCTCGTCCAGCCACGGTAACCTCAGTTCAGAAGGTAAAACGTAAGGCTCGGATTTGGAAAGAACCGAACGATAGAAGAGAAAGCTAGAAGGACACAGGCCAGGACCGGACATGCCCTTTGAGACAGAACTCCTCAAATCTATTGCGCAAGGAGAAGGCCAGAACAGACTCTCAAAGCGGCCGCTTTCCACCAGCTTGTTCTCGAACAGATACTTTCACGGGGGTGTTTTCTTTTTGGACCTCACGGGAGAACATCGCATCCAGTCCTCTGAAGGCAGCAGGAATTGGTCCCCAGTGCTGCCGGACCTGACGAGAGCAGCAGGCGCTTTCGGATGAAGGGAACATTCCCTCGGCACCTGGATCACCCCAAATTGCAGCCGAAGGCTTTGCCAATGGGCGCTGCCAGGGCACCGAGTGACTTTGTCTCCTGTGTTAAGTGTCAGTCAGACCTTCCGGAAACCGATTTATTTTTAAATCATTGCTCCCCCCCCCCCCCGCATTTGTTTTCCCTCCGTAAGAAATTAAATCTCAACTCAGCCGAAGCCTGGGAAACTGGAGAGAAATTCTCACCAATTTAACGGCAAAGAAATCAATACTGTAATCAGGGCACTTTCCCCATTAAATACGAAATCTAATGAACGCCCTTTGCAACACTTCCCCCGAAGACTGCTGTGTGCAAACGCGCCGCGTGCAAGGAAAGGTCGCGGCGTTGCTGATATTAGCAGCGCCTCACACGAGCAGGCAATTAGTTCATCATTATAGATCGGGTTAATATTTACACAGCGGAGATTCTGCATAAATACATTTTCCTCAGAAACGATGGATTGATCGGAGGTTGAACGTTAATGCCTCGCCGCTGGTTTTAGTTAGGAGAGCGCCCGACTGCAGGGTGTAGAAAAGGCTGCACATCTGAGTGCAAGGAAACTGAAAAGTGACCCACCTGCAGTTTGATCATTAAACCACCCTCCCATGCCCAGCGGCCTGTGCTTTGCACAGCGGGGAGTTCTGATCCCTCTTGTGCCTTGCGCCCTGGGCGCGTTCTGATCCCTCTTGTGAGTTGCACACTGGGCGCGTTCTGATCCCTCTTGTGCCTTGCACAAGTGCAGCTTGTTCGGGAAAGAGCGTTGGGGATCAGAAGGGTTTTTTCCTCCTCCTGTGTGTTTGTTTTAGGAATTAATGGAGTTCGTGCATTCGGCCCTCCCAAGCCTGAGCGGGGTCACTAAGACAAGCAGTGGGGCTGGTGATATTTTTAAAGCAGGTGCATATTTCCTTTCAGATGGGAGGGGGGCGTTAAAGTTCCCAGCTGCGCATTTCAGAGGATGCCTCTGTATTCTCTTCGCCACCTCCCCAGTCCCGCTCATTAGCTGCCATTTACCTACAGGCCACGTGTTGGATCAGTTAGCAGCCAGCTTTGTGGTTTCGCTGGGATTGCTGTGAAGTAGCCTGTTCACTAAGATAAAGGGAACTGCCGTCTGCCTGGCTGGTGTGTCAGATAGCAGCAGCCGGGGCTCACAATGATAAGGGCAGCCCCAGAAATCCCATTCCTCTGGCAGCTTGGTAACAAGGGCTCTGAGAAAGTCCTCCCGTGGAGAAGCTGCGCTTGTTTGTTGTCTGTGTCCTTGTAGGCCGATTGATTGATAACCAGCTCCCACGCAGCCTCATTTGCTTTTCGTTAATATGTACCTAGAAAGGGGGGGGCGGGGACTGAAGGACCACTCGCTCACTGGGGGCATGTCCACAGGTAACCGCGTTCCTCTGGGCCGGAGCGCTCAGAAGCAGGGTGACTGAGCCCAGGGGAGCCGCAACGTGGTGTAGACGCTTAGAAACACCCCAGGCCAGGGTGGGACTTGACCGGAGCATGACTGTCTGGGCCCTGCGGCCTCTTTGATGCGCGAGCAGCCCCTAGCATTTGCGCGACTATCTTTGCCAGCGCAACGTTGCTCCCAGTCATTGCCAGGGAAAGACCCAGGCCCCCAGTCGCGGCACTAATGCTGTGGGCTTGGCTAGTCACATGGTGGTTTGACTGTCAGGCAATGCAGAGCTGCTAGGAGCGGCTCAGCGAAGGGGTGGCACGGACGGGGTCTCGAAGTTTGAGGGATGTGATCGATTCTTGTGGCGCGAGTTAAACTTTCGCTGGGTTTTCATGCGCACTTCATAGGCCAAGTACCCGCCTTTGTGGTTCGATTGCCTATTTCTTGCGAGCAACAGCAGAAACACTTCTGGATTGCCTGCCACCCGGACCAGAAGGGGGCAGGGCCAGCTGAGAAAGGGACAGAGGGGTAATCAGAAGAAAAATAACTTCCATGAAGTTGCCAGAAAGAAAGGGGTCCACAGGGGTTCACCGTGGCTATAGCCACAGACACTTAGGTGTGCTGCGCTTTCCCTTCTTGCTTTTTAAGACGCTACCATAACGCAAACGCTTCACACTTCTGGTTATTTATTTGGCTTGGCATAACTCCTCTGAACTCAGCGCGCGCCGGGAACAAAGCGCCTTGGCATGCGGGGCCAGGACTCTGTGGGAGAGGAGGTGGTA
Organism: Pelochelys cantorii; assembly: GCA_032595735.1. NCBI lineage: Eukaryota > Metazoa > Chordata > Testudines > Trionychidae > Pelochelys > Pelochelys cantorii. The sequence goes on from CM064338.1 coordinate 21,273,663, forward strand.
AACAGATTAAAAGGGTTTTGGGGGTTGTCTTGCTAGTCAGTAACTAGCCCTAGTTGCCGCAACAGGTGTTTGAAGTAGTTTAAACATCGCCTTTCCCCCAGTGACATTTTCCCAAGGTTTCCTAGTCCTTACTCAGCTCTGATTTTTTGTTTGTTTTGCAATTAATCACCTGTTAGTGGGAAGGCCCACTGGGGCCAGGCGGGGAATGATATCTGAAAACGAAACTGTGTAAGAGGAAGAGAGAGATTCGACGGAAGAGATTGTCCTGCGTGGTTCTCTTTTGGGCTTCCATTTTGATGAGGATGCGAGATTACATCAAAATGGGAGCTGCTCCCGGCCTTTGGGGGAAGGTAGCTTGGCTAATGTCAGCCCGGGGTTGTTTCCTTCTGCTAAAGAAATGGGATTCCACGAGGAAACGTGCGCTCAGGTAAATCGCACCCGCATGAGATGCAGGGAGCGTCAACTGCAACTAACTATTCCGCAAAAAGAAGTGTCACAGAGTCACATGCAACTGGGGAGGCGGAATCCCGGCCTATCCCCGACTGGGACTTTAGTTTATAGACACGACGAGTGGCTACATAGTCTCACCGTTGCTGAGACCGCTGGTCTTGGCTGCTCGTAATTTCTTCTACTAAGCTAATTGCCAATAGCTGAGTTGCCATCTCTGGAAATACACATACAGTGTGCATGTGAAGTGTGTGCGTTGTACACTAGACTATCCGCTAGCCTGAATGGGAAGAAATCAGCTGATTTCATCCATACTGTCCACAGATTTCTCAAATCTTCTCTCAGCCAATTAAAGAAGCTTGGTATGCAGAATATTGGCAGGCGGCCCTATATTTCAAAGGCCCTTCCCCGCACTTGTTATTCAGAAGCCATGCGCCACCTACTGGCCAACAGTAGCTAGTGCTAAAAGCTGTGAAGTACCAGCTGGGCGGCGAGTTGTAATGGGGTGATGCAGCGTGTTTTTGAGCAATTTCCCCTAGGGAGGCCTCTGTTGCTTCCACCTGACGTGTCATCGCCTCTGAATGTCTCAAGTCCTGATTAAGATACAAAAGTACAAAGTTCCCCGCAACTCTGCAGACATGAGGCTGCCAACAAGCTGCTGATGAGAGGACACGTTCGTTTCAGTCGCTTGAAGGAAAAGTTTGCCTGGGTTTTTTTTGTGGGGATTTGTGCTCATGTGAGTGAGACTCTATGAAATGGGGAATCGTTGTCAAGCAAAACTAACGCTGCACCTTCGCTTCTCTGTGGCGGAAGAGGCTGCTCCCTTTTTTGTTCTAAATTAGGTTTTTGTTGGCAAGCGCCGCTGAGCCAGGAGGGCTCTGAATTTCAGCACCTTGGACAGTGACCTGCCTGCTCCTCAGTGGCTATTTCTGCTCGCAACTTTGTCTCCTCCCCTCCCACATGCGGCATGTTCTGCAGGACGCCAGGGGGCTGGTGGCATGAGACGCAAAAAAAGGAAACAGCTGATTTCATGCAATGGAGCCCAAAGGGAGGAAGACCAGGAGGAGCGCCTCCTGGCCTCATGATGCCGCGAATCGTACAAGGCGCCTGGACTTTCACTAGGCAAGCTGCTCCTTGCCATCGTTATTATACAGGAGCAACAGGAGCACCGATTGTGCATCCTGCCAGTGGGCAAGTAACCTGCTGCGAGGAGGTAGCTGGAGCAATCTCCGCCCGCCCCTTTCCCTCCCTTCCTACAGACATTGGACTGGGAGGCTTCAGCCATGCTCAGGCCTGGGGCCCATCAGGCCAGAGGAAGCAGAGAGTTTCCATTGCCCTCGCTCCTGCAGGGGCCTGAAACTGGTGGGTGAAGGGAAACGCTGAAGAGACCGCTGGTAGGGGCGGGGCTTAGCACCCGGCGGGGTGAGGACAAGAGAAGACTGATCAGGAAGTGTGGGAGGGGGGAAAAGAGAGAGAGAAATCTCTAGCTCGAAAGTGGCGTTTCCAACCCCTCGGACCCAATGGGTGCAGGAGGCTGACGGGAAATTTGTCAAAATGCTGCGATCCACGTGCACACTGAGGCTGTCCAGAACCAGGAGGAAGTGTCTTGCAATACTCCCAAAGAATGGCCCTAAGAAGGCACAGATGGCGACTCCTTTCCTTCAGGTGTTCTTTTGTGAGTTCGTTTATGAATGAGCCCACGTGTTTTGCCGGGGCAGAGCTGTCAGGTGGCTTCTGCCTGGTGTCCAAGGTAGCGCCTCCCTAAAGCAGCTCATAGGTGAGGCCAGTGGGTAGGACCTGCTCAAAAGAGGCAAGTCATCAAGGAGCTTGAGATCAGAGCCCAGCAGAGCTGTGTGCAGCATGGCACAAAGGCCTGGCGGCATCATGCCCAGGGTCACATCCATACAAAACATGCCATTTCCATGACTATTACATTTATTATGATCCAATATCAACATGAGAGAGAGAGAGCAACCTCCTGCAGTATCTTTGGGTGACTGTATTGTATTAAGCATGTGGATCATTGGAGTGTTTTGGTGGGCCAGAGATTGTATACTCTCCATGGGGGAGAGCAACCACAGCTCCCCCAGGAAGGGGAAAGAGCAGATGATCAAGGCAAATCACTCAGTTCCGTCTCACCTCCAGGGAGGCTTTACCTCCTGGGGAGGTTCCTGTACTAGTTCTTGTCTGGAGTCTCCAGAGACAAAAGGCAAAGAAAAGGTTTTTGTGTAAACAGCCTGAGCTTCAACTTATTTGGGGTTCTTGTTCATGATCTAAAGATGACACAGGACCAAATTTTGGAAAAAACATCCTCTTTCAGAATATCCCTTATTCCTCTCACCGAGAGGAATACAGGGATGCCAAAAGAACACATCCACTTTTTCAGAAACTGTTCCGAAAAAGCGGATGCATTCCTTGGACGTGGCAGAGCTTTTCCAGGATACCTCTGGTGTCGCAGATAAGCTCTGCAGTCTAGACATAGCATCAAAGGGGTAGGTGTCAAATGTAGATCTGCACCCAGTGGAAGTGATTGCTAAGAGCCAGACAGCTTTCAGTGGATGCTCTTTGGAGACCATGGAGAAGAAATACAGTGCCACTATCATAAAATGTGACAGTCAACTCTTACCTTAAAAATAAACTTCCAAATATCATTTTTTGATAAAAACTAAAATACTTGCTGGATTTGTTGAGGCAACTCCATTTGTCCAATAAGAAAGTTGATTTGGGTTGGGTAATGGCAAATTAATCATATGTAGGAGAATTTTGCTAGGAAAGGAATAGCTTTAATTTACCCCATTTTGGAGTAATACAAATCTTCAATGCTAAAATTAGATATGGTCCCAAAATGTTAAATCAAAGGTACATTAATTATTTTTCAATAGCTTTCACACAGTTTTACTGGCTAACTTAGAACACTAAGGCCTAGATTACCTAAGGTTTGTTGTATTTGATTTTTAAATTATTTTTTTCTGCTGGGCCACCAAACTGCTGCTACTTCAAACTCAACTTCAAATATTAGTGTGGCACTTTTAATTGTAGCAAATTTTAAATAATAAGACACAAATGTCCATTCTTTTGTAATTTTGCTGCAAAAATGCAGAGAACCTTAAGATTGTAGATAGTTTTAATGTACAGTGATGTTAACATGAAATACTACAAGGATTTTCTGAAATGATAGTCAGAAAATACTATTGACTTTTTAAAAAATTAACTGCTGACAAACATTTTGAAATGCTTTCATGAATATTTATGCCACAGTAAAACTGTGGCGAAAATACATTATCACCACCGTTTCACAGCAGTCATATCAATGTTTCTCTTTCTTTCTCTCTCTCAGAAATCGGAGAGAGAGAAAAAGGAAGAGAGTTCTTTTGTGTATGCTGAATGCAAACTGTGGATGTTTTAAAGCAAAACAGATACTTCATAGCACTTTAAAGTTAATGTAGATTGGAATAGCTACATTTTATCATGAGGCTTGATAATCTTATTTAAACTCGAAGATCGTTAGCCACCCACTGTTCAAAATAACAATAATAAAGTCAAAATTAAAAGTCTCTTTGAAATGGATATGCTCATTTATTCATATTAGGAATATATTCAATTTATTAAGGAATAAGAAATATTTGCTATATGTGTGATGCTTGGAATGGGCTAAATATTTCAGTAATTCACTCTGGAGGTCACAAAGGCATAAATAACTCAGGCCAGGTCCACATCAGAAAGAAATGGTTACAACCCTCAGACATTATATATTGTATTAGGCAGAGAGTGAGTTGAGTGTAGCTTTACTCTATCGACACCACAAATGAGGAAGAGGCGCCACCTAGCGCCCACTAGCTCTAACAGCTACCTAAATTGGGGATTGTGATAAGAAAGGCGGGAATGATTAAAATATTGATGTAGTCACAAGAAGCGTTCATTAAGGCAATTTAATCTTTGCTATTAATGTCCCTTTAATTCATTTGAGGTAATTAAGATGCAGTTAAAGTGATTACATTCTAATTACTTATTCTAGACTACGAAGCGTTTGTCAGATTAATGCGGTTAACTCAGGACTCCTTTAAAGAAAGTTAATATTTGCTTTAAATGACAGAACTGGAGAATCAGGTCCTTCCCCTGTATTAATCCAGTTAGCAGCATAGTTTGTAAAGGTGAGGTCAGCCCACTGGAACAGTGAAAAACCCCTCAACCTGGCAAGATGGTGCAAGCCCTGAATCCCATCACTGTTGAGTCAGCCTGGATTACTTTGTTTTTGCAGTGGAACCAATTTAAGGTCACTAATTTTCATAGGTCAACTTAAGGTACGTCATCCAGCAATGCAAAATGCGTAGCTGGAATCAACTTCCCTTAAGCCGAGCCGCCACAGCATCTACACTGTGGGAGGCCGAAGGGAGCACACACTCGCATTGGCTTCACTTACTCCTCACAGAATGAGGAGTACAAGACACCGGCAGGGGCTGCCCTCAGCATTTGATTTGGGGGGTCTACACTAGACCTGCTAAATCAAACACTAGAAGATCGACCTCTGGAGGACTGATCTTCTCTGTAGTGTAGACATGCCCATACAGTGCCTATTACAGGGATGCTTGCTCTACCTGGAATCTCCCTGGCCAATCTGTAGGAATTCTGTCTTGTTTCCAACAGAAAGATGCTTTACTTTCAAACTGTCTTGTTTAGCTATTAAATGGCAACACAGCAGAACTGGAATCCAGTTTGTCATGTGAGGCCAAGCCTACGCTACACTTCCCACCTTCCCTCACCCATCGATCTAACCTATGCAAATAGCATAGCTGAAGTCGACGTACTTACCATGGTGTCTTCCATGTGGTAAGGTCAGTGGGGCTGCTCGCCCATCAACTCCGGTTGCTCTTCTCATCCTGGTGGAGTATCAGAGTCAATGGGAGAATGCTTGGAGGTCAATTTATTGCATCTAAGCAGACTCAATAAATCAACCACCGGTGGATCAATTGCTGCAGCATTGATCCAACGTTTAGTATAGACAAATCCTGAGAGATGAACTAAGTGAATATATCCTAGCTCTTAAATTCCAAACATTTTGAGTGGGATAGGATGGCCATGAAATACTGCACTCTAAATAAGCCTAAACCTGAGCAATCATTGAGTTTTATTAAATAAATGGGATTGATCTATGTCAAGAGTGGAAAGAAATAACATGACATAGTTTAAGGCATGCCCAAAGATTTTCAAAACATTAATATAGTCTTCTACTGGTGGGGAAGCATGAAAATGCCATTTATTACTGGACAGTGCAGAGCAGCACTAATGTTTTACTGCCCTGGGCAGATGCTTATCTGCCAAGCTGGGAAAGAGTCCTGGTGTGCGTTTGTACAGGACCTTGCCGAAATGTCCCTAGGCACGGCCATAGCACTCCTTTTGCACAAGGTGAGGTGAGGCTGCGCAGTAGATGGGTAAATGAGGGCCTCCCATGTCCTTGTGAACATGACCAAGGGCACTGTGAATGAGATGGGACAAGCCATGGACAAGGAACATGTGAACCCAGTGGCCCTAATATGCTGTGCAATGGCACAGAGGGGCAGGAGCTATTGCTTCAGGCCACACAGGGTTGTTTGGCTTTGTGGATGAATCGCATTAAATGAACATGGTTCTTATAAGCCCCTCATTACATTCTTATACATGCTGTAAATTAAGGGTTATGTGGGAATGTCAGGTATTTCTATCACTATTCCTATCTCTTCACACTCCATGGAATCATAGGACTGGAAGGGACCTCAAGAAGTCATCTAGTCCAGTGCTGTGCACTCCTGGCATAACTAAGCATTATCTAGACCAGTGGTGGACAATCTGTGGCCCGGGGGTTGCACACAGCCCATCTGGGTAATCTGATTGTGAGCCATGATGTGTTTTGCTAAGGTTGACCATCTTCAGTCATCATCCCCTGCAGCTTCTAGTGGCCATGGTTCCCTGTTCCCAGCCAATGGGAGCCTTGGGGGTAGTGCCTCAGGGATATGCTGGCCACCACTTTCCACAACTTCCATTGGCTGGGAACCAATAACTCCAGCCACTGGGAGCTGAAGGGGGTGGTGCCTGTGGAAGTCGATGTCCACACAATGTCTTATAGCCTGCAATCAGGTTCCATGGGCCACATGCAACCCATGGGCCGTAGTCACCACTGATCTAGACCATTCCTGCCAGGTGTTTGTCTAACCTGCTCTTAAAAATCTCCAATGCTGGAGCTTCCACAACCTCCCTAGGCAATTTATTCCAGTGCTTAACTACCCTGACAGTTAGGAAGTTTTTCCTAATGTCCAACTTAAACTGCCCTTTCTGTAGTTTAAGCCCATTATTTCTTGACCTATCCTCAGAAGTTAAAGAGAACAATTTTTCTCCCTCCTTCTTATAACAACCTTTTAGGTATCTGAAAACAGTTATCGTGTCCCTTTTCAGGCTTCTACTTTCCAGACAAACCAAAGTCAGTCTTTTCAATCTTCCTCATAGGTCATGATTTCTTGGCCTTTAATCATTTTGTTCAAAGAATCATAGAATCATTGGGCTGGAAGAGACCTCAGGAAGTCATCGAGTCCAGCCCGCTGCCCAAAGCAGGACCAACCCTAATTAAATCAATCCAGCCAGGGCTCTGTCAAGCCAGGACTTCAAAACCTCTAGGCATGGAGATTCCACTACCTCCCTAGGTAACCCATTCCAGTACTTCACCACCCTCCTAGTGAAATAGTTTTTCCTAATATCTAACCTAGATCTCCTCCACTGTAATTTGAGACCATTGCTCCTTGTTCTGCCATCCGTCACCACTGAGAACAGCCTCTCTCCATCCTCTTTGGAACCTCCCTTCAGGAAGTTGAAGGCTGCTATCAAATCCCCCTTCACTCTTCTCTTCTGCAGATTAAATTAGACCAAATCCCTCAGCCTCTCCTCATAGGTCAAGTGCTCCAGCCCGTAACCATTTTGGTTGCCCTCCGCTGGACCCTCTCCAATGTCCACATCCTTTCTATAGTGGGTGGCCCAGAATTGGACACAATACTCCAGATGTGGCCTCATCACAGCCGAATAAAGGGGAATAATCACTTCTCTAGATCTGCTGGCAATGCTCCTCCTAATGCAACCTAATATGCCATTAGCCTTCTTGGCTAAAAGGGCACACTGTTGACTCATATCTAGCTTCTCATCCACTGTAATCCCCAGGTCCTTTTCTGCTGAACTGCTTCCTAGCCAATCAGTCCCTGGCCTGTAACAATGCTTTGGATTCTTCTGTCCCAAGTGCAGGACTCTGCACTTGTCCTTGTTGAACCTCATCAGATTTCTTTTGGCCCAACCTCCTTATCTGTCTAGGTCACTCTGGACCCTATCCCTGCCCTCCAACATCTCTACCTCTCCCCCTAGCTTAGTGTCATCCACAAATTTGTTGAGGGTGCAATCCATCCCCTCATCCAGATCATTAATGAAGATGTTGAATAAAACCAGCCCTAGAACTGATCCTTGAGGCACTCCACTTGAAACCAACCACCAACTAGACATCGAGCCATTGATCACTACCTGTTGGGCCCAACAATCTAGCCAGCTTTCTATCTACCTTACAGTCCATTTATCCAATCCATATTTCCTTAACTTGATGGCAAGAATATTGTAGAAGACCATATCAAAAGTTTTGCTAAAGTCAAGGTATATCACATTCACTGACTTCCCCATGTCCACAGAGCCAGTTACCTCATCATAGAAGCTAATCAGATTGGTCAGGCATGACTTGCCCTTGGTGAATCCATGTTGACTATTCCTGATCACATTCCCCTTTTCCAAGTGCTTCAAAAAGCATTCCTTGAGGATCCCCTCATTGATTTTTCCAGGGACTGAGGTGAGGCTGACTGGTCTGTAGTTCCCTGAATTGTCCTTCTTCCCTTTTTTAAAGATGGGCAATACATTTGCCTTTTTCCAATCATCCAGGATCTCTTCTCTGGACTTTCTCCAATTTGTCCACATATTTCCTGAAATGTGGTATCTAAAATGGACACAGTACTCCAATGGAGGCCTAATCAGCATGGAGTAGAAAGAAAATTACTTCTTGTGTCTTGCTTAGAACACTCCTGCTAATATATTCTAGAATGATGTTTGCTTTTTTTGCAACAGTGTTACACTGTTGAGTCATATTTAGTTTGTGGTCCACTATGACCCCCTCCATCCTTTTCTGCAGTACTCATTCCCAGGCAGTCAAATCCCATTTTGTATGTGTGCACCTGACTGCTCCTTCCTAAGAGGTGGGGTGCTTTGCTTTGTGTTGTGTGGAGATGATATCCTTGTGATAAATTAATTACCCCTTTGGCCACTCTGACACTGATTCATATTCGCTGGGACTATTTTTAACACCCCAAGCCTCTAAGCAGCTTAACATTGATGCCTTTTTTTGAAAAATCGGATAAATGTTTCTTCCTTTTCTGTCCAACTGTGGAATTTCCTCCAAGAAATCTCTCCTCAGGATGGGCCAGGTCAGTGGTGGGCAACCTGCAGCCCATGGGCCACATGCAGCCCATTGGGGTTCTATGAGTGGCCTGCAGTTCATTTTGTTTACCGTTGACCATGGCAGTGTTGCCAGATTCCACTGGTTTCCCCCCGTATAGTTTTTTTCCTAACTGTTTTACTAAAGTGACACGTACATAAAGCAAAGGCGTGTGAAGTAAGGTGTGCACTGATTGCACACAACGTTGACTGCGCTCCCTCTGCATCCAGTCAAAGCACTGCTGCGGTTCAATTGGCACACCCTGCAAATTCTAGGCACGCAAGCACAGTTAGCAAAACTGCCCCACCCCAGGAGACCATCTTGGTCACAACAATCTTGCAGTCTCCTGAGATGAAGGGCCACACATGTGGCCCACTCACTAGCCTAGATTGCACATCACCGGGCCAGATACAGTCCTGCACCACTGATGGGTTTTCAAAACCTGAAAATGTCCTTGGATATTTTATAATGCTATAAAGCTAAAAGCAGGAACTTTGGAAAGAGATTGTTTCCAGCTTTGCAATGTGGTTCAATCCCTTCTAGCTGTGGATGAAGCCAAGTTAATAGGTTTTAAAATCATGACCTGGTTAGGGTTAGAAAAGACAATTAAGGTAAATCTAAAGGGTTTTGTGGCTCAGAATGTTTGAATTCAGGAGGCTAGCTTCACAAATGTATTTAAACCCCCAAGTCTTGGGTTTAGAGGCCTAAATTCTTAGACCCTGTTGCTATTCAGAGAACTGCCTCTAAACCCTGTAGGCCCCCAAATACCCTCAGGACCTGCAGTTCTGCACTAAAATGGTACTCGTGTTTCTGTTCTCTAGATGTCTAGTTGCTTATCTCCTGCCCAAACACCACAGTGATTCACAAACTGGGGAAAACTGGCATGTGCCTGCCTAATTTACATGTGCAGCCTAATCCAGTAGGTCTGCTCAGACCATGTCTCCTGGATCAGGCTTCTTGGGAACAGGTCTGGATTAATGTCTTTGTAGGCCCTAGGCACTCTCATAATTAGATTATATATAAATATATAAGCGAAAAATGCCGTATCACCTATACACCTAATATCGCCCACTCTAATTTTCACTCTTGCAAGTGGCGTACCAGGTAAGCAGTTCATGGTACTTCATTCTAAAATAAGAAGCTGTAACCAGTGACAAAGAAAGGCTCATTTACATGCCAGGTGAGCAAAGCCATCTCAGTGTTTTGAATGAAGTGGAGCATGTGTTACCCTCACTTATATTAATAAGCAGCAGTGTACTGCTTCTTTAAAGGGACAGCAAATGTAATTTCTGCAAGTGTTCAACACAAGGGCTGGACACTGCAGGGCAGACTGATTTGAAGACATTTGGGACTGGGAGAATGTTGGGGTCACCCTGCACAAAGTATCTAGGCAGTGGAAGACAGGGTATGACCTGCATGCTTGTCTCTCAGCTGTTGGTGTCAGGGTTGTGAACCATAGCAGCATAGCATTTAAGAAACCCAGAGTTTCAGGACAGGCAGTGACATTACCCCCTTTGGAATTAGGTTGAACCTCAAATCATCCCAGTGGATAAACAAAAGCGTTGCACATACCATGAGGTTGCTTAGAGTCATCAGGTCTAACATTGGATGTTGTTTGTTGACTAAAGATAGCAAATTAACTTTAATTTAGAAGTTTTCTTTTCTTATTTTTGAGTCACTTATGAATATTTTTTAGGTCCTAAACTTTTCATAGGCCCTAGGCACTGTGCCTATGGTGTCTAATGTATAATCTGGTCCTGCTCAGATGAAATGGGGATGGTACCTCCCTAATAACTTTTAAACCAGGGGTTAGATACCTACCTGGGAGGCAGACGCTGTGGATAAATAATGCTCACCCAGCATGTGGGAGACACAGAAACCAGTTCCCCTGAAGCAGTGACCCTTCAATTATGTAGCCACAGTGGAAAAGCTTCAACAAGAGAGCTTGGAAGAGCACCGCATCAGAATTTCCCACTGCCCAAAGGACATGGCATGCATGTGAGAGCTAAGGAACCTCTGTTCAATTCATTTCTTCTCATTAGGTGACGAGGGGAACTGAGTGTCAGGCAGAAGTGGGTAATAAAATGGTAGTGGTTTGCCAGGGTTAGCCTCCAGTGGGCTGCTGCCACTATATTTACCTGTGTCTCCACAGATACCCATGATCGCAGCTCCTGTTGGCTGTAGATTGTTGTTTCCAGCCAATAGGAGCAACAGGAAGTGGTGCAGACTGGGACACCACTTTCTGTAGCTCCCATTGGTTGGGAATGGTGATCTGTGGCCAATGGGTGCTGCGATTGCCAGTCCCCGTGGAGGCACAGGTAAATATAGCAGTGGGAGCTTGCCAGTGGCTAACCCTGGTGAACCAGATCCAGTCCGCAGGCCAGTATTTGCCCATCCCAGCATAGCGGCTGCTCTAAGCACTAGACTAAAGGTTATGAGGAAGGTCCTCCTTACCTCCCACCAGCTTCTTGCAACAACACCCTTAAGCACCTAATTCCAAGAGATGAGTTCACAGGTGAAAATCACTAGCAGAGATGGGTACCAACCTGCAACCTGGACTTAGGTGCCTAGAACACACATAGAGCCCTAGCTCCATCCCTTCTGCCTGAGGCCCTGCCCCTTGCTCAAAGGCCTGGCAAGTCTGTGAGCCTCACTGTCATCTCCCATTGGCTAAGTTAGGCAGCTTTCCACCTAGCATGCTGCCTTTTGTGATTTGCAGTCTAAGGAGCCTCTTCACTGGACAGGGGGCCTCAATGCCTGACTCAGACTTTGTGAACTGCAGTGTTGTTCCTGTGATTTCTCTAAGCCAGTGTTTCTCAACCAGTGGTATTATTTTTGTACTTTTTACACCCAAAAATGTCATCGCCCGCCCGGCTACGGTTAAGTTGTTTAAACAAATGTGTTTCTATGGTAGAAAAAATGTTTGTGTGTCTGAAAACTGTAGGTACTGGGGGTACTTATAATTTTTTTTTAAAAGGGGGTACTTAATAAAAAAAGGTTGAGAAACACTGGTCTAAGCATCTCAGAATTAGGTATTGTGACACGGAGTACCTTTAGGAAAGTAAGCCAGGGATCTGGCTTGTAAAGGATCTGACTTGACAAGTGGAGAGATATGAAAAATTAATTCCAACAAAACATTTGAAAATGCTCTACAATATTCCTAAAGTAATTTTTCCATAAGATATGCAGGATACATGTTGATGTGAGATAAGGGTTTTAATGACATTAGCCTGGAGTGCCATGCAGAATTCTGCACTCATGGGTAACATGCATAAAAAAGCACGTAAGTATAGTCTGTAAAAGTAGCTGTGGAATATTCAGGATCAAAGGCATCATGCACAGGCAATATTATTTATCCTCAAGTAAAGAAAGCTTGCAAGACTTCCCAAATTTGCTCTACCAACATACTTCAGGAAGATCATCTCTAGAGTTGATAGGGAAGTTTCAGTTTCCACGTTCCTTCAGTCCATAGTATATTATTGAAACCTCCTAGTCATGCTGCTAACTGGTGCCAAGTGCAATCATGTGACAAATGTAATGGAAATTAGTGTGGTGTGAACCTGGCCCCCACTTTAATTAATACCAGACACCAAATAACCATCAAACAATAATTATCTGTGGTCATCATTGACCTGGGCCAGGTTTGAAAACGTGTCCTATCACATTGGTGGGAAAGGCACTATATGGTACCACCAGTCCACTTCTACTTTTTAACAAAATTACAAATGTGTAGATATGAAATCGCCATCTTTGGAGCTGTATATCTGCATACATCTGTATACAGTTGCATTAAAAATACATCTCAGAAAGTAAGCAGACAAAGAAATAAACCCACCAAAGCATAAACCAACAGCATGTCTTGGTTTCTCTGTTTGCTCAATGGTAGAATCAGACTATGATAGTGATGGAGCTGCAAGAGTTTTTCAAAGAGAAGCAGCTGAGCAGCAGAATTCCATTTGTTGCCATGTGTTACTCTCAGACAGAATTATCCTCAGTGGTAAATTCATCAGGGCACAGTTCTTTATGAAAATATTTCCAGAATCCTTCCATTCATCGAGTAGTTGAGAACTTGACACTTTTCCCTGGAGTGGTATTTTTATATCTGAAAGAGTGTGGTCATTGCTGTTAACATTTTTAGCCACTGGCTGATCAACTTTTCTTTCAGTGGCAGCTCATCTGTGATTTCAAGATCATGCACAGAGATCAGTACAAGTTTTGTCCATATAGTTTCTTCTGTTCTCCATGTGGACCCGAGTGTCACATTTTCACAAGGAGAAACTGTGGTGAAGTGGAAGTCATGGTGTTGTCTTTTATAACTTTTCTGAAGTAGAGGGCAGGTTCCTTTTGAGTTTTATTGTCTATATGCATTGTGTTTGTGTGTGTGTGTAGAAGTTGAAAATCCAGAAAGAAAAAAAGGAAAATTGTCACTTTTGTTTTACATGTTTTAGGTCTAAACAGATAGAGAGAGAGAGGTGTGTACTGCTCCAGACAGTGAGGAAGTTGTTCTGTTTTGTTTTTATTAGATTTTCAAAAGGCAAATCTCCCCGTAGCAAGTTGTGACTCACAGCTGCTGTGGGCCTCCTGCTAGTCGCTTCAGGAATTAGCTCAGTCCAACCTCACAGCACCCTCTCCTGGTGTGTCTCACTCACTATTACACTTTTTGTCCATTCTCCACCACTAATCAGGATCCATGTCCCTTCCAGACCATGGCGCCCTTCCTCAGGGTACTGCCCCTCAGCAGTGCCCCCACATTCTGGCATTCTCCCCTCCCAGAGAACCCCAATCCCTATACTTACTTTGCCTCAGCAATCCACTTCCAGTCATCATCTAGCCCCCACCTCAGGGGCAAACTGTAGTCTGAAATGGACACTCATCAAAGGGGTATGGACCTGCTGCCTTCTCCTGACCTGGCTGCTCCTCTGCAGCCCTTGTACCTCCCTGGGGCCCACTTGCTGAGCCTCAGACTGGGGTTTATTTAGGCCTGAGCTCCCCTGACTCACTCTGCCTTCCCCCAGCACTGCTGTGTCCAAGGGTATGTCAAAACTACATCCCTTTTTCGATAAAGGGATGTAAATTAGACATATCGAAATTGTAAATGAAGTCTGGATTTGAATTTCCCGTGCTTCATTTACATAATGGCAGCCGCAGCTTTTTTTTTTTTCGAAAAGCCGCTTTTCAAAAAAAAACTGCGGTCAAGACGGGGATCTTTCGACAGAAATGCCCCATTTTGAAAGATCCTGTAACCCTTCATTTACAATTTCAATATGTCTAATTTACATTCCTTTATCGAAAAAGGGATGTAGTTTTGACATACCCCAAGGTACCTCCAGCTAGTAGGCAGCTAGGTCCCTCTCCCTCCAGAGTTGGAGCAAGAGTGTGCCAGCCATCTGTTTATACAGCCCTGCTGGGCTCTGATTGGCTGCCTCCAGCCCTCTCCCAATTGACTTCCAGCCTCAGCCCTCTCCCATGGCTGTTTTAACAATTTTCATTCCAGTGCCAGACAACTGCCTGATTACACTCCACATAGGGATGATCTGATGATGATGATCTAATGTGGTATACGCTATCAAGTGACAGCAATGCACCTCGGCCATGTATATTGGTCAACCCAGACAGTCTCTAGGGCTACGTCTAGACTACATGGCTCTGTCGACAGAGCCATGTAGTCTAGACATAGCCTAGGACAAAGGATAAATGGACACAAATCAGACATCAGAAATGGTAACACACATAAACCTGTAGGTAAACATTTTAACCTGCTTGGTCACTCAATCATGGATTTAAAAGTAGCCATTCTTCTACAAAGGGATTTCACTAACCAGTTACAGAGAGAGTCTACAGAACTGGAATTCATCTTCAAATTTGACACTGTTACCCTGGACTTGAATAAAGAAATAAAGACATTAAGTGCATTACAAAGCCAATTTCTCCTGCCTCTAACATGAGTATTTTCACATCAGAAGCTAAGAATGGGACACATCCATTCCACTTAATTAGCCTCATTAATACGGGACCTACAATTGACAGATACTTCTTCTGTTCATATATATATAAAAGAGCATTGACAAATGGTGCAGTGATCCCTTTCAGTAGGCAGTAGGAAGTTCCATATCAGAGGCAACTGAGCCATAATAAGATGTAAGGCAAGTTAAGTCAGTCAAATCCCCCAACTAACTTATAAGGAACAAAGGAGACAAAAATAGGCGGATGGAAGAACTGTATCAGGAGAATTGCAAGTGTCAAAAATCTCTGTTGCTCAGAGCAGAGGAAGTTGGAAGTGACGAGAAGAGGCCATAGTTCACCCATGGATTTAAGTTTCTTTGTGACGCTGATTATATTACATTGTCATAGCTACCCACTCCCAGAGCTGGAGTCAGTGACTCTCTTTCTCTATTCTGCTTTGCCTTCTGCTTAAACAGGGTTTTTTTTCAGAGTCTTTCCAATGGCAGCTCAAGGTGGATCACTCAGCTGAAGGCAATGCTAGAAACAAAAGGCACCATTTTTTTCCTTGGCTGCTGTAGGGAAATGGCCAACTCTGCAACCCACGCCAACGCTGCGATAGAGAGATACAATCGGAGTGTGATCCTCTACAAAAGTGCAACATTCCAATGGCTTTATGTTTAAAGCATTCATGTGAATTCCAGATATGCCTTGTTTGTACGAGTTAGGCAGCTCAAAACCTTTCCCTGCTTCCGGGTCGGGGTGTTTTAAAGGCATGGAGCCAAATTATTTCTAGTGTCATTCTCTGCTACATTAAAAAAAAATGGTGTGCTTAAAGGTACAGGGTTAACAGTTCAGGGGATTAAAGCCCTGTGGTCACCCAGAAAGGGTTTAGTTTATCAGTCCAGAGAGAGAGACTGAATCTCTGGAATAGAGAGAGATGCAGGCCCACCAACATGGGGGGCTAAGGGGGCAGTTGCTCCTGGGCCTGGCGATTCAAAGAGGCCCAGGTCTCCCAGCTGCCACTATTCCTACTGCAGCAGCAGCTGGAGGCCTGGGCCCTTTAAATCGCCACCAGAGCATATTGTGATTTGCTCCAGATGGCTGTGAGAGCTGGGGGTACACTGGCTGTCCTGACCCTGGCCCTGCCTCTTCTGTCTAAGGCCCTACTTCTGGTAGCGTGAAAATGTCCCCTCTTGCCCTGGGGCCCACACAGGATGTTGGCTCCCCTGGAGAGCTGCAGCTGCTTCTTCTTCCTACTATCTTAGACTAGATTTTAAGTGGTGACACTCAAGTGAAAGATTTCATTTACCATCACACGTTAGAGCAGTGTTTCTCAACCAGTGGTACGAGTACCCTTAGGGGTACTTGAGAGAAGTCTGAGGGGTACGTCAACACAACTGAAATTTGGAGAAAACTGAATTTTTGTTTTAAGTTTTATAGTGCTTTATTATTTTTGTACTTTTTACACCCAAACATTTCATCGCCATCCCGGCTGTGATTAAGTTGTTTAAACAAATGTGTTGCAATAATAGAAAAAAATTTGTGTGTTTGAAAACTGTAGGTATTGGGGGTACTTATATATATATATATATATATATTTTTGAAAAAGGGTACTTTATTAAAAAAGGTTGAGAAACACTGGTTAGAAAACAACCCTCCTCCATTCCTTCTTTTGACAGGTTCTCCTTTTGGTGTATTTATTTCATCCCATGCCTTCCATGTGTGCTTTGGCAACTTGAGAGCTACAATTTATTGCTAAAATGGATTGACCGGCTATAGAGCAGAGAAAATGGTCTTAAGGAGAACCTAATATTGCTATTCATTATCACCGCCACTATTTATTGTTAGTGCTAGCAATGTTCTTAATGCTGTGTAAGAAACAGAAATTAAGGATAGTGCATACCGCAAAGATCTTACAAACTAAGTGAGTACAATTTTCAAAAGTGTTTAAATAACTTAGCTTGCTTTCTGTGGAATTCAGGCTCTTAAATCTTTTATGCAGTTTTGGAAATTTCACCCTGATCTGTTTTCCATGGAAGTCAACAACAATCTTTCCTCTGACTGCCACAGGAGTTGGATCTATCCCTAGGAGACCATGAGACCATATTAGATTGTCTAAATGTTCATAAAGTAAGGCTACGTCTACACTGCCCTCTCTTGAGCAAGAAAATATGCAAATGAGGTGAAGCGGTGAATATTGCCGCACCTCATTTGCATACTTAATGAGCCACCATTTTTGCACAAGGGGCTTTTGCACAAGAAGGAGCCATCTACACAGCTTCTTTTTGCGCAAAAACCCCCACTTGCACAAGAGCCGTTCTTCCTGAAAAAAAAGCGGCAGAACAGATCTTGCACAAGAGGGGGATTTTGCACAAAAAGGAGCCATGTAGATGGCTCCTTTTTGCACAAAAGCCCCTTGCACAAAAATGATGGCTCATTAAGTATGCGAATGAGGTGCAGTGATGTTCACGGCTTCACTTCATTTGCATATTTTCTTGCTCAAGAGAGGGCAGTGTAGATGTAGCCATATATTATAGTTTAACTATCTGCTAGCTTGAACAGGAGGGAGTAACACACATGTTTAAAGTTAGCTAAAATGGGGGTCTAAATGCATCTGTTCTCTAATATGCTTTTTAGATCAACCAATCTGAAAGTTTAGACACATTATTAACAGACATGGACAGCCATCGCACATTTCTTTTTCAGACATGCAGGCCTATGTCTTTTTGTCTTTAGAAGAAGGTCATAGCAATGTCACCAGCAGGGCAATGTATCAGCATGCAAGTGCTTTGCTGACTAAGGCTGGGATTACTTACATGCTAACTGTTAAGCGCATGCTGAAGTGCAGCTAATGAAACTGCCTGCTGCAATTTTCTAGATACACCAAAAATGTACAAAGTATTGCATGGACTGAATGAGAGTTCAGGTTTTTACAGTAAATATTGGACACTTCTGTTTAATACAGTTAGGCTATGTCTACACTGCGGAGCTTTACCAGGATACCTTTAGTATCCTGGAAAAGCTCTGCCGCGTCCAAAGAACGCTTCTGCTTTTTCGGAACAGCTTCCGAAAAAGCAGACACATTCTTTCAGCATCCCCGTATTCCTCGTATGAGGAATAAGGGATGTTCCAAAAGAGGAGGTTTTTCCAACATTTGGCCCAACTACACAGGGCCAAATGTCAGAAAAGCCTCTTCCAAAAAAAAGTGGAAAAAGATACGCAAATTGCACTTCACAATTTGCATATCTTTTTCCGAAAAAAACCTGCAGTGTAGACATAGCCTTAAAGTGTACAAAAATCTTTGTTCTTGCACCAAAAGAAACAGAAGAAAAGGAAAAGTGTTTAAAGTAATGATAAAAATTATCCCCCCACCTTTTAACATTTGTTTTATGATTTAGGGTATTTCCACTGAAGTTAGTGAGGGCTAAAATTTCACCCCTGCATTTCTGCAGTGGAAAGAAGTAAGACCTTGTGATTAAGGCACTGGAATGGGTCTCAGGAGTTTTGGGCTCACTTCCTCATTCTGCTACAGATTCAGTGTCTGACATTGGACAAGTCACCTAAGCCAGTGTTTTTCAAACTTGGGTCATGGGGCCACCAGGGTAAGCCACTGTCAGGCCCACGCTGCTTTGTTTACTTAATGTGTCCGTAGCCACACAGCCTCACAGCTCCCATTGGTTGTGGTTCGCCCTTAGCTGGAAATAGCGAACTGCAGCCAATGGGAGCTGCAAGACTCTGTGGCTGCAGACACATTAAGTAAACAAAGTGTCGCAGGTCTGCTAGCTCCTTCACCCTAGCAGGCCCATGACCCAAGTTTGAAAAATACTGATCTAATCTATATGTAGCTCAGTTTCTAATCTGTAAAATGGGGATAACAATGTTCCCTTTTGTTTCACCATTTGCCTGCTTGGTCTCGTTAGAGTGAAAGCTCTTTTGGGATAGAATCTGTCTTACTCTGGGTTTGTAAATTGCTTAGTATAACGGGGTCCTGATCTTGGTTAGGATTTCTACGTGCTACAGTAATACAAGTGACAACAACAATAACATAAGAGATCCAGCTCCAGCAGCACTGAGGGGTGTCTCGTGGAAGGCTGGAGAAGTATGGGACATAGCTGGTGGTTCTGTAGTTACAAAGTTCAACTGGACAAAATGATTAAGGAGATGGGTGTATAAATATTTACTGAAAGTTTTCCTTTAATAATGGCTGAAGAATATACAGTACTAAATAAAAACTTGCCTCAGTAGTCCATGATATGTTAAAGTATCATTTCAGCAACATCAGTATTATGATGTGTCACCCACAAAAATCTTCTGCACCATTTTATGAAAACCCTTCTTTCTTAATTTATTTTCATTCCTGGCAAGTGCCCATCTCAACAGCTCAGTTAAAGCTGGACTCTCTCACTAAAGCCAAAATTTTCAGAAGGGCTCAGTACTTACAGGCAACATTGGATTTTCAAAAGCACCTGGCCTCCTACTGAGGCACCAAGGTTTAGTACGTGAGGGTGCTGAGTTCTCTTGTCGCCCTAACTGTCACAATAGGAGTGGTAGAATGTGGAGCAAATGAGCGTTGAGTATTTTTGAATCTCTGGCCCCATATGTGTGTATAGCACCTCGCACCATGGGAATCCAATCTCAATTGGGCTACTGTAATACATTTCTTGCAAGCACCTGTCTAAACAGTGCAAGACTCTTCTGAGAATATTTATAACAAAGGATGAAAACCACACAGATCTCCTCATCCAGCTGATCCTTACTAAAGCCAATACACGCCTAAACAAAAGTATAAAATCCCCCTCTCATCTGATCACCCCCTTATCTCTCACCCTGAAAGGCTGGAGAAAAGAGATGAATCTTTCAGGATGCCCAAAGATCAACAGATCCATGAATTAGTTCACTTCACTGTCAAAACTCCAAAGCGCTCATTAGCTGCTTATGCTACCAGTGATTTTGCAGTGAAATCTCCCAAAAAATCAGTTTCCCACAAAACTGGAAAATACATTTATTTTTAAAATTAAATCTGTCCTGAATTTCAAAGCAAACTACCACAAATTAAATATAAACATCTAGAAATCCTGACATTGCTTTATGCAAGTGTATAGAATACAGAGGCCCCACTTGCTCATGGAAACACAAGTGCTGGACTGAAAACTTATCGTGGGCATACCAGCCCAGTGTGCCAAGGGCACCAGAAGAGAAGGAGAATAGTACCTCCGCCTTGGGTGGGAAAGGGTGGGGACTAGAGAATTCATTGTAGATTTTTGTCTACTCCAGGTCCTCTCTTTTCCTTTCCTTGGCTGGCAGATCACTTCTGGGAAGGAAGAGAAGTTAGATGATGATTTAACCATTCCACAGCCACTTCAGAGAACACATTTGTAGCTGCAGGCTCTGTGCACTAGATAGATAGCCCTTGTATTGGGCCTCATGTAAACAGATGAAACTGTACAGCTATAGTTACAGTTACAATGCATGTTAAAATCAAGTATCATCAGTTATTAATTAAGAGCATTCTCTCATAAACATGTAGCTGACCGTTCTGACAATTATATTATAGGTGAAGCTGGTCGCAGCACCTGTTATTAAAGTTGGCTGACATGTCTCATTAGAAGATTCTGTTTTCAATTGCTTATAACTTTGCCAAATCTTAACCATTTAAGATGAAATTCTCTATGCTGGATGTCTGCCTCAGAATTTTTTTTTTTTTTTTAAATAAAAAGCTGCAGCAAAAGTAACTGATGCAGCTCATTCCAAGAATCAGATTGGGAGAAGCTATGTTGTTTTGTCCTTGTTTTAAAAGAAATTAGAACCATTTAATTGCAAAGCTCTAGCACCCCAATGCTTTGTAGCAAGTCTATAAAATGTGGCCGGCTTGCTGGCAGGGATGTCCCTTTTGCCAACCACATGAAAAACTACCCCCAAAAGCCCTCTGAGAACTTCAGTTCACACATGCTCAGTAAAGTGCTGTTAAAGTTTGGCATGTCAGTTCTGAGATTCCATCTGTACTGAGCATGCTCCATCCCAGGGCTACAGGGGCCCTACAGAGCAGAACAACTGTGGGTCCCTGTATGCTGAGCACTGGACAGTGAGAAGTGAAGAAACTGTCTCTTCAATAGTCTTGATGCCCCTGCTGGCATCCAGGTAGTGAAGAGGAAAAGGAAAAAAGCTTGATTGAAATTCAGAGGGATGAAAGCTGCACAAGGGATGGGAGGGAGAGGGGAATGAGTGGGGAACAGATCTGGAGTGGAAGGGGGGACGCCAGGCTGAGAAGATACTGGGATGTTCTGGACAAAGAGTGGAGAGGAAGGGATGAGGAGGAGGAAGAGGGAGGCTGAGACTAGATGAGGAGCTTGGGGTGGAGAGGAAATTGAGATGCAGTGTCAGATTAATGCATAGGCAAAGTAGGCACATGCCTTGGGCCCAGATTCATGGTGAGGGAGAGGGCCCTGCACAAAGTCACAGTTGCGCTCAGGTTTGGCCTGGCTGCCCTGTGTCATAACCAATGTGGCCAGACCAAATTAGGGTGTGTGACACTCATATTATGAGTGTATGTTTCCTTAGGGCCCAGTGATGGGTTAAGCTGGCTCTTCTGACATAAATAGTCATGGTTGGATGGGGAGACAGGACTGGTACAGGATCAAGCTTGAAGGAAACATGGGCAGGAGGGGTCAGACACTGGGGAGTGGATAAAAGAGTTTGTGCCCTCTAAAGCACATTCTACTCCAGAAATAGGAATTGCACCCACAATTTCTGAGCCTCCATACCTCTGCTGGCAAAGTGTGTGTCTGATCCTTCACTAGTCCAGGTTCACATAGAAGTTGACAACCTACTACTGCTGTAAGTTACTCTGGTCTCTCAAGTAGCAACGCATCTGGAATAGAGCTAAAGGTTCTATTGCTGATGCTGAACCATGTGGGAGTCATTGTAATTCAACATGATTCAATTTATGAGGTTTTTATTTTTTTAAGCTTAGGAAATTACACATAAAAACTACATTTCAAAGAAAGATTAATGTTGCAAAGTCAAGCACTCAAAAGTTAGGAAATATCAGAAACCAGGTTGTCTTTGCAACCTTAATTTGGCTCTCTTGTGCGTATGCATTATGATACAGTCCTTAATTACATTTTTATATACCACTTTTTCCACAGGACCCCACCTCAATCAATGCACAGGACTGGGGATTAATCAGGGACGTGTAGTGAAAGAGTCTGTGGTCTCTTGAACCCCAGCCTCATTTACTACACAAGCTGGAAGATGTGTAGTGAACGAAGCAGGGAACTGAAGGAAGAAAAAGGACGGTCCTTCGTTAAGGCAGTTGAATGCTGCCCTGGAGAACTGGATTCTATCACTGCCTCTGCTACAGAATTCCTAGGTGATTCTGAGCAAGTCCCTTAAATCAAACTCAATCGAGATGATTTCTAACCACATGTTTCCTCTCTTTCCGCGGACCTGAATTGAGACCTTAGGGTCTGATTTTCAGAAGTACCGAGCACTCAAAGCTGCAGCTAAGGTCAGTAGGACCTAAGCTGTGAATATATGGGGTGTCATAAAAATGCTCAGTACTCCTGAAAAATCATGTCCTAAATGTCTCAAAATGGGTGCTCAAAATTAGGGGACACCTTTGACCTTGATCTCTCTGTGCTGCAGTACTGCAACTGTCAAAGGTGGACTCATGCTTCCCCATCACCGGGATGTTGCAAAAATAAAGTAAGATTTGTGAAGCGCTTGGATACCACAGTGAAAAGCTCCAGAGAAAAGTCAATGTGGTAATTAATAATTTAATATCCAGAGCGAGTTTGAATGGTGCGCAGTAAATAAAGCATGGGACCACACATTGAGCAATGAGGTATAACAAGATATTGAGCTGCTCATTAAGTTAGTACTGACCATCTGGTGAGCATTTTAACTGGCTTATTTTTTGGAGCAGAGCCCCACTTTAAAAGGGGATCAAAAGGTAAGAATGTCAGAAAAGAAATTATGCTATAGTTTATATCGCTTTCCTGAGAAGCGTGCAACTGAACAGCTGTCTTTTTCTCTGGTGAGATCAGTGGAAGCACCAGGGACAATGTTTTCTCAACTTAAATTAGGAAGTATCTGTCATATAATTTCCATGAGAGTTCCCTTGCTCTAAAATATGAGTGCTTCCTGATCCATCATACTCTGGATTTCTCGATCACCCTGCCATTCTGCAAAGCCTACCATTTCCCCTGAGCACTTGGATGGAGGTTGATCTGAGGGTAGAGGCAAATAAAATATGGGATTATTGTTTTGCTAGTTTTGCTGACAGGTATGATGGTATATTATATGATCAGTCTAATTTGATCTACAGTATTGTGCAGCATTCGGCACTTTTTGTCATTTTAATTGGTGTTGAGCCAAAGAGAGGCACTTTCAACGAAACGGAACAAAATGACATTAATTTTGGAGACATTGGTAGCAGCCTCATAGTTAAAGCTGGATTTTAAATTCAGTTCTAAGTTCTGCTTCCAAGATGCCTTATAACTTTTGAATAGAATAACCAATTTGTTTGCAGATTGAAATGCTGCCTATACAAGGACATGAGAAGATTTTTATGACAGTTTGGAAAGTGACGGATGTTTATTTGCTCTTTAATCACAATTTTAACATTTTATGTTTTCTCTCCAGTACCTTAACCTTTTTGGATCCCAGTGTTCTCAGCAGCGATAGGTTTTGAGAACCTCAGGCCTCGTGCAGATGCAGAGGTCCTCAGGAACCAGGTATTTTCAACTCATGAGCCATTTTCTAGGGAATTATTTAGGAATCTTAACTTGTATGGGATAGAACCATAGAGAACAAGAAGACCTCAAGCTTTTGTAGCCTCTAGTTTTCAAGCTTTTGTAAACTAAGTTCGCTTTAATAGCTCTTAGCTTTAGTTTCTTCTAAGTTCACCACCTCCCACTCCAAAATTGAGGAACCTGGACCTGAACTGTCTTGGCATGCCAGAGGCAAGTCTGGTCCTTTTGTCTCTTACCACCAGGTCATCAAGGAAGGGTGTGAATATAATAATCAAGTCTTAGAGAATACAACACCATATGTATCTTTAGAATAGTAATACAGGTTGGACCTCCCTGGTCTGGCACTGTCAGGACCTGACTAGTCCCAGATGAAGGATTTTGCTGGACCAGGGGAGGTCATATCTAAACGCCTGCTATTAGCCCCGACCCCCAGCCCTGGACCAGCTGCAGGCCCCACCGCTCTGCTGGTCCCTGCCATGCCTGGCAGCCCTGCTGCGGTATGCCGTGCTCCTGGCTCTGCCAGGCAGCCCCTCTAGGGTGCGCCTGGAAGCCCAGCTGTGGGGAGCCGGACTATTGGCCCCACTGGTAGATCGCTGCCAGTAGCCCGCAGCCCTGACAGCCCACAGGGCTCCTAGGCACCAGTGCTCCACTGGGACTCTCTGGTCCTGGAACATCCGGACCAGAGAGTCCCGGTGTACAGAGGTTCAACCTGTACTGCATTTGTAACCCTGATTTATTTTACCATGTGATTGTTATTTGATTACTATTCCATATATCTTAATAAAATTAATTGTCATACCCCCGAGGGTCCTTTGCATATATTGCATAGCCTGATTCTGGGACAAGAACCTTATTATCTTCTGATCAGATTAATTGGTGGGCCTATAACACACACTATCCAAATTAATATTGTTAACCTCCTAAATCAGGCAATACTTTACAAGGTGGATTTGCAATGCCTGGTTATTTTCCACTATTCTTCATGATTCTTCAGGACAGCCCTATAACTGTATTGACCTAGCACTAGGAGGTTTATATATGCAGTTAAACCAATTCTGTATTTACTACTGTGTGTCTAACCTGGTTGCAATTCTTAATGAAGAACTTGGACTGTTGGCTTTCAGTATGCTATTTGTCCAGTCAGGACAAATTATAATGAATGCTTATTTCATCTGTGAACAGTCCATCTGTGCATGGGTCGGAATTTGTGCAACTGTTGACAGATTAGGCAGGGGGGTGTCCTGAGGAAATGGATAGAAATTATGAATAGATAATTTTCCTTCAGAGTTTGTTTCCCTAACTCCCCTTGCAACATCATTACAAAGGCAGAGGTAAGGATGGAAGCTGGGGTCATTACTGAAACAGTTTAGGTGAACTGAAAAGCTTTGGATGCTTTTACTGTGATTTTTCCATCCTTTCAAATGTTTGAGATTTTTCTAAAGTTTAGTTTTTCCTTGTTTTTGATTGTTTACTAATAGATAATACAGCATTCTTGCAAGGGTATTTAAACTTTTAGGTTACCAATACAGATATTCTCAACTTGAACTCCAGCTTTTTGTCTGAGAATTAATTAATTGAAATACAAAGCATAACTTCACTGAGGATTTGCTTGCCTGAAATACACAAGATTTGACATATTAATGGTATATTATCTTAGAAGACAGGGAGTTTGAATTTTAAATGGTTCTTTAGTTCAAAACAACTATAAAATGTCCAGTTATGAATCTTTGTCCATTTGATTAGTGTGTCATAACCTAGCAAAAATGCTGTAACTGGAATAAATATTGACAAGTAGCTTCTTCAAAAACATCACTGTTGAGAGAACTGAAATGCCACTATCCCCTGCCTCATGCATGAATTGCTGTGAGTGACAATACATGAAATATGTGGGGGCCCTGGTGGAATAATTTGATCCCTTCAGTCCAGTGCTAAGGAAATGCATGGCCATGATGCAACTCTATCAGCACAGTTGGAACTGAGCTCTGCAGAGATGTGGACTGAATGGGCATGAAGAAGGAACTTGAATTTTATTTTTAGAGGTGGTCCCTCCAGCTCAGCAATGAGGCATACTTGCTGAGGAATGAATGGAAAGCTTGCATCCTGACTCAGGGGTTTTCAAACTTTTTTTTTTCTCATGACCCAGTTGAAGAAAATTGTTGATGCCCACTACCCAGTATAATTTGACGAGAGTGTGGGCTCTGGAATGGGTCTGAGGATGAGAGCTTTACACTCTAAGAAGGGGCTCCAGCTTTGGGGGGCGGTCAAAGCTGGGGCAGGAGTAGCTTACCTTGAGCGGCTCCCTGTCAGCAGTGCAGCAGGGGTGCTAAGGCAGGTTTCCTGCCTCTCCTGGCCATGCTGCACCCCAGAAGTAGCCAATGGGCCTGTGGAGCTAGTGCTCAAGGCAGGGGCAGTGCAGGGAGCCCTGTATGTTCTCCCTGCTCCCCATCCCCCACCCCAGGAGCTGGGCCTGCCGCTGGCTGCTTCTGGGGTGCAGCACAGTCTGCGGTGCCAGGATGGGCAGGTAGCTGCCTTAACACCCCCTATTGATCACCCTGCAGCAACAAGACTCAGTGCCTCACTTTCCACGACCCAGTCCTGGGTCGTGACCCCTAGTTTGAAAACCACTGTCCTGACTGCCCCTTCAGTGTCTGTCCAGTGGACAAACTCCAGGTCTTTCAATAAGGTGCTTGTGTATTCACTTCAAAAATACAGACTAAAACAACACCAAAAATAAAAAGGAAAAGAGATTAAATTAAATGGAAATATTGTAACCAAGACTTACCAGGTCACCATTCTGGGTGTCACAATGGAGTTTATTTTGGTCAAAATATATAATTCTCTGGGGTTGCAAGACTATAATAAAAGCCTCTTTCCCCTCTGTTCTTTATTCTTCTACCAATAAAAAAATGCTACAGAAAATGGATTGACATGCAAACAAAGAAAAATAAAAAATGTGGAAAAGTCTGATTTGAAAAGTCAGTACATTTCTACTTTACCTCGCAGGGATGATATGTACAGCCACCATTACTGGGCATTATCAAAATTTAAATACCTCAATTATAGCATTTTCTTAGATTTAACAATTATAGCAGTGCCTCTCCCTCCTCAGATGTTTTCTCTGTACATAATGTAAAAAAGGAAAGCAAGTCTGGGTCAACATGCTTATAAGCATATCTGTGACCCTCCCAGTATGTTATAAGGCCAGATTATCCCTTCCCTGGGAAAAGTAAAAGGTAGAGGGGATTTCCTCCTGGTGTTTCTTTCTCATGGTCCTGATAGAGGGATGAGGCTTGCTCCATGGAAGGGAGAAGTCACCCTCACACATCAAGAAGCCCTCAAGATCTGTGGGATGCCAAGCAACTGTGAGGTGCCTCTGTGCTGGTTCCGTACTCCAGTAGCCTCCTCTTAGCTCCCTGACATTGTAGCTCTGTACCCATGTTGCCAGGGATTATGACTATCCATGGTTTATTCCTGGCCACACCCTTCCCCCACTTGAAAGGGGATTCTTTGGGTCACATTCAGAGATGAACCTATGAAAGATTAAACTAATGTGATACACTAGATCCCTCAGGATGTATGGTATACCAGCTTTGAGTCCCTCAGAAGTCCCTTACATTTAATTAGACTCTGACTTCCTGAGACTCATTCTGACTCACATCCACTGACTAAGCCTCACTTTAATCCTTAGATATCTTTGAATTTGATCCTCTAGGTCTGGGTGTAAGGGAGCCTTTGGGAATATAAATTAACATAACACACACTCCAAAGGGCCATAAGAGAAGAGTGAAATGAGCTGTGGAAAAAAAAATTAATGAGTAGGTGGATGCAAGAATGTACAAATTAATGGAAAAATGCTATACCCTCCCCTTACACCTTTCTGTATTGTCATCTGATATTGAGCATGTAAATGACACCAATACAAACTCACTTCGGTATAGATAAGTGAATATAAGTAGGTCCAAGAGGGGCTGACTATAGAAGGATCTGACTTACCCAACCCTACATATCATCTCTAAATGTGGAAGATCTAAACTGAAATGAATGTTATTTCCAGCTTTCTCATTTGTTGCACTAACAGCATCTTCTCCAATGTGCCCTCAGTCCATCCTCTAACATCCCCTTTGTTCTATTGCAGCATGCAAAAGAAAAGAACAAGAACATGGGAAAGACAGAGGGAATACACCCAAAAAGCCTCGGTTGGTCTTCACGGACGTCCAGCGTCGAACTCTCCACGCAATATTCAAGGAAAATAAGCGTCCCTCCAAAGAATTACAAATCACCATTTCCCAGCAGCTAGGGTTGGAGCTGAGCACCGTCAGCAACTTTTTCATGAATGCCCGGCGGAGGAGTCTGGATAAGTGGCAAGACGAGGGCAGCTCCAATTCAGGCAATTCATCCTCTTCATCAAGCACTTGTACCAAAGCATGAAGGAACAACCACAAACTCAACCTCGGTGGAAAAGCTTTAAAAATAAATAAATAAATAAATAAATAAATAAAAACCAGGACCTCGAGATAGCAGGTTTATACTTAGAACTATTTGAGAAAAAAAAGTTATTTATAAGTCCAAAGAAACCAAAGACTTATTTCACCTGCATTATGACTTTGTTCTGAGACACACACTTTAGTAGGACGACGACTTGCAAAAAAAAAAAAAAAGGAAAAGAAAAAGAAAAAGAAAAAAACAAAACAAAAAATCGGAGCAAGAAGAAAGAAACCACTGGTCTTACACCTTCATCCATGATCATTTTCACCGTATTTGGCTTGTTTAGTGGTTTGGAGCATAGTGATTTCTTGTCATTGAATGGACATCTTTTCAGATATGGCTCTTCATTTCCACAGATATTGCCATGAAGGTGTATGGTGTATCCGTACTGCGTACACACCAGTGGTTAGGGACTTAGTCAGGGCTTGTCTTCAGAAAAGGTTGTGTCATAGCATGACCAACCTAGCATGGAGTCGTCTGAATTCATTGAACGGTAGTGTGATTTTTGCTGTTTTATCGTTTGAACTTAGCTAATGCAACACCTGGAAACAAGTTCAAACTACGCAAAGAAATTTTGAATGATACCTAAACCAGTGCATTCTCTTTGTTTGTTAAGGAACGTTCAGATTTTTTAAAAAGCAAAACAATATTCCATTCATTAAAAAGAATCGCCTAGCTACCAAAGAATACATTTAATATTATATTGCAGGTATTTTATTGCAATGATTTTAATATTCCAAAGCTATTTTTACACAAAATACTATGTAGAGTTATAGGTATAAACTAATCTAACTGTATAACACATAAAACCTGTAATCAAGACTGTTATTTGCAATTATTAAACCACTTCAATATTTGTTTCCATGACAGGCAAGAAAGAATGTCATTGTAGGAGCAGCAACTAATGTCACAGTGTCATAGCACAGATGCTGATACTGGGATCCTGTTCCCACTGAAGTCAGTGAGAGTTTTGCCATTGGCTTCAACAAGAGGAAGATGTGGCCTTTACAACTATGTGCATGGCTGATGTGATATTTGCCATGTATGCATACTTTTATTACACTGTCACTGGCTGACATTGCTGAAAGGTCATCTGCTCAAAGGGTGTCAAAAGACCATCTTTCCCTACCAGCTATTTTAGATATGTTCCCTGGCAATATCATCTAGATTCCAAACATTTGATTCCCATCCTATGTCATTCGTTTTGTACATACAAATTAAAAGTATGAATCAATGTACAGCGTCCAATTCTGCCCCATTGTCATTGAAGTCTACGCCATTAACGAGAAAGGGAATAGAACGAGACATGTAGACGAACATGCTTTTGAGACCAAATTCTTTTTCCATTGAAGATTATGGCAAAACTCCTGTTGACTTCATTGGGAGTAGCTCCATGGAAATTACGTAGTGCTTTTTGAAGGGGTGCGTCATGAAGTCAATAGTTGGAGCTCTGTAAGAGTGGGATATGGCCCTTGTACCTGCTTACTAGGCTAAGTTTTTATTCCAGTACATTCTTTCTTGCATGTCTGTTAGCCAGGAAAAAATGCATGAAATAGTTTACAATTTGTAGTTGAAAAGCTTTAAGTGCTCTGTTGCTAACAGAACTTTCAGTGAACTGAAATTGTTCCATTCTTATTGTGATAAAATCAAAAGGAAAACAATGCAACATCTGCATATAAAATTCTAGTGCAGAGGCGGAAAGATTTTACATGTACCTGTTAGATCTCTAACTGGTATTTCAAATTACTGTAGCAAAACTCCCAAGCATACCAAATTCGAAAGTGAGCAAATATGCAGATATATGGCCCATTGCTAGGATAAGAAATCTGTAATCTTACTTATACCTGTCTCTTAAAAAAATTCAAGGTAAACTAGAATCCAACATTTATTATCATGGTTGGTTCTTTTTTCTTGTGATAAAGTCCAATTAAAACACTAAAAACTAAGAAATTAGGCAACTTTGCAGCACCATCTATTTCTCAAGTTAACCATGTTTGCTCAAGTTTCAGGCTATCCAGTTAATATCAAAGGAGGACAGGAAGTTTGTCACTAAATATTTCTCAATAATTTTCCTATGTTAAATTCATCTTTTTAAAAACTGATGATGCAATTGTTTAATGAAATGTGATCCATGAACATTAGAATATCTAGTTTACCTTAAATTCTAGCATGATTTATTTTAAAAGGCTCTTTTCCCAAATACATAATACTGAAGTGGAAATGTTAATGGGAAGACATAACCTCATATTTAAAGTATTATAAATGCAGTCTCATTAATGTAATATTGAAGAGGACAACCATAATTAACATTTTGCTTTCTCCAGAAAAACACTGCTTTGTAACTTACTTATAATTTAGAAAGAAAGCCTTATTTATTTAAAACTTGAGAATTTAAAAATGCAGGGAAATTCAAAGTACATTACCACATTTTTTAGTATTTCCATTGTAATGTGTCTTGAGACTATTTGCTGAAACCAAAGAAAACTTTCATACCAGCATTGGATTTGCACCCAATATGCAATTTCAGGATCTCTTGCTACGTACATATGTACACACACAAACACACACAAATTAATGCACAAGTTAAAGCCTAAAAGTGTTTTTATGTCTGTTTAAGCATGCTTAAACCTTTTGTTTTTTGTAAGCCATTAAGAACAAAGTCTCCCTTCCCCTAAGCAATATGCTAATCACACTTTGAATATGGTGAGAACACACACTTCTCTTTAGCTAGTTTCTAAACATGAAGCAAAATAAATATGAAAACCTTCATCCTGTTTATAAAGTTATTTTATCCCTCAGGATACTGCTCCATTGCACTGACAATAGACCATTTGGTGCACCCGGATTCTTATTATGTATTGTTTTTAGTAAAGGTCATCCATGAAAGTGATTTTTTTTCCCCAAGTTGCACTTAAACTTTTATGTAAAGGACAAAATCCACCTTGCTCACTGTAGTCAATGGGAGTCTTGCTACTGACTTCAGTGAGGCCAGGATTTCATTCAAAGATTTCCTGGAAGAATGGAAGTTAGCATTAGACTCACAAATTACCACTGAGCCACTGGCTCAGGATCTAAGAGTGACACGAAACAGTTTTGAAAGGAAGCATAGTGGAAAAAGTTTGGAAACACCAAGAAACTGGGATTCAGTCAATTGCTGGTGCACTTAGTTCCTGAAGTGCATCCAAAAATTACTATATTGATCCAAGAGAAGGGGGGTGGCAAAGAGGTTGAAGGTTTTAATCCATCCACATCATAAACTGCATCAGATTGCCAGGAAAAAAATCAACATTGCTGCTTTTTGGCTCCCACACTGCTGTCCAAGGGCCTCATCCTATTGTCCTTACTCAGGGCAAAAGCAAAAGTAAAATGAAAACACCTACAATAGGGGTTGTTGTCTGGGGTTCATTCCAGCACATTTTTAAGTCAATGGCAAAATTCCAGTTGACTTCAGTGCCCCACATTTCATCATGCTTACCCATGCTGAGTGGAATCTTCCTCCATGAGTGGTCTGTTGGATTCATTGGGATTGCTCGTGGAATTACATGCTATTCAGTGTTCTGAAGGGTCACAGTTTGGCTTATTGAGAGCAGGATAGGCCCTGAGAAGGACTTCAGAATCAGGCCTCAACATCAGTGGGCATTCTGCCCAAAGGGGACTACCTGTCCTTGGTGGGCAAGAAAACATGGCTGATCTTGTTATACCAAAGAGTCCTAGGACACTTCTCCTCACCCAAGTTGTAAAGAAGGTCTTTTCCCCATGAAAGGTATTACTTCCTCCTCCTTCTCTTTCTCCTATCCTCCTCTTTCTCCTCCTATGTACATACGGATGAAAACTATGCATTTAGCAAACAAAGAGAAAGCACTTATCCTTTTTCTATCTACCTGTGTTTAGGGTGCATTCAAAGACCCAGAGGCTAATTTTGAGACTTTGCTTGGCCTTCTGGTTTATTATTGTGGTGTGGTTAGCTTTACAATACATTTGGTAACTATTTCCTAAAGACAAAGAAGCAAAAGGTAAGGAATAGCTACTTCCATGTGTTTAAAAAAAAAAGAAAAAAAGAAAAAAAGTGTGTAAAGATCTACTATTTATAGTGTGAACCAAAGACGCTACCTCACTCGATTTCCATTGGTGATTTTAATCACATTGATGATACCAAAGAATACCAAAGATTTTTCATGCACGGCCTTGGTCTGTAAAGGGAACTCAGTCTCCTTCTTAAATACCCTTCACCTTTCCCCTTCCTCAACCTTCACTCAATGTGTAAACTTGTCTTCATTCTTAATAATAGTGATAATAATCTTATGAATACTACTCTTACTACAACTGCTACTACTGATGATAATGACGATAATAATAATAAAGCTCTAGGCAAACATGTTGCAAACTTTGTAAACTCATAGGACGAGTGCCTTGCTTGAACCAAAGTGTTAAACCGCTGTTGACCTCTTTATCTCTCACCTTATACTCTTTGAATACCTCAGCCTGTTAGAAAGGCCACTAATGAAAAAAAAGGAATAATTCTTCACCGTGGTGCTTTTTGCCGTGCAACCATGCAATTAAACTTTCTTTGATACCAAAGGAAAATTTTTTTTCCACTTTCTTGCTGACAAACCAAAGGTTCCTTCTTCTCTCCCCTTGAAAGCAGCTTGAGTCCCTCCATTCAGACAGGCCGTGCATTGCTTTTACCAATTTCTCCAAATACCTCATAGTAATAAATTGTTAGGGTTATGTTGTATAGAGAGTTTATGTGATAAGGCAGAACTTACTAGTTTGATAATTGTTAAGGTTACTTTAAAAAGTTTTATAACTCTTATTTATTTTGTAGGGGGTTGTTTTGTTTGTATTTTTATTATTATTAATTATTATTATTATTGTTTGGGTTTCTTTCTTTCCCTTCATTTCTTTTGGCAGAACTGCTCTGTTATACTCAAGGAAGATCTTATTCCTGGAAATATTTCAAAGGTTGGGTAAAGATTGTTGTTTGCAAAGAATGCAAGAAAGGGAGAAAAAATATATATATATGGCTTTGATTCTTTTTGTTTAAATTAGGATGCTTTTTGTGTTTGCTAGTCAATGTTCTTTTTACAGGGTAAAAATATTCTCTGCTGTGATAAATGGGTTCCTATTTTTTCTCTATAATGTGCTGTGATTTTTAATTTAATTAAATTTTGTATATGCTTATTTAATCACTGCTTTAATTTATGACTATGTAGTGAAAAAATGTATATAGTAGATTCAAAAATGGCCAAAGCTTTGTGTTACAATCTTTTTGTTCCTGATGCTGAGATAACTGAAGGCGAGTGCTTCTCTTGACTGCAGGGTGTATCTTCAGACTTGTCTTAGCATGCACTTCAATGTGTTACAAACACTGCCAGGTCCCCCACCTCCCAGAAAACAAACAAACAAACAAACAAAACTTGTACATGCCAAAATGAGTGTTTCAAAGTAGTACTTTCGTCACTTAGAAAGCAGAAAGGCAATGTTAGTGTGTTTTTTCCTTTAATTTATTTGTCTTTTTCTAGGAAAGTTATTTTGTGGGTAAGACCTGCATATCCAAAGAATTTAGAAGTTGTTTAATGTTTAAAAGCACTGGCATTTGTGAGAGACTTTGATTTGTTTGGGGTTTGATTTGCCATTCGCACGGGTATAGCAAGTAGCGGGCGTAAAACTTCGGAGAAAAGCTAACTTGAATTTGGAAATGCTCTTCAATACATTATACAGTTTTCACCAAGCATTCCTCTTCCCCGTCTCTCCCCCTCCCCCCCCAAAAAAAACCCCTGCTCAGCTAGGCTAGGGGGATGATGCTGCAGTCAGGATAAATGTACCTACATGGTGATATACTGAGGGCAGGCTCCTATTGCTTCCATTGAAGTCAATGGGGAAAGTTTCACTGAATTCAGCTGGGCAAGATGGAGCTTTGAGAAGTGTGTATTAAGAGCAGCTCGTCTGCCAGACACCGTTATTGGGTATGTATTTTGGAGCAAAGCAGGACAGTTTCTCGGTTCCATCTAGCTTGGAAATATTTTCACGGAGCATGAATTTTAATTCCTCCTCTAAGAAAATCGGCAGAATAAATGTTTAGGTTCC
The DNA here is from genome assembly GCA_032595735.1 of Pelochelys cantorii. NCBI lineage: Eukaryota > Metazoa > Chordata > Testudines > Trionychidae > Pelochelys > Pelochelys cantorii. The sequence continues at coordinate 21,307,863 of CM064338.1, forward strand.
AATCTGGGCAAGCCCTTCTGCTTTGAGCAGAAAATTAGCCCCAATAAAGGCAGTGGGACTACTCCCTATCTTGAAGTTAGGAATGTGCTCTAGGCCTTGCTTCTGTAAAGCACTTCAACACAGGTTTAAGAGATTTCCTAAAAAGGAGGATTAAAGGCTTTTGAAAGTTATGGCCCAGGTCCCCAGTGGTACTTAGGGTCCTAAACAATGGAAGTTAGCTGTCTAAATACCTTTGTGGATCTGGACCTAAGCGCTTTGCCAGATCAGGGCCTTCAGCATTTGAGGAGAAAGTCATCCCCTGAAGAGGCCCAGCATAAGGTTGATCCAGTCACTGAATCAGGCTAAAGGGGTGGGTAGGCTTTGCCCAAGATGAATTCTATCTCTAGTTGTCTATTTGGTCACTCAACTGACACAAAAGAGACTAGAAATGTATCTTCCCCCATACCCTTACCCTGGACACATGTATTGTATTTTGTACCTCCCCCTACGCCTTGCCTCACTTTTTGTACATCTTTGTAGAACAAAATCAGTTTTGATTGAGAGAAAAAAGAAGGACAATGATAACTCTGCAAAGCTGATGGTGGCATTGTGGCACAGAAAATACAATGCCATTTACCCATATTTTATTTTGCCTGAGTGATAAATTCAATTTCAGCTAAATGCCATGTACCAAGGTGATTTGTGATGGGTGTAAATATTTTCTTTTCATGCAAAACAATTATGCTCACAGTGTACCCTGTTTTCATTTTGAAGATAGCTGAAGGGTTCCGGGAGGGACAAGGAAGGAATTTGGGCTTTTGGTCAAAAGTTATACTTTCTTAGATAAATTTTTATACTTCAAGTATTGAAATGGAGCAATAAAGATGCTCTGAAATGCAGGATCATTAAATGGTCTATTGGTAAGCATTGGCTAATTTGTCTGCTTTTAATACATAAACTAATGCCGTGCAATGAGTTATGTTTCACATGGGGAGAAGACGAAGTAGTAGTCTATTAATCCAACATTAGCTATTAAACAGTGGATGGAACTGTATTTAGAAAATGTTTTCTGTTTAGTATTTTGATTTTTCTTGGTATGTTCTGCATTTATTGCATAATCATTGTGGAATCATTTTAGTTTTGCGGTATGACCCAAACAACAGTATTAAAAGAAAATAAAGTTTAAAGCATTGTCTTTTACTTGCTTCACTAGTTGTCTTCATAACCCTTGTGTCTAGTGTCCAGTCCAAGCTAAACAAACAACCTTCATTCACCTCAATGCTCCCAAATGATCAAGGTTTTTTCATTAACCTTTTCCCACTCCTCCCCTCCCTTTTCTGCTTTTCCATTCTCAGTACACTTTTTGACCTTTAATATTTTTTTCAGTGTAAGTCAGTTTCCACGTTCAAGTTAGCTTGATTGTTCATAATGTAAAAAAGGCGCCAAAGACAATCATCAGGTATAAGATCAGTAGAGATAGGAAATCTTCCAAGAGCGAGAGGGAGTTCTTCCATAGCAATGAAAAAAAAAAGAAAGAAAAAAAATGAAAACTTAAGAGAAGATTTTGACTAAACAGACAACTTTGCTGTCATTTTTGGTTTGCCAATTAGAAAGCAGTAGTAGTTTCTTCGTTGCATCTGCATTTCATATTAAGTGATTATTGTACCTAATTACAGTTGATTACTAATATTTCCTCAATCTCTCTCTCTCTCTCTCTCTTAGTCAAGCGCTTCTTCTTCTGTATTTTGTGTATAGCAACAAGTGTAATGCACTAGGCGTTATTCTGGTTTGTTTATGGGTATCTCCTGTACTGCGTTAAGATTTCTTTAAGTTCCTTTTTTTAAGCTTTGCTACCGTTCTCACTTTATGCCGTGCAATATCATCTGCTGTGTTTGCTAAGCAAAAAAAGAAAAAAAAAAAAGCAAGTGATGATGTCATCATGCTTTTCAGTGTTAAAATGTTTCAGCGTTTCTGTAGTCACAAAAGTGTAGTAAATAAAAGGTTGGATTTTCCAGCACTTTAAATTTAGACATTTCTTGCCTTCTTTTGTTTTTCCATCTACAGTCACAACATACTAATCTGATGCTTAGGTTTGCTTTGGGAGCAGAATTAATAGGGTCTTTCGTGTGCATAGATGCTAGGCTTTCACAAGATAGTATGTGCCACAAAGACACAGCTCATAGAAAGGAGCAAGATATTATTGTATCACCTCAGGAGCATCCCATGGAAGAAACTGTGGTTCAAGGCAAAATAGTGCCCTATCTTCTCCCCTCTTGAGCCATGTGGGGGAGGTTCTTAGCCTACACTAGCAGCAAATAATTACCGCCTGTCCCTCTACAACAGGGGTGGTCAATAAGTGACCCGTGAGCCAGACATGGTTCTCTAGGGTTAGCTGCTGGCGAGCCTTCAGATACTTTGTTTACCTGAGTGTTCACAGGTACAGCTGATCCCAGCTCCCAGTGGCCATGGTTTGTCGTTCCCCGCCAAAGGGAGCTGAGGAAGCTTTGCGAGCCAGGCCACCACTTCCTGCAAAGCATCTGACAAAGTGGTTTTTACCCACAAAAGCTTATGTCAAAGTAAATCTGTTAGTCTTTAAGGCGCTCCCCGTTTTTGCAGATACAGACGAACATGGCTACCCCTCTGATAAAGTTATTTATTCCCCCTCACTCCCTCTACACAAATACATTTATCAATATATGCAAGGGCAGTAGTTCACTTGAATCTGTTTCAGCTGTTTAGAAAAAACACCTTGAAGAACAGATGCTATTACTCTTGCCAAATCATTTATTGGAGGGTCACAGGGCATGTGGAATAATTAATAACTGACTACATGTACAGAGAATGTTACATTTCCGGATAGAATATGAAACCTTGGGAAATGTGCGGAAAAATAGTGACAATCTTTTTTTCTCTGATAGGGTCACTAATCACTAATTGGGACCTTTTGGGAAAACTTCTGTTCTAGCTGGAGTTCTATGAATAGGTGAGGTGCAGGGAAATAGTAAAAGATGTAAAGAGCAACAAGGCATGAACTCCACAATGAACTGGATGACTAAATAGCTGGTTTCTCTCCACTCTATAATGCTATGAATATCTGAGACCAGATCCACTGTGTGGTTCTTGGAGCACAATCTCCCCCTTACAAAATAGGTGGTGTAGGAATAACTTGCATTGTTAGGTCAGTTGGAAGGCCAAGCCCTTAAGTGTTGTAGCAAATGGCATTTAGGGTTCTTAACAGTGATCCCTCAGTCCTGAGCACAGAGGTTGGGAGGGCAGAGTTAGAGAGAGGAACAACTCATAGGTCAAAACTACAAAGCAATTGGAACCTGTCCAGGGACAGGGAAGGTCCTGGTTCAGGGAAAGAAGGACATCTTCAGTGACTTCAAACAGATCTTTCTTCCACCAAATGATCAATCCCCAGACAGGTTTGAGGATAGCAAGAAATATAGGGAAGAAGAACAAGAAGCAAACAAAGGGACAGCTCAAAATTAGTCACCACATGGGCTGGAGCCCGTAAGTATATACTGTGAGCTCTTTTCTCTTCTAGTAACCCTACTCAATTCAGTGCACTGTGGCCACTGTCATAAAGGAGCTGAGTGAGGACTCTGGCTGACTTTGCAGGTAACTGCACCCAGATTTTACCTCTTCAACAAGGAGACAACATGCCTCTGTGGGGACCTTTTCTTGGGAATGAAGTGAAAACCTAAAGTTTGATAGAAACTGCTGTTCTAACCTCCCTCCCCTTTGCCCCCATCACTAGACAATATCATCTCCTCCAGTTCTGTGGGGCATTCCAAAGACTTTTGGTCCAGTGCTGAATATCATGGCAACATGGCTAGTACAGTGAAAGCTACATACAATGTCCTTCATTCTAGCTGCACGTTTTCTGTTTTACTTCGGGAATGGAAACAACAGGGAGAATGCAGCACCTTTCAGGAATCTAAGTCACTAATTCTCCTAGCCACGGGTACCAGGTTACACCTGAAGATGTGATTCTGGGGGGCAGGAACTGTTCTCTTTAGAGATATTATTGTTGTTCTTTTTCTATATATGAGGAGTAGGATCTAGTTAGAGTCAACAAGCTTTTCATTGCTTGTATATTGTAGCTGGTCTTGCACAAGAAAACTAGCTGAGATTTGGGGTGCATCTGATTCAACATGACTTACCTTCTGTGACAGTTGCCTCTACTGCATGGTGCTGGTATTGTTTGAAGTGCCACGGTGATGTAGTCCGCAGCTTTATGATCCTCAGGGAAAGGAGTTCTATGGATCTATCCAGGTTCCCCCATTGGTACTGTCAACACAGGATCCGAGGCTATGGCCAGCTGCCAATGAGAAAAGGAATAAAACCACATCAAGGCTTTGAGTGGTTAACTAGTAACAAGTGTTGCTGGTGAGCTGGCCTGACCTGTGTGAATGTGAGAAACTTTCTTCAGCTTCCTTCAGTTGCTCTGCTGGCCAGCAAAAAGCCCTACTTTGCTTTCCTTTCCATTCTGTTCTCTTTCTGCAGCATGACCGCTCTTGCCCCCCTGGGCTCCTCCCTCTGGAGCCACACTTTCCCAAAGTCCTGGTGTGCTGAGATTGGAGAGAGTATTTCTTGTAATTCACTTTTTAAAAATTGAGGAGGAAATCAAAACAATAATTCTGGTACCTTTGCAGCGTCATTGCAACAGTGGCAGTCCCTGGAGGCTGGAGAGACACGGTGGGGGAGGTAAATTTCTTTTATTGGTGAGAGAGAGAAGTTCCCAAGTTTACACAGAGCTCTTTTTCAGGTCTGGAAAACATAAGTGACATGACTGCTGGGGAGGGACACAAGGGGGACACCAGCCACATGACCACTCCCCCCCCATGACTCCTCCTTGTGTCACCCCTAACCCAGGGAGGGCTATCCATAGGAGGGTGTGGGGCTTAGGACACCTCCCTGCCTGAATCCCCACCTCTTCCCACCCCTACTCCATCTCCATACCATCTTTTCCCCACCCAAGCCCCTGTCCCTACTCCACCCCCTTACTACTCTACTCCCCCCCATGATGCAGCCTGGGAGACTAGCGGGGGACCTGGCCCGGCAGCCAGGGTCGCCCTTCATACTCACCAGTGGCAGTGGGAAGTGGAATGACCCAGACCAAGCCTGCTGTGCTCCCCCAACTCCACTTGCCACCACCAGAGAGCATAGGGGGCAGTTCCACTCCTTCCCCCAAACGATGCAGCCGGGAGCCAGGAGAACAGCTCCCCTGTCATAGGACAAAAAGGAGGATGGGGGAAGGGTATTCAATTGGTGTTCTCGTTTGGCAGGGGGGCTTTAGTGAAATTGGTGACTTCTAATCTCTGATCTCTGTAACCTTGGGCAAATCACTTTCTCTTTCCATCTGCCCTTCTATGAAAATAAGATAATACCACCTTGCCTCAGAGAGGGGTTTCTGAGGTGTAGCCATTGTCTGTAATGTACTAAAGTGGGCAGTGCCATCGGTGTGCCAAAGAGGAAAGAGTGAATTCATTTGGCAAAATTTCCAACTCACTGGAGCCATGTGGATGAAACTGGGAGGATAAAGAAGCAGAAAGGAGACTGGGTGACAGGAACATGACTTTAGGGGATTGGTGGGAGTGTGGTGGCCCTGTCCTGAGGAAAAGGTGCCATCTAGGAAAACATGGCAAGATAATGGCTCATCAAAGGGTAATGAGCAAATACACAAGGAGCAGACAAAGAAGTGCACCTTGGAGATACCTTGGCTCCTCCTGTTATTTTTTGTAAAGCACAATATTCTACAAGAATGGTCTAAAATGCTATAGTTACATATTTGCCAGACTCTCCAGGTAGCAAACAGCATGGAAATGACCAAGACAAAACCTCACCACGAAGGCACCAGCAGTGTGATGACAGCAGCTCCCCACCATCACGTGAAAGGGAGCACAGCAATTGCCCCCTCTGCCCCGGATCTGACAGAAGGATATGCTCTGCTAGGAACGTGTGGCCACAGTCATTAGAACTGTACTTGCAGCAGGCCAGGGACCACATCGCTGCTCAGAAGAACCTCTGCACACAACATGGTGGGTGGCAGCAGAAGGCATATCCTTCCTGTGCACACCAAATCTTACTGACACAGTGAGAGACCACAACTGTCTGTCGTACATGTACAGAAGCACTGGACATAGAATCATAGAATACTAGACCTGGAAGGGACCTTGAGAGGTCATCGAGTCCAGTCCCCTGCCTTCACAGCAGGACCAAGCACCGTCTCTCGACCATCCCTATTTAACCTTCTCTTAAATATCTCCAAACCTTAAATATTCCACAACCTCCCGAGGCAATTTATTCCAGTGTTTAACCACCCTGACAGTTAGGAAGTTTCTCCTAATGTCCAACCTAAACCTCCCTTGCTGCAGTTTAAGCCCATTGCTTCTTGTCCTATCATCAGAGGCTAAGGAGAACAATTTTTCTCCCTCCTCTGTATGACACCCTTTTAGATACCTGAAAACTGCTATCATGTCCACTCTCAGTCTTCTTCCTTTCCAAACTAAACAAGCCCAATTCTTTCAGTCTTCCCTCATAGGTCCTATTCTCTAGACCTTTAATCGTTCCTGTTGCTCTTCTCTGGACCTTCTCCAATTTCTCCACATCTTTCTTGAAATGTGGTGCCCAGAACTGGACACAATACTCCAGTCGAGGCCTAATCAGTGCAGAGTAGAGCAGAAGAATGACTTCTCACATCTTGCTCACAACACACCTGTCATGATCATGAGGGTTAGCCAGCAGCCTGGAGACTAAGGGGTTAAAATACCTAACCCAGGTAGAGTTGGCCAATAGGAATGTAGGTAGGAATTTCAAACTGGGACAAAGGAATTTTTGGTTTTTCCCTCCTTTGTCCTAGGCAGTTTTTCTCTCCAGCTATTGAGGGGGACAGACACTATGTCTCCCTCCAAGAAAAGACTCTACCTATCTGTAAGTAGGATAAAGTTTAGATAAATCCATTAGGTTTTGTTGTTTTATGGTTTGAGAAGTGGGATCTGATGTCTGTGCACTTTTAAAAAATGTTTTTGCTTTCCTTTGTAACTAAGTTCTAGGCCCATTGTGGAGTTTCCCCATCAGTATTACTTGTGACTTTTCCATCTAGTCATTATGCTTGCAACAGGAACATTGTGGTGATAATAACAGTTCTTTCTCTTTTCTTTTATTAACCTGGTATTGGTTAATTTTTGTGTGCTGGTTTGTACTTTAGGGGTGAAATTTCCCAAGTAGTCTCTCCCTGGTGACACAATACTCCAGTCGAGGCCTAATCAGTGCAGAGTAGAGCAGAAGAATGACTTCTCACATCTTGCGCACAACACACATGTTAAAGCATCCCAGAATTATGTTTGCTTTTTTTGCAACAGTGTCACACTGTGACATGAATACAATTCATTGGGTTGCTGCTAGAAGCCAATGGCGCTTGGTCCTTCCCCATTTATTCAGGTGATGAGAGCCCTGGGGGTTGGGAGCCCCTGGGAATTCCTTTGTGTGCTGCCCATGTGGTGATTTCAGAGCCTCGTCCTCCCCCTTTGTCAATCTGTGTGAAAGCTCCATCTACCAAGGTCCCAATTATCTTCCATCTTTGCAGTGCATTTCAAAGTAGGTTGTAGCTGCTTTAATTTTCACATGTGCTCATAAACCCAATATGCAGCACAGCCTGGGAGTCTGAAATTGTATCCTGATTTGCATATGCCCCTCCTCTGTTCCTACACTAACATGGATTCTATGCACAGCAATAATTTACCACAGTCTTCTTGTATTGCCCCTTTGGGGGACCACGCCAGCACTGTGTATGTGATGCTCCCTACTGAGGAGGCCATGGCTTTCAGTGCACCTTTTTTACCTGTGGCATAGTGCACCACCGACAAGGATGGAACCAGGGGTTTTATGCTGGGGTGAATATTTTGAAAAAGTAACTGTAAAGTATCAAAGTTTTGCTATTAAGGTGAAAGGGGCCTAAGAACTACAAATGGCTGTGTCATGAAAATGGTCAGAAAGCTAAAACCCCAGTGCTCTATGGACCAAGTCCTCCTGCCCAAGTAAAGCCAGTGGAAGGCCTTGAATGTAAGCTGAAAGCAGGGGTCAGAAGGAAGGATGAAGAGAGCTTGTCAGTAGGGTCTGAATCCACAGGGCCCCTTTAATCCTGACACAGAGGGAGGGTTTGTGGATGTATCAAGTAGATCCACAATTGAGAAGATTCACTGGGCAAACTCCTCTGCATGGGGCAAAGAGGGACACACCTCCAGGGACTTTCCCACTGGCCCCCACAGATCATCACTGAGTAAAGATTTGGCCCTGAGAAAAGGTGGAGATTGAAATACACCGATGAGTGACATCTTTTGGAATTTACAAAGAACCTCATTTCAGCCTCCAGCACTTTCAGCAAGATGATCAAATGTTTTGCCCCAATTCCTAGTCACAATGGCAATCGTTTAGGGTGGACACCTACCATTTATTCTCTGTCAGTCTCTCTAACACAGTCCAGCATCAGCAGTGTCAGACCTCAGAAAAGACCTCAGAAAAGCTTTGACTATTCTTAGACACTCTGCTTCTTTCTGTGTCTGTTTATTATTGTTCATCACTTTTACAATGTACTCGGTTAAAACATATAATGGAATTTATGCGTATGTGCCCCTGAAAGCCTTGGACACTGGTGCACTCAGGTGTTGCCTGAATTTGTTTCTTGGTCAGGGACCTTCAGCTTAAGCAGCATCTGGTTTTCTTGATTAACAATTTATTTTTGGTTGGGGGAAATAGCATTTGAGTGGCCTGGGTATAAGATTTACTATTGATCTAGTGAGGAATTAAGACTCTTTGGCTATGTATAGACTATATCCCTCTTTTGAAAGAGGGATGTAGTTTAGACGTACCCTTTGATATGCAGCTAATATCCTGATTCCTCCAAATGAATATCCACAAGAGCTTGCATGACTTTGGGTCCTGGGTGTTCCGTGCAGTGCAAATGCACCCGGTATTGCTGCTGGACCTATATTCTAGAGCCCACACCCCATTGTGACACAATCAGTCTATAATCATTGCAGGATTAGCAAGGGTTGCTTTTGCAGCTATGACTACTGAAGGGACTTCACCCACCAGTGATCATCCAACATGGATTGTTTCATGCATATGAACAGAGTGAAGTAGGCTTCAGGGGTACACAGCATTCTGAATACAGAGACGTTTCATAATAATACAGAAATTAGTACATTTCATGTAATATCCCTGAATACTAAGGGATTTAAAAGGATGGGTCTTGGAAGGAATGTGATTTGTAATTGTTTAAAATGCAGGTGGCAGTCTTACAAGAAACATTTCACTAATTGAGAGCAAGAAAAATTATTAAGCAAGTAAGTGAGGCAAATAATCTTGGTTTCCTTTATATCTTCTAAAGGTAGAGATGTCACCATATTAATTCACAGAGGTGTTTCCTTTGTGCTATGTAGTCTACCTCAGGCCCGCAGGATCAATATTTAATTGTTTAAAGGGATATTGCATTTCTTTCCTGTCACTTTTGTTAATGTCTGTGCTCCCTGTAATCCCACAGGGTCTTTCTCTGTGGGTCTGATCACAGAGATTACCCCATCATTCAACAGCAGTGGGGGGAGACTCTACTTCAGTAACTGATTCAGTAATGGATAGAACCCATTCCTCTCTATCTCCTAATGAAGTGATGAAGTATGTGCTACAAAATTTAACAGGCTTTCGTGGCAAACTGGGTTGCACTGCTGAGAGGAGGATTAAACCTTCTTCTCATTGTCCCATAAATCATGGAATCAGATACATTTATTCTGATGGATAGCCAAGACTCCAATGACAATATTTTAGCTATGGAACTGTCTGAGCATAGTGCCCTGGTGAGCAATTTCTTCTTACAGCTAAGCCAAATGGAAGACTTGAACTGTATCCAGCATAAGGAATCCCTTTTGGCTATGAAATCCTTTGCTCTGCGGATCAGGATCATCTCAGAAACTATGGCGCCATTGGTAATCCAGGCCCAGGGAAAATGTGAACTCCAAATGAGAAAGGAAACAGCGATGTCTATTCTATGGACAAAAGTAGAAGCCTCTCTTATAATTACAAAAGGGAGCCTAGGATACTTGATTTCAGTAAAATTGTATCAACGTATTAGAGTTACTTGGGGTATTTCTCATACACAAGAATGTGCGGGAGATACCTCTCAGAGCCACCTTATCAGAACACATAGCTCCCCTCCACACTCCCTTCCATCTCCACAAGATCATCAAAAGGCTATTTCTCTAGCAGCCCTTAGAATCATAGAATCATAGAATACTAGAACTGGAAGGGACCTTGAGAGGTCATTGAGTCCAGTCCCCCGCTCTCATGGCAGGACCAAGCACTGTCTAGATCCAACCTGCTTTTAAATATCTCCAGTGATGGAGATTCCACAACCTCCCTAGGCAATTTATTCCAGTGTTTAGCCACCCTGACAGTTAGGAAGTTTTTCCTAATGTCCAACCTAAACCTCCCTTGCTGCAATTTAAGCCCATTGATTCTTGTCCTATCATCAGAGGCCAAGGAGAACAAATTTTCCCCTTCCTCCTTGTGACACCTTTTTAGATACCTGTAAACCGCTATCATGTCCCCTCTCAGTCTTCTCTTTTCCAAACTAACCATCTCAATTCGTTCAGTCTTCCCTCATAGGTCCTGTTTTCTAGACCTTTAATCATTTTTGTTGTTCTTCTCTGGACTCTTTCCAGTTTCTCCACAACTTTCTGATATTCTAACTGAGGCCTAATTAGCACAGAGTAGAGTGGAAGAATGACATCTCGTATTTTGCTCACAACACACCTGTTAATGCATCCCACAATCATGCTTGCTTTTTTTGCAACATTGTCACACTGTTGACTCATATTTAGCTTGTGGTCCACTATGACCCCTAAATCCCTTTCCTAAGTACTCCATAGACAGTCACTTCCCATTCTGTATGTGTGAAAGTGATTATTCCTTCTTAAGTGGAGTACTTTGCATTTGTCCTTATTAAACTTCATCCTATTTACCTCAAGCATTTCTCTAGTTTGACCAGATCATTTTGAATTATGACCCTATCCTCCAAAGCAATTGCAACTGCTCCCAGCTTGGTATCATCTGCAAACTTAATAATTGTACTCTCTATGCCATCATCTAAATCGTTGATGAAGATATTGAACAGAACCGGTCCCAAAACAGACCCCTGCGGACCCCACTTGTTATGCCTTTCCAGCATGACTGTGAACTGTTAATAACTACTCTCTGAAAATGACAAGGAGTCCTGTAGCACCTTATAGACTAACAGATGTATTGGAGCATAAGCTTTCATGGGCAAAGACCCACTTCGTCAGATGCATGTAGTGGAAATATCCAGAGGCAGGTATAAATATGCAGGCCAGAATCAGGCTAGAGATAATGAGGTTAATTCAATCAGGGAGGATGAGGCCCATTTCTAGCAGCTGATCTGGAGGTGTGAATACCAAGAGAGGAGAAGCTGCTTTTGTAGTTAGCTAGCCATTCACAGTCTTTGTTTAATCCTGAGCTGATTGTGTCAAACTTGCAGATGAAGTTGACTTGACACCAGGCATATTTATACCTGCCTCTGGATATTTCCACTACATGCATCTGACGAAGTGGGTCTTTGCCCATGAAAACTTATGCTCTAATACATCTGTTAGTCTATAAGGTGCTACAGGACTCCTTGTCGCTTTTGCAGATCCATACTAACACGGCTATCCCTCTGATCTCTGAAAATGGTTATCCTGCCATTATGTACCCACCTTATAGTAGCCCCATCTAAGTTGTATTTCCCTAGTTTATTGATAAGAAGGTCATGCGAGACCATGTCAAATGCCTTACTAAAGTCTAGGTATACCACATCCACCACTTCTCCCTTATCCCTTACCCTATCGAAGAAAGCTATTAGATTGGTTTGACGTGATTTGTTCTTTACAAATCCAAGCTGGTTGTTACCTATCCCCTTATTATCTTCCAGATGTTTGTAGATGGATTCCTTAATTACTTGCTCCATTATCTTCCCAGGCACAGATGTTAAACTGACTGGTCTGTAGTTTCTTATTCTTATTCTTATTTCTTGGTCTTATTTCCCTTTTTATAGTTGAGCACTATATTTGTGAAACTGATTGTTTCAGTTTCAGAGAGAGGCATAAGGATCTTGCGCAAAAGAGTTTTTTTGCTCAAAACGGAAGCAGCTACACTGCTTCTTTTTGTGCAAAAACCCCTTGTGCAAAAAGAATCTGCAGAAAATATGTTAATGACATCGCAACTCATGCTAATGAGTCGATCATTAGCATATTTTCTGCCACAAAAAGTTGCAGTGTAGACAAAGCCTTATTGTTTCTCCCTCTTCACTGAGCAATAGCCCCATTTGAATTCATATTTCTTAAACATGAGAGAGCAAAACTTCACACAGTATTCCAGATGAGATCTCACCAGTGCCTTATATAATGGTAATAACACTTCCCTGTCTCTGCTTGGAAATATCGCATTACCCTTTTTCATGGCTGCATCACATTGGTGATTCATACAGTGATCGACCAATACCCCCAGCTCTTTCTCTTCCTCCATTTCTTCCAAATGAAGCCAAAAGGGCTAAAATCACTTTTTCACCCACCTGTTTCTGAGCAACTCTGGGAGCCAAAATCACCCTTGGTTCAACTAAAGCCATTACATACTATCTGATGATCTGTCTCCAGCCACACATCCCAGCTCATCCCCTTTCTCAGGGCTTGAGGGGATCTCTGGAAACTAGCTTATAGCTGTTCATACAGTGCCCCTTCTGGAGGATTTCCCCCTTGGCCTACTATGGGGTTTTTGCAGCCCTTGCAGAATGACACAGATGCATACAGTGGCCATGGTAGGGGTAACAGTCTCACTCCAGATGCCTTAATAGCCTCAATCTGTTGATCTATTTTGAGGTGAGCTCCTTTTTCTTCTGGAGAGTGTGTGTCAAACTCACATGTACATCTCAACCTGTTGTGCTACTCCTGCAATTAGAGCTAGTGAATGCAGTTAGTTATTCCTTTAAATCTAATCATCTTTCAGGACACTTAACTAGATTCAAATTTACTTTAGCATGTGACACAGCTCATCAGTCAATGAATCCTTTCTGCAAGATGTGTAAGGGTGAAGCACCGACAGTCAACTCCAATCCTGTCAGCTTGAGGGTAACAGGCCAGGGACAGCCTGTACTGTCACCAGCATGAATGTTTCACTGCCAGTTGGAAGTCAAAATAGGCCTTGGCATGTCTCTCATGTTACTGACTGGTGAAGCTAATGTTAATGAAACAACTCTGAGCCTTTGTCATGTCTTAATCAGGAAAGCTTTTATCTGCGCCTGATTTTTCTGCCACATGCTTTACTGGATAATGCTGTTATTTTTTGTTTCAGCACTCACTGAACATTGTCTATGAGAACTTATGTGACCAGCTCAGCGTCTAGAGTGTATATACTTGAATGCACTAAAAAAAGAAAGACTTCTCTAACATTCTGTAGACACGGCCGACAGCTTTGATTTATACCAATGGATGTCACACCGGGGAATCCTGGTCCATGCCAAATATGCCATGAAGGCAAAGCCCCTCTTTATAGTTAATGGGATTTTTATTGCTTCTAAGCTCTGGAATTGGCCCTATAATTTGCAAACTGTAAAACATGTTTGGAAATGATACTGTTTCTTACTGCTTCATATTAGTACCAAGCCACTTAGTGCTTTCTATAGGAAACAGTATTTTTCCAAATAAGGTGATATTTTTGATGTTCTTGTTGCTGTGGTTTTATTTTTTTACAGTGTGGTAATTATTTTTTTTCCTTTTGGTCCTCTTTATAGACAGAACAACATACAGTGAGGTTGGGGGAGATATTAACTTCCAGAAATCCTCTCCCCTCCCACACACACTTAGGGTACATCTACACAGCAGCATTATTTTGGAATAACTGATGTTATTCCAAAATAACAGCATGTGTGTCTACACTACAAGCCTTTATTTTGAAATAATGTCAAGCTGGAGGACTTCTTACTCTGACTCCTGTAACCCTCATTTTATGAAGAGTAAGGGAAGTCGAAAGAAGAATGTTCTTCCTTCGACTTCCTGCTGTGTAGACAGCGCCTAAAACCGAGTTAAGCTATTTCGACTTAAACTAAGCAATTAATGTAGCTGAAGTTGAGTAGCTTAATTCGACTTTAGCCCTGTTGTTTAGATGTACCGTAGAGCCCTGAAAATCTGTGGATATCTGCTTTATATAAAGCAGGTATAAATGCAGAAATCCATGGCTCTTTTTTGTAGATACAGATACGGATGCAGATACAAATTTTGTATCTAGAACCCTGCATTTTTGCAGGTATCCATATCTGTGGATATGTGGATATCCACAGCTCATTTTTGCAGATACATATACAAATTTTGTACCCATGCAGTGCTCTATACACATTAACTCCACAACAGAAGGTGTCAACATTAATTGCATCTCCCAATGAGGACACTCCTTGGAGGGATTTCTTCAGTAGTGACCACAAAGGTCTTTCAATGGGAATTCAGCCCCTAAATAGCTCTGAGTCCAGACAGAGAACTTCAGGTAACAGGCTAATCATTATGGATCAAACAGAAAATTATCCCCAACGGTGAAGGCGACAGGAGTGAGCCATTCAGAGATACCTGCAATATTGTCTGTCAATCTGCCCAAAGGAGGAGCCAAGAGAGTGGTACGTCCAAAAGCCTTTCCTTGAAGTTTCAGTTCACCTCCTCCACTCAGGGAGAAAGATTCTTATGTTCCTGTTGACACTTGTATTCCCCAGCTGACAGACAGCTGTGATGCTATCAGCAAGGATATTTTCTGAGTTTGGATCCAAACCACAGCATAAGAGCTGACCCTTCTGAACTTTGAGAAGTCTGGATGCAGGTGAGAATCTGAATTTTGTGGAATACTTTGAAATCTTACTGGCTTTAATTCCCTCCTCTACAAATTCATTTCCTAAATAGGGGCAAGTTCTCTGGGGGTGGGAGCAGGAAGTTGTATCCTGAGTAGACTTTAAGGCATGCAGAAGTCAGTCCAAAATATGCCCTTGACCAGTGTTTCCTGTAAGCTGTGTGTTTGGGTGGCCACCCAGGAGAAATTCAAATGCTGCCAGCTTTTTAGCAGTGCACCTACAGCCACCTACTTTTCTTTCTATTGGTGATGCAAATATGCACATGCCTCAGTGCACGTAACAAAATGTATTCTGCACATGGATGGAAAAGAATAGAGGGAACATTGTCCTTGACTCTGATAAATTTGACAGAGGGGAGGGGAAGCTGGTGGATTTCACATTTCTGGAACAAATTCATCCCTTCCGGGGCAGAAGGGAGATTCAGCATGTCACAGAATCCCTGATGAGCTCATAGCTTGAGCATAGCAAATATGCAATTTAGACTTCAGCAAAGGAAGCTAGAAGGCATTTGCTTTGTTATATTATTATAGTGTCTTATGGGGGAGAGGGACACCTGCTTTGATCCCCATGAATAAAAGGAAATTCTCTAAACAAAATCTCACAAAACCTTCCCAGTCATCAGTGGTTAAAGTAGATTGAAAGAGAGGGGTACTAGGAGGGGAGGAAGAGGTGCTTACCCACACCTGGGAGAGAAACAGTGCTTCTCTGACCTTCATTCCTTCACCCCAGGACATTCCTTTGTATTTTTACTTCTTACAATATGGTCTATGACTCTGTTGGTTCCATCCCACAGCCATGATACAGTCCAGCCAAGATGTGCCCCAAACGGAAGCTCCCCATGTGTTTTATTCTTTGCCTGAGTCAGAACCACCAGCAGATCTCATGGTCAGCTCAGAGAGGTTCCCCCAGCTGGGAAGGAAACAGGTGAAGCTAATGCCCAATAAGGAAAGTTGCTTACATTCACGAGAGAGAAAGGCATGTTGATACTTAGATTGTACTTTCTGTAGACCTGTGTGTTTGTGAGTGCCTACCACTATGCAGTCTATGAATGAGACTGCTAGGGACTACTGCAACACAAAGCAATAATACCTAGAACCCAGGGCAGGATGCTCCAGAGACTGAAAAGCTCAGCTAATTATAGTATTTTGCACGTGTAGATGCCCCTGGGTTCTTTCTGCAGTTGAAGAAATTAAGCCACATTCAGGGCCATCCATAGGATTTATGGGGCCCTATGCAGTAGTATTAAACTGGTGTCCCTCTGCCTGATGGTAGTTGAGGGGGGCATTTTTGGTTATGTGATATTTATAATCTTCAGCAACATACTAATGAAATATTTTAAATCAAACTTTAAATTAAGGTTCGGTAAACTAACACAGAAAATTTAGAAACTGACAGTATGTACCTGGGATTGGCAAATGACTGTTAAGTGACTTCATTACCACTTGAATGGCTCTTTCACAGCTTCCGTGTTCTGCTAACAGGTCTGGCAAGTGTGTGCTGTGTATGGGTAAAGAGAGCCCTGGCCATGTGAAGAAATGGGGCAAGAAAGTAGGAAATGGGAATTTTTTTTATGATCTCTTTCTGACCTAAGAACCTTGATCAAATTGACCTGAAAACTTAGGGCGGCTTCTCTGCTTAAATAGGTTCTCTTATGCTGTTTTCCTCCATGGAGAGTCTCCCAGAGTTCACTTGTTAATGCTCTCTGTAGAGGGCACATGACTGTAGCACATCAGCCAGTGGTATCATACCTTGCTACTGGGTCTGCTTAATTGATAACTGGTAACAAATTAGAACTTATGCCTGAGACAGGAAGGCTAGTCTAGTGGGAAAGGAAGGATGATCAAGTGGTCAGGGTGCTAGGTTGGGACTTGGGAGGCCTAGATTTTAGTTTCTACCCTGCCAGAGATTTCCTTTGTGACCTTGGGCAAAATATTTAGTCACTCTGCATCACAGTTGAGGTGGGGATAACAGCAATGCCTTGTCTCCCAGGGGTGCTGTGAAAATAAACAGATTAATTATTGTGATGCATTCAGATAGTACAATGATGGGGAGCTGGATAAATAGCTAAGGGTATGTCTACACTACCACCCTAGTTCGAACTAGGGTGGTTAATGTAGGCATTCAAAGTTGCAAATGAAGCCCGGGATTTAAATATCCCAGGCTTCATTTGCATCTTGCCGGGCGGGCGCCATTTTTAAATCCCCTTAGGTCGAACTCCGTGCCCGCGGCTACACGCGGCACGGAGTTCGACCTAAGGGGATTTAAAAATGGCGCCCGCCCGGCAAGATGCAAATGAAGCCCGGGATATTTAAATCCCGGGCTTCATTTGCAACTTCGAATGCCTACATTAACCACCCTAGTTCGAACTAGGGTGGTAGTGTAGACATACCCTAAGATACAGAGTCATTCTACTCAGCCAAAACACCAACTGCCATCATCTAGAGATAGTCACTGGCTGGATCAGGATTGTAAAATCACACCCATTCATAGGTAATACAAGCTCCAATTATTTGTATATAGAAAAAAATCTTTTGTATAAGATGTCGTGTCAGGCAGAAACAGACAATTTCACTGAGCTAGGTGCAGTAAAGCGAAATCTACAATGCTTTCTTTTCAGTGTCATTTTTGTTGCTAATGATCATTTGAGATGATCTTAGAAGAGTGATTCTGATTTATAGTTAGAGTAATTTCATCCCAGAAAAATCATGGCAATGCTTAAATATAAACAAAATAATGTTATGAGTGACATTTGGGGTACGTCTAGACTACATGGCTCCGTTGACGGAGTCATGTAAAATACTTTACTCGGCATAGTCAATGAAGCGGGGATTTAAATAATCCCCGCTTCATTAAAATAAAAATGGCCGCCGGCGCTGTGCCGACGATCAGCTGATCTGGCACAGCGTGGCAGTCTAGACGTGACGCGGTCAACAAGGGAAGCCTTTGTCGACCACTCCGGTATGCCTCGTGAAACGAGGCATACCGGAGTGGTCGACAAAGGCTTCCCTTGTCGACGGCGCCGTGTCTAGACTACCGCGCTGTGCCGGATCAGCTGATCGTCGGCACAGCGCGGCAGCCATTTTTATTTTAATGAAGCGGGGATTATTTAAATCCCCGCTTCATTGACTATGCCGAGTAAACTATTTTACATGGCTCCGTCAATGGAGCCATGTAGTCTAGACGTACCCATGCTGACCATTAGCACAAAGCATTGCTGTTTAACTGAGGCTTGATCCTGCATACCCATCACCACATGAGTAACCCTTACTCATGTAAGTAGTCCCATTGACCTCAGCAGGATTGCCTACACGGGTAAGGGTGATTCCAGAGAGAAAGGGATTGTAAAATTGGTCCCCTCTTTAAAATAAAGGGAGAAAAATTCTTTGTTAATCTGAAAACATAGGCAGAATTTAAGATGGAGAAATCTGCAATTGCCCAAATTGCAACGCAATGATAAAAAACAGTCAACATTTCTGGTTTTAGTCTCATTCAAAGGTGGCACCTCGAGTGCTGCAAGGACCTGTTATGACCACAGCAAAAAACTGGCTTGCTATGACTCCGGGAGAGATGCAGACTCAATAACTTTTCTTGCAAGTCTCCCTTTGAGTACCGCCCAGTTCTGACCTCACCAAGCTTACAACACTAAGGTGGTAAGAACTCTAAAAGGGAATTCTGTAGAGATGTTTTCTGAATTCTGAAAGGGAATTCTGTTTTTCTGTCCACCTGGGGAAACTATATAATTTAATAGAAAAACAACAAGGAGTCCTGTGGCACCTTAGAGACTGGGTCCTGGTCTACCCTAGGACTTTAGACCAAAATAACACCCCCAAGGTCAAATTTGTAAGCAATGCATCCACACTACCAAGCCTGTTATTCCAGAATAAGGGAACGTGGAATTCAAACTCTGTAGTCCTGCTTTTCCTGTGCCATGTCTCCACTAGGAAATTATTTTAAATCTACTAAATTCGACTTATGGACTCCCGATTTCACAAATTCAAACGTCCGTGTCCTCACTACAGGGAAGCATCAAAATTAGTCCAAGGTGGGCTCCGTCAATAAGGACAAACTACCTTGGACGTAGAGCCGAGGAAGCACTCTGGGGAGCTGCAGGAGGCCTCCAGGAGGCCAATTAGTTTGCATTAGTGGCACCAGAGTGTCCACATGAACATTCAGACTTACAAGTTTGGAATTAGCATTATTCCTCATGAAAAACAAGAGTAAAGCGTTTGAATTCTGTGGCCCCTTATTCTGGAATAATGGACCCACCACTTACAAATTCGAACTTGGGGGCGTTGTTTTGAATTAAGGTCCTAGTGTAGACCAGGCTATGAGGAATAACGCTGTTCCCAAACTTGTAAGTCCAAAATAATGTTAGTGTGGATGCTCCAGTGCCACTAATTCAAATTAATTTGCTAACAAGAGGCCTCCTGCAGCTTCCCAGGGTGCTTTCTGGAGCTCTGAGTCGAAGGTAGCACATCCACATTAATGGAGCCTGCCTTGGACTACATTAGATTCTTCCCTGTAGTGAGGACATGGAACTTCGAATTTGTAAAATCGGGTGCCCAGAAGTTGAACTTACTAAAGTTGAAATCTCCTAATGTAGATATGGCCTAACGATTTATTAGGGCATAAGCTTTCATGGATAAAACCCACTTCATCAGATAAATTGGAGTGGAGTTTTCAGAGGCATGGTTATATCTTGCTGTCCTGATATATACCCATGCCTCTGTAAACTCCATTCCAATTTATCTGATGACATGGATTTTATGACCCACAAAAGTTTATGACTTAATAAATCTGTTAGTCTCGAAGGTGCTACAGGGCTCCTCATTGTTTTTGCAAATACAGACTGACATGATACCCCTCTGATAATGTAATAGAAACTTTTACATCTATAATGTTCTTTTCTGTGTTTGATTCTTGATATCATAGTCAGGTACATGGCAGTAAGAATTTTTCCAAATATTCAACAAACAGTGATTTAGGCAGAAATAATTAACTTAACTCCCTGTGTGGTCAGAACCACCAAAACACCTACCCCAGAATGATCCTGTTCTAGGAGTGAATGTATTTATTGTGAATATCCCTAGCGATGCAGGAATGAGGTTAGTGATTTACTCAGATTACCTGATGCAATACCCGAAGGGTCAGTCTTGGCAGGGTGTTTAATCAAGTCAGTGACATACATCAAAGGATACTGCTTTAATCACATCGTTAGACCACAGACGTTTGGAACTCATTATGGTGTGTTTAACACAGCATTCTGTTTAACACAGTTATGCACAGTCACTATCAGACATTTCTCTCCTCAAGCGGAATGTCAATATCTTAACATCTTAATGAGTTATAGTCAATATCCATTGCAATAAAGCTCATGTTTCCCTATGCTATGATTTTGTCCACCCTTAGGGTTTTGATTTAAAATGGCAGCTTTTCCTGTGTGATTGATTGATTGAAGAGTTATAGAAATTCCATATCTGAATTAATGCATGCTGCTCCGGCGGATGCCTGCTCTCATACAATATCCACCAACAAAACAGTAAGAACAGGACACACACAAAACAAACAACACAATTTTCATCGTGGCAGTAGACCCGGGGTGTTCTGGGTTGCTTTTCTGCTGGTGTAGAATGTCTGAAAAACAAACAAAATAAAACATTTCCCTGCCCCCCTCCCCAGTGAAGACA